>FR990131.1:2460000-4860000 GCA_905404295.2 Ochlodes sylvanus | reverse complement strand
ATTATGGCCCTCACAGGACACGGATCTCTCCTCATGGCTCAGAAGACCTGGAGCATACAACAACGCTACGACAGCAAGGACTGGTGGAGTGATAGTGGCCAACTACTCTTTCTACTACTCTAACCTTTATCTCCCCTTCAACTTTCGTTCGCCTCGCCCGGTCACACTTTTCGTAACGCTCTCTTCTGGCGTTCACCGGCTTACTTCCCATGTCAAACATGCGTAAAGAAGTTTAACTTCAAATATTTGCCAATACCTATCGAACCCATTCACCTTCTGACCGCGCCCGCTGAACTCAGTCGGCACATGGCGCCGAGCGCTTCATATCCCCATTATTTTACAGTATTATTTCTTTTATATTGTACATTTTTATTGCATAATTTTGTTTTCTCCTTTGACTTACTCTTATAATATTACCTACATGACTATTAGTTTGGTAAACAACCCGCTACCCCGCTACGGTGCCGCTGGGAACAAAACACAGAATGTTTCCCAGTATCTATACATAAAATCCCTCTGAGTTACAAAGTCAACATCATAATAACAACCCACACAACAAAGTCAACATCAGAATATTATAAGCTTAAGGCTATAAATAATATCTACTAATAACACTAGAAGTTACTCGAGATATTGCCAATTAGGTTCCATGAAATTTTACGCTAGAATAAGGTCTCATAATGAACAAAGTGCGAGCACTGATACAGTGTGAGCACTAAGTTAGAAAACAAACACTTCAGATCCTCTTAATGTTCTACTAGGTACTGTAAGTACTTGCACTTCCGGAGTAGGTATTAGAAAGCTTCACACGCTTGCTTGATAATCCCTGCAAGTAACTTTATTTAACAGTGTCACAGAATAAGTAGGTAGTTTCTTAGACGAAAAATATATCGATTTACACCTAAACACTATGAAATAATTATTTATTTTTCCAGTATTAGATAGTTAGACAGTAGTAGATATACTATTTATCTACTGAGTAAGAAGGTACCATTCAGTAATTTACCTAGGTTACCACGTCCTAAATGATTGACCGAGTTAAAAACAGCGGACGCGTACCGTAAGTGGATGGGTGACCGCTAGTTGTAAATATTCTTCAGCGCTTCCATGCTTCGAGAGTACGTTAAGCTGTTGTGCCTCGTTGTTGTGAGATAGCAGTCACTAAGCCATATCACATGCCTTCAAGCAGTCTTTCACCAATCAGCAGTTTACCAACGTGGTGGGGCATTCTACAGGCCTTCTCAATTGTTGGAGAGTGCCCTCCTGCCCTCTAGTAGGCCCGTAATAGGTTAAAGCCAATAATTTGGGTTAAGTTTATTAGAACTACCACTGAACGAAAGGGCTATCCAAACATTTTATGGCTGAACCCGGGACATTGTCGGCCATCATCCATCACGGCATCGCAGCACATCTACAGCACAAGAAATGTCGCCGATAAGATGCCAGCCAAGACATGCGTGCCAACAAGCACGGTTAAGTAAAATCTAATGAAGGGTTATCTTATTCACAGAATTCGAGTTACTATCCCTAAATTAAAACTGTATTTCATTTCGCTGTCCCATTACATTTTTATTTAATAATGAATAATGTCTGCACCCGCATAGATCTACGAGCGAAATATTCACACGACGGGCTCCATACAGAAATCGTTATGAAACCCATAACAGGTATCATTTTATTTGTATGTAGCGTATCAAAAATCACGTGCCATGGACATCATAACAATATTATGCGGGTGTCGCGTGCCGAAACCGTAGTTTGCAGCTCTGGCTCTGTCAATACCATTACTGTTTAATCCCCTATCATTTGTAATGCAACAGACAAATGCGAGACCACGGGTTTGGAAATTTCTTCTTTTTCTAGTCCATACACGAGACGTGAACCAACTGTCGCGGAGTTAGTGCCAACCTTTTTGAATGGATAAGAGAGACCATTAAGGTAGGTATGTGCTGAATCTTTTACAAATTGTCCAGTCTAACAATGTCTTTTATTGCAAGATTATGAAATATTTTCTGTTTTAGACTTTTTTTGAACATTTTAACAACATGACAGAATAACAACAATAAAACTGCTGTAAGTAATTGTGTCGATTGCTATATAAACTGTGTAGTTTACGCCCGCCTCGAAACATGGAGGAAAGATTACGAATATTATTATTTTACAAGGGAAATCTCACAATATTTATGCTGCGATGCCTATTAACTATAGAAAAAATCTTATATTGGCATAACATCTCATATTCCGAAATCCTGAGCATGACGAAACTTTTACATCCTTATATCCGAAACCGTCTACCGTAAGATCAGAGCCGTTAAATAAATCCAGCTAATCGCTTCGGTTGGCGGGAACCTCCTCTCGCTGTCCAGACATTCAATGGTTTCATTGTCTACAAAAGGCTCCTATCTCTACAGTTACAAAACATCTTCACACTCACAAGGAACAAAGGAAAAGAGCCCTAATTGTGCTAACGCTAGGACGTCTTTTAAAATGATGGAGAGGGAAAGCTTGTACAAAGCAGGCAAGGTAGACAAGATTGATGTAACGGTCGTTGGCAAGTTTGCGCACGTGCTGAGGCCGGCTGCGAGACTTGTACTGTCTTGGAGGTATAAAAAATTGGCTAAGAATCTCATACAATACAAAAGACCCTATACAATTTATTCATAAAATTCGATGAGACGTTACTTTAAACGGTACTGCTTTAAAATGACTGAAGGTTTTTTGATATAAAAGATTTTTTATGGGATATTATTATTTACTTGTACCTACCAACGCAGACAAACTGGAATAGCTAGCTTAGATGGTATTCCGATATCATTATCGAGTACTTTACCACAAAGGACTATGTTGCCACTTATGCTCTATTCCAATTACGAAGTCCCATTTGACAGAGGTCAATAATCAAGTACTATAGTACCAGCACAAATGAAGGCCCCTATGACATTTACTTGACGTCTGTCCGATCATCAAGTTTCGTATAAATTATTACATAAATTTGAAGGAGCAAATTGCTGTTCTTCATTGTCAATAGTGATGTGCAAAAAGTCATAAAATTTATCGAATGTATAACTTAGGACCCAAAGTTAATTAATTACATGGATATTGAAACAATATATATATATTTAAATATTATGGACTAATGCGGGACCATATAAACAAAGTATATGGTACCGCGAACAAATTCCTTCACGTTTTTACTAACAAAATACAGTGCCACCTTTAATAAAGTAAGTAAGTCAATTACATAAATGAATATACTATAAATCATCTCAACCCAACAAGGCCCACTACTGAGCTCAAAGCCGAGGAAACCTTAAATATAAGGTGATTCGTAAGACTCTTGTGATATTAATAGGGGGTACTCAGTATTCGATTCTCATTCCAAATATGTAATTAAAAAGGGTGCTTAAAATTTTTATTCCAAAAATGTGACTCGCACTTGACCATATTTTTTCGATACTAAATTAACATTTTTCACGTCACTATTTTAATGTGTCAAAGGGGCCTTAATTTTGTGCCGCTACTGTAGTAAAGTACCGCTATAGTCGATACTCGACAATATTGATCTTCGATTACTATAACGAACAAATTAAAATCGTATTGACAGAAAAAGGATTAGCATCAAATTAAAATTCATAAAACTTTGTTTTTTAAATTTAATTAGAAAATATTACATAATTTTTTTATCAAGATGGAACTTATTCATCATCACTAGCCGAAATCTATATTCATTTCATTCATGGTCGGCATCATCGTCATCATCCTCATCAAGTCATCACCGTCTGTAGAATTCCAGTATCGTATACAAGGCTTCTGCATTCGTACTGAAGAGACAATTAAAATGACGGGTCGTGATCACAAGGTGGACGCAGTGTCGACAGATTTTCACTCGCGAAAAGAATCTGTCTATAATCGATTTTATACGATTATTTTGGTAACGTCAATATGTAAAAAAGTAAAAATAAAACTATAGAACGTAACCGCAAAATTGCAGTAAAATAATATTATTATCTTTTAAACTTTTAATTATTTTGAGGTCTAAAAACAAATGTTGATTGTGTGTGTGAATTAATTGTATAATGATTTAGATTGATTGTGTATTTTTTAAATGATGATTTACGACCATGAACAAAAAATGATTACTATTTCAAATTATGCCAAACGTGAAGAGTTACGTTCTTAGAAGTGTATGATTTATGAAGTTAGCAGCTAAAGATGGAGTGAAGTATGCTCTAGGTAGATAAATTATATTAATGAACAGAGTAGTTAACGAAGTAAATATAACCTCAATAATTGCTGTTAAATTAATCCACTTGCTACAGTGTCGCCACCCTTATTATTTTATTACATTTGACGGACGCTTTAAATATAAAGTGATAGTACTCCTTACTTCTATACTCCATGGATAAAATATGATTAACTCTGTGGAAATATAACAATAATAGTTTTTCACGCATTTATTAAATACCGGCCAATACTAGACCGAGAAGTTTATAGACCCATGGATACCAACTATCTTCTATCATGAAAAATAACTACAGATTCTCCCTAGTTCTTTTTCGTTTCGGTATACGATGCCGATGGTTTGTCTCACTTTGCTTGCGCGACGTTTATAATATAATAACCACAGATGTATACGGTTACACGGTTTGTTTTTTGTAACATTATAATTATTATCTGTTGATAAGGTGTCTGACAGCTGACTGACCTATCAATCACAATGACAAATTTGACAAGACAGTGTATGTATTGTTTGAACTACTGACTGAGTATGAGTATTGGCTGTGGCCCTGTGGCTACTATCAGTTTTTAGAGGTAATTTTAAAATTTAACTGAACGGGTGAGTTCATAAACTACAGTTTTAGATAATAATTGCCTACATTTTCTGTTCTGGTGTGGTTAGTTAACTCAAGTATTCCCACCACACTTTTACGTAAATAGTTCATTATTAAAATGCAATCTTTTATTTTCTTTTATAAATTGGGAGGTAGGTAGATATCAAAATGTATTCTTTCTCATGTAAGTAATGAAAATCCACAGAAGACATTCATTTTGTCGTTATACTTGCCGTAACGAGAATAATTCGTTTTTTTCATATTACTAAATTTTGTTACAGTCTGCATAAAAATGTCGCAAGTAGAATTGCATGATTTGGAGAAGCTGGCAGACACTCTTGAAGAATGTGAAAGAAACGAGTTAAAATCTCCAGCCATAGTGCTAAACGGCACTTGTGACCCAACTCTTGAAGTAAAGTTCCCACAACCAAGATCCAGGGTTCCCCCAGTATTTTTACACAAGCCAATTAAGTTCCCGCCGTTAATGCAGAAGGTGCTTAACTTGGGAATAAAATTTTATCTTCCCTGTGTTGGACAACATTACACCAAAATTTGTTGCCAAACTTTAGATGATCACAAGGCTTTGACACAATACTTCACGAATAAACAATTACCATATCATACTTTTGGTTACCCAGAGAATAGGAAAATGAAAGTAGTTATCAGGGGTCTTCCAGAAGATGTGGATTTGGATAGTTTCCGAAGGGAACTAGAGTTAGTGTCCATTCCGATTGTTAGAATTCATAAAATGAAAAATAAAGAATGTGCAGTAAATCGCCCATTCTTTGTGTTACTAGTTGTTCCTAATAATGAACAGGGCCGCAAGATATTACTATTACAAAAGTTTTTAGATCACATCATAAAAATTGAGCCACTGAAGTTTAGAATATTGCAATGTCATCGTTGCCAAAAATGGGGACATGCACAACGATACTGTAATGGACAAGTAAAGTGTGTCAAGTGTGGAGGCGACCATGTCTCGGAGAAATGCACTAGAGATCCATTTAAATTGCCACCCAAATGTGCCAACTGCGGTTGTGAGCACACAGCGAGCTTCAGACAATGTCCATTTTCTCCAATTTCTCCACAGTATGTCAAGAAGATGTTGGTAACTGCTTTAACTAAGCAAATGTTTCCTGTTCGTATGATACCTAAAAAATTGATTACCCCCAACAACTGCCACATTTTCTTGAGAGGTAGGATCTAACAACACAGC
Source organism: Ochlodes sylvanus (assembly GCA_905404295.2). Lineage (NCBI taxonomy): Eukaryota > Metazoa > Arthropoda > Insecta > Lepidoptera > Hesperiidae > Ochlodes > Ochlodes sylvanus. The sequence goes on along the minus strand of FR990131.1, from coordinate 4,853,952 downwards.
TGCGAATCTTACTTTTTTGTATTTTTTTTTTTAAGTTTTGTTAAGTCAAATGGTGCACCTGAACCCACCAGGAAACCACGCAGGAAAATTTGATTTACCTGTTATATCTTAAACCAATGATAGAAGTTACTATACTAGTACAAATAAGGTAATAAAAGTTATTTTTGTTGAATAAAAGAGATGTTCAGTAAGATCAATTTCTTTTTTTAATATTAGGTACTTATTCTATCTTAACTATATTCACAACTTAATTTTACAATACAATGTAATTCTTTTGTAACAGTAAGTATCACATACTTTTAATTTTCTGCTGCCTACTTGTTTTTAACATAACATCATCATTTTCAACTCCATCACTGATTGGGGTGACCATAACCTGGAAAAAAATATGTTGGATTACTATACAAGATCAATTCTGCATTTTATCAAAGACAATTGATCCACTTTAAGTAAATACTAGTGTTTAGAGCCCCAATTCCCAAGGGCCATTGATTACTGTAACCACTGCAACATCTAGAGTCCTATTTGAAGTCGGCAATGGATTTATTGCTACGCTTTTGGACAAATTTACAATGTTTCATTCTATTACAATTTTAAGGAGCTCCATACATCCTAAAGTTCAAATAAAGGAAGCACCCTACTGACTGTACTGAACGCATTATTACCTTTATCCCCATTAAACTGGGCATTTTATTGAGCTTATGGCACTTTCATGTCCAGTGTGGTAGTTTTAAGACGGAAACTTATTATATTTGGACTGATATTGAAAGTGGGACAATTACTAACAAAAAAATGTGTGACGATCAAAGTTGAGTCGAGAAGTGTCACTGGACCCCTAAAAATCGGGACTCGTGACGACGCTGTCTTCTAAATACTATATATTTAGACTAACCTCGAGTTTGAGATTGGTCACTGGCCGCGTGTTAGCATCCAGTTCTGCCAGCACTCTGTCCAAGGTGTCGACAAGCCTGTCTGCATCCTGGGTAGTGAATACCATGGGTGGCTTGAACTTCAGGACGTTGGAGTCTGGGCCATCGCGACTTATGAGAATCTTTTCCTCTCGCATCCTGAAATAAAATAAGAACTATTTAAGTATTCCTTAATTTATTTTAGCAGGTCGTCTATTGACTACATTATGATCGTATTATTATGTGTGACTTTCATAGTATGGATGATGTTTAGCTGTTACTGAGGACTGAGATTACATGCCGCTTGCTTAAGATTGTTGTCCTAAGGCCTTCAGATCCGAATCACAAATTTCCTAGAAGCTGCTTGATTCACGTCAGTCGTCGGCAACAATTTCCGACACTTCAGATACCAAAAAATAATCTAGGATTATTAGGTACTTATATTTTATTTTATTAAGTAGGTAACATTGTTTGTAGTTACGTCGAACTGTCATAATTTGCCGTTTTAAATTATTGTTAGCAATTGCAAAAATTTCGTAGGTAGGTAGGTACCTACATAACATATTAACCCTACATTAAACCTACAGTATTGTTGATAAATGGATACAATATTACTCATTATTTTGTATTTATCTTAATTGCCATATAAGTTGCACGGTTTACAGGGTCAATCTTAGATCAATACCTATACTTAGTTTTGTGTAAACGTTCCGTAAGTTCGTTGGTGATCCAATGCAATAAATATACTAGATACAATTATTACCTATAATATGTATCTAAGTATAAGTACCTATAACTTATAGATTTAATAGCACTGATAACTGATAGATAGATAGAAGGATATGTAGATAGGTGAATTAATGCCTGACCGAATAACGCAATAGACTCATTTTTATTAATGATTATTTTAATTAAGTAACGCTGGTTAATCTCAGAAACGGCGGCGGCAGGACCAATTTGGAATCAGTTTGCACTAATGTACTAATGTTACCTACAGAACATCCTAGTGAAGTAGGAAAGCGTATTTCAATCGTTATTCAATAACACAAAGAAAAAGAATCTCATAACATATAGGTATATTGAAAATAAAAAAATTGTTTCCCTAAGGGAAGCGAAGGTGGAGGAGGAGTGAAGTAATCCAGTAAATACCGAAATCAAAACAGTGATCTTACCTATCAACGAGATGCTTCGCTTCAGCTGTTGCAGGGGTCCGCGCCTCCCTGTCAGTGACCAGTTCCACTCCGACGAACAGTCCCCTGCCTCTGACGTCTCCCACCAAGTCATGTTTATTCTTCAAGCTCTCACACCGAGCCATCAGATGTCGGCCAACTCGCGCGGCACGCTCTTGTAGATTCTCTTCCTCGATGACGTCGAGAACTGCGTTTGCGATGGCACATGAGACTGGGTTTCCTCCATACTGGAATTTAATGTTTTAAGGGGTATAATATATTTGTTAAAGGTACCTAGAAATCTGTTAATTGTAGAGGTAATTTGGGTAGGCTATTTTTACAACCAATGTACGTACTATAGCGTAATAATATGTTTTAGTTTGGTCAATGGTGAATGGTGCGTATAGTCATAGTATAGTGGTGAGTATAGTCGTGTTTGAACTGAGTGTTACTACGCCAGTGACCTTCAATTAAACCTACTCCTCCCAAAAGAATACTAACAGCAGCAGAACAATAATGGATCACGAGAACTATCTACTACAAATATGTACCAACTAGATGACTATGTACTTACTTATTAAATTTCCTTTGACACAGTAGGTAGGTAGCTGCCTAATACCTCGATTTGTCGACTAAGTTTTGAAATATATTGAAAAAGTTTTGTCCAAGTATCTAGCGGAGTTTTAAGTCGAAAATTGGCAATGACACGCCTCCAACTTCCTCTTCCTGTCATCATATTTTATAACAACGTGAATATCAAAAACCAGCGCGAATAAACGACTATGGAATACTCGCGATATATTTTGATTAAATATTCAGAGCACATGCGAGTACACCATTTGAAATACTTACCTACGTTTGGAACATGTCAATTGGTGCAATTTTCTTTTGTTATCTACGAAATCCCAAAAAATGTAAACAGCGATACAAACAATAAAAATATCTACCTATTTAAACTAAATTACTAAGTACATTTTAATCATTATACCTTATACCTACAATATTAGAAGTGAATATAGCCCGGCGGGCTATAAGTAAGTAATCGATCGAGTTTATCAACCAAGCGCGGCCGGTAGATGACCATTAGAGGGTGACCATTAGAAGCTAAATTTTTTGAGCGCTTCCGTGCCTCGGGGGGCACGTAAAGCTGTCGGTCCCGGTTTTTATTATTAGGTAGCTTTTATTCATTAGGCCATGTCGATGGTTTAACCACTTGCCCCTCCACCAATCTGAGAGACTGGAGATGCGTGGTGGAACTTACCTTACCTATGCTTTAGACCTCCTCAAAAACGAAGAGATCCGTGCTCAGTAGTGGGACATTAATGGGTTGAAGCCATCATTAAGATTGAAGCAACAGAACAACAAACGAAGTTATAGCGCCAGGGATATTAGAATCGATGAGCTCTGAACAGTCTTGATCTGAATACACCACCAGCAAATTATTGATAACCGTCACTGAACTGAGTCTGCGTACTTGTGTATCAGACAATAATGCAAAATATGAAAATTGTTTCCATTTTAGTATCTTTTTCAATTAATATATAAAACAATAGTTACATCGTTGTGGTTACTGTGTTAGTGATACTGATATCATTCGTCAACATGCTAATCAAACGCCGATGACTCGGTGACACGATCAATTAGACCATGCTTCACGGAGAACACGCGTGCTATTACGCAACAATCTCTATCTTTTAAATGTAATGTAGGTACGTAATCGTAGGCAAACATCATTAATTTTATTGTCTAAGAATAACAACTAAGGGGCTTAAAACATTAAAAATATGTCATTAACTTAATTAATGAAATGAAATGAAATGAAATGAAATTTATTCGAAGTTGGTTTTTTACAAACACTTTTCGAAAGTCAATCTACGCCATCGCTTCGACAAATCCCTACCGTGAGTAGTCTTGGAAGAAGAAGCGGCAAGAAACTTCCAAGAAGCTTTTTTTGCTACTCACATTACAGATAGCACTTACTACTACTTACTAGCTAGAATATCAAACTCATGTCCAAGCATTTTTATCTTTAAAATAATCATCAAGTTTGTAATAACCTTTCGTCATAAGAATGCCTTTGACATGATTTTTAAATTTACAGTATGGCATTTCCGTCAATTCAAACGGAATTTTATTATAGATTTTAGATTTTAACGTAATTGGTTTGTGTTAGATGATTTTACATTACGCGGAAAGGATAAATAATTAAGAGTAGGTACAAACAAGCCTAAGTAAACGTAATAATAAATAATATGTATAAATAGATATAAAACGTTACACTCTCATAGCCCCACACTAGGGTTCCGTGTGACTCCATGGACAACACACTCATACAAGAACACACCCTCAGACCGAGAACAGAAATCTCAACTCATTCAAATTTCCACCTCGCTTGGAATCGAACCCAGGGAACTTCAAAAAGCAGTGCGGCATGGTAAGTTGATAACCATTACGCTATAGGTACGGATCGAATATAAATTAACAGTCCGACGAGCTTATTGGACAGCGCGAAAAAGATATAGTGCACGATTGTCCGCGTCAGATCCCGAAGGATAACAAAGATAATTAATATCATGACACCATCCGGTGTCCGGTCATCTCAGTAATGAGGCTTGAAATGTTTGGCGAATTTTCCTTCGATATAAAAAGCAGTATTCGATATAAAAATCATTATGAACCTACTCGTAATTGAATTGTATGACAATTTACGGGTAACATTTATGGCGCTTTTATCCTAATAAAATTACTACAACTGCTATCTACTTTACGGCACTACTTGAAACGCGAAATTTTTAAGTATGTCATGTTGTAGCTTGAAATATTGAAGCCTTCTTATCTGTACTTATCTGTTATGATGTATCAAATCATTTGGTACATAAAGTATCAATTTTACATAGCTATCTACAAAATCTTCTCACCGTATTAAAATACTCCACGCCGGTATCTGCGAAGCTCTTTGCTATCTCTGGAGTGGTGATCACCGCTGCGACTGGGTGACCGTTACCCATAGGTTTACCCATGGTCACGATATCAGGTACCACGTCCTGGGTCTCGAATGCCCACATGTGGGTTCCCACTCGACCGAAGCCCACTTGAACCTCATCAGCGATGCACACACCGTTAGCTTCACGGACGTACCTACAAAATCACGTATTGTTAATATAATTAGGTATACCGACAGTAGATAATCTGCTATGAATAAAATAAAAATGTGTATGCTTATAAGTGTACACACGTACAAAGTGAATCTTCTTTATGAAAATTACTTTTTATGTATTCATTGGTATTCATTTAAATCTTTTTTCCCTTTGACTCCAACATTAACTGTTGCTGTTGTGACCCGAGAAGAGTTAAAATTAAAAAAACGTACAGTACCTACACATCTGCACTGTACTTAAGGAAACGCATTAGGCAACTTCCGAAAATAAAAGTGACGATATACTTATTTTGTTTTATCTCCTACAAAATTTCTCGCGAGTAGGTACGGTCTACATCGATATACAAATTTAATTTAAAAAATAATATTTATTAAAAAATAAATCATAAAATGTAAAGACTGATTATAAAAGCAATTGCTGTATTGTGGCCTGTTATTCAGGACGAGGCGAGGGAGTCCTTTATGTTATCTGCTTATGTAGGTATCTAAATAAAATCTTTTACCACATTTTATATGAGACATTAAAGCCTGTTCGAAATGTGTTAAGAAGCTTTTAATAAGTACAAGATGTGATGAAATTTCCCCCGAATATCAAAAATGTCTTTGCTAATACGCGTTTGACAAGAGTTATAAATAGTCCTCTATTCTCAGAGCAGATGACAGTGACATTTCCCAGGAACTTTCCTTTCGGGTTCCATTTTCGGTCGGTCTCTCAATAATTTTTATAAATGCATGCTATGCTATAGTTAGACATTTATTACCTACTTAACATAATTGGAATCCTACTACGCTACTGTGGAGTTGTAGTTTTAAACGCGTGTTATTATAAGCTAGTAAACTAGGTATTAGTTATTTAAAAGTTTTCAATAATATCAAAAATTAAGTTCCTAACTGCTTACTCACTCACTCGTAATTAATTTAAATACATTTTTAGTTATTTTGTCGATGTAAAATCACATTACTTCGTCAGAAAGAGTCGGCTTACTTAAGCTAATTACGCGGAGTACAAAAATAGAAAAAAATATTTCCCGAATACATTTCAAATAACTGAATCCAGAGATGAGTTTTAACTTTTAAGCTTCAAAAGAGAATTACGCTTACTAGATACTATACAATAAAACAACGAAAAAGTTAAAAAGGTTTAAAAGTGGAACGCTATTCTGTTTAAAACGAATTGGATAAAAATATTCACAATTTTAAATAATTATGTATTTAAGTATTTTACGCGTATATCACGGCTTACCTCACGTGTTTTAATTGTCGGATTCGCCCGACTTTATAATGGAATCAAGGATAAAGGGCCTCGGAATGGTCCGAAACTAGTCGGGCGAATCCGACAATTAAAACACGTGAGGTAAGCCGTGATATACTCGTAAAATGTATTCAGACACAAATCGTTCAGTACTAAAATACTTAAGTATCTTTCATACTTCTATTTCAATTAATATGTTGAATATTAAAATTAGAAACTGAAACGCATTTTGGGGTAGTTAAGAGCCTTGAGCACGATTTAATTTAAATTACAAAGCAAATCAAAGGTTGGAATCTTATTAAGACCAAGTAACAAACCAGGCGTGCTTAATGTAGAAAGACGATATTAATTATGTTTCCAATTTAGTCCTTAATTAACATGAAAACACGATGTTTTGCTGTACAATACAATCGCTATGAAGTGTGCCAAGTTGTAAACATGATGAAAAAATTACGTATTGCACGAAAAAGTGTGTTCATTGCGAAAATAATTCATGTCATACAAAAATTGCTTTTGCAGTAACTCATCCATGATCTTTAGAAGCTAAATTTGTCGTTTGTCGTTGTATTTCAAAGTTTACTTACTCGAAAACACGTTTCAGGTATCCATCAGGCGGGATGATTTGTCCACCGCAACTTTGCAAGCTTTCAGCTATAAAAGCGCACACACCGCCTCCATTTGCCGCAGCATCTTTACAGATTTTCCCAACTTCATCCGCGTACATTCTCCCTAACTCCTCTTCTGATAGAGAATCTCGGGGATATGTGTACTTTCCCCTGTATGTATCGGGAACTGGCGCCTGGATATCGAAATAACATTTTATAACATTTGTTCTCGGGTGAAGATTTTGTTTTTGTTACTTTGCTTCCAATGAATTACAGCCCGGGTTTTCTAACTTCGTCAATGATTATTTTCCAGGGACTGTTATGTACCTACTGTGAATGTTCACATGTAATGGCGTGTAAGACTTTTCGCTTAAATAAATGAGTGCTTCCGCAGTTATGTACGTTTAATAAATGATATGACGTGAAATAATCCAATAAATATGTAGATATAATATATGGCCAATATGCCCTATGTAAATAAATACTTAGAGTTATATTATCCTAGATGTTTATTTTCTATAATAGCCGCAGCTCGCATACACGCATGTAGACGATAGAGCGCATTGCTAAGAATTTTAATTCCATTAAAATTTCAAAACGTTAACACTTTTTACATGATTTACATAATATATTTAAAATGTGTTAATTCAAAATGTATTCACTATAATAGCTTGTTATGCCAATTGAAATATAGATATTAATTTATTAATAATTATTATTCTACTTTTCGTGCACAACTCGTACCTACTCACGATTTACTTGCTTATAATAACTATTTTGATCAAATGTATCGACGATAATTAGTTACAGTTAAATTAGAATCAAACATTACCTATTCAAAGGAAAAAGGAAAGGTTTTTTAGACGTCTACCAGCCTGTTGTAAAATTGTTTGTGAAATGTTTTTAGTTTAACGTGTTTCGGTTGCATTGCAATGTCAAAGAGCCAGTAGAATTGCGGGTTTCTCACTTCTTTTATGGCCACAAACGGATTGGCGATGACTGTTATATAATTAATATAATTATATCCACGGGCAACGTTAACTTTGACCATCAGATGACTCGCCTGTTCGTTTTCCTGGTATTTGCATAAAAAAGCAAACCGTGAGTAGTTAGCGTTCTCAAAATGTTTACGCCCGTGACAATTAAACTTCGAAACAATTTTCGCCTGAACGCGTGTGCGTTGCGAGCGGCCGCGAGTATGTGGGAACTCACCACATGAACCCAGTCTGGCTTCGCGGGCCCCCCTGGGAGGTTCAATTTGTATGGCGAGATATCAATCATAGACGTAAGGTGTCCATGATACGCGCTGGAACAAAGAGGCGCTAGAGCACCCTAGAACACTTCGAGCAACTCGAAGTAACGACAACACTTCCGAGTATCTACTGCTTTCAACCATCTTCCATTCATACTTATGTTTCATAGCCAAAATTCAATTGCAACTACGCTCTAATGATATCAATACGTAAGGTAAAATATACAAGGAAATTTAAAAGTTTAATTTAAAATACAAACACAATTCCAAATGTTAAACATTTTAATAACAAGTTTAGGTACAATTAAATAATTGTTTTAAAAATTATATAAATATCCATAAACCGAGTTAGGTACACACCACACGAATCTTTCACACTTTGTTTATGACCTAATCGTCCCACAATGACAGATTATTTCAATAAAATAAATGGTCGTAGGTACTTACTGGTCTAAAGTGATCACATCCTTGTTCTTTGTGTGAATCCTAGCCAGCCTCAAGGCTAGATCGTTTGCTTCAGAGCCGGAGTTGACTAGGAAACACACTGAAAGCGGTTTAGGCAGAGTGTTCACGATCCTTTCAGCGAGGATAACCAATTCATCGTGCAGATAACGGTTGTTTGTTGATATTAGCGACATCTGATTTCTACCCGCTTCTACCACGTGGGGGTGGCAATGTCCCACTAAAAGATAATTACATCATTAATTCGTTTACACAATACAGCATAATATCAACATAATACATTTTACATATTGTATGAAACTGCTCTTTCATATACACCCTACTAGAAATGACGGCAAAAAAAAATATCAGAAAACCCTACTTTTTTCGTGTGAATGTGTTTGTTTCGTGTGCTGTCGTTTTAATTTGACCTATGACATCTGGACCTTATTAATCATAACGAATTGACTGTCATCTCGTTCATCAAAATCGACTCAGTAGTTTAGGCGCCACAGTGGAACCAACTCAGCTTCAAGGTTATCAATATATTTTTTTAATTTCATTACCACCACATTCATTAGACGATAAAGAAAATTACAGTTCAATGACCTATGTAAAGTAGGTATGACATTTGTTAAATGTCATTACAGACTTCATCATCACAACCCATAACGGTCCCACTGCTGGGCACGGGTCTCCTCTGACAGTGTGAGGGGTATAGGCCAAAGTCCACCACGCTGGCCAAGTGCGGATTGGTGGACTTCACACACCTTTGAGAACATTATGGAGAACTCTCAGGTGTGCAGGTTTCCTCACGATATTTTCCTTCACGGAAGCAAGTGATAATTAAATATTAATACGCACATAATTTTTGAAAATTAGTGGTGCGTGCGGGGTTTGAACCCGGACCCTCCGGTTCGGCAGTCCAACGTTCAACCACACGGCTATCACTGCTTTTTTTTATTACAGACTTAGTAGCAATCAAACAAACGTTACGATAGGTCAAGTGCATTTAAAATAGAATTGATAAAAATAGAGCGCACTCACCGTGAGCGACGTTATTGATGCAGTCGAGGTAGCGGTCACCTGTTTCATCATACATGAACTGCGCGACTCCCCGCACAATTTTCAATGGAGTCGAACGGAAAAATAACTGGCAGGCAGCCCTGAAAACTTTTAACTTTAGCACCACGCCCGAAACGTGTATTTGCAAAATAGAGAGTTCAATTTAGACAGTTTCGAACGCGATTTTTGGCTTCACACTACTCTTTGCAGTTTTAAATATCAATGATTGTATTGCTTTGTAGGTACAATAAATTGAATGGTTCTTAAATATTTCATGAAATTATTTTAGAACACTTACCCAATATGTTTTTCCCGTAGCTTGATGGTTTCGGCTTTGGGCATGGATTGTAGATAAGCCATTCTAAATGTCTTTTCAGTTACCTACTAAAATAATATCTAAAACAAATTATTATTAATCAATACAGCTTCCATTGTTATTTCTTGTAAATAATATTAATTAATTTGAATAGGTACTTCGAAGCAACACTGTAGCTAGGTACGTGTAGTTTTTGTAGAAGGTACTAGGTACATAATCTAATAGGGTCATTATTGTAGACGGAGACATTGTCTATCTGTTTTTTATTTGTCTATTTTGGAATCGTGTCTATCTGATCTGTTCATGCGTCAGCTGCGTCACGCGTAATTCACTAAACAGATTTAGATGATACTTGGCATTTTTATAGCTCATATCGCGGACCTTTTAAACTCAAATTTATTTACAAGCAGTCATAACAATTTAGATACCTAATCAAAACAAATTTATCTATTTAATCTGACCTATTAAAACCTCCGTACAAGTAAGAAAAACAACTTACCCGTAATTAATAATGATAATTGTTACTAAACGCTCACGCGTTTTACCCGGTGATCTAAAATTAGCTAGGTGTGGAAAATCTAGATAAATGAATGTACATTAGCACACGTCACGTGCGACGCCGGAGCAGCAATGCTGCAGCATGCTGGGCTCTAGGTGAATATATAGCAGGAGCGGCGCGCACGCCCTCAACGGGACCAATGAGAACGAGTGTTCGTTATCTGCGCTTTGTGCAATAATAATTATGATAAGCGCGCATGATGACAAAAGTCGCTGGACACGCGCTTGCTTGCGCGCTGGCATGGGGCGGACGCATGCTAGTTAAGGGGAAGACATTGTTTTGCTTTTATTAAAGTTTGTTTTTTAATTGATAATGATAATGTTTTTAACTTCATAAAGAAAGTACACAATCAAATCGTCTTATATAGAGAAAGTACTTGATATCCTGCATATAAAACTATTAGATACTGTAACCATCTTTAAAAATACAGTCATATTTGAAGTCAGGTCCAGACGCATTGCTACTCCTGAGGTGCAAGCTAATTTGTTTCGACAGCATGTACCTATGATTTTGCCCTATTTGCTCTAGCACCTATTCAAAATAAGGACCCAAAGGTCTAAAGTTATTGCCCGTTTCTGTCATCCTCCTAGGTACATTCCCGTGTACACCACCAAATGGAGTGTAAGCAATATCTAATGAGTAGGTACCTATCTAGTACTGAATAATGTTAGGGCCATAAGCCATCCTAGCTCGTGCGCTCAAGAACTGACGATATTATTCTATTGGCCTTCGCTAGAGGTTTTGCAGCATGCAGACCATGCAGTTTAATCTCGAAAATTCTTACACGTCCATACTTGTTGTTCTTGACCAGCATGATTTTTATGTTGCTAGGTTGTACCTAATCTTGTAATGTCAGTCTCAGTAAAATATTGATCCCTTGCTAATCCTTCTTACACGGCAACCTTTTGGTAGTTGCAGTCGTTAGTGACATGATTCATTTACTACCAATCCGTAGGCTGCTTGATGTAAGTAACCAGTAAAGTAAATTACAATCTTACCTTTACGTACGGCGTTCAATTTTCTTTACAGATGGAGCAAAACATATAAAATATTGATAGCTCGTTGCACTGTAATGTACAAAAAGCGATTAAGACTTATGTCAACCTAGTTACTGTGTTATAATAACCCAGATTTGTTCTAATTATTTTTTAATCTTTATACTTTAACCGCAATCTAGGTCAATCTTCTACCTAACTAAGTACAGAATAGAGGTTGTTAAGTGCCTAACTACAAAATAAGAGGACAAAACATATTTATTATTGAAGTGAAATTTTGTAGTGGGCTTCGGAGACCGTGGCGTTAATATCCTTTTTGTAACTATTACAATTAATGAGTACTTATTTTCGTAAGGGAAATGGTTATCATGCCGAATCGCCATTCCAATGGTCCTGGGTTCGATTCCAGCGAGACGAAAACTTGAATGATGACTTAAAAATTCTGTTCTCGTTCTGGGTGAGAGTGTGTTTTTGTCTTGTATGTTTTCCATGGCACCTATGATTATCTCTCTAATTTATTTACGAGTATGTACCTAATACTTACAGCTACTCTATACTAATACCAAAAAATTGAGAGTCTATAAATTGAACGGGTTATGCTTAAATATAATAATATGTATGTAGTTGCATGGTGCAGAAGCCCAGAATATTCTGCACTGTCGCCATCACGCGTTCTCTGCTTGGCTGTAAGGTATGTACTTTGGTACCTATCGGTTGCCTATCGGTCAATTAACAACTGCTAGATACTTCTACTAAATACGCTAAACAATAGAAAAGGAAAATACCCATCATTCCCTTTACGAAGTAAAATACACTATTAACGTACGTTTAATTTCAGCCTATCTAGTATATTGCTATCATTCGCCATTTACGTCATTTACGCTACATTGCTATTGAGTAGTATCTCATAGTAGGTACGTATGTAAAATAATTTGTAGATTGTAAAAAAATCCATTTACTTATACTACTTAAATCCGAATCGAGCCTGCCTCTGATGTTAATTGAGTAGGGACCTAATCACATATGTTTCATCTGTGTACCTAATATAAAAAAATCACTTGTATTATGGTAGCGTTTTCAAACCCTATTTATTTATAAGTTTTAAGTGTTTGAATTTCGTTGACTTTTTAGAATTTAGACGTTTTTCACAGATGGCAAAAAATTAGTGTCCCGATTTTAAAAGGAAAGTAAGTATTGATGTTACCGTTTGGTGAATAAATTTATTGATATTAATATAATTTTTCTGGTACATAAAACGCTGCCCTAACCAAGAAATGAACTAAGGACACCTTGTTTAGAATTACTTACTACCAACTGAGCAAGCAATAAGTAAGTATTTTAATTATCACGATTATATAAAAAGTACAAGCAAGATCACTGTAAATAATAATCTCTGGGGGGGGGGGGGGAGCTGCCCCTCCCTGCCCCCCCTTTGGCGACGCCCTTGCTTTGTATTACTAGGTACCTACTACACGCTACATGCATAGTAATTGGCCCTAGATGATGCTGTATTCCGTCGTCTGAAATCCTATTTATAGTAACATAATAATAATTATATCCTACGACTGATATCTTCGATATGAGTGAGATAGCACAGTGCATAATAAATCAGTACTTACGTATAATACCTACAATCTCTGTTTGTATCTGAAACTACAACGCAGATAAATATAACAGAGGTCGTTCATAAAACATCAAATATGATAAATTACAATGCGCAAAACAACTATTACTACTAAACATAGATCTTAGGTATATTGGATCAAGTAGGTACCTACTATATTAGATGATATAATTGAGTAATGTCACTATTATGTAACTTAACAACCGTAATCTGTGAGTATACCTACTTACTTACTTTATTATTATTTAGGTAAATATTATCTTTGTATTTACAGTTAGAAGTCGCATGAGTCAAAATCAGTGAACAGACAGACTGGCAGACAAAAAAATATATTATATCAACCAACAACAAAAAAGGACTACATTTTTATGCTAACCGTACCTATTTACCCAACAATGAAGTAACAAAAATAGTATTCCACTGTTTGTGCTCATACAACGTATGACGATAATAGGTATTTGTTTGGTATACACATTTGCGGAATATTCCTTGTAATGTTGAAAATCATGTTCTTTATATTTCTGTTGTATGGATACCTAATCAATATTCCTCACAGCAAAGAGATTTGATTATAAATTATATTAAATTACATTATAAAAAAACTTGCAACTCTCCATCTGTTCATTTTTTATGTAGGTATGTAAATAACCGACAACAAAAGCAGTGAGAAAGCTGGACTGTCAATCAACACGACAAAATGAATAGTAAGTAGTTTCCAGAAATCCTGACGTAAATCCAACGATACAATACATGTAGTCAGCAAAAATCTAGAGCGGGTTCGACAGTACAAAAATACCTCGGAGCTTGGGTAAATGAAATATGGGCATCAGAGCAAGAAATTAAGACCCGGGTAGAAATGGCCCGAGCTTCATTTACCAGCACGAAGAAAGTTCTGTGCTGTCGACGAATTGACGTCAAGCCCCGAGTTAGGATGCTCCTATGCTTCACCTGGCCTACCGTCAAGCATGGACACTAAAAGAACCCTAGGACGTCTAGAGGCATTCGAGATATGGTGTTTTTGTCGCATGCTTTTGCATTTTTGCATTTTGTAGGTAGTAGAGCCTAGGATCTACTACCTATGTAAAATAATTTTAATTGTTGTGCATAGGTAGTAGAGCTAGAGTTGGCCCGGGGTAGTACTACCGCCCGCCACGGTACTTAGTACCATTTCTACCGTGTAATAATTGTTTTAACAGCAATTGTGTTCCGGATAGAAAGGTGTGGAGCCGGCTACACTTTTTAGAGGCGACCATCTCAGTCCTCAAGGGTAGCAACACATCTGTGACCGAATTATAACGAGACTCTTACTAACATTTACTAACTGGACTATTACTAACAATAACTAACAGGACTAACATTCACTAACAGTCCCTGTCCCAGTCCTGATACTTACAAACTAACCAACTAATGTTCTAACACCGTCACCTAACCGGACTAACTATCCCAGTCCCCATATATGAGTCTTGTTCTAAGTCGGTCACAGTTGTCATGGGCGGCAGCGGAAGGTGGTGCTGCATGCTCGTTTGCTGCCTTATATCAAAAAAAAAAAAAAATGCTTCGCATCAGTTGGACACAGAAAGTCAGAAACGAGATCGTACTCCAGCGCGTCTTCATGACACAGCAGCTGATATATACCACCAAGAAGCGTAGGTAAGATCGAATACCTCGGCCATGTGCTTAGGCACGATAGGTATAGTCTGCTCCTACTCATCATCATAGACAAGGTGGAAGGTAAAAATCGTGGCTGGGAAACATCACGGAGTGAACAGGCATCAGGGCATCCCTTTGTCGAACTGTTTCGCCTGGCCATAGACAGGGTGAGGTTCAACGAACTACCGTTCAACTTTCAGTAGTGAAGAGGCACAATAAGAAGAAGAAACAACCGACATAACCTAATGATAAGTGGTCACCGTTGCGTTACCCCTAGACATCAGTACGGAGTACTATTACTTACCAACAACAGCACAAAACGGAAATGATGTTCGTGGCCCAAAAGCAATTTGCATTAAACAATATTTTATTATGTAACAGTATCGTGATTCATGGGAGAGCACTCTTTATCCAACAAAAATATTTAATAAAATTATCGGTATCGCTATCAGGATAATAGATAGTGTATAATGACAGGAAAACAATTGAGTAACAGTTAATAGGTACTTAAATTAAATTGTCCACGCGCTCTCAGATTGCTTGTTTAAATTATGTAATTTAAATATTCTTTTACCTGGTTTATCATTTCACAGCTTAGGTCAATTAGGATGTGTGGCAGGAGAGTGCTTTTCACGTGAGACGCTCGTTTTAAGATAGCTATTCTTTAAGATTACATGAGAATGCGTGGAAGTACCAACAGAGATAGCAAACGTGACTTGCAATTTAATTTTGATAAATTTGTCGACCTATTTCTTGCATCTACTCGTTGTCTCATTCCTGACTGTTATGTGGCCCACTTTACCTGTATTAGGTCACGAAGGTGTATTTGCGCGTTAAGGTAGATTTTTTACCTGCTTGGCTATTTTTACCACCCTCATTCTACAATAATCGGCGAAATGTGATAAATGAGATAAATCTTTCGGATGCAGAGTCGAACAACCAGTAGATATTGTACCTATCTACCACTAGGTTTACTAGGTACACCGACCACTAGGTAGGTACTACCACTAAGAGGTAGTTACGGGTAGGTAGGTACCTACGGAGTTCTCCGCTTTCTTGTGAAGGTGATAACTTACCAGTAGGTACCACCGTATTGTCATCGTTGCGCGTCGTCATTGTTGATACCTACATGTAAGCATGAGCGTAGCCAGCCATGGGCTCAGGGTGGGGCAACAGTCTAAAATAATATGAAATTAGGTATGAAAATAATTTTTCATACAATTTTTCTGTGTCGACAGATGACTGTCGAGTGTGAACTTTCTTATGGATTTAAGTATTGTAGTTAGAACCTAGATAATTAAGTTTTTTAAGTTTGATTAGGTACCTTACAGGTCAGAGCCAGGGTGGGGCACGCGCCCCACCCTGCCCCACCGTGCCTACGCCAATGCATGTAAGTAAGTACGGTATCTTGACGGTCGAGAATTTTCTAAAATCAGATTAGGTAAAACCAAATTAATTATGTAAATTCAGTATTCATTTAGATGCCATTAGATGCTAAGTATTGCTATGCATCTACATAAATATAAATAATTAGTACCTACCTCAAATGTTACAGTAAGCGCCTTTAACTAAGTACCTACATAGTTTCGACAGGGTATCGTTAAGACTTTACACTGATATTATCTGTTTTATAATCTTATCAAACGGGCGAGTTGTCCAATAAGTATTAGGTAAGTGCTTACTGCGCACAATCAATGTCAAATAGGATTACAGAGCTAAACTGAAGATGGTAACAGTGTTAGGTATCAGAACAAAAGTAGCGTTCCGTGGTTTTGCACCACGGAATGCTACTTGCCTGAGCATAGTAGTCCAAACCTTCCAATAATCATTTTATTTATGGAGAGTCTTGGATGGCTCGGAAAAAGACAGGAGCGGACAAACGATGAATTGATAAATAATTTTCAAATGTTTGTTGTAAGTGGGTAGTCTTTGTTCTCCATATAGAGACCAAACATTCTTTTGGAATTTACTTTCTGTATGAGCATCACGCCGAAACCACTGAACAGATTTAGATGATACTTTGCATATAATTGTGTAGCTTAGAAATAGCACGGATTAATCCCTGAACTTTTTCTTACTATTTGATTGAAAAACTATTTGATTCGTTTCTGATATAAATATTTAACAGTTAAAATTTAGTATGGATTAAAATTTTGTAAAATTTAATTATTTGTAAAATTAAAAGATTATAAGATTAAAAGATTAAAATTTTGTAAAATTTTAAACCATACTAAATGTACCGACAAATACCTATGTACCGACAAATTTGACCACTTTTATTTATAGTGTAATATAAGTTACCAAAAATATCATTTTTTACCATTGACTTATAGTAATAATATGTCAATGTTTTTTACCAAAATTAACCTCCTCATTTACAGTCTAAAATTCCAATTGTTTATTTGGGAGTGAATGAATGTTTATATTGCCTATGGCCAGCTGCTTTTCCGAATTCAAAGCGTGATTCGAGAAATTGCTCGCGGCAAGCCGAATTCAACACAAACAAACGCATAGTCCGATATAAAGTTTACAGCAGAATGTCTGTATCGAACGTTTGAGGGTAATAAACAAACCTTTACTATATGGCTGCTGCACCGCAAAGCGCCGTTTGCAAACATTCGACCGCTTGCAAACAGTCCACAAGCCACGCAATTGCGTTCAAATGAAACGAATGAATGAATCGGTAAGTATTGATAGCCAAATAGTTTGAACACTGGACTCTCAAACCCCCTGTTTGAGACCTATTTGAATTTTGCATGCATGTCTAATTTAAAAAAAATGTGCGACATCATCATCGCAACCCATGTCTGTCCCACTACTGGGCTCGGATCTCCTCTCACAGTGTGAGGGTTACAGGTACATAGTCTATCACGCTGGCCAAGTGCGGATAGACTATGTGCGTATTAGAAATTACTTACCTATCACTTGCTTCAGTGAAGAAAAACATCCTGCAGAATTCTGAAGAAGAAATCCTGCACACCTGAGAATTCTCCATGATGATGTCAAAGGAGACCCGAGTCCAGTAGTGCGACTAACATTAATGTACTAGATTCACGAAAACTTCTAAAAGTCATGAATAAATAAACCCACCTATCAATACCGTTGGGAAAAATAAGTAGATAAATAAAACACACGTGTCTTAAATATAGAATAAGTATATTGAATAATTAAATAATGTTACTTCAAATATTTTGCCAAAAAAGACTTATGTGTAATCGTAAAAGTAATAATAATAAAATGATCTAGAGGTCAAAATATTTTGAGTTCGAGTAGAAACGTACATTTTATTATAGAGGGAGATATTACAAGAAGGTGAACACCGAATGCTGTAAAACGCACATGTTGTGGACTGCGATCAACTAACGTAACTTGTCATAACAAAGTGATACGTCACGCGCGGACGCGTTGCTTGCATTAGAAGCGATAACATGAGTACAATGTTCAATAGACACGGTCAAACCAGAAATCGTGCAAAACAGTCTATCATTTTACTAATAATAATAATAATAATTACTTTTTATAATTACAACCATTTGCGACAACGGAGCAAAATGTCTAGTGCTACATATAATAAACGTTGTATAAAATGTATGGGCACTCTATATATATATAAGCAGGATGTCTATAAACAATTTGCAATTTAATAAGAACTAATACAGTAAATAAAACCACAAAAAGATAAACCGATTGTTCATAGACATCCCAACCATTATGACTTTACAGTCGACTATTTCTCAGAAAGTTCTTGTCAGTCTTACGTCCTGCAAGAATGAACATGGCTGCCAGCGTCTGAGACACATCAGTTTTGACGAAGATAAATCCAAATAACATTTCATTTCGATTATACGCATAGATATCTAATGCAACAATATCTATGATAACATTTTTTGTTACAATTGAAAGTATAAATTAAGTCAAGCTTCAATTTACACGTAGCCCAATATAATATTTGACAACAATAACACTATTCACACAAGACATGAAAAGACTTGAAAACACTTCGTAGGCAAACGCAATAGCAGTTCGCTTGTTTTCAATAACTCAATATTCTGTGTTGCAAATGAGAAAATATGCAATATGAACGATAAAATATTATCATATAAATGTATTACGTACGCTAATAGGTAGCCATTCAAACTCTGTAATGGTTACATACTTTAATAGGCGGAGATACCACACTTACAAAGTGTACAATTAAACTACAATTCCAGATGTATAAATTAATTATGCATCGTCGATTTAGAACTAAACAGACTTGCTATACTGTAATCTTCAATACTTTGACTGGTTGTGATGTGACGTAAATTTCCAAATACAATACCATGAACATCGCAGGGCTGACAATCTTATCCCACTCTTACTATACTATTAAGTAACTTAACGCGTTGCATTTAACTGTAATCCTACGGAGAGCATTAATCAAAGGACGATACCTAAATACAAACGAGCGGAGAACATACGAGAACAAAAATGCTGAAACGACTAAAGGGAGGTACAAGACAAGCTATTTCTCTATTCAATTTAGGCACTCCTGGCATCTGCGCCTTCCAAAAATCCTAACGTGAAAATTTATAGATACCTTCTGTACTTAAACTGTTTCATTTCAACTAAACAATGGCTTTTCAAATTGCGATCCGTAAACGTGCGCACGCGCACGTTACCGGTGCGCAACAGTGCGAGCGAGGGGCGCATTGCAACTTCAACTGATATGTGACAGCAATATGCAAACGAAATGACCAACGCTCCGCATTTATATTCAATACTTGGCGAGTTACAACTATGACATGCATTAAACCTCTAATTAAAATATGCTCATACTAACGTCTTATATATTAAGAAACTAACGATATATTTTCTTTTTATCATTAAAT
Organism: Ochlodes sylvanus; assembly: GCA_905404295.2. Classification (NCBI taxonomy): domain Eukaryota; kingdom Metazoa; phylum Arthropoda; class Insecta; order Lepidoptera; family Hesperiidae; genus Ochlodes; species Ochlodes sylvanus. The sequence goes on along the minus strand of FR990131.1, from coordinate 4,834,088 downwards.
GTTTTTAAAGTGTAAAAATAGTTCTTTGAGACAAAACGTCAAAGCACACTTCAAATGTCATTATGGAGAAGTAACAATTTCTCCGACGAGCTATAGATACCAGAAAAGGTTAATAATGCCCAACGAGCATAACATTATAACTAATTCTGTAATTTTTAAAATATAAATATACAATTATGCAAGTATTTTCGTGACTTCTAATAGGAAGATACTGCAAAATAAACACTATACATTATACAGATTCGCAAAATAAACATGGACGGCAAGTCAATATGACAAAATAATTTAATTTCAAAAATGACTAAAACTCTGTCACACATTATTAGTTCTAAATTCTGCATGCTAGTAAAGATAATCATGAGTAGGTTATAGATTACACATTTTTATAACATACAAGAAATCTTAAACAATATTAAGTGTTATGGCGTCCAAAGCTATATTTTTCCTAGACAAGTAGCTATCATACTGTTCTTACCACACGAATGTAACTCATAACTCATAGTGCATTATTAACGAGTCGGTAACAACGACACTGTTGCGCAGAAAATACTTCTAATCTATGCAGATGTAATTAGTCGTTATATTGATCCGAGAAATACTATAAACAGTTCACGGGTGAGTTCTGTTCGTTGGAACGAACACAGATATTGAGTATCTCCACAGCTCAACCCAGATGGTTAGAAACGTCAATTTATACTAACTAGCATTCTAAAAATTTACTAACTACTGAATGTTGAAGACATTCACACTTTAATGAATGCACGTAAACATCTACTTAATAAGATATTGAACTAAAACTACTTGCGCGACCTGGCAACAAAATTTATCATTCCAATGTTAGATTTTATCAATGTTGTTTATACAAGAACACTCCGATCTGGCCTTGCCCGCCATAGGCGCCGTTTTGATTACACTTACACCTTACATATTAATCCTCAGATACAGCTAAAATATAAAACTATATTTATGTCACGGATGACCTCCATCTCTTCTACAAATGTTCTCCAATGTTACTAGCAGCTAACTAATCAATAACTTAAGTTAGTTAAGTAAAGCTCCTTCAAGAGTATATTATACTTCACGTTTGCATTTTTTTATCCTGTACTTATTTAAATGATTACTTTGGAACTTCAGAATCATAAATTAGTAAAGCTGTAAGTCGCAAAGCCAGCTGTGGAGTAATTTTGTAGAACTTCCTAAAATATTGTATCCATCATTCGTAATGCTATAAATGTAGGTTATGGACCTATAGTGTTAGGGGATATATTCAGAGTTAGTTAATTTCATTCAGCATAGTTGACATTGATGATAATAATACAAACTGTATGTCCCATTAAGAGGAACACAAGTTTCACTAAAGTCTTGTCATATTTTAATCTCGTAGAGTAATTTAACATTTTGTGCTTTGCAAGTTTTTAAATATGTTATTTACCACGATTGGAACGAAGTAATTTCGGATTTGTGCGTTTAAAACAAATATTCGAGGTATTTTAAAATAAAAGGCGAATAAACCTGTTACAGACGAGAGTAATAAAGTGGAAATTACACAAATTCAGTCACTGTCACAAACAGTGGAGAGTAAACTTAATATGGTTTGAATTGAAACATAGAAAACATAGAAACATAGAAAACATTTTACTGCACATTTAACAATATAACCATCGCCTGGCGAAGCTTCTGCACCTCGCTCTAATTACATAACACATTATCATTCCAAGTATGATATCATACTCGCTCTAATTACATTACATTAGAGCAAGGTGCAGAAGCTTCGCCAGGCGATGGTTAATCAAAACCATGACGAAAACGTCATTGGTACCTCATCAACAACAAACGGTATTTTAAGGTACCTACTTATATTGTTAAATGTGCAGTAAAATGTTTTCTATGTCATATATTTTGTAATAATGTCAATATAATTTTTTTCCTCAACTTATATTCAAAATTTAATATTTTTTACTTTTTCATTTTTATGTATTGTGTTAATGATTGGTTAATTGTGTGCTCGATTTAATTTTTATGTATTGTGTATTATGTGCATAAAGGTCCCATAAGAGAGACCGATGTATATGTCATAGTATGAGTTCTACATAGTATGAGTTCTGATACTTAAGTATATTTATACTGTTTTATATTGTATACAAAAAAAAATTTCGGGAAGGGGTATGATGTAGGGACACAAGTACGCTACACGTGTCAAGTGCAATGTGCAAGATCAGCGTGGGCGATCGCATTCCTTGAGACGTGGGAGTGCTTTGAGCCTCGTCTGCTCCTAACCCCAGAGACTTGTACATGTGTCTTTGGTGGATAATAAACGCCTGCAGTTTATCTTTAAATTCCTTCTGATAACTAAGTAATAACAACTGTAAGTAGTCTATAAAGCTACAATTGGTGAATATTATACATATTTTATAAAATCTAATTTATTCAGACCCAGACTCATGGGGTTGACATATATGTTAACATATAAAAACCTAACAAATAAAGATTTAAAAAAAGACTCAGATTCTGTCAGAATTATCCGAATCGCTACTTACTTGTATTTAGTATTATAAATCATAATAATGGATTTTACCCAATATAGCCGAAACATTTTTTAGGAAATTTTGCCATTTTAGGGGTTTATGTTTAAGCCAGATTTAATTTGGTGGCGATAATTAAACTAAATTAAAATTTTCATTCAAGAGTCATCTTCACTTTTTTAAAAAATAAACCTGCGAAACATATAAATCGGAATTTTGAACAGTTTATCAACGGACAATATTAATTTGCGTTTGACATTAGCAAATGTCAATTTACTCTACGGAATTAAAAAAAACTGTAACCGTGTGTTTCTGAATAAAACCGATTCAAGAAATGTAGAATACGCAAGCTAACATAATATATATTTTGACACAATTGTTTTTCATTTATTTTTTTTATAAGCACTGAAGTAGCAGTTACAAGTAATAAAACATTTTCTTAGTGACTTGGTACTGTAGTAAGATCCCCTTAAATTATAATAAACATTTGCTTCTTTACTGAATGACTACTTTTACCTATATCGTTTACTCCATCACTTATTATAATTATCATACAATACATTGTAAACTTGAGGATATTAAAATTACTTCTATTTAGCGCAAGTTCGGCCACCTAATCAATGTAGTACTAAATTATGTGTATTTCGACTTACTACCGACGAGTGTATACATATAATCATAACATCGCTATACCACGTAAATTGTAATTAATAATTATAGTCATATTAAATTACTTCAATATAAAATGATATTTCAATATTGCTTTTGTTTTGAGGAAGATCCCAATTTCTACAATAACATAATATGTATATCCTTTTACTACACAATGAAGTTTGGGCAATACATCGGCCGGGGGCTGTGTGCCGTTATCGATCTCGCATATACGGGGCTCAATAAGGTGCAAGAAACATAAATATACGTTCACTACAAGGTTAGAGTCGGATCTGCCAAAAAAATTGAAAATAATAAATTATCAATAGATATTTCGGCGAATCCTGCTTTATACCTTTAATGTTAGGACAATACGAGTCGTCACATTGGAATGAATATACAAGGTTTGTTGCCAGCGCTTATACTCTATCCAATATAATTATACTCCAAAGGCTCTCAAGACTCTACTTTGCTTTATAATATAATATTATAATATATAATATAAACTTGTAAATAAAGTTACTATAATAATCAAACGCACGTCTACATTTATCTCCGCAAATTCTTATACATAAACATTCATGAAACTGCAAATTTCGACAAGAGCATATCAAAAATAGTGTATCGACGGTCATCATCTATAATCTGTCTAATAAATCTGTAGTCTAATGTCACTATGTCACCCGAGACATCTTAGCCAATTTATCAATATTATATGGACTATTGTTATTAATTTTGAATTACCATTTTGATCTGAATTTTGAATTTTTATCGCTTTGCACATGTTACCTTTAGTTTGTTTAAGATGGCATTCAACTGGCATTTACTGAAATAGTTTCAGTCAATCATCGTAATAACTAAAAGTAACATGCGTACGAGCAGTAACGGCGTGTATATACCGAACGGGCGCAGATGTAATGCCGAACCATCGACATACAAGCGCCTGCCGTACCTCACCGTCAACCAACACCGTTATAGACATTCCGCATCGACCGTAACCTTCCCGAATTACCCAGTTTAACTAACTTAAATATCGAAAAGAAAAAAATACAAACGTGCGAAACGCGAACGCATTACGCGGACAAAATTGATTCGTAACGCTTACACACAAAACGCGACGGAGATCCTTTAAATAATTTGCTAATGGACAATGATTTAAAATGTACTGAGTAAAGTTTAGTGAACAACTGGAATCGTACGACCGACGCTAGCGTCTACACGAAGAGAGCTCTAATATGAAAAAAAATCTTATTTAATATAATGACCCTTCACTGTAATCCATTACGAAGTAAGTACCGAAAACCCCAACGTACCGACAGTTGCTCACCAAACAAGAAAAAAAATTAACTAAAAATAAATCAAACAAAATGTTAATCGAACCGAGCAAAATCCTCACATTCAGTCAACGTGACAACAGTCACCGAAGAAAAGTGCGAGTTCGAACCGAATTCGGAACTGATTAACATTTGTTCACATCCAACACCCCCTGGGGACAGTATAATAAAATCTCACGAGATCATTGTCCAAGAGGTGTCAAATCTCTCTTACGCTAGGGTCCGGTGGCACTCACGCACGGACGGACGGAAAATATATACGGATACGAGCGCATTTCAAACGAGAAGCCAGTAATATTGCAAATTCCCCGCTTCCATTTCGATCGGAAACTTGTCCGTAACGCCTATAGTACTGATGTCAACTTGCTACGGTGATCACTTAATGTCGTGTAATCGTTTGTAGACTAGTTATATATAAAAGGTTCATCCGCTCGTACGTCCGTGCCACGTCGCCGCTCAGTCACGAGAAAAGAACTAAATGAGCTACAGCATTGAAGTCTCCCCGAAACACCGGGGAAATCCTTCAAAACCATTTGACTAGTTATACAGAGTTATGTTACTGGTAATAAAATATCCGATAGCGATAGAAATAGAAAAAAAATCAGAAATACTATTTGTGCAATACTCTAATCGAATAGAAGACACGACTAAGCTAGCAAGTGCAGTCAGATGTATCGCAACCATGAGTCTTGTTATCGTTGCGATAGAATTTGAGCTATCGTTAACTATAGCTAAAGTGGCTTAGTTACCAAAGAAACCACTAGAGGGCTTGCAATGCATATAATTGTTTTATTAACCCGCACCGTAACAAACTCGTAATTCCGGCACTGTGCTCAGTCCGTGCCACCGATGAGCTCCAATCTTATAAATAAAGAAATCCGATAACCTTCCTCAACTCGTACATTTTAATTTTCATACTTAATCCGTCCGTCTATTACACTGTAACAACATAATACCCTTAAAATTAAATGTTGCTAAACTCCTTCGACATTCAAACTTCATTGTTGCATATCTTATCTGTACTTATATTACACCACTGATTACAACCAAGTCTCGCATTATTTCAGCACAACCTTTACATGAGCTTTATACATTTCAAAGCTGGTATTTTATTAATAAACAGAATAAATAATGAATCACCATGTGAAATTACTAATACATGAATAGAAATTTCATTTTTGATTCGTATTCGGGGTGCGCTTTAACAACCTTTCAAATCGCAGATACAATTTTATTTTACCAGCCGACATTAACATAAAATGTATGTTAATTGTAATAAACATTTCAAGGAGTTAGCAACATTATATTCTTGATCGAATTTCTGTTCATTCGTTATTAGTGAGATCGATTACCTCTAATCGAGTTAAACATAAATTACTAAATAGTTTTCCTTCTCAATCTGACAATGTAGCTACGACGCATTATTTGTAATCCAAGCGCACACCATACCAATAACGAGTTATCGAAAAAATACTTGTACGTATGTACTCTTACGAGAAACGTTCGATTCACGGTACAATCGAGTGCATAATCGGATGCAAAAACTTTAGTTTAAAGGTGCTCAAAATGGTTAAACGCGGCTCAATTTACAAATAACACCCGGCATAGTTGTTAGTGTGTGTGCTGTTGGTACAAGAACCGATAGCGCGGCAATCGCCTGAGTTGTGACAGTTTGCGCGCGGAACACCGCACTATACAAACTATCGGCTGCCGCCGTCATTTGCCGTTCGTCTGTAGCGCCGCGTTCAGCTGCGTCCACAGGTCCTTCTTGCACGACTTCGATCTGGAAAGTTCCCTCTTATCATCTATATGCGTTGGCACTGCTTTAATATACATTAGAAATTTGTATTTCATATCCAACGAAGGTGTTGATTTGATCGCGCCATTTTTATCTAACACTAACTGACCCCGCGAACGTTGTTCCGCCATATATGTAGATACAAAAAGCGCGATTTAAATTTTACGGGAGGGAGTAGGGAAGTGAAAATTTGGGATCATGTGTATTTCATGACCATAAAAAAATAACAAAAAAAAAATTTGTTCAGAAATTGAAAAAAAAATTTTTAGGGTGTACAACCCTTAACATTTAGGGGTATGAAAAATAGATGTTGGCCGATTCTCATACCTACTCGATAAGCACACAAAATTTCATGAGAATCGGTCGAGCCGTTTCGGAGGCAGTATGGCAACGAAAACTGTGACACGAGAATTTTATATATTAGATTATTTGTATCCACGTAACTTTCCATATCGCTACATTTCATCTATCTCCGGCACTTGCGACACAAGAGAATAAACAAACGCAAATAAATGCAAATAAACGCAAATAAATGCAAATAAACGCGAGTATCAACATCATAATCATCATGATGCGATTGTTTATTCACAACTTATTATTTATTACTTATATTAATTTATGAACTAATACAACAAAGTATTATCACGCCGGAAATTAATTGCGCAAATGTTAATATGACTGTTAACAGCAAAAAAACAAAAACCTTTTTGTGTTAATGTAGAACAACAAGATAGCGTGTAATGAAGCTTTTCATCAATTAAGGGTACTATATTACACGTAATAATTTCTTAGACCATTTTATATCCTAAGCCAAAGTATCGATGTTAACTTTGAAAAGTTACAACAAAAAATAATCTATTTGACCTTACAATGTGACTCTAAACCCTCGTGATACCATTTTTGTTATAGTCCTCATAAGAGCATCCCTCTAGTTATTGTTAGTGTTATTTGACTTGTTAATTATTCTACTCGTATTCTTAGACGTAGCGACAAAATTTAGCGAAACGCAGGACAAGGAATTTTTTTAATACTTGAACACTGCTTGAATACTTGACTACGCGTAAGTCACATGAATGTGTCTCTCCTGATGAGACAAGCGCGATTATTGTATCCTTGTTTCTGGTTAGAACTGTTTTTATGATAATACAGTAAAACATAATTTTATCAACGCATAGTGATCGACGTTTGATAGATAGATAGATAAACTCTTTATTGTTTGTACACCAAAGAACATAAAAACAGGAATAAAAAATTAATAAATAAACATGAAGCGCAAAACAATAGGCGGCCTTATCGCTACATAGCGATTTCTTCCAGGCAACCCATCATAGGAAAGGAATACAGATCTAGCACTTAATGGTAGCGGCGTACATAAAGTTAACAAAGACGAAAGATAGAAAAATAATATAAAAACTATATAAACATACCCTTACAACAGCAGTGAGAGACAAACAAGTATGCAAATGAGCTAGGAGAGTGCGTAGAGGAATAGAAAGTGATTGAGGAATAGAGAGAGAGAAAAAAAAAAAAAAAAAAAAGTCCGATTAATTAATAATTAAGATTAAGAAGCAAGAATATCATAGAAGTTTGTATGATAAAAAATAAAAGATATTTGTTTTTTATACATATGATTATTACATAATGTAACAAACCCTCGAACAATTTAACAGTCAGGTTAAAACTCCAAATCTGCACTCTTAAAGCAAGACCGGGTAAGATTATCTGTGTTGCAGGATAATGCTTTTATAATTACGTCGGCATTTTGTTCTTAAACGTTGTATAGTACAAAAAAGTATAAATAAATAAATATGTCAACTTGCGAATTTTAGCAAGAATTTATTCGAATTAGCCGCATAGACTGTCATATTCGGGCAAGGTTCGATCAACTTAGGGCGCGTTCACATAGGACGTCCGTTTTACTGGATCCGGAATACTGAATCCAGTAAAACGAAAGGTAATATTCACATAGCATTTTGAGCGCGTTCACATAGAACGTCCGTTTTACTGGATCTGTTTTAACAGGTCAGTATTTCCGTTGTGTGTGGGATTTTTCACAGGATGCGGTATATTGGATTAGAGGCAGTATAATGTAGGACAACGTTACCTGCGCAAAGAAGCGAGCCACTCCTTGAACTGCGTGTTCCCCTCCGGCGTGAGCTGGAAGGCGAGCCGCGCCGACAGCACGATGCCGACAAACTCCTCGTACTCCACCGACGTCAGGTGGTATAGCTTCTGGTGTATACACTGGATGTACCTGACGGACCGATACATCACTGGTTTAGTATACGTGAAAAGATCGTACAACAATTTCAAAAATAAAACATTTGTTTGAATAAACAAAAGTAACTTGCGATGTAATTAGTATCATCACAACCCATAACTGTCCCACTGTTGGGCACGGATCTCCTCTCACAGTGTGAGGGGTATAGGCCATAGTCCACCACGCTGGCCAAGCGCGGACTGGTGGACTTCACACACCTTTGGGAACATTATGGAGAACTCTCAGGTGTGCAGGTTTCCTCACGATGTTATCCTTCAGTGAAGCAAGTGATAATTAAATATTAATACGCACACAATTTCTGAAAATTAGTGGTGCATGCGGGGTTTGAACCCGGACCCTCCGGTTCGGCAGTCCAACGTTCAACCACACGGCTATCACTGCTTTGATAATTAGTTTAATTATTTAAATATTTTATGTAAAAAAAAATCTCTATCGCGTCCACAAATTCGAAGTTAATTTTCAGCCATACATCTATCACCCAACGCGTTAGTGTAAATATATAATCGTCCGTACGACAGTTCCCATTATAACACTCACATCTGCTGACACTTGTGCACCAACGGCGCGAGCGTGCCCCTCAAGTGCTGCATCACCAGGTGGTGGGGCCCGCCGCGCGCGAGCCAGTGCGCCGACTCCACGCACAGCTCGTACAGCACGAACGGCGACATCACCGAGTTCACCGCGCACACGCAGAACTGGTGCAGATACTGAGCACCGAGCCGCTTCGATATCCGCAACAGCCATTTCACGTGCTCGCCGTATGGGGGATTCCTGGCCGTGTACAATACATACAAAATAATTATTATTTTTGAATTAGAAGCTTGCACGCACATAACCAATGGAGTAACCATTGAAGTATGAACTGCGGTCTAGAGATCCGTCAGAATCAAACTTAAATATCAATTAATATTATATGCAATAAAATCAATTAACTAACTCATTACTTGGGTCAATCAACTATTTTACCGACACAAACAAGACGTTACAGTCAATGTTTTTTTTTTTCAATTATATATTCTTTTTTAAATTTAATTCAGTGAGGCCAATTGGAAATCTATTATACTTTATTAATCTAGAAGGGCCGCGACATTCATGGATTATTTTGGCTGATATTTGTACAAACGTACAGCACATACCCTGTAAACCGTCTTTAGCGTTACCTCCAATCAACCCTAATTACACTGTAAATAAAACAAGTTTAAATGATTCTTTTTTTATTATTACCTTATTCAAACATAATTAACTATTTTGGTTTCTCAGTCTCCACGAATAATTAACTTTTATAGTAAAACTAATCAACTTATTGTCACTTGCGTTACCCTATGAGAATTGAAGAACGTTTACTTTAGAATAATACAAAGTTTAAGAGTTAAAAAGGTTAAAATAATATTCTCCCTGCATGCAATCTAATGTATTGCATTTACAACTTCAAAAAATAAGATATAAAATCAAGTAATAAAAAAGATATAATCAAAAATTAACATCTTAGTTTGGGGACAAACAGTAACTCCAGAGACAAAAGGTAACACTTTAGACATTAAAAATATAAACAAAAATACAAATTTTATAAACTGCAGTTATAAAAATAAATTGTGATTATTTTTCAAAAACATCAACTGGAACTTCAAATCTGTATTGGTCTCTGTCTAAGCTTGTCGGTGTTGGCAAAATTTTTATAATATCTTCAAAATTAACGTAGCTGATATCTTTCCTATCAAGTCGAAATGTTTTTGCATCTCTACTTATAACCCGGAGAAACATAACTTTTACTTCCCCATCGTCTTCAACAGCTGTCATAGCTCTGCAAACATAGGAATACATCTTCTTGTTTTTGTTGTTGGAATAAACATATACAAGTAAGAAATCGCCAGCCGAAACCTGTGCCGGAGTTCCATAACTACTTGTCGAAGCCAGTTGGTTTTGTAAATATGCAGTGTCGGATGAAGATATTGGGTTTTGATTTTCTTTTTCATTCGCATTGAAGTTCTCCTCATCAGAGTCTGAAGAAAATCCGTAAACTGTTCGGTAAAAACTTAATTGAGGCGGCACATTTTGGATTTCCTTAAGAGCGGCAAGTGGTACGTCTTCATCTGATGATAGATCTTGCAAAGACTTCTGTTCTGAAAGTTCAAGGCTTACAGGCTCAGGGATTATTTGTTGAACAGGCTTGACGTTCACCTGGTAGGTTTTGGGATTTAGGCAGTTACAAAAACCTCGTTTCAAAGATTCACAAAAGCAGCTAAGCGTTCTATACTTTAAGAAATTGCGTTGGTCTGTGTATATGTGATGTACTTGTAAAGTTCCGTTTAGTCGTGGAATTACTCTCGGCAGCTTATCTTGAATTTGGATAATAGCATTATGTTCTATCAAGAATAGCTTAATTCTACTGGTGTCTTTCAAGTGATTAAAAAACGCATCTGCATTTGGTATATCCGTACCTGCGGCCACAATTTTGTCAGCAGTTCGCTTTAAGAACCCTCCAATCCCGTCTGCAGGTCCTTTGCCGTGTCCCGCTTCAAAAAAAGACCAAGTAGCGGCAGAAAATCCAAAATCAAAAAAATGTGTGCAAAGCAAATAAAAATTTTGCTTCTGACGGTACTGCGTAGATGGGCCGTCAGAAAAGAAATGAACTGTATCTACGGCTCTGTGTTCATTTCTTACCCATTGCAGTATTGGCTGAAGATGTGCCCAGATGGCGGCAGGCTGGTGACAATTGGATGACGATATTGTACAGAAAGAATTCGTTGTGTACTTATTTTTAAGATCGTAAGTATAAACCATGACTGTATGCAAAGATACTTGGTTTCGGGAGCCGCCGAAATGGTGAGACTGTACCTCCTCGTGATACTTACAGTTGTAATTTTGACTGAAATCTACTATAATAGTGCATTCATTAGGCCTGAGTTTGTTTAAGCACTCCCGAAAGTTGTGGAATTGATTTTTAATATTATAAGCATGTTTTTTAAAATGGATCATGTCTTTCAAAAATGTTTGGATCACATTAACTACATCATCATTTCGTTCTTCTTTTACATTCTTCATAATTTTCATAATCTTTCCCTCTTTCTCATACGTTTCTTCTTTCCTTATCCATTCATGATACTTAATTGATCCAACTATTTTTTCTTGCCTAAATGTCATCATTTTGTTTTTACATATTTCACAATCATTATACATACAGTCTTTTGATCGATCGTTGCAAACTGTCATTAGAATAATATCACTTAAGTCACTGGTGGTGAGTACACCTTGTTTCTTCAATGAATGAGCTTTATATGTCATATTAGCGTGGGTTTTACATAAACATGTTTCTCGAGCATCAACCGATGCATTTATGACATAAAACGGGCGGTTTTTTGTAAAATAATAATACGAACAAGAAATGTTCGGATTCTCCTCCATAAAATTTTTGTGAAGTCTTCGTAGTGAGTCTAATAAGTATCTTTTTTGAACTTTCCTTCCATTCCTTGTCACAGTTTCTTTCTTGCCTGCCGTCGCTCTGGAGACATCATCTCGCTGGAAAAATTGGTGAATTTTTTTCTGAAGAAACATGGGATTGTACTTCAATGACTTATTGCAATAATCTCTGTTTATTCCGAATGTTTCTCTAAGTAATTCTGTTTTCTTTCTATATTTCTTTATATTATCTGTTTGAAGAAGGCTTCTTAAAATTTGTTTCTCTTTGTGACTTTTGATCTTATTGTAACGTTCTTTAATAGAGTTAGACAAAAGTTTGTAATTATTGTGTTCATCTCTTTCTTTTAAATTTTCTCCCTCTATTTGGTTTCTTTTACTTCGATTTAATCTTTTCTTGTATTTTTCACACTTTTTCTTTAGTTTAAATATTTCTTCATGCAGTTTTTTATTTTCTCTGTACACTCTACTCCTGTCTTTTTTCAGTTTTTTACGTCCACGCTCTCGAGATGAAATTGACGCCGGCGATAATACCGGTACATGATCTTCTTGTGCATTTAAATTTCGTAGACTGGGTGTTGGAGAACACGGTGGTGTTTCATTTAAAATCGTTTGTAAATTCTTTTTATTTTTCCTGTACCGTCTTTGTCTTAACTTCCAGATAGTGTTTGCTTGTTTTCGTTCTTTTGGCGTTAAATCATTTACTAGCCTTTTAACTTTATGATAATGCTCACGATGCTTTCTCTTCGACTCTTCATATTTTTCTGTATTTTGTTTAAGTTTCTCCCTATATCTTTTTTGTTTTTCAGCTGCCGTTAGCCTTGCCATTATAAAAGGAGTACCTGAAAGAAGAGCATAACATAAATATTATTTTCGTGTATTTTATATCATGCGAGTTAGGAAACAAATGTCACTTTTTCTGCCTGGTTCGTGCATAAAATTGTTAAATAAAAGAACTATTTAGTCCATAAATAAAGTGTTGAACTATTCCTACAAATCTATTAGTTCATAAATGTCATGTCTTAGGAGTTACCAGGAATGTCTTTGGAGTTACCACAAGGGTAACTCAGTATACCGGTAACTCAGTACACAATTTATCTATTTTATCCAAAAAGACACACCATATCATTAATAAAGTATATAATACACAGTTAGGTCAAAAACATATATAACTGGCTATCGAAGTACATTAAACATATTAATAAATGAATTACTTACTTCGATAAACTTCGTTCACTCAGCAGACAGCACAAAAAAGCACGCGACTCCTTCAAACGTTCATGGCTGACTGCGGCTCGTCGGTGGCGATCAAAGGATGCCGCTCACGCCCCGGGCATAAACAAGTTATAACCGAAACCTATCAGTGGCAGCAAATGCCATCTATTGGCTATTATTCACAATTTTTGAAAGTAACTCTGCATACATGGCCAAATGTCTGTTTCTGGAGGACAGAAAATCAAGTAAATTTTTAACTAATACCATATTATTTTATATTGTTCTATATTAAAAAAGAATGTAGTAAATTGTGCTATCTTTTATGTAAACAAATGACGTTACGGTGTCAGGCAAAACCATAATTTTATTCAAACTTTCGCAAGTGACTGAGTCACCGGGACAGTGAAATTTTGTATGGCACTAATATTTCGTATACTGAGTTGTCATGAAATCTTTTGTAAATTGAAGTTTTTTTTAAAACATGTACAAGTATTTCATAGTGCCTATAAACTACTGATGTGTAATCAATAAAAATTATGCGTGAATTTATTAAAAATTAGGATTTTTTTTAAGATAACTGTCGGGGACAGACTTATGTCGGTAAAATAGTTGATTGACCCACTTACGTACGTACGTAAACGTTTTTTTTTTAAATTTAACTAGGATTCAATAATACTTATTTATCTTTATAGTTCAACCATACCGTCTCGTAACAGACTACAACTTCATTTACAAAGCTGTAGTAATAATGTCCTGGGGTTCAACTACTTTTATAATAAATTAAATTACCTGCCAAATTTATTTTGCGGTCGGTCATCGTGTACTCTACGCGCTTGCGTTTCCAGCGCGAGCATGCCAACACGGTACGCGGCCAGCAACCGCCGCAACTGGGCCTGGGGTAGCTGGGGAGGCCCTGCCGATGGCCCCGGGAGCGTGCCCACGCCCACGCCCGCGTTGCCCACGGAGCCCATGCCCACGCCGCTGCTCGAGCACACGTTGGTTGTGCTGGTCGCGTGCGGCGCCGGCAACGGTGGGGGGACGGGAGCCGCAGACAGCTGGAGATAGAGATAGAGGCAAAGTAATAGAGATATTTTTAATAATAACTTACAAAGAAATTAATAACAAAGAATTTTAAAAGCAAGATAATGGTAAGGTTAAGATCTCATGTGGCATGCATTTCGCCAAATGTTACATTAAATGTCACATGAAATTACTCATAACTCTTTACATATTATTCAACAATGCAGAGAACGCGCTTTCTTTTTGGCCAGCCACACACCAGGGGGTTCGTCTGCTCATTTGTCTGTTACTTAGAAAATAATTGATTTCAATTTTTCAACATGCATAAATAATAACGTTAAACGAAAATACATAGATGTAATAAGACCTTTATTTTCTTTCCAAATTAACAAGTTTTCATTCATAATTTTCATTTTTAATTTCGTTTCATTCAAAATAGACGTAAACGCATAACTTCTAACTTTTCAGCACACGTTGCATTCGAATTTCGAAGCAACTATAAACATCGCCAACATACCTGCTGCTCGAGCGCAAACGTGTGCGCCGGATGCGTCACGTGCGCGTGCGACGTGTGCTGCGGCATTGCGGACAGGGTTGCGTGCGGCGCGTGCGTCGCGTGCGGCCCGTGCGTCGCGTGCGGCGCGTGCGGGTGGTGCGACTGCGTCACGATACCGCGCACGAAGTACTGCGGCAACGCGTACTGCGTTCCCGGATGCGTTGTGGGCGCACCGCCGTACTAGGAAGAAAAACATTTTTAATTGCCCGCATGGAAAAGCTTGAAGCTAGTAAATAGCGGAAAAAGGTTGAAACACATAATTTAAGAATTTAGTTTATTATGTTTTGATTGAATTAAGAATATTTCTTTGTGGTGACACCCCACACTAATATTTTCGTTTCCGTATTACACATGGCATAGATACAAATAAAACAACAACCTGGGACATACTGGTTAAGTAATTTAAAAGAGTTGTAAATTATTCTTAGATGACTTTACGTATCATGAATTCTTGTAGAAAAATTGCAAAATAATTCGCTTAACTATTTACTAAAGGAAATTAAAAAAAAAAAACAAGTTTTTATTAGATCCATACACAAAGTTTTTAATACAAGAGGTTAAATCATCAATCTTTAATCATTTACCTGCAGCTGGTATATGGGCGGCGGATACGGATGATAGGTGAACGGATACGGCAGCGGATACGGCACGGGAACGGCGACCGGCTGCGGCACTCTATACTGCGGCTCGTCTAACATTGGCTCAGACTCCTCGTTCGCCTGGCGCAAGTACAGCTCGTGCCAATACCGCGCCACTGTATACAGAACCTCAGGGTACACCCCGCCACCTGCAAATTTCTCTGGTGTTATCCATTTATGTCAAGAACATTATTACTAGACATAAAAATAATAGAATATGTTTAGAATTAAAGTTATAAAAGAATTATTATGCAAAAATAAAATAATGTAGAATAGGTTTTTTTTTATATTGAGGCAACTAGGTGTTCTGTTTATTTATTTACTCTTTCTTAATAATATAATTTATTGTTTATCACTTGGATCAGAAAAAACATTCAGTTGGAATAACTCAAGCAAGTGGCGAACCCTTCCAGTACTACATAGATACTCATGGGCGAAGATGACCCAATACAAAAAAACAAACAACTAAAACAAAAACCAAATACCATGCTTTTTTGTAAAACCCTACATAGCCAACATCGTGTTGATAACTTCTCTGAAGTCATGGACTTCTCTAGACAACAATAGCCACTGTGTGTGGTGGTTCCTAATTATCTTGATATAAACAAGCTCATAAAATCACACACAAATCCGTGCAACAAAAATCCAAACAACGCAAAATGTCCCAGTTCAAAAATACAAGACGATTCCGTGTTTAATATATGCACATACTTTATGGCTTTCGTGTAAGGTATAAAAACAAAATACCAGTGATAATACCATTAAAAAACAAGCATAAAACAAATTAAGTTGCATGATATGACCAGTACAACACGATTTATATGTGTTCGTACTGTAGCAGCAGCTTTCATTATGACATTTCATGTACGTTCAATTTCTAACAGATTTAAGATAGCAAACGAACATGCAACACCGCCCTTCCGCTGCTTAACTTACACTGCAATTTCAATGTCAACCGAATGAAATTTTAATCGAAGTCGGCACCAAACAACGCGATCGCCGCAACAAAACCGGTCGCACAAGCGGCAAGCTCAACCAAACAAGTTGCAACACAAACAAACGTAATGGTTAGACAGAGGTGAACAGTACAAGTTGATTCAGAGTTCGGTGTGTCGGTACCCTTGGCGGCGGCTTCGACGGTCAGGCAGGCGCGTTCGAGCATCGCGTCGCTTTGCTCTTTGCACTGCAGCACCGCGCGCTGTATCTCGTTGTAGTTGAGCGCGTGCGCGTGCGGCAACACCGACAGCGCGAGTTCCGCCGCCGCGCGGACGGTTGCTACGTCGCGACCGGACGACGCCTGCCGACGAGAGGTTATTTGAATACGTGGTTTTTTGAAAAATTTATAAAAAATTATATGAGGAGCCATACCCATAAATTACGTCACATTTAAGGGCTAAACAAAGTTTGGCAAACCATAAGCTCTAAAACTAAAACCCTAAAGACTGTAAACCGCAACGCAAAAGTACTATAATTGCCAAGCAGTCATCACACCAGAGGAAGTTATTATCCCTTACGACTGGTGTGTGCTATCCATCTGTCAATTACTGCTGGTAAGAGATCATAATTAAAGTAAATGTGACTATATAACATTTCAACTGACATCAAACCAAACGTAATCAACCTAAAGCTCCACGGTTGGTTTTCATAGCTAAATAAAGACAGTACAGCACAATGAAATACAAGTAAGATATAACCCAGCCTACAGCTGGTACCTTTTTATTACAAAATGAATTTGATACTAAAGATATTTTATTTATCAGTTTAGCACAGGGAGATCTTCCGTCAGGTGAGGTATCATGACAGAATAAAATACTCACTTTATCAGCTATGCCGGCAGCTTCTGGAGGCGTTAGGTGACCTTCCCATGCGTCGATGAGGAACAGAATAGCTGGTGAACCGATATCCATTGCTTGGCCTGTAAAAATAATAATAAAATTATTTATATGTACCAGCCATTTAAATAATGTACTCTTATTAGAAGTCAGTAGTGATACACGAAAGAAAAACTTTTAACGAAATAAGAAAAAATCTAAATGAAACATATTTCTCATTCCTTTTTGCTAAATGAGTTGTCATTGTTATTAGTGAACCAACTACGGTTATAACAATTTCCTAATGCACCCCAACGTGGCGTGGGGCCAAACTTTATTGTCTTTGTGAAAACGTTCCGTTTGACTCTTGCTCGTGAATGCATGTGCGCTGGAGCTCGCTTGCCTTCCACCCGCCCACCATAACAGCTATATTCGAAAATAACGTATATACGTATATTCGAATATTGACTAACAGGCCCTGTCCCAGTCCTCATACTTACAAACTAAAAAACTAACCAACCAACTAATGTTCTAACACCGTCACCTAACCGGCCTAACTATCCCAGTCCCCCATTTACGTCTTGTTCTAGGTCGGTCGCATTGTCATGGGCGGCAGCAGAAGGTGGTGCCACATGCTCGTTTGCTACCTTAATTAAATAAAAAAATCAGCAAAATTGCATGCTACACACACTGCTCGTAGATCAGAGGGGCCACAAAGTTTGAGCCGAGTAGAATTGTCGTTTACCTGTGATCCAGCTGACGTGTGAGGAGTAAGTGCGACTCAGCCAATTGGCGCTGACGCAGTTATGTAGGCCGAGAGCGTACAGTCCCAGTTGAAACGCCGCCATGTGTAACCCCCTGTAAATTGTAACTAAGTTACGACCTCGTCAATATAACCCAATTGTATACAAACTATATAACATGACTGCTCTACTACGGGGTTCGAGGGTTTAAGGCCAAACCCGTCACACTGGCCAAATGCGGATTAGCGCACTTTACACACTTTTTGAGAATAATGGAGACATTTCAGGTCAGTTCTCCTCACCGTATCTTCCTTCTCCGGCGCAAGTTAAGATTAAAATTAGCAAACAATTCTCAAAAATATAGTCAGGCGCAAGATTCGAACTTATGAAGAAACTCTTCAATCTTAACCAGGTTTACCACTAGTAACTAATGTATAAAATAACAGCGCTTAACAAGATGCATGTTTTTATTGACTTAATCATTTTTATCATAATCAGCCAAAAATGAAAGGGGGACCTGCATTGTCTTCAAATCTCACCTGTGAGGCCCATGGTGCTCCCTTGCACAGGATGTCTGAGTAAATAGACTTGTACTCGAGGACCCGCCAGCTTTGAACAGAACGGATTTGGCCAGCTCGAACATGAAGTGTGCTGACGCCTCTGAAGGTTGGTTCGGAACGGATGGGTACAGGCGTTTGCCCTTATATCTGCGAGATAACAAAAACAAGCAAGCTTTAAAGATACACAAAATTGATAAAAATACATAAGTGCTCTCCAGATTACCCCAACAGACTCTAGCTTGTAGCCGTCTTCGCAATATTGGCCATATAATTACCGCAATCTTAATATATATAAATCTCCTGTCACGATGTTTGTCCGCGATGGATTCCTAAACTACTTAACCGATTTAAAATTAAATTGGCACACCGTGAGCAGTCTGGTCCAACTTGAGAGATAGGATAGCTTAGATCTTTAATTATAGTCGCAATTTTATTTTATTGCACATTATTTGTCTATTAATTATAAAGCGGTACGAAGTTCGCTGGGACAGCCAGTATAATTATATTTCTATAATAGCCCACTTCGACTTTTTATCTAATATGCCGGGGACCAATTAAAATGGAAGAGTACAATGTACAGGACATCCTAAAAATAATATATATTTTTGTCAATGGTATGCGAATACGAAGTAACGCATCTCTATAGAAACACCATAATGGCCGCCGTGTTTTAACTTTAGCCCGGCCAAGATAAGTTGCGCGTACTGTACATGCCACGTATAAAATACAACTTTTACTTGCATCATGATGAAACACTTTAGATAGCGATCTTTAGCACTTCATACGTCAGAAAGAAGAAAAAATTATAACATACCTTGTGTCTTTGATCCTCGGTACGGACGTGTGTTGCATGTTGTGCGACGACGAATGTGGTGTTTGCGTCGTGTGAGGATGCGAATGGGGGTGAGATTGGTGGTTGTGATGCGGGTGGGAGTGGGAGGAATGCGGGTGGGAGTGGGGATGCTGATGGGAGTGGGAGGGGTGAGAGTGAGCATGAGGGAGAGGTAGGGACGGGATGCCGATCGCTGGAGGCGAAGGGCCGCAGTCGCCGACGGATAGATGATCCAGATCCAGTGACAGGGAACACCCTGGGCCGCCTATTGAGCCTCGCGGCAACGACTGTGGGACACAAATTACATCTAATCATTGATTTTTAGAGATATATAATGTGTACACAAAAAATAGTGGGTATTCGTTGCTGTTTCACCAACATTCAACTCCACATATCTCGAAACACGTCGCATAAAACAAATCGCTCTACTTGTTTTGTTCTATGTAGCGTTCGCATTGGACAGAATGTTGATGTCTTAAGTTAACCGTAAGATGTATTGTTATAATTGACAATAAACATGTGCCGAAACATGTTTTTTTAGGAATGTTGGGCCAATGCGGACGCCGTGTTACAGTTAAAAAGTTCAGTATTACGAGTGCCTTCAACGGGGAAGCTAGACTAGCAACCTTGTGGAGGTATAACGGCTTGGCCACGTAAAAAACGCCCAGCTAGAGGCTTTTTAACGTTACAAGTGTCATTTTAATATCTATGTCAATTCGCATACAAATCCAAATAACATCGCTGCAATTTGCAGCCCAAATTCGTAGTTATATTAAAATGAGACCAAATTGGTTTTCAACGCGTGACGCTGCCGCATGCAACGCAGAGCGAATTCGCTTTGATTATTGCGGCTCGCGGTCTTCGGGTATCATTTACGTCCGCGGAGTAACTAAACATAACAATGTAGTCAAAGGGATTTGAGTATAGAAGTAAGGAGCGCCATCTCATGTAGGTGACAACTTGAAAAAGTGCTAAGTAGCGAGCAGTGTATAACGGAGCAAAGTGCACACAAGTTGAAAATTTAGTAATATTGATGGCTAGGGTGTCATCAAAACTGCTGTATGCTTCTACTATTCATTAAACTGCTGTTAAATTTGCCGTTTGCTACTGTAGGGCCACCCAAATTAAATTTAATACCTCATGAAGGACACTTTTAATACACAGAGATAGTGCTCCTAGCTCGTATACTCCATGGTCAGAGGCTAACACTTACGTGCGCGTGCTGCAAGTTGCGTACGTTGAGCGCGAACATTAGCGGCGGGAAGGTGCGGTCGCGTTCGCCGCGGTCGCTGCGCGGGTTGTTCGTGTAGTACATGCTCACCATCGGCCCCTTGGCCAGCTGGTGGATGTCTCGGTCCAGCAACTTTTATATTGAACACAAAAATCATAATTAACTTATATTTAGATATGAAACTATTTTTTTGTCTAGATATCAAACTAGCTATTTTGACGTAATAATCTTGAAATTTGATAGTTCGTAAAGTGCGTTAAGTCATTAGTGGCTCATTATTTGGCATGTCATTGTTTGAACTGATAACACTTAAAAACTGTTTAATAAATTGTTCTATACTATAGGACGAATATATCTCTATATAATATGTATATAGCAAGAAAGAGGTTAAGTAATTAATGTAGTAATATATTTTACATAACTAAAACAATAAATTCAGACAATTTCAACTAACTTTATTCATAATCCGTGCTAGTTTAACGGGGTCCTCCTTGTAGAACGACAGCAATGTGAGGGCCAGCTCGCCTCTCTGTCGCCTGGTGCCTTCGCATAGCAGCGGATGATCCGCCTCCGACACATTGGCTTTGAGACCCAACGCGGCTACAGCCGCCTCGAACCCTAGTGCCTCGTCGGTTGGTAGTCTTGCCTATAGTGCGAATTAACAATACATTATCAAATCCTAGACTGCAAATGTGATGCTACAGAATTAGTTATTAATCTGTAACGTCAAAGTACTGCTTGCATAAGAGTCGAAAGAGAATGTGAAGCGCGACCTAGCAAGTGCCATGTTAAACTTGACTAATAGTGCACATGTCATTGTTTAACGGTAAATTAGTAACTGTCAGATCCCATATATAATAATAATAAATTTAATACTCACCGGATGCTTATTTTCTTTGTCCGTTGCAGATAGTACCAACACATCGAACAAGAAACTTGCTAATGCCATTGGCAGCAGAGCTGGCCCACGATTCCTAAAAATTTTACCAATAAGTGTTAATAAATTGTAACAGAAGATTACACAAAGCTACAGATCACTTTGTCATAATACATACCTGATAATACTTTAATGTCCTTGACAACAAAGGTCAAGAAAAAATGGACAACAGATAAGCCAAAACTGCACTACTCCATCAAGACTCTTTTTTTGCATAAATATAATTTAGTGGCATACCTCGATTAACAAAACCTGGTATATATAATAATTATATTCATATAGTGCTGTAACATACCGTCAGTAACAATCCCATCCGACGGTAAGTGATAATAGTCTTGGGTACTCAGACACACTTAGTAAAGGTTATTCACCCTTGATTAATTTTTCCTCTAGTTATAATATAATCGAGGAGTCAAAGTCCGGCAAGAAACTCCTCAGCTCATCTGAAGCTTAACTCTAAAACTAACCTAAGCGTGCCATCGCGCAACTGCTCAGCCTTCTCCCGCGCCAGAGCGAGTTGCTCGGCGCCCGTCGGCAGCTTCTTCAGCAATGCCACCAGTTCGGTCTCCTGGTTGTTCAGCTTCACCTCCAGAGCTTTGGTGCTGGCGGGCGGTCGAGCCATCTCAAGCGCGAATAACCCAACTCTGAACGCTAACTCGTGATGCTCACTGAACTCCGCCAATACCTTGAAAACAAGTCAAAATAGATCTAATTGTAATTCATCTCATCGAGGCACATGTGAGCCATTAAAACTTTTTTTTTCTATCATATAAAAATATTTTTGGGCATGTAAATTTCATAGATTATTATGATATTTCATCTAAATGGACGTGTGCAACTGATGTTACAGAACAGACTGCACAGTATGTTTATTTTTAGTTATTTTAGTGTTTGAACCCAATGCACAAAAGTAAGGTAAAGTCATAAATAATATTATGGTACTCACGGTACAAAGGAAGGCGCATTTAGCGAGTGTAGCGGACGCGAGGCAGGACAGTCGGTGCGAGGCAGCGGAGAGGCGAGGCGTTGGTTGGTGACGACGCCTCGCTCGCCGCGCCTCGGCCGCCGCGCTCAGCACGCAGCCCACGCCTGGGCCCACACCCAGGACCGCTCCATTGCTAGTAGTGTTGCCTGCTGTGGGAGGGGAATGACAATTACAGCCACCTTGCCAATGCGTACCAAGCCGGCGCCGCATAGGCCAATCGTGACCGGACGTAGGTGTAGTACACCGTCCAGTTTTGCACGTAATCGTAACCGGGATGTAAACACCGGTCCGTAGACGGAAAAGAGTATAGACTAATGTCATCTGTCGCATTAACACAAGAATAGGAAAACAAACGCGAATGACACGAAAAAAATGATACAGAATGTTTTTTCTCACATTGCGTGCCGGTCTATTCAAGCAAAGCACACTTACAAGCAAATTTGACAGCTAACGGACCAATCTTTTTTGTGCCACATACAATTGTACACTCTCGTGCTATCTCATGTTGGCCACGCTCACCAGACGTCTACATCCTTCTCCGTCTACGCACCGGTCGGAGTACAGCGCGTGCGACTATCGCCTGCAGGATAATCTGGTGATGGCATTCACTATTCACATAGACACGCACCTAGCGCCGGCGGGCGCGCGAGCAGCTCCCGCGCGAGCCGGGCGCCGAGCGCGCACGCGTCGCGCGCGTGGCCGTGCGCCTGCAGCCCCTCGGCGCGCGCGAACGACACCTCCCACGTGCACGCCCAGCTCGTCGCGCTGCTACTCGACGCGCTCGACCCGCTCGGCCCGCTCGGCGAACTCGATATCTGGAACAACGATATATATAATATGTATATGCATCTGTACATATAATACAAATGATCACTGGTTTATGTCTGTATTTGAGAAAGTGTATCTAACTTATCATACCTACATAATTAGGTAATGTAGGTCCTACATTACCTAATTACAGAGAAAATACATAAATAAAAACCTGATTAATAACGCGCCCGCGCTTTTAAATGTAGTATGTGTGCCATACATCTTAAAGTAGTGGACCACGTTGGCCATCGATTTCTTTACATAACTTCCGACCGAGATCAGTTGGAGCACGGCCGCTCCCAGGTATGACGCCTCGCCTGGAATATTCCCTTTGCCAAAATTTCAACCATCAAAGATGTCCCTCGTGACTCACATTAGCGTTGCTAGAGCTACCATCCTCGGCGACGCGGCGCGCGGCCGCAGCGTCGTAGAAGTACATGTTGCACTCGTCGTCGGAAACGGACTCGTCGTTGGAGACGCGGCGGTGCGCGTCGTCCGACGACACCGGCGGCGAGCTCGACTCCTGGGAGTCCGTGTCTCCGCCGCTCTGTTGAAGTATTTCCTCTTCGTTCTCGCAGAAACCTACCGAATAGAATATATTTAATTGTAATTTAATTTAATAATGAAAATAACATTCTTTACCTATTACCCAACCTATTAACCAACAGGTAACATGTATACTCATTTGGCGGCTTATTACATTAAAAAAAGTCCTTGTATTTTATACTGATTGAGTATATTTTCATATTGATCGTTGTCCTCGCGCATTAGGACAGTTTCATGAAAATAAATTAAGAAGACGATTTTAACGTTTTTATCAGTCATCACAAATGATGTAGTAACAAGTCCATACTGAAATAAATTAAAGCAACAAGTTGTAAACTATGTCACAAATTAGTCACTTCGACAATAAACTATACTCATATATAAAAACTGGTCCTCATTTTCGTTGAACGTATTATATGATTTAGGAAATACAAATAGATTTCCATTTACCTTCAGACGATACACTGGAATGATTCCCATCACTGGGTCCGGCGTTACGAACGGGTTCACTGGGCCCTTCGCCAGAGCCGCACGGCTGCGGGAAAGACCACTGAGTTACAAAACACTTATAGAACGCACACTTAACAAGAACGCTCACACCACGGCTGGATATGAGGGCGGATGCTAGAAGTCTCTCCAAATTATTTGAACGTCGCCAATACATGTCGCGGATTATTTGATACCTACTATTTTTTATTACAAACATTATAAACAAAAAAATATACACACATAGGAACAATACGACCCCGTAGCCTAGTTTGTGGTGACCCTGCCTGCGAAGCGAGGGGTCCCGGTTTCGATTCCCGGCCGGGACACATGTTAATGTGACAGATAATTTTTTACGGTCATGGGTGTTAGTGATGTGTAATTTGTGATGTCCATGCCACCCGCGATACAGGGTATCCTAGTCCGGGGATAGGAGTGTGTTAACGTTTATTATTATGTTTTGCCCGATGTCCTTATACTCCTTATCGATCCAGCCGCGGCGTTGACGTTACACTGCAACGACTCACCAGACCCGAGGGGCCGGGCCGCGACAGGTCGATGTTGATGCGGCTGTTCCTGTGCATCAGAGTGCGGTGCAACATGGTGGGGTCCGGGTTGGTGAGGCGGTAGTTCAACGACATTTCGTTGTTCAACACCGCCTTTGAAGAGTTTACCTGGGAAAACAACATTATTTATTAGTAAATAATAGCAACCCATTTTCGCTTTACTTCCACGAAACAAGTACGACAGTTTTTTTGTTAACAACAAATATAATAGTAACGTCAGACTGGATCGATAGTGAAACAACGATTCTGTAGTGACAAAATATGATAATCTTTTAGATGCTTTTTAATTGGTACACTGGGTTGTATGTTTAAATCAGTTTACTGGAGTACTTACTGACTTTTAAACAGGTCGAGTTACCAAACATCAACATACAAACAGAATTTAACTAATTTTTAGATGCCACATAAATATTAATCAGTCGATATATATAACATAACAGAAAATTCAAAAAGTAAAGTCTACATAAGGAAAAAATATTCACAATCTACAAAACAATAAACAGCACGACTCAGACCTGATGAACACTGTCATTCTTATCGGCGTGACGGAATATAGTGAACGGGCTGTGGTAGAGCGGGTTCAGATCCTTGGTGTAAGTCACCCCGGGGATCTGGTAGTCGTCCCACTCCAGGAAACAGGCCTCCATGGCGGGATGGAACCCGGGGAACACTTCGATCTCGCTGATGCCATTGATGAACGGCGGATGGGAGTGCGAGCGGGGGTGGCGGGACGAGTGTGACGTGGACGACCCTATGTGGTTGTTGCGGTTTTTCGCCACCTGAAAATACATTTCTTTATTGCGTCACATATTACCTCTTGTGCGTAAAGGGGCAGTCGACTGCCGTGCGACAAATGCAACCATGTATCGCTGACGTCTGTCGTGTGTCGCGTACTGCGGAATCGCACCTTAAATCAAGATCAAGGTCTCTGCGCGTCTATAATACATAATTGTCTAAACTATGTCTATGTTATGGTGTGCAATCAATAAAGAGTTTAAATAAATAAATAAATAAATAAAGATAATTGAAACGAAATAAACATTTATTAACAACAACCCACTTACTTTATCGAGAACTTTCATATGCCACTGAGCGAATTGTTCATGCAAAGTATCCCTCTCATGAGGCGCCAACGAAGGGTTGAGTGCGGCCAATCGCCATAAAACGACCACCTGTAAACAAATTAAACCTCACTCGAATGTTTTATTTATGTATTTATTTAGACTTTTTGTACCATACAACATATAAATAAATAAATAAATAAATAAAAAACGCAAAACTTATTTTAAGTAAAAAACAGTGGAATCATATTATGTATTCTATCATAGTATAAGGTTTGTGACACTGACCTCATCGCAGAGCGACGAACAGGCGTGTTGCGCGGCGGAGTTCCCAGCAGCACCGCTGTGCTTACCCCCACCGTTACCCCACGCCACCAGCGCAGCTTTCGTGGTGTGCCACCATACGATTATCTGTGGACAAAACAAGGCTTTTTAGTACACTAGGTACAGAAAGATTACAATTAATTTATCAGAACGCTAATATTCTGCCTTGCCTGTAAACTAGCTGTATTTTTTCTTAGGACTCGACTATTCATTAAATTTTGTGGAATACAATGGCATGTCAATTAACTAACATTGTATTGCAAGTCGCCTGCCTCTCTTTTGGCAGGCAACGCAGCAGACAATGCAGCATTGGAGTTACTTACCATCAGTACGATTATTTAAATTTTTTAAATGCGAACCATGTTTGTAAAATATACAAAAGGGACAGGATTTATGAGAAAGAAACTAAGCACTTAAATATAAAGGTAATAAGGTAATCTGCATGGTTAAATTCTACATTAGGGAACCACCATAATTTCTAACGACAAAAAAGTAAAAATATCGATACGATACGACTTTAACACACTGTATTTCGGTTTGTAATTGAAAGCTTCAGAAACTCCAACTCCTGCCTTGCAAACTACCAACAACGAATTTCAATAGAACTTTATTGAACTGGACTACAATGACATTAATAATACCTACTAGAATAAGTACTTATTTTATTTACTCGTTTCCAAACAATCAAGCAAATTAAAATACAAAATTAGGCACTCATTTATATGCAACACAACTTCTGAATGTCGGATGTCAACTAGGGGTGACTTTGGTGCCGATGAATTTTATGCAACATTCTAAAAAACGGTTTTATAGATATTCAAGAAACACAATCCATTATTATTTATTAAACTATTTGACGTTTAATGATCGAAGCAAAAAGTTTCTTACTAAAGTATCTAAAGTCTATATACTAGGCGTATATTATATAGACATGAAAAAGCTTTCTGGAAAAAGAATTCAAATTGCCACGTGATGGAAAATCAATAGGATATTGTAGTTGCTTTATTTCCGCAACTAGATTGCGCCAATTTCAAAATCCGCGATCGTAGCCGCGAGCACTTACTGGTAATAAATATAAAAAGTCCAATACATGGGATGCTAAAGCAACTCCCTATTACAATTGTGCCTATTAGCTGAAATGCGTGTTTCAACTTTTCAAATGGAACTATGTAGTTCGGTTTTCCTTATGATATTTGATAAGAACAAAGGCCCTACTACGCAATTACGCATTACCATGCGCAACAATAGACGCATCGTTCTTGATAAATATGTCATGAATATTCGGCGTCGAATCTGAGATGCAATACACTCCCAGCAAAGTGATGCCAATAGGTCAACGATACAATACAAATCATAATAACGTCAATCAAACGTGAGCACAGGGCCCTCGCAAAGTAACTGCGTGCCAACACATCAATCATATTTACGCTCAATTCATGGAGCTGTTGTATCATAATTATATATTGTTAAATTGTTATTGGGTTGTGTATATATTTGAATTTACATCTCCGATATCATTAGCTCTTAGGAAATGAACTGAATACTCTTTACATACAAGTATTTTTAGATTTTTGAGTACCTGGCCATGAGGTCACTCGCCCGTAATTTTTCTGTCACTAACGCGGACGCGCAACTATAAACAAGTAACAAGTTGTCATCCACTTATAGAATGATAATTTCATGAGTTCCGTACCCAAATGGTGAAAGCTCGCCGCTTTTCCGTTTCGATATTGTATCGAATAAAGCATTAAGTTCGCTGGCAAAAGATACTTTTGTATTCTGTGGTCAATAAAGTTTAAATAAAACAAAAACCTAATTAAAAATAACAAAATATTCCTTCAAATCAAAGTCGCCACGGTATTTACCCCGCACGATGACCGCGGCGTACAAGTGTTCACGATTACTCACTAACGAAACATTGACCTCGACCCTTACCTTCTGAATATACAATTTGATTACGTCACCCTCCAATAAATTACTGCTAAAGTTCCGATATACTAACAACTAACAATCGGTTATAAAGATCAATAAATACCGGTTCGCACGCCATAACCTCTTCGGTGATTATTTCCAGGAGTGGTATGGCGTTTCTGTCGTTCCTTTTGTACATCTCCCTTACGATGGAGAGTAGGTTCCACATTCCCTCGGGTTCCCTGCCTCGAAGCGGCCGCAACAATGATGACCATTCTGCGGCCGCCGGTGGTGCGCTTGTACTTAAGTAGTTTACGTCACTGAAACAAAATCATTTATTCATCGTATTTGCAGAAAAAAATCCTGCGCTTAAATACTTAGCATGTAGGTTGAAATTGCATTTCTAAATATGGCCTGTAAGTTAGCGTGCAGAGGTTTTTAATATCACCTGTATTTCATCGTTATCAATGTGATACGGAGAATCGGATGTAATCTTGTACCAAAACTCACCTAA
The DNA here is from genome assembly GCA_905404295.2 of Ochlodes sylvanus. Classification (NCBI taxonomy): domain Eukaryota; kingdom Metazoa; phylum Arthropoda; class Insecta; order Lepidoptera; family Hesperiidae; genus Ochlodes; species Ochlodes sylvanus. The sequence continues at coordinate 4,805,342 of FR990131.1, read as the reverse complement.
ACACTATCGGGGCTGGAACACAGAATTTAACTAATATCTTGTTTATGTTGTTATGCAGCGTTTTCTCGTCCAAAAACCATGACGTGTATTCGTAGGCTGATGCTCCCGCGGTTGGGTCGGGCGCTCCGCAGGTCGTGTTAATCTGGTTAGGTTGAGCCGAGAGAAGCTCGTCCAGTATACGTTGAGCGGTTGGAAGTACTTGTCTTGGTAATTCCGATATCAGATATTGTGCGAACTTCTGCAACTGATCCCTTCGCAATCGTTGCAGTGACTCTGAAACTGGCGCCCTCAGGCATACTTGTGTTGGCTAAAAAGAAAATCAATGATTCATTAAATTTACTGTCGCCCGTCAGCCGAACTTCGTTTGTAATTAATTAGATTTTAAATTATGATCTAAGTCCTGTTACCAAATCGCAATATTATTGTGTAACTTGTGAATTTTTTGAACTTCAATTGTAAACTACATTTTTATAATTAATGTTGAACCTCCTGTTAAAAAAAGATAAACTATCTTTATTTAATAGAATGCAAACCCTGAAAATGATTTACTGTAATTACACTAATAACACTATTTTAAAGTTAAGAAAATCAAGTGTAATTGTCATTACGATTCCCATACATGTGTCATCAAGTGAGTAACTGAAAACCTGAATCATAGAATTAATTGATCCAAAGCAGCATTAATTTATATTAAGCAGAATTCCTTGTATCAATTATATTTGCTGACTCATTTATAAATATGAAGGCACTTAGAAATAAATAGGGTAACAGAGAGATAGTATCTACTAAGTGATGATTTTTGAGAAGAACCAAACTTTCAAACTGGATGGTTAAACTTCTTTATGGTAACAATATAATGTTCAAAGCCACAGACTCCTAAGTTATCAAAAACACAATTAATGTCATAATAATACTTACTAAATGTATCCTGTAAAGGCAAACAGCAACAATATGGGAACACCAATGTGCAGGAGACGAACATGTACAGTTACATGACGAAATCCTTTGTCTATCAAATGTCACTGCCACATTAAATTGAGATCTTGGCATGCTAAGTGTAACAGTTGCTGATAAGTGAAACCCTGAAATTGTATCTAGCTTTAAGTTTCATGTTGAAATATATCTACAAACCTCTATAGATTTATGGAAATAAAAATTAACACAATAATTTTATGATAAAATATTATTTTATGATAAAATTATAAAACACTCATTGAATAATGTCAATTTAAATGTAACTTTGCAAATGCACATATATCAACTCCTTGTAGAAATTGCAATGTTTTCACTTATATGATCATAAATAATGCCACTGCAGTATTACATTTTTTTTTGTTACATGCTTTTTTCAATGCTAAATATAGATAACAGCTACCACTTACCAATTTGTAAAACATCTTTGACAGCCCTATCCCTGAACAAATGTTCACCTCTTGTGAACTCATCAGCTGATCCGTTTGCCAAACATGAGTATAATCGTATATCATCTTCACTATCAGGGAAACTCCAAAAAGCAATCTGTAGTTGTAACTGTTCTGGTACAGGTGGATATACATGTTCAACTAGTTCAAATGGTATATGACAAGCTACGCACTTTGCTGCCAGCTCACTTAGGGTTGAAACAGATTTGTCTGTGGAAGCACACTTGGTGAAATTATTGAAAGCCAATCGTGTACTATCTTAATAAAAGGTTTCCTTAATAATAACTTACAGTAACTTACCTAACATAACAAAACATAAACAATCTTAATTTTTAAGTGTGTCATTCATGTTAATTATCAGTATTTTACTAACTTTGGCTGTTAGTGTAACTTATATATGTCTAAGAATATACTGACAATCAATATAAATGTGATAAGTATTCCTGTTAAAAAAAAATACTCAGGAACTTTATGTAAGTATGTATAATATCTTATTCATCATCATCATCATTATCATCTGATGGCGTTGGGTTGGTTGACTTTCATCTTCTAAATCCTCATTTTCAACATTACCAACTTAATTTTCCACAGGGAAAATTGTAATTGCACCTAACATCAGCTTAGTATCTTTATTACATTCTTACACTTCAAGAATTTCATTTAATATTGAAGTAGCTCTCACCATCCTTGAATCAAAATCAATCCCCCTTGCAAATGGCAAAACTATGATGCCATGTCCCTCCTGTTGGAGTATACCACTGGTACCATCCACTTTAACCCTGATAGAATTCATGTTCATTCATTCAGTGGGTAATCTACCTGTCTAGCAGTTCTGTTTCTATTATGTACAGCAACATGTTTGTGATGTCTGGTGTTACTGACATCCATGGGTGGTGGTGACCACTTATTATCAGGTGTCTTGATTGCTGATTTCTCGAATATTTGTCTACATTTAAAAATTGCCTTTCAACCTAAACTGGCGATAATACATTACTATCATTTGATATACAGAACATCAGTCTTATTGACAATTTAGTGAGAAATAATAAAATAAAAGTATTCTCATCTGTCATGTTTTCTAATATTTAATTATGTACTTGCAAGTCTACTACTACAACTAATCAGAACTCCAACCATTTCTTAATACAAAGAAATCACAGATAATGTAATACAAAAAATATACAATAAAATTTTAAAATGCCTGCTGTTTATTTAATATATTTTTTTGTGTACTGCTCCATATATCAGATGTTAATAACTTAATAACATTACAAAATATTTTTAAGCTTAATTAGCTTAATTATTATAAGCTAAATTATTCCTTCTAATTTAATATATATTATTTATTATAGTACTGTTATAACAAACTTATTTTCAATGTTAGTTAATACTACAAATCAATAGACTACAACAGTAAAAAAAATTACATGCATTTAATAATAACAACTTAAAAAAGTATGACAATAAAAAGTGAAAACCAGGCTAAAAAAACATTACTTTCAAAATAGGAGACCAACACTATGATCTAACAAAGAATTATTTTAAAATTTACTACTCTATAAGCTCAATAAAGAAGCATGTATTCCTAATTCCAATAGCATATTACTTGAAAATTGGCCAATAGAAGATGTGACCATCAAAATCTATGTTTAGCTTTTGTTAGATAATAGCATGCTAAGTAAGTCATATGTCCACAGTAAATATCAGTGAAAGTTGTGAAAGTTGTACAATCACAACATTCCATTCACTAAACAATCAAATGAACAATGCTAAAACAATTATTTATGGGAACAAAGAAAAAGCTACAGTAAATGCCAAGAATTTGAAACCAGTGATATTATTATTAACTGCACAGTCCACTCAGAGGTAAATGACATTATAGCACCTGTTCTTTGTAGCAATACACATGCGACCTACAACTACTTATATCTCATCAAAACTTTCAATGAAAACAACATCCTTCCAAGCAGAGCATAAGAAAAGCAACTACAACGATTTTAAAACGTAATTTTAAGCAAGAAATAATAATGGCCTAACACGTCTCACGTACAATTCGGGACATCGAAACAAAGGATCAGCTGTAATGAGTTACCTTGAACAGTCTTTTTTGCGCTGCGGGGAACAAACGAGCTCGGTAAGTTGGGCCTCCGCCATCCTCGCCAGTTGTTACACAGACTCTCAGGCTCAGAGCTCCAGCTGCACAGCGAGTCTTCCTCGAACCTTTCGGAGTCCTCAAAACTGAAATGATCTGCCTCCTCCCAGTCGAGTATGGGTGATCCCACGTCAACTGGGGCGGCTGATCTTCCGCCCTTTCCATTGCTACCCGAAGCCCCCGCCACTTTATTACGATTTATAAAATATTTCTAAATAAATTCGCTGAATGATTCCAGCGAATCACCACAGGGGGGGTAACCACGATCACTGAATAAGCATACTCATCGAACGCTAAGGTTTTTACGTAACTAAGTAAGTACTTTCAGTAAAATAATGCAGTGAAATGAAATACATCACAAAGTTGGATATGTGTGCCACTTCTTAGTCAGAAATCAAAGGTTCCAAATAAATTCTCATCGAGCACAATAACAAATATGGCTGAAAACCGAACAACGTCGGACGTCCCGTCTCGTCCCGACCCCGTCCGATTGCCCCGCCCCCTAACACCATTATTTATTATTAAAATAACCGTTAAACTTTCATACCGTAGTACTAGGTGGCACTAGAAGCAAAAAAATCAGAATCAAAATTGTATACTTATTACATTTTGCAATACGAGTGCATAATTAGAATAATAACTATCAATATATTTATCTATAATTAGTAATAATATATTTGGAAATATATTAAACTTAGAAATATATTTATTTAATCTGTATATAAAAAAAATATCATACACATTCTATAACCTGTACAGCATCAATGAAATCTGTTACAGATTATCTGTAAAATCAATAGTGTTGCTACATAATAAGTGAAGTTGTAGCATTAAAATAAAAAATCGGAAACGCAATGTTCTCATGTTCTGGCCAAAGTGCAAGGGTCTTGAACCGCGTATATTTTTATATTTTGTGCTTTTACTTTGGCGTAAAAACATAAAACAAGGAATGTTTACTATTTGGCACTTACGTAAGCCCGCAGACATTTATGTATTAACAATAATAAAATGGATATTATTGCAAAAAAAATCGAATCTGATGTAAAGATTTATTTTTCTAGCCACATTTCTATTTTCTCATTCACAACTCCTATAACGCATGTCAGAGTAAGTTTTCATGATTTTAGGACCTACGATTATGATTAAAATCATTCCCAATAAAAGATAAATTATTTATTACAGCTATTACTAATCGATGTTGGAAGATATTTGAGTAAAACTAATATTATAATTAAGATTTATCGTTAATTTTTAGTGTTTTGTTGTTTCCAGATACGTCTGAAATTACTTAACCTATTTGGATGGGATTTTTACTAATAAACTTAAACTTAACTTATCTGTAAAAAACTTAAGGTCACATAATATATTGTTTGATTAACACGTAAAACGTATTTGACTTTATTTATAATTTTAGGGAAATTTTGTACCTATTCATGTTGTTCTATCTCGTGAATGGCTCGTTTTAGTGTATAATTTTCGCTAATGGTAATTTATAATGTTTACTGTCAACTGTCATATTATGTCAAGTAATAAATGTCATTCATCTGTCATGATTCCTCGGTCAAGTTAACGAAGATTGTTCTCGATCCTGCAGTCTAGCTTCAAATTATCGTAAATGTGTTTTATTGTATTAAAATGACGCAGACATAAATTTAAGTGCAATAGGCTGGGCAGGAGGATTACACGTAACATTTCTTCATCGTACAGAAAATCTGGCCAGGGTAAATTAACAGTAGAGGTTATAGGTAAAATTCGTTTGTGAAGTTTGCTATTTTTTGGATGAATTCGAAAATGTTTTGTTGGGGTAATGCAACGCATCACGAATTATGTATAGAAGGCCCTGAAACACTTGATTTAGTAAGTATCGGTCATTATTTGTGGGTATTTTAAATATTCGATCTCAATTGTTAGATTGAGCAGGTAATGTAATTGTATATTATGTATTTTATAGCTTTTCCTTATCTCATTATTTAATGCTTCAAAGTGATTAAAGGCAAAACTCACTTACACTATCAATAACTTAAATTAAAAATCACTCAATCAAAAGCTTCAATTTTCAGGTAATAAAGCCCACTTTATCTAAATGGCGAGAGAGTAACCATGTGAAGGCGGTGGCTGCAGGCGAGTTCCACACCTTGTATCTAACCAATGTAGGACACTTGTATTCTTGTGGCAGTAATGAAGCGGGTCAACTTGGACGCTACACAGACTCAACAGATGGCAAAACTCCAGGTTTACTTAAATGCTTTTATATTTAAACCCTCACACACTAATTCCTTCTACATCTAAATTATTTTTGTCTTCACCAAATATAACAACGCTCAAAAAATACTGTTCTTTTTGATCATTGTTATAATTTGCCTATGAATAATGCATCTAGTTGTTGGAACCTCATTTAGATTGCAATCTTCTTCCACATCTTCATCCTCCTTTTGTTGTGTTTGAACCACAGACTCAATAATTTCATCATCAGTGAAGTTATCAGTAGTGTTAACTTGATTGTCAATATTCACATAAATGGCTTCTGCTGCTGATAATCTCGACAATGGTAAATTGTCCAATTCATCATCAGAATCGTCATCAGTTGTATTAATAGTCAAAAATTTACCAAACCCAGCATGTGAAAAACATTTTTTAATTGTATCTGGAGTAACTTATACCATGCTGTTGTTATCCTTTCAATGACATCCAGAAGATTGACGGAAAATGGGGTAGTGCTGTTTTCAATGTCATCGTAATCAATGCATCGTAATGACTTCGTAATCAACTAGCAAAGTTTTTACATTATTGAAACTGCTACCAATCCTATATAACAAGCAAAGCATTTGTCCATTTGTGAATGTAAACAAAGGATAAGAAAGTTTAATAGCTTTATGAATGAGTCTTTGTGCCTTTGGTTTGCTGACTCAGAATTTCTTGGCATCTGTCACAAATGGTTTATAAAAACAAGTTGCTATTTCGGAAATTGATGCTATATCCAAAGTTGCTAATGCCGAATATATTTCCTACGAAAGTATGCTTTAAATTCAAGGGAAGTAAGTTTAACGTGGCTATAACAAAAAAGTCGTTAAAACTAAGGTTGATATTGAATGAAATCCTGTATATGTATGTATTATGTAAGCAGGAACATAATAGTAAGTTACTATGGAGTGATGCAATAGTTAAATAAGTGTTAGATTACAAAATAGTGTAATACTGACACATAAATAAATGTAGTCACTGATAATGTATGTTGTTTATTGTTATATTTGTTAAGAAATAGAAGACTCTAAATAACACCATAAGTTGTGCATGACTTCTGTAGTACACATTGCAAAAGCACCCTGTATTTGGCAGAGATATCCTTAATTCCATATTTTGCAATAAACTGTATATGTATAAGCAAAAGGATATTTTTATATATAACAATTATATTTAGCTGATAAACTACTTTACTTAAATAACAACATATGTTAAGTGATTATTTTAAGGACAAATTAAACTGTAGAAGCTATAACATTTGACTGTAATTGTGTAGCAGTTTCCTTTAATTTTGTGTTATTTTTCAGCCCTGGTAGAAACTTTTAAAGGCTGTACATTAACAGCAATAGCCTGTGGTATACAGCATTCAATGGCTTTGGACGAGTGGGGCCAACCGTTCAGCTGGGGGTCTGACAGCATGGGTCAGCTCGGCAGCAACCTGGGGGCTCATGCTCAGGAGAGACCAAAAATCATCAAGTTGCTTGCTACCAAAAATGTCATACAAATTGCTTGTGGGGCATACCATTCTGTGGCATTAACTAATAGTGAGTACATCTTTACCTATAATAAAAATGGAATTGGTCTTTGTCTCATATTAGGTATATGAGACATTTAAGATAAAATGGGTGAAAAAGTTGAGATATTTACAAAAGTAATAGGAAATAAATCTTTGCACACATAAGCTTCCTGAAGTGTAGCGAAGGTGGGTTTACTAGTAATATTCATATAAATTAACCAAACAACCACCCATATGGATACTCAGGACTTTGAATTGTTTTACCGATATTTGGACCCAGTTGAATGGATCATGATCACGGCGAGACTACTTGAACTTGGTAAAACAATTCAAAGTAGTGAGTACCTGTATACATCTAAATGTTTAGTGTCCGCAATGTTAACAGTTTAAAATAATGTGTTCATAATTGTAATTGCTCAGTTAAATATGTTGTATTTTAGATGGTGACTTGTATGCCTGGGGAGCCAATAGTTATGGACAGTGTGGACTGGGCACTATGACCAGCAAGGAAACCACACCGCAACAGATAACCTCACTGCTAGGGGTGCCTATAACCATGATTGCATGTGGCAGTAACCACACATTTGTGTTATCAAAGCAAGTATTCATTTTTGTTGTACCTACTAACTTTTTTTATTCCAGTAGTTATCATGTGATAATGTAATATTAAACGGACATCCATTTCTATGTTGAATTATAGCTGCTACTTTAACACTGATTTATTTTGCTTAGCAAAGCGAAGTTTTGTCATGATCATTTCATAATTTCATGGAAATTTTTTAATGCAATTGGTGTATCGGGTGCTTTGCTGATTCATTTAGATTGTGTAATGCATACACATAGTTAATATTTACTACTAGCATTAAAAAATACATGTGCCATTTCATATTTTATATTTTGGTGTGTGTCTGAAACAATCTTACACTGAGATAAACAGACTATAATGTTGTGAATTTTGTGGGTTAACTACAAAAATGAATTAATTACCAACGTAAAATAATTTTGTTGCCAGTGTAATTTATTAGTATGTAGATGTCACCTGACTTTTCGTTTGTTACTTGACTCACCCCTTATGTTTATTATAATTTATCTTTACTGGCATACAAGTTTATTATGTTTACAATAGTCTTTTTCTTGTTTAGATCTGGCGCAGTATTCGGTTGGGGTAAAAATAGTCACGGACAGTTGGGACTGCAAGACAGGGAAAATAGGTGTTACCCGTCACACCTCAAGACTCTACGGGGTTATAAGGTATTATTTAGACTGGCAATAATACGACAACTGAAACGTAACGTTTAACTATCTCAGTAGTTTCTTACTTTTAATTATTTTTTAGGTTTGTCATATTACATGCGGTGAGGATTTCACGGCCTTTCTCACACTTGACGGAGGCGTGTTTACGTGCGGCGCCGGGGAATACGGACAGACGGGCCATGGGACTACCAAAGATGAATTAGTACCGAAAAAGGTGATACTTAATACCATTATAAAGAATTGAGCTCAATTTGCATGTTGTGTCAACAAAATACACGTACGTTGTATTGTCGACGTCATCAATCGTGTGACTGTGATTCACACGTCACACGATATCACTATAACTATCAGCGCCACCTAGTAGCAAAGTTTGGTACCTACCAAACTTATGGTACGGCTACATTGCAGTATGCAATGGAAGGCACCTTCCTCCATTGCATACTGCACAGTGCACTGCGCGTAGTTTAAGGGCGATGCAATGCTCAAATCCTAAAAAACACCTACATTCAAAAAGAATTGTAGGAGAACCCTTTCGTTCACTTCACATGAAAAAAATATATGTTATATTTCAATTCATCAACATTAAAATGTATTGTTTAATTTTTCTATAGACTTGATTTTTTTTTAGTAAATAAATAAATAAAAATGTTCTTTTTCGAAGGTAAATTGTAAATTCTCTCTGTAATGGCTCAATAGATAATCACAAATTTCATATCAAAATAATTGTTATATTGTAATTACAAAAATGTATTGTTTATAATTTTATTTTTCGTCGTATATTTTACGATAATTAAGAAAATCCCAATCATACACTAGCTCCCCGCAAGAAGCGCCCCCGCAATGCCTGTTTTACAAAGCTTATCCTTAGACCTTAGTGCCTCTTCGGCTTTTACGACGAGAGGACTGCGCTTGCGTTATTAGCACAAAATAATATCAAAAAATGATTATTTTCAGACATTTATAAATGACAACTTGTTTTAGACAGAGTTATCATTAGAATTTGCGGAGATAAATACGTATATATCTCGTTTAGTGTTTGATATTTGAGTTTTGTTTTACATTCATGTCATAGAATACACTTGACGCTTGACGATGCCAAAATATAAAAATAGATCTAAAGTGAAGCCTGTCCGAGCCCTTCAACATTTTATAAGATGTTTTTATATTTATTTTTCACATTGGACTCCAAAGGTGGGTATGGCATCTTAGTGGTGGCGCTATGTAGTACATATTTATGTTTGTACTCATTTGAAAGGGCTCCTTGAGACCTTCGTGGCTATGATGATTTCACTTACCTGATGATGGACTCCGAAGGTGGGTATGGCATCTTAGTGATGGCGCTACCTAGAACTACCGTGTTTGTACTCATTTCAGAACGTGTCACGTTGGAGCACCCCACCTAAAATGAATCTACTTTCAAAACTGCGTCTTTCTAACTATATCCCTTCCTGACAACCAGTTGGTACTTACCTGGTCGTCTTCAGACCTTCAGAACGTGTCACGTTGGAGCACCCCACCTAAAATGAATCTACTTTCAAAACTACGTCTTTCTAACTATATCCCTTCCTGACAACTAGTTGGTACTTACCTGGTCGTCTTCAGACCTTCAGAACGTGTCACGTTGGAGCACCCCACCTAAAATGAATCTACTTTCAAAACTACGTCTTTCTAACTATATCCCTTCCTGACAACCAGTTGGTACTTACCTGGTCGTCTTCAGACCTTCAGAACGTGTCACGTTGGAGCACCCCACCTAAAATGAATCTACTTTCAAAACTACGTCTTTCTAACTATATCCCTTCCTGACAACCAGTTGGTACTTACCTGGTCGTCTTCAGACCTTCAGAACGTGTCACGTTGGAGCACCCCACCTAAAATGAATCTACTTTCAAAACTACGTCTTTCTAACTATATCCCTTCCTGACAACTAGTTGGTTCTTACCTGGTCGTCTTCAGACCTTCAGAACGTGTCACGTTGGAGCACCCCACCTAAAACGAATCTACTTTCAAAACTACGTCTTTCTAACTATATCCCTTCCTGAGAACTAGTTGGTACTTACCTGGTCATCATCAGACCTTCAGAACGTATCACGTTGCAGCACATCTGACTGATAGGCTAGACGAGTATTAATAATTCAATTTTGACTTCTATATTTATTTCTTCCAATTATATTGTATAGCTAACTTTACACAACTGTCTCTCAGAGGCAATTTAAAAGTACCTAATTTTAAAAATAAGTTTTAAAACATCTGTATTCTTACTAATCTTCCAACCATTTTCTGCAGTACTAAAATTTGCCACTAGATGGCACTAAATTTGAACAAAGGTAAAATGTCCAAGGTCGTTGGGCACTGTATGCCCCTTAAACAGACTGTAGTTTAAACTGCAATCGGCTGTCGCACGACAAATTCATCGAATCGAGTAAGTCGTAAGTCGGCAACACATCCCAAGGCCGTCCGTCGCTACCGTGCGTTCTGCGGAATCTCACCTTTACTGTCGGCATAAAATTCAGCATAGACAATACAAGGTGTGTTGTTGAAGGTGATGGAGTTGATGGGCAGCACGGTGACGCAAATAGCTTGCGGTCGGCGGCACGCGCTGTGTCGTGTGGGCGAGCGCGTGCTGGCGTGCGGGTACGGCGCGCGCGGGCAACTCGGCTGCCCGCACATGGCGTTCGCGCTCGTGCCCACGCCCGTACCGTTCGCGCCCACTGACGACTCGCCGGTGAGTACTATACTAAATAATACGTTTATACACTCACACCCCTCGCACTGTGATTCGCTCTGTCGCGGGTGGCATCGACATACAAACTGACATTACTAACACAAACGACCCGAGGACAAATATATGTCTGAACCCGGGACTTAGTAAACTTTCTTACTTCTCGCCTTTGGTGTTACTCATGTCCATGGGCGTCGGTGACATACGTAAAAAGGAAAACTTGTTATATGCTTCTTATTGAGGCTTGATGTCTCTTTTGATATTTAGTTGGTACCTACTAGTTTTTGCTCGCGACTTTACAAGGGTCGGTGTTGGAAAACGATAAAGTATCGTTAAAATTATCTCAATTGAACGTATTATCGGGATAAAGACTATCCTATGTCCTTTCTTGGGTCACTAACTATCTCCATACTAAATTTCATCTAAATCGGTTCAGCAGCTTAAGCGTGAAAATGTAAAGGACAGACAGAGTTACTTTCGCATTTATAATATTAGTAAGGTTTAGTCTACTTTGCAACAATCTGTGAATACAATGTATAATAGTATACATAAAATTATGTAATACTTTTGTCCCATAAAGGAAAAAATAGTTTACATTAAATAAAAGCAATCACAAGTACTATACTTTTCATACATGTGTTTTGTAAAAAATAAAAAGGAGCACCGTTGGGGTAAGTACGATTGGTACTCGGAATGTGACAAAACTAACAATAATGAATAAAATAGTTCCGTAAAATAACTTAAGATAATTTTAATAAACCAGTAACATAAATTCGATTTATGTTTTGCATTTGCATTGTAACACAGGGTTTCTTTCGAGTTATACTTTAGGATGATACTTGACTATGAGCGAAAGAAGTGAATACGATTGATAAATTTCAATGTATTTTGTGCATAATTAGTTATACCATTTCACCTGTAAAAATATTTATAAATATCAATTTATACAGACACCGTTGAAATTATGTAGAATTTAAAGTTGGTTTTCATTATTGTTTTTCATGCAGACTGATAATGGAGAGCTGAAAAAGGTGAATATTAAGTAGAGCCTTGTAGCGAAGAAAAACTCAGCACATCAGTAATACTTTAGTTGTAACATTAAGCTTTTGTATTATAGACCAGGGACGATAATAAAAAAAAAATAGGATGAAACCCATTGGAAAAGGTACAGAATGGTCTGAGAAACGCATTTTGTTAGAAATTTACAATAGTAATGTATATTTTTGTAAACCTTCAGAAAATAGAGATTTCTATGAACATAAAACAATCCGACTTTAAAAAAAAACCAAATATTTTGACGCGGGATTTTTCGATTGAAATTAGGGTGGGTTTTCGATATTTATTATACTATTACTATTTATTTACTATTACTATTCGATATTTATTATTATTGATACCAATAAGGTGAAAAAAATAAATATTTTAAATCAAAAAATTAACAGTGTGTTTGAGACGTAAAAAGGTAAGTTTTCACCAAATTTTTACAAAATTTTCTTGTGTAATAGATAAAAATAAAAACCCAAAATCTTGGTTATTTGATTCTTTCACATAAATTTTGAGGTTATGTGAAAAAAGTGTAAATATACATTAACATGTAGATATTTTTTATTACAACTTTGTTCTTAAACTTTTCTCCATAGGACTTATACTTTTGGTGGAAATCGAGATAAACTTGTTTACTCTTAAACGGCCCCTCCCTCCACTTCCTGACCGCAGATCGCCCGTAAATTATTTTTCCTTTTATTTTTGTTATATTCTCTTTCGTTTTCAATGGGTTTCATCCTACTATTATTTTTTCACTTTTTATCATTTTCAAAGGCTTCAGGCCCGGGTCTATTAGTCCGAGAGCTGATGACGAATATGATGCTAAATAACCGCAAACGCTCTACCACACTTAAGGTTCCAGATCCGCGCATGAATAAAATATGATATTTTTATGATTTTAACTTGCCAAAAATATCCTCCCAATATTCTTCATCAGCTCTCGGACTAATTGTATGATTTGATTGTTTGATTTTTGTTATTTTATATAACTTTCATATAAATTTTATTGTTTAATCTTTAGTTTTTCGTATCCTTATGTATGCACATTAATTTTTTATGTCATTAAAACACGATGTAATATCAGTATGATATTAACTCATTCGTCATTATTAACGGTGAAATATCGTTCTCTAGCCAAGGAAGAAGTCAAAAGTCGAGTACCCGTCAACGTCTGCTAAAAACAGTGGCGCGGGCAGTTCAGCCGCTAGGGTGGGGTCACATTCTACTTGGTTACTATGAGCCTCGGGTGCGGTAAGAAGTGCAAAGGACGGAGATTCTCTGCTCATCTCCTATATTACATTATCCTGTACACCTTGTAAGTCTTAATCCGCATGATTAACACATCGACCTAGGTGTTACTTATAAGGTAACAATTGTTAATTAAAATTTTGATACCATTAAATGGATAAATAATAGACAACCTAATGAAATATGCTACTGCTAACGAAATGAATGTAAATGTATTTTTCGATAGCGTTTTATACGCGCCCTTCGCACTATACTACACCCGCGGCGAATTGATCGTTAACTGTATAAGTATTTTGTATGTATTCTGTTGAGTGTGTGCGGCACAGTTTTACGGGGAGAGTTAAATTAGTTTTTGAAAGTAAATAAAGGTTATCACATCGATTTACATACAATGTTTTAATTATGTGCATTTATATTTAGTATTTTTGTTTTTGTATGGGTATTTGTTTTTATTTTACATAATATAACTCTATGGTAAAGTACTTGGATTTATAGCTTTATAAGTTAGATACATAATACGTAGGTAATTTAACACACTTTCAACAAGCCGCGAATAAATTATTTTACTATGCATAAAATTTAAAATTAATATCTATTATATTTCAATTTTTAGTTACTTTTAATACTATATGATCTTCTATGCTATGGCAATATGTATATTTTTGTGTTGTATTTAAATAATATCGGTGCAATATACGAGTATTCCTATATTAAAAAATTAGGATATTGTATCGGGGAAAATCTTGGTTCTTTATTTAAAAATGTGTAGAGCTAACATAAATCCAAGTCGATAAAATCAACTATGCCGGTTATGTAAAACCATTTGAACGTAGACGTATTTTTTGATGATATTGCCATTGCACAGTCGATATTATATAGCTCATTTCGTAGTTAGTGAAGCCGAGAAAAACTCATTATAAATAGAAAATTATGAATTATTCAAGCGAATCCCAACAACTAATGGCCATAAAATCGTTTGTTGACAGTTCTCGCAAGACATATTCAACGGGCCGATACGTGTGTTTGCCGGCGGCGACCACAGCTTCCTGGTGATCGGCAGTGACAATGGGCTGAAGGCTGACTTCCGATTGCCCGAGTGCAAGAAGCAGATACTCACAGTGAATCTCGCCAAGTTGGCGGCGTGCGAAGTGTTCAAAGACAAAGATGTTGTTAATCAGGTAACTAATTTTTTTTAAATTATGTAATTCATTCATGCCAGATACAAGTGATATAAAATTTAATGTACTTTCGGTAAATAGCTTTCTTTACCAATCGAATTAGGGATAGTAAAAACAAAGGTCAATTTATTTTAGTAAATCGGGCGAAATCTATTTTATACTCATACAAACTAGTGATGTCACAGACCTTTGTTTTTGTTTTTGCAACTGCTGAATTTTCGCACGTTTCTTGACACGCGTTTCAGTTTCTGTAACTTTAAAACGAAAATTTGATCGTAACTTTACGATGGTTGAGGGGAAGCGCGGGCCGCCTGAGCCGGGCTTGGTCTTTCAAGGGCCTGGACACGTGCTTTTGGTACTTGTCTCAACGTTGTTACGGGTTGTCTTGATAAAATTCTCACCTATTTTACAAAACGGAAGTGTAATTCGGTCCGAACCTAAATGTAGGTACAACAAAGTTGTCGTGCAAATAATATTTATGATTTTATTTTTGACCACAGCAAACTTTATTAATATATTGGACCCCAGGAGAGTTTTCATTTACGTATTTAGTAGAACTCCGCCAAAACAAAGCCACAGCCTCTTCAGGGATCTTAGATAATATATGTAATTATTAAAATAGTGCGTCTTCAAAAAGGAAGTTTCCCTGCGGCTACAACAACAAGGACACAACGTAAGACATTATACTACCTATTTAATTAAGGGGCAACGGTTCTCATATTTAGTGATAAAAACTAACCCATTTCTGCGCATAAGTGGAGTATGGAGTATCAGGAGTACCGTACCTACAGCTACGGATCGTTCAATATTATAAATTTTTTGACACAATACTGCACCATCTTCTTTATTTGACGCACCCAATTTTATGACCAACGGTTTGGTGAAATTTGAACAAGAAATAACTGAAGTGGATGTATAAGGTTTTGAGATTCACGAATGCTTTATCTGCGTCAGCTGTCCAGGTAAACTTCTTTTTCTTTTTGCCTTTAGTTACGTCATGTAAAGGAGCTGATATCACTGAAAAATCTTCAACGAATCTCCTGTACCAGCTAGCAATTCCAATGAATCTTTTAAGTTCTGTAATGTTTTTTGATCGTGAAAAGTTCATAATGGCCAGAACTTTGTTTGGAGCAGTACGTTATCTATCTTTGTCGATCCTATATCTAAGAAAACGTAAGCTAGATCGTGCAAACGTACACTTATCGACATTAATACAAGCCAGCTTCTTTGACCATATTCATGACACGTTTTAAAACATCTTAGTTTTCATCAAACGATTCAGATCAAATAACAATATCATCGAGGTAAGCCCAAACTTTGCCCTCTAAAACATGAAACAAGAAGTCTTTTTGTGCGATGCGTGCGTGCGATGCGTGTGCCTTTGTTGCGATTGTGAGACATTTATTAGACCAACAGGCATAACTTTAAAATGGAATAATCCCTTAGACGGTACTAAAAATGCTGTTTTTTTCATTACTAGTAGATTAGTTCCTTTTAGTTAAATTTGCCAAAATGTTGACTTTAGATCAATTTGTCAAACTTTGCATTCCGTAGGTTATCTATGACGGAGGCTACTCTTGGCAATGGGTAAGTGTCTCGTTTTGTTATTTTATTATGTTGTCTACTATCTAAACACAAACGATTATTAACATTAGGTTTTTTAAAGAATACAAAGAGAGAACACCAGGGACTATTGGAAGGCTCAACCACATCTTTATTTAACATGTCATCTAATTCATGTTCTATTTCATTCCTCACGACAGGCGAAAAATTATATTGTTTTTGATATAATATATGGCTTTACTGTCTCCTGTGTCTATAGCGTGTTTTAAAATTCTTGTTTCTTACCTATACCTGTGTTTATTTCTTATTTCATTAATAGAGTTGAAAAGCTTTAGTTGTTGTAAATTATTCAGATTATCTTTACTTAAAATTGCTGTAGGCTGTTCTGAAATGCTGCTAAGTACATAATTTTGCGGATTATCCTGTTGAAATTTTCTTATTTATAATATTGAATTGCTGTGCGTTAGTCTCTCTACAACTCGAGAACGGCTGGACCGATTTGGCTGATTTTGGTTTTTTGAAATATTTGTGGAAGTCCAGGGACGTTCAGAAAGTCTATAAAATTGAAGGTTCAGACTTACTCATGTGGCAACAAATAAAGGATCTGTCAAACTATTAGAGATATCGAATTGCCGCCATAGCAAAAGTAATTGTATGTGACTAGCAATTACTAAAAGAACACAAGATTCGAGATCCTTAGTAACTCAGGTGGCGCCCTAAAGGATGAGTGTGGCGACATCGCACACAGGTCAATCGTTGACGTCACGACAAGCCTGAATCACGTTATCGAAGTTTTCTACACCGCTCGCATATATAAAAGTTCCGACCGAAGTCAGCCAGGGCTCGGCCGATCCCCAGGCGTGTTGTCTCGCCTGGCGGGAGATCTCCCTTAACCCAAACTGCCCCACGGGCATGAACACGTCCCTTTTGAGCACCGATATCGGGTGAGGGCTCATCTCACACTTCACCTCACCGCTCACACCTGACGGACACATGCAGCGTCTCCTCGACACTCAGCCAAGTTCACCGGGTACATCGCAGCGTATGGCGAAGGTACTTCCTGTTCCGGTGCCAGCTGCCCTGAACAGAAGACTCCACAGACGGCTCGAGTATACTTCACTCGCCCTCCGCTTCGATCGCCTCACCCTCCCATCCCGACTCACGGCGGATAGAAGGCATCTCCAGAGTATATCATCATGGCTTATCAACCTCGAGGAGCACGGACTGCAAATAAATCGACCTCCGGTCTGAGCAGGGGGGTGATGTGGTGACATCGCGCACACGTCACACGATGACGTCACGACAAGCCTGAATCACGCTATCGAAATTTTATACAATCAGCCGGTGCTGGCGGGAGATCTCCCTTTGTCTAACAACTATATTAGACTGTGACGAGCAATTACTAATTTAACCGGACTAAGAGCTACCCAGGAGGTATGATAAGGTATCAGCCAAAGTATAAGAATGAACCGAACCAAACGAGTAGTTACATAAAAAATAGGTTTTGTTTTTAGATATTATGGGTTAGTAGATACCAAATTTGGCATTCTGAGCTTTCAACCGGACTCTGCGTCCTAAATTGGTATTAGTTACATGGACCAAAGGAAAAATGTATCGTAAGAAGCTTTTGATTATATCGCTTATGAAGTTATTGATTTCGAAGTAGCTTAGCTTATAGCTTCATACGATGGGATTATGTATTTTTTATTTAGTCATTTATTTTCAGGCAACTAACTTAAGGCCCGTAGAATATATTCTACTAGAATATAATACGTTATGCGCGTTGGGCGATTTTGGACAGGTAAAAACAAAAAGGTCGCATCAGTTTCATGCTTGGTGATCAATTTACAATTGGCAGTATCAATTAATCATCAAACGTTTCATTAGTTCATTTCAATAGAGTGAAACCCCTCACATGGTTACGCATCCTATACTAAATAAATCTACTGAACAAAAGTGGTTTTTAATAAAGTGATATTATGAGATTTAATATTTGTTTTTGTTACTATAGTTTGTTCTAACTAAAAAGCACTGCTACTTCATAATTTTAAGTTTTCACTTCCTTCGATAGTCTCCACTCACTGTCAACTTTTATTTTATGTCGCGTCGCTGTCTTCAACAGCACCACGTCATTGTAACACGAATATGAAGCTGAATTAATTTACTGTTAAATATTAAATGCATGAATCTTTTACACATTTTGATAATAATAAAAATAATAAATAATAAGTTTCTTCTTATATGAACTTAAGGTAACAAACGAGCGTGCAGCAAAAGCGTGTTAAAAGTAGTAAGAGTTATGATATAACACGCATATAATATGTTGCAGAGCAACGTCTGCCGCGTCAGCGTAATAAACCTGTCCCTGTTTTTTGCCTTGGACACACAAATGTAAAGGATATACGTAATTATTATAGCAAATATGTCAAAAAAATCTTTACCTAGAATTAATTGTTGTGATAAGTCAGGCATGGGTAAAATGTGCCATGCCACTCTTTGTTTTGTCTATTAGGGAGAGGGTTCACTTGGCAGGTTTTTGAGTCCGTTGCAGTTTCCCTTACAACCGTAGTATTTTGAAGTTACCCCGAACTGCCTCGATTTATTACAAAACAACCGCTGTTGAGGTACGGAAAACGATCTAAATAAATGTCCCATTTAACGACAATTCCAACATCTTATTTTAAGGCTAGTACTATTGCTATTTATAGGAGCTGAAGTTTTAATTGCAAAGATATGTGTTTGATGTGTTTGCGATTTGTTACTGATACTGATATGTTACTTACATACATAAGTAAGTGCAAGTGCAATAATGATACCACAAACAATTCCTACTGGAAATGATTTTTTAAAAAATGTTTCATTTCATAGTAGGTAATAAAGTAGATAATTAGTAATAAATAGTTTTGTTTGCATCTGTTTCCGTTCTGTTGCGTCCTTAATGCAAACCTCTGATAGTATCCCTTTAGGGCCATTGATTTTCAACAATACTTTCCAAGTCTGCCCCCTGTCTATATTGTGAGGAACACTCGAAAATGGTGAGACGTGATTCTTTAAACTGATATTACTTTTTTATTTATGAACTAATTGAAAAAAAAACAATAAATTTTAAGTTGAGCTTCACGATACATTAGTGAAATAGCACCCAAATCGGTTAAGCTGTTTCTGAGATTAACGCGCACAGACGCAAATTGACCAACAGACAAAAATTGCATTAATAAATTACCCCAATAATAGTTTTTCTCATAGACATACATGTACAGGCAGTGATCACTAATATTTTTATTTTGTGTATAGATAGTAACAATGAATAAACAAATATAGGAGTATGATATGATGTCTATTTATATTTGTACACGTACCAATGCACCTGTAATAAACGTTAAAATAGTACCTATAGTTAAAATAGTATTCTATTTGACGACGGGTTACTGACAAATTTTCTAGTCCATTGAAAAGTTAAATTTGAGGTAGCGTTTGTCAGAAGACGCAATTTTATTTTTTAGATGACAAGAGACCATAGTGTAAAGCTAAATCCAAGTTTGTGGGGTCGCAACGTTAGACCCGCGGCCGCCAACGTGGAAACAAGGATTCAGATGGTTTTTATGTTTTATCTGGCAAACTATTGGATTCATATAAAATTTTTAAGAACATTTTGCGTTGCAAATTAAAATCTCTGCATCTGGTCCTGTAACTAAATCGTAGAATCGAAAACAGCAAAGTCATACCTAAATGAAAATCGATGATAACTTTTAAAGAAATTTGACAAATAGCAACTGCACGCTAAGCCCAAAAAATTTAACATTTTAATAGACTATTAATACCTATAGTAGAATTTAACATTTTAAAACTTTCCTAGCGAAATATGTGAACTTGTAATCAATGTAGTCACATATTTCAGTGCAATTTACCGCATCCATAGAAGCGGCCGTCTAAGTATAATCAGCGAGTTAACCCCAACCAATAACCAAGTGTTTAATTTTCAGGAGCTACTAACTTACCTGGAGACAGTGTTCAGTTCGCTGGCGTGCGTGAACGGATCCTTCCTACTGGCGAGCGACGCGCACTTCGGCTGCAGCACCAGGGTGCCCGGCGTCGACCTCAAGAAGGCCGAGGAGACGTTTACACTTATCAGCCGCTTCGAGAACACTACTATCAAAGAATTAGTGAGTGTGTCCCTCTATTAAAGTCTATTAGGTCATCGTCAGCAGTGATAGCGGTGTGGTTGAACGTTGGACTGCCGAACCGGAAGTTCCGGGTTCAAACCCCGCACGCACCACTAATTTTCAAAAATTATGTGCGTATTAAAATTTAATTATCACTTGCTTCGGTGAAGGAAAACATCGTGAGGAAACCTGCACACCCGAGAGTTCTCCATAATGTTCTCAAAGGTGTGTGAAGTCCACCAATCCGCACTTGGCCAGCGTGGTGGACTATGGCCTATACCCCTCACACTGTGAGAGGAGACCCGTGCCCAGCAGTGGGACAGTTATGGGTTGTGATGATGATGATGATGATGATGAGGTCATCGTCGAAACCCTTAACTGTCCCACGGCTGAACACGAGTTTCCTCTCACAATGTGAGCCAGGACATAGTCCACCACGTTGGCCAGATTGGCAGACTTCAGACACCTTTGATGCGACCGAAAATTCTACCATAAGAAATACCAAATAAAGCTCATATTCAAATGCTTTCGTATGAGTTGAATCAGAGTTGTTTTGTAGATGAGTTTATTTATTTTGTTGATGTAATACGCAGACTTTAAGGGAGAGTGCTACTAGACTAATGCTAGGAATAAGGCTAAACTGATTTTACAAAAATTCACGCTCATTAAAACTAGTTCGTTCATTGTAACGTGTTCGTTGTAACGTTCATGGGTAGATGTGTAGTAGAATAAAATTCTTTTAGAATTGATGGCCATGCTGTAAGTTAAAAAGTCATGTCAAAGGCATTGTTATGACGAAAGGATATTACAAACTGGATGATTACTTCAAAGATAAAACTACTTGGACATGAGTTATACTCTATGAGATAATTCTCTAGCCGTTAGTAGTAAGTAGTAAGTGCAATCTGTTACTGTGAGTACGAAAAGTAGCTCCTTGGGAGTTTCTTACCGCTTATTTTTCCAAGACTGCACATGGTAGGGATTTATTGAAGCGATGGCGTAGTCTGACTTTCGAAAAGTGTTTGTAAAACCCAAATTCGAATAAAATTAATTTCATTTTCAAACATTAATTGAATTATTCTTGTCTTTGAATGATAATTGTGTATTTTCGTACAGATATTTGGACATTTATCGGAACATGTAATAAAACGAATGAAGGTATCGCCACCAGATGCCGAAGCGTTAAGAATGTTTCTTATCTTACCACTGTACCACGAAATGCGGAATCCCCGACGGCATCCAGATTTACAAGTAAGTCGCTTAATTTAATATAGTTTAAAATATTTATGTTTTTCTAACAAAATTAGAGGATTTGACCCTCACTCATCGCGGATTAAATTTAGCAATTCCGAGCACACTTCACTTCTATACCAGCTAACATTTTAGCTACTCTAGCAGCATTTCGAAGGGTTTTTGTACTATTACCTACTGCTCGCCGCTGGACACTTCTTCAACTTGTCATCTAATGAGATGGAGCTCCTTTTATAAGCGTTCCACTCATCTCAATGAGTGGAATGTTTATAGGTTACTATGATGATATTTCTTTATTCGAAGTGGGCCCAATTATAACGTATTCGATAGGGTCCATTCGCGGAGGCGTTCAACAAGCTATCGCCGCAGGGCCAGCGCATAGTGATGGTGTGGTGGGAGTCACAGACCCCCGATTACTTCGAAATGCTCGTCGACATCTTCAAGAGCGTCATTGTCTATGAACTCATGCAGCCCATAGTCAGAGCTAATAAGGTATCTATATGAAGTCTGTTATACCAGTCTTTTTAGAATTTTTGTCTGTTTGTCTTTGCGGTTGTTCCTCCTGACTTGCATGCGGTTTTCACTACGTGTTGCAGTAAGTTTGGGGTAACATTTAGTGCTTGTGGTAACGTTTTATTCAATTTGTTCACAAATATAAAAGGTAAAAAATCATGCATCAACATTTTTTCGAGTGTGAGTACTGAGGGATGGGTTCCCGATGCGAAGAAAGGGCAATGGCTGGCTTCAGCCCATTAATGGCCTACTGAGCACGGGTCTCTCCTCATACCTGAAGACGCCTAGAGCATACTTCACCACGCTGCTCCAGTGCGGGGATTGGTGGAGGGGTCAGTGGCCAACCCAAGTGTCGGAATTTTTTAAGCCGCCCTAAGGTGCCTGAAATAAATGAACTATTCAGCACAAAAAGATTTTTTGGATACGAACCAGTAGTTTCTGAGATAAACGCGTTCAACCAAACAAACAAACTCCTCAGCTTTATAATATTAAGTATAGAGAAGTTATGTTTGGCTATGCTACATCTAAATTATGTTCTTTAATTTTTTATTCCAGAAAATATATTTCACACATAGTATAGTTCAGATACTAAATACCTTATCGTCCCTTAATAAATTAAATTTTGCAAACCCGAAAAAACCAAAGATTCCAGGGGAGTGTTTCTATATAGAAGATTTATCGAATTATGTGGACATAGCTAGTGATTACATCAACTGGCTCACGGATAGAGATGTAAGTTGGACATACCCAATAGTAAGTTGAAGGCACAATGTAATTTGTTTAATAACTATTAGTATAGTATTATTTATTGGAAGGTACATTGAAATTATTTGTACCTATACTATTCTGCACGTTATATCATGTAGTTTGTTGAATACGTTATAAATAAACATAAGTGAAATAATAATCGTTTAATAATAATAATTGCTTGAATATTTCTATTTAATTATAATATTATAATTTGATAAAAATGAACCAAGCTGCATTAGGCCGCTCGTTGTCATTCTTATATATATGTTGTTCCATTATTATTAACCACATCCCAAACCCATTGCTGACGCGGCTTTCATTTCCAGTCGACACATCCACACATGTGCAACTACGCGTTCCTATTCGACGTGCAATGCAAATCGCTGCTGTTGAAGATAGACCAACAGCTGCAGATGCAGATGGCCATTAACAGAGCGGCCACCCAGATGTTCACGAGGATACTGTTTGACCCCACGTACGAGTGGCGGGACCAGTTCCTGAGCTTGACTGTGTCCAGGAATCATATAGTCAGGGATACCATGATGCAGATTAGCAACCACGACAGTTCGCAACTTAAGAAACCGCTTAGAGTGAGTATTAGTTGTTCGTAATAACTTTTTTGTGTCTTCGTCAACGTACATAAAGGATAGTAGATTATCGTCCAACAAAAGGCACCTAAGCACCGTAGAATACACACGAACATTTTTCTTTAATCTTTGTGATTTGAAGAAGACCTGTTTGCTTAAATATACTCGGTCTTTGTACATAAGTGCGAATCGCGCTCACACGCGTAGTTACAATAAGTATTATACGTAAAAGGGTTAAGAAAGCATAAAGTATGATATTTTGTACTTGTTTTAATAAATTCGATGCTGGCGGTGATATACAATAACAAAATGTCTATGACTACAATAACAATGATTTTCGATTAGTTTTTTATTTTATTTATTGATTATGAGTTAATGCTCATTAATAAATAATAAATATTAATTTAGTAATACCTATTAAGTAATGAATAGAATACTTGTTAGTAATATGTAACGATATCATTATCACGTAATATTTCTATGATGTATAGCGGGTTTCAGGTAGAGTTTGTCGGTGAAGAGGCCGAAGACGCTGGCGGTGTGAGAAAAGAGTTTTTCCTACTTTTGCTGAAGGAAATATTCGATCCCGTGTACGGAATGTTCAAGCAGTCCGAAGAAACTAACATGATCTGGTTCTCTAACAACCCGTTCGAGGATGACGTCATGTATTACCTCATTGGTGAGTGAATGGGTGCGGATGCAACGTATCCGTCCTTGAAGCCGATAGTGAATGAATGAATTATGTTATTTTGCTACTTATAACTGTCTTCCTTTCGTATCGGGAAACGTGCTTTAACGTCGGAAGTAAAACAGACACTAAATGGGTCTGTTTTACTTCCGTCGTCAACACAAGCTCATCAGAATACATACGTGAAAATCGCAATCGAATCGTTTCTGTTTGTCTGTGGTTTTGTATTTCCATTGGTTGTGAAATAAAAAAAGTTATGTCCGTTCAAAGAATCACGTCTAACAATTTCCGAATGTGCGTACTAAGGGACATGTTTCCCGAAGCGAAGCGAGGGCGGGTGCACTAGGTTTAGATAAAGATGATGTTTTACAGGTGCAATATATGGTTTGGCCATATACAACTCTATAATTATCTACGTTCCGTTCCCTTTGGTGCTGTATAAGAAGATACTGGGCGAGCCGGTGATGCTAGACGATATATCGGACCTGTACCCCACGCTGGCCAACAGCCTTCGAAGTCTGCTCGAGTACGCCGATGAAGACGTGGAGGAGGTGGCTTTTGTTATACTTACTACATTATACTTGTGCTTCGATCTCGACCTTAGTAACCGATATACATATATATTAAAAAATACATTAATTAAAAAGCTATTACAAGGTGATTTTTAGTCACTTGACATCTTGATAGGGGGTACTCTGTAGGTATTCGATTCTCATTCCAAATATGTAATTAAAAGGGTGCTTGAAATTTGATGTAATTATCCATTACATACCCATAACATAATGGGTTTGTAATGGATAATTACATGGACAAACTGAGCGCGCGGTATAAACTACTCCACTAAAGGTCATTAACTCCCGCCGCTTGGCCGCCGGCGGTCGGTTGCCGTAGCGCACAGCTGTTTTTGATGTAAGACACTAGCAAAGTTGTAGATATTTTTAGAGTGTGAAAATGCAAAGGAATTTTAAGAAACAATTTCCATTATCTGATAGCCAAATTTAAATCTGGGCAAATATAAAATATGCATTCAACCAAATATCCCATCGCCAGTTATAATATTTAACGTATACTTGCAGGTATTTGACTTATGCTTTGCGGTGAATACTGTAGTGTTCGATCAAATCCAAGTGCACTGTCTGAAGGACAACGGGGAGAATGTGCCTGTGACACACGAGAACAAGAGCGAATATGTCGACTTGTACGTTGAGTTTCTGCTTAACAAATCTGTCGAGAGCCAATTTAAAGCTTTCAACCAGGGATTTCAGAAGGTAACTTTATAAAATGTAATAAACAAAGACTATCAACTGTTTTTTGACAATGGACTGTTTCTGCATTTTTTTTAATACATAACTTTGTTATACGATCTTTAAATATTTTTGAGATAGTTACCTGGAACATTTACGTATATAAGATTATTTGTTTGTTAGTTTAGCTTGCTATGATATATGATTTAAGAATGAGATAATATTATATTAAGATTTAAGAAAACATTGTTTTGCAGAGTTAACCATAACCTTCCCCCTAGGATTGCTTGGGTTCCAGAATTCATTGAATCCATAATGCAATTTTAATTTCTGTAAATTCTCTTAGTTAATGATTTGTTAGAATATAGATACGATGTAAACCCAGGTCATCTTTATGAGTTTTCATATCTGAATAAGTAAGTTTCTCCAGTTGATTTACACAGGGAGTAAAAAGGTTTAAAATTGTTCCATTCAGGTGTGTGGTGGTGAAATAATCAAACTGTTCAGATCGCACGAACTCATGTCCGTTGTCATCGGTAACGAGAACTACGACTGGGACTTGTTTGAATCCAACTGTGAATACAAGAATGGCTACTGCTCTACGGACCAACAAGTCAGGTAATTATGGGGGATATTTCAGTCATAGGGGAGGTCATAGGGGGTATACAAGTAAGGCATTTACACTAGGTGGCGCTCTGTGCCCCGATTTCGATCCAATTTCAGTTATCAAAATATAAAATCGTATTGAGGTGTAATACCTTATCGGTATCCTTTTGGTTAAAAAGAGTTATAATATGTCCGCTGGGCTGTCAAAGGAGTCGGAGATTTGGAAAATAATTGCAAAAAGTATTTTTTTTAAGTTAGCCATTACACTATTTATATGATATAAAAGCCTGTCGCGAGATTTATCTGTGTTGATAAACAAGTAAATTAAATAACTTGACCTGATTCATTATTTTTTTTAAATTTTCAAACCAAGTTAAACAAATATTGCGAGTACTTAAATCTCGCGACAACCTTTTATATCATATAAATAGTGTAATGACGTTAAAAGTTGATTATTTCGCGTTTAAATAAATGCTTGTTTTTTTTAAAAACTTTTATTTTATTGTATTATCAATGTACAATAAAGATAATTTGTATTGTATTGTAAAATTATGTAACATTATTCAATATTGTTTTATTCGCAGATGGTTCTGGGAAGTATTTCACGAGTTGTCTTTGGAAGATAAGAAAAAGTTCCTCCTGTTCCTCACGGGCAGTGACCGCGTGCCCATACAGGGCATGAGAGATATTAAGGTAACGTATGTGATTGATTTAATTTTTTTTCTCTTTGTATAAAATAACTAAGATCCCTGTAAGTGGGCCTAAATCATCGACACTTTCGGACCTTTCGACACATCGACGTTTCGACACATCGACGTTTTGACACATCGACGCAAGTGGCTTTGTTTGTTTGTCCTTCTTTCACTTGAATACGAAGCAACTGATCGATGTGACTTTTGATACGTGTGGGCTTGCAATCAGGAAGCGTGCGATTTACCTACCTACTTACATTCACTACAACTAGAAAGAGTCAGTTCTAGCACGTGCGGCTGTAGGCATTTATTTCAAGGACGGGGCCGAGTCACAATACTGTATGATACTATTACCGTGACACAGCTAAATAGGCAATTATCCTTTACAGATCAGGATACAGGCAGTGGCCGACGATAGGTACTTCCCAGTGGCCCACACTTGTTTCAACCTGCTAGACTTACCGCGCTACAAGACGAAAGAGCGACTCAAGTACCATCTGCTTCAAGCAATTCAACAAACACAGGGTTTCTCGCTAGTATAACAGGGTAGTCTTATAGATAATTTCATCAAATCTAAGTTTCTCGATCAATAGAGGATCGTTTTATCATCTATCCACAGACAAAATGGAAAATGAAACCGAACAATGCTAGAATTTGAATGCGATTCGCTTAAGTGTGAGCTGTGTTGCTTTACAACTTGCACTTCCGTTTCGTAGTGATTTTTAGTAATATTTTTTATTGTTAATGCCCGAGTAACGCAAGGGACACCATAGCTATACTTTGAACATAATTGTATATTGTATGAGGTTAAATGTAGACCATTAATAGTAGGTATTGATATATTTTTAATATAACTTCAGTTGTAAATTTCTGTTATAATATATGAATGTTATCATGCCTTTTAAACAGTTCCTATCATCAAGGAGAGTTTGCGTTGTGTGAAAAGCCTAATAAAAGTTATAAATTTGTAATAGGTTAAACAATAATTCGTTACTAAGAACAGACCTGATATACAAAACATTTTTTTTTTTCGTTTTCTATAAAAAAAAAACAATATGACTATAGACCATCTCCCTCAAATATCATCCGTATACACGCCCCATGACAACAATTTGTGTTATTCGCGACTGCCACATTGATCAATTATTAAATGTGTGCTATGAGATCAACCAGAAGTATTTAAATTTTTTTGTCGAAAAACGAACAGACGAGCCCCCTGATGGTACGTTGTCACCGTCGGACGTCAGTAACACCAAATACATATCCGACCGGTTGCCGACCGAAAAGGTAGCGGAAGTTGCCTAATTTTTTTTGTTATTTATTTATTAAGTAAAATCTATTTGTATCCTCTGTTTGTAGTTACTACACAGAATAACGAGAGCACAGAAATTAAACACCATGTATGTATTTCATTTTTTATGCTTACTCTCGGTGGTTGCGCTGTAGCAGGCAACTATATCTTATGCAAAAAGGTGTAAGGTTTTTATGCATACATATTTTGGTATAAAAACAATAAAGTGAAGTGAATAAATAATGTAGAAAGATTAAGTAGGATTTTGGCGCTAATACCTACTTTGTTGATGGATTATTGATAATTAAACAAGAGCTGAAACAAGAATTTTAAACACAATTTAAATTTTATTTTTGTATTACAAAGTTATCGAATATAACTTCCGATAATTTCTACATTGTCAAAATATACGATCGTCTTATTTAAATTATATAAATTAGGATATTCATTAAACGCGATAATTCACTATTTAATGTCGAATGAATGAAACATCTACTAACTGAACACTTTTTCATATTCGTGTCTACAAGTAGACGCGCAATGTACGGTGTTTGACTTCTATAATTTTAGTGTTTTGTGGTTAGTATATTGACCTTAACTAATTATGTCCTTGCCAATTAGAACGGGTTTTTCTATCTAAGCCGAGTGTTTTGATTAGAAGTGTGTTGATTGAATTGACTTACTACGCCACCGCACCCTAATCGAGATTCTGGGTCTTAATTAGGTAGATCTAGTAGTGATTATTATAACATCTTGCGCATAATAAAAATAACGAAAGTACATACAAAACATTTTTCACAATACAATTAATGATGAATGAACAAATAAATTAATCAATGATAGTAGTTTTACGAATAATTAAAAAAAGTTGGTAAAATCAAATCTAGTTTTAAATCTTTCTTTCTTGTTTTTGAAGTATAAAAACAAGAAAGTTTTATCTTTCTCAAAAAAATAAATAACTAAATAGGTAATCAAACCTGAAAATATCACATAATGTGTGGTTGATACATATCGACGGGTTCCGGGATAATTGTATGAAGCGACACTCTGGGCTATATTGACTTTTATACATATTTGGATATTTGGAATCAGCAAATTTTTCTGCATCGTTTGAGCTGGGTTTGGTGACGATCGGATAATCGTGTTAAATATCCTTCTTTTTGAAAAAATAATGCGATTTGCCAAAGTTATAATTTTTTTTTCTAAAAATCGAAACTGCTCTGGTGTAAAGTTTCAAAAATGTCGGTTAATACAAATAGCCCTAAACCCGTCGATATTATATTACAACGAGTGATAGCAAAATATGTGATGCGCCTAACAAAATGTAAGGCGAACTTTAGTTGAAACTCATCATATAATATTTTGTATAACTAGTGATATTCCACAATATTAGATATATTAATATTACTGAATTACACTGTACGACGAAGTGTTAACCAGATAACGACCGCCAGTAACGGTGACTTCTCATTCACCTTACATACACGTTGCTGTAGCGGCGTGATAGTTTGATATTTTATTATTAAATTATAACTTGAAGTGTGTAGGGTTTTATATAATATTCTTTTATCGAAAGCTTTTGAAGACACATGCATTTATTTAAAACAATGCAAATAGCAGACTGTTCACATAGTCTAATTGTGACAATTGTTCCACTCACATGATTCATATCTGAACATAATTTGTTATAAATAGTTTTTATTCATAATTATTTACGTTTCTTTTTGCGTGGTGTAACCAAATGATTGTATATAAAATGGTTACCTCTGTGATATTATGGCAACGCCATCTACATATTGGTGACAATATTTTATGGTTTTATATTATTATATGAAAAGGGTTATATTCATGTTATTATTAATATACATATAATTGTACATAATGTACATACGAGACAGACTGTACGTAGCTTGGCTAGTTGGCTCATTGTTTTGAAGCATTTATGATTGCACCTCCGTCTAGTGACGTTGCGATGTGGTTTCTACGCAATGTATGTATGATGTACAATATAATAATATAGTATTTTCATATGGATATCATTGTTTCATTATCCTACTTTCTGTTTTATTAATTTTATCGCTGTTACTTTTATTTTTTATTGAAATGAAGATATATCTGGACGCCATCCATCCTTGAGTCCAAGACTTTTTTGCGCTTGGTTTATCCTGGTGAACAACGGACGGGGAGATAACACTAGGTCCCTTAATGCTATTCACGATTTTTTTCAAAATCCCCCACTAGAACGCTGATGGGGATGCTATTAAAATAATAAAAGCGTATTAAAAATAAAACTGATGATTAGGGTCTTATATTTATCTCATTAAATGGTTTCCCTGTGGAAGTTCATTGAGAAGTCAAGTGTTTTTTGTAATTTATTATATTTGCATTTAAATTACATCATGAATTATAAAACAATAATAATTTTATTTACAAAATATTTAAATAATCTCTTCATGACTAGATACATACAATTGAAGCATTACATAGCCGATAATAACAATTTGTTACCGAAAGTGTTAATTCGTGGGAGACCTAAAGTAGTTTTTATTTATATTATACATAAATAAAATTTATTCAGTTAATTTATCGAATTCAACTACGTATGTATATACAACAGTCGTGTTAAGAAGCAACAGAAGCATTGTCTGATACGCGATACGTTCGCAGTGTAATTGCTGCACAAACAACTTTATTCGCAACGTATATAATAAATGTAATCAAATGAATTGTGATATGACAGCTCTAAAGAGCAATAGATTAATGTCAATTTTTGTATTTTTTAATTAATATACTTATAAGGTAAACATGTATAATAAATTATATCTAAAATTAAATAAGTACTGATAATGAGATATCTAATCCAGTACATGATCGAAGACTTTATCGCCTAAAGTCTATACAAGTACCACTTCTTTGACCAGCAGATAGCCTGGTACCATGAGTTTATGGAGTTGAAAATGAAGAGTATATTCGTTGGTATCGCCAAAGATCTTTCCCCTAAATTCCTTAAAACAGACATAGCCCAAGAGCCCACGACGGCCAGACCTTCGTTATTTTATAAAAGTTGAAATTTTCTCTGTACATGTCTCCTATACAGGTAAGAACGACCAGCGACTATAGAGTTTGGGTTGTGGTTACCTGGGCAGGTAACAGGTAGTAAAGGTGTATAAAATAGTACTTAAAATTTGTTAGAGCATAAAGCTCAATTTTTTTATATTTTCTTCGGGATAACTATAGAAATCTCGTCATCCATTGCCGGACACTTATGACAGTTGCTACCCCTTGCCAGACACCCCTAAACTTTGATAAATTACAATTATACTTTCGTTATAGTATAAAAGCTAAATTTTATATATGTTACTTGG
Source organism: Ochlodes sylvanus (assembly GCA_905404295.2). Taxonomy (NCBI): domain Eukaryota; kingdom Metazoa; phylum Arthropoda; class Insecta; order Lepidoptera; family Hesperiidae; genus Ochlodes; species Ochlodes sylvanus. Next base: position 4,773,853 of record FR990131.1, on the reverse strand, counting down.
GGACCTATAAAAAGATGTTACCTCAATAGCCGGACAGTTTTTGTGGTTTTTACATCTTGCCAGACACATCGAAAGTCCACTGTAGGTGCGAGCGCGAATACTTAGTCGATTACTATTTTTTAAGATATCTAATAAAAAATAATTTTATTACATTCATAGCCATGTTGTATAAAGTAAAAAATATTAGTTTAATATCATAAAAATATAATAAAAAGTATGATTACAGGTAAAAAAAATATTTAAACTTGTTTATTAATTTAAGCATTGTCGTCGATGTTTTCATTTTCTTCATCACTACTACTCCAGTCGATGGCATCATCGTCCTCAACATCACCTTCTTCGTCAGTTTCTGAATCATGGTTATTATGAGTTAAATTAATGAATTAAATTAATTTGTCATCTATGTCAAACCTTTTCTTGACGTATATTTGCCTTCATTTTTAAAGTGGTTACTACAAATCCTACTATACTTTGAAGGCATTAAATAATATTCACATGTTTGTCTGCGCACAACAGTTATCCAATTTTGTTGATTAACCTTGTTGGTAGGAAATCTACGGAACATTAAAAAAATAACGGTTTACTTAACGTAGAAACAAAAGAATTCAGCCTAAATTCATAAAAAAATCTCATCGTTACACTAACAATTTCTTGTCTACCTATTGTACCTACTGTCTGCATTGTTGCCTCTAATCTATGATCTTAGCGTATGTGTTATCTTTGTTACACATGTGAGTGAAGCAATGCTCTATCTCTTTTATCGTTTGGAAACAAGCTGTGATTCATTAAAATTACAAATTATAAATTAATCTATTTAAAATTTCAATATTTTTATACATTTACCTATGATATGATATACCGTCCTCTTTCTTTACCTTTCTATCATAATTGTTGCACTTTCGAAATGCACAAGAAGGCATTTTACCTTTTTTTAGTATGTAGTCGACACGTGCGCTCACAATGACAGCCGACAGCTCGACTGATTGCAACGGCCCGACGTCGGGCCGTTTCCACTGCACGCGTTAGGAGCGTTGGTGGCGTATCTAGTATAACTAATATATCATTGTCAATACATCACTAAATAACAGATGGTGCGCAGTAAAAGAACGCACTCGACTAAGTGCTTTATCTCACTCGCACCCGCTTGAACAGTTGTTACCTCGCGCTCGCATCTACAGTGGACTTTCAATGTGTCTGGCAAGATGTAAAAACCACAAAAACTGTCCGGCTATTGAGGTAACATCTTTTTATAGGTCCCCAAGTAACATATATAAAATTTAGCTTTTATACTATAACGAAAGTATAATTGTAATTTATCAAAGTTTAGGGGTGTCTGGCAAGGGGTAGCAACTGTCATAAGTGTCCGGCAATGGATGACGAGATTTCTATAGTTATCCCGAAGAAAATATCAAAAAATTGAGCTTTATGCTCTAACAAATTTTAAGTACTATTTTATACACCTTTAATACCTGTTACCTGCCCAGGTAACCACAACCCAAACTCTATAGTCGCTGGTCGTTCTTACCTGTATAGGAGACATGTACAGAGAAAATTTCAACTTTTATAAAATAACGAAGGTCTGGCCGTCGTGGGCTCTTACTCTAACACTGTACTTTGACAATATCAGCAAACACACTATAACATACGACGTCAAGCTACTAACCGACATTTACATTTTTTAATAAAATTGAAGTATATATCAGAAATATTGCCTTGATTGCTGTGGTAAATGGCGTTGTTTGAATGGGCGTGTTAGTTAATGTAGTCTAGTTCAATTATTCAATATGATGATCGGCCGGAGTGGTCTTCGTAATGCTGCGTTCCGGGTGGCGCGCGGTATCCAGGGTAGTTTTGGTTGAGGGCGTGCTTGGCGAAGAAGGGCATGTAGTCCTTGTGTACCTGTAATGTAAGGTTGATTTTGCTCTGTTATTGTTATAACTTTATTTATGGGTATGTTTATAAAGTTGTAAAGTTATAATGTCGTTTCCGGTCTCTTCGTAGAATTTTTAAGAAGTTGTTAAAATTTTATGACTACATTTTTTATTTTTATTTTACTTAACCTTGTTATTTCGGCGAACCTTACAATTATTATTAATAAGTATGTATAAATAATAATGACATTGAAATAATTTTTTGTCGAATCTTGCATACTGGTAGGTACCTACAATTAAAATAGTTGTGTATTTTTGAATAAACTAACATCTTGTTACTTGTTACCGTGCGTTATAATTTTTGTTATCTATGATAAATCATTAAAATATTAATTCAAAAGTTTTTAAATTAATTTTTCCCGTTGTTGAGGCTCACCGCTTCATGACGACCTCGTTGACGTTGCAACCAATCTACAAGCTGAACCTTATTATTGGAAATAATAGAATAAGTATATCTATTAAGTACTTATTACCACAATAATGTCGACTGACATTCATGCACTTGTCTACTCCACCGGACTATGACACAAAGCTTACACAGATAGAGAAAGTAATGAATGTCGGTGTGTGTACTCGTAAGCGATTTAGTCTATTAAGTGACTGCATGATGAGTAGTGCGAAGCCTAGACTAAAACTAAACGCATTAGGTGGTCGCGACTACTACCATAATACATATTACTCGGCACTCCCGCGCGGAGAGTCGGTTAATAGAAGAGGTTGGTCCAAACGAAAGAGCACACTTTGACCGAGTACACTTACAAAGGCGGTTAGTCCGGCGTGTACCGAGCGAGTCGGAACGCCTACACGTCGTTCATGGCAACTAATTCGGCAAGCGAATATTGCCGCGGCTAAAACAAATAACGGTTGCGGTCAAGATTGCATAATGCACAACAACATTATGACGACAATATATCTTGAGGCGTACGATGTACGTGTGCTATGTTGGTACACTGAAATATATCATAGTGTTCGTGTTTATTTATTTATTTTATAATAGGTACACATACAGATTGTTAAATAGGTAGGTAGTAACATGTTAGGAATAGAAATGATGAACAAAGGATCTTATAAGATAGGTATACTTTTTTAGCAGACTTGCAACCGTATGTATTTTAATAGGCAATTATTTTTACTCCTTTATTTATTGTTCATTTATAAAAAGTTGTAACTTGGGTAATATTTACTTTATTTTTTGAGCTATGTAGAATGATAAATCGGGCAAAATTTTTGATATTTTTTAGGTATGTAGGTATAAGTACTAACGTGGATACTTTTAATTTCAGTCAATAGGTCTATTTAACGCACACGAAAATAAACTCAATATTTGTAGAGTCAATACGCCGGTTTCACGCCCGCTTCATAGACTAAGTAAGTACTTAGTTTTCGTAAATTATTTACCTAAATATTCTTTTTTTTACACGTTGCTAAGTTAATCCTTAGCAACAATCTCACCTGATGTTAAGAGGCGGTGATCCAAAGACGGTAAGCGCTTTGCTTTTTAATTAACTTTCCTATTCACTCTTTTCTTAAAATACTTAGGTAAGTATTCCCTTAATTCCCATATCAAAAGTGGACGGGAATGCCGCGGACGCGGGCAAGCTATTCCAATCCATTGCGCTGCGCATTTCGAACGAAGACTCTACCTGTGTCTGCAATATTTTTTGATAGTAGGTATACCTAAAAAGGATCTACCTATAAGATTTTAAACTGAGCGCTTAATCCAATAGCAGTTAAAAAAATATAAACGTATTTGTCTTATTGTTAGGTACCTACCAATGAAATAACTAATGAAAAATTTTAAGAAATTAAACGGAAAGAACTGGATTAGTATCAACTTACTTATTTATGTTTCACATCTTAGCTATAATTAGGTATGTATGTAGTATCAACTATGGAACATTGATTATAACTATTTTGCGTGTCACTTCAGACGACTTAATTTTAAGTCGTCTGAAGTGACAAAGGCGGCTACTTACTTATGTGCTAATGGTCGCCAACCAGCGCATTGCCTCTACAATGTCGTATTAAATCATAAACATGTTTAAAGCATAATATGTACATCATGCACTTTATTGTTAACTTAGGGATGCACACACTTTTTATATCTTATTTTATTCCAGTGTCATTCTTACTAATACCGGCTAATATAATTATGTTATTTACGCTCGTAGTTTGCAGGCTTGTGTCGATCGTCGACCAAGTCAAGCAGCATTGGCAAAGAATGGCCAAATATTATGTTATGTTTATACACATTGATCGCAAGTCGTTATTGTAAGATAGACGTCGCCTGTTCTACACCGGATACACCTGAGAGGCTTTTGCAAGAAGATTATAGTGACTGTATTGTTCATTAACATTTTCATTTGGTTATAATCTTTTTATTTTTATTAAGTATGTCTTGTATTTAAGCTATCCGAGTCGACTATAAGCGTGCGTTTATTTTACTTATCTACTTTGTGGTTTCGTCGCTATTACCATAATGTGCACCACCTCAATAATTTTAAGCTGGTTTCATTTTTTCCACATAAAAGCTTTTTTTCACTAAATAAATGTTTTAAGGTTGGGTTAAATAAGAGTTTTAACTTCAAAAACTAACTTTGCGTGGTCTGCAAGCGGGTCCTCTGGCCAGCTGCCTCCGAGCCTCATTCTCCGCAGCCACGGCTTCCTTCACGGACTGCGGCGGCCATTTTTGATCCCCACGCATGTTTACGCCTCCTGTAATTAAATTAGACGTTATGAATAATTAACGAAATACGACTATTATGACTGACTTACAAATGTCACGGACTTTATAGGCTTGTTGTCACGTAACTGTAACTTTATTCACGATTGTCATCTTTTTGAACTTAAAATGCTATTTAGAGTATTGTGAATAAACATTTCTTTTAATCGTTACAATAAAATTATTATAGTTACATTAACTTTGTTTCAAGTTGGTTGCTTGAAACGTATTAACAGAACTGTTTTCAGGGCCCATATAACTTTACGATACAATATAGGTGCCTATATAGGTGCCTACTGTCTTTACTTCTAACTCTTTCTTGTTGTTTGCTATTAGATACCTACTGTTCTGTATTTATAAATTCATCGCTGAAGCTCTAGTGACGTTTGTGTGATTTAGACGTAACGAATCTCGGAGAGATAATAAATGTACTACAAACATTGTATTTAATTGCCAATTAGAAATAGAATTGCAGCCAACAACCCTTGGCCGTGAGTGCAGTGTCGCATCATGATACAAACCTATGAAATGAATGCTCATATTTATTTCTTGTCTTTTATGCCGGAGACTAATTAGGCTAGTTTTAATTTATACTATTTGTATGAATCTTTCCTTTGTCTTCGTTCATGCAACTTAACGTAAAAATCACCAACCACGTCAAATCTTAACCATTACGTTAGGTTTACTTATCTACTTTGTGCGTTAGGTAAGGAAGTAAGAAATAAAAAAAATGTGTTCTGCTTGCTATCGAACTTGAACGAATACGAAAGTTGGCATAGTTTAAGTAGAGTCACTATCACACAATGAATTATCTCATTGTGGGATAGGGGACGTTAAATCTTAATACCTATGAATATTTCATTGGATGATGATTGATGTTTCCTTCAGAAAACTGAAATGAACCATACCTTTGAATTGAGCGGCAGCAGGCTGGCTAGAGAAGACCGGAGAGGGCTTCTGGTGGATTGGGGTTTGCTGCCTCAGAGTGATTGTTGTCGGCGGAGGCTCAAACTGCTTCTGAGGGGGGTAAGCTGGATCCGAATACTGTGGCTGGGGCGAGTACTGCGGCTGGGACGAGTACTGTGGCTGGGGCGAGTACTGAGGTTGGGGCGAGTACTGCCGTTGGGGCGAGTACTGCGGTTGGGGCGAGTACTGAGGCTTTTGTCCACCCGGCTTGAAACAGGACGATATAAATCAATAAATAAACGCTAGCACACGCATGCCCCCGCACAAGGATTCCCTGTGTCGCGGGTAGCATGGAAAACATAAATAACACATCACTAACACCGAAAAACAAACATTTATCCGTGACATAAAATCTGAACAATAAATAATTATGCTAATTTTATTGTATGTATTATATTTATAAATATCAAGTTAACAAAGTAAACTTTTGTCAGATTAATGAATTTGTTACTTATACACACATCGCACATAAACATTCAAATTGCTAAATGTGAACAAAAATCATTTCTAAAACATAAGTAGGTACCTACCTACTGAGTAGTAATTGCAGTAGATACTATTGAAACAAAGAAGTGCAATGCTGCCATAAAAAAAGATCAGCAAGAATTATTTTACAAGAAGTAACTTTACACTCGAGTCCACACGTCTAAGTACCTATATTGATTGAGCAATTTAACAAATCATTTTAGTAGTCACAAGTGCACTCTAAACCCTAAAATAAGTAATTATGTACACACTGAAAGGTAAGTTAATATTATACTGGAGTTAGTGTATTTAAAAAGCCGCATGCATACTGTTAATAGATACAGAATGTAGACTAGGGCTAAGAGCGACGGTGGCGATACATCTGGAACTCGGGGTACCTGCGGGGAGGTGGGGGCCGGCACGGGGGCCCAGCGGCCCTGCGGCGGGCGGTAGGGCTGCGCGCTAGGGGACAACGGACCCTGCTTGTAGGGCTGTGCTACAGGGGACGCGGTTACGCCGGGTCCCACCGGGATCAGCTTACTTAGCCCTGTAGCTTCTTGACGCCGGCCCTCACAATACTGTTGTTGTGATTGGAATTGGTTTTGATGCTGCGTTTGGGGAGCTGAATAGGACTGGGGTTGGTATTGGGGCTGGGCCTGGTATTGGGGCTGAGCCTGGTTTTGGGACTGGGGAGCGGAATACTGTTGCTGTTGCTGTTGTGGAGGGGACTGCGGCGCGCTGTTGTAGAACGCGGGACTCTGCTGTAGGGGATAAACGAAACTGAAGGGGCTATCCATAAATTACATTTACTTTTGGGAGCTGCTGTGAACTGTGTTATAAAAACATGCTTGTATCCTTTTCAGTGCATAATAGCTATGAGTGTGCACTCTACATTATTAGTGCTGACTTAGATATGTTTTGCTGTGTAGCTAAAAGTTAAAATAATGGGAGAATTAGGTCCTGCACTCTCTTACTCACTCACTCTCACTCACTTTGTGATGAAACTGTGGTTCAAATAGTAATATTCTTGTACCCATGGATAGATACTATTATTGAAACAAAGTGCATCTCTAGAGGCTAAACGGTTGAGCGGTAGATCTCATTAGTTAGAATAATGTACAACTGCTCTATAAACTTCAAGAAAAACCTAAATATCTATATTATTATAGATACGTAAATATTTTAAGCGGTGGTATTTACATGCATTTATAAAAAATAGTGCTTGCCGCCACCTTAAAGCTTTTTTTTATTACTGACATATCGTGTTCTTTATTCTATTTACATTAGGGTTTTGTGTGAGAGTTACCTGCTGCGGCTGGTGGTAGCCGTTGGTCTCCGGTGTCGGTGGCCAAACTACTTTCTTCTGACCTGCAACAAATTCTCAATTCATTACTCTGAATTTAAACTTTATCACAGTTAGCTGCCGTGTGAGCGTAGAGCTGCCAATATAATACAAGTGTTGCCTGTTAAAATGTTCGCTTAGGAGGGTAATTTCACGCTTCTAATGATCGTACACGAATCTTGTGTTAAGTATCCCCATTTCATGTTTCAAAATTAAATGCTCTTGAATATACTTGGAACAGAACAGCTGTATCTATCAACGCATGCTATCTCGGTAGATCGTATCTGGAGACCACACGTTTCGGCATCCACCGCGATACCTACTTATTATGACACATTCCGTTTTAAATTAGCCTGGCCCACGAGCTTTTGGGTTTGAGCCAGAGGATTGATGAAAAAACAGTTTTGTTGAGTATAAATTGAATTTCGAATGCATCGTTCAGATTGAACTGCTAACGACATATTCGTACCAGAGTATTTGGTAATGTTGGCAATTATCCTGTTAACTGTGGCTGTGTACCGAAATGAAATCCTTTACGTTCGTATATCATAAAGAGAAATGTTCAAAGGAAGCTTTATAAATGAAATAATAAAAAGCCGAGGAATTTCTTTCGTCGTTTTTTCTCCTCGATGAAATTTACTTTTATAGTAGGTACCTTTGCGGAACGGTGGAAGACTCAGAAAATATATGTGCGTAGTGTATTAACAAAATATCTACATGAATAAATGATTTGAATTTGAAGCTACGAATTTGCTAAACTTCTAAACGAAATTGGGTTTTATTTAAATGTATTGCAATTAAAAATAATTATTATCTTTAAAAATAACTGTACCTACTAATAGAAATCGTAAAGTATTAATTGGATACTGCTAGCAATACAAAGCTTTCTAAATCGTAACTGCGTAGCGTCTAAACAATGGCCATCCTGAGATAATTACCCGCAACGCAACACAAAGCTTTGATGCACTGCTAGTACTAAATATAAAATAATTTCCTTCGTGAAAAAGCGATATTGGAAAACAGTCCTTAATTTTTTTAATATTAACTGAATGCAGAAGGAACTCACGGTTAGAATGCTAGGACCGGGAGACACTCCTGACACTCGCCGAAGACCGTGTGACTACTTTGCGCGCTCGCCAGGTGAGTTCGAGCACAAATAACTACCGCATATTATATTATGAGTGTACGCAATATAGTGAGCCCCCTCTCTCTCCCACCTATCTTCTCAGACCATGACTTTTAAAATAAATACGTCACAAATCGGAATAGACGCGCCGGACCGACTCAGAAGTTCTTTGATGAGATTAAATATTTTGAATTTTATGATCATGCTGCGTCACTCTTGCGCGATCGTCAATCTAGTTCTAATTGAATTGAATTTTCGAGAAAACACGGAACTTGAATAATAGCATTGTTTTCAGTTTCGTTTCGTTTTCTTCGTGTAATAAAGTGGACGACTTAAAGGATAAATTTGCGGTTTCAGAATATAAATAATTGATACTTTGTTATCCGTGGTATGTCCGTATACTTACAACAATAAGCTTAATTTCCAAAGAATACCTACAGCAGAACTCAATTTGGAATGCCAGAGACACCTTTAATTTTTGAAATTTCCATATTGTCTTCAGTAAAACTGCGAACCTGAGATTCACTATTAAATAAGGTTTTTGAAAGCTTTCATTCCACATTGTGTGGGGAGATCAAAGTGGAGCATATCAACTATAAATAATTGTAATAATTAACTATGTAAACATCGTACAATCACATTTACCGCCTAATCATAAAACAATCAGATCCACCTATTCCTAACTACATAATAATATTTGTTTTGTGTCAATGGAAAAAGCTTATTGAAATATAATAATATATCGAAGCAGGTCCATAGTGTGTAGTTATAATATTCGTTTTCTTTTTACGTCGACGGTTTCGATGTAAGTCTGTAATGAACCCAATATTACACAATACTAATACGAGTAGCTATCACTTGTGATTATAGGATTGGACCGCAATTATGTCCGTTGAACCGTGAGGATCACATAAATTACTAATAAGTACCTTGTAGACGGACACATACCTACTAATCCAAAGGCTACTCTATTATTAACAAATAATAATCAGTAATTACAAAAATTAATGAGCAATCTACTTTGCGCATGTTCCTCTTTAGGTAAATAGCCGATAAAAGAGCAGAAGAGTGGGCTGATGGTAAATATTCAGCATAATCTATGGACATCAGTAAAATGTAACATAATAACAGTGGCATTATAATTGCATTGCAGTTTATTATTGATTGTCATGTACTGAAACATTATAAGTATTTTTAATGTAACTGGTGCAATTTCGAAAAAATGTTGTGAATATTGTAAAGAAGATAAGTAAGAACTTTGGTATGCTTTAGTATAGTGTTTTTACTGTATCGAATATGGATTAGATCGCGTTGGTCGTGACGTATCTGTTATTTTAGCCGATGCATTTCATACTGTTTGGAATCTGGCAAGCATCGCATGCACGCCTGACTCATCATTCAGCGAGCTCCTTTTTTATTATGATATGTTTATGTTTCTGGTGTAGGTAATAATGATATGTAGGTATATGTTTCTGGTGTATTATGATCTGTTCACACTAGTCAACTTTTATGAATCTACGAGACGTACGACGTGCGACACGACAAGAATGTTACGAATATGTTTTAGAAATTTCAGATGAGAGCTCTCTTTATGTTTTTAACACTTTGTTTTTTTTGTGATAAGAAAGTTAATGGTGTTAAATAAAATACAACACTAAGTATCATATTGGGGAATCAGATTACTTATAAATGCCTTACCTTACATAACCGATTTTTATTATTTTTCACTTTTAAGGAAAAGAGAAAGATAGCACGAGAAACAGAAAGAAAAGTGTAGGTATAGGTATAATTATGTTACCAAAGAATGAACTGGACTCAGGGAAAATTTGTACTATGATTTCAATGTCTACTTCTACAGACAACATGTTGATCAATAATATTATACTAGTTTTTTGGATACTGTAAGTGTTCACGAACTAAAATATACTCGTTCGCACTTTGCATCCTTCGCCACTAGTTTAATATTAGCTGTTGATTCATAGAAGCGCTCGCGAATGTGGAGTCATCACAAATAGGTTCAGGTTGCGTCAAACAAAACTCTTTTATAATTCATAAAGAAATGACAACAAATAAAATTTTAAGTTTATTACCACTGTCCTCGATAAACGTCTACAACACTAAGGCTATCACCGACGAGTTGCTGAGCGAGAAGAAAAAAGTAAACCCGATTGATATGAGTTCTCAGTATATTCTCTTATCTTATTACTACGAGTATAATAGATATTATATTATATTATAGTAGCAAGTTATACGATATAATGTATGTATGTAGGTACTCTAACTCGAGATTATTGACACTACTACTACTACTAGGTACACTAATCAAAAAGTGCTAGTCGTATCAAAACCTGTGACAAATTATTTAATTATTGTGTGACATATTTTATTAAGAAATATACAGTATAGATAAGTAAGTAGTTATTGCCCAAAAGCATTATCTATCAGTCTGTCTTGGGTGATGTCGTGAAAGTAATAAACAGGTGCTTAACTAAGGATTAAATTATGTATAATAATGATAACCTTTAAGATAGTATGTGGGTATATAAATAAAGTTCATAATAATATGAAAAATTAATATGATATTATGGTCAAGTTACTAAAAAAAATACGTGTACGTATTTACACATTAATTCATTTAATTAAATAGTGTATGAAAAGTTTCCTAGGTAGGTACTTTATTTTACGTGTTAAAAAAACGATAATGATTACAAGAAGTAAGTACCTACTCATATATAATTACACAATGATTCGTTAACACTAATAAAAACGGAACCGTAACCAAAACTTAAATGTCTTTCACTGAAAAAAAATACAGTAACTGATTTTGAGTTTTTTTTTTCAAATATCCCAAAGATTAAGTTTTACAACACTTATCAAATAAAATAACAAAGCTAATCAAATTTTAGATAATTCACTCAAAAAATATATAAAACACAAGGATCCACTGTCACTTTAGATATGCCATAAATATAATATAAAATAAATTGTAGGGTAATAAATAACTTATAATATAAACGTTGAAAGATTAAGAAAATTAATACATTACAAATGTTGAATTTTTTACGATTTTCACCAAATGTTAGTACCTGACGTCACGTACCTGCCTATAAATAAAACTACTGTATGAAAATTTTGTTTAAGACGTGACAAATTGCTAGATACTGATATAATGTAGGTATTAAATCACAACACATAATATCTAACAAATAAACACTATGAATGAAGACATTACCAACAAATATTGTTTCGGCCATATCGTTCGTCGTTGTTCTTTCGTTGTCGCCTGAATACTAACCACAGATGAATGATTACCTACTGTATTACGAAAAACAACAAAAAACAAACAATGACAAAGTCTTCCTTCTACTTTACAGTATTACATTGCCAAATTCTTTTTACTAATGAGCTATAATTGTCACATAAGTAGACTCTTGTCAGAACACCGCGGAAAAAAAACGTTCCTATGGATAAAATTAAAAATTCGGGCGTTACACTCCGTCAAGCGAAATGTATATTTACTCACACTTTATTTCGAGTTCAATGATTCATGTATGTCAGACAGTGCATAGATTTAGGGTGCCTGTGCAAGAAAACGCTGTGATATGGTCACAAGCGACAAAATCGCCAATTAACAAAACGATATCACTAGTCTAATCTAAAAGGATTATTGCAGTATTTATAATGGTGGTTACGTTCCTACGTGTAGATACTACAAGAAAGCTGATTCTATTCTACTCAACGGGGTACCTTTAGTAGCTTTCAAAAATTCGGGGTATATTTGGGAGTTGGCGTTGAGTTGCCCGTCCCAACGGCGGGTCGTTTTCGCCCCAGCGGGAGGCCAAAAGTGGTCAAACCGACGATTGGCAAATACCAAGTTCTCCAAAATCGCCTGGACTTGGGTGGGGTCTAATTCTGGCAAGCAGTGCAAAATATTATAAAGCGTTAGTAAGCTCTACACTAATTCATTAAAGTGTAGTCATTGGATCTTTAAAACTGGGATGTGATTATTCAGTGTGGAATCGCAATTAATTCCTTTCTTCATAAATAACTTAAATAACTCCTTCCACCTTAAAGCTTGATAAATGCAATGAAAAACATTTAATAATAAAATTAACAAAATTGACAAAATACTTCTAGGCTATTTAAGGCACATTTTAGTAATCTTCTGGACCATACGGAGGTGTTTCAAAATAACGAAATAAGTATTCGTTCTTTGTTGACCAATTTAATCTTAATCGCAATATCATATTAAATTGTAAGTCTGCTTCAATATACTGCAGAATCTCTCTGCGAGCTTGTCATATTAAATTGGTCATCTTGTTAATCCTTGATCTGGCTACGACATGATAGAATTAAACTTTAATATGTCGATCATGGACACCGATCGTTGGGTGTATTGCCTTTGCTTTTGGTCATCATTTAATAAAGGATCATCCCTTCAAAAATATAGCGAAAATATATTTAGATCCATCTTCAACCTTAAATTTCGGGCCGCCGCTGCATACTAAGTTATTGGATTAAGGACAAGATCTTACGTTACAGATACTTACTGGGGTATCCCTTACGATTCCGCTCCTCCTCTTCAAGCATCCGCAAGACCGCGGAGTTGGCGAGGTTAGCCGGTTTGTCCGTAGTTGGGTTGTGGAAGTTGATTCTGTGGGCAATTAAATTTCTTTTAATAAATCGCAACACAGCCACATATCACTCAGTAAGTACCTCGTCTGCAATGTTTATAGTAACCCAACCTACATAGCAAAAAACTGCCAGATTCAATTCACGTGGAAATTAGTTTTTTTTTATATATAGCCTGAAGGGCTGACGAAAAAAGCAGACGAGCCACCTGATGGTAAGTGGTCATCATCGCCTATGGACACGAGCAACACCAGGGGAGTCACTGAATCGATTATATTGTAGAATAAATGAGATCAAAATATTGTCACTAATTTCATGAAGTGCTTCTTACAAACGACTAATAAAAATTTCATATCAAGTGGAGGTTCTTTTTCTTTTAATGAAATACTAGTAGCTATAGAGTGACGTAGACAGTCAGACGTACATGTAGAGTACGAGAGTGAATAATAGCCGAAGGCTTCCAGTTGCTAACAACACACCTCTTGTTTTGTTCGTTATTAATAGATGTACGTATTCGTGTCTTGTCCAGAGGGCACAGCCGTAGTATTGACATTGCCTGCGCCTGCACGACATTCATGTGCCAAGGAAACCTTGTGAAAGGCTGTTCATTCAGTTTGCTCATCGGTCAGTTTTTCATCCAACTTTAAACATTCTATTTGCTCTTATCATTTAATATAAACGCGTCGCTATAGAAAGATTGTTCTTTATCCATTGAAGTACCTGTATGCCGTTCAAATATCATATTTGTTTTTAATTATATACTGTCTAATCAAGTCATCGACCATAATAATAATTAAGTTGTAAAAGCTTCATATAGTTTGTTAGATTTACCGAATTAGTGGCTCCAGTGAAGGTAAATATAACTTTCAGTGATTAATGACAAGGTATTTATCAGCCGGACGACATAGCATTGAACTTTCCACTCTAATTAAAACACATACTGTTAATTAAATAACTGAGTAAAACAGTGTTATTTTTGCGCCCGAAGGTAATCACGTAGGTAAATCGTGATAACAGGTAATAATATCACTGACTTGACATTTGTCTGTCGTTAAATAAATTAGTCAGAAAGATGAACATTTATTATTTCTATGTGTTAGTTAAAGGTAGAGCTCTAGGTTTGTTTTAAAGTAATAATATTTTAATGATATACATAATATACATCACGAATGTAGTACTGGGTACCTACTATTTATTAATACGATAAAATAAGTAAATGCTACGTAATGTAAGACAAAATATACCCAAAGTTTCAGTCTTAATGAAAAACCTTCGGCACGCATAGACAGATTCTAATAAAACCATTTCAAGTTTACTTAAAAATTGTACCTACGCTACGATTGGATTAGGAAATGGGTTTTGTTTTCTTGAAATCTTTACAACTTTCCCTGCTAATGAATTAATTTTCAACGCCGATCGGAAAGTTTATCATAAAAACGGTAACTTCACTTAAGTGATAGAGGAACACAACGTGGGAATCGGCGCAAGAACTTGCCAACTTTACGTTGATTGTGTTTCCAAGTTTCTAATTTCCTGAATCAGCATCACTTATTTCCAATGCGGATGGTTAATTAATTAAATTTATATTGTATACTAAAAGAAATATTTACAGAGTAGATATACGGCAGTTCAATAAATACTTAGTGTCAGCCAGCAGTTTCATAGCCAGAAATGAGAGGAACCAACATTATTACATAAAATTATTACATAGGTACATACAATTATTTTAAAATTATACAATATAAAAACCTACAACTAAGATCATAGGTACTATAAATAAAATAAATAAAACTATTCAACTCGAATGGACGGCGTCGTGTGTCGCGCTGTGTCTGGTAAAAATACCATCCAAGACCAAAATAAAAAGATCATCTATTGAAACCAGCCTTATTCCTGTCCTAACCCTTACCCACTCCTGTGACATTATTTTAACGATTTACATTGCAGAAGTTTAGCAGTAGGCTACGGGGATGGTTATCATATGATAACCATGATACGAGTATATGGGATGGTTATCATATGATAACCATGATACGAGTATATGGGATGGTTATCATATGATAACCATGCCTTAAATTATAATATTACTAGTGGTCCCAGCGTACTTCGTACCGCTTTATAATTAAAAAATGTTTTAGTGATATATCGACAGCAACGCCACCTACCGGGTCCAATTGTGAATCTAAACCATTCTCGGATCCACCTGAAGACACACAAAAAATTTCAACCAAATCGGTCAAGCCGTTTAGGAGGAGTTCAGTCACATACACACGCACACAAGAAATATATATATTAAGATAATGGGGGATAGTTATAGGTATATCGAACGTTCTTGTGTTAACTTGTGTGTTTTAAGACAAAGAACAAAGGCACTTACGTTTTATTTTAGACAGATTGCCATCCCGGCTGATGTCATTGATGTTCAGTCCGATGAAATCATAAGTCATCTATTTTTACTGAATTTTACGATCCTACACAAACGACTAAATGTTATCAAGAATAAGTTGAGTTCTCAGACATCCTCAGATATCAGATATTTTGATATCCCTTGCCTATTTTTTCAATTTTTAATTATTTGTTTATGTACTTATATTAAACGATTTTTGGCCGGAATCTGTATTTTTAAGCCATTTTTTTTCGACTTGAGTGAGATAGATAGAGACAGAGAGTAGAAGAAAGAGTAGAAGATATAGAGTAAGAGTAGAAATTAGATATCTTTCCGCTAAAAAGCCTAGGTTGAAAAGTAGCCTTGTTCACTTTCCAGCCTTTCAACTAACTCCATACTCAAAATCAGAATAAGGTAGCAAACGAGCATGCAGCACAACCTTCCGCTGCCGCCCATGACAACTATGACCGACTTAAAACAAGACTCATATGGGGACTAGGATAGTTAGTCCGGTTAGGAGACAGTGTTAGAACATTGGTTTGTGAGTAAGTATGAGACTGGGACAGGAACATTGTAATTGCTAGTAAGAGTTTCGTTCTAATTCGGTCACAGATGTGTTGCTACCCTTGAGGACTGAGATGGTCGCCTCTAAAAAAGTGTAACCGACTCCACACCTCTCTAACCGAGGAACAATTATTATACGATACAAATGGTACAGTAATGGTGAAAGAACGACAAACAAACAAATACACTTTCTCATTTATAATATTAGTGTTCCGTGTTATTAGTGTACCTATTAGTGTTATATAACATACCTAATTCATCTAAAGTTCACGAAATTTGTATAGGAAGGAAAAATTAAAAAAAGATGAATTAAATTCATAGCTTACCTACTTAACGAGCTTTTATTAAACTTTTATGAGAATTAATAGTCCTTAGCTTTATGTTTTAAACGGTGATTTATTTTAACATCGTATTGCAGATATCGCAAAGGATTTCTTGTGTAAACTAGTTGTAGGCTTGTAGCCTCGTACACGGGGACTGAGACCCAGATTTCTTTAAAAAGTCATGCGTTTATTCGAGATATCGATTCGATGATTTGCGCTTGATAAGTTGGGATAAGACGCTGCGGACGGATTTAACGATATTAAAACAATACGCAACGGAGAGCAAATATGACTATTCGTATTTCAGCAAAGACGGTTTGAAAGTAATATTTTGTATAACGAGATATCCAGAAATGGGGTATAGGTTTAGCCCGTTTGTGCATTAATTAAGATAAGCAAAATAATAGCGCAGTTATACGGAAGTTAAAAAAAGAAACTCTAGGCATTGAGCCTACCGCTTCACTTGAATTTTCTACATTATATTACTGAATAAAAATCCTTATATAACTTATCTATTTTATCTCAAATCATTTATTTCATGTCGGTATTTTTAAATTCACTTATGAACATCATTTTTTTGCATTTACCGCGTACCTACCATAACCCTACCTTACCATACCATACCATACATTACATAGCATAACCTTATATAACTTATCTGTTGTACTGCTCCATTATTATTTTAGCCGGAAAACGCGCTGACGAGCCACCACCACCAGTTAACATAGTTTTACTCAGCACACGCATGAGAACTTACTCAATACTACTGCCCATATAAAGGAATCGAGTTCTCGTTCACCTTATGCGTTCACCTTTATTGGTAATTAATCGAGTGTCAATGTCATATAAATCGCGCAAGATGGCAAAAAGCAAACATAGATTCGAAAAGCTTTCGTGAATATAGATTCTGAACCCTACATCTTAAGGGTATTTTTCCCTTAAAATTTAAACCTCAATTAAAACTTGATTGTGACTGTTTTGTTGGTGTTTCCACTGGTATATCGAGATTTGACGGAGGGCCGATTTTTCAACAACTCGCTTAATGGATGCTTAGTTAACAAACTCTTGATTTTATATAACTAGAAGTAATCGTTATGTTACGATAAATCGGATATTTCAGGGCATCATCTATCTGTAAAAATGAGACCCGTTTATACAAATTTGTACTTATTTGTGAATTGCAAATGAATTCCTTGTATATCAAATAGTGTTAAAAGCCGGGGATCCGTTATTTACTGGCTCTCTGATAATCTCTCTCTCTCTCTGGTCGGTCCTTCATGACTGAGTGTCTCGTGGCTATGGTGGCAAGCGAGTCTTGAGTGAACGAATTGTCCCTATAGGATCCCATTTGTGGCAATACTGGCGATATGTGTATAGAACTCAGGTGGTTTTTGATCTTTCAGTTGTTCGGACCATCTAGTTGGTGAACGCCGGCTGCACGCACTAAATAGTATGACGTCATTGTCACGTTCCGCTTGAGCCGAGCGTTCAAGCGAGAGCGCAAAACAAGCGATAGAGAGGCACGATTGGCCTGCGCGTGCGGCTTGTGACGCATCTATGTATCTCTCCCCTTACCATTTTTTTCTTTTTATCTTTTAGACTCTTAAAAGTACAACATGATTTGGGAAAGTTAATTATATTTAATATTAAAGTAACTGTAGCATTTATCATAATTTGATCTTAAAAGTAATCAATGATTGAAAATTTCGCCGTCAAGAGACAAGCACCCAAAGTTTGAGTAAATGTAGAGTGTTATCGTAAACTTTGCGAGAAAACAAAGCAATGTTTTTGTTTCCAGCTATATTCGTAAAGTAACTCATATGTTCAAATATATTAGACATTAAGTTGCGTAGGCTTGCCGTCTTATGATAATAAAGGACCCCTATTATTGCGTGGGGTAGGTTGTTGGTATTTATTTTAAGAAGAGTATTAAGAAGTTCCACGAATTTTAATCGCTGCCTTAGCGATTATAGTCTTTCTTAACAACTTAAAAGTAATATTCATTTATAAGGAGATATTATGCCTATTTGCTACTTTACTGGACTAGAGAATTTATTACTAAGTTGGAGATTGAGAGTCAAGGAAAAATATAAAACTCTGCGTTACTGAGCGACAATACGCAGCCGACACTACAAGCTGAAAGTCATGTATGTGCCTTGGTGAGGGTACTAAAAGATTTTTGGAAATTGTATTTATTTATTTAACATAATAAATCTGTTATAGTAATGTCTTACCCGTTACATTCGATGAGTGTGGCCATATTGTAAACACATAAAGCTGTTTTTAAAGCAGTCCTCGATTAACGTTTATTTACACAATGACTTGACGATTCACTATATCAAACAGTCGAGTTTCGAGTTTTTGCCAGGATTCTTATGTAGATAACAATACCGTTTACTCAATTAGTCAGAATTGAAGAAAAGCGAAAAATAGAATGACTAATGTTTAAAGAAAATACGAACTGACTTGAAAAACACTTGTTATAAAAATAAAGATACGTATTTCAGTATTTACAAATTGAGTATCGCGAGACTTATGCTGAAAAATTCCACAAAACTGTAATATTAACACTGGTAATTATATTCGAAAATTTATACGCCTTATTAGTACAAAGAATCAACCGTGAGCGTATGCGCAATGCTTGGTTCAGTAAGGCCGCGAGACGACTGCGCTCGCGCACCGGCTACCTACTGACCAGACCCAATTCTTCCTTTCTTATGCTTGTTTTGCACTTTTTGCTCACGAGCCGAGCTTAGAATTTCTCAATTTCCCGATGTAATCATCCGACTTACGCGATAAAGAGCTATTACCTGCACGAATAGCTCTGATTGAGGATGAATTGAGTTTACCCAATCGTGTCGGAATCGTTACAGGATAAGTTTTTAATTGTTTAAGTTAAGTTTAATATGCAAATATTAAATAGTCATTAAAATTGTTAGGTTAGGGTTATTTTTAGGAATTTATCCAATGGAAATCTCAAACTAGATAATCCTATTTTGATTTATATATTATTTATTTATATTAATATATTAATTTTTATTTTATTTTTATTTTATTTTATTATTTTCATTTGGGAATAGATATATAGCCTAGGTACGAGTATGAGCAGGTATGTATGTTGGAAAATTTTAATAATGTATTTTACTCAATTTTTGACATTGTTTCCATAATAGTGTAGGTATATGGCCGCATTTATTTTATTTTCAATACCTTTTCATAATTATATTGCTGCCATCTTAACACTACAGTACACGCGCCCCTTTTTTTTACTTAAGTACACGCGTGGCCTACCATGGTAATCCATTTTAAAATGTCAATAAATTATATATTTATAATTATTTATATGAAATAAGAAATGGAATGGAAAACCTATTTATTTTACTTTGTATTACAACAATAAAAATAAGATAAATTATATAAAGTAATATATAATTAACAATTTCGTAAATATCTAAGAAAAAATAATAAAAATGACACTTTTGGGCCTGATGGTCCTACCCTAATGATTTGGGTTCGAATTCGCGTTGCCAGTGGAAAATCCTTGTGCCAAATAGTTCCATTCGGCGATTAATAGACAGGACCTCCCCTTCCGGATGCTAGTTGCCAGATTGGAGCGTTATCTGAATCTGATGTTTCGTCAGATTCACTCAACCTTTCTTCTTTATTTTCCTGGAGTTCTGACTCGCCGACTAGGGCCTGTAAGTATGTTTCTGGCTGTACTTCATCATCTTCACTCTCAATCATATCTTCATCATCAGTATCTAGCTCATGTAGTCATGGTGCAATCTGTTATAAATATGCAAAAATATTTAAATTTGAAAAATATGTACGTTTTACAATAATATTTTTATATACATACATAAATACATACATATTGAGATCTGGAGAATATTTTTATACTGTTATAAATCGATAATACACCCAAAGCTACATACCTGATTTTGGTACACCAATACACGCGCGGACTACTTTAGTAGGCCCGCACTTTTGGCGCCAAATTGCTGGCATATTCGCCCGCGAAGGTATCCTGTGGGGTACTGAGATTGTGACAAATTCACTAGACAAGGCTTACCTGGAATCGCTAATTTCTAGCGCGGTAAACTAAAAAAATATCGCAAAACAAGTAACCGTGGTCTACTATAGTAGGCCACGCGTGTACTCTAGTGTTAAAGTACCGGCTACACAGAGCTGACAATGCCAACTACACTACTTAGGTTTATTTGAGCTGATGGTTTACTGGTAGCGTTTGTTCCATTACGAAATAAGATATTTACCATTAAATCAATGTGTTTACACTAGTGTCACTGTTCGCTGCAATATTTGTGTTACTCCATCAACATATTTTGGGCCACGGTTTAACTTCGTTATTATTACTGCTACTCATTTCAGGAGAAACTAAAAAGAAATTCTTTGCAGATGTAGATCAACAAATTACCAATTACCACCACACACATATTATATTTTTTATGGATAGGGTCGAAAACGAGCATGCAGCATTCATTTTAACATTCCATAGCGCATGATAGCGCAGATATGTGCAGTGAATATCTCCTTTATTTATTTTGGTACTGCTTTGAAGCTTATTGTAGAATGCAAGCGATGCAGGCTCACTGCTCAGATCTAAATTACATCCAGGAAAATGTCAGTGCCCGGCGCTTCTCCATAATTTAGCGGTCAACGGCATTCAAATTTGAACTCAACATGTTAATAAAAGTAATATTATAACGCTGTAACATGAATAGAATTAATTTAGAAATAACATACACTCGTACATACATCAAATAAATAATAATAGGTACGTAATCATACATGAAAAGCGTTGTTATGGAGAGTGGCATTTTCTCTCTTCTCGTTTCTTAAAAGGAATTCGTTCATACATTTCTCAGTTAGCGGTCCCCTACTAGAAAATAAAACCTTATTAATGTCAAGATTTTGTTATAAGTCACGAGCATAATGCGATAAGTACATTTTAGTAAATATTTTATATTTTGGTAAAATATTGTGCTTCAGTCACAGACGAAAAACAATTTTATTATAGAAGGCCTATGTACCTTTATACAGAAATCAATAATAGATTTTGTACTAATGTTTATTTTGTTAAATCTATAATATAATTATATAAAACTCTTGCGTTACTGAGTGAATGACAGACAACGCACAGCCGAAACTACTGAACGCAAGAAGTTGAAATTTGGCATGTTTGTTCGTTGAGGAGTGTAGGGGAGCACTAATAGTGGATTTTTGAAAATTCCTCCCCTAAGGGGATAAAAAGAGGGTAAACCGTTTTTTTTGGAAATTGGCGGGCGTAGCCACGGGGGAATACTCGTACCTATAATATATGATTAAAGTAATTCTGATCGCAGCTTGTGGAATTCAACTAATCTCGGCAAGTCTGAGGGAAAAATAAAAAGATCAGGTGGATAGGAAATTGTTCTAAGAAAATCTGACTCCATGAAATATAAATTTTATAATAATATTTGCAATATGATGCGTGAGGAATGTGAAGAAATAATTATGATGAATTAATGCTATTAGAAATGTAGGTACATACCTCTAAGATATACAATAGATTTATATAGTTTTATTACTTTTTAATTTACTGTATTGCGAATATTCAGTTCACATTACAATAAATTCGAAATGTGCGTGACAGGACTTTTACAAAGTAACAAAAAATATAAAAATTGTAAAAACATTGTCAGATTTACATAAATAACCATAGCAGTGAACGAAATGATCCATCCTATTACAATCTCGCTGGTTGTTTTGCATTGTCGCAATGTTGCGTTTATTTTAGCTCCGGCGGGAGGCTGCCGGAATACTAAACACTTTACAACCGTGTATAACCTATTTAGGTCTAACGTAGCTAATACGGACGTTATAGATGAGTTGGTGTGTGTTTAACTTACCAATTATAATAATATAGAGGTTTAGTTTAGCTCTAGAGTAGTAATGCAAATCAGTGTTTATATTTAAAACTGTGAAATTAGTGTCAGAAGTTAAAGTGAGTTTCTAGTCATCAGTTAGATATACGACTTCTGTCAAAGTGGTTCACAATTTTGATGAATTACTATGCACTATCTCATATAGGTGCGTACCATTTTTTTCGTTCCATTTTTTAACTGGTTACTAAATAATTGTATCCAATAAATGAGATGAACAAACAGTTGAATACAGTTTTATAGCGAAAGAGGTTTATTTAAATTGTAACGTTCAATGGTTAAGTAGTAGTTTTTTTTGCCTAACCCTACGCTAGTTTAAACAGATTTTTTATTTTATTTTATTTTGTAATCCACTTTACATATATTGTTATGAGCCTTAACATTATAAATTTAAGTGAAAATCCTGTACTCTGCGTAAATTAAAGCAATCATAAAGCTCAGTTATAACTTTATGTCGAGCGTACAAATAAATCCACTCTCAGTATGTCTTTAATGCATTTCAAGTATGATTTTGTGGAAACCATTTCCCGTTTTATTCACGGAGATTCGGGACCATTTCAGTTGTAAGTGAAATTATTACTATTATTCGTTGGCACTTGTGTACTTCACTAATATTGTTTTTGTAGGTAAGTAAGCAACTAACAACTATACCAAACAGGTATACATGCATAGGTTGTTCTTGTAATGATTTTGTGGTGGAATTTTATCAATATAAATATAAAACTTGTGTAATTAAATTAAAGGCCTGTTATTTGTTGTAGAATATACTCATAACAACAAATTGAGAGGGTTTGAATAAACGCTTTATAATAAAAATAACCATCCGACAAATCCGCTTCGCAACTTCCGCTTTTTCAAATCATATAACTTACTAGTTGTCCCAGCGTACTTCGTACCGCTTTATAATTAAAAAATGTTTTGGTGATATATCGACAGCAACGCCACCTACCGGGTCCAATTGTGAATCTAAACCATTCCCAGATCCCCTTGAACACACACAAAAAATTTCATCAAAATCGGTCCAGTCGTTTGAGAGAAGTTCAGTGACATACACACTCACAGAAGAATTATATATATAAAGATGTATTGTGTAATTTCATTTAGTTAAACTTAAATTCATTAAAGTGTGGTTCATTTCCAGAATTATTATTGACTTTGTACCTACTTTTTACATACTATTTTTGTACACTATTGACCGTGTACTACGATGACCTTTGACGTAGGAAAAGTAGTTCCTACGTGTGAATCATCAGTGCATCTAAGATAGATCGGATTGGCAACCGTCACTCTTTGATCAAGCGCCACAGTTTGATAAATGAACGCCTTTCTTATTATGAGATCACTGACTTTAATTGATTCTTAATGACTACCTATATATCAATTATTAGCGTTCATTGATCTATTTGTTTACGTCTATGTTCTCAGATGCCAAAACAGAGTGACTGTAGTTATAATTATGGTTATATATACATACATACATAAATTATATGGTTATAGTTATGTAGTAGTAGTTATATAGGCTGCACAAATAGGCTTATAAAATGAAATCTAATGGATAAAAAATCGATGAAGAAGAAGGATCGATAACAAATAGATGCTGGAAATAATGAGAAATAGGTGGAGGAAAATCAACGACCGAAATGAAAAGACTGATACATAAAATGCGCTTTAAATTTTCTATTCAAGAAATATAGGAACCAATCCTATATCCCAACGTCTAACAAAAACTCCTCGTTCGAAGTGTCGTATAAATACTTTATGTATTAACACGAACTAATGTTGTTCATTCATAATTAGTAGATACGTATCCATAGTCGTTGCAAATAAAAATTGCCAACTGCGTCAACCGAGGGGCACGCGGCGCGGACAATTGATTCATCAGTTAAGTACGTATTTATAATGCGTTTGTTGATCGATTTGTTTTTCATGCCTTCATGCCGAAAATAAATATAATTAATCATCAATTTCGAATATTTTGACCTACACAGCAACAACGCAGAACAATATGGCGTTATTGATAATTTAATTAAATTAGATTCTTGATGATTAAAAAAAAGATTTGTATATATTTGTCAGCGAAGAGATCAAAGGCATTCTGAGATAAATCAGAAGTAGTTGTAGAGTAGTTGCCAGCTAGGAAAAAAGTTAAGGACCTACTTATTACTGACTCCGGCCATGCACTACAGTGATAGATACGGGACGTTAAAATTTTCGTTTTTCTAGACTACATTTTTTAGATTTTTTTTTCTTTTTTTTTTCTTTACTCACTCAATCGTTAATTAAGCAAATAAAAATATTACCACCCATTAAATTGGACGGTACAAAGTTCAAGCTTCATATGTAGCTTGCTTGGCCGGCAACGCGTTGGTGGTTTTGCTAATGTCGACCGTGATCACTTACCATCGGATGAACCGTCTATTCGTATGCCTGCTTAAGGCATAAAAAAAGGTTTGTCAATTGTTCAGTACGATGCAAGGAAAGTTGTCTTGGACTCAGGATAATTACACCATAACATATTATGTTCCAAACGTAACTAGCCAACGTTATTTTTGTCTCGCCCAAAGCTAATGCAAGAATGTACGAACTCAGTTTTTTCCTCCTTATTCTATTTCCATCTCTTTATCACATCAGCTTGTCTGTTAGCGTCTCCTTTGTAGTACCAAGAGTAAGGTCAGTCACTGTATTGTTATGATGTTTCATAAGATAATTTTACGGTAATTGTCAGAACTGTAGCTTCCTGTTCTTCAGTCATTAGTATCAGGCGTTACTTTGCGAACATCGATTGTTATTTAGACATAATAAATCTTTACGACGACTTAATACATTTTTGATTGTATTTGTACCTACTTTTTGTTAAGTATTTATTTATGTTGTAAAAGAAAGAATAATAAATATAAATGAACTGTAATTATAACTGTAATCACAATACATACCCCACGGTACCGGTGTTGTCGAGGTTCGACAAATGCTTGTTGAGCGTTTCTTGAATGTTTTGTTGTGAGTAAAGCCCAATGGGCGAGTTGAATTGCTTGTGCACTATCTTCGGGCCTGTGGCCATCTTGGAGTCGTTCGTTCAGCGCTGAAACCAATAAAAATAATCTATAATAACATAATAAAATCATAGATTAACTGATCAATGTCTATAAATGATAGATGAGAAAACTATTTGTAGGGATACTGATTGAGTACTCCTAAAAATATATTATTAACGCAATTATTCCAATAACAATGATTATTACAATGTTTGTGCTTTTGTTCCCGAAAGCTCAGAATCACGTTAACCAATTTGTATGCGGTTTTCGCTGATGTGTTATAATACGTGTGTTCTATTTCAATCACAAATAAAAAATGTCAATTCAAAACATCCGGTTTAATTTTTTGGTGGCGTAGGCTCTCCACCAACAATGGAGGTTAGCAGTTTTTAAAATAACAACGGAGAATTCAGAGATATCTGAGATCGTTAATTTAGTATGACATTAGTGTTTAAAAGAACGATAATAGTATTAAAAGATACGATAAAACGATGTGGCACACTTGTACACACTTCTCTAGTTTTCAATGCAAAGAAAATTGTTCCAAATTTAACAACCTCGTAAAATGTATGATTTATTAACATCTGTGTTAAATGTAAATTCATGTATGTTTTTTGGAACGAAAATACGGAAAGAAGACACTGTAACTGCACGAGTTGATAGATAAAAATTAATATAACATACTTAATATTAATAAATGACGATCCTTGGTTCAGTTATTACCCAGTGGCTCTACTCAAGTAACCTATCGATCGAAGGGTTCTGGTTCTGGATACGATGCAGGGGTAAATTTCGATGCTGATAAATATTTAATTATTATTTGTGCATAGCCACACGAGTATAGTTATACGAATAACTAAAGAGATAATGAAATCCTAAAACGCACAATTTTTTGAAAATTAGCGGTGCGTCCAGGTTCGAATCCGGCCCCCCATGTATGGGAGTCCAAATACTACACTGGAGACCTTATTTCTCATTATGCTGGCACTAAATATTTTCTAAACAATATTAGTTAAGTATATTAATACATATAGTAAAGATTATTTGTGATAGATAAATAATTAATTTGTAGGTTAATTAGCAAAATTACTGGATACTTTTGGACGCCCAGAGAAATAGATTGTCAAATTTTATCCTCCTCATGAGGTAATTTTATTACTCTCTCGTAAGATTCGTGCCCCGGGTTAGAGGCGAGGCGGCGTCTTATTACCTTTTTATTAGCTCTGGCACCAACGACGACGGCTATAATATTTTTCCGAAAATGTACGAGGCAGGTAGCTTTGTGCAAATAAGTTTTCAATATCTATTAACATCAGACAGACGCCGGAGAAATGATAACATTGTTTAAGATGTCGAGTGTCTTATTTTAATAACACCTTCGTAATATATGTATCAAATTCGTCACACTCCACAAGTTTTCCATTGGTAGGCTGTTGGTAGGTTTATCTTGTGCTGATAAGAGTTCGGCTATCGATTACATATACATACAGTTGAAGATTGTATAGTTAAATTAATTATTTTTTTAATTATAGGTACATACGAATCATAACTGAATTATAGCTTATTTAGTTGATATTCTTTGGGGTATCGTTTACTGCGTAAACTTTAAGTTATACACTGCGTAGTCTTTTTCAAATGGGCTTCTGTTTAGACGGAAGCGTCCGGTTAATCTTATTTGCAGTAAAATAAACAACCGGTGTGCGATTCTAACCTGGATGCGAACAAGACGAGTTTATTCGTGTACGTCTGGAAGAGTAATTGCGAAATGCTTGCGGAAGACATTTACCGCGGCGCGACGGAACAACACAAACTATTTAATTGCTAAATTAACCAAGCTTTAGGATGTGGAGATAACATGCTAATAATCATGTTTTGTTACACTATTTCGTGTCTCGAATGAAATAGGTATAAAAAAATTTATTCAAGTATGTTTTTATTAGAAATTGATTACGTTTTAAATATTCGATTCGTAATTTCGAAATTTAAATTGCTTTAAAGTTTTTAAAGTCGAAATACCTTCTTGTTTTCTGTTGGTTTATCGCGTTACGTTATTTAAGCATTACCTACAGACAATATTTCAACAGGCAGAAGCGCGTGGGTGTGCCTAAAAAAAGTACAGTGTAGCAGACGGAAAGCCGCGGTATTTAAAGAATACTTCGAGATAATATGATCTATGTTTCTCCCGAATGTTATGTTGTGTAGCCACCTGGTAACCTGTTATAAAATACTTTATTAACATTAACACTAAATAATTTCCTTTATCTAAAATTAGATAATCTTATCAATTTGTAGTGCCAATTCTGTTAGAAATTTGACAGAGTCTTCTAAAAAGAAGTGAATAATGTGATTCGTCTGTTCAAAATAATCACTTATTTCCTACGTTCCTTTACACTATTTAAATTATATTTTTTGCGTAAATTACTATACATTCTATAGTCATTTGTAATTTACTTTAAAAAACAATCAACAAACCAAACTTTGGAGTAGTCTAAAGGCCAAGAGTGCTGTTTGTAGCGACACAAGGTTAACATTATCGTCATCAAGGTCGAAAATAATCACTGCGAACAATCCAGAGCATTCTGGACATATTATAACGGTACCCTATACTTATTTAAAGCGCATCTAATATAATGTTTACAGTACATTGCATTACACCTGACACATCTATATACAGCACTCCATGTCATGTGCAATTATATGCCAAAGAAAATAAGTTACGAAATGTTTGGAGTCTCCGACATCTTTACTAATTAGTGATGACTCTAATGCTTGCATGCATGGACGGTGGCGCTGACGTGGCACATTCTACCGTCCGCGAAAGTGAGTCGCGCTATTTCAGTATCATGAAGTCATGGAGAATTATTTTCGTAATGGAATACTTTGGTGAAATTAGTCATGGACGTCGAGGTCGCCAGGTGACAAGCGAATAAAAATACGAATACGTCGAAAGCGTTTATTAGTGCTAGAATGTTACGTGAAGCGTGAGCATTGCTTTAGTGTTTTGTTTGTACCTTTTGCGGCGTCAGGTTCGTGCGAGCGGCGTCGTGGCCGGCCTCTAACTGAAGCGACGGTAGGCGGCGCCCACGCAGTGCGAGCTTTCGGCCTCACCTGCAATGTTTCAGCGATCCAGATCTTTATTGATTCACTTGGTGCACTTGATGTCATCCTCCTTTATTTTTATCTTATTCCCTTCTAAAATTAGTTGTTTAATTACGTATTTATAACAATGGCCGGCCGGATAGTGTTGCCATTATTTGTTTAATACAATACAAATAATATGATATAATATTAAAGTAATTACTGACGATAATATCCAGACGAAGTTTGTTACAATTATTATAAAGTATTAATAAAAGTAGATAATGTTTTTATAGTAGTTTATTAATTCATACTACGTTTTGATATTGAGATTAGGCTATACGGATTTGTATATTATAAATACGTACAAAAACAAAAATATGTACCTTAAAATAACGCAGTTCCAAGGGCGCAGTCCTTGAACTTAAACTGCCGTACACTAATGACTGTACCGAGGTGTGACAGACAAACAATCTCTTATCCTCGGCTTCCAGTCTACGAATGAACCGTCTGGTTCAATCGCGAAATAGGCGAGAATTTTATTCAGTGTTCTTCAACTATTTTTAGGCGAGTGCGGTAAATAAAATTGTCAAATAATACTCGTTACACTGATTTTGAAGATCTATTTAAATGTCCTTCAATCTTTCGTAGGGACGTCGACCTCTACTGGTACCGGGTACAAGGAAGTTATGAAGTTATATTTTTACGGCACGTATTTTCAAATTTTTGTGCTCTCAACTTGATTGATCTTGTCAATTTGACCCAAGGATAATTAAATAAAGGAATGTATTGATCTCTTCCCCGTTTCCGTAACGTTTTAAGGGTTGATTTGTAATTTCGTCCCACCACTCATTCTCGTTTTTATTAAATTTTAGATATCGTGTAATTTAGGGAAATAAATATTATATCTAAAGGTAATAACACAATTTAGATTAAGAAAATACTTTATAGCTCGTTATGTTTATTAGAGAATTATTTATTTACTAAAGATCTAGAAAGGCAAGCAAGGTCGGTAATCACCCTTGCTTGAGGCAGCCGCCAAACGATTCGTTGTGTTGGTGAATTGTCTTTTTAGTGTTTCAGTTGCAGTAAAGTAGAGACAGTAATAAATAAGTCCGCCGCTTTCTTCTTGGTCCGCAACGCATTGGTGACGCTAATAACAGTCCAACCATGGTAACTTTAATTCGTGGTAAAATATCTCAGTTCGTTTCACGGCGTTACATTTAAAAAGTCTTTACTAAAAACCGTAAAGATTTTCAACGTTTTTATTCAGTAGTAAATTTATTTCCACCGGTTAGTTGGGCCGATAAACAGAGGGAGAAACAGAATTTGGTTGAGATGCTGGTTTAAGGGTGTTATAATAAAGATAAACGAAATGTATAAAAACCGTGAGTAATATTTGCGTAAATCGTATTTATACCGTTCATGTAACGTCTTATACACTCACGGTAAACGGGGGATGTAACAGCAGAAGTGAAGTGTTGCTTTTATTTTTAGTTCACATATTCAGAACAGGTGTGTTTATATTACTTACCGAATGATATTGACGTTAGGGTTGACAGTTGTTAACATCTACGAAGTACCAGTTATTTTTAGATTTTATATTCCCTTTTTATGACTATAAGTACTTCGTCGGTGTGTGTGTGTGTGTGTGAGCGTATATTTATTTTAGTAGGAGATATAAGGAGGATAGGATGCCTATATCCTGCGAAGCTAGGTAATCATGCTTGGGGGATTCAATACTCCTTTGATTACGGTTCGCAACACAACACTCGAGTGTGCCTTTCCGTCCGCGACAGTTGGTTTTCTCCAGCTTTTGCATTGACATTCTTTTAAGTTTTTAGACTACCACAAAAAGCTTTAAATGTTCAAAAATGTATTAGGCATATTGACATGCATTATATCATTATAATTTTCAAATAGACCTAACTCTTAGAATACTTTTCGTCTAGGTGCTTCTTTGGCCAACCCTAAACACTATAACTGTTTCAGGGCTAGTATGACGATGATGCATATCTATCGCAGATTTCAGACCAATGAATCATAGCGACAATTAGCTCTGTAACTTTATTTATGTTGCTGATAATTATGTCTCGTACCTACGTTATAATTTTATAAGCGTTTGATGAGCAACTTTAAAAAAAAGTAACGTACTTTTTTTTAAACTTATTGTTTTCAATACTAATGACCCTTTTTATAATATTAATTTATATGAAGTTTATTTAGTGTGATGCACATTTGTTACTTTAAAAGGTAAAGTCACTCACAATATTGTTATAACTCTTATTTGTCTTGCAAGTGTTTAAAGGGTTTTCGTTTTTGACCATCTTTGGTGCCCAAGATGTCCATGATCACAAAAATATCTTCACTTCTGCAGAATCACTGGTTCTGACGCAAGTGCGTTCTTATTATGGATTCTGAGAAAAAAGTAAATAACACTTTTTGTAGCAGGTAGACAAATAATATATTTGAAAGAGATTGTTATCTACCTAATTACTTTCATTTAAAAGCATTTCAAAGCTAATTGATGTATTAATTAAAGATATAAGTACCTAATTGTCACAAAGTAATACCTTGTGTTATTTTTTTATCGCGTTATTTTTAACACATTCGCTGGTTAATCTGTCCATCATAAATGTTTTAATTGTGATGGGTACTCACGATCGTTTCATTTTATATACCGATATTTCGACCCAGTTACATGGATCATGGTCTCGCCGTGACCATGAGTTGCCGTAAGTAGGTTTTTTTTTATTGATTTAAGGCAGCAAACGAGCATGCAGCACCACCTTCCGCTGCCGCCCATGACAACTGTGACCGACTTAGAACAAGATTCATATAGGGACTGGGATAGTTAGTCCGGTTAGGTGACGGTGTTAGAATATTAGTTGGTTAGTTTGTAAGTATGAGGACTGGGACAGGGACTGTTAGTGAATGTTAGTCCTCTTAGTTATTGTTAGTAATAGTCCAGTTAGTAAATGTTAGTCGTTATAATTCGGTCACAGATGTGTTGCTTTGCTACCCTTGACGACTAAGATGGTCGCCTCTAAAAAGTGTAGCCGGCTCCACACCTTTCTATCTGGAACACAATTGCTGTTAAAACAATTACTACAAGGTAGAAATGGTACTAAGTACCGTGGCGGGCGGTAGTACTACCCCGGGCGAACTCTAAGCTCTACTACCTACGCATGAGCTATTTTACATAGGTAGTAGAGCCTAGGATCTACTACCTAAAATACCCGTAGGTACCCGTTACAATTAAAATGTTACGTATCCAAAATGATATAAGTTTAAAATCACATGATGAATGAGTAAACCATCACATAATAAAAGTATTAACTTAACTCATTGACTTAAGTAATAATAAGTCAATGAATTAACTACATGACCAATAATGATCCTAATCACACAAAATAGTATCGAAACGATGGATCCAATCTGCTAGGATCCAATCATTTTACGCTCAACGACGCGAGCCCATGAATTTCAAAAACATGTTTTTAACTCATTATTTTAACTAGTTATTTCTGGTAAAAAAATATAATATAATATAAGCTTTAGGCTCCGCGCAAATTGACCACCGATCACAGCCACTCAACTTAAAAATCTTATTTAATAAAAATATATATGTATATTTGATTAAAATCATTTCATAGCAGACAGAGGGTTATAAGAAGTAAGGTCTTTTCGGCCACTGCACCGATGTCCGTTTTGCGCTGCAAAAAAGCGTATTAAAAAAGAAACGCCACCGCGCCACAGCTACCGGTGACTGTGACCGCCAGTTTGTGTTTGTGTGTGAAAAAGAATGTAAACTGCTAGCCGCCAGCCACCGATGGGTATGGTGGGTGGCCAATTTGCGCGAAACCTTACGCATATTCCATAAATAAGGTAAATTGATTTTTAAAATGTACCTAGCTTAGGAAAATGTCTTTTGGAAGTGGAAAAGGGTGTGAGGATTCGAGGGTTTAGGATAATGATCTCCCCTTACTGAATCCCCGTCAGACTAGGAGACCATGCCGTGAAATGGCCCTGCTCTAATTTATTTATGTTCAGAACTATGCGAGCTTTAGAAAACTTCAATATTCGGGTCTAGTGTGACGTCACTGTGCTCTTGTCCTATTTAGATCGTTTTTTCGATGAAAAAATAAGTAAGACTATATTGTATGTATTTAATTGTATGAATGGAAATGGAATGGAAAGATTTCATTGTAAAAGGGCAAATACCTAGTTTTAGAGATTTCGTGTTTAATCAGTCAGTGAGTGCGTCTAGTGAACCAACCAACCAACCAAAGAAAACTTGTCGCTTCAGTGTTGTGTCATGTCTAAGACATACATGTCTAAGACATCTCCACAGTGTTCTCGAAGAACTGTTATCTGTCAGTGCGTTTAACCAACTTTGTTATTTAGGGGCTTTACTCAACCACAGTTTGGAGAATATACCAAATCCCAAGGAGAAGAAATAAAGGTGCGCGCTTAATTGAATCTGAGGCCCAGTCCCTAAGCCAAACATTCGAATTAGGCTGGATATAATACGGATATAAAATAAATTACGCAATGGAATATTATCGTAGGCGTAGTACGTCAATAGGTATGGCCGGCTACCTTGCGAAGGCTGCTCGTGACACATTGACAGCAATTTCTTCCTCAGCCTTACGGATACATTTGTATATTCAGGTATGTAACACTTGTAATTTACCAGTACCTGGCAATATGAAGAGTTATTTACTCGATTATTTTATCAGTATGAAATGTGTCAGAATAGAAATCAGAATTTGGACCTTCAATTAGCGAATAACACAACACAAGCTTGATTTCTTAGAAAAGCTAAACTTCCTTTGTCTTCAATCGGCCGTAATGTGGTTTTATTTTTTTGTTGTTGCAGTGCTTGAAGACGACATACAGTTGCCACTTACCACTACGCATTAATCTATGTGACGGCTATTTAAGTCTACGAATGATTTACAGGTTTGGTGAATTTCCCGTTAGACATAGACATAGGCTTGAATTCTGTACCTTTAATTTTACGAAGTTTTGTTACTTATGTTCAATGTGACATTATTTTATTATTACACCCACAACTGAAAATCAATAATATCTACAGCATATTTTATTGCTTTATCCTATAACGTGGTGGAATCCTGACGTCTCCTTAACCTACCTTTTTTATCTCAAGCAAATTTTAATCAACATTTAGATTAGACCTCTTACGTTCAAGTTCAGTTGTTTTGTGTAAGACAATTTTATAGAGGAATATGTACTCGTATATCATACAAGTCTATTCGGTTGTTACTAATCCTCGGTCTGTTGTATTTCAAAAATAACTTCTAAGATTACAATAGTTCTTTAAGTTTAATGTTTCACCTTTGTGATGTATTTTATTCAGCAGTTTGGTACGTAAGTATTATTCGAGTATAAAAATACGGACTAATAAATAATTTGTCTAATTATTCTCTCGTTAATTTTCTTAAAGTTTACCTCATTTATTACTGTTTTTATTGTTCTTTAAATTAGAAAGATATTAATAACTGTATTAATAATATCAAATACTGTCATAACATCTGAAAAAAATCTCATAATGTGTATTTTTGATGTGTATCTTCGTGTATCTTTCATGTACAGACAGGGATCAGTAACAGATTTATTATATGTACCTATAGATAATTGAAAAACAATATGGTGTAGGGAGTTTTCAATTTCATATTCACTTAAGTCTAGTTTTTGAAATTCTCTTTGGATTTTTGAACAGAGTTGACTTAACACCTTGAAACTTTTATGCAGATTTCATTGTTAAAAATATAATTAAGTTTCTATTTAAAAACTGGCATTTTCGTAATAAAAATCGGCAAAATAGAACCAAAGTTACGGTTGGCTATCGTCGTCAAATGCGCCAGTAAAATATGAATGTGAGTCTGAAACTTTTGTTAAGAGGGCAAATGAAATTTTCTTTTTTGTATTTATTGTTATAAAAGAATATGGTTTTAATTTAACTTTCTGGGAATCCTTATCACTGAAACGACAAACTGGGATAAACATGAAATTTGCTGACTGTATCTACTACGAGAAGAACATTACATGGTTTGATTATTAGGGTAAGGTAAGAAAATATTTTGTGTCTGCAATAATCATCCTTGTGGTGATTCGATATCTCTTTAGTGTTTGAGTATGTTCATGAAACGTGCTAATATTAGGAGTCTCTTATCGGGTGCTCTCAAGTATCGGTTGTAATATCAGTTGCTCATTAACGAAATTACTACAAATTTATTTTGAATATAGTCCAACGAATTTTGGTGGCCATGACCTATGGTCGTATGACCTATGGTGTTATGACCTATAGAGGTATGGACCTATATCTATAACAAAAATTGATTTCATTTAATTTAATTCGCAATATTATTATTTATTTATACATGCCCTGTGTTATAAGGAACATGAAGTTACCTAATGAAGAAAGATTATGTTACGTTTCCCAAAGTAATATATTTCTTACCTATCCAGAAAATGATTGACTCCACCTGAATCGGAAATCAATCCCACGCTCTTGTTGTAATGAAAAACAGGGTAGGCACTATGTAACATTACACGAAATTCAATTATTTGTCGTCAGCAGTCAATTTTATGAAAATGGTATGGACATTAATCCACAAACCTGAAATTTATTGAATATGTATTATGTACCTAATCCAACAATATTTATCAGAGTGCCTTAGTGTTGCTAGAAATAATATAAGTACGTGTTGCAAATGTAGAATTTGTCTGGTAATTTTCACACTATTTGTTGTTTTTGTTGGTTTACTTTATATACCTAAAGAAAGATTTATTAATCATTAATTACATTATAATGAAAAAATATATTATACAATAATTATAATTAAAATTAAATTAATCAAATTGTATATTACTTATATTATAAGGTTTGTAAAGAAGCAAAGTAAATTAAAACGACAGCTTGTACATCCACTGTTTTATTTTAACTGTTCAATTTCCTCTATGATAACTATACAAAATTA
Source organism: Ochlodes sylvanus (assembly GCA_905404295.2). NCBI lineage: Eukaryota > Metazoa > Arthropoda > Insecta > Lepidoptera > Hesperiidae > Ochlodes > Ochlodes sylvanus. The sequence goes on along the minus strand of FR990131.1, from coordinate 4,738,337 downwards.
AATCACTACGCTTAGTTTAAACCATAACTTTAAGACATTAAGATTATATGTAAGGTAATATCCAATTAAATACTGTAACATTGACAGAAATACAAAAACACAGCGAAGTAATTCTACATTTACCCAGCTCAAAAAATGTACAACTCTTCGCTATAAATTCATGATTCACAAAACCGATGATTCGAACTTAAAAAAACAGTATTTAGCACTCTTGACATAAACATTGACTAGAAAACAGACTAAAACTTAAATCTTTTGATTAAACAGGTAGTTACGAATCACAGAAAAACTCAGTTCAGTCACCAGAAGTAATAAATTAATTATACAAGTAATTAAGAGTAAGAGCGCAGTATCTTTTGTTAACAACATACATACATATAATACTAGGTATCAGAGTATGTACACAGCTTACAAATCAATGTAGAGTAAGTAACATCTAAAAGTTAACATTTAAAATTTGACACTTAGAATGTAACTACGCTGTAGATAAATATATTGATTTTAGAATAATTTTGACATTAAAATTCGACAAAGACAGATTATGGAGCGGAAAGTATTATACTAGTTACGTCCGGAGAATACGGTGCTTAGTTTTGTTGTCTGTCGTCCTCCACTGAGCTGCTAGCTTTCACCTCCTTGGGAAGAGAGGACTGAAACATATAAGTCAAGTGATTTATATTTTGTGTTTTTTTTTTCACTTTACATACCTACTCGAGGATATGAAAGAAAATGGTCATAGGTAATATGAATGACAAAGTATAAGTCAAAATACTCGTCTAAAGTCAAAACTCTACACGATAAATATTTCAAAAATGACAGTCAAAATTATCTAAAAAGACTCGGAATGTATAGACACGGTGAGCAAACGCTCGAAACAGTGGTCTGCGTGTGGGCAGGGTTAGTGACCTTTAGTGGAGTAGTTTAAACCGCGTAAGCTCAGTATGTCTACACTTTGGGTTTGTAATGGATAATTTGAATGATTTTTTTTTGTGATAAATGAAAAGATCATAATATAACTTTTATAATGAAACTATTTTTTTTTCGCAATAATTTTATATCAAAATAAAAATTATGTTTTGAATCCAGTACCGAAGACACGCCGACAGCTCCCGAAAAAACTCGAGCGCGTGTGACGTCATAATGTTAGTTTTCACTCATTGTAGTTTATATTGTGACTTGTCAACATTATTGACAAGTCACGTGTAATAGCTGTAAACGCTGTACTGTTATTAAAGCTATAACATTATGACGTCACAACTATGGTTACCAATTGTGGCGCGTTCATAGTCACGTGATTCTTTTTTAAATTTGATCAATTTTAATGAGAATAGAATACTGAGTACCCCCTATTAATATGTCAAGTGACTAAAAATCACCTTGTATATGAGCCAAATGTTGAGAAGGCTTGGCAACAATATTATGTAGGTCTAAAGCAGCGTAAGCAATACAAAATAACTAACACCTGATTTTCATTGTAGATGGAACCGCGACAAATCCTAAACGTTTTTTTAATTCTCGGCGCGTGCCTTTACATGACCAACACAGAAAAGGCCGACCGAATTAAATTGTGTACACTTTTTTATGTAATTTATGTTACAAAGGTCTTTGATAGGAAGTAGTCTAGTTAGGGTTCCGTACCTAAAGACTGCTAACGAGAAGCGATAAGTAAGACTACGGTGACCTACCGTCCTTGATTGTCCCTTGAGCCGTAACATATTATACTTAACATTAGATACTTTACATTTTTACAGAGTGGACGCTAAAACAACAAACACTAACTAAAAATAAAAAAGGATTACGAGAGTCCCTTTGAAGTATAATATAAAAGAAACATGATTTTAAATTTAACTCATCGCGGATTGTATACATTTCATTATGACACGGGTAGTCACAATATGTATCTTGTGCGACGATACGACGCGCGCCGCTCCGCGCCACCGCAGTTCACCTGTGACCACGCTCCACGCAACTGGGTCCAAATATCGGCGTACAAATAAATTCCGTGAGTACCCGTGTCATAATAAAATAAGAAACAAAAGCTCGGTGGTACGGAAACCTTATTCAGGTTAAGCATTACCTCGTATGGCAAGAGAAACATGTTGTTGTCGGAGCGACGACCAAAGCGCAGGCGCATAGACGGGGCCCGAACGTCACGCTCTTGATCCTGTTGGCAGAATAACTGTATTTAGTCAACCATAGATACTTATCTTCTGCCTATCAGCGGCTTACTGCTAGATTGAAGTCCTATCTCAGCTTGAAATGGGCTTAGATTGTGGTTCAGCACACTGGCAATGTTCAGATTTGCAGACTTCACAGTTTCACAAATCATTATTAAGAATGTAACGAAAACCTCTCAAGTGTCCATTGAAGAAGAAGAAAACGAAAGTTAGTAGTAGCAAAGATACGTAAGGAATTCCCATTTATAATTCAGGTCTCAACACCTCAGATTGGGGCCATTTGTCGTATGACGCGTCAATTGTCGTAACAATGAGTAGTGGCTTGTTAGGGCACGGAACTTCATTTGGCGGCTTTATACCACATCAAGTTTTATGGCGCGAGCGTCAGTGAGAGTCATGACCTGCGAAGAGCTCATTCGAAAAATATTACGAGTATCGTTAACTGATTTATACCTTACGGGATTACAGAATAACTTTGTAATTAATTAACAATCCCAAATGCACACATAACAATCGAGGATAATGGGAAGGGTCATGTGGCGTGTGTCTAATGGGATGTATTATTTTATCTTCTTTGATAAGAAGTGCTATCTATTTATTTATGTAACAGGTTAGTACAGCATTGCATTGTATTTAACATTTTTATATTACTTATATTTCTCTGTATATAGTATAGGGACTTCCGTAATCAATGACCCAACGGAATAACAGTGATTGAGGAAATCATTTCCTACCAGACAGTACAAATTTTAATCCCGTGACGTCATTAATTTCAGTTTTATCGACTTTTTTAAGAAATTTTTCGCCAGAATTACATAAAAACATTTGTTTAATTAAAGAACCCTAGTATTATTTATTAATATTTTAATGCAGATCTGACGCCAAGGCATCATCCGTTCCGGTCGTTCACCAGCACCATGATAAATACTCCTTGTATTGCTCGGCCTGAAAGATAGAGCCCCTTTCACCCTAAACTAATAGTGATAGTGAAGATCATATTGTCTGTATATGTACAGACAGTTTAATCATATATTGGTTACCTCCTGCGGGAAGACGTGGGGTACAGCGCGTTCATCAGAGCGGCGGCCGAAGCGGAGACGGACCGGAGTACGCACGTCGCGGAGAGACAGCAGATCGTCCATCTCATCCAGCTAAATGATAATTACATAATTATAATTGGAAACCTTTTTATGGAATTATGCCCGACTCCTATATTTAACCAATCGTTAAACCGATGGTTTTGGAGGTACCAGTAACAAGTCGGTAAAGACTTTCTATATTATTATAATAGTTTCTTATAGTAACTTTTTTACTACTCAACTCTACCACTGAGTCTAGAGTCCTTCGGGATCGCCATTCTAACTTATAATTTTAAACTGATATTATCGCGGACACTAAACATTATAATGTATACGGGTACTCACGATTCTAACTCTTCTTAAATGTTCTGTGGACTCAAAGATGAATAGATGAATACCCCGTATACCCCAAATTTGTTTCTTTTTGTAATTATTCTAGAAACGTACCTACACTAACTGCCTATTATTATAATATCTAATTTTAATTGCCAGTTAGTCTACCAATTAATTAATACCGATATAAATATGTATTTGTAGACAATGCAAAATTATCGAACTGTATTGAACTGAATTATTGAACCGTCATCAATAATAAGTAAAATAAGCAAATTTCGAAATCGAAATATTTAATTTGAATGTTAGGGATAGCAGAATTAAAATTCAATCAGTGAACGAAGTCAGTCGAGTAAGACTTTACGTGAGACACCGAATTATTGAGTTCAGTGGTTTAGTAAATTTATTAAGATAACATTCTCTGAAATCTGGAGATTGGGATACAAAATAATAGAAAGTTCGTATCTCCATGATACTATACTTATTAAATTTTAATAATTACACATAGTTTAATGATAAGCTATCGTCGGATACTTTTTCAGTAAAAGTTATACTGACGAAACATTAAAATTGTATTTGAACATTAGATAAGTATTATATTTTGTAAAAAAAATAAACACTCAACTTAGGTACCTTCTCAAAATATTTTTTCTACCTATAACGTCTCATTGCTTCGCACATATTAAGACTATTAGAATAATTTACTATCGTAATTTTATTTTAGAGGCCTACGTGAATAAATATACCTTAAAAAAACTTAGTTATTGGATTATGTTTATGAGTCTTATTAAACTGGGGCCGATAACACGAAGGAAATCGTATTGAATATTTTAAATATTGATATTCATTTTTGTAACATGTAAGTACAGTTTCGATGGAAAGCCTTTTGCGTATATGGCGTGTATTTTAATTTACAAATGAGAAAATTCCCTGGCGGCTACTAGCGACACTTAACGATTACACCCAGTGGGATATGAACTCACATGCTTCAACTGAATTCAGTATCATTTGTAACGGAGTCACTCTGCAGAATTGCCAAAAGAAATCCTGTCCGGCAATAATAGATCTTGTTTTGCCTCGGTAACGGTAAATGGAGCGGTACTCGCGCAGATAGCTGGCGACGCAAAACATTATCCACTTTCGTGCGAGTTTTATCGTGCAGTATCCACCCTGAGTACTTAATATATTCAAACAGAAGGGCTTTGTGGCTGTGGGAAAAACGTGAATAGGCAAGAATTTTTGTGAGTGTGACATTTTAATTTTTGTTCAAATTTTGAAAGGGCTTCAGTGACTTTATATTTTCTAAGCACTTATAGAAATGAAAAGTTTGACGTTGAGCTATTTATCCGTTTTTAATTTCTCCTTAGTGTTTTACCTTTACTGCCTTTATAGGTTTAACAGTTGTTGCCCCAGTCTTCATACTTACTAACAAACTAACTAATTGATGGTCTAAGGGCGCGTTCACATAGAACGTCCGTTTTACTGGATCCGGAATACTGGATGCTAGTAGCGTATGTAGTTGTATGAGCGATTTCACACAGAATCCAGTATACCGGATCCAGTAAAAAATCCCACACACAACGGAAATACTGACCCGTTAAACAGATCCAGTAAAAAGGACGTTCTATGTGAACGCGCCCTAACACTATCTGCTAATCAGACTAACTATCCTAGTCCCCAAAGTCTTGTTCTAGGTCGGTCACTGTCATGGGCGGCAGCTGATCCTGCATGCTCGTTTTCTACAATAATTCAATAAAAAAAAACTACTCAGGGGATAAAATATCACCTGGCCAATACATGATAAATAAGTAAAGGTTGTAAATGGTCTAAGTACCGGTGCTTGCGGCGGCATGTTGGGGTCGGAGCGGCGGCCGAATCGTAGGCGGCGCGAGGGCGAGCGCACGGACTTGCGGGCCAGGGCGTGTCCGTCCAGCGCGTCGTGCTGCGCCAGGAGAGAGTACAGCCCGCCCAGCGACTCCCAGCCGCCACCACCCTCCACCGCCGGACCTACACAACATGTTAAATATAATATTAAATAATGTATAATACTGCCGACGGTTCTAGGCCGCTCTGAAGTTAGGCTTTCGGATATAGTGCGCAGGTATTGTACTTTAGAGAGAGATAGCGACACGAACACTGAGCGTGTGACTGAAACAAACAATGCTCAAATTGACACCCCGCGCGTCTTGCCACCATTTCGACCCTCAAATTGACTTCTGCGCAGCGATCTACGATACGCGACTAGTTTCGGACCATTCCGAGCTCCTCCTCCTTCTCAAGTCTTCCGCGACGAGAGCTCGCTTGGTATATATTATGTACGTATCATCATCATCACAACCCATAACTGTCCCACTGCTGGGCACTGCTCTCCTCTCACAGTGTGAGGGGTATAGGCCATAGTCCACCACGCTGGGCAAGTGCGGATTGGTGGACAGTGCGGATTGGTGGACGTGGATTATGTACGTAGGTATACTTAAACTTAATACATCAGACACTCACAAATAATTTAGTGCTAAAATATAAATATTGATAAGTATAATTAAAAAAAAACAAAATAGGTGGTAGAACCTAGCCTAGCCTCTACCGCATTTTTACACAGCTACAAAATTTCATTGCAAATTGTAGCGATATTGAGCGGTGAAAGTCTTTAGCGGGACGTGTGTTTCGTGGCTAGGTCTTAATATTCCCTGGTTCGCGGATACCATGGACAAAAGAAAGGAATCACAAGCATCCATGACTCGAGGAAATACATATATATTATGTAACTTATGTGAATCAAACCTCGGAACTCTCCGTTCGCAGACAGGGTCACCGCTACCATTAAATACTCATATCATTTACAACTTATTTCTTTCACACAAAAAAACCACCAATTTCGTCATAATTGACAGATATCCCGGAATAGAATTGATAAACCATTATTTATAAATATGAGGGCGCCATGATTGGTAAAGCACGGTAGATAACTACAAGAATATATTTTCCGAAATTTCTCATCAGTTCAAAAAGTATCACTAGGAATTAAAATTTGAACGACAATATAATGTTGTGTGTTTTTTTTATTTTATGTATAGAGAGCTGGAGTTTTTATATGTCAACAATACTAAATATTCATAACCCTACACTTTCCAAACCAAAAACTTGTTTCATTACTCTAAGATTATACTTTGTAACAAAATAATATTATCACAAATTTGAACGGAAAAGCTGAAAATTATCTTCTTCATATTAATAACAAAACTTACATTCTTCTTTCATTGTAATAACAAGGTGAAACTTTGAAAATACAACATGAAATAAACGAAACCTAAGTTTGTGCATTTAAAATATTTACTCTTGGTATGATTCTTCTTATAAAGTGTATTTATAAGTAGGGTGGGTACAACTTTGCCATCTAAAACAGAGTGCCAAGTACAAAGAATTTTAGGAGCATAGCGTGTGAATTAACGGATAGATGAAAATTAGGTACAATTCCCGAATGTAATGGATGTAAATTGTTTAAAAGCATATTTTGTGAATTTCATAATTTTCAACAGCTGAAGCTCAATACAGATGAAGAAGTTATTAATACCTATTCGATGTCTTTTATGTGTTTCATTATTTAATTGAAAAGTTTCAATCACGTCAAATTATAATCATATTACGTAACCTACTTATATAAATTCGTATTATCTTAGAAAAACTACACATTACAAAAGTAGGTACCTAATAATATATTAGGCTCAAAGTCCGAAAACGCAATTCCTTGTTATGGATATATATCTTAAAAGAACAATTTTATAGTTTCTCTATTGCGTTGTGATCTGTTTTTGTATGTGATAAACGTCTAGAGCAACCCAAGAATACGCTACGCACCAACTCCCACGTTGTCAAACAATATATGAACTCACGTAGTCAAAATGCGCCGCGTGTCATAGTCGGGCCGCAGCTTAAAGATACATTCATTATTCGACACAACAACCTCTAACACATCGCTATGCGTAGAACTACATAGTGGCATGTAATTATAATAATGATTATGATTAATCCACCGTTAAACATTGGCTATTAATATGTAAAACGGCATTCTCTGGAGATAATTAAGTTTCATAACTGACCCTCCGAATAACATTTCACATAAGTTCAGGATAGATAAGTTAATTTTATCAGTGTAGAATAATATATTTTCATGCCCAGTGTAACCTCGCAAAAAATGACACACTTTTTGTTAAGCGTTCCATGTGTATGGCGTCTCCTGTTAGATAAATACGCTTTAGCTAATGTTTCGAACTTTTAGTATTTATATAAACTTAAACCCAATGTAGTTGCTATCAAGCTAATGTAGTTCAATATTGAATTATCTTGTAACTACATAGTTTAATTTGCCATCTTATTTAATTTATTATTAAGAGATAATTGGATGCGTAGTTACTACTGTTTTATGTGTGCGATGATCTAACATAATTATATGGTACCTTCTTACGTTTTTCAATAATATTCTTACAGTTGATTGTTCGGATAAACAATTGAAAAGAACAATTGAACAACAAATTTAAATAAAGTAGATTTGTACGTACCTACCTATATTTCATTCGTAATAAAATGGTTCATAAGGAAACGCAACTCTCAATTAATAATTTTATCAAAGCGTATCTAATTAATCTGTGTTATTATTTGTTTTGTTAGTTGACAGATATATTTATGATAGTATTATGGTAAAAGTCTTATATATTATACGCCATCGTTTAATTCTACTGAAACCGAACTCCAACTCAAATTATCATAAATCTTCTATTCATCATAATTTATAAGGATAATACATAATGAGCCTATGAAAATTTAATATTGTTTTGCCTTTTACATGATAAAATACAGTTATAAAGGGACTTGAAGGAAGTCAATACCTCTTTAAGATCTTTTCTATTATAATTAAGTACAGTGTGTTTATTTTAACTCTTAAGAATATCCGTTCTTCAGTTTTCGACTTTGTAATTTGGATTCTTATGGAATCCCGAGGATTGTCGAGATTTTTGTCCAGCCAAAAGATGTTATAGCGTAGTTATTAAAGTAAGAATAACAAATATATAAAAGGCCTTTACTTTGCAAAGTTACAAAAAATCTGAATGACATGTACCTACTGTTTTTAAATTTGATACATATGTATGTAAAGTTATTGAAATTCACACATGATATATCTATGTATGTATTAGGGCTTCCAAACAAATGTACAAGTTTGTAGGTATATTTTATCCATGGATTTCTTCGATTGTTTTCAATTTGGGAAACTGTATACATTACAGGACAATGATCATTTAAGTATGGGAACATGGGCTAAAATGGCGTCAGAATCACCTTTCCAATCATATGAGTTAATAAATCGATTTTTTCGATCGTCGACTATGGACACGAGCAATACTAGGGAAGTCAGATCTCTTTTCAGAAATAACTCTTTTTACACCTTCTTACCCCATCTCATGGCGTTCCGGCAAAACCTCACAAGGAAGTTTATTTATTTAAGGCCTAGAACGATTGTGCAATGCTTTATAAAGCAATAGATCCTATTACGTATTTCACAACTACAAATTCCTCTTCACGCATTGAGTAACAGTATACACATATTCACATTCCCTTGAATAAAGAGATTTTGTACAAAATAATATTGAATTGGACTTGCCATCAAACCAACAATGATTTCATGATGGAACTCAATACGTACTGCCCATCGCGTCGGGGTAATCGAATCCGTACCTTTAATCCGATACGCGGGGTACGGTACGGACACAATTAAGCTATTTCAAATTAAGTCACGGTCACCCACTTGTTTTCATAAATCGGTACGACCTTTTACTAATGAAATTGCATGGATTTGAATATAGTTAACGTAAGACAATTTATATTGTACAATTTGAAAATTGTTAGCGGCATTTCCATTGAAACGTTATATATTGTCTTTGAACAATGAAATATGCTAATTATTCCGTTTATGCCTCGAATGAAATTACTGGTAGAATCATTGTATTATTTATGAAATGTTATAATTTTGTTTCAAATTTTGACGGTATAAATTAGAACAGAGATTTTGAGTGTAAGTGGTTTTTTTCATCTTCGGATCTAAGCCAAACTAGTGGAGGAAGCAATAGCCAGGTATAAACCTAGATTGCTCAAATCCATAGGCGGCATTCACCATTCATTATTAGTTGGTTCGTCTACTCGTATGACATTTATGAATAAAAATTTCATAAAAGATATATTTTTCAACGTTTGACACATACGCAGATAAATGCAATCAATAATCTAACGTCAGTCGTATACGAAGTTTAATGGGATACGTGACATCCCGGGATACGGAATCCAGATATAGCTTATGCGTAACTTTCAAATTGTGACAGTTTGAAAGCTTTGCCCGATTGTTCAATTGGATTGGATCCAACAGCAAGCAGCAACAATATTTAATTAAGTTAAGTTGTGAACCATAGCCTACCCCGCTGTTCCAGTGCGGATTAATGTCAGAATTCATGGCGAGTAAGTATTGTAAATTTTATATTGCTACAAGATCTTCCATATTTTTACATACTGACTTAGCTGCCAGCAAACGGGGCACCTTATAATAAACAGTCACCGCCTCACATGGATATCCGTGAAACCAAAGGCTTAAACGACGCGTTGTTGACGAGGAAAGTAGGAGACAAGAGACACTTAATACATAAATACTAAAAAAACACACGCTAACACTCCCATACCCCCGGTACTAGGATACCCTGTGTCGCGGTTGGCATGGACGACACAAATAACACATCATTGACATCCATGAACAGAGAACAAAAAATTATCTGTCACATAAATATCTGCCCTGGCGGGAATCGAACCCGAGTCCCATCACTTCACAGGCAGAGCAGCTAACAACTAACAACTACGTTACAAACTGCGCTAAAGAAAATTATATGAACATAGATTTTATTTTTTAACTAGTATATAGGTCCGCCACGTCAGCATGTGTTTTATAAGTGAACGGTGGTGAATTCGCACGTAATAAATCTTAGCAAGACATCGTTTTCGCAGTAGAGTCAGATAAAACCAAATTAATTAACATGACTAACTCTCGATTACAAATCCTTTATATAAAATCGTTGTTACCAATTAAAACTTATGAAGTTAATATTCACAAGTACTGTTTTGTGATCCCTCGCCGTCAGATTAAACACATAAAACTACTTTAAACTACTACTATGTATTAAAACTATTGGCAAAATTTTATATCCGACGATGATTTAGAATAAATCGATGAATTTCAGGTAAGGGTCCTTTATTTGATTGGATTAAATTACTGTCCGAGATATGAGACAATATAATAATGGATTTCTATGGATAATTTCCGTTATTAATTGAGTATATTGTGACCATTTCGTAACACTGGTTGTAGACCACCAACCACATTACCAATTATTTATCTTCACAAACGCACAATTTTCTCTTCGTCAGTTACCTTGATTTGATTCCTTATATCCCTATCTTCACTACATAGTATAAAACAAAGTCGCTTTCTCTGTCCCTTTGTATGCTTAGATCTTTAAAAGTACGCAACGGATATTGATGGGGTTTTTTTTAATAGATAGAATGACTCAAGAGGAAAGTTTATAATATGTATAATATATTAAAGTTTTTCGCAATTTTGGACTTGGGTACTAAGGGACAGGTTTCCCGAAGCGAAGCGAGGGCGGGTTTACTAGTTACTCGTATACATAATCCTGTCAACCGATTCAGGTCAAATGCAATACGATAATAAATAAATAAATAAATAAATTTGGTATGGGGGTAGTTTGAGATTCTGGAAAGGACATAGTATAATTTTTATTCTGAAAATACATTTCATGGGCTTAACGTCGCCTCCCGTGCGGGCAAAGCCGCGGTTAAAAACTAGTTGTAAATAATTGGTACGACTCGCTACGCTCGCTATCCATGGAGTTAGCGATCGGTAAATCTTAGGAAATTGTATTACTGATTTATTAAACCCCATTCATTATTCAACTCGTTATCCCAATTTTTATTAAAAAATATTTACAAGTTCCTAAAGTGATTATTACAAATTCTTTTGTACAGTGTTTTGGAGAACATGAACAGATTTCGTTTGTGAATGGAATTTAAAACGAGGTTGTTTGGTCTATTCTTAAAAAATAAGCCTGTTAGTTATATTACGAGTATTTTTGATCCTACGAAGCAATTTTGTAAGACGTATTTTTTTGTAGTCTCGAACAAGATTATGTAAGCTCATCTACATATTTATATCAACGCTAATAAATAAATCAGTAACTGGTCACAGTCTGTACATAGAAGATATTTTAGAAAAACTTCTACTCGGGGTTTTTATTAAAGGAATATAAACCAAAACGATGATTTTTAGAATTTTTGTCTGTTTGTCTGTGATTTTGTACGCGCTTATCTCCGAAACGACAGACGACGAGCGGTTTTCACTAATATATTGTGGTAAGCTTTACTTAACTTACTTTATATGAATATTTCGACTTACCGTCAAATTGTGTGAGCGCCTGCGCGTTTGCGACCGGCAACACGCAAATCGCCGCGCTACACATCGCAACGATCACGACGAAGCTACGGAACATGTCTGGAACAAACGAAACTTACATTTTACAAACGTTTACACACACATAGACACATTCCGAGTATTACTTGTGTTGCGATTGTAAGAGACATTATGTTAAATAAATAAGAGGGTACAGCTATGATCCGAAAAAATATTTGTTTGTCACGACTCAAGACAACGATGTTGGTGACCTGAGCATAGCTGTGGGCAGTCGTAGGATTTAAGTTTGACCTAAACTCAACAAGCAGCTAGCGTAGCTAATATAAGGCCCACTTGTTGTTTTAACATCAGTTTCTATAGCCTGTCTAATCCTTGCTGTCCATAAAAAATCACACTAGTGGGTAATATTATAGTTGTAAATACACATACCTACGAATGTATTATTCTTCAACGGGTACCTACGAAGTTTGTTTATAGTACTTAGGTGGTTGTATTGTAGTCTTAATCAAAGATAAGTAAGGAAAAGTGAGTTAATACAAAAAAGAAACGGATCGATTGTCATAATACTCCATGAATTTAAACATTTTTTTTAAGTTTATAAATTAGTATCAATAAAGTTAATGCAACAATAAATTATAAAAACAAGTTTTCGTATAGCCCCTTCGAAATCTATACAATTAAGCGTCATGTACCTGTCTATATATACCTTCTTCCGAAAAACATCAAACAAATAGGAATCTTCGAGACTGGTTATTTCCAAACCTTTTCAAATAAAATTGTTTTCCAATGAAGTGAGGTGAAAACAAATTTCTCGTTTGCAGTCATTCTATATTAATAACACGACTATAATAGGGTAATTACATTTTACTACAAAATAATCTTAACCAAAGCTGCTCCTCTCCTCCAGAAATAAAAGATATCTATAATCCAGTCATTCGTTACAAGCATGTCAGGAAAAATATTATGTATGCATAAATTGCAAGTATGTTAAAACTTTTTCTTTCGTCAGCACCATCAGCCCGCTCGTTTGCCGGCTATTCACATAGAATTTATTTCATTAAAAAAATAAAATCTTGCCCTAAAAGTAAAATTCACAGCTAATACCACAAAATTTATAATTTAACATAATTATGTAATTTACTACAAATCCGGCAAAGTAAAAACTGAGAATATTTGGTTTAAGAAAACGATCAAGAAAATGCCACAGTTAACTTTTAAACTGTGACGTAACGCTGGAAAAGTGTGGTACGTTCACCCTGAATAAAACAGTTGGAAAAAGTTGTGATATATCCCCGTAGGAGGAAGTTCAACAAGTAGGCTAATGTCCCTCGAAATCGTACGGCATCAATCATCCTTATCGCCCGTGTCACTGACGCCACGTGTTAATCTAATAAAAGGGGCTAAAAATATTTATAATATAAAGTTACAGATTATACTGGTATATTCTGTGAAAATTTTGAAATATAACACACTGAAATCGGTCATTGGAACTGTAAGCTCTTCGCATCAATAAGATTTGTAAGTTTTGAAACTACATAATTATATAAACATCATCATCGTTGCAAGCCAAGGGTTCTTTTCAAATGTGAGGGCCATAGTCCACCATACTGGCCAACTGTGGATTGGCAGACTTAACACACCATTGACAAAATAATGTAGAAGTTTCAGGTGTGCAAATTTCCTCACAATGTTTTCATTTGCAAGTGATAATAAATTTCTAATATTTACGCAATTATATTTTTGAAAATTAGAGGTGCCTGTAGGATTTCAACATCGAAACAACGACTTCGTTTGCGTGAACAATGTTGCGTGCAAGTGAATTTGTATGATAATATAGAATAGTACTCGTATCAGTGGAATAGCATTTATTGAATTCCTAGTATTTTACATTCATCGATATTGAGGAGAGACCCGTGCTTAGTAGTGGGCGAAAAATGGCTTGAAGCCAAACATACATTGATAATCATCATAAAACTATACCATTTACCGGGACTAAAAGTACCTACCTGTTCTGTGTATTAATCCAAATCACAAAGAACCAGTGTCAATGAATAAAAATGAGAATTATGAATGAATTCAAGATTATTTAGATTTTAATAGCAGCAGCAGTGGTTTGCAAATCTAACCTTTGTTAAAAATATTTTATCCACAAAGCTATCTTATTTATTTATCTTATTTATTTAGCTTTAAAAGTGAATACTGTGTTTCCATCATTAAATTTATTACTTAACTGCGTTGTTCCTCTTCGCTGAACCGTTCTACGCAAATACATTCGTTGTAGTTCAGAACTACACCTAAGAGCATGTTAATTGAATAGGCGTTTCTTGTGAAGTCTGTGTAGCATTTACGAGTTATTCATAATTATGTTCAGTATGAAGTTCCTAAGTAACATTTCGTTTGTAAGTTTCCAACAAATAATTATGTATAACTAGTGACCCGCCCTCGCTTCGCTTCGGGAAACGTTCTTCTAGCTTCTACATTATTGTAAAGTTTCATCAAAATCCATTCAGTAGTTTTTGCGTGAAAGAGTCACAAGACATACATCCTAATAGTACATTACGATACGTGTGCGTAAAGTAGCTTATTATTGCACGGTGTGAAGTTAGCGCACGAGCGGAGCGAGTGCGCTAAACACTGTACAAATTATATAGCTACTTAACGCACGAGTGTCGTATACTATTTTATAGCACGAGTGACATAAACCCGCCTATACTCAAACATATAATTATTTACAGGGAAATAAAAGAAAGGAAATGGTTACGAAGCTGCTGCCTGCCTGCTTTACCGACATGTCAAACGTCATTCAAAAGTATTATTAGTTTGTCTGCTTTACCGACATGTCAAACTTCATTCAAAAGTATTATTAGTTTGCCTGCTTTACCGACATGTCAAACTTCATTCAAAAGTATTATTAGTTTGCCTGCTTTACCGACATGTCAAACATCATTCAAAAGTATTTTAATTTGATTTGATAGGAATCCTATCCTCTTATCTAATCTAATACCTTTAAACGAGCAATTCTTGTTTATATATATATATATATATATATATATATATATATATATACATTTTCTAAAAATGTCATTTTATTCGTGTTTTTGTAGTCCCAATTTAAACTGAAAAATATGACTCTTCCTGACATCTATTGGCGAATAATAATACTACTATACTAATACTAATTGCTTTGACGACACAACAGCAGAATAGATGGCGTTGTTAAATGTTTATTCAATTGTTTATTTATATTATTTGTGTCTTCTTAATATTATTATTCGTACTTAAATATAATTTCCAAAAAACACAATTTATAAAAAAAAATACCGAGCAAAGCTCGTCGATCTAGCTAGGAATCATTTACGCTATCAATCTATCGTAGCGACCAATGTCGATGTTATCGTACGTGCTTATAGTACATTTTAGCATCGAAAATGTTGCCCATAAACTTGGTGGGGCGTACTTTTGTGACAAATGCGCAAAGTATGCCAAGGGACATCTTCACAAAAAGAATTTGATTTGTTTCCTCTGCGCCATTTCTTAAATGCATTGTACGCTGCTGTATATAGCCTTTTTGATTTACTGGGCAACAAATTTAGGGTCACCGATTTTGCTATTTCTTTTATAGCGTCTGGAACAATTTCATCAATGCCATCTTCACTAAACTCACTATCCGAACTACGAGTATTCATTTTAGCGAAAGTTATAATAAATGTACAACTATGACTTTGATAATAATTATTAATACCGTTTCGTTTTGACTTACTTAGTATTTCTACCTACCCACTTCTCTTTTGATATTTTTCCCCTACCAATTTGTAATTGTCAACAGTGTAAGTGTCAATTTGTGCACGGTATGAAGTTAGCATCATATCCCGTGCTATAATCGACTACTTTACGCACGGAAAACCGTGGCATAAATGCGGGTTTAGGTCACAGTGTGCTATAAAAAAACTTTCGCATTTATAATATCAGTAGGATTGACTGTGTATGAATATTTAATGTACCTACCTTTTGAACAACTTCTTTTAAGTGCCAATCAAGTATTGAATTGAATTGAGCTAAACTTTTTTTATGGATATAAGGTAGCAAACGAGCATGCTAGGTAACACTCTGGACACAAACTTCACACTTTCACCAACTGCATGTCGATTCCATTTCGATTAGACTCGTAGAAATGCATTGAAATATGAGCATTATATTGTGTGCCTTAGGACGGAATTTTCAACATTTGCTCCAAAGAAGTATGGGATGTGTATATAATTATGCGGTCGACGCGTCGTCGTTCTCATGGTAGGTATGAATCTACAGCCACAGTATAAAGATTTATACTGTGCTACAGCCAACTTCGATCTGACTAAAAATTTAACCGCATACAGCTTATATTTGTTAAGTGAATCGAGTGTTATGTGGATGTACTGCACTTAGTACAAGCACACGGGAATGCGAACGAACTAGGAGATACAATACCGAAACATTGTTTAGTAGAGTTCAGTTCCGTCTCGCTGGATACAAGTCGCAACTACAGGAGTGACTTGCCAACTTAGCTTAATGAAACTTGAGCACTGATCAAAGCCACTAGTACTGTTATACTACCTAATAATACAGAATGTGGGAATGCGCAGAACTTTACAGAATGTTCTTAATTACTCTTTGCTAATTGTTTTGTGTAAGTACTATAATGTCATGTGACGCATTGAACAACAAATGTGAAGGAGTATCAAACAAGTAACTTGAATTGCGACTTCCACATGTTTTCGTGAGACTCATACACACTTATAAAGATGCCTAATATATGTTCAAAAAAAATCAAAAATCAAAAAATCAAAAATGTTTTTATTGATTAAAACATGAGTATACAAACAAGTCGCAAGGGCCCCTGTACTGGGTTGAGATCCCGTATTACTGGGTACCCCGCTCATCCACCGAGGCGAACATTATTTTAATCAAATAAACTTAACAAAATTTATTATTTAATACTGTGTGTGTGTGTGTGTGTGTGTGTGTGTGTGTGTGTGTGTGTGTGTGTGTGTGTGTGTGCAGATTTTCTGACCCTTATTTAGGTTTACGTTTATAAATATAATTATATAGATTAGATATATAATATAATAATATATAATATTATTCTAACTAAATCTATTTAACAATTGTTCAGTTTCTTCGTAATTCAATGATATTAAAAATTTTGTCGTAACATCTTTTAATTTATTTATAAGTAATGGGTAAATATTTATTCTGCTATCAATGGTGTTGTATAATAGTGCAGACTGACATGAGTATTGTTGTTTTTTAAATTTGGTAGAAAAGGTAGGAATTTGGCAAATTTTGGGTCTTCTACGCTTGTGCAAATAAGGTGTATATGGTAGCTGACGATGAAGTTTTTGAACAGAGCGCAATATATATAATTGGCGGGTGGTAAGTAAATTATAAGATTTATATAAGTCGAAGGTAGGGAACCGCATAGGTTTACGAAAAGTAACTTTAAGAAGAGCTCGCTGAGCTCTTTCCAAGGTCATCAAATGAGTCCTCGCTGCTCCACCCCAGACAGGGATGCAATAGCCTAATATAGATTGCGCTAGGGCTTTGTATGTGGTTGTTAAGATCGTTTGATTTGCTACATGTCTTAGTTTTTTGAAAACCCACATAAGTTTCCTCATCCTATCACTGATGGTACGTATGTGTGGATTCCAGGTCAGATGCTGGTCGATTGTGATTCCAAGATATTTAATGTTATCTGCTCTGGTTATTGTGTCACACATGCAGTTAGTTGCTTTGGAGTCTGTACAAGTATGTACTTTTAAACCAAAACCATTGTGGGGCAAGGTATTTTTGCGTATAGAAAAGGGTATATATTTAGTTTTAGATGTATTCAGTGTTAATAAATTTGTTCTTAAATAATTAGAAACGTGATATAGGCCCTCCTCCACAATAGGCTTTAACTTATCCCAAGATTCGGCATTAAATATTAGGGCGGTATCGTCTGCGTAGGTGTAAATTTTGCAATTTTGGAGAGTGAGGTTACAAAGGTCATTTACGTAGACGAGAAATAAGGTAGGTCCGAGGACACTACCTTGTGGGACACCATAAGTAATGTGAGATAATTCACTAACTAGATGGAAATCACCTAGTTTAAGTTGTTGTTGGCGATCGGATAGGTAATCTTTAAAAAGCTGGTGAGGTAGGCCCCGTATACCAAGGTTGTATAGCTTGTCTAGAAGGATAGTTGTGGAAACCGAATCGAACGCTTTAGCTAAATCTAGGAATACACCTAGGCATTTACGGCCAGAATCTAAGTTACTACATATTTCTCCTGTCAAAGCTATCACAGCATCTTCAGTTGAAATACCATTCCTAAATCCAAATTGCTGGTTGGATAATAAATTATTTTTTGTAAGATAATTTTTAAGGCGTTTATTAATAATCTTTTCAAAGACTTTGGACAATACCGTAAGGACTGATATGGGTCTGTAATTATCCACGTCTTCTTCACTTCCACCCTTATGTATTGGGGTTACTACTGCTCTTTTAAAGCACGAAGGAAAGCATCCTTTCTTTAAGCAAAGGTTATAAATATGACTAAGTAGAGGAATAAGAATGTGTTTAGCAGTTTTGATGAGTGTTGTGGTTATATTATCCCATCCTGGCGCAGAATTACTTGAAAGATTGGTTATAATAGTATCTATTTCACAAGGATCGGTATCTAATAGAACAAAAGAATTGGGCGGAGTAAAATTTTGGGCATAGTTATTAGGAGGAGGATGAGGGGAACTAATTATATTTTCAGCTAAATTTTTGCCTACATTCGAGAAATAATGATTGATATGATTAGCAGATTCTAAAGCAGAAGCTTTGATTGATGCAAGTTTGTGCGTAGCATTATTTTTATCTTTATTTAAGTAACATATTGATTTAATAGTTTTCCACAGTATTTTAGGATTCTTACTTGCATTATCCAATTTATTACGTTCATAGTTGTTCTTAAGTTTACGGACAAGGTTTTGACAAAAGTTCCTGTAACGACTGTAGGTTAATTTTAGTATTTGGTCATGGGGGTTCTTTTTGACTTTCATGTGAAATTTATCACGGTTTCGAAGACATCGCAGTATGCCCGGGGTTAGCCATGGTTGGATACATCGTTTACGATTTGGAATAGCCACTATAGTTTTATTGTTATTTAGTACAGTCGATATACAGCAAACTAAGAGTTCGGCAGCTTTAGAGGGGTCTGTTATGCTTAAGATTTCAGTAAGTTTCGGTTCCATTTCTTGTAATATTGCGGAGTAGTTGATCGAAACTTTGGTTTTTTGAACGCTCGAGCGAATAACATTATTAAACATGAGGTCCAAAATAACTGTAGAGTGATCCGTCGGGGCATTAGAAAGCACAATAGCTTTGGCTTGGTAAGTGGATTTTAACATTATGTGGTCGTAACACATTTTATCCCTCGTAGGTAGCCTGTGTGCAGGTAACAGGCCATGGTAAGCTAACATAGTTAAATAATCTTCACAATTTGCATTATTAGTATTACTTTTAATGTCAATGTTTATGTCACCCGTTACTATAATATTCTTATAATTTTTATGATTAACTAAAAGCGAATGCAGGGAAGAAATAAAGTCATCGGTGTTACGTATGGAAGGTGTTCGATATATCCCAATTATAATTGTTTCTTTAAAGGTAACAAGGAGGCATGAGGCATTTTTTAGTTGTGGCTCCGACACTTTATGGGAAAGTTGCTTCTTTACATAACAAACGACACCATCACATTGGTTCATATTGTTTTTAGTATGGTAAGTGTTATAATCACTGCTGAGGGAGGGTAAAGTTTTGTTATTAGAGAGATGACACTCAGTCATTACTAAAACATCACAGTCAAATTTAAGTGATTCGAGCGTTACAAGGAATGCGTCAATATTTTTATAAATACTCCGTATATTTTGTGTAAGGATTGTTAGGTGGTTTGATGTAGTATTTATGTGTTTGTGGCAGTCCGTTGGCTCACACAATAAAGCTTGAGCGATGTGGGAGTTGTCTATATCATCATTTGTTTGTAATAAACTATCCATAATTAGATTGAAACAGATTTGTGACACAAACATTACGTTGGTTAAGTACACTAAATATGCCAAAATATATTTGAAACATTTTCAGAGCAAGTTTAATAGCTACGCTGAGTATAAGCAAATTGCAATTAATAATGTATTTATTTATAATACATAAAAATAGTTGTAATAAAAGTTTAAAGCTTCTGAACATAAATCTAGACATTATTACTTGATAATATAAAAAGGGCAAGAAAAATGAATCCGTATAATTATTAATACATGTGACTTTGTGAGTTAGTGTATATTTTGTGTTTCTGAAGTTTGCTGTAACATGTGTGTAGTTTGATTGTGTGTAAGTGTAAGTGTAGATGTAAGCTAGGTATAACTGTATGGTTGGGAATTTACATAATAAATGACTTCGCTTATTATTATATACAAAACATAAGGTGAATAGCATGTAGTACGTAGACTTAATAACAGTGATAAACAAACTAAATTTGTAAAGTACAATAATTAAGAAATTTAACAAAAAGGTCTGAACTAAAGATAGTCATTTTACAGCTTCATACATATTCCGGATTTGAGACTCGTTTACTAATTTGATGATAGGAGATAGTTCATCTTTTCTTACAAGAACGTCACCCAATGAGGTCCAGCAGAACTTATATTTTAGAGCCTTCGACATTTCACGTGCAAGATAATACAGCCTGTTACCAGTAGGCGTCAGATGCTCCGTCACATATATGGGGATATTGTTACATTTTAATCCGAGATGGTAGGTATTTAGTTTATTAGTTTTATTATGATTATTGTACTTTTTCGCTGCGGAAAGTATGCTTGTTTTTTGTATGTAGGAAGACATTTCAACAACAATAGGCTTTTTTTCTCCCTTGGAGGAAGCTCTGTAAATGTCCCGTATATCGTTTGCCTTAAGGTCCACTTTGAGAAATGAGGATAAGTGTGTAACCGCCTTTATTAACGAGGCTTTCGAGTCATCATCTATTTTGGGGACGTTTTTGAGCTCAATGGAATATTTCCTCTGACATTTTAAGAGATTCTCTAATTTATTTTCTAGTTCGTGAATATGCTCCTTATCTTTACGTCGTTCACATTCCATTTCTTCCATTTTTTTCTTCATGTCATCATACTGAGCAGCATAGAATTTCAGCGAGTCTTCAATCGTCTTAAGAGAGGTGGTTATTATCGACCTTTCATTGGATTGTTGAGTCATGTAAGAAGATAACATGTCTTTTATGTCATTTTTAAAATCAGCAAGATCGGTGAGAACATCGTCTGACCGTTTGCGCTTGTTTCTCGTGTTTACAAAATTTGGTGGAGTATTATCCGCATCCGTGTGTTGACATATATTCGAATCAGAGAACGATTTTTCAGGCGTGCGGTACATAATATTGTTATTTCTTCTCGCCTGGGTAATCAAAACAACGAGCAGGCACACGACTCGACGCAGCGACGTTTGTAAATAGCGATCACAGGTGACAGTAATAGCAGTGATGCGGTAGGCGACGCACGGGTCGCTCTTCAGTCATATTCCGATAACTGCAGCCGGCGCACTCGATCGGAGCGGTGCGATTATGACAGCGTAGTGTACTCGCAATTACCAGGAGCGCATAGATTGTTAGGTGGGCCTTACAGCCGTAGGTGACGCAGCTATCTATGCGTTGCGTTGGTGTAAGGAGCAAGGAGATATTTGTAGCATCTACTGGACACCGGGTAGGGCAATTGAGTAGTGCGCAACACAGCTATAATATTTTACTT
Organism: Ochlodes sylvanus; assembly: GCA_905404295.2. Taxonomy (NCBI): domain Eukaryota; kingdom Metazoa; phylum Arthropoda; class Insecta; order Lepidoptera; family Hesperiidae; genus Ochlodes; species Ochlodes sylvanus. The sequence goes on along the minus strand of FR990131.1, from coordinate 4,716,415 downwards.
ATCTCACCCGTACAGCTACACTCCTACGCAGCTTATGCACTCCTAATATTTTTACTGAATATATTTTGTTAGATTTCGATATACTTATTTAAAATTTAATTAGAGACACACTCAAATAGACGTCCACACTGCACAGCGGTCCAAGGGGAAGAGTATGTGTTGATATAATATATATGTTGATATAATTATGTTATTTTTTATAAACAAATATAATAAATTTTTAACTTTGTGAACCTATGATCAAAATATAAGTAAACTCAGGTTTATTTATCTGTATCGTCTTGAATGAAATTGAAAAGGAAAATGGTGTAGGTATTTTCGACAAAAGTAATGAGACCCAGCTGTTTTTATCAAAGAAGGAAGGAATGCTTTGAAACAAAGCTTTCCGACCTCAGAGGATGGCGAACCTATGGGGAATCTGACCACGTACGGTATCATTTATTCAGACCACCTGCTTTAAATTTTATAGGATAACGTTACTTATAAATGAAACATTTGTGGATTCATATGTTCTAGAATCATACATACTATGTATATTATATGTATATTATATTATTATATTATATTAGGTATATATCTGAATGATCATGTGAACATTATGTGTTGCTCGAAGTGCCAAAAACTAAGGGCCTATTTAGATAAACGCCGTATCCTCTGCCGCCGGGGTTCTTTAGTTAACTGTGAATCGCGTCACATAATCCTTTCATTTAAATTTAAATTGTAACAAAAATATTTCGTACTTCCCGCCAATGGCTACGCTGCTACAATTACACAGCTACGATTACTACAGCTAAGTTGAAGAACATTTAAACGCAACTGTAAAACACAACAATGTCTACCATCATACATAATTATGTATCTATTCGTACGATTCGATACGATTCATTCCCATGTCATATGGTCAACATATTTTTAAAATTATACTCAACTCACATTCAAACATTATTTCAAACCTACACACCATTATTTTATCACCGTCACGTTAATAGCAGGAACCATTAATCTTCATTTTTCCATATTTGTATTTTTGCCCAATCACCCCAGAGCTGTACAGTTGTATCACAACACGACTTATTTAGGTACAGGATAAATAAAATTATCTTGAGTCGACCTTTCATCCTCGCTCATTCCTGTTAGCCTGGTACACAACCGAGTATTCCAAATGTATTTTACCCAGTAATAATGCGCGAGCCCGCCTATTTTTGGCCGGCAACGCGTTGGTGATGCTTTATTAATAGCTAGGGGGTGCCACTTACCATCAGGTGGCTCATCTCTTCGTATGTCGGCTATTTACAGAAGATTGTAAAGAAAAATACAAAACCTATCAAAAAATAATACCTGCGAGCTGCGAGTAGGAGGAAACACTCAAAACCTTTGCTAAGCCTAGAAACATGAATGGTAATATTTTAATATAAGAAATTACAAGTTGACTTGTGATTGATGGAGCTCATCCATAACAACCATGTTTATATGATTTTTTTATTAAACAGCGTGTATTAATATTGTTATACTTAATCATACAGGAAAATGACCTTTTGGTATATAATCTTCTCAATTCTATATAGTCATAGCTATTTGGCTTCCTTTAATGTTAATCGTAGTTTGGCTTCTACTCATTAATGGCCCACTAGTGACCACGGATCTCTCCTCATAGCTGAAGAGGCTTAGAGCATACTCCACCACGCTGCTCCAGTGCGGATTGGTGGAGGGGATAATACATGTAAAGGCCAAGAGGCTACTATTTGATGTGTGATTCGCTCCTGTGTTTTGTGAACATAGGAAAGGCCTTGCCAAAACGCTTGTCAGAGTACTGCTTGCTTGGGTAACGCTCGCTTGAGTTAATTAAGCTTTATCCGCATATCCTATCTACCTAATATCTACCAATGAACCCCAGTAAGTTACTTAGCAAAAGTGTAAAAGTCACATATAACTGTGTCAGTTACTTTACCCACAGAATGTTGGCAACGGCAAAAATGTATAAGATTTTCCTACACCTATCTTGTTTTTACACAGCCCTAAGCGCTTTTTAATTAGTAATAATTATATTGAATTTAATAATGAATTTAAAACAGATATATAGTAAGCATTAAGCAATTTAAAAATGGAAGCATTATTTTCAAATTACCATAACGCTTGTCAGCAAAAAATAAATAAAACACTATTTGGATGCTAAACAGATACTACATCAGTGTTTATGAATGTCCACACAGTCTGTTCGGCATACCATCCAGGTATGTAGTACCGAAGGGTAACATCACCGCTTGACTTTGATCCTCCAAGCGGTTAATTGGTTCTCGCTGCCCGACACGGCTGTGTGCAGTATGCTTAACACTATGCTGATAATGTAAAGCGAAAATTCAACACCTTATTTTAAGCACGTTCATTAAGAACCAGACTATGTCGTTATAAATAACTTTGCGTATGATCTATAAGTTACGTTTCCGTGGTACATTTGTTTAACAATTCATATTAAAATCATCGCTGTATTATCTTTTGGTATGATAAGTATCTAAATAGTAAGTTTAGGTGCAATTATCTTCTATCTATACTAATAATAAATATGTAACTGGTCGCTGTCTGACATAGAAGAGATCATAGAAGAGATATGAGAAAAACTTTTACTGGGCGTCTTAATTATCGCTTAATTATTATTAGAATTTTTAGAGTTATTATACATATATTATACATTTTTTGTTTTGTATGTTATTGACATTACGGGTTCAAAACATGTTCTAAACGAAACATTGCGATGATTAGATACCATTTTATTCGATAATTATTAAGTTTTCTGATGCGATAGATTTTTATTTGTTTTATTAACCGAATGACCTTATCCTTACGCGAAAACATCGTGCACCGTGACATACATAGATGATTATAGTGTTGGGTAGTATTTTCTTTAATTATACCTAAAGGCAATCTCTACCAATGGACAGTTATCACTTTAAAACTACTGATATTGTGAACTATAGTTATATTAACTTCTATTTATATTCCAGTTGCATTTATTCCTTAAAGTCTAAATGAAAGAGTGCAAATATATGGGTTACATAAATATCTTTGTAGAGCAATAGTTCTTTATCATATTAGACGGTTTTCATTTCAAAGTAGTTTTTATTCTTTGAGCACATGCAAAAGAATAAGAAACATATTATGAAAAATATGATTGAAACGAATAGCTCAGTCATGTGTGTCGAGTACTCAGACGAAGCTATTTCACAAGCCGGTGAGGCAAAATCTTGTTGCGTTTTGCCAACTTAGTAGCTCCTTTGAGCCACATACCGGATTTTGTTTACTCTATTTGTATCACGACGAACTCGTAGCCTGGTTGGTGGTGGCCCTGCCTGCGAAGCGAGGGGTCCCGGGTTCGATTCTCGGCCGGGTCAGATGTTTAAAATTGTTAATCAAAATCCATCAAATACAAAAAATCTAATTTGCCAAAGAGGTGACTAGGTACCATTTCCTTCGATCAAAGCTTCTATGATCATGCGGTACAAAGAGTAAAAGATTTTAAGCTTAGCTTTCAGCTTGGAACTAACGAAGTACCGTTGACACCGCGGAGAAATAGTGGAAAAGTATCAGAACATTTCTACTTGATCAGCCAAACGATCTGTCGAAATTGAAACGGTGCTACGAGTGCGTAATGATATCCGGATTGCAGGGTTGGTTAATGAGAACGTAAATGTGTTATAACGCGAAATTTTACGCCGGATTTTTCATTTCTGTCGATCGCTTTCGAAGAATAAATGCCACTAGATTTACTAAAGTACGTAAAATGTTGTAAGAATATTTGTAGTAACATTTCAGCTTTCGTGGTCGAGGAGATAACCACATTGAAATGCCGCAGTAAGAGGATTTCCTTGAGATAACAGTTTGTTCACCACTGAATACATTTGTGCATATCTGGACTGAGACGTATTTGCAATTTGAAATTCGACTTAACAATTTCTGTACTGATTGAATATTGTAATTGTGCTTAATTGTGTTGTATTATGTTCCTTAATTTTTATAAGTAAAAGTATTTGCAACACCAACACTACCTACCTCCTAATAGTTAATCCCGCTTGTTAATTCACACTCCAAAGCTGCCACTGGTATATTTTAAAATAAGAGAATATCTTGGTCTCAATCTCAACAGTCTTGAACAATGGGACGATCCCGTAAAACACGTTTTAGATTGTTGACACTTATAACCGAATAATTATTGACATTTGTCGGTACTATAAAACGGGAATTATAATTTTCTACATCCGTCCAAAGTCCATATAATAAGAGTTTTAACGCGTAAAACATATTTTACGACTGAAACGCGTTTAGAGTGCAGTTTTAAAGATTTATATTATTTTTATTTAAAGCTGTATTAATATCGTATCGGTTTACCGACTTATATAACCTTGTGTGTTGATTGAGGACCATAAATAACTTCAATAACAACATAACTATAATATGAATAATAAACGCTAACAAATGCCCCAGCTCCAAGGATTCGCAGTGTCGCGGTGGCATGGACAACACAATTATTAACACATCACTAACACCCATGACGCGAGAACGAACATTTATCTTGTCACATGAATATCTGCCCCGGCTGGTAATCGAACCCGGGACTTTTCACTCGCCGACAGGGTTACTACCAGCTAAGCTACGGCGTCATCAATTAAAGAAACTTGATATATTTAACTAATTGAATTATAAGATAATGAACTAAACTTATTAAATTGATAAAGGTTTAGCAATTCTGAAAATAGAAGCGTAATTTAAGATACTTTACCTACTCTGTTAAACGCGCCCACTTCATAGACCTGTTAATAGAAGCATTTGTCTTTTTCTGAAGAGTCTTAACCTACTTACACTTACTTGGCATTTGAAATATAATGTAATAATAAATTTTTATTCTCAATGCTCTGTTTTATTTTATTTTATATACAGTAAAGTTGTGATTATTATTACCTTTTTAGGTTTCACATCATAGAGACATCCTTTTAAGTAAGTACATTACCTGTGCCAGGATGTCCCGCTCTACCTTATATTTAATCAATACAAATTAAAGAGTTTTAACAATGAGTTTTCTAACTTAACTAGTGTGAAGTAGAGAACTAGTGTGAAGTAGTAGAAGAATGTGTGCGTGTGTGTATGTATACATGTTGACCTTGAAGTAGTAACAGGCTCAAAATCCTTGAAAATGGTAATTTTTTCTAGATATTTTACATTTGTTTGTTGTTGTGCAAATAGGTAAATAAAGTAAATATCGCTCGGTACTATCGAACCCTACGTGTTCCTACTCGTACTTGACCGGTTTTTGTAATTTACGGTTTTTGTGTTAAAAGCAGTTCACTAACACTATTCCATAATAATAATAATGAATAGAAATTACAATAAATTAAACAACATTAATGAATTCATTATTATTCTAGCCACAAAACTGTAAAATGTGGAACCATTCTACATTGTTCTAAAACGAAATTTATATCATATAATTATTATTCGATTTGGTACTAAAGCTAAATTTAATTAAGATTTATAATTGTAGACGCTAAGTTTAGTGATCGGGAACTTTTGATGGACGGAATAATTGTTATACCACACTGATAGAATTCGGAAACATTTCCATAGCACATTGCTAAAGGAAGTGAAAATTTATATATACCTATAATGATAAGTACTGTAACTGATCGATGTCTTACAAAACGTTAGAGAAAAATATTATTTAACTCGACAGATCCCCTTCAGATTTTTGAATTGTCTGACAAACGAAATACGGTTTTGTCAGTTTGTTTAGTATGGTACGGTTTTGTGCGTCCCACTGATCTTATAAATGGCTTAAACGATTTGGGCGCGGATTTGACAGATGTATTGTCGGTAATTTTTGCTTCATTTCAATCGGTTCACAAATAAATAAAATATGCCAATAAAAAATCACCGTCGATTTTTTTAGTATGGGTTGTAATACATAGGTTCTGCGAAGCGAAGCGAGGATTTTGTCTAAGTACATAAGTACATTCATACCTCAGAAAATTTTAGAAATCACCGTGTACAAACCTGATTATAATATTAAAAAAATATATATAGTATTTAAATATAAAATTGTTCGCTCATTACGGAATATATATTTGTAATCAATAGCTGTAAAAATATCTACGATAAATATTTCATTAACGTGACGTACGCAACGTACAACAAGCATTATGTATTTTTTATCGAATGTAAGAGATTATAAAATTATCCTTCCATTATGAATACATAAAGACCATCTCATCTTACATCAATAGATTAGCACCTCCGTCACCTGTCAACCGACCTCTTTATGTATCATAACATGATAGGTATTTGTAAAGCTGACTTGTCCCAACAAATCTGTAATCCCCTAAAAGCCCGAGTCATTCGACTTATCCCACCTCAGATCCCACATAACAATATATATTATGTAAGTGCAATTAAAATAAAGGTACGAGTTGTGAGGTTTAAATTACAAAATGATAAATGTGACGTTTAAAATCTCATTGCTGCGTTCGCAGTTTTGCCGGCGCTCGGTTCTTCGAAGCCACATTACTGCGGTTGGGCGCCTCTTGGATTAAATTTTGGTAACGAAATTATCAACGCCTCCTTACTGTATGCTATCCATCAGGATAAAGGGGATATGAATTTAAATATAGATGAGAAATAATTTAGTTACATTACGCGAAACTATTTAAGGTAACAAGCTGTTTTAATTGAAAACATTTTGAATTACCTACACTAGGTATAAATCTTTACAATTAGATACTTTTAATTTCATGTTTGGGCAGAGATATGGTAGTTTGGCAAAGGCTACACCACTTATAATTTATCGACTTGTACTACTACAGTAGCTCAAAGAGGTGTCGGGATGGGAACTTAAATATTAATATTAAGTAAATTTTCTTTTAAAACAGCCAGACTTTTGAACAGCCAGAATAGGAATTAAAAGATAGAAGATATAAATAATCAAACAAGTTTTTAGGTCATATTTTTCAGTATAAGTAAATAATTAATGATTGCGTGTTAGAAGCGCTCAGAGCTCGACAAATTGCATCTCTCGTATCGTACGTGAAAGAAACACCCTTAATTAAAGTGTTCGGGATTTTGGATGAATGGCCGCTTAGTCACATTTAGTTTCTATAAAAACTTTTTTTGGCCTTCTACCTCACTTCTGAGTATGATTATTTTTAAGCTCTAAGTGTAAGCCGAAAAATAAAATAAATAAATAAGACGAGCTTTTGTCATGTCCAATTTTCCCAACGTTGAGCTTGCAGTGGATAACTGTTCTCAGTGTGATTTAGGATAGTGATGCGAACGGAATGAGGGTTCTGTTAATGTAATTTTCAGCCTAGTTCAAGACGAATTTATGTGAGTGCTCCGCAACAAGTGAAGGTTACATGCGTACATAAACGTCTTAAATGTTAGACACGTATAATGGGCTACGGTTTAAGATTATTATTTCCCAACTTTACGTAAATTTCAGTTACACACCGTGCTCCGTTTTCCTTGCTCGATTTTGTATTAACTGGCTAATAATAATGAAAGATATACGTACCTAATATTATTATTATCTGCCAGTTAATACAAAATTGTTTTTAGAATGTAAGTAAAGCACAGAAATCTATACTTACATTATAAAGCTTACGAGTTTGTTTGTTTAGTTGAACGCGCTAATCTCACAAGCTGGCTGGTTCGAATTCAGAAAGTATTTTTGTGTTGGATAGTCTATTTATCGAGGAAGGCTATATAACAACACGCTACGACCAAGAGAAGCGGAGCAACAATGAAAAATGTTTGCAACTTTTTTCAATGTTTCTTCATTGTTTCATGGGAAAATAGTTTATATTTGTTTCCCGAAGCCAAGCGAGAGTGGGTCCACTAGTAGGTAAAGTAATAAAGATATAACATGACAAAAACCTATACGTGCTCAGTAACTAACGTGTTAAATGATACAATGTTATGTTTAATTTGTGTTTAAAGTTCCTTTATAGTAAAATAATAAATTTCTTGCGATTTACACGAAACTTATAATTTACTCTTCTCTATTCAATTAATAATAATTAACGTGCTAAAGATTTTTTAATTAATTCCCTTAAATGGACTAAATGGGTAAAATGTGACTCAAAGTTTATTACAGAATAAAAAGTCGCGGGCATCTGACAGCTAATATAACATTACAAAATATAGATTACCGTTATTTATTATTGTTATTTATTTCACTGAATAACATGGCAGAACTGAATAAATAACAACAAGTCTTCGTAAAACGTTTACTTTTGAGGTCGAAAAGTTCACAATGAACATTTTGAGAGCGATGTCACCAGTCGGAACGTAAAATATGTCGAAGGAAAATTCGCTTTGTTGTTGGGAATATGTAAGTTTTCAAAATGATAAAATAGGACGTATATCTCGTCGTAAAACTAAAACTTTAATCAAATTTGGAATGTATTGTAGCTATAAAAGTATATAAGAGTGCAAGTTCAGACTTATGTATCTATGTACATACCTACGTACCTAACACCTTATAATATGTTATTTGTGTTGGTTGTCCTTGCCAACCTTGACACAAGGAATCCTAGTGCGGAGGTATGAGTGAGTACCTAAACGTTAAAAAAATCATGCTTGTTTGTGAAGAAAACATTTCAGGTTTTGCATCAATTTAAGGGTTATAAAATGTATAATACAAACGGAAGAAAACAAAGCAGTGAGATCTAAATTTTCATTACGAACAAGTGGATGAACATTGCTGGCATACCTTCCCGTAAATATTGTGCCTCGCGTGGCACTGTACGTCACGTGTTTGAATTTGAACTACAGCGCGGGCATGATCCGAGGAACATTCAGCGAGGTGGAAAAATGGAACAATGTTAGTACAAATATGTCACTGGGAAACAAATGACGATTTAGATTTAAACCAACATTCATTAGAACGAGGGTTAAAGTTTGGTGGATTATTTAAGTAGATACAATACAGTACCTTTACAATACTTACCTGTGTAAGTAATATTGTTTTTAGTTATTAAAAAACTGAAGCAAAAACTTTGTACCGATTTTCACGAAAACTGCGCGGACGGAGGAGTATGTTTGGCACACTTACAGTTTATATAAGAAATGCAGAATGCATTTTTTTTAATAATGCATAAAAATACATTAAATTGATAAATATAAGATTACACACTACTGTTAGTTACTCTATGCACACTAAGATGTCTTTGACACGACATGACGTTTGAAATACACGTTTGAAATACACACTACACTACAATGAACGTAGGTACACCTACGTTAATTGTAGTGTAGTGTTTGTGTCGTGTCAATATAAAGCGATGTTGTGTATGTATTGTTACAAATTTGAATTTAAAATAATTGTTTGTACCTATAATTTCGAAAATACTGTTTTCGTGATACTATTCTACGGTTTAAGATTGTTGTAGTATTATAAATCTGACAACGTCAACCTAGGAGTTGAGTTGATAGCAACTTTACCAGCTAGGCAACGTGTATACATGATACGATTTCCGATCAAAACAAATATTTAATTGTCACATAAGTTAAGAAGTATACTTATATCTATGTAATTTTTTTCCGTTCCTTAAACATACATTTATAATAAAACTGTATAATTAGAGATGTTAATTTAACACAATTTCTTTCAGAATGAGAGTTAACTTCATTTGAGATTCTGACTTTATTTCAAAATGTAAATAGAAGAACGCTCTTAAGTCAGCCCGTTTCATAATGTCGGTAAATTGTTGGTGAATATCTCGTATGGGTTTCATTACAAGAAGCACAATGGCTAAAGGACAATGGGGTAAGAGAGCTGGTGTGCACTATTAAGGTTGTTTGGCTAGGGCCCGTCGGTAAACACTCAGAAAGCGGTCAACTTATTTCACGTTGAAAGGACATCGCTCTTAATAACTTATAAAAAGAAAATAGTATTTTGCTAACAAAGGCACAGAAAATTACAGGGACAAAATATTATGACGTCTCGCACTTAGGATTTCATTGGATTTATAAAATAAATGATTTGTAGGGGTTTTATAGTAACTAGTTAAATTTTTCACTTAGGTATTTTTCGCTCCGTACTGCCATTTAGGAGATTTTATTTTTGTTTTGGTTTAATTTTTTTTAGAAACCTTTTTATTTTTAAATTTTTGTGTACGTTATAAGTACGACACACGGTACATACGGTACCGATTGCATTAATCGGTACATACCAATAGCGAATAACTCAAAATACGGTAGGATTATTTTATTCTAATCCGAATAAGGAGTTGCAAAATTTCGTCTGCAGAATATTTTATCGGACCCTGACATGGTTAATGATGGACTTCTTTTGCAATTTTATTGTAAATACATATTATCTTTAAACACAGTTTAATTATTGACGGGTTCCACTCTTTAACTCTAGAACCCATCACCATAACTTAGTTTCTGTATTCAAACGCTTGACTATATTAAAGACTATATTTAAGAAGTTACCTCGATTTCTCGTGGTAATACCCATCTGAAGAACGGGCATTTTTGATTGTTGATAAAAACCAAACTGAATTGAGAACTTCCTCGGTTATGCAATTATAAAATGAATGTATAAAGTAGGAACGTCGAAAATAAGGGGCTTGTGGTAAATAAATAGGGACGATTTTTCTAACATTTCTTCAGATAACTCAGAACAATTGTTTTTGTAAGCTCAAAGTTATTATCATAAAGACCTAGAGTATTAGCTACATAAACGAAGCACGGCTGTGACCCATATAAAAATACGAGCATCAAGAGCACTTATACAATTTTAGACCAATTCAATTGATATTTCGCGAGGGCGAACACGAACATCACCGTAACGTGACCCATAAAACCTCAAAAACGGTAAATGACATAAAACTACAATGACTATAATAACTGAAAATGTTATTTGACTAGTATTCTAGTAAAATAAAATAAACCAATTACCTACCTATTTCGTATCTCAAAAGTTAATGTTTCACGGGTCCTAGTAGGTAAGTGGACCCGGTCATTTGGAATGCTTGCGTGGCGCGCAGGTACAACGCGTAGAATCCCCTTTGACACATTTGTGCATGTATGGTGCACAAGACGGATTCTGTTCTCCGTCGTATCCACATTTTCACAAAAACTATTTTAAAACAGGAAACTATAGGGTCACTGGGCTATTGAGGTGAAATTTCGAGGGGCTGGTGAATGGGCCATGGAATACTACTGACATTGACATCTCCTTTTCGCACTGTATGGCAACGGAAAATGCATGGCGATAGAGTTGCTTGCATGATGATGAATTTTACCCGACTGACATCTAGTCAGGTGGGTACGGTATCTCCGGCCTCTTAGAATCATGTGATTTTCCATGACATCCTTGATGCAGGAATTCCTAGTGTGGGGTTACGAGTGTTTTGCGTGATTTAAAATCGTGTAGAAAGTTTTTACGTGTATCAGACCCTCGTAATCATGTTGACTCTGTTGTATTATGATAATAAATATCTCAAAAGGTTTCATCGTGATAAAATTATATAACCTTAAGTTTTGTAAGAGACAGAAGTCCGTACTAGGATAGCCTCTATGACAGATCTCCAGCCCCTCCCCCGCCGAGCAAACGAACACAAATATAATAATTTCACTAATCACAATAACCAAGAAACCTTTAACAGGAGATTACAGTGTGTACGAAGTTTCATAAGAATCGGCTCAGTAGAAGTTGTAGATTCACAAGATTTGAAACATATTTACAGATTCAAAGTACTTAAACAAAACCGTCTCTGTTGTTATTATTGAGCGTGATCGTGACATTACATACACTAATGTAACATACATTTATGTAATGTCACGGCCAAGCTTAAGCCTAATCTGTATTGGGTTATGCCATAACATCGACGTATAGGATAGGATAATTAAGTGATATGAGGCAGTCGACGAAGCCTCAAGCTATCGGCAAATCTAATACTTCCTGAGAGGTTCTACGTAAATATTGTAACTGCATGTGTTTTTTTAATATATTATTTATCACGACAGCTTTCACTTACTGTGTAAAAGTGAAATTTTGGACGGAAATTTTTAATTTTTTCTACCGTTCACTAAGGGTAAATAGTTTGTAACCCTGTACTTGTAATAATAATTGCTCTTGTAGATACAATTATGTAGGTATGAGTACAAGCAATAACGAACGGACTTCATGGAATGTTATAGTTAGTACGGACAATATTTTTATTCAATGATAGTATAAAATAGAACAAAATATTGTACAAGATCACCGACTCCGAACTCAGGCCCTCCTGTTCAGGAATCCAAAGTTCAAACCACTTGCTATCGCTACAGACATAATTAATTATTAAAGGTGGTACTTTACGATGAAATACAAAATGTGATGATTTTTATCAAAGAAGTGCTCAGATAATATACTTATTATTAGATCCACCGTAACAAAGCATTCAGAGCGAAAAAAATTTTGTTACATTAATAAAATTTCTCGTAAATGATTTGCTTCTTATAAGATTTTCCATGTATTAACTGCCGAGTGAGCACAATGTGAATATTTCATATCTCTCCGAGGATCTATACTACCTATAAACAGGCAAAACAAAAAGACAACGTTTGACGGAAATTAACTTAGATGCTTTTAATACTAAATCGATGGAATATGTTGTCGGAATAAAACGCAAATTATATAGGTACATAAGTTTATGCCCGAAATAATAAGGTTATCAATTCAGTTCTGTTCCATGGAGACAAGAGAAATAATGAATGCATTTAATTAAAATTGTATACGTGAAGTATAGGTTAATTATTAAAGTAAGTTGGTGTTAAATAATCCTACTGATGCATGCAGAGCGGGTAAACTTTTAAGTTCCCACATGCGAAGGGAGGCTTCCTTCATAAGTAAGGGTTTGGTGTCAACAAATCACTGTGGACTATACCCTCGAGCGAGAAAACTTTTCAACAACAATGCCATGAATATTTTAACGGCATTCGTTAATATAAGCGATGTATCTGAATTTCACATTAAGTAACGCATAACGCTGCTTAAAAAAAATTAAGACATTCTGTTAAATAATTTATGCAATTCAACACATAGATAGAGTGGAATGAAAAGGTCGTAGATAACAATACACATTCTTGCAGTATGCCAGTGTCGAAATCAGTGTATCAATCAATCGATTTAGGTAAATAACTTGACATAAATATTGTGGTCACGTAAATTAATTAAGAAATTCCATTGCGAATCGCCAAAGTTGTCGACTCGTATTGCTTATCAAGTTTGATTTAGGTTGATACCTCCGTATTTATTTGTAATACCAGAAGAGATCTCGTATCACGATATCCCTAATATAATATATAATTGAAGACAAGATAATGTTCATCACGTTCCTAACATTTGCTTATTTATCCTGTAATTGGATTGGACTGTATTAATGGTAATATCTTACGCGATTTGATTCCAGCAATTCTACGAGTAAACAAAATAAACAGTAACGAAGAAGGAAAAAGATATAACAGAGTATAGTAATAGGCATACAGTACTACCACCAACCACGGTCAGTACTTAGTATCATTTCTACTGTGTTATAATTGTTAAAAGTTGGAGACGAAAGTTTCTTCCGTTGTCCGTGATTTAAGTAAGCTCGTGATTAGTGTCGGGTTATACTTAATAATACAATTTTAAAGGCTTTAGGATAAAAACAAATAAACAGTTAGTAAGGATTCTTTCAAAGGCACCTCCTTGAAGTTGAAAAAACAACAAATTCATAAATATTTACTGAAACTTATCCCTTTTCTTAAACCCATTAATGGCCCGCTGGGCACGGGGTTCTTCTCATAACTGAAGAGTCCTATAGCACAAGCCCCCTCTTTTCACATCACTATCACTTACTGTCAGATATCTATCAAGGACTGTGCAAGTATATTCGCCTAAATTCCTTATTCAAATTGTCGGCGTTGTATAAACATTCATTTTCATTCCAATGTTAAATTAATGAAGCCCTAAATCTGTGCTCTCCACAGCAGATATGAAATGCACACAATTGAATAGTTAAAGGCATTAGCATAAATGGTTGAATGATCGTTTAACATGATTCCCCTTTCATTTGATATGGAAAGTGTGTGTCGAAGAAATTCGCGGGAAGGATTACGTTTCACGAAGTTTAATGTCTTACTATATTCGGTTGGGATAAGCAAACACATTAAGTAAATATGTTTATAAGTATTTTCCTTGAGTGTTCTCAGTTACAATTTAAACTAAACCACAGACAAACTAAATACAGCGGTATTATTCTCAATAATCTTTGTGATTTGGCACAAACACGATGACAGTCGAAACTCGAAAATTCCTAACAGAACCCTATAGAAGTATAGACAACACCTATAATATAACGTGTTTGTACGTTGTATAACTATTAACGTGTTTGTACGTTTAATGATGGCTCGGCGGCTTTCCATTTTACAATTTACTTAGCTATTACATATAACATAAATGTGATAACGATATTTAGTTTTATTATTGTATTTATCTCAAATTATTTATAATATATTTTTTAAGTGTAGACGTAACATGCATTTTTCTCTGTTACCCTAGTTTGATATTAAGTTCGCCCTTTACATAACTAAGCTTAAGGTAAATACAATAAAGAATTTTAATTTTAAATATGGCGCCACCGTATTTCTGCATCACGCTATTCCGAATATACGAGTATGAGTATAATCACGAAGTTCCGAACATAATTATGTACTAGAACGATTGGAGCCAGCTCACTGTCAAGGTGACCAAGTGTCACCGTCACCTTTTATGGCAATACTTAAGTGGTAAGTATCGTCAAGTGAACTTTCTGATCCTTTCGCAGTCATTGATATAAAAAAACGAATCTCTCTCTATTATCCATCAAAGTTTCTTCTACCCGGCGTCTCTATTCCTACGTGACATGTGGTAGTACTAGTTTGTCGAACAATTTATGCGGCATCACATGTTCGCTCAATTGTCGCGGTTATCGCCTAAGTTTTAATCGGAATTATCTCTTCTCTCTCGTCCCTTTTACTACTCTCATACGGTTGAAATGTGGAACTATTCTATGAGAACTGTTTCCGGGACCCCGTTATTCTTATACGATAATACGAGCATGTGATGTGGTAAAATCTCTGCACGGGTATATTCGACAAAAGCGTGTTAAAAAGAAACGTTATGACTCCGCTATCTTTAAATGAATATAATGTGAATTAATATGTTTATACATGTATTAAATATTTCGGAAGAAAGCTCCGGTGTGGCGGATTGATTTTACGTGATTTATCAAAATCGCCGACTGAGCCCGGTGGGAGTACCTAAGCGGCTTTGAAATGCTCAGCGATTCTGTCTTAATACTCGCAAAATAATAACATATTTTCAAAGGACGATGTATATTACAATATATATAGTAATATAAGGAATCATCAAATTTTTGTGTCAATATAAAAATAATTCTTGATTATCCACAATATAGTTTTAGTACACCCGGCATTAGTGGTCCCATTGGTGATAGGTACGATTCTGTTAAACTCAGTAAGTAGTTCTAATAAAACTGAATTTAACTATAACATATGGGAATAAATGTAAAAGTATTGATTAAATAAACGTTAACACACTCATACCCCCGCACTAGGATTCCCTGTGTCGTGGGTGGCATGTACTTCACAAATTACACATCACAAACACCCACCAACCGAGAACAAACATTTATCCGTCACATAAACATCTGCCCTGGCCGGGAATCGAACCCGGGACCCCTCGCTTCGCAGGCATGGTCACTACCAACTGGGCTACGGGGTCGTCGTCACCAACAGATCCACTCAGGGTTGATTGGTGGTTGTGTTAAATTTACCCTTTGTCAGTTCTGTTTTTTTTTAAGAAGTCATAAACATAACAACGTAAGTAAATGGGAATTTTCTGTAAATAACATACTCTAAAGTTTGTGTGTTTAATAAATGTAACACTAACAGGATTTTCTCCTGTTTCGGAGAAAGCGGCAAATATCGTGAATCGTTCCATCGTAACATGGTTACCTACCAAATGTAATTACAAATGGTCACGTTGAGTTTTCACGCAGTCCTTAAATTCGTATAGCCTTTGGAAATCAATTTTAATCTAATAGCAATGAATATTCATACAGTGGACGGGCGCTGCACGGTGGGCGGAACGTTTAAAACTTTGTTTCACGGATTTGGAGAGCGCGAACAAACTAATTTTACGGAGCAGAGAATCTAGAGGTTGCTTTAATTAAATTACTTGACTATATCGGTAATTAAAGTTGTTTTAAAATGTATCTGAAACCGATGTAAAAGTTAATGGAACGTTTAATGTAATTTTATTTTAATTTTAACAACTATCGGTAACACAAAGACTTAAAACCAACCCAGGAAGAGATGTAGAAAAATGAAGACGACCTAAGTATGTCTACATCTACATCTCTTTGTAAGGAAATCAAGGCAAAAATTTTATGTAGTGTGTCGATTTTTGTCTCATCAAGATTGTCGCCTCGAATGAAGGAATTAAAAAAAAAGAAGAATCCAATAAATATAATTAATGTTTTTGACGTGACAACGTCTTATAATTCGGTGGCACGCATGAAAAAACATGACTCATGCGTTACCTTAACGGCGTATCAATCGGCCTTTGCGTTCGGCAGCGTTCGGCAGCGTCCGACATCCGTCGTCTCTCTCCTACTTGAGTGAGCGATGCGTCTGCGTGGACAGCTGCTATACTATAGTACATTCATATGTTTTGATCGAGTATCAAGTGATCGAGTATTAAATGATTTTATTATGACAATTATCATATAATCAACCCGTAAAGCTGGGTCGTTAGCTCCTATCATTAGGCTGAATCTTCCGGTCATGTTGAAATTGGCATAGCGCCATCTATGTATTGTGCAGTGAACAATTATTCATTAAGTTCGATTGGGTCCATTTATCGATGGAGGAAGGCTGGCTGAGCTGGTAGTTCACTCGCAGTACACTAGATGGCGTTGAGTAGTGGGGCGCTTAATAAATGACTTAACTTGTATTGAAAAAGTGTTCTTTTATTGTGCTTGCCTACTCATTCAAAGGAAATTATTTTCTTAAGACGTTGTCACGTTCAACTATCGTCAGTAAACCGACTTTACAGAAAACCAATTTTTTTTTTAACTTAGCACTTTAAAGCGCGCGTTTCAAAACGCCAAATAACTTTATTTATTTATTTATTAAATTTTAACGTGTAAGAGTTAAGGTTCAACGAAGAGTGAAGTACCCATGGTTCAACTTTTTAAACTTTCAGAAAGAGTTCATTGTTTCATCGGCTACGTTGAAACACTAAAGCAGGTTAGCTCGTTAAAACGAGCCGAGAAGGGAAAAAATGGAAACGGATAAACTTTTAACGAAGTCTATTGTTCAAAGCCCGGTACAACTGTAAGACCGTTTCTCTTCGTTTACCAAATCATTGTATACAAATAAACTTTCAGTGGATGTTACTTAAATACTCGTAATAATACGTAATCATTACGTAAAGTAATGAAATAGGGATATTTTTATAAAATAGGAATAATAGGAATACATTTGAAAAAACCCTAAATTAATGAAAGAAACTAAGATCAAACTGTTATACAGTTTAACGTGTATTTTCCGGATTACCTCACGTACTCATATTAATCTTGTCGGATTCACCTGACCAGTTTCAAACTATTCCAAGGTATTCCGAGGTATAACTACGAGTATCAAGAACCATCCACAACGAGAGCTCGTTTGTGACATAATATACCTACGCCACTAAAGTACAATATTTACTATAATTAATAATAATATATAAATATTAACCAAAATCCTAATCCTGTACAACTAAACTAATTCTATGAGCAAAATAGCTGCCAGCTTTCCACTTATTATGTAAATATTTTTTTAATTCTAATGAATATTCGAATTCGTTAACGCCACTCTAGTAATGGTCAAGACAAACTCGTTTAGGCGAATTTCAAAAATAAGGAAATATGAAATTAGTATACGTTTTCGTGATTTTCGTATACGAGTGAAATTCAAAAATCGAGCCCAAGCAAATCTAGAGCTACAAGTAGTATCAAATCACGCAAAATATATATTTTCCAACGAGTGCATGCATGTATACGAGTAAATTTACGACCCCAAATCTTTTTTTATACGCGATAGTATTTTGTGTAACTGCGTTCTTTATGTAAATCAAAGCGGAAAAATGTTGTCATCTGAATTTCTTCCAGGACTGCCGTTCAATTTATATGAAGACAACGCATGATGGCGTCCCTTCATAAATTAAACCCTCAATTCCGTAAAAATCGGAAAAATAAAAATTCGACTCTCATCTACATCAGCTATTTCATCTAGATGAAAGCTGTACTTACTAGTCTATGTATTTTTACTGTTTTTACTGTATTTGCTTGTCTTGAAAGTTTGGAGATACGTAATGGTGTTTAATAAAAATAAAATAAAAATAAATAAACTGGTAACGCGGTATAAACCAAAATTGGTGTATCTATTGATTCAAATAGATTTCGGTTCATAATTCTTCGTGAAACAATACTTATTCTTTAATAAGTCAGTCAAAACAAGACTTTAGATTTATCTTTAGAATGTTAACAGAACAATATGAAATATAAGAAGTTTATTATTATTATTTATTAAGTAATTTATAATCTAACACTTGCAACTAATTATAATGATGTGTACTGCCCAATATTAATGTGACCGTTAGCAAACACTAATCAATTATTACGTCCGACTCTTTATACAAAGGACGTTAAACAACTGTGGAGTATTATAGTGATTACATTGACGTGACTAATCATTTAATATAATTTTAATCTTCGACTAACAACCATAACCTTATAGTTATAGATTGGCGGCATGGTTATCCTTGTTATTTCAAGGTCTGGAGCATAGTTCCCACACTGTCTAATGAGATTCTATTTCTAAATAAAGCTTATCACACCAACCCAAAATTATCGTGGTCGACAGCAATTCAGACAAATGGAATTAGTATTGCGTGAAGTTTTAGGATTGGTCAGTTGACCTAACCTAACCCGTAGGTCAACATAAAACCCACAGTTTTGAGTTTGGGTAAAGAGCAGTCAATGACACACCTGTTTCCACTGTGATAATGCACGTACAAATCGGAATTGCCGTGCGACTAGGAGCGATAAAAATTAAATTTCCTTTTGAATATGGATTATTCATGAGACGTAACAAACCGTCACACCACTCACACCGGATGACGCGCAGGAAACGAACCCGTGGATCACAGATCCAGTTTTAAATTATATAAACAAGGTAACATGATACGTTATGCCTTATCCTACTTTATCATATGACTGTACTCACAAGCTTGGAGTAGCATGTTAAAGTAAATTACTTAACTCACATAATTGTGAGAATAATCTTTTATCAGTGAGCATACCTATAGACTAATTGAGAATTGACATGAATTGAGGCCACATTCACACAGTAATCAGAACACGACAGGTGGCAATGTAATAATTTAAATTTAAAAGTTATGGGCCTAGTAGAGGCTATTGAAACAATCACGAAACAACATACAGAAGCATTAAGGCGCTAAATAAATTTACCACTGTCACCCATCCAGGTATTTATTGCGTCTTAATTTTTTTAACTTGGTCAAGATTGATCAAGATTGACACAATTATACCATAGTATATAATTATACATCGATAGATGCTCTCGTCAGTACAATAACAAATTGATAAATTCTATAAACAACCGTGTATTGTATAACCAATATAATATGTGTATTATTAATTATTGTTAGCATGTATGTACAGTACTATATAATAATACTACAAACTAATATACATAATAATAACACAAAAATAATATATGGATTTAAATATAATACAAAGTTGCGTCATGTAAGAAAATCAACCAATAGATAAATCCTATAATCCTCATTATTATGTAATCGCCTATCTACCCAATTATAATATCTTAATATCTCACCGCTCGCTAAAATTATCTATTCTCATTTCTGTGACAGAACAAATTCTACAATTATTGTATTCCTTTTTTTCCTGTTTATTTGCATGTTCGAGCTATTTATTAAGCATTAATATCGCATTTGATTATAATTTTCCGAGTTTGCTTTCCACAATAAATTATGAAACTCAAATTGCTATTTGTTACCTTGAGTAGAAAAACAGTTTTTAATCCACAATAACACGTTTTCGATTTCATATTCAATTTCTAAGAATGAAATAAGAAAATGATTTCTTTTGATATTCATTCCAAGAATAATTAAATATCTAAAAGTTGTATCTTTTTATTTATTAAGTTTATTAATGTGAGCAGTCAGCGTCATTACCAAGTAGGCTACGGGGTCGTAATTTTAATTCAAAACAAGAATCTTGTTTTGAATTAAATTAATATATCTTTATTAAAAGAGGATAAAACTCTAAACTCAAATGATTTTTTGAACTGAAACGTCTTCAATGGCGATGGGAAATAATTAACTACGATATAAGGAAAGTCACGTTGGAACATTTTATTTCTGTAAAGGTATAATTTCAAGTGGGGTTGTATTATTAGGTACATGGGTACTTAGGTTTATTGCGAAATTTCAGTTAAAAATTTCGAATCATAAAATCTATTTAGGTTACTTCGGTTCATTTTACGTCATACTTTCATGAGAGACCTTGCTTCAAAATTTATGAAGCCCCGCTAATTGGGGAGCTAATTATCTCACCGACTGCTTTATTACTCTTTATACACGAACGTATCAAAAAATGTCACATGGAATTCATTCTTCACTTTGCAATTTATGAAAACGTAATAAAGTTAATACTGTTTAATTATTTACTAGCTCTCATGAAATGGTGATGTTATAAACATCGGAAATATTTTTAAATTAAGCACAATTATACCCTTCCACCTCATATTGTGAGAGGAGACCCGTGCCCAGCAGTGGGACAGTTATGGGTTGCGATGAAGATATAAAAATTTAACATAACCAATATAATAAAGCCTTGTAAATAGTCAGGGTAGACGTTTGTATTACGACTTGTTACACGAGGATTCACATGAGGAGTCACTTGTCACCTGAATTCGAATACAAAACACATATTTTTAGGGTTTTCTTACGAAATTCATGTCAGTATTACTTAAATATTAATTACGACTTGCTGTAGAATAACATGTGAATAAAACCTATACAACTGAAATTTCTTCACAATGTCTTCAAACATCCATAAAGTCTGCCATCCCACGCGTTTTTAGACCGTAGAATTTACCCTCGTATTGAGAGAGAAACCCCACATTGTAAACGTTTGAAGAGCCCAACATGAATGTAAATTTTGTTATGTCACTGTTAAACCATTAAGTCGTAGGTATTGTTACTATAAGTGTACAACAGTAGGTACTGAAATCTTCAAGATTCTCAGCGATTACAACGCACAAATATTGGAGACAAAATAATACAATATCCTTCAATTTATCACATTTCGTCCAAATTTTTTATGACAAACGTAAATTTAGGGACCGCTATTGATAAACGATAACCGAATTTACAAATTGCTTCAGCGTAACAAAAATTAAGTAACTGAATTCCAAAGTTACACTTGACTAGACTTGACTTAATAAATAAGAATCCGTTACATAATGATTCTAAATTTTTATCATCGCGAACACTAACATTTTAACTATAACGGGTTCTCACGATATTTATTATTTATAACGATAGTTCGACCCAATTGCATGGAACAGTCTCCCATGACCATGCCGTGACCATAATCCAAGCAATTGGGGTTAAGAATTCGTTAGTTACAGTTTCCTAAAAGCTGCTGGATATTCGGAAATTTATGAAAATAAAGTCAAAAGTTATATAACACCGTGTAAAATAAGCATACTAAACACTAGACTCACACTAGCTTAGGCACTTGTATAAGCATATTACTTAAATCTTTAAAGTTAAACCGACCGCTGATGTTTGGCGTGTTGCCCGGTACAACAGGTGTTTGAGAGGCATCTTCCTATTTCGCGTGTAACATTATTTTCTCTTTTGAGTGCATATTGTAACTTTGTAAACAAAACAAGATGCGAGGAGAGAGAAGAATATTGAACTAAAACAACAATCTCGTATATGTCATGTAACTGTCTTCACCTTTACCTACTTTGGTAACTTGTTCCGGCCTGCTCTCGCCGTCACAAAGGTGTTTCCGCTTACCCTTTTCAACGAATTAGATAATCCATATAATTAATATTTATCTCTAGTTTTACCCCAAGGGGTCTACATATTAATCTTCATTATAAGAACGGAGACAGTTTGTGATTTACAACACAGAAATGTGTGTTAATTATAATTATTTATTCACTTTTATTTTATTTTCCCGCCTGGCAACCACCATCTTCCATGTAAAATCTAACGGGAAATGTTTTAACATAATACGGAATTTGTGGATTTTCCGCTTCCTTTTCTTAGGCAAAACTTATGCGATGT
Organism: Ochlodes sylvanus; assembly: GCA_905404295.2. Taxonomy (NCBI): domain Eukaryota; kingdom Metazoa; phylum Arthropoda; class Insecta; order Lepidoptera; family Hesperiidae; genus Ochlodes; species Ochlodes sylvanus. The sequence continues at coordinate 4,693,941 of FR990131.1, read as the reverse complement.
CTTTGGCTCTTTGCCGTGTTTGTTGACGAGTTATATTAAAAATGGAGTTACACTTATAATGTCATTGGCGGAGAAATTATGTTCTGACATGGGCCGCTAATGGATTGAATTTAAAATGTTGTTTATAGTGTTAGGTTAGCTTGACGTAGAACTGTCAAGTCTCCTCTTCACCTCCCTAAAGCATGTTATTATAACTAATCTTAATTCGGTAAGACTGGTGTTGGGGTCAGTGATACTTGCGAAAGGCGTCTCAATTCGAATCTGAAGACAGGACTTAAAAGATGATGATGATGTTTAATATATTTAAAAAAAACTCAATCAAGTGTGCCAATCTACATGCGAGTCGTAAGTTCGTTTAATTTGTAATTCCCTAATAATGTTAGAGCGTTCCTTACTCAATAAATAACTCATGAGGCGTAAATTTAAACCTCAGAACTAGTGGCTCCTAAAATAAACTAAAACTTTTCAATAATTCACAGTTTGTTGGTTTACGAATAATTCTACAAGTAGTTTGCGAGCTTTCCCATATTAACCCTATTTTGCGCCTAATTTGACAGTCGGACAGTCGTTGTGAGCGGAATTTCCCGCATCGCTTTATGGTAATTTCGTATCAGTAGTAAACATTATTTTGGTATTTTCGAAGAACTAGGTCGATAAATGACTAACAAGTCGTTATATTCTTAGACAGTAAACACAAAGCCGATAGGCCTTCAAATTTCCGGGAAGTCACGTCACGAGCTTTTGTTCAACACCCTCCTATAAACCAACAAAAATCGTGCGTTTGTTTTAATTTACGTACAAACAATATATGCTATGAGTACATATCTTTTGGTATAACACAATAGACATTAAATCAATTTTACCATTGTCTTAATCCGACTAATATAATATTAGTGAAAAGCTAGATGTTTGGATGTTTGTGACGTGCGTGATTGATCACACAAAAATGTATTAAGATGAAATTTAACACACATTATAATAATATATAATACAAATATAGTACATAAAGTACTAAAAGTAAAGCACATAAAGTTCTTCTATACCAGGCAAAGTCGCGGTCAATATGAATAATTTTGTGCCTTGCTCAACAGGTCGTACGGGAGTTAGTACCAATAAATATATTAATCGAAATAAATAACGATTTGTCGCTTAAACTAACTTTTATATTACATAAGTACAAACATCCCAAACTATTCAGATAGCGAATAAACATTACTTGCCATTTATTACGGCATACTCACCAAGGCCCAGAGACCGATTCTGAGATAAATGCCGATTGTTATTAATTTAACAAAACAAAAAGACCGACTTCAACATCGAGAAGCAATAAAAAAACATCATTTACGTAGTCGAAGTCAATATAATACGCATTATTAAGGATAACTCAAAAATTACTCTTCAGATCTCGTTCAAATTTAAAGACCGCCAAAGAAGAAGACCAGCTTTGGAATACAAGAAAAACATTATAACTTCCTCCTTTTTTGAAGTCGATTAAAAATATTGTGCATCATTACCAACCGTGGGATCTGTAAGCGTCCCTGATCTCAATGTTGCTAATAAGTTACATATGTGCTGGACTTTTTAAGTTACCATCAAACATTGTGCAGACTTGAGTTAGGCTGTGGATGTGTGCAGAGCCATGTGTACGATGAAAAACAACCCTGTTGACAAAACGAAACAAAAAGTCCGGTTTTGACGTTTACCTCTCTGAGTAGTTAACGAACACCGAAACAGCGAGACTTTTAGCCACAGAGATTATCTCTGACACAGACACAGATTATCTCTATATTCCGTGATGTTAGCATTTTGGGAGATTAATTAGAGTTCTACCCTCACGTATTTTTTACAATTATAGACTCTAACTGCCCTCCTTTTTTAGACTCTTTAACTCTCATTTCAATTGTCTTCTTATTTTTCACATGGGCAAAGTGTGAACCGGTAATATTGATAAGGTATATCCTGCTTTTGAAGTGCTGACCATTATTTATAACCATGGTACAATAAATAAAGAGTTGTAAGGTTCCTGTGACCGTCCTAATACCAGTATCATTAAAAGTGGTAGTAAACATAATAATATGTGGTGTGGTAATATGACACTGACCGAAACACGTTAAAACATACCACGATGGATCAGATATAATTGCCAGCTTACTTAAATAAAGCATAACAAAAAACAAAATAAACACGAATTCAATTCCTGAACGAGAAAGTTATGTAAAAACAAACGATCTGCATAATTATACATCGTAAGGAAGTATCGATATTCTAACGATGTGAATAGTGAATGGAGTTTCATCAAGTTGTCGGAATGACATGTCAAGTCGCCGGCCGCACTGTAAAGCGTTGAGGCACGCCACAAATCGATCACATTCGTAACAATAACATCCTCTCTGTACAACCAGAAGGAAAATAGGGTCTTGTTGTCAGTACGAACGTTATTGACAACTCCGCCGTGAGCTTTTCCAACAATAACTTAAGTTTAATTTTCAATGCTGTTTTACATAAATATGTTATGGTGTGAAAACGAAATACTTTTTATTTGAATCCGGCAAATGATTAAAACTCTATATCTGTAAATAACGTCTACGTAGGCATCGACGTTCACATAGTCCGTGATGTATAAATAGAAATCTATACATTACGGACTGAAAAAGTAAAACAGGAACCGTATTTTAAAATATTGTTCCGTGTGCTCCACGAGCAAGCGAGGTTTGTGCAGGATTAACAACAGAAATAATTTGATTCACTGGTTATAAAGTTTACTGTCTGTTTAGTTTTTTTCTCGTCCGGTTGTTTATTTTTACTGGTATTACAAGATGAAATTAGCGATTACTATTCATGTTATTCCTATTCGTTTATTTTTTTAGCCAATCATAATAACCGCATAAATATTTAAATGATAGCAGTAAACAATATATAATAGGTGTAGGTGCCACAGTGCAAAAACTATAATTATGTAGGATATGTATACTTCGTTTAATAAAGTGGGTCTTGACACGAATGAGACGTCTGTACGATACATTTATTTGAGTCGTATAACCAGATGCCGACAATAAAAAATGTACTCGTAAATTATGTTATTATAACGCATTATTAATATAATAATACGCATGTAATTATTCAAGTCACATAAAATATTATAACCTTTGGTTACAAAAATATCTTAAAGATATTCTTATAAATAATGTTTTGGTTAACAAAAATGTATAACCCTCTTCGTAATAGCAGTACCCGTCTTTGTTATGATAGTGTCATTCGCGTAGAAGCTTTTTAAGTGCATGTTTAGTGCAATAGAATCCGCGTCAGTACGTCATTATAGCATTAAAATAAGTTTATGGCCGTCCAGTCGGATGCAAAAGCGCATAATTTATCCATAAAACGCGTTTTAGTATCTACAAGATACAACCCTTTACAGTTTAGTAACTGCACATATCTGGACGACATATCTGGACGATATTTTGTATTTTGAAAATAAAAAAGAAGTTAAAAAGGAAGAAAAAGAAAATAGTCATATATTATTGCGTGGTGTGCAATATATTTTGGAACAAAATCAAGGATAAAATTATCCAAAGTAATGGTACTTATATTAATAAGACTCTTAACTGAAATAAAACGATAAAATAAACAATTGTCATATTTAATATGCCTGAAACTCAAATTGTGCCAATCAGGCACTTTCTTTCTTATTGACCTTGAAATGGGAGCAAGGAATTTTTTATCTCATAGTTTTTTTTTAAAAACAAAGTGACTGTTAGATTAAAAATATATATTTTTTGTATATAAATTAATGACAATAAAAGCCTTACTATGTTTATTACATTATTTCTTCGAGGATCTCTATATTTTCCGATACAAAATAGAAAGAAAAATTGCCTAGAGCCATTAATTAAGTACAAGCATTGTACTTGCTACGTAACTAGCTACGAGTATGGTACGGCCCTGAATAGTTTCTGAAATCCCCAATTCAGCAATTCTTGCTCTAATTTGACCAATAATCATTTTGTGAAACTAAAAATAGAGAATATTGACAAGATTTAGTACTGTTAGGCAGTTGTCCCATCGCAGGCAACTAGCGAGTAGAGCTAGAAACTGAAAGAGAGTTGGCCAGCAGCGTGCTACGAGCAACGAGTGTGTAGTTCTGATAGTTTTGTCGCTGGGCTATGAGTGAGTGACAGACTGCGACAGGCGATTTTTTTAACATGAATTAAGTTAATGCTTGACTACAATCCCAACTGATGAAACAGCGATGTAATTAGATTACTCGCACTACTCGCTGGGGCCAATATTATTTGTACTTGGCGTGTGTTCTGACCGCCTAGCGAGTATCGCTGAGCGAGTGTCGTCGAGCGCGTATAGCTCTTGACGTTCAGCGACAAACTAGCACAGCGAGTGCTCGCCAGCAGTGTGAACAGTCAGCGATCAACTATTAATATATGCATCTCTTTTGTTTACACGGAATGTGTATCTTATTGTACGTTTCTTGAGCGAGAAAATAGCCGATAGTTACTCGGTTACTTGCCGGCCGTGAGACAACTGCCTTAGTGATGTGTTGTTTGTATTGTCCATGCCACCCGCGACACAAGAAATCCTAGCGCGAGGTTGCAAATGTATTAGCGTTTATTTATATATTATTTATAAAAACCGTTAGACCTGCAAATCATTTATTGACTGAAACCCTAAGATTTAGGATATAAAATAAATGCAAATAGTTACAACATTAACCTTATCGTAGATATGACACGGCAAGAAATGTAAACTCTAGAATGGTCCTTCGCTGTAACAAGCGAATAAAAGATAATAACATTTGGTATTTTGTGCAACTTTTAGGCAAGCTAGAATGCTTTATTTAAATACTGTGAACGTTAAAGCATAATGTGGTCGTTATCTTCTAGAGAGATGACGTTACGAATTTTAAACGATGTTATAAGCTGCCAGTTATGATTTTATAAACCATTAAATATTATATTTTCCTACGCATTTATTTACGAAATGTGTGATAATTGGTTTGTAATTAAGGGACACTGCTTAACTAAGCTCTCCTCGTAATTGAGAAGACTCAGCGGATTGCTGGAGGGTTACTGACTAACCCGAGAACAGAAAGTACTTCGGACGTACGTTTAAAAAATAGAACAGTGATAAAGCTATTAGAAAATATAAATTCTCTTCTTTTTCTGTTGACATTAAGATTCTGAATAAGTTTTACTCCTACTCAATAATAATAAAGATAGTTAACAAACGATTAAACCCCTTATATATTATGAAATACTTTTTTATAATGAACATAATTATGCAAGAAAATACTGCAATGAAGCATAACCAAAAATATTTCAGTACCTTGAACTATCTCATTTTACATTATGTACTAATGTAATTGAATTTAAAACTTGCACACATGAGAGTAACTATAATGATATTTATATTATAAGCAGTGATAGTCGAGTGGTTGAACGTTGGGCTCTCGAACCGAGGGGTCAATCCATAACTATCCCACTGCTGGGCACGGATCTTCTCTCACAACGTGAGGGGTACGGGTCATAGTCATAACATAGTGAGAACATTATGGAGAACTCTCAGGTGTGCAGGTTTCCTCACGACATTTTCCTTCTCCGAAGCAACCACATAATTTTTGAAAATTAGAGATGCGTGCGGGGTTTGAACCCGGGCCCCCCGGATCGGGAGTCCAACGTTCAAATACACGGCTATCACTGTTTTTTTGATGGTATGCTATAGCTATAATCCGAAGAATTAGGCCCAGAAGTGGGACATCTTGTAATGATGATGAAAGAATATTTGTATCTGTATCGTATCAAAATATTAGATGCGTTTTATAACGTTTACTAATATGACAGATAGTATTAATGGTAACAGGACGTCGACAGGCGAAAACGCCTAGAGAACATTTGTCAGTAGTCAAATAAATCATAGAGCATACCTGTAGCAGCGCGACAGATGGCAATGGATTCGTCCACTTAAGAAATATAATATCGTCGATAAATGTATGTTGTATACACTAATACATAATATATGTATATATATATTATAATGGAACATTTGATATATTTTTATTACTCTGCACGTTGTTTTGGTTTCAATACAACTGATTCCAAAAAAATTTACCGATATCTCAGCGAACATGCAATACTCTAAGTAAAGTAATATTCAATATGCGGTGTAAGGGCACTCTTCCATTCAGAGTCCTAATCGAACACTCCTTCTCGTGGTTCATCTTAATTGAGTTTGACCTTTAGTTCTATCCTAAATTAATTCTTTTAGGGTTGAGGATAGAGCCGCTTAGTGACCAAAGCAGATTTCATTATTTGTCTGTTTGTCAGCTTGTTTGCTTCTCACTTTGTCTATGTTCCCGATAAATTCAGAAAGGGCGATTTTGATGCGGTTACCACCGATACGTTTTTAGCTTGGTATAACATTAAATTATGTGTTATATTTCAATCGGTTCATCGGATTTAAAGAATTCCATCTAAACATTTTGGGCACGAGTACGGAGGCAGAAGTCTGCCAAATGGAAGTGAGTACGGGTACTACTCAAACATTAATCATTAAATTTAATAACTAATTAATTAAATGATTAAAAATATTATTTAAACATTAATTATTTAATGTTTGCAAAATGCCAACTCTTTGAATCTCCCAAGTCTATTAATTTATTTCCTATTATACATACAAAACGCTACGCGCGGTTCAATGAGTTAGTGAAGGTGCGACGCATTTAATTTATCTGCCCCGAGCCGACGTCGTTTTCTGAGCGGCTAATCGTCGGCTTAAACAATATGCTGAGCTACTCACGAGTCTTAGGCTGAGATCTATAGACGATACTTAGCCTTTACTTAGGAAAAACTTTGCAGGTGTATTGCATGTAATGAACCAATAGTGGTATTATGACATTAGCGGTCATGGCTTATGCTGAGCACAATCTCATCGTGACATGTCTATAAATACCAAATCGCAGTCTTTGCAAAGCAAAGTTTTTCGTAAGTAAAGTCTGAGCTAAGGCTAAGTATCGTCTATAGATCTCAGCCTAAGACTCGTGAGTAGCTCGGCGAGACCCGTGCTCAGTAGTGGGCTATTAATGGTTTGAAGCCATATAATGTGGAATAATATATCGTAAATAATTTAACATGATCCATTCTTATAAACAGTTTATACTTAGTGCACTGTTTTACGTTTATAGTTACGTTTATACATCACAAGTAAGTATATTGCTTGAACTAAGTTTTACGTGCAACAACTAAATAGTTCATGATTGCTCACATTTAGTGTTTCATATTTATTTATTTATTTATTTATTTAAACTTTATTGACCACAATAACTTATTATTACGGTACAAATGGCGAGCTTAATGCTAAGTGCATTCTCTACCAGCTAACCATTAGGCTAAACAGAAAAACACGAAGAGCGGTTTGAATAAGGATAATAATATACTTAAATACATGCCTGTTATATATATATACCTATATTCATTTACATACATACATACATACAAAGATACATACATACATACCTATAACTTACATATATATAGTTATACATAAATAATAATACATATATATATACCTACTATGAAAATGAACCATGACAAATAAGTAGACTAAAACCTAATATCAGCGTCGGTCAATCAGGTGTGCCAGTAGCCTCTTCTTGAAGATAAATCTGTCAGCCGGCCTTCGCAGATTATTGGGCAGAGTATTCCAGAGCCGGGCAGCTTGGACCGCAAAGGAATTGGAAATGAATCCAGATTGATGCAGTGGGATAGACAGGAGTAGGGAGTCAGCGGACCGAAGTTGTCGCTCATGGGAAGAATGTAAATAGTGAAATCTGGATTTCAGATATTCGGGAGTGTGAGGGTCGAATAGAATAGTAGAAAGGGAGGAAAGTAATCTAATGTGCCGTCGCTCTCGGATATGAAGCCATTTAAGCTTGACTTTACGGAAACTTGCGAGTATAACGTTACGTGTTTGTTATTTATAAACATAAGAACGGGTTTCCAATTTCTCTTATCTCAGTTCTAAGGACAACACATCTATGATCAATGGAAGTAAATAAACTTCGACAGAAAGGACTCCGATTTCCTATGATGACTGGTATGGACATAATACAAACTTACACTAGTAAGACAATTAAGATACAAGAATAACCATACGAGTACGTATATCAAAAAAAAGGCTTTTCCGGACAGTAAGCCAACTCAACACGCTTTCTTTCACCACGTCACCACGAAATAGGCTTTATTTGTAGAGATAAATAAATATGACATTAATTACCCTCTCGCTTTATTAGTTACTTATTCCAAAAAGCTGTTTTACAGTGTAACAAGATATTTAAAGTATTGTTAATGGGTACAAAACTTAGTACACACAACTGCAGCTCAAAGTTAGAAGGCCAAGAAAATATTCAAGAACGTTACATTAAACATTTTCTTCAAGCGGAAGTATTCAGTCGACGTCTGAATCTCACAAATAGGAATGGAACAAACTTTCATTGCAATCTCTTATAAACTTTTCTGAATAGCACAAAATTACTGGTAAAGAGTAAGTTAATATTACTGTATGGCGGAAAACTAAGATGAAATCTCCCACGTAGGTCTGCAATAATGAGGATTAAATATAAGGCTGTATTGTACAGCACCTATGAATTTTAGTTTCAAAATTATATGAGAAGGTTACTAATAAATGGTTGTAATGAATGTTGCAAGTTACTTTTGAATTTATTATTATGTAAGTTTAAAGGATGAATAGTGCTACGCCGTACGCACGTAGCGTATCGTAGCGTCATACTTGTGTCAATATTATCGAACTAATTGATTGGAGCATGAAACTCACGTCGCTGTAGATAATAACCGAACGTTCTTATATTGAACTAGCTGGCCTGGCAGACATTGTTTTGGAATATATATGATAACACTTCTTAACACACACTTTTGTAAAATTGTCAGTTTCTGGCGGAGCTTTAAACCATCCTCACAAATATAACTTTAATAACATAAAACTCACGACTAAACGCATTCTCATGACGTAAGGTTTAATTTAAGAAAGTACTACTTACTAGGTGACAAGTCTACAACATAATACCGATATTATAGTCATAGGTAACAATGTCCGTAAGGTAAGTAAAAAAATATTCTTAGAAGTTTCATGCCGCTTCTTCCTAAACCAGTCATGATAGAGTTTGACTTGCGAAAAGTTTTATAAAACTAACTTCGAATATATCGCTAATTATGTCATTTTAATAGGAATGTAGAAATTAATTATGAATTCGTGAGTAGATACCATGCCATGGCTACGGAACGCTACGACGTAGCTCGTAGCAAAATACTTCACCTTTGTATTTGGTGCGCGATGTCAAAGGAAAGTTTTGGATTTGACAAGCCTTTCTGACATAACTGGCCTTACGCCATCGTTAACTTTAATCCATTTTGTCTTTTGTCTTATTATCGTAAGGAGATGTTGTAATTATTTAACTTCATTAATATTTCAGATTACTCTTTGTCATTGAAGAACTTTGGCCATAAAGTAGATTAAAAAGATTTAATTTTAAACAAATTATCTGAGATTGTTTTGAATGAAATTTGGTACAATTAAACCCGCCCTCGAATCGCTTCGGGAAACGCTTAGTATCCAGACTCGAAAACTGTTAGACTTCATTATTTAAACTGACATAACTTTTTTATTAAAAAAGTTATTAAAATTATACAGACACCTAATTTAAAGTGAAACTTACCACAATGCATGAATGAAAACGTCACTCAAGGCGGTTAAGCCGTTTCTAAGATTAGCACGCACAAAGAGCCAGACAAAGAAACAAAAATTCAAACTATTATTGTTTTGGGCTGTATTGTCTAAATGAATGCCTCCAATAATAGTGTTTCACGTATTACTTGTTTGTACACATAGCGATCAGTAGTTACATTTTTATGAATAGTATATTATATATAGAATTTAACTATCTAAACACAACCTTATTTAAGAAATCTTTAGTGTATGTGTTAATGCTCCTGAAACTTCTATACGATAATAGTCGATAACTATGACAAAAATGAATACTGCAACTACTACTAAAAGCAATAGATAATTCCACATTATTTACGTTAACAATCCCAAATTATTCAAAGTCAGTATCTCATCTAACCAGACCTATATTCATAATATGATACCATTTTTATTCATACTTTCACAAAGTTCCCAGAATAAGCTGAACCATTTTGTTATAATATTTGTACCGTCTGTATGCCCAGAAAAATTGTTCCTACTACAACGGTACTCAAACTATGTCAGCGGGTGACTTGTACCGTGGAATTTATTTTCCTTCCTTACGGTTGACGTGATGTAGGAGTTGACAGTTACCAGGGCGATTTCGCATATTTTTCCGTGGTTGTAAATCTATTTGTCCACGAAGGTAATAGCATATTATCATAAGAACTAACAAACGCTTGATCATATTTCCAATCGAATATACGTACGCTGGTTAAGTGTTAAAACTACACTACTTACTACAAAAGCAAAACTTAAATTTTGATACTTTTTAGAATTACTAGTACAATCATGAAATTTTAATCGCAATGGGCTAGATAGGTATATCCCCAAAATATAGTGTAAGTTTGCTCAATGTTAAGTACCAACGATTTTTATGATAGACGCACTTCGTACGTTTCCGCAATACATTATCCAAATTTTCCATTTAAACCAAAATTTCTTCGATCCTTTATAATTTTCTAACTGCAGATACTTTTTTATTACGTAGAAAAAAGTATGGACTTTTCTGATCATTTCTCACTGAATAGAACTTGAATTGCAGCAGTTAAAAGGTTTTTTATATTAATGGAAATATATAAAAAGGGGTTTTATATATTACCCGCAATATATTTTTAAAAACAATTGATATATTAAACTTTAACATAAACTTACATTACACTTAATTAATTGTTTGTTTGTTGAGGCGTGTGATATTTAAAATATATCTTAATTATGTGCTTCATATTATACTCATATCAAAATGTTTTATAAATTTAAACTGTTCATAATTATGTATTTTTTTGTATTTGGATTTTGTATCTAACATTTTATATTCTTATTATAAATTCATTTTAATATAATTAATATAATCAAAATTTAATTATGTAGTTACAATATCACTTAAAGCACATCTACGAGTATGAGCGGCAATATGAGATTTGTAATATTTACCTACTGCTGAAAGCGATTTCCTTAATTAAGAAGACCCGTGCCGAACCGAACATGTAAATTTCTTTGATTATACAGGGTGTAATCGTTAAGTGTGTACAGGCGATTATTCCGTAACTATTACAGATATCAAAAAGCTTTAAACTGATATCGAAAGCACTTTACCTAATGAGTAAAATTACAATAATAATTTATTAAAATAAAAACGAGAAATATCCAAAAAAATTACATTTAACTCTCCCATACGTTTAGTATGAGACAGTAGAAAGGTTTTACTTTCTTTATTTAAAGTGGAATAGTACCTACTCATTTTACCATTATCATTAATTTTATAATTATGTATGATATGATATTGATGAATTTCAAGTAGATACACACGTGTAGATTAATTATCTTACCACTTCAAATTAATAATAAACCTTGTTTCAATATCGTATTGATTTGAACTGGCTGAAAAGCAACATACTAAATAGTTTTTATTTAGTACGTTGCTTTTCAGCCAGCCAAAGAAAGATACTCTTTGGTGTTCGTTCTAAATTCAAATTCTTTATCGCGGGAGTAGGTACTATGCCACTTTAAATAAAGAAAGTAAAACCTTTCTACTATCTCATACTAAATGTATAGGAGAGTTTAATGTAATTTTTTTGGATATTTCTCGTTTTATTTTTAATAAATTATTATTGTCATTTTACTCATTAGGTAAAGTGCTTTCGATATCAGTTTAAAGTTTTTTGATATCTGTAATAGTTACGGAATAATCGCCTGTACACACTTAACGATTACACCCTGTATAGATTAGTCGCCACTCAATATCGGCGTCAGAAAGACGTATTTTTTAACTCACTCTAATATACTGTAAGTTAAAAATTAATTAAAGCTCAGAACATTGACCGATCTCAACAACAATGTCATTTCATGATTATATTCATTAATAAACATATTTTACAAAAATAACCTTTTTGGTTAATACATTTTCTTTTAAAAATGGAATAATAATGTGTATTCACCCATTGATAACTTATATTTTTTAATATTAATAAAAATATTACTTTTATGTTATTTTTACTTTATGTTTACTGTATCTTCGAAACCGTACTTTTCTTTTACTTACTTAAGTTACGTTACTTAAATTTCGAATTCCACTTTTAGCACTAGTCCTCACTCGCATATAATGCAAGTAACCCGTACACTACAAGATTGCACGATTACAGCCGCGTAGTGAAATAAAAGTTTATGAGGAACTTACCTGGCTTGGAGCGCGGGAATGTCACTCGGAGGAAAAGTATAGTGCACGTCGCCGATATGATCGCGCGCATTTAATAACAATGTTTTCAGGCTAGCCTGGCTTATATAGGAGCGCGCCCCGCCCACAGCCGCCCCGGGGCGGGTCGCGCGACGCAAGCACCGCGTGTTCTAATGACACCTCAACAAGTTCAAACCAAACTTAATTACTTTTAAACACACTCAAAAAATCTGACCTAGTGTCAAACTTGCGTACAGGTTGGCCATTTTGCTAGTTTCTGCAGCTATAACAATGCAACTTTTAATTGTAATATTTTATTGTTTTTCACGACTTGGGACGTTATAACAATATGATTAACCTAACAATTTTAATTTAATTCAGGATTTATTTATTAAGTAGAAGCATGTTTAAAGCGATATCTTTGTCTAAACAAACAGTAAATCGTATGAAGTGCATCACTTAAAATAAAATTGATATTTTAATTTAGTTTGTCAGCTACTTAAGGTGAACTAAGTAAAATCTCTTTAACCTTGTGTATATTACATGAAAAAGTTGTTTTTGCACCAATATAAAAAAAATATATACAAACAAAAAAGTATCAAAAATGACCTTAAAACTAATTTGACGAATCCGTAGCCTACTTAGTTGGTACTGGTAGTAACCCTGACTACAAAGCGAGGGGCCCGGGTTCGATTGCCTTCCGGGGCACTTATTTATGTGACAGATTATTTGATTGTTTTCGGGTCATGCTAGTGATGTATTATTAGCGTTGTCCATGCCACTCGTGACACAGGGAATCCTAGTGCGGGGGTAGGAGTGGGTTAGCGTATAATTATTTATTGTTAATCTCCCTAATACTCCCAGAGTATTCTTTAAACGTAACTTTTTATAGTTTTACTAAAGTGGATAAAGACAGATATATATACAGATAGATGTACTAAATAACTCCATATCAGTCAACGCTTTTATCCGTCCATTTTTATCGGAAAAATAACATTTAAATAATCCAAGTACGTGGACCGCAGATGACAAATGGATCTGTATTTTTAGTGCAGAAGTGCACAAATTTTATGAATGTTGAAGGCGTAAAATGTGGACATTGCTCTTGTGGGACAAGTAAGAGGGACGCTATGGACAATTGCAAATTTTAGGTCACTTTGACAATGCGGAAAGACAAAGGCGCGAACTAAGTATAATAGAATCGCCGTGTAGACAGCTACATACAGGCAAAGAACTACACTTGCTAATTATTTTCAGATTCATACGACGCTAACGAACCATTTCGGCAGTTTATTTTCATTTACGAATATGAAACAAAGAAAAATATATCACACACGTATCATATCACGTACGAATATGTTTCGCTTTAAATTATTTTGCTGTTTAGTTGAAGGTGTCTGAAACTTGTTTTTTTGTAGTCTTTGGTGTGTCATGCGAATCCTGGATAACTCGATTGCATAAGGTCATATCTACACAATATATTTGAGTATATATGACATTATGCGCCCGCACATGATTGATAACTGTGACCGATCTAGAACAAGAATTAAATAGGGACTAGGATAGTTAGTCCGGTTAGGTGACGGTGTTAGAACATTAATTCGTTAGTTTATAAGTAAGTAAGAGGACTGTCATCAAACACAATCAGTCTCCCTTTACTCCACTTTCATGGTGCGTGTAACCATAAAAAGTAAAAGATAGAGGTTCTCACGTTACAAACCCAATAATAGCTCATCTCATCTTATTTGTCGCGAAAAAACTAGTAGATATCAATATTTAGGGATCTGGAATTTGTTTTCTGTAATAGCACACCCCTCTTGAGGCATCGTATTACTTTATGGTTATTGTAATAATCTGGGCTAAATAACTTTGCTTCAAATAACAAAAAGTAATAAGTTGTTAAAAAAACAGTTTTTAGATATAAAACCTTAAAGATATCGATGTCGGTAAACTTAGAATAAAACAAAAATTATTTAATTATCAGATGATTGCTTCTGTACCCAATGGTGTTATATAGGTAATACAAAAGGAAGATTTACCTAAGTACTTGTTTTTAAATTGAAATATTTTTTGTACTACGTATTGCTACAAAAACGTAAAATATTGTCATGTTTTTCCAGTAAGAATTTTCTTTTATATTGACACGGAAATCGAACCTAGAAACCTTCTTATAAAAATTCATAAAAAATTGCTGTAATTCTTATTAGTTCAACTCTGTAAGAACGATAAGACATACCTACACCGACAAAACACTGTTACAATACTACAAAACTCCACACTTATAAGGAACTCCTAGACAAAGTTCCATGCATCTATATTCTTTTAGGTATGTCACAGTGATAAGATGGCTAAGAATAAATTACATAATTTAGTATGAGGCACTTCAAATAATTACATATTTTACCACCCACTTCAAGTATTACGGTTATTAAACGATTATATACTGTCACAGTACCCTAATCAATCATTCGCACTGGACCACTTGATGGTGAAAATGTTTACACAAAAACCAATTAAAAACAGATTTGTCTGATCTGCGTCTGTTAGTATTTTCCGGTATATTGAATGTTGCATCATTTACTTATCGATGAGTCCTGGTACATAATGTGACAAGCAAGTACAAGTAAGTAAGTACAAAATTAATGTGTCACATAATACAATTGGCTACACATTAATGGCCCAAGATTGAGCAATGATCTCTCCTTATAACTGAGGAGGCTTGTACTATGCTCCACCACGTTGGTGCCACGGTTGGTGGAGACCAATCCGCACTGGAGATGACACTCATGAATGAACGTCTAAAAAACAAAGCATAAACTTGAGAGTGTAACATTTTTATACATCCAGCAAAGTGCGAGTCGGACCTGTATACGTAGAGTTCTGTACCACAGAGCGTAGATGACTTTGTCCTGTGACAGAGTTCGGACGCATATACCTACTTGGTGATTTTTAATTCACTTGACATATTCGAGGACATGATAGTTATGTACATAAGAAAGTTGAACTTGAAAACCTATTTGTGTATTTTTGTACTCGGAACAGGTGATAGAAAAAGTAAATAGGTACATTATAGCCGCTTAACTTAAAGTAACAAGTGAAGGGAAAATTTAAACCCTCAATATTCCATATTAATAAACGTTTGCACCCTTCATTTGTTTATTAAGAACAAGTTTATGTGTACGGTCAAATTCAAACCTTTATGCTCCTTAATACGGTTCAGTTTACTCTGATTAGGTAAGTACATTAAACCTTATCGGTGGTTAACAGTTGAACGAGTTCTCATGCAGTAGAAAATATGAGAAAAATCTCGCGGTTTTCTATCAACTCTTGAATATGTACAAATTGTATTATGCATCCTACTTTGTTGACTCTTACATACCATTAGATACTATATTGTTAGTACGCCCACACGTATGGACTGAAGCGATTGTAACGAGAATATTTCCTTTTGGATCCAGTACATGGGGATAAAATTATACTTTAAACTCACAGTATGGACTGAACCGGCCCTATTAGAAGTACTTAGATAATATTATGTATATTGCTATTAGGTTAATATTTATTGGTATTATTTTATTCATAGCGAGCTTCCACGCTAGTGATGGCCAGTTAGGGCTGCAAATTAGTCGCCAAATGACTCATCGTATTCCGGTGGGTGTCTTGAAAGCCAGATCTATCTTTCTTGATTCACTTTTCTTATAAGGCTGGAAACCCATTGATAAAGCCTTTGGTGTTACTGATATGGGTAAACCTTGACCAAAGGTCATAAGGATATAAACCCGATATCAACAGCTATTATTGTCAATTGTATTAATAATTACCAAATTTTAATATTACATTACTGTAATGAAAGCACAAAAGTATAAAATGATCACTATATATAGTTCGTTGGAAAAATCAGGAAAGTGAAATTGAAATAACACCGCATCTACCACGTGTAAACAAATAGTCGACACGAAACACATAAAACAGCGGCTTTTAATGGACTCTGTCCGTAGGCAATAAAGTCACGGGGTTACATTATCCATCTAGTTTTCTATTCAGATATCTTTATAGTTTCGCTGTACATTGACAGCCCTACAAAGGATATAGGTGTCTATCAAGTTCGAGAAACAAGTCATGTACGTGTTTTGATTGAAATTGACGATACTATATTAACCAGTTAGAATATTTGGCACGCTCTCAGCATATTATTATCTTTTCGACATCAAATCACGGGAATACGTCATCAATGTCTCTGCATGGGAGACTTATATTATGACGGGGTAATAATATTACGATAGCGACATGGATGTAACAATAGGTCATTTTTTTAGTGTTTTTTTTTGTTATAACAAATTATGCTAAGACTTCAATTAATTAGAGGTCTATCGAAAGACAAGAGTCTCCTCGTAATTAAAAAGGATTATTTTCCCGCAGAGAAATATATTTTTATGACTAGTGCATTCATAGAATCCAGGGAACGCTACCACGAGAACGTAGTCCGATCCGTTGGTCAGACCAATTCCGCATAACTCTCAAGAGCTAAATGCAAGAATGGTACAACATGGCCCAGGATAGAGAGATCCGTGAAAGTGGTCAAGACCCTCAGCATTGAAGACATCGACGCAAGGATTAATACCTAAAGTGTGTGAGTGCATTAATAAAGCAAAAAAAGGATTATCTTCCTGTTCCCGGACCATGTTTACATAGCGTAGGACCAGTTGATATTGCACCAGTAAATATTGCGTGCCTGTTCTAAAAAAAGTAAGAAATACCTTCCGTAGTTAGCGACACGAATTTCTGAACAGGAACAAATTTTACGCCTTCTTCAAAAAATTTCCCTGCAGGTAATTAAATTTGTAAAATGCTGGTCTGTAAATTGACCTCCCTGTTGATCGGATCTAATTATTGATACACTTTTCTGTCATACTATAAAATTGTACAGCGTAAGGTATACAGCGTAAGGTATAAGGCAGGCATTTAAGAGAAAACTGTTTTTCCTCAAATATTATGTTAATTAAGATGATTTATGATTTGTTTCATATCTGAATTGTTACAAAAAACTAAAGGAGGCGTAGGAGATAAGGAGATAGAAAGGCTTTAGGCTGACCTATTGAATAATTATTAAATTATCTATGTATTAATATCATTCACATATTAAAATAGTTATTAAAATTGTACCCCTTTTTTAAAATAATATACGTACGAAGGAGTGTTTTGGTATTATACATTTAAAGTTTATACGGAGGCAGAAATCTAAATTTTATACAGTCATACATAATGTCTTTAAAACTTATTTATTACAGTCTAATAACCTACCCTCGATTTGGTAAAATCAATGTTTAAGGGTAACAACTGTAGCGTGACACTTGACTATAGCTTTCTTATATATTAAGGTAATGTGTACGTTCATAATGACAATCTGAAGTAACCTGAAGTTGTATATTATCGTAACAAATGTTGTCGTAAGGTAAAAAAATCATTTTAAAATCTGTGGTACCAATCTATAATTGAATGACTCAATTACTCTAGCCGACATGTATAGGTAATATATCATAGTACTTTTAAGTTAAACTATACTATGGTTTACTTGAGAGTGACATCCTATTAATAGCTGGGGGCACTCAAGCGAAGCCTTCTGCATCGATCTGACGAGAACAAGCCTGAATACTTCATTATCTTCACTACCTATATTATCAAAACCTCGGGCTATTTCACAGGTCAACAAGTGATCATTTAAACGAATGGTAACTTTGGTTATGATCAGAAATATCGCAGTGTCGGCAAGTAGCAGGTAAGTATGATAATTATAGTAAATAAAAATTCATTAGATCTTTATAACATTTTATTGACACGATTTAAACAAGTTTAGTGTATTAGTAGGTATTATGTAAATATAAAAAAAAGTTCTAACGAAGTGGATTTGTGGCGATTTATTTAAGCTATCAATGCTCAAAGGGAAATTTTAATTCAATTAAAAAATAACCAATTGCTCTATATTGGCTCTATATTGACAATGCTAAATCTACATTGTAGTTAATTAACGGTATTGAAAAATAATTCTAAGGTTGCCCACGTTTAGTTTTCATTAGCGATTCATCGTCTTCTCTCACTCTGTTACCCTCGCGCTTGGCTAAATATGCTCACAAAGTGAGGAGCAAAAGCCATAGTCATGCGAGCGAGCTTTCTGAACATTATATTTGTATTTTTTATTTGTATAAGTGGTTGACAACGATCCCACCTGATGGAAAGTGCCAAGTAGCCCTTAGATGGTAAAGTTTAGTTTTGTCTGGAATAAAAACACTTACCTATAACATTAACTTATTATTTATAACCACGCAATAAATTATGAGAAAATTGAAATCAACTGTTCGAAATTTAACCATTTCTGACATAAGGAAGGAAGAAGCATATAATTATCTAATAAATTCACAATTTAGTTATGTAATATATATAACATTCCAAATAACTCTGCGTTTCAGAGTAAAAAGTAACATATTCTATTTACCCCTGTTTATTGTCAGTTGTTAGGTGTTCAGGCGTAGACAGAGAATTTCTAGCCAAGCACAGTAAATAATGTTCCCACGTCGCGCTATCTTACGGAACACCTCGTAGGTCCTTTGACATAATATTCGCTAGGGTAATGTTTTTATACAATCGTGTATACATAAAACTTTTCTAAGTAATATTATTACGTTTTTTTAATGATAATAGCCGATAAACGAGTAGACGAGCCATATGAGTGGTCAACCTTCACCGTCGCCCGCAAACATCAGTAACACATTTATGCATCACCGATGCGTTGACGGCCAAGAAAGAAATAGATAGCGAACATCTACTCAAGCGAATTTGTCACCGCTTACAAGTCAAAAATAAAACATAATGACACTGATGGATGGACGATAAATGTCTACAACATGGTGCCAACGCGACGATAAGGCCGGAGATACACCAAAAAAGTTTTTCAAGCGACAGCAACATTGACATAAATACTATGTCAATGGATAGCAACGAGTAAATCTGAGTAACTTAGGATAACATTTCTATCAAATTTACGACGTTAGCGGGTACTCGTGGATTAAACGAGTCTTAATTTATATAAACATTGCTTAAGCGAATTTGAAACTCGCAATTCATGCCCTTAACAAGCTAGGGTTAGCTGAAGTATTTTTCAACGGCAATTGCCAAAACTCGTTGATTTGGAGTGAGTCTGAATAAACGAAGGCCGAAGAGAGCTTGTCAGTGAAAATCACACCATTTCTTCACAGACGACTATATTGTAAAGAAAAGTGTGTCAATCAGATTTAAAAACCTTTTATTATGACATGTAAATCATTCTTGTATAATAATTTATATGTTTACACTTTAGGTATCCACGATGCCTTACATCGTGGTTACCTGGATTGGTCGTCATCGTGGATTAAAGACTATACTAGGTACCTAGGTCATTGACAAGGTGGTAGGGCAGAGGTATCAAATGTAATAACTTATTATTCTAAAAGCGATGATATAAATATTGTTAGTAATAATAATAAATCTCGTTAGTCTCCTAACTATAATTACTGACAACGCACAACCTGAACCAATCGAAATAGACGCATGAAACTTTGTACGAGGGTACCTTATACCTATAGTATAGCGAAGCACTAAGAATTCGTACCCTAAAGGCGAAAATAGGGAGTAAAAGTTTCTATGAATATAAATATAAATTTCATAAAATTTACTTGAAACTTCAAATTCATCACATGACCTAATTGGAGCTTATTCCTTACGCAACTTCTATTTTATTTTTCTGTGCATGCTTTACTGCAGTACCTAATTTAACATCAAGCAACAAAGGAGAATAGCTAATTATCATGTCATTCGTTCGATTGTAATAAATGGCAGCGGACGACATAAATGTTGCTACTTAAATCCTTTGTGTATAGTATAGGTTATAATTAAACTTTACGAATTCTAAAATTGTGTAATAGCCATGTACAATGTACCTACTAAGCGCGTTAGCATGAACAGGGCTGTTGCAAAACAAACGCGACTTAACGCGACGCTAATGCGTTTACGAGCGTTCGCATGTGTCGCTAAATGTCGCTCAATTGCCGCCTTTTAGGCAGTTGTCCCACCGCCGGCGACTAGCGCGTAGCGAGTAGAGTTAGAAACTGAAAGCGAGTTGGCGAGCAGCGAGTGTGTTGATAGTTATGTCGCTGGGCTGTCAGCGAGTGACAGACTGTGACGGACGAGTACTCGCACTACTCGCTCGGGGCGTATATATTGTGTAAGTACTCGGCGTGTGTTCAGGAGCTCTATTTTTGAATTTCACTCGTATACGAAAATCACGAAAACTTATACCTACGAATTGAATATTTCATTATTTTTTAAATTATCATTATATAAAATGGGTACTTATCATCTTCTGAAACATGTCCTTTGAAAACTTCATACTAAAAGTAGTGTTAAAGCTTCAATTTTATGGGAAATCTGTACGTGCCTTTATACGACAAAGCTTTATAAGGATAGAAAAATAGAATTTAGAACTTACAGCAAATTATAATTAATAAATTAACGAGATAAAGGATTTTTCAAGCAAGGTCCGAGTTGTTACAATAATTTCTTTAATTTCATTCACTTTGCAATCAGATCCAATTGATATACGTGTAAGATAAGTTCTTTATTATTTCTCATAGACACTGAGGCTGTAGTGTGCACTGCCATTGACATGGAAACTAAATTAATGTATAACTCAAGGCTTTCAGCATCTCGCTTCGGTAGTAAAAAAATAAAAAGCTTAAAAAAAAGAAGGATTTAAAACGTCTCTTAATTTTCTGATTTTGTAATTTTTCTGGAATTTTGAAGTGGTTTGTAACTTATTTTTCATTAAAACATTTTATTTAACTTACCATATTTATTACTTTGTTAGTTGTTACTTTAGGTCAATGCTTGCAAGGTGAAATTAGAACAATTAATTACCTTTCATCCTACAGAATCGAAATTTTGTTGCTTTAGTTCCGACGACAATGTATTTTCATGAAAAGAATTACCTTAAGGCTTTGTAAAGTGATTATCATAATAGTATTTCTATTTAATCTTCCAAACAGTTGTTAATGCTCATCGATGACCAATTAGTGGATATTAACCCGTTTTCGTTGTCTTATCCCCTCAGTTGCTATAATTACAGTGTAGGTACGGTTTGGTATAAGTATCTAATACCTAAGATATCCTAACATAATTTGTTTCTAAACACAGTTCTAACGCAGTGTTTACGCGTACAATATATTTCATGCTAATGGGTAATAAATTGTAAAATGGTAGCAAGTTTGCCCTTGTGGTAACACACCCTGAGATTCATATTAGGTAGGTAACAAAATAATGCCACTGCTCAGACAATAGACAAATCAGGAATAAGGGTGCGTTTATATTACACGCATGATCGTAGCGCGGCCTCCGCGCGAACACTATCGCGTCGTCTAACTGGGGCCTAACACGTACCTAGGTAGTTAGGTACCTACAGGAAAATTATAAGTTATGGAAAATATTTAGGTAGGAATCGTGATGATTTATGTTACCATTCTTTTTTACCAAAGTACACAAACGAAAATTGTCTCGTCTCTGTATTCCATAACCACCTAATAACCGCTCTTAAATCTGAAGTCTGAAGACATAACATAGGTACCTACCTAGTCATCTATGTGCCCGCTTTCATAAAATGATCGATATCTAGGGAAGGCGTGCTTTATTCATACTATGTAATACATAATAAATTAATGAACTTAATCGGCTAACAATATCAAAAATACGCACTACCTATTACGCCTGGCAACGTCTTAAACGCACCAGTGATAAAATAATTATGTAAGAAAACCCTGTTGCACATCATTGTGACAACTTTTTACACATAACTAATGAATACTTAAAACAAATATTAAAATTACAGCACAAAAAAATTACAATCTCATTTATATTTTATTTTTCCCTGAAAAACCGAGGAAACGTTATTTTAGTCAGAAATAATCACATTCTTGAAGGGGACAGAATTAATTTAAAAGATAAATAAGGACGGGACCAGCCCATTCCGGCTATCGTGTCGGTCACGTTGTACTTACCTATACTTAGTGAGCGTTGACGGTGTGAAAAATTGATTCGCGTGATCTCGGTACTAAACAGGGCGGTACTTTGTCTAGTTGAGTTATTTCACTTTATACGAGATCTAACTTAGCCAAATATACTTACTAATTAAAACCATTGTTACTGGCAACTTATACAATTTTACTTTTAGTTAGTATTAGATGTCATTGTGTTTAAGGATTTTGTCAATTTACAGTAAGTAGCACTATGACAAATATGAGAATGGAACAGAAAGTGATAGCTACATGAAAAGTAGGTAAACCAGAATGATTATTTCTGCCCGCACTCATGCATCAAATGTGGAGTACAGAACCTTAATTATTAATTTTTAATCTAACCATCGTCTAGGGCCTAGACTCCAGGCATTTAAAACATAAAAGTAGTTTTTATTTTACAGCGCCGAACCTATCCTTGGTGTGGGATATAAACAAATATTAAGTAGTACCTACCTTCTCGGTAGCCTATCTCATATACCTACCTATCATAAAACTTCCTTTACTAGTTCTCCAATATGCTAATAATCTTATTTACATACGTACATAGCTACAAAATATAACCTTCGAAGATGACGAAGATACTAGGTCTCGGATCGCATTTTTCTTTCATGTCAATAGTCAACTTACGACGAGCAAACGTGCAGATATAGGTACTTAATAGGTACTTACTCAGATACTCTAAACTGACCAACTGATGGTAAACGGTAGCGTCACGTACCCACGATATACCTGAGTACCAATAATGGACATGGTTTTGAACATAACCATGCACCTACCTAGTTGTTGTCCGAAATAAGGCCTGCGCGGATGACCTTTTAACTGAATTTCAAACAGACTGCATTAGCGCATTAAGCACCCTTAGCGATGAAATATCACAAGATCATTTCTTAGTGGACCTACGTCTTTTACTCATAAACTACCTCCCTCTCTAATTTCAACATCTTAAGTCAAGTCGTTTTTGAGATTTCGTGTTAAATAAACGAGTTAGCATTCTAAACTATTCTACTAAAGTAATATTATAGAGATGAGATTACTGCCTTTTATCTGGGGGTAATAAAATGTCTCAAGCTTCCTCAATCTAATACTAAAACGATACTTTACAAAAATATGAACTTATATGAAAACAAATAAAATAAATATAAAGTCAGCACACTTAAAATAGGAAAACTCAGATAACTAGAACCATATAACCGTTGGTTTTGTGATCCGTAAAATTAACATATTGACAGGTAAGCTCTTTCCGTTGCTAAGTAGTTTCCAATATACCTAATAGTTTGCAGAACTCCCATCGTGGTCGCGCAATTTCTAATGCAAATCTTTTACATTATATTTGTTCTGACTCTACATTCTAAGCACCTAGTTTATGCATAATATTAAGTACCTAAAGTACTACCTATAGATTTAATGACGCATATCGGGGCTACCAACAACCATGTTTATCGAGTACATATGTATCTAGCACTGCACTTTATAATACGTACTTGTATACCTACCTATTGCCAACTACCTACCTATTACTTAATAATACCTACCTACCTAGGTACCTAAAATAGTACCTAAACACAAATAAGACAACACGAACATTTATCTGACACATAAATGACTTCCCCAGACACAGAGTCGATCCCAGGACCCCTCGCTTTCCAGTGTCGCTATCAACTGGACAATGGGGTCGATGTCGTCTATAGATTGCTAAACTGTATGTGAAGGCCTTTGTTAAGTAAGAGGCAGATGTCATAAAGTCATCCCGCTCGTTATTGACTCGATACATCATTTATTACTTGACTCACGTTTCAATTTTCCGTAGGACCTATTTGTGTAATAGACCTTTCCAACTTGATACTACAACTTTTTATATAATTTGCCATTCAATACTGAACCTATTGAATCGCGAACATTATCGCGAACTCAATTTTGGACTATTATCCTTTGC
The DNA here is from genome assembly GCA_905404295.2 of Ochlodes sylvanus. Classification (NCBI taxonomy): domain Eukaryota; kingdom Metazoa; phylum Arthropoda; class Insecta; order Lepidoptera; family Hesperiidae; genus Ochlodes; species Ochlodes sylvanus. Next base: position 4,669,472 of record FR990131.1, on the reverse strand, counting down.
AACATAGCAAGGGTTAACATCCATATTTAAAGGTACCTACTTACCTACATGTTTCCCAGGTACCTACAAAAATGTTGAATGTTGAAATCGACCCTGTTTTACTTGACAAAACCACACTTTGTATAAGTGAACAAAATATGAGTGAGCACTAAAAGTTTTTATAAAATTGTTGTCATTAAGATGCTGATGAAATTTTTATTTAAATAATTACTAGCTGACCCACCGAACGTTGTTCTGCTATATAGATTACTTGTAGTGATTTGGACATTGTTCACACACCTTTATGAACATTATGGAGAACTCTCAGGTGTGCAGGTTTCCTCACAATTTTTCCTTCACTGAAGCAAGTGATAATTTAATTCTAATATGCACATTTTAACTAGAGGTGCATGAGGGGTTTGAATCGAGACCTACCGGTTCGGAAATCCAAAGTTAAACCACACGGCTATCACTACTCATAAGTATTCATTATCTTTAATTAGTAAGTAACTACCACAACAACTACTACTTATATACAAATGAATATGGACAGTTAGGTATACATACCCCATTGATCTAAATATACAAAATCTCATTGTAAACGTTTGATAGGCATGAAGCTAAATGAGTATCTCCTAAATTTTAATGTCCGTAAAGTAGTAATTACAGCGAATACGTAAGCCATCATTCAGAATATCCGTTTTATCGTTTGAATATAAACCTCTTTATAACCCTCCTTTTAATTGTAACAAGTTTGTACGTAATTCGGTTTATGAGGAAATTTGTCCATTATTAGATAATGTTGTAACGTCATGTTAACGCTGGATAGCGTAAGGATGAAGAATGGGAGAGCAATTGTTAGTGATAATAATTATTATCAATTATAATTAACTAATTAACTGACTAATTATAATTAGTCCTGTTAGTCTTTTTAGTAATCGTTAAGTTAGTACCTATTTGTTAGTAAGAGTCTCGTTCTAATTTCATCACAAATGTGTTGCTACCCTTGAGGATTGAGATGGCCAACTCTAAAAAGTGTTACGGCTCCACACCTTCACCTTTCTAACGGGAACACATTTGCTGTCAAAATAATTACTACACGATAGAAATATTACTAGATTCCGAAGCGGGCGGTGGTACTACCCCGGGCGAACTCTAGCGCTCAAGCCACGTGGCACGTGCACCGATTCAAAATTTGGCATCACATTAATTCAGCTAATTTGTAATATTTTTAAACATAACCTATTAGCTGCATTAATGTGATAAATGTCCTTTAGTTTTAAATTAACTTAAATGTTTCCCATAAAATCTGAACGGCGCGATTCAGCCAAAGTTTTAGTACCGCCATCTGTTTACACATCTACGTAGTTATCCTTTCATGGTATTGCAATATAGATGCTATCGAAACAAGAATTGAATTTCAACTTTAATACACTTGTTTACGAATATTTAAAAAAGCTATACATGATTTCAGAACTTTTACTAATATTCAAAATTTACAGGACATTGACAGATATTGTTAGTCTTTCATTTTGTTTCACCCTGAATGCGTAGTACGATAAGGATCTCGATGAAGTAGGTAACAGCTATCATATAGGTATATAAAATAAAATACAATGTAATTTAAATAATAACCATTTATTGAAAACGACAATACATAAAGCTCGAAGATAAAAATAATCAAAATAATACATCGTACAACAAGCCAGACCATACAAAATCTGGAGTAAATATAGCACATAAATGTTTCACAAAATAAAAGTTGTACAAAAAAGTAATAAATTTGACATCTTTCACAGACACTTCAATGAAACTTTTGAATCGTAAACCGGATGCATTCGTACGTTACGAACGCACATCACGTAACATACATGGTAAATATAAATAATTGTATACTCCACTGTGCACTCTAAGCTTAACCCTTGCGTTAGCATGACGCGAGGAGGCTGGCACACTTTAGGTATAGTCTACCATATACAATTAAATACTACATAGTAACGTAATATAAAACATCTAAACAACAAATATATATTATATCAACAAAGACATCAAATGGACGCATCTCCACGTAACGAAATCCCGTCGGCGTGTACCGTGCATGTATCGTACATAAGGCACTAGTTTTGGTACATCGGAAACTAATACACGAATCCACGTGACTAACTGTAATCTCTCTCGATTATATCGGAACATTAACTGATTAATAAACTATTTTGTACTCTTACTTGACGTAAAATGAAATATACAATCGCCTTTAGACACTAGTCATTTTAACCACTTTGGTTCTAACTTCTAATGCTAAGGAATACTTGTTAACTAAATGCTCGTTGGGGCAACGATAATTTTGTTCGAGATTCGACGTGTGTTGTAACACTGAATTCGAGTGGGTAACAATTCGAATGTAAATCACTAATTAATTTATCAAACGCTAATTAGCTAAGATAAATCCTAACCAACTTCTCCTTCAACCGAAGGTAATAAAGACATCCAGAAGTAAGTACTTAAAGTACGACTTATCCTCACCTATCGTAAACAAAAGATTTATGTATTGTTACGTGGTAATTAAACATAAAGGGTCGTTGGGACTACTTAATGTTGTTATGGGCTAATTGCATTCACGTGGCAGTTATAGAAACATGTTAGTACATGCGATAACAACGTGATAAATTGAAAGAAGATATGGCATGGCATATGGAAGATATCATTGGGATATTACAATATTACAGATACAAAAATGCATATTTCTCTCATGTCTAAAATTTCGTTCACTCACGGAAAACACTGATTTAAATCACTGTTACACTAAATTCAAATACTAATTCGTCATACAATGTTAGCTTTTTGCTGTAATACAGCAATGAATAACGAATTAGTATAAGAATTAAAAGTTGTAACGTCTTAACTGTACGAAAAATACACAGATATTACATAAGAATACACTTTGTTTACAAAATAACAATCAAGAAACAAACTTACAGTACAACCGTATTTGTGACGAACTAGTGCAAAACAGCTGAAGACTTAGAAAAATTACTATATAATAAAAGAAAGTTTATTGAAAATGCACTCGGATTGCTAACCACGACACATGGATATATTCACTTAGAAAGCGGTCAAGCTCAGCGGAAGCCTTTGGGGGCGAAGTGGTGCAAGTTGCAGTGGTAGGCGACGGCGAGCAAAGCGGTGCGAGTATCGAACATAAGTAGAAAGAGTTGCCCCAGCCACTCGCCCGGGGACAACCTTTCTACTGCCCCGTGTCAACGGGGCGACCTCATCAGTCTCTCGCACTGCGTCAGTAGATACTTCTTCTGCTGTTCATCGTACAGGAATATCACCTTCCCGGAGCCCGAGCTCGGGAACATTCCCAGGACCTTTCTCTTCGCGGTGGGAATATACACGCCCCTGTTGACGGCCGTTGGCACTTCGGGAATTTCCGTCCACAGGTACGTCCACACGATCTGTTTGGAACACGTATTAGCGACACGAATAGTTGGTTACACATTTATTAGACATCTATGTGACAGATTAATATATCGTCGAGTCGTGGGTGTTTGAGGTGACACGCTTTGTAGATCACCCGCAATGTATATCGTAGTGCGGGGATGCGAGCGTGTGAGTTGTTATTTTTTTTTATTTACTGAATGATTAGTGAAGTCAGTTAAAGCAGGATATGTCATTTGCTTTAACCGTGAGGCCAGAGAGAGCTTTACGATCAATACGTCTAAGCTAGTAGATTAGCTTCCCTAAACACGGAAGGACATTCAATAATATGTATTTAGCTCATAACAGTCACCTATTAACAATTAACTTAGCGCGTCGAATTTATTATGATAACTACAATAGTTCTTAGTATTCTTTGTATTTCTACTTTGTGTACTGAGACATAAATAAAATATAAGTAGGTATTAATAACACTATGTATAGAATTGTCAAAACATAGTTTGTGCCTTGAGGTGATATAATTAATTAGTATAAAGTTGTTTACAGGGTGTTGCGAGCGTCATGTTTTATGTATGACGCAATACGGCGGCCGGCCGCGCGCCGCTCTCGATATTCCAATAAATATTTCATGACGTTGCCCGCGAAACTGAGATATATAATATTCGGTTACGATAAGGAACCACACTTAGTTCAGTGTCGGTTCACATTTATTTATTTCAAAATTATTTGATACAGGATATCATAAATTCAACATCGGGGTAATAGTAGTTATTACTTATTCACAGCAATTTATATCATATACATCTCTCACTAAACCTTAAGCGGTATTTCATACAATATTTTAAAATAAATTTCGTTAATAAAATAAACAAATTGTGCAAAGTTTCTTTTTAAATAAATATTACTGTGTTGCATAATATTTATTTGCACTATTATTTTTTTCTTCCACCTAAAGTTAGTCAGCAAGAGATATCGATTTTAGCAATAAAACCTTTTGAATATCTCTCTGTACATGACCATTTTGTGTAATCTTTGAATTTTGGCATACAATATATATGTATCTATCATATTATATCTATCTTTTTATATATCGTTTCTCTATGTGTTCTCTATTTCGTATAATATTTGGTGTACAACAATTGTATAATATTACGTTACCTGCCACCCTCCGAACACGTTATTCTTCTCCAAGTAGAGCAGACGTTTGTCGGTGCACATCACTACCTCCTTGTTGGGGATCACCCACACGTGCGCCTCGTACGTGTCCGTGCTCACGTATTTACCCTGCAATCAAATTATCGCATCACTACTCTGAAATGGAACACAACCATATCGACGATACTATTAATCGCCCTCGCTTTGCTAGCGGTAAGCTTTGCCTTAGATAAAAATTACTTTACATGGATTTTTTTAATTGACAATTATATTTTTTATACGCGTGACGTCACCAGATCTTACCTTCTCCAGTTCGAAGAGCATCTTGTACCCCTCGGCGTGCATCCTCGAGTAGGGGCGCACGCCCGCGTCGGGCGGCAGGTAGCGCGGGGCGCGCCGCTTCGTCACCTCCTCGGACAGGTCTGCCGCTCTGTTACCGTTACATGCAAACATATTTTTACTTCAGATGCGTTACTCTCATATGACGCGAATTGCACTTTGGTACCCGCTCCTATGACATTATTATAACTAAAGATGCGGAGTATACTTACGGAATGACTGAGACAGAAAGAGTGACATGAAAAGTACGCCATATGACTGGAATTGACTTCCCCACTTTTCACTCGTTAGTGACATATCTACTTCTTATTTAATTGTAATATTATTGATTACATGGCACTTAGAAACCTCTTAAAAGAATGCCACGTAAATCTCTTAAACCTGATTTAGTATGCGACTATCGCAATACAAATACTAATGTCGGCGACGGCTGCCTGTGTACGAATCTGTGAATTTGTTTAGCAGATAGATATAAAAGTCATCGGCTAACGGAAATTTGCGCAGCATTATACGTACTTTTCATTTGCACGAGTTGTAGACTCATTATTAAGTGCACACTAGATTGCAACTGTTTTAACTCTTAAATACAAGGTGGACCGAATGAAATATTATTTTATAATTAATAAATTACTGATAAATTATATTAGTCAAGCAGACAAACATATAAGTATAACAGCATTATTAGCACAATTATAATATTTCTATCTACGGCATACAACATACAATAATCGTCTAGATTATATAAATACTTCTTATTTCAAAGTTAACTAACAACAGAGGAAAAATACTCTTAACACAACACTCCCAACATCCTACGTTAAACCAATTACTACTACCTACCCTAGCTAGGAACCCTGCAAGAACCTACCCAACGTCATTACTTCAAACCATTTAAGAGCATAATTAGCCACCCTACTAACCCTAACCAAGGGCTACTAAAGTCATTGACCTTCTTACACCGACGTCACGATCCACGAACGATAAATTAATTCGTCGAGTGTGAAAATACGTCGTGTAATGTAATGTCGCGACGGATCGAAATACTGCCACTATAATATCCTGCCTGAATTATGAAGTTACTGTTTACGAAGTAGTTGTATAGAAAATATAATTAAAAATTTTACTATTATAACAATCTTAATTTCCAGTAGTGTTTTATTTGAAACAGCTTTTTTAACAAAGGCAATACCGTTACTTAATTAAGTTAGTAGCTATTTTGTTTGACCGTGAGTAAATCTTTTAAATAAATTTTATAACTCTACATTTCAAATTAAGTCCCGCCGTAATTAATGGACGGCCGCCAACCGCGGTTCACAACGTCGGTGTACAGCAAAGTCGTATCGTCTGAACCTTTTCACAGACGTGAGCAGTCCTGACGTGAAGTCGACCACGCCGCCCACCGGCCGCACCAACAGGCCGATCGCCCCGCGTCCGAGCCCCTTCACAAACCCGCTCGCGCCGCTCTTTTGCGCGCCTTGAATCGGACGGATCACTACTCCACGGACCCCGTCAAACACGCCCTAATATAAATAACTTTAATACTTTTTATTTTATTTTATTTATTTGAATACAATTGATTTCTTTTAGAAGAGTTTTTTTTCACTACTTCAAGCAAGATGATATTACAAAAACAGCATTGCACCCAGCATTGTTACCAATAAAATAGAACTAATTTTCTTTAAGTTATATAATATAGAATAGAATAAAAAATAGGCCTCGAACAATTTTTTTCCTACTCCATTTTATTTCTATGAATAAACAGTTTCAATTCCCTGCTGTTTAATGTTAAAATATGCCCAGATAGCAAATCTTTGGTTATTTTTAATCATACTTTAGCCCTTTCCTAAACAAAAATTCATAAAACGTAGTTAAAGAATTAAGTCAAAGTCTGATTTTAATTCGCGTCGTAATTTGTATTCAGGAAGATACAACGTTATTAATAAAATTAAACAATAGCGTTGACTGCCGCAATATCATTAGTATTTTTATCTCGTACAATCAAATCAAGGAACGAAGAAACCGGGTTCCGTTCAAAGTAATATATTTATGTGTCAGATAAATGCTAGTTGAAACTATAAGCGACGGATCCTGTTATTGTGAACATATTATAAACACGTTGCTGGTGAGATTTCGATCCACAGTTTGAATCAGTTAGCAGGAATTTGCACATGGTTCCACATTGATTCGCCCATGGCAAGATATGTTGCCATTCTACAGTACAAAATACATTACAGGGTAGAAAACACAACACTCCAAAAGTTATAAGTGGTTGTGGTAAACTTTAGAACAAAATAAAAATCTCGTGACAAATAATTTGAAATGTATGAGTATTCATATCCTTTAAATCAAAGAATAATAATACGATGAGCTAATACGTACAGTACAAATAACAAAACTCACAACTGCATGTACGTTATATTTTTGCACCAATACGTATAATTATCTTATCCAGACTTCTCTTCCCGAAAACAAAAATGCAAACACATCACATAAACCATAAACAACCAACCACGTGACAAAATACTCTTCTTCGCTTTTACTTATAACAGAAATACTTAATAAACCCTCCTAGGCTCCTAGACATATTCCACTAAATTCACCATTACATGCAACGTAGAAGCTCAATGCAACAACCACGAGTTGAATTTTTGATAAGCCTTTTTAAAATGTAAACATTTAGTACAAAGCGTACACGCTATCGCCCGTGAAGTCCGTTCCAGCAGCCATTTCCGAAAACAATAATCTGGCTCTTGATTTGATCTCATGAAATTAATTAAATTGAAATACCTGAATTATTGCAAAACTAAAAAAATATTATGGAAACTGAAACAGCGAAGATAGCTAGTTTTAATATCACTAAGAAGTGGCACATACTTGGACGAAATAACAATTTCGAGCAACTATTGTTATTTACATAATTATTCAAAATATACTAATGGAACTGACTTAACGCAGTTACTAGGGAGATCGACTTCCGTTTACGATAACAAGTCATGGTTGCTACAAAGATCACGCTATCAGACCATGACATTCACACATACTCTTCTAGACATCACACACTAAGGGCGCGTTCACATAGAACGTCCGTTTTACAGGATCCGTTTTAACTGATCCGTCGCTACTGGAGGTAATATTCACACAGCATTTTGAGCGCGTTCACATAGAACGTCCGTTTTACAGGATCCGTTTTAACTGATCCGTCGCTATTGGAGGTAATCGTTTTACTGGATCCGGAATACTGTCATGTTTGTGAACTGGCTCATACAACTACATACGCTTATAACATATCCGTTTAAACGTATCCTGTAAAACGGGTTTCTATTTATTTTGTTCGATCGGTATTTTTTACTGGATCCGGAATACTGTATTCTGTGTGAAATCGCTCCTACAACTACATACGCTAATAACATATCCGTTTAAACGGACCTGTAAAACAGACGTTCTGGTTTTTTTATGATTTCAGCCCGCACCGATGCAAAGGTTGACATATTGGGCACTGTAATGGTGCTTACAGACGGCGCGAGCTAACGCGAGCCGAGCCGTTCGTGGACGTACGGCTCAGTCTTACTCTGACACGATCATTCGCGCGTCTTTGATCCATATCAAAAAACCGACAAAATGAAAGCTCGTGCTACCTTTGACGAGCCGAGCCGAAGCCAGTTTTTTAGACGGCGCATAGCGCAGGCTATCACGAGCTGACCCTGGCTCGGCTCCGTCTAATCTGAGCGTACCATTAACAAAGCACCATATTCGTACAGGCAAGGCCAATAACCTCTAGATGGCGTCTAACGAGCCGGACGCGAAGTCGAAGGCAGAGATACAAAATAATGTACAAAGGAAAATTAATAAATACTTGTTAATGTTAGCAAAGCACCGCATGCGTACAATCATGTACAAACAAAGAAACAAATGAATAAAAGCGCGTTATTGTCAGTTAACAAAGCACCTCATGCGTACAATTAAGGCCAATAACCTATTGACGACGTCTAACCAGCCGGACGCAAGGCCGAAGGCGAAGACACAAATATATAACCAAAATAAAAATTAATAAAAACTTATTTCTGTTAGCAAAGCACCGCATACGTGTATAATCATGTACAACCAAACAACAAATTAATAAAAGCTCGTTATTGTCGGCTAACAAAGCACCGCATGCGTACAACCGAGAGCAGTAACCTCTTGACGGCGTCGAAGGAGCCGGTCGCGAAGTCAACGACGCCGGCGGTGGGGCGGGTCACCAGCCCCATGGCGCCCATCCCCAGCCCCTTGAAGAACCCCTCCATGCCTTGCTCGCGGGCGCCCGATATCGGCTTTGTGAACACACCGGTCACTCCGTCTACCACGCCCTGGTGGTGCCAATCACGTCTTACACTCCACGAGTGGGATACGTCCAGGGGTACGAGAAGGTACGACGTATTAAAAAATGAATTGAACGTAATGTATTATTACGGCAAAATACATATCGTGAGTACCCGTATCATAATTAAATGTGTACAATCCGCGATGAGTTAAGTATAAAATTCTGAGCGTGATCAATGTTTGGGTAAATAAGCAACAGAATATAGAACATGCAAATTCCTTCAACAATTTTTTTTTCCTTCAATCTTAATGTAATAAGATAATTGTTAAAATTGGTCAACTTCAAAATATATAACAGAAATCTAAGATTCATTGTGGTACTTAATGTAATGACTTTACATGTCGCTTAAAATATTGCGCCACAAATGTTCTTAACAAGTATCTTGTTCACCCATCTAACACGTTCGTTGCGAAGCAAGTGTACGTCGTGTTTTTTTCCATACAAAATTACGATCGACGCAGCGAACGTGTTAATGAAACAATATATAGTCTTCGGGTTTTACGGGTACACTGAAGTATGGAAATAGACCATCAACAAAAGGACGCTTGGTATAATTAATAAAAAATGAAGCGTTCGTCAGTACGTACCATGACCAGGCCTTTACCACTCCTCGCGAGCCCCTCTTGCAGGTTCGCTGGCGGCTTGTTTATGTTGTCACGTCTTCGCCGCTGATAGTCCTGTCAGTGATTACATTTACTTCACTTTACTTGAACACCACATATTCTGAAGGTAGATATAGATCTTTTAGTTTCATTCATATTTAACCCCCCACACAAAATCAAGATCAAAAAGTTAAGATAAAATAAAATATAAATACCATCAAATTCTTAGGTAAGTCAGTAAAACTTCTAAAATGTAACACACAGATTCTTAGGAAATAACTCATAGAGAGCAAAATTACATTATTGTATCTTCTATATCTACAGAAGTATCTTTTTGACTTTTAGTTCAACTTTGACTTTCACTTCAATAAATAGAACACACTGAGTCCACTACAAGATCTACACCGTCCACGGTACCTTGTCCAGGGAGAGTGCGGCCAGCCCGTGCCCCATGGCGCCGGTGATGCGCGACACGGCGCCGGCCGCGCCGCCCACCGTGTGCCCCACCAGCGACCGCACGCCCAGCAGCAGCCCCTCCGCGAACTCGCCCGGCCCTTGGATCGCGCCCTGACAACAACACCGTTCGTCAGACATCCGGGGTCTATAAGCAGCGCGACGACTTAAGGGGCTAAAACTTAAGCTTAGAGGTTGACCTACTAAATATCAAAATCAGCTTGAACTTCTACGCGTTCCTGAGATTAAGGGTCTTAACCACCGACCACACAGCCAATGGACACCTTTGATTTTCCGTATTGAAGAATGCATTCTGGCAACTAGCTGAGGTAAGACGAAGCGGGTGGTACTATAAGCCAGATGTGTTGGCAGAAGCCATTCGCCTGTTATTAGGAGTCTATTGGCTGTGTGGTCGGTGGTCTTGACACATAGATAGACAGAGGGATAACAAATTGATAGTATAAGGGTTCCATTTTTTTTCTATTTGAATACGGGACCCCAAAAATGACCCTCATACATAAAAGTGTCACGACTTCAGACATTTGACCTGATTTTATTGAAAAAAATATTCTGTAAGATAAAACAATTGTCTATTTATCTCCAATATACGAGTATAGTTGACTTCCCGTGTCCACTTTGAGGCCCCAATTTTAACATGTGACGTATTTTAAGGATTGCTCATAAACGTACCTGAAACGGTTCATAGAACAGGTCCTCAACGCCCTTCTTGAGGCCGATGACGAGCCCGTACGGGTTGCCGATGACGTCCAGCCCCAGCACCAGAACGTACAGTTGTTTGAGCGCCTGCCCCGTGTAGTGGCTCTGGACTTGACTAATCAGCTCCTTCTGAGACAGGAACTCGTAGTTCCGCTCGTAGTACGATAGCCTGGTTGGAATTGATTTTTTTTTTTAATAATACCTAGAAGTGTAATTACCGATCGAAAATAGCGTAATGAAAACTGGACCCTGGTCTAGTAGACAAAGTCAGCCCATTCGTTGTTCCGTTTTTTGTTTTTCACTGATATTGAAATTAGCCAATCACGGCTAGCCTTTTGTGTAATGCGGCATAAAATAAGAACCAATTGTAAACGTTTAGCGGTTTAAGTCACGGGAGTGATTTGGACCCATTATTCGGGTGACAGTTTATATGGAAGGGCGTTCTCTATACTTTACAGCTCGTTGATTTTAACATGCAAAAATAAATTTAAACTAATTCGAAATAACCGAGCATTGAACCTATTAAGGCAAACACAGCATGCACTATTTAAATTGAATAGATAATTATGGTTCTATAATAAAATTCAGTAATATGCTCGTAGATCTCGAATGTGGCTATCTCTTCTACCTACCGTCAACTGGGATGAACGTCGCTGTAATTGTGCACGATTGTACCACACGATTCCATCAAGTACACAAGGGGAAAGTTACAAGGTATTTCACAATCAATCATCATCCGATTTAACAGAGAGAGAGCCATTACTTTACTTTCCTCTCTCTTCATTCTTAGTCAACAACACTTTATAATACCTTTGGTGACCACTGACATAAAAATGCAACATTTTCATATCACGTATTATATCTAATTGATACTAACTTGAACACGACATCGTTCATGTCGGTCAAAGTGACGCCGATACTTTGCAGCACTGTCCCGATGAACGTCGGAAGCTGTGTCGCACCGCCCAACGAGAATGATACGTGTACCTATGACAATTCAAATCAATATTGATATGGTCATGATTAGATTGGTACCTATTATAAAAATTCATCTCGTATAATTATATCTAAATTTAAATTCAATTTGACCTTTAAATTCGTTGCACGAATTAGGGAATTTTCAATTATAATTCTTATGTTGTATAAATATTCAACTTAACACTATTTTTAATTATCATTTATTCAACATAATAGTCAGCAACGGCGCTTATAATATTAACTAATATATACATATTTAATATAGTGTGAAATGTAAAATTATATTGCCTATAGGTAAAACTATAATATAAATAAAGAAAAATCCTCGTACCTTGAGCGGAGATAAATGCAAATTATCGTAGAAATTCTTGAGATCTGACGCGACGCCCATGGCCGCTATCGCCTCCAGGGACTGACCAGCCTTCTCCAAGTCTTCTTGGAATGCGTCCAACTGGAATTAATGACGACATTTAATATATATTGCATACCGAACGAGACGGTAATAGAAATTGCAACGTAGACGGCGAAGAGTATAGACCAATGGATGCCATCTATCGCACTCATACAAAAATGGAACAATTACGCTAATGACACGAAAAAAGAGACAGAATTATACTTTATTTTTTTCGAACTTCGTGTCGGTTTTTTCAAGGATAGCAAAGTTACAAGTAAATTTGACAGCGACAGTCGTTTTTTTCTTGCGCCAATTACAATCGTTCACCATAGTTCTATCTCATGTTGGCAACGCTCACCAGATGTCTATATCGTTCTCTGTCTACGGCAACTGTATAGCAACGAAAGCTAAAGAGACGGATATAAACTTACAGCCTCCTGCTCATCGAGCACCCGCTGCGGGAACATGCCCATGAACGCGTTGACGAGCCCCATGTCGACCTTCACGTGGAACTCCTGGATGAGCAGCTTGTAGTACTTGTACTGACGCACCTTGCTGTGCTCCATTATCCGCTCCACTATCGCCACCTCGATGAACGGCTTCATGCCTGCACTCACATATCATAACACATTAAAAATAACCAGTCAAGTGCGAGTCGGACTTGCACACGTAGGGTACGCACCATTGAGCGATATCAACTCATTAATAACAAAAGGTGCAATAAATAAAAAAAAATCGTATTGATTTCGAACTTCGTGCTAAACAAATTTGGATGAATTTGTTTAGCACGAAGTTCGAAAAAATGCATTAGTTTCTTGTATGAGAGCCTCATTTGGGAATAAATTGATTAACATTTTTATTATTTGTCGTGATGGAGGCTTTGATGACACGTACGTTGTCGAAATTTTTAAGTGTGTACCTCGAACGATTTACTAAATAAAACAATCTATTTTTAAGGTTACTTGTACGAAGACCCCCTTTGGGACCTAAATTTATTTATTACTAAACGTTTTTATTACTTGTTGTTATAGAGGCCACAGTAACACGTTGCGTTACGTTACATAACATAACGTACGTTCCGTACAAGAAGTTACGTTAGAGAGAAAAGACACATAGGAGGCATATTAATAGGGTTCCGTTCACCCATTTGAGTACGGAACTCCAAAACGACCGCTATGCACTGACCGCTCATATCCTCGTTGGTGACCGACTTGGGCGGCGGCACGGGCGCCAGCATGACGGGGAACGTCGGCAGCGGCAGCTGCTGGTCGACCTGCAGCCGGTGCAGGCGCGCGTGCAGCCGGCGCGAGTGCGGCGTCAGCCCGTACTTCACCCACAGCCCCGGCTGCAGCGTCCGGTTCAGGATGCGCGCCGACGGCTTCAGCTGCCGCATCTCCTCGAAATCCACCTGCGGGATGCGATGCTCAGTGGCTTTTGTTCGGGTTGTGGTTTGCTGTTGTGTGTTCAAGTGTCGTTCGATTGCAATGTAAGTGTCTTTACGGTGTGTATCTTTGTGTAACTCCAGCGTCTTTAGCGTTTAGGCAGCGTCATACATTAAAAATTGAATTATTTATATCAATTTAATTAAAAATTCCCACCTCAGTCTTTTCATCGATGTGTACCCTGGGGGACACGGGAGTATCGGAGACAATCTTCTCGGACAGATATTTTTGGTATGCTTCTTCCAACTGTATCAGTTTCGGGCCCTCTATCTTTTTGTAGCGGCGCGATCCCAACTTGCACTGCTCCCATATTATGCCGGAACTGTCAAAATTGCTTAATAATTTTTCAATTGCTCTTAATATTAGGACAGGTAAATGGATAACAATTTATTTAATCGCAATAAAACAAAAACACTGGAATAACCGATTAATATAATGTATATGGGAATGTCTTAGCTTAGACTAAAAACTATAGTTTAACAGTATAATTTGCCAAAGTGCTCCGCGGGCATAGCGGGTTACCGGTTAAACTAAAAAATATTTAAGTAAAAATCTGTGAGAATTAATTCGATTAGTAGTTACGATGCCCGATACAAACACACAGACATGTCAAAACTTATAACACCCATTAGCGTCGGGGGCTAACAAACACCCAACTCACTTAGATATACTGATGTACACGATCTCCTGCTGCTCCGGGTCGTTGACGAGCGAGAGGCCGATCCCCTGCATCGCGAGCACCACGTCCGTCTCCACCAGCTCCGCCTCCCCGACCGTGTACGCGCCGTTCGCCAGTATCGGGTCGTCCGTGAACAGGATCACGCGCTGCAGCCCGTCCAGGAACGACACCCACGACACGCGCTCGCTCTCGTTTATCCTGGACACGTTGTGTTTTTTTAACATTTATTTTTAACAAACAGTCACATTAGATGTTACGTTATATTTTATTGCACGCAGGATTATGATAAATTTGTCACGTCGTTTTGAACACAGAAGTTTAAATTATTATACAGGTCATTAAAACCTACAAAACAAGTAGTACTTTAAACTATTAGTGCGTGAAGTCCCTACTCGCAGTTGAAGTGAAACTGTCATATTAAAATATGGAGACTATTCTATTTTTAGAGTAATACTTTTTATACAAACTTTATCATTAATGATATAAAAAGTTTTTAGAAAGACATTTCTTAACGCGGCTTGTTGTAGGAGTGAACAAGTGTTAAGTTAGATTTATATAAGAAACAACTAACTTGTCACCATACAATGGAATCCTACTGTTACTGCCCAATAACGGAATTGAAAATTGAAAAAAAAAAACGAGAATTTTAAGGCGAAAATGAAATGGACATTAGACACTCACATAAAATCTCCGATGCCGTCTTTCCTCAGATCGTCCTCAATTTCTTTCTTCTTGTAACCTTCGAATATGAGTATTCGCGGGCCGGCCGGATTATCCCAAGTGTATAGCATGCGGTGCATCGGCTCAATTTTTCTGAAATAACAAGGCATTTAAATACCCTCGCACGTCACACGTACGAACAAAGTGCGTATAATGTAATGCACATATTTTTAAGGAACTTTATTATCAAGAAAAACAGAGGTTGAAACCCTTCATCACATGTTTTTTAAGTATACAATCGTTATTGCGGTAGTGTTGTTATGTGCCGGTTTAACTAGAGCCTAAAGTTTGGCCCTCACTTGGAACCCTCGCCGGACCGAACGCGTGGCATTTTCATGTTCGTCGTCGCTATCGAGTGTATGTAACAAACGCCGTCGACACTACTAGTATTTATTGTACGCCGAATGTTACAATCCGAGTTAAAAAATAATATTGTTGGTTACAAAATGTTGCTGGGTGCTGTGGATCGACCTACCGCCGACGGTACAGGTACAAGCGCATATCTGAACAGGCTTTACATAGAATCTAACGTACGCGGAACCAGTTGCGGCGCAATTATTTCCAGATTTAATTACAGTGAAGTTGTCACCGGTGTCGACGGTGCCGATCGCCCCTCTCACCTGACATTGACGTTCTCCTTCTCGTACACGGTGATGGTGTGCGGCGAGTAGTTGACGAGCAGCGCGGGCGCGTGGCCGTCGCGGTACTGCCGCACCGTGATGTACGTGCCGCCCTCGCTCAGCTGCACCTCCACGTGCAGCCCGCCGTACTGGACGTACAGGACAATACGATACGGTACAGCGGAACGTGCAATACTGTATTGGTTTAGTACTCTATACTGTACTCTATAGTGATCCTCTAGTCTAGCTCACAAATGAGAGCCGTTCCACTAAACTGTATTATTAGCCGAGACATCGTGACGTAAGAGGAAACTCAATCCAATTTCTTTAGCATAGTTGTGATTTGAAAGTCGATGAATCGAAAAAGCGACAGTAAAAAGAGACACGACACATTTTAACGTGGGAGAAAATGAGATAGGAAGCTTTATCCGCTTGCATGCTCCAAGGTCGGGGTCCTAGAGCAATAGCTTTTACGGCAAAATGGCGACTTACGTAAGCAAAGCAAACATTTGGACTGACAGTATTCGTTTTTTTTACGTTTCACTTCTACCACATTTGAATTGCACACATATTCTTTTTTTTTATTCCTGTATTTCTTCTCAAGGATTGCCGAATTAAAATGCTCCAAATCTTTCATCACTATTAAATTTAAGTAACAATCAGTACATGTAAAAGTGTA
Source organism: Ochlodes sylvanus (assembly GCA_905404295.2). Lineage (NCBI taxonomy): Eukaryota > Metazoa > Arthropoda > Insecta > Lepidoptera > Hesperiidae > Ochlodes > Ochlodes sylvanus. Next base: position 4,652,914 of record FR990131.1, on the reverse strand, counting down.
AGGTGAGGCCAAATATCTCCTGCTACACACATAGTACACATACCTCATTGTTGAGTTTCAAACACACGCTGTGCTGCTCAGTGTACAAGAACGGCGCCGCGTGCTCAGTGGAGCAAGCGACTCGCAGCAACAGCAGCTTGTCCTCCTTTTCGACCTTCGGCCAGAGCGGAGCGCTCGTGTTCTCCTCCACCTGTTACACACAACGAACTGTACTAACACTAGGTTATAACATTATACGTACGTCGGTGCTGAGCCCCTTCAAGCAAAACATTGAATTATAAGCGTTATGTGATGTTCTTTACGGTGGAATTTTGGTCGGATCGAAGTAGTCCACGTCGTATACGCCTTGAGTAAATGTTGAAATTCAACTATAATGAATACGATATAAAGCGCATATTTCTATGAGTTGACTCGGCATACCGAGTCCATAGAGTCGATCGAACTCCATACAGTTAACGTCGAGTTAGTCTAATGTGATAAGGTCAAAGGGATAAGAGTACTCTTTAGAAAAAGTAATATCCTACTTAAATGCTTACAATATAATTAAAAATCTTAGACATGATTTTAATCCTTGAATTTAAAACTGTACATACATATTTTTAAATAAGTTTATCATAACAATACACAATTTTATAAAAATGAACAATAGTTACCAGTTGCCAAGGATCGCCTGATCTGTGTAACTCTTGATATTGTATTGGGAACGGACATTCATTGAGGATGAGGAAGAACGGTGTAAATACCACCATCTTCGTTAGACTGTTGAACGTCAGTTGATTCGTAACGGCCACCTGATGAAATTAAATACTAAAGTTTTAAGAACTAAGAAAAGCTATTCTGAAGTGTATTTTTAACTATTACAAGAAATATAGTGAGATGTTATACAGTTCAAGACTGTTGCCAACTATTTTGTTATACACAATATAAATGAAATAAACAGATTTTAATTTAAACTGCGTTTCTTTGTTTTTTTTTTTCTTGTTACAAGAAGAGAAGCAACAACTCAACAGCAACAGCAACAACATTACATATTTTTGACAGTTTTTTGACAATGATTTTAATGTCACTAACAACACAATATTACGTATTACTGTCTATTAAGTCCGTTTTCATTGCATTCTCTTCGATTTCTTAATATAAAAACCAATTAAAAATCAATTAAAAACCGATATATTTTAAAAACCAATTAAATGAACAACCAAATACTACAGTTAGCCAATATATACCTGATAGGTTCTACCCTCGTTCTTACAAAGCACCACACCGGAACTACCGGGAACGTCGAGCGAGAACTTATCGGACCACTCGCCGAACTCCACCCTTATAGCCGCTTTCTTCTTCCCGAAGAAGTTCTTCGCACGGAAAGAGAACAGTATCGGCTCCTTATAGTCTTTCGGGTGGAATATAACGTTACCCGTTTCATCGACATTCTGAAATCAAGTATTTGAATTGAGAACTACAAATTACCTTTATTTATAAAGCTGCTAGTGATGATTAACAAAGCTGCCAGTACCACCGTATTGGTATTAATGCCAGATTGCTAGTAAATTGCCATTTTACTCCGGCCTACCAATATTGCAAACGTATTAAATGCAGCAAGGAAATACAAATACAAAAAATAAGATGAAATTGAGTGGGTGTCATGCGATTCATGCATAATATGATGAACATTGCAGAAATGGTGAAAAATAATATTTAAGTGAGGTAAGGTCATAACCCTAAAACCCAATTGCAAAATATGTAAAGTATAATTCAAATCATGGATCAAAGCTAAGAAAAACATGTGGAATCAAAAAAAATATATTTCGATCACTTTTTTAAATTATACTTTTTACTTACCCATACACAAACAAAAACTTGCTAATATTTGCTCTAATAATGTGTTCTAAATAACGCGAATACATCCTTTACTTAATAAATAAACCCAATAATCATTACAAAAACGTCAGAAATAATATTGTGCCCTTAACCAACATACCAAAGTCATTAAATACTCACTTTAGGGGTGGATGCGTGTACATAAATAAACATCACAATAAGCGGAATACCGTGCTAAGGGGTATTTGCACTCACCGGCATACATGATGTATGTCGACTAATAAATCTACTGCAACATGAATGCTTAATCTGTAATTTACATATAAATAAACTAAATTACACACGTGCTTCGGTCACAATGGAGTGCATTCACCAAATACTTCATAATAATAATCATAATAATATAATAGTACCGCTTAGATGTGTCCCGAGCTCTAGAATTATGACCCTACCGAGCATGCTGTCTCACACCTAAAATATCACTGTTATTAGAAACCAAAGAAATATCTAAACGCAATTTGTAATGATGATTGTTAATAAATCGAAAGGAAGCCGATGAGCCAATTTGCGCGTTGAATACATGAACGAAAAAATTAAATGCAAAAATCTATTGGAATCAAAATGTTAGACCATCTATGGTACCTTGTTGGGGGTTCCGCATTCTTTTTCTGGTTTCTTTGATTTCTGCAACCATTGAATATTTAAATACCAATCAATTAAATCTGCCTGTACGGTACCATCATACCAAATACACTACTTATATATAAAACTTGTAGACGACACAGGAAAACACACACAATTCAAGCCTTAGTAGATGGATCTGAACATGAAACGTGTAACATTAGCACCAATATATAAAAACTACTTTAATGTTTTAGCTTTCGTAAGGTATGATGCAAATAGTTTTCACTAAAAAATTTGGTATAAAACTAGCATTAAGTATATATAATGAATTACAAAATACTTTGCAGATCACAATACGAATATTACGAGTTTGTATCGTATGTTTAATATAATATGTCGAATGGATACTTTGGAAGCAATGTAATGCTACGATTATCATTTCAAGTACAACTTTGCTTTTCTATGCACAAAATTTTAAATCAACTCAGCTTTTTAGTTTGGTTGACATATTTTATGTTACGAAAGGCAAAGCTATACTGGGTGATTTTTATTTCACTTGACATACTCGAGGACATGAAAGAATATGATCATAGGTAATGATTAAAAATATAAAGTCAAAATTCTACACGATAATTATTTCAAAAATGGCAATCGAAATTATCTAAAAATACTCGGAATGTATGGACATTAGCTGTGCGCTACCGGCCGGCGGCCGAGCAGCGGGGGTTAAATGACCTTTGGTGGAGTATTTTATACCGCGCGCTCAGTTTGTCCACATTACGAGTATGTAATGATTAATTACGTCAAATTTTAAGCACCTTTTTTAATTATATATTTGGAATGAGAATCGAATACTGAGTACCCCCTATTAATATGTCAAGTAACTAAAAAATCACCTTAAACATGCTTCAAATAAATCGTAATGGTAACCACTCACCCTATAGCACAGTGTGAAGCCGGTCTTGTTGAGCATCCAGAAGGGACAATAGAGTGACAAGACTTGCGTCCCCTCCATGTCCACGCTGTGCATGCCGAGATCCAGTACCATCACCGAGGGACTGTCGTGGGAGTCGAACGACCACACCGACAGTTCCGTCTCCTCGTCCGGTAAGTTCTTTGTGCACACCCAACACTTGTCCAGGTAGTTTTGAATCTGCGATAAATATTTTTATTTATAAAGTTATCTAATTGAACTGAATTCATCATAATTTGATTGTCACTGTTAACTATCAACTCTTGCTCAATGCTCAAAACAACTCTTTTTCTACAGATACTTTTTTCTATAGAAATAGGCGGCTTTGAGCGTAACAATCGCTTAGTGGAACGCGCCCCGAGTATCAATACTCTGACTGAGGCAATATTGTATTATAACGATAAGTAAACTAAAAAAAAAATCAAACATGAAATAATATAGTCTAGTAAAACATTGCTTCCGATGTTATTTTTAAAGATATTTTTAACATGAATACGCGAACATGTATCATTAATAAAATCAAATACAAACTATTCTTCTTTCAACACACGATAACCTTCACGAAATATTTACTTATTTATTTATTATTATACCAACTTACACTACCATCACAGGGCAAGCCTATTAGCGTAGTGAACGTCTCACCATCAAAACAACGGACGCCCTGTTGGGCGCGAGATGCGACAGGTGGAACATCTCGCCGGGCTTGAACACCTGCGTGCGCTTGAGCCCCAGCTGCGAGACGACCACGTCGACGGGCAGGCAGTTCTGCAGCTTGACCGCCGGCTTCAGCACTATGTCGTAGCAGGACGACGCGAACGTGCGCCGGTTCGAGTGCTCGTAGAACACTTGTTCCATCGTGCCCACCGCCTGTTGGCGACGCGATCGCGTGTGAACATGACGTCCTACTAATATTATAATGGCGAAAGTTTGTGAGAATGTATTGATCTCTTTCACGCAAAAACTACCGAATGGATTTTGATGAAACTTTACAATCATATAGGTTACAAATCGCAATAACATATAGGTTTTAATTTATAAAGATATAGTGTGAAGCGAAGCGAGGGCGGATCACTAGTGGAATATATATGAGAAAAACTATTTATGAACTGATCTTAATAATTATTTTTAGAATTTTTGTCTGTTTGTTGGCTTACCTATTTGTCTGTGCGTTTGTTTCCGCTAATTTCATTTACCTAATGGGATTCTGATTTTATTAACGTTCGTGTATTTGAATTTGAAACATCCAAACCACCCCAGAAATTAAATGAAAACGAAACACAATGGAAAGTAAATAAAATATGTCATTGAACTTTACCATGGCCACCATCGTTAAATTTAGAGCCCACCCCGGATTTATTTAACTGTGACTTCCCTAACATTACAGGAATAGTGTACAAATGTGTATATAATATACCTTTAGATAGAACTTTTCTCCGCTGAGCTTATCTTTGGAATCGCATTGCATCAACTTGGTAATCTTAACTTGTTGTTGAAGTTCGCGCCATATGAACGGTGATACCGACACAGTAAAATCTATAACAACAAAATATACTTATTACTCAATGAATTATGTAATGTACATAAATAAAATATTCAAAAACACTCAATACAATTCAATAAGTTCGTACTGCGAAGTGAACCTTGCTTAATCTTCCAATATGAATCAAGATTGTCAAAAAAATGTAGTATTTTGATTATGTACTTCAATTCATTTGATGGGAATACAATCATCGCAACCCATAACTGTCCCACTGTTGGGAATGGGTCTCCTCTCAAAATGTGAGGGGTACGGGGGGTAAGCATATACTATATTATTATTTCAATTTATCCATTATTTAAATTGTGTGCCTCACAGTACATTTCATAACCTGCACCACTTATCCTTAACAGATATTTATATTTATTATAGTCTACTTAACTATTTTTTACTTAACTACAATTATCTTAAATAATATAATTATAAAGTATGAATGGCCCAATATATTGCTATATTAGAATGAAGAAAAGCGATACATCATATCAAATTGAACTTGGAACTGAAAAATACAGTTTACCCACTCGAATTTCGCTATCCAAGTCCATAGCGGATACCGCGTAACTACGTATAGTTACGTAACGTTACGTAACAGCCAGTAAAATGGTACAACACCTTCAACGGAGAAGAATATCTCAGCGGTGGGCGTGTGCACGGCCTGCAGCGGCAGCCGCAGCACGCCGCCCGGCTTCACGTCGCCCAGCAGCCGCACCTCGTTGCCGCTCAGCGTCATGTAGTACACCGACACAGACACTGCCAGCGTGTTCGTTACCTGCGCACAGGGTGTAGTTGTACCTCATTTTAATTAGTAAAAATAAAGGACATTTCGAACAATCGATTATTGTTATATTAACATCTATTCTAAATAATCGATTAAGTACACTCTTCTACAAATCGAATGTTTGTATAGTTAACATTTTTCCATCAACTCTATTTCGTATCAAACAAAACTCTCTTCACCCTTAGCCAACATCTATGATACCCTTGGCTTAAGGGCTACGATTACCATCAGCTGGCTTGTCTGCTTGTGTGTCGGCTTTTTGACTTAAAAAAGTATTTCCAGACAACACGAATGGCATTGTCTATCGGCTACTCACCTGCACAACGCTCCGTAAGTATATATGCAGCGCCGCGTCCTGCATCACCACGTCGGAGATGAGCCCGCGCGGCTCGACGGCCGCGGCGTGCGGCACGCCCGCGCCCGCGCCCGCGCTCGCGCCTGTCAGCCGGCGGCCCAGCGGGAAGTACCGCTTGTCCGCGCGCTCCACCGGTATCGCCACCTCCTCGTCCATCTCCACTATCTACATCGGGCCAGGTTTTTATATGATATGAATGAGAGAGGTGATGGCTAATAGGGACGAATGGAAGAAAAGGACGCGCTGCGCCGACTCCAAATATAATTATATTTATATTGAAAAAAAAAAGTGTAAAGAGCCACTTCGAACTTCGTGCTTATAATAATAATTATAGTCAGTATTAGTGCGGCCTAGAAAACCAATTCGTCATAAGAGGCGACACAAGTCTGGTGGGAGTGACCGTAATGATTTTATTATTAATGTTAAAAGGAACCTTGACATTCAGCTTGAGCGGCGGCGGCGCTTCATTCAACTTCATGAGGTTGAGCCCGCCGTGCTTCAGCTGCAGCGGGACACACGCGCCCGGCTCCAGGACCACCTCTCTGATAGCAAAATCAATCAATCAATCAATCAATCAATCAATCAATCAATGTTAATCTTTATTGTGGAATATATACATTATATGTACATACATAGGTATAAAATAACATCAACTACCTATGATGTGTGAGGCTAATAGTGAGCCAAGTAGTTTGAACGTTGGACTACCGGGGGCCTGGGTTCAAATCGTGCACGCACCCCTAATTTTCAAAATTGATAAGCGTATTAGAATTTAATTATCGCTTGCATCCGGAGAAAACATCTATGGTAACCTGCAAACCAGAGTTCTCCATAATGTTCTCAATACGCACTTGGCCAGCGTAGTATTAATACCACTCACATTGTGAGTGGAGACCCATCCCAGCAGTGACCCATCCCAGCAGTGGGACAGTTATAGGTTGCGATGATGATGACCTAAAAATCTAAAATGTAGAAGTACTTTATCTGCTAACTTATCCAAAGATTATGGTTACATACATAAATAAAAAGCGTAATAAAAATCGATCCGGAAAATTGCTGTCAATTACTAATTAGCAATAAGACCTACCGTATGACATACATATTTTATAATGATTAGAAGTATTGTACAATAAAGATAAATTATATGTATTATGTACAGTATCACCAGTCCACTTGACTTGCCTGTAATAATCCGAAGTCGCGGTATCACCGACGAGGAACACCGCGAAGTCGTTGTTGTTCTGAAGCATGAGCTTCGCCGTGAGCCCCGTGCAGTTGTGGAGGACGTACGGGGCTCCGAAGAATTCCTTTTGCATATTCTGTAAAATCAATGTAACTGTTGGCAACATCAATTTAACTATTGAATGATAGTCATTTGTCTATTGTAAATATAATCTGTTGATATTATGTTTTGTCTTTAATGTATGTTCTTCCTTCTCCTCAATTAAAACTCCGCACCGATCGCACGTATTTTTTTTAAATTATGTAGCAATTTATGAATAATTCTAGTAACAGTCAAATAGAATTACTTACATCTTCACTCTTGGATTTGGCCATCACAGAAGTATCAGAAGTGTCCGCAATTGCGGCGGAGAATGAATTTCCTAGTTGAGTGAGTACCTGTGTTACAGAAAATACAGAAGTTTAAATTCTAATCAATAAAACTGTTGTTAAATGTTATATACAAAAATCTTAGATTTGGTACCACACATTACGCCATTAGCACCAGTTAAAACATATTTTTTAAATTATGACTATGTCGTCTAGAGATGAACATACGTACAAAGGAGTTCAAAGCATAACCAACCTTTTGTCTTAACTTTAAAGTATAGTATAGCGTACAGTGAACATACCTCCATACCACTCCTGGTGATGGTGATCTCCAACGGCTCGCTACTCGATATGGTGACGGTGTTGCTGGCCTGCCGCTGGGCGACCGCTTGGTAGTTGGCCGCCTCGTCGGTCGTGTCTATCACCAGCGGGCTCTCTTGCGGACGCATTACCACCTAGGTTTAAAGAAATTATTTCTCATAAAATGTGCACGCCAACTGGTTCCGTTTCCCTTACCTTTCCATTCCAAAGTCTAGAGATTTCCATTTGAACTAAGCAGTACTTTTGTACAAAATTTATCGTACACTATCACTGTATGTTTCTGCTGGAAATCGAGCCCAAGCAGTGACACTACCTACAGGTTTTTATAAAATATAACTAAACAAGGAATACTCCTTTAGGATATTCCCGTAAACCGAAATACAGCCCCGAGACACAATTATCAACACAATTACCTCCATCTTGAGTTCCCAAGGCACGTGTTTGTACTGGTAGTCCTTCATGACCTCGACGGGCTCGACGAGCGGCTCCCACATGGCGCGCCCGATGTTGTAGTACGACACTTGCATCGCCAATATCGACTCCATGTAGAACTGTCATACATTCATCTCTTATTTAGATAATATTTAAGGCATTTACATTTTACATGAATACTTTTACATTCCTTAATCTTTGTACGAAGATCTCGTACAGTGTTTGTTGATGTGCTAAGCTAAAGAAATTCTTTCGTCGTTTATGGGTTTACGTCCGGTATGCGAGTGTGCGGGTGTGTGTGTGAGCGAGTGGTGAATGTGTGCGAATGAGTGGTGTATGTGTATTTAGGTGCGCGCGCGCGTGCATGTGACTGTATAATTGATTAAAGAGCACCAGTACGAATAACTTTTTTATAAAGTTTCCTCTCTTCTTTAATAAAGTACCTTTCCGAAACTATGGTAAAAACTAAACATAGCGTTCATAGGTATAGTACTTATAGTCCTGACCTACTATAAATGTACCTACTATAAATTTAAATATTCTTGATTATTATTGTCTGTGTCACTTCACGCCCTACATTATCTCACGAAATACACACATAAATTAAATATATCCTTACATCCGAGCTCCAATCCTTGACCTGGCCGGAGAGCGAGGCCTGCATGACGAGCACCGGTATGGTCTCGTTGCCGATGTCCATCTCGAGCGAGACCACGATGGAGCGGCCCGTGATGAGGCATATCTCGCCCGTCTTCACCGCCGGCACCACCGGCTCCTCCGGCTCGTAATCCATGTTGATAGCTTCTTCGGCTTTCTCTGACAAATTATGAAAACGTTACAACCGATAATCTATTCATAAACAACATCAATCATATCATTAAGTAATATTTTGCATAAAAAGTAATTACTTCAATCAAACACCAATTTCACTAAACCGTACACTACAAAATTAAATAGCTATAAAAAATATTACAATTAGCATATTTGGTATTGAGTAAAATGAATATAATTATAACGTCACTCGTAAATAACTACCAAATAAAACTAAGAAAAACGATTGACATACAGACAAAAAAGATACTAAACTGTCCTGTCTTTGCCTGTTTATGTATTATATTAAAGTTTGTCAACCCACCCGTCTTTAAGAACCAGTAGGAATGGGGTTTGAACGGCTGCATGTCCCACAACTTGTCGTAGAATATCGCCCGCTTCTCGTCTTCGATATTATCTTCCTCGCGGCTCGTCATAGTCGCCATCGCACGGTTCAGTAGCGCAATTATTTCTATTCACGGAAACAAAAATAAGGTACATTTAAGACATGACATAATTCCAGATGTTGCGGCAGCGTCAGGTCAGGGTTACGTTGCTGTAAAGATCGTTATCTATATTTATATAAATGTATATTTGGATCGTTCTTCATAGATAAGAAGTGTTAATTTAAAAAAAATGTGCTGAGGACTTCGTTTCGCCGTTTTTCCGTTTCAAAACACCTTTCCATACCGGCGATAAAAACAACGGGCATAAATGTATAATATATATTACGTGCTGTATTACTATAATAATCATTCTCGCCGATTTCGGCTTCGCCACTGCTTATGACTTTTAGTCACATAAGCTTTACTGTCCAGCGTGTCGACGCTCGTTGACTGACGCGCCCAACTTTGGCAGAGCACATCGCAACAAGCACAGAACGCAACATCCACTGACCGGGAGAGACGGTGATCTTGATGTCGGATATCTGTATGTCGACGTGCATCCCGCTGGCGGGCGGCTGCGAGATCGCGAGCGAGAGCGCGGTGGGCGCGAGCAGGTAGCGCGGCGAGCCGCGGCTCTCCTGCCCGAGCGTGCGGACCACCATCTGCAGCGCGGAGATGCCGCCGTCCGCGACCATGTGCTCCTCCGTCTTGCGGAGCTTGAAGCGAGCCTCCATCTGGATGTGATATAAAAAGGATTGTGTGGTTTTATGAAACCACAGTAAAAGTCAAACTTTTTTTCACATTATAGACATTTAACTAAAAATTTTTGGAATAATATTCCATTAAGGGTATAAAAATCGCTTAATCAATCTCTGGCGCAGATGAGTAATAGTCTACACACTACACGGTCAGCTGCTGCGAACTATAGGCGCCGCCATATTGGCCTTGGTTGCTCTGACGAGCGGCTTTCACTTTATCCCTACTCCGTGGCCGACCGTCACTCGACATGCAACACACGGACGAAAAAGTATGAGACGACGTAATAAAAGTTTCAGTTTTAAAAAAAAATAAAAAAATCCTTTATTATTTCTTGTAAAAAAAATGTAACAGCAAACTACTTATTAATTATTCTATGATTCTACATTATGTGAAAAGTTCAGGTGTCTTTTCGTTTAAGAGATAGAGCCCTGTAACTGACAGACGGTCAGACAGACAGACATCGGAGGCATATTGATAGGGTTCCCTTTTTACCATTTTGGTATGGAACCCTAAAAAACGAAAGCTATTCAAATGAAAACTCACATTTAAGACCAAAGCGTCGCACTTCTTCTGTTCGAGAGACTCCACCAGTATAATGTCCGGTTGTTCGATCTTTATATTGACGGTCATCATGGCTGGCTTTTGCTCCGAGATAGACGGCGCAGATACCACCGATACTTTCTTTTTCTATAACAAACACACCGATAACAGTTTTAAAGTGTCTAATTTGCCAAAAATTTTGTTTGTATAGTATTTTGTTAATAGCTTTGTGTTTAAAAATAAACTCTGATCAGTGTTTGCCAATGCGCCAAAAGATGTAAACCCTTAAAAAATCTAACCAAGGAAAATTCGAACCAATCGTGGTTCTAATTTGAACATGAAATTTTAATCCAGGCTCTACTCGTAAAAGCAATGATCTAGTCCAGCTTACGGTCGTTCTATATTTTATCTATCCACAACCCTCGAGGCAGTTGCCCAGTAGGTGCAACAAACAAATCAACAAACGTACCGAAAGACTGCTTTCTATCGTGGACTTGGCCACTTTGACCTCGATCTCCTTAGGCTTGGCTGCGGCGGGGTCCTCCGCCAGCCCCGTCGTCATGAACTCCCCGATCTTGTTCAAGAAGTCCATCGCCAGTATCAAGTTGAAGCTAAATATGCGCATGTCGACTGAAATGTTCAAATAATCATATCATTTATGCAAACTTATCGATATAGATAAAATATGACAAAGAAAGAAGAAAAGAATATTTTTAATGCACCGTTTATGTGGATATGTGAGGATGCCCTGCATGGACAAGACTTAGAGAGTAAGAGAGTCCTGTATTGACAAAGAGAGTTCAGCTTCTTTTTCAGCAACTTTTTGAGGCTAATAAAACGGCGCCTTTCATAAGAGAATGAGATGAATTTTTAATACCATTATCTTTCTACCCTCCGTATCTTTGTACAACTACGAACTAGCACCTTTATGATATTAAACGCAAAGCTATCGCGCGGGCCAAAGGGACAAATTGTTGTCCATTTTCGCTACACTTTTCCACTGTTATTTATTATTATTTCTCAGCTTTCTCGCTACAAAGTTGTTAACCGTTAATTAAAACCTAGTCTAACTAAACGAACTAACTAATAATACTTACTGAAAGTATCAGAATTCTTCATAGTATAGGTGATGTCGATCATGCTACGAATTTTATCATGCGCCTCCATAATCGATTCGTCCGTTTCGTCTATTTGGCCAGGCCTGTGGTCTGGTCTGTCTCTACGTCTTTCTAAGTATCTGAAAGGAAATATTTTGGATCGAATTGCATAAATCTAACATTAAATAAAGTTAGTAAAATATGAGACTGCTTGGTGCTTTCAGAGACACATAATGAAATTTAGGGTACCTCGTAATCTTTGCCCCTCTTCCGGGCCTGCAGTCATCCAGAGTGCAATCAACGAGTAGAACTGACGTATGCATGGAGTTGTCGGAGAACATCCGCCCCTTCACCGACAACAGCGTTAGACAGAAACATGCCAGCTCTACGTCATTCATGTACGACGTGTCTTCGGACTGCAATAGTATCACGAAACATAATTTACACTAAGGAATGTTTCAAACATACTTTAATTCCCCAAAGGAAACAAAACATGGAATGTCTTGAAGTTATTGTTAAAAAGTCTTTTAACTATAACATTTTATCAACAATTAAGTTAGCATGGTAACATGCATGGTAACGTTGGTTAAGTTGATTTTAATTTCATTTTATTTAATACGTTCACGTATTACGTTCACGTACGTATTCATAACTTCCTATCCCTGCCTTTGTTAACTTATAAGCTATGAAGTTTGACTCAAAGTAATAGCAGGAAAATTCATGTGTAAAATTTGTTTTCATTATAAGCACTACATCATACTCACAGCAACAGTATTCATCAACTTAATGACAAAACTGTCCATTGTGAAAGAGAATTTTATCATAGTGCGAGGCCGCTTAGTCTCCTTGGGCGTGGTCACCACGGCCACAGTTGACTTCGTCTGCAATTTATTCGACTGGTTCTTGGCGGTCCTTGAGGTCGCTTTAGCCACATTCTGAGCCTTCGCCTCCTCCGCCTTTGCTTGACCCTCTTGCAGATTTTGGTTTAATATTTTCATAATACTCTTGTAGTCACTGTGACCCACTGTAATCTGGAATTTTATGAAATTTCTTTAGAAATTCTATCAGTTCTCTTATCGCAACTCTTCTATTAGATAAAAGTATTGTAGAAGTATGTATGTATGTATAGTCATAGACATACTAATAACACGTGTATAGCATGCATATAATATGTATATGATTTTTTTCTGAATTCTTTGTAGATTCAATATTGTCGAATTTCGACCACCGGAAAATACTCGTCACACGGTGACGTCACGACAAGCCTGAATCACGCTATCAAAATTTTCAAGGAGTGTCGTCCTTTGCCAAGCTAGTATAAATAAAACACTTACAGCAATGGTCTTCATCCGTCCGAATATATCGAGATCGGGCAAGGTCTCGTACCAGGCGGAGAGGCTGCGCTTCACGAACAGCTTGAAGCTGGTGGGGCGCAGCAGGTTCCGCTCCTGGGACACCTCGTGCGAGTGCCGCTTGAGCATCACGCACGACACCTTCATGTTCTCCAGCTCGAGCGTCAGCTCGTCCACTGTTACCTTGTTGCTCACGTCCTGTGATTCAAGAAGGAAGACGTGTAAAAAATCAGAAAAAAATTAAAATTAAATTAAATTAAAATGGCACAATAAATAAAAAATTTAATAGGTATACCTAACTCCCAATTTAGATACTCAACGTTACGCAACATTTACGCCCTTTATGGGTTGAACAATAAAACTTTGTATAATAAGTCTTCTACTAGTTAAGAAGAGTAAATTCTAAGATCAAGTAAACTGGACATAAATTATTTTTACACTTATAACTTTTACCTTTATTCCTAACCCTTTAATGGGTTGAATTTTAAGAAATCCTTCCTTAATGCATCTCCACACTATACAAAGAGCCTGTATATCTTTCATAAGCATGAAAGATATACACTGTAATTTATCAGTCAGTCACCGGAGCTAGAACTAGATTATTAGTTACTTACAACAGCGGGCAAGTCGACGAACTTATTATTCAAGTTCATCCTTCCGAGATCGATGAGCATTGCGTTCATGCTGGTCGAGTTCTCGGGCACCACGATGATGGGCGCGGCGAGCCGCACCTTGAGCGCGAGCTTCGTCGAGTTCTGGTACGCGGTCTGCACGTTCGCGCGCGCCGCGTCCGCCGCCTGCGACGACGCCTCTATGATCGCTTGTTGCGCCGTTTGGAAGTTGTTCAGAAACTCCTGGTGACGTCACGTAAACGTAGTATATAACTTGGTTTAGTATATAGTATTTATTTGTACATCGCAATAGATCTTCTACCACCTCGTGACTGTGAATGTCTAAATTCAAGTATTTTATGTAAAAAAAAATTAAAACATAGCAATAAGATGTGTCGGTCTTTTTCAGCCTAGTGCTTCCTAAATACACAAATCAAGCGCTTCACTTAACAAAACATCGTAAAAATACAAAAAGTGCAAAAAATATTGGTTATATAAAACTGGTCCGAAAGCACATTTCAGACAATTATATTACTCACCAACATAGAAGTGACGAACCAGTTGAGGAAGACAATGCGCAAACAGTTGATCTGGGCGTCTATCGACATGTCAACGTCGCTCACTTTAGGATATTGATCCAAGTTGTACAATACGATTTGTACGTTCATGACGTCGCCGCCGATAACTTTCAAGATCTGAAAAGAAAATACTTTGTATAGGGATGTCAGGAGCTCCATCAGGTCTTGAGTCCATACCAACCTCTAATCCCCTGCTCATGTTGCAACCAACTGAACAGCGGACTTTCTCCTGTTGGAGGTCGCTGGGTTCAATCCACACTTGGCGAGCGTGGTTGAATAAGACCTGCACCCTTTGCGATGATAATGACGATGATGACGACATACATACCTCCCTATGAACAGTGTTCGGGTTAAGATCCTCCACTTTGATGGATGTGATGGTACAATCGACTTGCGTGTACGAGCTCTTGAGCACGAGGCCGGCGGCGGCGCCCTGCAGCCGGACCGTCGCCAGCGGACGCGTGTCCGTCGCGAAACCGATCTCTACGGCCCCGATCTTAACGTTCACTTTCAACTGGATGCTCTCGATCTGCTTACGGCCCGACGGTTTTGCTACACTCACTGAAATTATGCATTAAATATGTGGGCGCTCTGCGATATTCAACTGTAATTCAATCGGTCTAAGGTTTACTTCACATTGATACTCATTAATGTTTTAAACAAATGGTATACAAGTTACCATTTTGAAAAATGATTGACTTGTGCAGTTTTTCTATCGTATTGTGTGTGGCTGGAATTTAATTTTCAACGATGTTATATCGTTTCCATGTGAATTGTTTACCTTTAGATTTAGCCACGCAAAACTCTTCATCCTCAACTATAGTCTCCAAGGGCCCCGCGTTCGCGTATCTATCCACAGAGCTTTGAATAGCTTGCAGACGAGTCTGTGAACCAGAACATGTTTTATAATAATAATTAATTTATGATTATGAAGATATTTAACAATGAATCTTAAATAATACAAACCTGATATTCATTAACAATAATTAAAATTTCTTGCAAGCCTTCCAAATGCAACAACACACGTAGTTTCGTGAAATCCAACTCAATCATCTGTTCAACGGAGCCATAGTGACTTCTGAATTCTGGACATTTCTTATCAACCTAGAATGATAAAGACAGTATGAAATATGTATTTAAATGTCAGTATATTTTAAACAGTAATAACAACATATTTATAATAAAAATATGAAGAATAAAAAACTGGAAGATACATTGTGCTCGATCATTAAAAACAAAAACCTATCGCAGCATACAATAAATAACCTTATTAATGCTTATAGAATGTTAATACTTACATTGCTATAAGTGACTGTAAATAAGTACTGGCTATTGATTTCGGCTTCATCAGTTTCGCCCTTCTGTACTATCTCAGTATCGCTCTCAGATTGAACTCTGTCAGTGATACTTTCAGTACCAACGTCGAGTGTAGCGATCATATTAATAACTTGGTGGCCGACTCTATAGTGTTGCATTTTGACGGAACCCAGCCGGACTGTCGCTTCTAGCGTAAAGGTTTTCTGAGTAGCGGTCAGCTCCAATAGATTGAGAGAAAACACTAGGAATCTATCGTAGCCTGTCGACAGATCGATCGTTTTTCGATTCACGCTAAGGACGAGCTCTGTTGAGTAAATGAATTGTTTATTGTAATGTATGAATAAATAAACATACATAACACACACGCCCGTTGATATTGTTGTTGACCATAAACTAGGTAGAATATTGTTGATAGTTGTTTTTTATATGTGTACCAGTAGGATTAAACTGCTGGTACAGAGTGCAACGACCTTCAACTGTTGAACCTGATGTCATAGCCGCGCCTGTGGTTCAGTAGAGTGGACCTCCACCACCATGCAAAGGTCTTGGGTTCGATTTCCAGCTGGAGTAGACCAGGGCTCAATAGTAAAAACCTTTGGTTGACCATTGATTCTTTCACCAATCCGAAATAAGATGGCATGCAATAGGCCGTGGATTAAAGCAAAATATCTCCTCACCTTTCATGATAAAGAAAGCTTCAACTTCAGTGAGTTGCACGGTGTGTTCCTCATCTTTCCGTTGCTTGGACCTCGCAGTATCTCTCTTTTGTTTCTCAGCCGGGTCCAGATACTTCAGAAGAGATAAACTAGACGCCTTTGATTCACTTGCCTGTTACATTGAAAGACAATTACAACATTCTTATAATACAATAGTCATTGATTTACGATTACACTACAATGAGGGCATAAATGATTGTAATTTATAATGAACAGTTGGCTTCCGGCATTAATGTCAGTTGGTAATTTCGTATTTTCCGAAACAACCAGCATTTCCGCCGACTCAAACTTCTAATAAACGAGCCACTGTAAATTTACTTTGAAAATAATTTCACGCGTTTTTTATATCAATGTTCGGAGGTATGTATTTTAAAATGGAATAAATAGTGTCCTTGTACAAACATACTATCATGACTGTACTCTCTATACACTATACATTAAACCTTCACCACCTTCGGAGTACCGTTACATAGACATTATGTTTTATATCTATAACCATTGACTTATTATTACTATGGAAGTCGTATCTCATACTAAAATCGCGAAAAAAATGTCCCAGTCACAGCCATCGCGAGAATAGAAATGTTAACAAGGTAATTTAAGCACTAAAATCATTACATCACGGTTTAATTTCGATTGCAGTCAATTGTAGCTCTGTTTGCATTTTGTAGCTCATTAGTCGACGTCCATAGTAATAATAAGCCTATAACGTGAATTTCTACAGTGACCACCACAATGAAAGCAAATTAAACCTAATAAATTAACTAAATCTCTAACATAAATAACAGAAAATTAGTTACAGTCTACTTTACTGGAATTAAGATTTACCTAGTTCTATAATTATGACCTTTGTTTTCTACTCGGTGTAACTATTTTTTTATGTAACAAGACAAATCTAATATCAAATGTAACTCTATCCTAGATTATGTACAAACATTTCTCTACAAATATAGTGCATTTATTCACTTTAACATTATCACGGCGGTCGCTAGCCGTAACCGCTCCGTCGACATCTTTCGTCGATCCTTGGACGTCTATAACGCGACCCGTCACTAGATACGCTACTTTGTAGCCAAATATCTTCCGATGGAAAATCAAGACAAATTTAAAACGCATAAATAAAAATTGACAAATTATCCTTTTATGAGTGAAAAATAAAATTAATAAGGAGAAATAAAAATTAATCTATAAATTTGCAAATCATATTACTATGTCGAATTTATGACAAAAAGGAATAACCCTTTATTTAAATGAAACGCGTACCTTTAACATTGTTGTCTCTTCAGATCGAGGTAGAGGCATGCTTACTAATATTTCACACAAAGTCAACAACCTGTAATACAAATTAAAATGTTAAACGCCAAGGGTTGGCGGGTCGACTTAAATTTTTTTGTACATCCAACTTTGAAAAAAGATATATTATTATAACTAATAAATTAAGTAAGTTCAATGTTTTTGTCCTCTGTGAACTAAGTTATGAGTTTAAGTAAAATAAATACCCCTTCCTCTTCCCTTCCCTACCTTTCTTCCCTTTAAAATAAATACCCTGATAACCTAAATTCAGAAACACGTCGGAATATTCATAGATAAGTATGGCACTGGGTACATACATATATAAAAACGTAACAGGTAGGTATAATATATAAAGTTACCTATCCTCGGACACGCTGACGGCGATTTTCTGTAGTTCCCCCCTCACTTTGATCTTGGGCATTCTCGGGTCGTCTGTGATGAGGCACTTGTGTATCTGTATTAACAGCGTGGTGGGCTGCAGGAGGTGAAGGGGCGTGGCCGCGCTCGACGCGATCGCAGACTGCCAGTCCTCGTTAGGCGACGCTACTACTATCTGTAGCAGATTTATATCACGAAAAGAAACAAATTTAATAATATATATAAAGGGAATTCAGTCTAATTTCCACAATGTAAATTCATGACGCAGACGCGTACATTCGGTAACATGTGTGCGAATTCGCATCTTTTATTATGTTGATAGGAATACGTGCGTTAAACTGTGGAAATATGGGTAAATTTCCTTTAACTTTCAGATTTTTGTTTTTTCAAATATGTGTTATCTTATAAGTAAACATGACATGTGTGCATGCCAATTATAGGCGTGAAGAACATTTTGCTACACACTATGATTAAATTTAAATTTACACTAAAGTTATATCTAAATATTATGTATATAGAACTTTATGTAAAACAAAAATTCAAACAAAATAAATGATACAGATAAAGTCATGTTACATGATACCTGCATCTCGGTGAGTTTGAGCGCCATCTTGTCGTAGCTGTGTTCGGTGATCTCTTTAAGAATGTCCTCGTCCGCTCGCCCCTCCTTATACAGTTTGTGGACGTCTAAAGCCGTCGAGCGCGGCTCGGACTTCACGCTTATCGCACCCAACTTCACCACTACACACGACTCTTCCCTGAGTAAAGTATAAATAAATATCATTCGTTGCAATCCTAGTCAATTCTATAATAAATTGTATTTGACGAAAATTTATTGCAATAGGTAAATATTATTATTATGTTGGGTTGTAATTCGAATACTTTTAAGAAATTATTTTTACAGATTAATTTTATTATTTTGACAATGTACTCATGCTAAAGGTTTACATAAATATGTAATTGTTATAAAAAGTAATAAAAAAGATGTTGTTTTACGGTTGTATTGTTGTACGGGATTAAAGTTCCCGCATAACTCGAAAAACCTCGCAGAAGAAAAAAGAATACCCACTCGGAAATAAAGCTTGGGAAAAACACATTTATTTGTCGCCTTAATAGCTTAATCGAACTCAGGCCGTTAAACCAGACATGTTATAAATTTGTTAAAGATTTTAATTATAATTTAACTACTAAACCCGCCATCGCTTCGCTTCGGGAAACCTGTCCCTTAGTACCCAAGTCCAAAATTGTTAAACGTAACCAGCGCACGAATTTATTTTCACGCGCGTTATTTTTCATTTTGCGAAAAACTTTAATATATTATACATTGAATCATTCTACTTATAAAAAAATCCCCATCAAAATCCGTTGCGTAGTTTTAAAGATCTAAGCATACATAGGGACAGAGAAAGCGACTTTGTTTTATACATAAATTTTGTACTCACCCTTTATACTTTCCAGAATGCGGTACTATAATATAAGAGGCCGCAATATCGATGTCCAGGTCGATAAAAGTGTGATGATGCACGGCATACTGCATCCCCAGAGCTGACTTCTCTTTCAAGTCCGACAGCTTATTTTCAGCTGCTGCTTGTAATCTGAAAGGAAATCCATTGGAAAAAAATAATAAATACTTGGTTTTTTTAATCAAAATATTGCATTCAAAACAGTAATGTCGAGGATCAACGTAATTAAAATCTTTTTTTCTAATTTTTACTTGACCAATGGAGGTTTATACCACCATTGGTCAGACTAGCATAGAGTAAAACTTCTTACGTGACACTTACTTTATTCCACTTCTACTTCTACCATTTACGTTGTTACGTTTCAGAATCATAGCATAGAGTAAAATTTCTTACGTGGTGAGCGCAGTGGACTCAGTGGGTGGTTTGAACACATTCACTATTTCTATAACAGTTTGCGCGTCGTACACGATTTGTAGAGGTCTTGCAAGGACCTTCACCCGCTGGTCGCAAGTGCCGTCTGAAATGTTCATATTCAAATTAAAATTTCTTTCACGGTCTCAACATATACTAGTTACATATAAAATCTATTTATGACAGTTTCCAAATTACTGTCACGCATTAAACTACATAATTATACAACATAAATGAGACACAACTAACATCCACGACCGATCCATCTGTGACATAAATGTCCGACCAGGAATCGAACCCGGGACCGTCTGCTTTGCTGGCAAGGTCCGCAACTAAATTACGAGTTTGTCTTCTATTACATTATTGTGTCAAGCCGACAAATAATTCAGGAGACCTTCAAAAGACCAAAGCTTTTGAAAGCATCGATCACCCTTGTGGAAACTAAATAATATCAAGAGTTACCCAGTGGATTGGTCTCGAACACGACATTAAGTAGATTGACGTCCTTAGTAACTTCTTTTGATGTGACCAGCTGAGGTATGTAGTTGGGCTGGTTCACGCCGGACACAGTAAACGCTTTCATTTGTACATCGACCCTGGAATTTATATAATAGTATATTAATGTGCAGATTTTGTAAGACCGCAACAGATAAGTGCCTTATCTGCACTACAAGCAAAAGGTAGCTTAAACCAGCGCGGATTACGTCAGAGAACAGAGCAATGGAACAGTTCTACAATAACAACATAGCAAAAGGTGGCTTGAACCAGCGCGGATTACGTCAGAGAACAGAGCAATGGAACAGTAACGGGCTACAGTAACAACATATACCTCAAGGCATTAGCGCTGGGCCGCTGCTTCATATCCACTTCGACGAACTCGACGCAAGCCCTCAACACCTCGCTGACGTCATTCACGGACACCTCCAGCTTGTCGAGGCGGAAGGCGCTCTCTATCGCCACGTACTCTGTGGGCAGATGCAGCGGCGCGGTGTTCTCCTGGTAGTCGATCGCTCGGAACAGTTTCGCCTTTTCGTCTGGAGTCATTGCTTTTTCGAATTGCTTCACTGGAAATAATAATAATAATTTGTATAAGTTGGTTTACCGTACCGTAGAATAGACATCGCATTGTCACCCAGTCTTTTGTTTTTTACAAAAATTCATCATCACACAAATTCCTGTTTTGTCCATTTTACTGGTAGTATTGCGACAATCCAAATTCAAAGTATTGTAAAAAATCATGTAATAATTACAAATAATTACCACTAAAAATTTGCCGGTATTATGGATGAATATGTCATCAAAAAAAATATGGCTACTAATATGGCCCTCATATAACATAAATCAGTAACTGACAAAATTATAACGGTATTTATTCTTACTTATAGCCACCCCTTCAGTCAAGTCATCGTCCTTGGAACCTCCCCCGTACCACCAACCGCTGAGCCAACCGCGGCGAGATTTGTTCGCTTCCGCTTCCAACTTGCCAAGTCGTTCCACCTGAAACGGAAACGTAAATAACAACGTTCCAATTTTTTTTTCTTCCCGCTAAGACAATTTAAAATTAAGTTAGGTATCGTTGTCGTCAAATTTTGAAGAGAGTTTTTAACATAATTTCGAGATTTCACAACCAATCAATTTTGTACCCCTTACAATATTTTTACACAAAAACTGTGTCAAATGCCGTTTAAAAAATTTTTGCCGTCGAAAAGCGCGTTCAAATGCTTTCCCAAAAATTAAAACGGCAATATTTTCAACCATCATTAGATTTTAGAACTCCAAACGTCATAACTTCATTGTCGACTGCATTGTTGAAGAGCTCAAAAATAACGGGAAATGCCAAGGACGTCAGGATCAACCGGATTGCAGTTTTATTTCTATAATATGAAATCTGCGAACAACATGAATCTGAAAGCTTTATTTCTATTAAGTCACCTCCAACTCAATCCTCTGCCTAATAACGACCAAGTTGAACAGATCCAGCGACTTCTCCGCCTTATCGAGCACACATTGCTGGTCAGAGGGCACCTTCCCCTTGTTACTGAGCTTGCACTGGTAGGCCGCAGCGTAGTCCTTGCACAGTTGCCGGTGCTGCAACATGTGCGTCCAATCCCAGTTCCTGCGTCGACGGAGCACTTCCTCCTCCAGAATGCATTTGTACGCGAAACGCCACCATTCCTTGTAATGACCCTTATACTTTTTTAAGTCGGGACGATATTTTCTGAAATGAAACGTGACAACTTGTTTCACTTTGTGACTCATTGAACTTTTATTGATTGATTCGTACGTAATTTTATGTAAATATCCAGACATAACATACAATTAGGACCCAATAACAAACACCCTTTGCTAACTGACTCAACATCCTAGTCCCGATTAGTCTCGTTTTGTGTCGGTGGGGAGCGGAAGGGTGGTGCTGAATGGTCGTTTGCTATCTTATTTCCATAAAAAAATCTTTATGTCTGCCTGGCAAAGAACCAAACCCGAAAGGTTTACAACCTACTTATAATAGGTTGAAACTTATTATTTCATAAGGAAAATATTATATTGCTTTATTTGTAGAACCAATTATATTTTTGTATCTTAATGAAAAACATTTTCAACGGTGCTACAAACGACCTTCAGCAGTGCTTTGTGGACATTCAGAATTATTTACACCCCTTATCACATACTAACAGCAAATTAATTTACTCAATAACCTAACATGATTATACAACATGGAATATGGGGCACACTAATTAGATTAGATTACAGAAAATTTACAATTCTGCGTAGCTTCAATAAAAAATGTTTATTTCCATACAGTACAACAAGCAGTAATAGTAAAAGTGACTAATATAATTCATATATAATTATTGACCTTACTTCGCCATGTTTACAAAGTTTCCAATTCCAAATTGACCAACTTGACGGTCTGAGGTGTAAATCCCTATCATTGCAAGAACAGCCATGCCCA
Organism: Ochlodes sylvanus; assembly: GCA_905404295.2. Taxonomy (NCBI): domain Eukaryota; kingdom Metazoa; phylum Arthropoda; class Insecta; order Lepidoptera; family Hesperiidae; genus Ochlodes; species Ochlodes sylvanus. The sequence continues at coordinate 4,629,858 of FR990131.1, read as the reverse complement.
GCAGTGGGAAAGTTTGCACATGACGTTAAATTAACAATTATGCTAGACAAAACAACAAACCTGTATGGCGCCCCTTTACTCATTCTGTCCATAGAATCAGCCAACATCATCATGTCCTGGTACTGCGCCTTGTTCACACTGACCGACAGTTGCTCCATATGAAGACTAAGAATAACTTTCGGTAAGCTGAACTTGGGAGTGTCGCCCTCCGGCTTAGGATTTAACTTTAATTTCGCCGTAGCGTTTATCGGGCCCAACACTGAAAATATTCATATTTTTATATATAGTGGAGTCACTGTAGCTTTATACCTCGGAATCCAGGGCCAGTCAATGAATATTCATAAAAACTGTTGAACTGCTTTGTTAAAGGCTCAAATAAAAAAGTTAAAAAAAAAAATACCGCTCTTGATTACAATTTTTTACAATAATTTACTGAAAAAAATGTTCATAAAATGAAAACTACTGAGCCAAACTATGTTAAATTTTTATGAGACCAAATGGCAACTATTCCGCATCAAACTAAACAAGAACCACGTAAATCGGATCGTAAATATCTGCGTAATCGGTCCTAAAAAAAGTCGTTGACGACGACAAGTATGTAAATACAAGCAAAGTTTCATACTAAGTTTGCACCCCCGTTTTACCCTCTTAGGGGGTGAATTTTCAAAAATCCTTTCTTAGTGCTCCCCTACGTTATAAAAGGAACCCCTGTGCAAAATTTCAAGTTTCTAACACTTATAGTTTAGGTACAGCAAGTGGAAACATGTAAAATTAAAATACTGTAGAAAGGTACTGCTTATTTCTACAAGAAACCTCTTTCAGCAGACCCAGGACTGGGGTGGTGATGTAGAATCGATTTATCATGCATATTGTGAACATGAATACAGTTATGTAATAAATATACAAAAATACCTACACTTTAGTATGAATTATGTATATTACTTTAGAGATTAGATAGTTATTGTGGTATGTATTGTTTGCACAACTCATTTTTACTACATACTTTCTAATAGTTTAAAAGCAGAAAAGGTGTATAAAGCAATTAACTTTTGGTATCTTATGAACTTGAAAATGAAAACAAACTCATCTATTATCATCATTTACTTCATACAATGTAACATTATTATTTTATATTAACAAATAAAATAGGTCGATTGCATTATGTGATGTCGGTACAGAGTTCGTGAGACAAGGTCACTCGTACAAAAGTTATAAAACATACCTACTGATATAAGCACCCTAATATTGCACAAGGTCCAAATTAGCTATAATAGAACACCGTTTTCACAAGATCAGAGTACCAATTCTGGTATTCTAATCTTGATATGATGGCAATCACTCCCTCGTGAACATAAAGATAATCTTACCATACAGATATTCCGAAGGCTTAGACGATTTAGTTGCGATTTCACTTTGAAGTCTCATCTTTGCCGCTTGCGTATCGGATTTCGAATATAGTTCCGTAGAAGGATTCCAGTATATCGCCAAACCCTCTAAATTTAGAATCTGTTGAATAACAATTTGATAATAACGTTTGGAAGATCAACAAAGTTTGTATCGGTAGAATCACCTTAAAAATAAATTGCTATATAACGAAATAATTTATTTCTTCATATATTAGAAGTAAGAAAAGACAATCTTCTCTCTTCTGTCTTGGCCAACATTGGTGAGCAACCTCATGGACATGAGAAATACTAATGGCATCCCCATTACAATTGCCCCTTACCATTGACTTGTGTGATGTTATGTCGGCTTACACAAATAAATATCTGTATAAAGGAAACGTAAATATCCTTACTTTAAAAATTTTGGTAACAGCCTCCTGTATCACAGTCTGCTTCCAGTTTTCGTCAGTGGTGTGCACTGATAGGTTGTGGAGAGTGATACCGAAGGAGAATGGCGTCTTCGGGTTGGTTATGCTGTCCTCGTACCGAATGTGTATGTCTGTGATCTTCAGCTGAACATTCTTTATAATCTGTGTCACTAACTTCTCTACGAAAGTCTCGTCTAGTTTGTTTTGATCTGGAATGCATAATGGTTTTGCTAGTTAATTTTTTTTCCAATGTTTCACCGTAATTGGTAAATTTGGTTATCTGCCTATCAATCTATTATGTTATATTGTAGTAGCTTGGGGTAGTAGTAGTAATTTAATGCTAATCGTATTTTAAATTGGTTCAGAAATAAAACAGAATCCAGTCAAAACAGTTTCCGTGTGTGGGTAATAACTTGACAGCTACTGAAGAATCATAAAAACGTTATCTAACTCTGGTTTTCCTCAGTCGGGAATTGAGCTATGAATCCTTCGCTCATTAGTCAGTCACTAGTCACTACCAATTAGACTAGAGCCATCATTAATAGATCATTTTCTGATAATAGTCAGCAAACCCGCTCACAGGCCGTCTTACAATCGAAGCTTGTTTAAAATGCTGTTGATTTTAGTTATTTTCGGGAGCAAAGTTCCTATAAAGGCAAGCTAAGAAACTTAACAACATGCACAAGTGCACTTATCACATTTTTACATTGCATTTAAAATGGAGTAACACACCAGTGAAAACCCAGGCAAAATTATATTAAGATCGTATAAAATGTACCTTTTTCTGCTTCCTTTTTCTTTGCTTCTTCAACCCTGGCAAGTTCTGCCTGTTTGGCCGCCAGGGCCATTTTTTCTTCCTTCTCAGGGTCATATTTGACTTCGGCAGTAGGGTTTACAATCAGAAATAGCCTGTCTATCGATGCTTCCACTGATGCTCCATACAAATTTTTCCATGGAATTTTAAGAACTAGTTTTCCTGTTGACAAATGACAAAAATCTTATTATTATTATGACACATTAACTTTGAACATACTTGTTGTTATGTAGGTAACCTTAATCCATTTTAAATTAAGAAGATTAAGGTCAGCTGTTATCATAGAACAATAAGATGTACACTATTGACTCTAACTAGTTCAGTGACCCTAATTGATGTGATGCCAAACTACATTAACCCAAAATGGACTAAAAAGTACTAAACCACTCTCTTTATTAAAGAGTTTTAATATTAGCATATATAGTCAGCAAACTAGCAAAATGACCACCTAAGTAAGCGGTGACTGTTGCAAGAATATTTAAGGCACTAGAAACAACAGATACTTGTTAACTCCAATACAGAAGTTAAAACCGTGGCTGATACTGACTACCCAAGAACAATTTATCTGTCACAAATAATCTATCACAACGAGGAATCGAATCTAAGACCTTGATAAGCTCAGTTAACAATATCTCTACAAAATGGGCTTCAGATGTATTCAAGTATGAGATATGTTCATTATTATGAATCCATTTTAATTGAATCTATAATCACAATTAAATATGAAACATTTGAGAAGCTGCTACCGTTAATTATAGATGAGATGGGAACTCGTTAATTGCGCAAGGCTTTTATTGTGAAATGAAACTCATTGTTCTCTGAGGCAACTCCTAATTATTATAGAGCAACTCAGTTCAGAGAGTGACATCATATCCTAAAATCAGTCTCTGATTGTGTTAGTGACTTATACAATTTGAAGGCCAGCCGCCATTTGACCTCCAGTCTGCGGTGATAATAAGATTCATTTTATGAGCAGTAAAACCGAAACGGTTTGTTTTTAATATACATTAGCATAGTGCTATAAATACACTGTTATTGATTGCTGATAAGATTTTGATATGTGCAAGTTTTACTACTTCAGCGATATAATAGAAGATATATAATATACAATAGAAAGCAGGCCCAGTTCCCATAAAAATTATAATATGTCATATTATAGTCTTATTATTGCAATTTTTTTAAGATTTACTTTATTTATCTTAACTTACTTAGTTTAGTTAAAACTTAATTTAACAAAATTTCTTGTTTATTACGCAACAAAACAATTGCAGTTAACAAAATAATTTAAATAATTGATGCTCTTATTTAATAAAATAATTTCATTTTAATTGTGTATTCTGATAAATAAGGCAAGTCACCTCAAGATTATCTATATATATTATGTATAACTCTTCCGTTACTAAGTGGCACACGGGGGAAGCTAGTGTAACATATTCTTACACTTAGGAATGAGTTTCAATTGTTTACACTCTTTATTATCATATATTATAACTACATGCACTTCAAAAATATACCTTCAATACTTATTAACTGAAGCACATTAATATAAACTGAGAGATAGAGATTAGAGATAAACTATAACATACTTTTTTATAAAAATTAGAAAACTAAAACTATTTGCCAAAATCTCTATAATTATACTATATATTTATTATCCACTTTGTTTTCACCTAGGGGTTGCATTAGGTTGATGTGCATCGAAAAGTCCTCATGTGCTTACATTTATTATTCAACAATCCAAGTTGTATGGTCAAATATCACCTCTATGATTTTAACTAAAACACTGAGGGACTTTTCCAGTGTAGTAGTATATTATGTACGAGCAGTGCCCGAGACTTCGTCCGCATGGAATTTAACAATAAAAAAATTAATATAAAAGTAGCCTAAGTTACTCCTTATGACATCAGTAATCTGCCAGTGTAAGTCCCGTCAAAATCGGTCCAGCCGTTCCAGCGATTACCCGGAACAAACTGACAGACAGACAAAAATTGTAAAAAATGTTATTTTGGTGTAGGCACCGTGTATACACCCATATGCATTTAATAAAAAGCAGTTATATTAATATTACAAACAGACACTCCAATTTTATTTATTTGTATAGATTGTAGAATGCAATTTATGACATACTGAACTGATCTAAGGAAGATTTGGTCTGCACATATTATTTTTGTTAGATAATAAGTTTTTTGTTTACTAATTATAAGTTAATGCTTGACTACAATCCCACCTGATGATAAGTGGTTCAACATATTTAAGTAATATTATTTACGAAAAAGATACACATAAACATACATACCTAAATGGCCATAGACTGTCTGGACAGGAATATTAAGTTCCTCGAGTGCATTTTGTTTTAGAATTAGGTTCTCCAAAACGACGTCACCTGTGAATATGAAAGCAGCACTTAGAATAATAAAAGGATAAGTAGGTACTTGAATACTATGACATCATGTTATGGCAAAAACTTACCGCCCCAAATTCCAAGTTTTAACTGGGATCTATTTAAATTTTCCACATAATCTCCGAGGAACCTATTTAAAACATCAACAACAATCGATTCGAACACCATTTTAGTGGCTTATCTGACACACAACCGCGTTTTAAGTATTATTTTGGTCACATTTATATCATGTTTAGGGAATAGCACGCACACATTTAGTTAAATTTCTTATTTGTATTGTATTAGAGTTCTAGTTATTTTTAAACATTCTGATCTGCGGTGAATACTATTGAGTTCGTATATAAAAAGTATACAACTTTGTATGTATTTTCTAAAACAGGACTGCCCAGTACCCCAGGCCAGGTTTTCGTAACTCAAGCAAAGCAATGGTTTTCAATGCAAATTGAAATTTACTCGTACCTACGGAGTACTTGAGTAGACACTTGACTTGAGTCACTAGACAGTAGACAGTAGACCAGTAGACACTTCATTCACTATGACTTCAGTCTTCATTCACTTTGACACGTTTCGTTTGACATAATAACATGAGGACACAGACTATGTAGGTAAGAACATGAGGAAACGGAACAATCAGTTCAGTATTTCAAAATGACAATTGACATTGTCCGTTTGTCCTGATTTTTGTACGTTTTCTGGCCTTGGACGTTACTCTTTAGGCCAAAGTTAAGTGTATTTAATACACTAACTTTCGGTGTTCCTAATGCGGGCTATACACCTTCAGTTTTAACTGCACAGTTTTAACTGAACAGTCGAACTGTACAGTTAAAACGTATGTGTGTAGGCAAAACTGACAACTGTACAGTTGAACTGACAATTCAATCGAAATATCATTTGATAAAACTGTACAGTTTAAACTGTGCAGTTAAAACTGAAGGTGTGTAGCCCGCATTAAGCTAATTCGCTTTAGGAACACAGAACAATAGCAACAATAACAATAGCAACAGTAACAAACAATAGCAGTGATAGCAGTTGGTTGAACGTTGGACTCCCGAACCGGGGCGGGGGGTCCGGATTCAAACCCCGCACGCACCTCTAGTTTTCAAAAAATATTTTCGTTTTAGAATTTAATTATAATTTGCTTCGGTGCAGGAGTTGTGGTGATGATGATAAGTATATTAGGTAATAAACATCTTTAAAAAACTAATATGTGTGCAATTCACACGTGGTAGAAGTGTAAAAAATGAATTGCTGTCAGTCCAAATATTGATCTTTTGCTTTGCTTACATAAGCCGCCATTTTGCCCTAAAAGGTATTGCTCTAGGACCCGACCTAGCAGCACGCAAGCGGATAATACTTCCTATCTCATTTTCTCCCACGTTAAAATGTGTCTATCTCTTTTAACTGTCGCTTTTCGCGTCATTTCCGTTTCATCTACTTTCAAATCACAACGATGCTAAAAAAGTTTTCACTGTTGATCATAGTGATTATTGAAATCACAATTTAAGAGGGTCGATTTGACATTTCTATTACGTAAACATTTAACCATGCGTATTTAAACGAAATGGAATAGTTACATAGATACATACGGACGAAAAATTATATGACGAAATAGGCAAAAAAAACGGGGCCTCTGAAATTGTGACGAACTATACCAATCTTTCAACCTAGTCTGTGGACCACACAAGTACAATAGGAGGGTACCTTGTAAGATGTAATTTTATTTATTTATTTGTCACAAGTTTAGGTACCTCTTTCTGTATTCCGTTTCCGTGTACCTACTCAATAAATAGAGTAGGTACCTACCTACTTTTGTTTGTAGGTTCGTCAACCTTAATCGTGAAAAATAAATGACATATTTATGAAATTAATGACAATGACATAATAGCGCATGTGGCTGTGTGGTCGACTGGTCGCAGGTCGGTGTATTCATTTCATTCATTGATTTGATTTCGTTCGTCAATAACTTCAAAAAGTTCATTCATCTGAATAATCAGAATAAAATCAGATGGCGCTGATTTTCGTTTGACGCGAACACGTTTTTTTGTTGTGTGCAAACTGCAATGTGCATGAATGGATAAATTCTAACAAGTATGTTAGGATAAAATCTTAATAATACTTGTTTTTACTTTCCAAAGTGATTAAATAGACATAATTTACGTGTCAACAACCTTAATTAAAATGCCGGACATGAAATACATACTAGTAACTGGTGGAGTAATAAGCGGCGTAGGAAAAGGTGTCATTGCAAGTTCTTTTGGCACAATTCTTAAAAGTTGTGGAATTGATGTGACTTCTATTAAAATTGACCCCTACATAAATATCGATGCTGGGACATTTTCTCCTTACGAACATGGTAAGTCATCGTTATTCAGACATAATATTTTGATTTTGATCCGCGTGGTTACCAATGTGATTTGAAAACTCTATTTTTAATTTGTAGGTGAAGTTTACGTGCTTGATGACGGGGGTGAAGTTGACCTTGATCTTGGTAATTATGAACGCTTCCTGGATATAACTCTTCACAGAGACAATAATATAACGACAGGCAAGATATACCAACAGGTTATTGAACGTGAAAGACGCGGCGACTACCTTGGAAAAACTGTGCAGGGTAAGTGGATAGGTACTCAAATTCATTGACGAGTATAAAATAGTGTTAAAAAGGAATTAAGAATAATGATTGATGTTGAAATGTGTACTCAGAATAGTTTAAAATAACAGTAACCCTTTCTTAAATGAATCTTACAAATGAACTAAATTGTACTCTATGCAACATCTATAGGTATGGTATTCACAAAATCACACTCGAAATATATCTTACATTGTAATGAATGATTGGATTACATTTCAGAATACATTGTAATGGTATTGTGTTATACAATGTTAACATTTTTACTATAATAAACAATTTGTATTATTTAAATAACATGATTAGTTTCTACAAGTGAAAGGAACAGTATGATTTAGTGAAAGTTGTAACACTACTTGTTTAATAATCATAAAACCCTGATTTCAGTGATTCCTCACATAACTGATGCTATACAAGAATGGGTCCAAAGAGTAGCTCATATACCAGTAACACCAGAGAATACCCTGCCAAAAGTGTGCATAGTGGAACTTGGAGGCACTATAGGAGATATAGAAGGAATGTCATTTGTTGAAGCATTCAGGCAGTTTCAATTCCGTGTGAAAAGGGAGAACTTCTGCTGTGCTCATGTTTCACTAGTTCCAATGGTAAGCATACAAAACAATATGTTTAGTTTGTTGTAACTTGAAACTTTATAAAAATATATTCTAACATTATGTAGGTATCTTCTTAAACAACTAGTGAAGTGATTAAGAGCTCTTTGGAACATGTACAGGTAAATTGAGTAATTGGTAGTAGAGCCACAGTACTTAGTACAATTTCTACTGTGTAACAATAGTTTTAACAACAATTCTGTTCCAGTTAGAAAGGTGTAGAGCTGGTTATACTTCATAGAGGCGACCATCTCAATCCTCAAGGGTAGCAACACAGTCATGTGTGACTGAATTAGAACAAGACTCTCAAACAATTACTAACTAGACTATTACTAACAATAACTAACTGGACTAACTATCACTAACAGTCCCTGTCCCAGTCCTCAACCTTATTATTTGATTGCCTTTCAGATACTGATACATAGTTTTCAATAAAATGATATTCAGTTATATAATCCTTTAAATCCACTTAAGAAAATTAAAGGTTTTGTTAGATTTGGGCATCAGACACGTTTGTATAGAGTCTCTCTTTGCAGCCGAAGGCAACTGGTGAACCTAAAACAAAACCTACACAATCATCGGTGCGCGAACTCCGAGGCCTGGGCTTGTCACCGGATTTAATATTGTGCCGTTCAGAGAAGCCTATCAACCATACTGTTAAAGAGAAAATCTCCAACTTTTGTCATGTGGGACCAGAACAAGTAAGCATTATTAATAATATTTTTGTAGAATTTGTTATGTGCTAAATGAAAATATAATAAATTATTTCTTTTGATTCTTTTAATAAAAATATTACAGAGTAATCATGTACAAATATACTGCACTTATTTTGTGTTGAGTAATCAAAATTATGATAGACACAAGAGTTATTTTGATAGGTTATATTTTTTAGTGTTAAAAGCTGCCTGTTATTTTTAATGTCAGCTTTTATTATTCGTAATATGTGAAAGGTAAGTGTTACAATGATGTTCTGAAATTATTATTGTCAAGCCAAGTCCACACACCAAGCGTATAGACCCGGCTTCACAGGAGTGGGTAAGGGATAGGAAAGGAATAAGGCCGGTTCCATAGATGGTGTTTTTATTCGCACCACAGAGTAACACTCGCGACACTGTACTGCGAAACGACACTGTTCACTTAAATTCACACTTCACTTAACTGCTTTTCTTCTTTCTTCTTCTTCTTCTTCCCTTGTCCTCCTTCCGGATTAGCTTTCAAAACTGAATTGACCAAACCGTGTTTCAGATCGCCTTATACCCCTAATTTCGAATACCAATATTCCAAAATTAAATGTTTTTTTAAATTTCTTGTCTCTTTACATCGAGAACATTCTAGAAATTCTATTGATAAATTTCTTCTATACTGCTCGCACATTTTCACTCTGACATACACGTCGTAATTTGTCAACAGAAGAATCTACGCGACAGTGTTTTGTGATTTATAGATAAAAGTGTGTTGTGATTTAATATAATGTTAAAATAATATATAATGATAAAAATAAATATAATATTAGTGTTCTACTTAATACTTCATTATATTTTAGGATTATAACATTAAAATAACAAAGTTTCAAAGAGAAGTACCATAATAATAATACAATATACCAAACTATGTTTCAAATTTTCAATTGTTGGCAACAGTTGAAAACAGTATTGTGTGACACAGATAAACAGTCACATTATTTTCCCCTCACGTTTTGAGAAGCGACTCTGATTCAGCAGTGGAAGTGTTTGTAGCATTATTGAATCTGAATTATTTTAAAATCAATCAAATAATTGTTTTTTTTTTTTTACAAAAATGTCCTAATTATGTAATCAAAACTTAGTGAATAATGAATTTTGCTTAAATATTAATTATGCTATCTGCATAATAGTAGTCATTATTTATTAACAGGTCCGCAAAAAAGTCCTCCACGTCACGTAAAGCCACTTAATATGAATGTTACGATTTTGTGGATGAAGAGAAAGAAATTTAAAACTTGAAAGTGTTTTTCGTCATAACTCCGAAGTTTCTTATCTAGTCGATATTATTCTTTCCACATAATTTGAAAGATCAAAATCTATTTCGCGTTTGAGCGATATCTAATTGAAAATTTCCAAAAAACTGCTAACTCACCATAGACGGAGTTATATTTATTTACAGCTTTTAGCTCAAAATAGCCAAACTCAGCAGGAAGTTCCAGTGGTGGTATGCAAGATCAAACGGTTTATTTTTTAATTATAAGAGTTTGTTAAACCGCCTGATAAATTAATAATCACTGACAACAATCCAAGACATGATCTAGATTCAATAATACCTACTACATGTACCTATAAATAAATAGAATAATTATAATAAACACTTGTTGTAGGTAATTTGTAGCTTGTAGCTTAAAATGTAGTTATTGAACCAATGCGAACCTAACCACTAGAAAAAATGTAATGTGCGCAAATTATTTAGATACGTACAAATACTTGTTTTACGTAAGGTACGTATGCATATAATAGGTACTTAACGTACGGTACGCATGCAATACCGTTAGCACGGTAATAGTATCATACAGTATTCCATCTTCATACAAACGGTCGGAACGTGAATCATACCTACGCGCCTCGGAGTTTAGTAGACATTAAGGGCCTGTTTCACCGGTTACATATAAAGTTCCGGATAGTTATCTGACATTTAATGCTATCTACCTATTATAGGCTGCTAATAACTTTTTTCTGTTTCACCATCTAACTCCCGGATAATTTAACTGATACATAAAGTTGACAGTTGACGGAACGGCAACGTCGCTTTTTTGCGTTTCGTTACTACTACGTAAATTATCGTCATTTGAAAACAATTTTAAAAACCTAAATAATAAAATACTTTTTGATCAAAATAATCCAAGTCAAGTTTTATTATATTATCAAGTTTAATTTATCAATAAAGAACGGAAATAGTTGGATTCCTATGCTTTACTAGGTATTCAAATTCTAAATGTGTTTATAGAAACAAAACGCAAGACATGTGTCATTTTATTTTTTTCGTTTCCGCCATTTGACTTGACAGATTTTTTATCCGTCGCATAACGCCTCTAACAGCCACTTGAAGTGGCAGTTATCATAACCAACACTTTATTTGTCAGATACTTCTATCCGAGACCTGTGAAACCAAAAGTTGTAGTTTATTTGGGAGTTAAGTTCCTAATAGGCTATCCGGAACTTTATCCGTAACCGGTGAAACAGGCCCTAAGTATACCTACAACAGCCACATAAGCGCCATAGGGACGATCGAACGTGTGGGTTTGTAATCAGGAAGCGTGCGTATTACCTACCCACTTACATTCACTACAACTAGAAGGCGGCGGCCCTAGCGCGCGGGGCAGTAGGCGTTTATTTCAAGGACAGGGCACACAGTCACACTACTGTAGTTATTTATGTAAGGTACATATTCATGTAACGTGCTTAATTCAACTATCATTGTAAACGAATACTTATTTCGATGACTAACTTGATAACTTGCGGACTCATAACATTCAGCAATCAATCAAGGATAAACCAATTACTTCCTTGATGCTCGCTATCGTGTTATCAGAATAATTAAGTTTTTTTAAATTTGATCGATTTAACTCTACATATTGATAAAATATCATGATCTTGCTGCTCTTGAGCTTGAGTTATTGATTGTAATGTAAATTAGGTACTTCCTTATATTCTCTTAATTCCAAGCGCCTTATCTGCTATGCAAATGACCGCATTACTAATATTCACATATGTGGATAATCGAGCGCCTTATCTGCTATACAAAAAAATATTCAATTTATATTATAAAGTGGGGCTAAAATTCTCTATCCACTTAGACCTAAAAAATTAGCTTTAACCCTATAGCAGCCGATTCAAATGTACAGTTATCTCCTTGGAACGGAGACGGCCTGGAGGCCAGTGCTGATTGGTGGAGAGGTTAGTGGCTATCCAAGTTCCTACGTAATATGGACCTCGAATGCTTCCAACATGACTTCACGAATTCCACTTAACGACAACGGTCGCGATTGTCGACTTTACTGCCAACACACTTTGCCAGTAGCGGTCACTCATATGCCATGGACTGCGCCCGACTTTGCTTAATTTGTTCGATCGTTCGATCACTTGTGATTGACAAACCCGGCAGATATGCGCGAACAATCAGGTCATACGGACGTCCCGTACTTCACTTTATTGTGGATTTTTCGTTACTACTCCGCCAGTAATGAGATCTGCTATCCCACTTGTTTCAGGTAATATGCATCCACGATTTGTCGTCAGTGTATCATGTTCCGTTGCTGATGGAAGCGCAAGGGGTCGTTCAATATCTAAATGATAGGCTACAACTCAATATGTCGATGCCGAGACCTGGAAGGTGATATATTTGTGTATGAATAGCATAATAATACGATATGGTTGACGGCTAACAGTGACAAGTACGGGAATTCGTTTCTGGAGTTGTTACATTATCCAGAAACGAAATTATGTATGCAAGATTCATGTCATGTGCCAGCTTTTATAAATATAGAGTATGAACCAGTTTATCAATGGCAAATATATAGTCCTGTGATTTTTATTGCTACATACAATAATTAACCTTAATGTTACAATAATTAGTATTTTATGGTTTGAATGACTGAAATATTTTAATTCAATACAATCGTAACTATTAAATGGTTATATTGCAATTACTTTTATACACCTGTATTGTTATATTTAATGGTATTATATTATTTCGGATGTTTATACTGCAGTGAATGTAAATGTTACATTTACGATCCTGTTGTTCAGTTGGTAGACATTTATGTGTGACAGTATTCGTTTACGTTTTTTGGACGATACACTCACAGGGAAGCCTAGCGTGGGGTTGTGTTGTGTGAGTGTTTAAAAAATAACTTAATATTTTCACATTTCTTTTTATTCTCTAGAAATAGAAACCCACATTTCGAGATTTCTATTTCATTGTTTCTTTAAGAATTGTCACAATTGATCACAATGTTGATATTGTACATTTTATAAACGGGACGGTTAAGTACACAATATAGATAACCAAATGAAAGAAATCGACATCTTACAGTCGTACTGTTGCAAGTTAGTAATACCTAACAGTACAACAGGAGTCAGATATTCCAAAGGAAATGAATAAAATAGAACATTAACTTTGCAGGTTTATGCAAAAGTGGCGCAACCTGGCGAAGCGAGTGGACAACTTGCGCAGGGAAGTGAACATCGCGCTGGTGGGTAAATACACGAAACTTGAGGACAGCTACGCTAGCGTCACCAAGGCGCTTCAGCACGCCTGCATCGCGGCTAGCTGCAAAATGAACCTCACCTACATCGAGGCTGTTAACTTGGAGAAACAGACCAAAATAGACGATCCAGTCAGCTACCATAAGGCCTGGCAGGATTTATGCAAAAGCGAGTAAGTGAATTTACATGTACATTTGAATTCGCTCAAAGATAACTTATTATTTATACTTCTAGATTTTTTTACTTCGTTTAATACGATTTTACTATACAGTTTCACTTTTATAGTTTGTTTCTGGTATATCAGGCCTCAGGCGCACGCGCGCACGGATACAGCTATTTGCAACATGGTTTTCCTTAAAATTATATTTACAATTTCTTTTGTATTTTAGTTTTAATTATCCTCTTGGTCATATTTGACATTTCCAGTTAGTGATATTTGTATGTATTACTTTATTTCTATCTATGTTATTGTCAATCTTTTAGTTATTAATTTTGGATTGACGATTTGTTTTCAGTGGTGTAATAGTACCAGGGGGCTTCGGTCAGAGAGGCATGGAGGGCAAAATCGAGGCTTGCCAATGGTGCCGGGAAACTCAGAAGCCGATGCTGGGCATATGTTTAGGATTGCAAGCGGCTGTAATAGAATTCGCACGGAACGTCATGGGCTTGAAGGGTGCTAACACGACCGAGGTAGACCCCCAGTGTGATGATAAGCTGGTGATAGACATGCCCGAGCATCACCCAGGGAACCTGGGAGGCACAATGAGGCTTGGCAAAAGGAAAACTCACTTGGAACCCAGTATAGTAGGTGAGGTTTGGTTTGATTCTTGACGACAATATTACCTTGGTGATTTGAGGGTTCTATCCCTCTTTGAGTACAAGACAAATAAAAGTTTGAATTAAAAACGTTAGGTGAGCTGGTAATCAATTTTATTAACTAGGCTGATAAAAAAAGTGATTCTGACGCCAATTATGCTTTAATGGTCATTGTCCTTTAAGGTAGTTTATGGCTAAGCGTAAATCTACGCAAATACTTTCAAATGCTCGTATTGTTTGCTAAACGTTGTAATTTTTTTAAATCATTAAAAGAATCTTACTCCTATATACATATACATATTATTATATGTATTATGTATATTGCTATGGCGTAAGTAACTTTCTGTCAAAAGTATTAAAAAATGTAATATCAGCGCGCGTACCATCCGCCACGTTAAACATATAAGTACTCTGATCTGTTTTTCCGCACGCGCCGAAATAAATAAAACATCAAAAATTCATAACGTTCAAAATTGATGTAACCTTGTTGCTCTCTTGTTTTCAGCCCAATTATATAAAAAGAATACAATAGAGGAGCGTCACAGGCACCGTTACGAGGTGAACCCAGAGTACATAGAGCAGCTGGAGGCGGCCGGGCTGCGGTTCGTCGGCAAAGACGAGAGCGGCACCCGCATGGAGGTGGCGGTGGTCGAGGGGCATCCCTACTACGTCACCGTGCAGTTCCATCCGGAGTACTTGTCGCGGCCGCTGTCGCCCAGCCCGCCGTTCCTGGGGTGAGTTTTGAGCTGATATGGCTTAGTTTAGTTGGTTTAGTCAGTGTAGTTACGTTAGTTTGGTTTAGCTAACTTAATTTAGTTCAGCTTAGCGAACATTTTCTTAGTTAGTTTAGTTACGTTAGTTTGGTTTAGCTAATTGTATTTAGTCCAGCTTAGCGAACTAAATAGATCAGGTGAATAAGTTTAGCCGAGCTATATAAGCTTAGTTTAGCAGGTAAGGTTAACAAAGCTAAGTTAGTGTAGTTAAACTATATTAGCTTAGTTTGCTTAGCTAAGCTATATTAGTTTAGATCACATCAGTTAGTTGAGCTAAGCTAAGTTAGTGCAGCAATGTTTAGTATCAGTTAGAATTTACACTAGCCTCTGGGTTTAGAGTGTTTTCTTAATATCTGTACAGTGAATTGTTAATGATTTTTTTTCTTCTCAGGCTAATACTGGCTTCTATTGGCAAGCTGAAGAATTATCTATCAAGAGGATGTAGGCTGAGCCCCAGGAATCAATCTGACGTTAGTTCTGGTAAGTAACACTAAGAAATTTATTTTTAATTGATGGAAGTAGCAAAGTATGCAATTTATCTTCTGTTAAGTTGTTGCTGAATCTTATTGAAATCGATTAACAAACTTAAATAATTTCTCTAGTTTTGTTTAAAAACTTAATACATAATTATTCAAATTTAGAAAGGAAATGCTTTAAGTTTATTGATGACATGTTAATTATTTACAACCTGCCTATACAAATGGCTTTTTCTATAAAAAACTGTTTTAGTATTAAACATATCATGAGTATAAAATATACAAAATGTCCTATTTCAGATGAAGATGACATATCAGTGTCTTCGCTCAGTCTAATTGAAGAAAAAACAGTTATTGAAAATGGTAAACCAGTGAACGGAATACATAAATAATAAATGACAGCATAATTATAATTAAGCTTAACTTTTAGTCTGTAAGGTTTAGCTATGAAATTAGTGTCGCTATGAAATTGTAATCAAATTACATGTTTACGTAATATTAATCCATGAAATTTAATAAAAAGTGTACCTAAGGAAAAAAGTATGAGGAATTAAACAATATTACGATGGAATGAACAACTATTGTTGTGATCGCACATGTGTTTTATTCACAAAACCCCAATTAAAGATGATTATACAAGCATTTGCACATCTAACACTAGTACCTTACTAATAATTTGTCTCATAGTTCTTTTTCAAAGATACAATAGTTTGTATAGCTATTCTGTAGCTCACAAATATATAAAAACAAATCATAATAATCTTACATCACACACACGCACACGGTCATATACACGCATGCACACGCGCGCTAATTGCTCTCTCCATCTCTCTCACACACAAACAACTCTTCATTACATACAGTTTCATTGGCATTGAATTATATTTCAAATACTTTATTAAACTTCTGTACTGTACTACTTCCGTTCCACACTACATGCTAATATTTCTGACCCGATTCAAACCTATGTAAACATAATTTCGCCATTGATCTGGAAACAATATTTTTTTCCTTAGATATTAATATTTGTCTTCATAATAACAAATGCATAATATTTATAGTCCTGTTACATATTGCCAATACTCCAATGTATTAACTGTTGAGACAGCATCAAAGGAAGGGAGTTTTTTTTTATTTATATAAAGTAATTTTTTTCGTGTGTGCCAAGAAATAAAAGTTCTTTAATTTTAAGTTTTATGTTATTTATGTATAATAAAGATAATTTTAACTGTAAGTGGTAATTGTTATTTTATGAATGTAATGTTATGTATTACTATAAGAAAACAATACTTGGATGTATTTTTGTTAGCCAAAATTTTTTTTACTTTGCTTTTATTATTAAGTCAAAAAGTGATGTACATATAAATGACATGTTTATGATCTTTAGTTAAGTATAATATGTGTGCCCCAAATTAGTGTTGTTACTGATGTTTAATAATATTGTGTCCTGGCAACAACAGGTAATATAACGAGAGAAAAACCTTTTAACTAAAGGATATCTCCCCTGTAGCCCCAGTTGATTGTAATGTAAGTTTTAATTTTGGGGTGTATGGGACTGCCATGTTCGATTCCAAGCTAACCTCCCCTGCCCCTTCTGCCCCGGCTAAACGGACGAGGCTCTGGCGCCAGGGTTCTGTTGGGGTTTGCTGGTCTGAACCACCCGATTTAAATCCCGACGGTACTCATGCTGGTAGGGTATTTGTCCTCTGTAACTTTCCCCTATTTTGGTTGTCTGGAAGAAATCGCTGCTTAGCAATAAGACCGCAGATTGTGTTCTTATTATTGTATCTTGCTATTTTTGTTAAAATCGGTGAACAATAAAGAGTAATTGTATTGTATGTAGGGTGTTTTGTCCGCAAGGCTATCTAGTAGTACTAGCCGCAGTGAAATATGAATTGAATGCGGGGAAGTCCCGCATTTTTTTTCAGCAATGCATCAGATGCCTTGAGTGTTTATGGGCGAAGGTCGCTTACCATCAAAATACCCATAATATATACCATACCATCAAAAATACCATCCATACCCATACCATCAAAAAAACTTTTTAAAAATATCTTGATAACATGGCTTGCTGATATGTTGTGTATTGTTTTGTATTCAGTTGCCAACACTCCTGTATTTGTTAATTACTCTTGTATTTAAGTGTATTATGTATTTAACTATAATAGTTATACTTTTAAGTACAATAACATAATAAAAACGAATACAAAACTCTTTAAATTTATATTGTTTATAAATTTATCTCGAATAATTAATGAATTAATTTATTAAACCATATTTTCCGATTTAAGTTTAGCCTTCATAGTCTCAACCACATGTCTATTCTGAGACTTGCAGTGATAAACATGTATTTGGGTAAAATAAATTATTTCGCCCTTGAAATATAACGAACTTTTGAATTCGAAATCTGTCGTCAGTAATCGACACGTGATTGATATATTGGAAGACAATGTTACCTACAGGCTAAGAGGTGTACCAATATTTTTTGATAAAAAAGTCTAATGGAAAGTCTCAAGTGAGTGCCGCATACATTCAGATAAACAAATTATATTAAAAATTAGCTACAGATGTATTATTATAATATATTATTTTAATAAAAGAGTATACATAAATTATATGTGTAAAATTTAAAATGGAATTTTTTGAAGAGATCGTTAGCCAATAGAGTTATAGCGAGGAAATGAGGTCATATTATAATAATAAAGAGCAAAATAAAACTTACAGGTAAAATTTGTTTAAAAAAAAATGTATTGCTGTTATAACGCGTTTCAATTTAATTAACTTTTAATTTAGGTAGGATCTGCAATTTCAATTATTTAAATGCATGAAAAATTGAAGACCTTTTTTATGGTTGTACTTAATGATGTTTCAACTCATTTGCAGTAGTTAATATAATATTAGTTGCAATCAATGATATTATATAATGTCATTAGTTCCAACAGTATTTTTAAATTAAAGGAGCTAATTAACCTTTGTGTCAACTAAGACTAAATATTAAATACTAAATTCATTGTATTATCCCTACTCTGTTAACTACCAACAGTCGTTTCAATACTGCGTCAATCCATAATCTCTGGTTAAGTGGTTAGGTAATAACCATGCTAATAACTAATAACTAACAAATGTTGTGGATTTTTGACACTTGCGAAGTTGCGACTGTTCCGAGGCAAATGGCTAGAGGGTTATTGATAGATAGCATTTTGAGAACGGCTGTTAGTAATAAAATTGTTACCACATCACTTGTTTTTAACTAACTGATATTAGCTGTGAATACAGATATTATTATTCTGGTTTAAAATGTATTACGGTTTTCCCATAGGCATAATGAATCGTACATTTATCATTCCATTTATTATAATGCTATGTTTATTCTGATAAAATTTCACTCGTACTTATTAATTGAGTTTTCTATTAAACATGAACAATACAATAAATAAAACATTTGCTTTTTGAAGTCCATAGTATATTTTTGTATTATTCTATAACTTTAACCTTACCATCATTGAATTTTCGCGCCCGAAAATCAATTTACAGTAGCTATTAGTGGTGGTGAAGTGTGAATAGAGTTTACCAATGTTTACGACCTGTTGTGATTTGCCGCTTGGTATCAGTTATAAATTAAACTAACTAGTAATCTTAGTTTTAATTATTATTTATGAAATTGTACGTGGGGTTACTTATATGGGAAAAATGACATACCCGCATGTGCCGCAAGTAGCAGTTGCGGGAGAGGCGCGCGGTACCCCTGTGATGGATAGTCCCAACGTAAAATTACTGGATTACCACTGCTGCTGATTTAAAAGTAAGTTTACCATCTAGACTTATTTTAGTTAAACTAAACGATTGTTTAGTTTAGGGTGTCCTGAAGGTCACGATGACAAGAAGTGCAAATCACGTATCTAATGATTATTAATACCGGTATCCATTCAACTATCGCTACCTACCTACCTTAACTTCACAAGTTAAAAATATTTTATAAATTCTAATTATAAGGAATCGTTATACTTCTCACTTTTTGCAAGGAATACCTAATGACCTCAAATAGGTATGTACCTACCTAATTGGCGTGGTGTATAATCTATGTTATCATTACAAGTATCTCAACTGAAACTGACTACTGTGTGTGTGTTGACACTGACAGATAAGTCAAAAGATACGTCAAAGTCGTTAAATTTCATTCAAGATCAACATCAACTTCAACGACGCGTGTGCTTGGGATTGGGACGAACGTTAAAGACGAACGTTAAAAAGATTTGTTTGGCTGCATTGCATAAATAACATCAACATGCCGAAGTATTATTGTGACTATTGTGATACTTATTTAACCCATGATTCACCTAGCGTTAGAAAAACTCATTGTACCGGACGGAAGCACAAAGATAACGTGAAGTTTTACTATCAAAAATGGATGGAAGAACAAGCTCAGCATCTCATTGATGCTACTACGGCAGCGTTTAAAGCTGGTAAAATTGCACAAAATCCGTTCGGAAACAAAGGAGCAGCAATCCCTCCGCCTTGGGATCCCTCTGTTATGGGTCCTGGTGGGCCGAGGGCTCCCGTTTCAGCTCAAGGACCTCCTGGAATGTTGCCGCCGCCAACGATGGGCCCTGGCGGACCGATGGCGCCTCCCATGATGATGGGCCCGCATGGACCTATGCCGCCAATGATGGGAATGCGGCCACCTATGATGGGCCCGCTGATGGGTCCCATGGGGCCTATGGGGCCAATGGGCCAAATGCGTCCGCCTCTAATGAATGGGCCTCCAATGAACAAATAGTGAAAGAGGTAGGGGTTGTTTAGACTGGTAAATCAATCTCAAGATTCTAATGTGATGTGTTTGGACATTGATGTAAATAATTTAATGTATGGATTACTTTGTACAATTATAGAGGTTTTAAATATTGCTTGTTGTATTATTTATCATCAGTGCTCAATATAAATCATGTTGCAAATAGTTGCATGTGTGTTGTTATTATCTTTAGAGGAGCTTTATCGGAATAAAATGAAAATGTATTAAGTTAATTTTAACATTAGTATAGTATACCAATTTTAATGGTAAAATTATAATATAGTTACAACATTAGTATAGTTTAGAATACAAATGTTATAATTGTGATAGGGAATCCTTCATAATTAGTATCCAAAATTCTGATTATTGTCATCACACCATTGACAACCTGTGGTAATGCCACAAACAGCTGTGGCAGATACCCGAGAACAGTCTTGGGTATCTTCTTGTGACATGTAGGCAGTAAGCGATGGACCTTGCTTCCCATCCAACAAGACAGTTCATCACGTCAGTCAAGTGCGGCTGACTTCTCAAGCATTATGAACTTCAAGTGGGCTGGTTTTATATATAATTACATTTACATGCATCTCACAGCATAAAATTCTTTATTTTCGTTAATTATGGGTCACTTTTATGCCCTTGGCAGACCGCTTTGCTAGGCTTCATTTATGGTTCTCATTTCTAAAAGGTACTCATCAATAAAATTTAAGTGTAAATTGTAAATTATTATTAATTAGAGTATCTATATATCAATGTAAAAATCTACAAAACATATAAAAACTTAATAATCATTTATACTTTGTAGTCAATAAAATTGTCATAATGAAAAAGCAATCAGTCTTCCTGTAGTATTTGATATAATGATCTTGAATTCATATTATTTCCACGTATATCTCATTGTTTGTATATTTCTATTCTCAATATTGATCACAATGGTAATCTTAAAGCCCTGTTGTTCGTATTTCAGACTGAGAGTTTTGTCTTGAGGTTGTCATTATTGACGGTGGCAACATCGCAGGACGAATTGAAAATATCAATACTACTAGATCTGCCAATAACATTAAGCCAATTACTAAAGGCAGTAAACCATTCAGAAGAACTGCTGCATTTCTCTTGGACGGGTCATGAGTCCTTACGTTTTTGAACACAACAAAGGACGTACATATTTGCATACAAAAACAAACAATAAGTGCATAAATCTGTAGCAAGCACGATGGATACTGCTGTCGTATACTGCCAATTATAAATATGCCAAGGAAAATATATGTGGCAAACAAAGCAATTGGTGAAAGGAGGGCATGTGACATCCCAAGGGTTAATGTAGCCCTTTCGTTGATAAAATTAGCAGTATTTACTACTATAGTAAATGCTTTAAGCTTCAGTGAGCAGTGGTCAACATTCATTGAAATTTAAACAGATTCAAGATCTAATAGAACTCACTTTCAGTATGAATTTTTATTTTAAATAATATACTTAACATTTTATTTTTAAACCTTTTAAATACCACCTAATATCTAATGTTTATGTTTATTCAATTTTAGAGTGATGGAAGAAGGCTTCCAATTACTCTATGACTTGTATGCCATTATGCTGTCAGATGTGAAATATGTATACTTGTGTACAGATCAAATTTTAGTAGTACAGACAAACAAGTAGGGTTTTAGAGAAATAATAGTCAAAATATTTATCAACACGTTTAATTAAAATTGTATTCCAAATAACTTAAAAACTTTGAAAAATTCAAAACACTACTTATACATAGTACCTTTATGTACTCAATAAATACTTACACTAATTTGTAACTATAAAGTTTAAGACTTAATTAGGTTCTAATTAAAATGAAGATTGGCCCCATTAGAGCATTGAGAAGAAAAAAATGAGCTTAAAATACCATTTTGTTATGATTTAAAAAATTATCAGATGCCAGCAAAAATGGCACTCTAAGCGAGAAAAGACTAGATTAAAGCTTCTATCAATTTCATTGTCTTATTATTTACAAATAACACAGTCATGATATTACAATGAAAACATTTCTAAGCACCGCTTTCAAAGTTACAAATTTTGATATCATAATGCTGTTTCGAGCGTAGTGGGTGACGTTTTGCCTCGTTCCGGCGAGGTTTGGTTCCTGGTAGAAGTAGCGGTGGCAGGTTGACTTTTAAAAGAAGTTAATTTTGGGGGAGACGATTCGGGTGCACTACTAAAGAATTCTGCACGTCTCGCTTGTAAAATTTCAGATCTTGATAACCCATGTGTCTTCGAATATTCAGTTTCGAGCGGAAATACGCCTTGATCGACAGATTCAGGATAATCGTGTTCAGCTTCTAAGTTGTGTTCGGAAATAGGAATTAAATTTCTACGAGCTCCGAAATGGTGATTAGTAATAATAGGAACTGTTTTAGACGGTGGGTCGGCGGGAGATGAGACGTCATGCTTTTCTCCGGAGCTATTGGAATTCTCTTCTTCATTGTTTACTTCAGGTATCGGCGTCGATAGTACATCTGATCTGGGACTTGAAAATCGCCATTGTGATTTTGGTGATAGTAAAATTTTTGGGGTGTTTTTATGTTCTTTGATAAGAGCACTTGTTCTGCCTGGGGATACTGGTGGATTGTTAGATTTAATAGCTTTTCTGTTCGTGTATGTTTTCGGTGAACCGCTAAGGTCTAGTATATTAACGTGTGATCTGCTATTTCCAACAGGTGAATTTGGAGTCTGCGATTTTTCTTTCGATAATTTCAGCTGCTCTACGGCTGAGAGTTTGTTAGATTTATTTTGCGGACTGAGTGTATTAAGTTTTACACTGTGCTGCAATAAAAGCTTCTTGAAGTCGAGCCTTGACGTCTGCGGAATAGGTCCAAACCGATCTGCGCATGTAGTCTCCGTTTTTTGGACCCCGAAGGTCCCGGTACCGGTGCCTGCGAAAGCTTTGTCCATAGACGACCAGCTAGCTCTAGTTTTAGGATCCCCGAAGTACCCCGTTTCTGGTTGACGTTTGCTGTACAAAGAAGTCTCTGAGCTCACTGGCGATAGACTAATCGAAGATAGAGCTGGAGATTCGGCTCTTTCAGGAGTTTCTTTGATATTCAATTTCTTTTTGCTTTTATGTATAACCGCATACAATTCTTCATTTGTCATGGTCGATTTAACTGGGGACAATAATTTTGAGTTGAGATCGACCACATTTTCTTTGGTTGTGGGTGTTGATGATTTGAACGGACCCACTGTACGAGGGTCTATCGGCGATATCCTGATCGAATCTTCACTATTGGTAGGAGGTATTCTTTGCTTATCGTGTCCGTAAGTATTTTCGGTTTTATTTTTATTTATGATGTTAGGTATCCTCTGGCTCGACATCTGTGCTTTGGGTCCGTTTGAATCATAGAATGCCCTCTTTGGAAGTGTCCAATATTTTGGTAATTGATTTTGTACATTGTGCTGTGAAGTTGCATAGTCGATAACACCGTGCTTGCCACGTATGTGAGCTGTGTGATATCGATGAAGTGTGGGATTGATTGCATTCATATCAATCGTGGGACTGGATTTCATCTGAATTTCTGGAATTTTGTTTTGCTGTACATTGATAACGAGTTTGTCAGCCCCGGAATGTCGATGGTCTGAAAATTAATAAAAAAACACGATTTAATTTTACAAATCATGCTTCACATAACGAAATATTAATATTAAGACCCCATCTACGTGTTTTATATTAATTAAATAAATAGATACGTGGCGCCTGGTAAGTAGGTACATATAAACACTCAACATTGCTTGTAACCTTTGTAAAAATACTTAGAAGGCAGGTAGTTCTAATTATGATACGAATCTGCTAGATACTAACGTTAAAATGAAAGCATTTTACAAAGGTACTTAATACAATAATACATTAGATGTAAAAATATAAATAAATATTCACCATAATTACAATACCAAATTAAGCTTATAGCCAGGTAAATAGATTGCAGGCCCACTATTTGCCTTAAACTGTACTATTGTGTTGCGTTGTAGCTCAGTGCATAAATTATTGGGTTAATTAACAATACGCTTGTATTTATACAAATTATTCATTTATCAAGTGCATGGTATTATTTTCATATAGGTACATACAATCAAATAAAAAATGAATATTGTGTTAGTGGTAGGTATTGTGAGATGTTAGTTATATATTTGATCTAAGACGAAACATTCCGTGAAAATAAAATTTGTTATCGTCAAAAAACATTTTAATTAACTAATGAATGAATCGTCTATTAGCTAGTGTATTAGTTTAGATGCAACTTTGTTAGTAACGGTTAGATACAAGTATCAAATTTTTTTATTATTTACTAAATTAATTAAAACATAAGAATGCATACGTTCATGCTTAAAAGCAACAAAAACTTTACCTTCGAAGAACTTCGAGTTAACAAAGTCGCAACCATTGGAAGCATTCTGGATCACTGTGCAAAGCGGTGTTTAATGAGTTCATGTGTATTTGAAAGGAACTTGAACATTAAGTTTCCACGTTACTATCTAAAACACCTTAGACAATTATTAATATAAAGTTATTCAGAATTAGTGATGTTATGATTGTGTGTCGTTGAACATTGACCTCATCTTCAGTTATGGTGAGTTGTTACAGCATTGGTTTTAGTCCTGATTCCCAACAATTTCGTGTTTTGTATTTACACGATTGTGACTTTTCAATTTGAGAAATTAGTTCTGTCTCGTCTATTTCAGAAAAAATTGTGTAACTGAACCTTTCCTGAAGTAGGTATTTAATCGAGTGATGTGCTTAAATATTATATCTATTAACAGAACTTCTTTCTTCGTTTTTAATTTGGTGCAATGTAATGAGTAGGGTGAGGGTGAGAGCCGAAGGAGTGATTAAATGAAATAAGTGCGTTAATTCACAATTTTTCTATTATGATATTATTTACAAAACACATAAAGGACATAAGAAAATATCACACCATGCACTTATAAATGAAGATATTAAACCACACGGAAGCTGTGCACGCTGCGGTGAAGGAAGCCACCATGCATTATTTCACACAAAAACATTGTAAATAAATTTAATAATTTCACGTATATATTACGAATCATGTATAGATTAATATTTAAATTATGGAATTAATAATAGCTTAAACCATACACAGGTATTTATCACAGAAATAACGAGTTGAGTAAAATAAAATAGGGAAGACGATTTAAAGATATACTTAATTTGTTGGACGGAAAATTTCCAAGTAAACATTTTAACTACTTACTATTATGTCAAAATAATCCAAAAGAAGAGATTAATGAAGTACTAGTTAACTAAGATAAGCGTAATACAGGGTTTGAATAGGTAACGATAGATCGTTTTATAATTTACCAAATTTCAGTCCCGTGGTCAGATTCGGAAAGCGATAGCACTCTAGCCTTATGCATAGAGCGATCAATAGGTACAGTGACTTTAGAAGGTGAAAGGGCACAGTTTATTGGTGAATGTATAATACAAATTTCGTGTGGATCCGAGTCTAATATAGCTGACAATACGTCTAACGAATTATCTCTGTTGTCTGGTAAGAACGCCATTGAATTGCGTTTCGGTACAGGGGTATTCATGGGGCTAAAAGTTAATGCAGACAACTCTGCTACAAATTTTTCTTCTACAAATGTAGTAGTACTATTATTTATACATTCACAAGACTTAAAATTATCAAACATACTACGGTGGCTAAGTTTAGGGGACACAGTCGCAGGATAATTAATTTGTTCTCGAAGTAAATCTGCAGTGATTTCTGCCTGTATCATTTCTAATGAACTGCCTTTCTTAGTATTACTTCCAAAACTATCTAATTTAAGTAACTTTTTAATTGGCATCAATGGTGAATTAGCTAACTTGTAACTATCACTGCGTTTTATTTTATTGACTGCATTGTTTTCATTATTATTTTCATTTACATCATAATGTAAATCCTCTGTTGTTTCCGATTTTTTTATATTAGTAAACATTTTCATAACTTCAGCAACCTTTTTACTACCTGACTTATTCAAATTACGGAGACATTTATCTCTTAACATAATAGGAGTTTGAAAATTGGGAACAAATGGAGTTATATTCTCATGATCATTTAAAGATTGATAAGTACTATCAAGGTTAACTTTTGTGATGTTTGTCATAACTGTTTCTGGTTGAATTTGTGTCTTACCTGTTGTATCATCTTTCGATGGAGACAAGCTGACACCCTCCGCATCATGTATATTTACATAAGCCCCCGTCCTTGTTATAGCCTCTACAATTCGCGGTAAATCATGGTTACTTTTTGTCGTAGTTGCTGTTTGTATATTAGGTACAGCCGGTGTTTCGGTGACTGGCGTGGCTGTTATTATCATGCTCGGTTTAGGAGGTGGTAGAGTAACAAATTCAGTGGTAACGGGACCGTGACGTTCTGTAGGAGCTTTAATTATCATTTTCCCTAACTGTGGTGATGTTGGCTTACTGACGGACAAGACTGGTTCGTATGGGAAATCAGTTTCATCCGTAATTTTCACGATATCAGCGTTTTCACGTTGAATAATTGACGTGGTTGGGCATATTTCCTGTACGAACGGGCCTGGTTCAAACGTAGTATGAGCTCCTTTTCTTCTTTTTAGTGTATCCGACGAATAAATAACTTGTCCTTGAGAATCTAATGTAACCTTGGCTCCTTTCATTTGCAATTCCTCTAGAGCTACTGAAGGTTTCTCATCTAAACTGTGTTCCAAAAAGTCTCTGCTATCGTTTAGACAATTAGGTAGCTCATTTAAAGAAACATACTCTGTTTCTGGTAGTTTGCCAGACAATACAGCTTGTAAGTTCTTTCTTACAATATCATTATTTGCATAAGAACCTCTGTTTAGGTTCATCTTCTGATTATTATTCTTAACATCTGCTATCGTAACGTAGTCTCCAGTATCGTAAAAATCTTCAATTGCTTCGGGTTCTTTAGAAACTGGAGACTTTTTGTTCGATAGTTTATTGGGCAAAACTCCTTTTAGTTTGCACATTAAACTACTGAATGGTTGTAAACTAGTCTTTAATTGATTTGGTGCTTTGCCATATGCCTTTGAAATTTCGGTTGATTTTACTTTTTCTTCGGTAGGTAAATCTAATTTAGGCCGGCTTGAATTTTTTATTTTATCAGAGTCATGTTTCTTTACATTCTCTGAATCTTTGTTACTATTTTCACTTTCGTCATCTGAATTTGTTGGTGTAATGACACACATGGATGGAATTCGTGAACTGTTTATTGTTGTTTTGTATCTTAGTCGTTCAATGCGATCAGTTCCTTCAAGATCAGATGATTCAGAGTAATCTTGTTCTGATAGACTATTTTTTCCATGAGCGCTGGAGACTGAATCTTCGATTGGAGAACTTGAGGTATTGTGACCTGAATCAGGGGAACTAGTACCAGTACTTTTCTTTGTACTCTCAAGTTCAGTTTCCGTATGAACTTCGGCTACTGCTGTTATTTCCCTATGGTTACCGACATTTTTCGTAATAGTAATTGCTGAAGAAGAATTTTCACGAATTTCGGGCGACGAATGATTGTAAACTGGTTTATCGGTAAATTGGCGAGCTGGATTATATCTCAGGCTACTAAAAGGAGATCTTGTAAATGAAGAACTGGAACTCCTCTCTAAGCTCGCGTTTGCACTGTGAATATTACCTCTATTTCTGTTTATTTTAGTTAAAGAGCTTTTACGTTCAGGTACCGTGGGGCCTATTACAAGTGATCTATCACTTCCAGCTGCCATTAAAGTAGTACATACAGTTCCAGCAGAACTCGTCGTTGTACTTGTGGAACCTTTACCAAATAATTCGTACTCATTTTCAGCTGTCATATTTTGGCTATTGGATGAAGTTGATAATGCTGTGCTAGTGTGCATAGGTGTGCTTGGTGAGAGTTCTTCTTCCTTTAAAGTCTTTAAACCAGAATCCATATGAAAAGAAGTATAGTATCCTTCCGTATCGCAAGAGAATTCAGAACTGGTTTCCAAATCTTCATGTAAATCATGGATTATATCTGGCGTGAGAGTACCTTCACTTGTAACACTTCCAGAACCAGAGTTATTGAGGAATCTTCTTCTGCTTATAATAGAACTGGGGGGTCCATGGTGGAAATTGAGGGAATTATTAGAAGTTGCAGCCGAAGTTGTGCTTTTAGGGGGAACTGTAGTAGTAGTGATTTCGGAACCAATACTTGTTCTTCCTGATTCGGAACTAGCTGACCAATTGCCGCTTGATGAATGTGGTTCGTCTTTGCCAACGCCACATCGCCTAGATCTTCTATGAGCTGTTGTACTTCGTAACTTAACTGCACCGTTTATTGTTGCTGTGTTTGGAATACTAGTCGGAACTCCTATACTTTTTTCTGATGACGAGTATGATGCACATCTTTGATGTGTCCTTCGGTCTTCTTCGCCAAGGCGCTTCTTCCGCATCGTGACTGTCTCTTGAACCTGTGACTCTTCTCCTTTTGAAGGAGAAATAGATTCTTTAGCCTTTTCTGGTTTTGATGTATCTTTAAAGCTATCTCTACTGGTACTTGGCGATCTACCGATCATTTTTAGCCGATTTTTACCCCATTGCTTCAGACTATTGAAATGACTTTTCTTTGTTATAGGATCAATAGGACTCTTCTTAAGTAAATCGCTAGACCGAGATCTAAGGACAGTAGTATCTTCGATTTCTTCAGAGGCCACAGCATTTGTTGTATCGCTATGATAGGACAAACCAAGCAAAGCATTAGTCACACGCTAAGGGCAGAACTATGTAGAAAATCTTCAAATAACTCCGCTTAGTCTTGTTACAGCGAAATTATTTCAAGATGTCAGTAATTATGAAGCTAATGAAAAATGGCACTATTAGTGTCCAAGTGCACAAAAAATTGATTGTCATTGTAGATCATTCCCCAAAAGTTTAGCCTGAAATATTTGAACATGACATAACAATGACAATCAGTAACAAAAATGTATTCACAGAAGCAAGAGACATGAATAGGTTAATTAAAATGTGTGCTGTTTTTATTGCACATTTTAAGCTCACCACACGGTACTGTGCTTTAGGTTATCATCGTTAATTGTTTGTAAGATTACATTATCTACCGATATCAAAAATAATATTTAAAAAATGATAGGTAAAAGTATTGTCATGTAGATAATATAACCGATGTACAGTGCAAACTATAAGCTTACCCAGCTATAGCCTCTCTAAGCTCTTTCTGATCAGTGCCCGAAATGGTGTTTCGTCTTTTACCCCGCGGTTTTCGTGTCCGCGTCCTTCGTTTCACTGTGTCCGTCTCTCCAGTGCCGGTCTCTATGTGAAGTGATTTTCGGGAACTACACATTCTATCGAAGAATTTTCCTGACGTGTCAATAGCCACAACTTCAGGGGGGAATCTGCACAGATAAAAAGGGGCAATTAGTTATGCTGCGTGTGAAAGTAAAATCAAGTATTATATAATAATATTATTATTAGATAATAATATGTCACCTTGGATATATTGAACTAAGTAATGGGCTACTGTAATAATGTCTAGAATGTACAAAGTAAAAATGTACAAAGGTTTAATGTATGGTGGAGAGGTATGAGATCGAAGATATAAGTTATGAAGACGTTAAAACTCCTAAGTTGTTGTCTAAAATAAATAGATATCGCGTCTAGTGTAAGTTTGATTTTACTGCACGGTGTAAAATAGAGCTTATGCTTGCATATGAAGCTAACTATGAACTAAATATGAAAAGTGACGTCCATGTTTTGTACGTGATAGCATTAACTTGCAAATGTATACCAACAATGTTTAGTACATTACACCTACAACGCTTCAAAGCGCTAAAATACTTACTTAGAAGCAATAACTCGTAGCTGTTCCTCTGGGCTCGGCAGTCTGTGGTCGATAGGTTCGTCGTCGCCTGAGCCGCACTCGGACAACTCGTCGGGGGTGAGGGTCACACTGCTGGCGATGCGCATCGACGCGTCCGGGAATGTTGTCACTTCGCCGAGTGCTTCCCTTGAAGTCCATTTTCTTAGGTGCTCTACTACTGACGGCTGTAAGCATTGGTAGACAGGTTTGTAGTTAGATAAAAATGATGGAGCAAACATGGTCAAAGTTTTATGTTCCACTTTTGGATAAACCTTAGCAGGGTCGTTAAAAACTTTGTATATGATAAAGTACTTAAATTAATTAATATTGCAACGCATGAGATGACGTTGGCGCCGAATGGCTATTGTGATACTAGGCAATGGTGATTAAATTAAACATCTTCAATATTAATAGCACCATAAACTATTTTTTCCAGGATACTTACAATATGCGTCTCTACTTCAACATCTACTTTTTGATAGATGCGTCTTCTCTTAGAACTCAGCACGGGCGTGCATAGCAGGTACGGTGAGTGTTGAGAGTCTTTACGCAGTTGATCAAGGAGTGAGCTCGAGTGCCGGTCCAGCGATGCTCGCTCATACAAGTTGCGTAAACAAGCCGGTCTGGAATATTTCAAAAGAATCTTTTATGAACTGATTATTATAAGAAGTTTGTTTATAACTGTTATTAGGTCATACGTTTTAGTGTTAACCGCGAAGGAGAAATGATGTCCTTCCTAAAATAGATTCGTTGATTTGTGTGTGTGTGTGTGGAACGTAAATTATGCCCTGTGATAATTGCAATGAAGAAACATCGTGTAGAGTATAATGGCCTCGTAACAAAAAGCATTCTTGTGCAAGGAAACTAATTAATAGTATCATCTTCTTGCAGCGTTTTATCTTTGCCAGCAAATTTAATGGTGCTAATTATTTCTGTTCGTGTTGACTTGCTACCAATAATTGTTTTTGCTTTTGCGGACATTATTATTTTTTGCTTTGGTTTTTGCAGCCGCAGTTTCTGTGTTTTGCTTTTTGCGTTCGGAAAGCATAATGTTTGTTTAATTAATAACATACTTAATATTATGAGGATCGTTTTCTTAATAAATCTTCTAGGTACCTATCTAATCTCAAAGATTTTTCAATATCCAAATTATTGGTGTGATATCAAAATCACTTAGCATATTGTATTTATCTATAATGAATTATTATAGAATATGAGAATTATCTATAAAGTTCTTAAATGTGTGTGAAATCTCCAAACATCATGTTGGATCGCCAATACCATCTCATTTAATAATCTCCATCTCATAAAAGCATTTGTGATGATATTGCTATTAATATTAGGAATACCGCGTAGTAAAAATACATTTATAGAACCAACTTACCTTGTGTCTGGCGTGAATAGACCTTTATTGGGGGAATGGTTCGCCGTGTAGTGAATTTTGCGTGTTGCAAAATCCGACAGGCTTCCCTCCGCTGAAACAAATAAAATATTGATTTAATATTGCATTATGGCCCTTCAAGAAAGTATTTTCGTTTGATATGAAACCAGCACATATTCTAATGTCCTGTCCGCCAACATTGGATAGTTTCAATGGGGAACTTAACAGGGAAACAAAAAAATCTTTTAAAGCTCATACAATACTCATCGTTGTCTTGCAGTGAACAAACGAACTGTGGGCCCGGTGATTAGTAACCAAGTCGGAACCGCACGACTTAGATGTGAAACGGACAAATAAGGGACTATTATTCAACGCCCCCCAGGTTATCGACTAATGGTCCGGGTATACGATTCTTCGTTTCAGTGTATCGTTTCACCTTACTTCATTACTTTTTCAATTTTAACGGTTAAAAAAATAAAATAGTAAGAAACTATGTTAAAGCAATATAAAGTAAGAATATTGGTTTCTTTTCGGTTGGTAAATTATGAAACCCTTGAATGAGGGTGAAGAAAAAATTTAAAATTTCATAAATTCCTAGATACGTACCAATTCAATAATACGAGTATAATACATACTCAAACTAATATTCTTTAAATACACGTCAAATTAAAGTTAAATACAATGCATGTAATTAAATTTTATCTATTTCCAATTCAAAAATGACAGCCGCAATATGAAAGATGAATGGATGGATAATATCTTGCACGTAAAATATAAGAATAAGGAAAAAGGTAAAGATGAGAGACAAAAGGAATTTCCAGCTGGAAATTTACAAACGCACCTGCATGGATGTGCGCGGTTATTAGCTCGTAAACTTATATGGTGGAGTAATACTTATCCAATAAACTTTCTGTTTACCTGCAATTTTACATAAATGAATAGTAATCCGGTTAGTTTTGGACATAGGTGCCTACCGTCGTATAATGTAATGACAATACATGCCCATAATTCGTCTTGAAATAAAAATGGGACCTGTAGATATACCTAATTGTTTTCACCTTCCAAGATCGAAATTTTTAATTATCAAAATGTGCCTTCGCCGAACTGCGATAAATAATTTGATTGCACTAAAATTTTGTTGAAATCGCATAAGAATATATGTACCTACATAATGTTTTAGAAATATCTATCAATATTTCCGAATAGAAAACCTTACAGGTACTTAAGTAAATGAACTAAATTAAGTATTCTGGTTTATCTTAAATTAAACATTAATAACTTTAATTAAAGATAAGAAACAATTGATACAGCAAAGTTAATTAAAAGATACTGTAACTTAACAATTTTCGCTACAAGTGAGTTATCGTTGGGAATGGAGTCGTGCTCAGATATCGTGTCTGCCGTGACCAAACTTATTTCGATTTCAAATTAACGAGGAGGAAATTATAGTCACCGTTCCCAGTTATTAAGAGGGATTGGCTGATTTCTAAGTCTTTTATAATATCTACTTATTATTAACAAGCCTACACCCGCGGCTTCGCCCGCCAAAAATCCCTATAATTATATATAACAGTTGATAAAATCAGAGAAGAAATTTCGTACTAAGTTTGCGCCCCCCTTTTACCTCCTTAAGGGATTATTTTCAAAAAAATATTTCAAACATGTTTCATAACTTTCAATGAAATACCTTCATACTGAATTTCATTCAAATACCCTCAAAACGGCAAAGTTTCATACTAACTTTGCACCCCCGTTTTACCCCTTTAGGGGGTGAATTTTCAAAAATCCTTTCTTAGTGCTCCCCTACGTTATAAAAGGAACCTCCGTGCAAAATTTCAAGTTTCTAACCCTTAAAGTTTAGGCCCTGCGTTGATATGTCAGTCAGTCAGTTAGTCAGCTTCTCCTTTTATATATATATAGATTAGAATTAAATAATAATGTAAATAAATGAAATTTAAAAAGGTCATTTGGTGCCAGGAAGTACCTACTACATAATTATTATTATTTTATGTAGGTACTTATGTACATAGCTTAAAATTTCACTATTAAAAGTCCATAATATCATTATTATAACAGCAATAAGTTGTGACACAGAAGAATTTACTAGAGTTGCCTAATCTTTGTCAAAAGAAGTAAAGTTCGGATCCATTATCAGGGGATCTGATAGGTCATCAGTAGGCAGCGGAAGCCGTATAAATCAAACTCATAAGGCTCAAGATTCAAGACCGGTCGGAGAAGTCTTACGTAGTTACGGTTCATGCCAAATTTTGCAACACTCTAAAGTATATTGGATTATTTATGTTTTTGGTTGTGTTATCGCCTATGGCATATTTCATGAGAAATATACGTGCAAACTAGAGAAGGGTTCTAAGAAAAGTTGAAGAACTGAGGAAAGACTGAAGTAAAAATAACTCCGCGGTTAGCGCGAGAGAGAGAAATCTAAACTTTGTGTTTTATGCCATTGGATATTTATCGACATTCGTGTTGATATGCAAGAAATAAACACATGAAGTTCCCAGGTACGATTGCCAGCCAGGTCAAGGAATCATACACCATAATCGTAGTTATGATCAGCCTAAAGTTCTCCTGTATCAAGATTAGTAAAATCCTACAATGTAAGAATTGACTAAGTCACTAACATTTATCAATCTTACATTTTCATTTAGCGAACTAACGCTTCGTTCGCTAAACGGTCGATATTAGTCAAATGCTAGTCAGTAAGGGAATAATTTGCGTCACTTTACCTGCGTGAACTCTGACATCATTCTACTGGATAAATGACGTCCGCATTTCGCAACCGAATATGCTTACAACACGTGCAAAGGAGTTACTTTTGAGTAAATTGTATCTAAAGCAATTTCGAATCCCTGTGTATTTATTTTCGCCTTTTAAATTACACAATGTATTTGTATTTATACCTTTCGCCATTATTATGAGTTTATACCTATTATTGTACCTACAGACCTCAATTTTAGGTTCGAAAATTAAAAGTCTAAAGATTCATCAATATACAATTTGCAAGTTACGGTTGTCACATAGGAATATGGTAATAAACACACTGGCGGGGTGGTAGCCACTGCAGAATGCACTCCATGCCCGTTATAATGGACTGCATAAATTTCCAACGTCGCGCTTGTGCAGCACTAGCTTCAGGCAAGGAATTCCCGATTCATACGAGTACTGTATTGTAGGCACGAACAGTAACTAAATAATCTTGCGTAATTCAGTGATCGCATGATAGAATTCCGCGGAAGCTCCTCATTGCTAAATCTTACTTTAAAGAAGTGATTTTAACACTAAATGACATGTGTGTTTCTTGCAAAATTCTTGTAAAAATTTAAAACCTATAGCACAAGTCATTGACGCTAAGTCATCAGAAGTGGGATATTGGCCATGCAGTTATAACACAATCACTTTGACTTTATTCTTACTATTTTATAAACAAATACGGTTAATCCTCAAACCTCAAAATTATACAATAAATATACAATTTTTCATAGACACTCGACCAGTGAAAGCAAGCAGAGTACCTCAAAGCGCATATGAAAGAACCCGCCGTGCGCATAACAATAAAACTGCAATTCCCTCGCGAGCCGCAGGAAACTAGTTCCATATAAAACAGATAGTAAGATTGAATAGTATCGGTGTGCAATAAGAAGTCCGCGAGGGATCCATTGTGAGGCGGCCTTGGCGCCCCGCGGGACCAGGCCTCGTTCTCCGTGGGTGGCGACGTACCTGCGAACTGTGACTGACTACGATACGTGACTACGATAGCTTGTTATTTGATATCACTGATTAAACGACCGCTTGAATTACATAGGATCGTGTCTAATAAATGCATGCATGATACTCGATGTATTAGAGATATCAGCAGTTTGATCTGCTTATGGCTCTATTTAAATGCTGAGTTTGTCGTTAATCTTATTAAGGGAACTACATATGTTTTTGTAACTCTACGTTGACATATAATGTAAACAAAAAGGGTTACAGATATGTCGTCAAAAATTGTGAAAAATACTATTAATTCTACAATGTACATACATTTACTTTTGCCAATGAAGAAAAGTATGATTTAAATACGAGTCAATCGACTTCAATACGAGTCGAGTAAGGTTGAATCGAGTATGATGACACGGACATTTATTTGGTAATAGGAGTATCAGCTCAAGTAAAACGTGTGGCTTGTTATCGAGTTTTGTACACAGTAATGAGGCGTCTCGCAACTCGCAAAATGAAATTTTATTCGATTTCTTATAACTTATGTACTTGTTGGCAGTTGTTGGGTGTAACGTGATATAATAGAATTCCTTCTCCAAGAATATTGTTGCTCATGGGGAATCGTGTTACGCTTCGTTATTCTTTCGTAATGGTATTGGGCGGTTTCTTCTCCGAATAAGTGTTGTGTGTTACGATAATAAATTGGTATATCTGCCTGTTCCTATTTTACATTTTGTTAATGATTAAATGATATCTCGCGACAAGCTTTTATATCATACTAGCTGACCCCGCGAACGTTGTTCCGCCATATATGTAGACACAAAAAACGCGATTTAAATTTGACGGGTGGTGTTAGGGAAATGAAAATTTAAGATTATGTGTATTTTTTATGCCACACCATAAAAAAATAACCAATAAAAATATTTGTCTAAAAAATGAAAAAAAAAATGTAATTAATGACATTATAATTTTAGTACTTACGTAGTATTTGATAGCAAAAGTTATAAAACAAAATTTATTTCATTCGTTTTAGGGCATTTAAATAAAAGCTTGCTTTTAATAATTATGCAAGATATCGACGCGTAGCAGAGAAAATACAACAAACGAATTCCCCTTGTAATGTTACTTCAAACGGCTGAGCTGAGAATGTAAAGCCATAATCAGGAAAGTGAATTCCGGAAGAATGCGGCACGACGAATGGAAGCCGAGCGTACTACGTACTACTTGGTACTACGCTCAAGGCGACGAAGGTCCTGAGGTCACGACTTTGAGAAGGACTGGCAAGGGCACTGGTTGTATCAGCGCAAAAGTAGCTCAACTGGTTCTACGTATCATTGTGTACGTCTTACTCCTGAGGGATACAGTGATATTGTATTTGAAATAATTAAACTCGGTTGTTTTTTGTTTCTTAACTTGAATGCGCGGGGATGAGGTGTATACAATATACAAGTTCAAAATTTTTTTTTTCAAAGGTCCATAGGTCCATTAAATACAATGTTGGCATTTATTTTTCAAGTAAACTCTATTCAGTATTCATTAAATAGTCTGATTTCTTATTCTTCTCTTCTTATGTATGTTTGTTTGTCCTTCTTTCACGTCAAAACGAGCTGTTTGTGATTTTTGGTATAAAGATAGTAGAAGGGCTTGAGAGTAAAATGTTTTACTTTTTTCTGGGAATATTTTCTCATTGACACTGAAAAAAAACGTATGATTAAATCAGTGCTAAAGATGGCGTTACGGGCGCAATAATACTAAATATTTGTAAACGTGAGAAATATAGATGGCGTTCTAGCGCAATAATACTAAATATTTGTTAACGTGAAGAATAGGTTTTCCGAAGCGAAGCGAGCACGACTGGTTCACTCGTGATATGAACATCCATTCACACCTATCATAAGAGTTACTTTAACACAGGGAAAACAAAAGTTTTTAATAAAGATAAACGACGTGAAATATTCCGGAAGAATGTCAAACTTCCCCGCAACTCGGCATACTTGGTCGTATATTATGCGTGCCGATCCAACCAAATATCTACTTGTTCAAGTTCAATAAAGATAAGGATTCGAACCAAGTTACGAGCAGAATGTTGCGCTATGTAATTTACGCTCGCACCGTGCGAATATAAACCGAATCAAACATCCTCCTATAACCAATAGGTATTTCTATTAAATGACTTGCGATTTTTTCCACATTTTGCGTGTAACAGGAATATTGAATGTCAACAGATTTTCTTAGAAAATGCCACACATTTTTTGAACGTGAACGTGAGCGAGTGAATTAGAATACGATTTTTCATTGTTCCCGTTTACGCGTGATGTGGGAAACATGAAAATTGTTTGTATTATGTAGATTTCAAAGAATTAAATTGATTGGTTTCCTCGTCCATATTTATTGCTTGTACTTTCATGTTACATAAAAAAATATCGGCTAATGTATGTTTCGTATTGTAAATAACAAATTACGTTCATAGAATCGACAACTATAAGTTTTAAGGTTTGACTAAAACCACATGTTAGCAATACATGGATCAAATTTACTCACTGCAATCTAACGGCTTCTTCTGAAGCATTTTGTGTTAATATAATATGACACATATGTATTTGTATCAATATTTTTTAATTAAAGACTGAAGCCCGAGTTAAGTGACGTGTAACTTGACCTGTAATTAACGAAAGACAACCATACAATAAATATACTTGATCATACATAATCTTGAAGTAGTATAAAAAGAAACGAAAGAGTTCTATTGCAACATATACATTTAAATATAATTTAAATTTTTAATTTTTAATTTTAATTTTTTATGTTATGTTATTATGTATATTTAAAATAAATATATAATAATAATTAAGGCAATTCAAATTTTAATTAACATCTAATTTTTTATGTATTAGTAATGTTTGTTATAAGAATACTTTAATTAATTTTCTTTACGTAGCATAATCAATGAATTTGCTGGCTGTAGCGTGTTTCGTTACAAACAGGTGAGTCATTCGACGATACCACAGTACATTTCTGGATCGTCTGGGAATCACTACAAATACAGTGCTTCAAGCTCTCTTGTTGCTTTATTTATCGTAGTGGACAAATGGTATAAATAAATATTCATAGATACTGACTTTGAAACGCCCTAAAAGAGTGTACGTTAGTGAATAATACTATCATAATTTTTATTTACCCATTTATCTTTTGTGAGTTTTGTGAAACCAAAATTCACTTTATCACTACAATCAATGATGTAGTAATCTGTTTACTTATAAACTTATTGACTACAGTATTATGTAATTTCTTGGTATTGATGATACAATGGGTACTAACGTTTTTTATGTAAATAGCCGACAGACCAGCAGACGAGCTGTCAGATATGGTAAGCGGTCACCGTCACCCATGGACAACAGCACCATCAAAAGCGTCAGAGATACGTTGCCGACAGTATAAACGAGAAGAAATTCCTCCTCCAAAACAAATTTACTTTGCGTTTTATGACCAATATTGAATTCAATTCAAATTGACCCATAATATAAACAATAAAACTCATAAATATGTCAAGTGTATTTGCTCAGAAGTTCCGGCGTGACATAACATAAAAAAATCTAGTTTACATAAATCGATAACAAAGCCTACATTAAAAATTATCAATTAATATTCAATGTTCACATACGGTTCCGTTACAGTGTAGTTAGTAAAGATAGTTTTCTCGTACTGAAGCGAAAGTTACTGAGGCTTATCTTTTGACCCCTTTTCCCGCAAGAATGCTTTGTGGGTACAACGTTGCCGGTTCCTGTCATTAAACATAATACAGTTGTCCGCAGCAAACAAATAATTCCGAACTGCGGAACAATGAGCAAGCGGCTCCTTGAATGCTGATATCAATCATTATTATTCATCCTGACACATTTTCTTATTCAACAGGAATATTTCTGTAATAACTTAAATTGCCTAATTCATGATTGCCTTTTCTAAGTTATTTTTGTGTTTTTGTTATTCTGCATTTTGTTTAACGCCAGCAAATATTTGCTTTGAGAAAACTTTGTGTATCTAGTCCTAACCATACCAGAGATTTTGAATTCTCTAATCGAGATTGCCATTATACTATTTAATTCCGTCTGCTTGCATGCTTCGCTACCCATTTAACAGACGTATTTACAGGAAGTCGTTATGGTGAAGTAGGAAAGGTCGAAGGGTTTTAAGACAGTTTGTTGACAATAAGGGAAGTAGAAGGCTCTTAAGGAAGCGGGCGGACCCTTACAAACGTTGACGAGCTGGCCCGGGTAGAAATGTAGGGCGAGGGACACAAGCTTTACATATAATTAAGATGCTGTCAGTGGAAATTGCTTAAAACCTCATAACGTGCCTGGAATTAGAACCCGATTTTGATATTAGGAGGACTATTAAGACGGGGTTTACGAAATTAATGAAGATCCTCTTACCGTTAGTTAAATACTCTTTTATGATATGATATAAAAATATTACTTGTATGTCAGCTTCAAAGGAACGCTCTGCCTGCAAAGTGCATTATTTCTGTTGAATAGCTTCTTTTGTTCGAAATATTTTTCACACAAAGTTGAACACGTTTATTATACAATCTTCCCGAGCATGAAATACGAGTAAATTTTTGAAGTAATATATAAACTCTGACACAGTTTGCTTAACAAGTGTTATGCATAATGTAAATTAAAGTAATAAATTAAGGAAGCGGTAACAAAAATAACAAAGTTTAGGAGGGTTAAATTTCAGCGTTAGCCGGGTATGGGTACAACAGATTATTATTGTTTAGGGAGGCGAGGGTTATAGCAAGTTTAAACGATTAACGAATAAGCACCCACACTTGGGAGTGGGAACACGTGGATGTTACTGAAGCCTAATATCAAACTTTGAACAGTAACCATTTTATTTTAGTATTATATTAAAAGTACCATTATGTGTGAAGTAATGAAATTCAATAGTTTAATGTACACTCTTGAAATGTGATATGTGCTGTGAAACGTTCAGAAGCTTTCGGATTATGTCATCGTTAAGATAATGCCATACCTATTGTCTTAACGGCCCCACAGTTTTACTTCTGAGATCAGAATTGTAAAACTTCAGTTCAATCTGCAATGCCGGAAAAGAGGCCATAACTCCTTGAGTTACGTGAAGTAATTTCGGGAATCCCTCGAGAATCGTCTTCGTTTCAACGGCCGCAAAATATTTTCAAAAGAAATAGTTTTTAAGGGTTGTAAAATAGGACAAATTACGACAAGGTAATAAAGGCGACACTTTTATAGTTGGGACGATTTAGTTTGGGCCCTATCGACACGTTCGAGGACATTAATAGGGGCCCAACTGTTTCTGAAGGTGAACAATTTGAGGTAGTTTATATGTATATTACCCGACGACGACCTCGTAGCCTAGTTGGTAGTAACCCAGCCTGCAAAGCGAGGGGTCCCGGATTCGATTCCCGGCCGGGGCAGATTTTAATGTGACAGATAAATTTTTGTTCTCGGGCCATGAGTGGTGTATAATTTGTGTTGTCCATGCCACCCGCGCCACAGTACACTTGCGTGGGGGTATGAGTGTGCTAATGTTTATTTATTATTATTATTTCAAATTGCATATCTTTTTTATGTTAATAAAGCCGATAAAGGAGACGATGCCATCTGATGATAAGTTAGTCAACGTCGCTCATGAGCACATTTTGAGATACCCAAGCGAAAAGTCTATTTTACAAAGAAGATACCTACCTGAAGCGTTTCAGGAGTGTTTGTTTACTAGAGTTCGTTGGGTGAAGTGTAATAAAAACAAAATTACGTTTTTGTGAAACTGCAAAACGGGTAAAGTGTAATAAAAACATTTTGACATTTTTGCGAAACTGCAAATTCTGTTACGCAACAAGACCAGTGAATAATAAGACAGTTCGCTTTGGCAAACGTATCATTATCTTTTCACCAACATTCTTAAAGCTTAAATTCTCTCGTATGCAGGGCT
Organism: Ochlodes sylvanus; assembly: GCA_905404295.2. NCBI lineage: Eukaryota > Metazoa > Arthropoda > Insecta > Lepidoptera > Hesperiidae > Ochlodes > Ochlodes sylvanus. The sequence continues at coordinate 4,588,565 of FR990131.1, read as the reverse complement.
GGGATATGCAGAACAGTGTTTGTAAACGAAACACGTTTTGGCGGTTAGTTCACTCCAGTGCATAGTTTGGTGAATATGGAATGGACCACCGACGACATTTTTCGTAATAAAAGTAAAAGCCAAGAAAGGGTAATGGCTTAAAGTAGCAGAGACTGTATATCCAGTACTGTTGTCGGGAATTTTGTCGCAAATTGAGTACGTTTGGCTTCCTAACATAGTTTTACTAGGTTTCTGTCTAGCTTAACAAAAATGTAAATATTAAGCTACTTTCGAAATATTTATCATCTCTCCTTTTCTTCTTTTTACGTGATATTTTCTTGAATATATTTCGTTTTATTAGCCTTTGGCACATTATCTTCCACACCATTGCTGATAGTATCATAAGATTTTTTCTGCATGTCGAATACTACATATAAATCATGATGACGATGCATGGGCGACGATGGGCAAATCAATGATTTATTTTCTAAATGCAAAGAGAGGAAGTGCATACACCGTTTATACCGTTGCTGCATTGCGGCAGTGAGTAACTTGGCAAGGATCCCCAAATATTTTTAAATTTCTCATCCTTCGACAATGTCGTTTTCGTAACATTAATTACTCCTAACCAACTCGTATACGTGGAATGTACTGTCGTACATAGGTAGGTTAGTTAGCATTCCGTATAGTGAATTGAAATAAGAGTAAATGTAAAGATGAAAATTTTAATTAGCTGCATATACATATTATACATATTCATAAGGATTCCTGTAGGAACCAGTTCCAAGCATGCGATGAATGAGTGTCCATCCACGGCTAATTTATTAATCAATTTACAAATGCGGATAGAGATGTCGCAGGAGCGATAGTACCTACCCATAATTCTGTTGGCAATTACTTAGCATCACAAACTCGTTTAATCATATGCATCAACTATCTTATAATGATACACACGACTTAATTTCTCTCATTATGTGAAGCCTTCCAAAGCATCTAATGAGGGATCAATGATAATAATTAAGTAGCCAACGAGGAGTTCTAGTGATCTTAGAGATAGGAAAGCAATCTTAAATTGCATTTATTTATGATTAGGTTTAATTGATATGTCAGTTGCAGGGATCAGTCCTAAACGCCTGTAATACTCAGTAGTTGTAAGACCTGTTTTCTAACGAACAAAACTGCAGAGCAAAAAGTATACGTAACTTGCATTTGCTTTGCGAGCAGGTGGTACTAGATAGTTAGCTAAGCACGTATTTGTTCCCTGTGTATAAGCGTAGGGATACGTATCCTGTTTGTAGCTAGCAATAAGAGTAACTACACAGCAAGTCAAGGGCAAACAGTCCACTGAACATAATATATACTTTATTCCTCAGCATCAAGATTCCTTATTAACAATCAAATCCATTTTCAAAAATATTTAAAGCCAATGCAAAATAATTGTTTTTCGCTGGGGCTAGCAGAATTCACATAACATCGGGAATAGTAACTTACTCCCATTCCTGAAATTTACTTGCAACGTTTCTCTTTACGGGCAAAGCAAAAGCAATAAGCTCAGTTATTTAGTTAGCTAACTCGGCAAAAAAGTCTCAAACAGACATAGCCGTCGTCGCGTGTTACATAGAGTGGGTGCTTTTGCAGTAGCTACTTGCTGGTTCCGGGTTTAAAGGAAACGTCACCATTGTGCAGCGCGGTACGCCTGGAACGACCTAGTTAAGCTTTCAGTAAATGATATTCCATAAATGAGGGCAAGTACACGAGATCTGCATGTACAATTGTACATGGCAGGTGAATGACAGATCAAGCCATAATACACTATGAAAAGTATCCATGTTGAAAGGAAAACCAAAGTGGTTTTGAAAAAGATCTTGATTAGCAGGCATCTGTTCATAAGGTAACTTGGCACAAAAAATCATTTGAATGTTTTTATTCAAAAGATAAAATGTTAATCAGGCCTAATTAAAATTGAAGTATTTCAGAATGCACATGACGAAACCCTGCACTTATGATATTACTAAATAGCAGGCACACCGATCGTTTCAATAAACTTTTTAAAATGCTGCCTAATGACCTTTCAATGTTCGGGCCATCCTTTGATTTAAAAAAGTGAATTGGTCGATCCTCTTTTAATAACTGTTGCCAACTTGCTACATTCAAGTTTGTTTTTATCAGACGAGGTAATTGCATTTCAAGTAAATTATGTTGATGCTTACTTATCATTTACTACCGGGTGGTAGGTTGCATTGAAACATTCCTGCTCGGAAGGAGATTTAGATGGCAACCTTACGCGACTAGTCAGCTCCAAGACTAATGTGTTTTACTGCCTCACCGCCCGGGTAATTACGCACGGATTCAAGATTTACTCGTTAACTTTCCCGATCAAATGAGATTAATGCTTGCAAAGATTGTAATCACTAGACGCTGTTTCCAACTGCATAGGATGTTTTCGTTTCACTTATATATAAGCACACATTTTAATTATTAGATACCAAGTGTAAGAGCTATAAAGTATTTTAACGATCATTGTAAATGATTTATGGTACAGTAACCAGCGCTTACGGTGGAAGTTTGTAATTACCACGCACACATATACACTTAATTAGAATGTTTAGGAAGAGATTCGTCTAATATTTTCACTTAATACTTGCACCTAAAACCATGTTAAAATTCTAAAGGTGCTCTGGACAAAAAATGGTAATATACATAATAATTATTGTGTTTTGTATGCGTTCAAGAAATACCTAAGAAGACTAGGGCTTCTTTTAAAATAATGGTAGACATGTCATCATTGGCTTTTTCAATGCTATCTCAGTCATTTAGGAAACTTAGTTTCTTTCATTTTAATGTCGAGGCTTTGGCGTACGAACCTATAACAAGAGCTGTAACTCTCAAAGCAACTCTCTCTGAGTTGTAAGCGTCAGCGCCGAGCAGCAAAAACAAATACTTGTGTTTGACTATTGTAGCGACTATATTACGACGACCCCGTAGGCTAGTTGGTAGTGAGCCTGCCCGCGAAGCGAGAGTCCCGGGTTCGATTTCCGATTATGTATTTTTGTGACAGATAAATGTTTGTTCTCCGGTAATAGGTGTTCGTAACGTGTTTTTTGGTGTTTTCCATGTCACCCGCCATACAGGGAATCCTAGTGCGGGGGTATGAGTTTATTTATTTGAAATTCTTTGAGAATTGGAGACGACGCTTGTAGCGAATAAAAGCCTCTAGTGGATCGTGTGTTCTGTTGCTCTGTGAGGGTTTGAGTCGTAATAAGTATAAAAAGGAAAGTAATAACTTTGTAAACGTATTCGTAAGAGTACATACAAAGTACGGCCGGGCAGGAAACAGAATACATTTAGCACATCATAAGATGATACATGGCCTAGCATTACAAGTTTGCTCAACTTTGTGGAGCTGTAAGTCAATACAGATTTATGTGACGATTACCGTTGCAGCATTACCTACACAAATTGGCTGTGTTGAGCTAAAGTGGCAAGAAGATTCATTGCCATCAGTGAACGTAATTAATTCTCCAGAACCCCTACAGCAGGCGGGCAACAGAATGTGGCGTTATTTTAATTCGAGAAGAAACGCGTTTAAATTCAATGGACGTATTTACATTGAATGATCCCGAACGGAGGCTGGTTATGTTGATTTCGCGAATGATTGTTCTTTAGGAGTAATAGCTTAGTGATTGAAGGTTTGCATTTTGCTTGGGTACGTGGATTCCATTTTTGATTTGAATTTTTATATACATACTAGCGACCCGCCCTCGCTTCGCTTCGGGAAACTTATTATCAAGTGCTTAAATATAAAGTTTCATGGTTCTTTAAGAGATGGCGCTAGGCGTTCTTATTCTTTAAGTTAGGAAGGTTCACCTAGATGGCGCTGTGCTTAAAACTCGAAGAAATCCCATACAAACTTTCAACCTTTATTTCAACTTCTTCATCCCTTTTTGTCGCAATAAAAGGTAGCCTATGTCCTTTCTCAGGGTCTAAAGATTGTCTGTGTCAAATTTCATCAAAATCGGTTGAGAGGTTTAAGCGGGAAAGCCACGCAGACAGACAGACAGACAGACAGACAGACAGACAGACAGAGTTACTTTCGCATTTATAATATTAGTAGGGATTATATATAAATGAAAATAAACTACGCGGTATATTTGAAAGGTTAACAATACTCAATATTAATGAACCAACAATCAAATTGCTGTAATGCAAGTGATTTATATGCTAAGCTGACACAATCCATATTAGCCTCCTCTTTTTAAATTAATTATTAGTTCGACTACACTCTCACCAGATGGTAAATGGTGATGCAGTCCTGGCTGGTAAAGCGCACTAACTTAATAAAAGCCTATGCGATTATGATTTCATTGTAATTTGAAGAATATGAAGCGATAAATAGTGCAAATATCAAGGGTAGCAACACATCTGTGACCGAATTATAACAAGACTCTTACTAAGATTTACTAACTGGACTATTACTAACAATAACTAACAGGACTAACATTCACTAACAGTCCCTGTCCCGGTCCTGATACTTACAAACTAACCAACTAATGTTCTAACACCGTCACCTAACCGGACTAACTATCCCAGTCCCCATATATGAGTCTTGTTCTAAGTCGGTCACAGTTGTCAAGGGCGGCAGCGGAAGGTGGTGCTGCATGCTCGTTTGCTGCCTTATATCAATAAAAAAAAAATAGAAGATTACACATGAAGACGTGGTTTAATTAACGGGTAGATATGTATTTCGGACAGTCTTCGAGGAGATGTTTGATGGTTTGTTCAAATATCAACACTTGCAGCGTGAACAATATCCATGGCAATGAAATTCATACATTTATCGGTAAATATTTCCTTGACTCCTGATGGTAAGCAGTTTGCCTCTGACTGGTGATTTATCGACTTACCCTACTTGTCCTAGATTCCTACCGGTAAGGTTCTGCTCAGGCGAGCACAATGAAATATGATATACGGTAAGCCGGCGAGATATAATAAAATCGCTTCCAAGGAATCGATTTCAGCGAATCGTTTTGCCATTAAAGTCGCAGGTTGATGTCGGTATATGTCAAATGAAATTTATTTGTACGTTGCAGCTAGGATTATTTTATTTATTGATACGAAATTAGGAAAGGGTCACGCTGTCTGTCAGAGGCTGGTGACCACAACAACTAATATTGGGGAACAGGTAAATATCCGTATTCGTTAAAACTGATCATCATCTTTCATTCATTACCCTTGTTGCAATAATTTTTTATGATATCAAACGAGCATGCAGCACAACCCTCCCGCTGCCACCCATGACGACTATGACCGACACGAAGCAAGACTCAAGTCGGGACTAGGATTTCTTATGTGCGTGTGTACGTCATTGAACTCCTCCCTAAACGGCTGGACCAATTTTGATGAATATTTTGTATGTGTTTGAGTGGTTCTATGGATGGTTTAGATTGACAACTAGTAACAGTGGGTGGCGCAGTTGTCGAGATTTACCAAGAGATCAGCGAAACTATTGGAGACATCGAAGTGCTGCCATAGAAAATGTTATTGCATTTGATGAGCATTTCCTAAAAGTAGATATATAAAAATGTATACGCAGAACAAGTAAACAATAATAATGATCATCTTTATTGATTAATTCTCATTTACATGATATGAAAACTGTGTTTCTATGTTGTTTGATTGATTTTATTTCTTACTTTTGTAACTGTAATTGTATGTCTATCAGTTCCCGATAACTGTCTTGTAGTTGTGATGTTAGTGGCACAAGAAATTCCAATTAGGACTTACTATTAGAGAGTCTAGTCGGATGTCAGTAAGACGCGTACCGCAAACAAATTAAGGCTAATTACAACAGTACCTGGGGACCGCTTTTTCGCTATCCTGTCGTTTTATCTGGGTTTAATGTAGCCAATTGTATTTTATTTCCTGTGTGAGTGCGTAACACACATATTTGCACACTCACAAACTCAATAAACGTATTACTATAACTTTTATACCAATAACAATAAACGCTACTACGACTATTAACAAGTAATAAAAGTGTGGTATGTAATATGCACAAAATAAAAAAAATAAGGTTATTTCATGATACGGAGGGTTGAAAATGAAAATACAAAGTTTCCGACCGAAAGTCCAGACTCGACAATATCTTGGAGACAGCAAGACGGAATCGGTCACTTCAATTTACATGAAAATAGCTTTCCTTCCTTTGCCCCTTTTTAACCAAAATGAATTTCATTTCGGTGTTTTGTTCCACATATCAACCGAAGTCAACACGACTTTTACTTCCTGGATCAATGTTATACTTGTTTTTTTGAAGTGAAAACTTCTTTAGCATCCTTGTGATTTGAAAGTCGATGAAACGGAAATGACGTGAAAAAGCGACAGTAAAAAGAGGCAGACACATTTTAACGTGGGAGAAAATGAGATAGGAAGCATTATCCGCTTGCGTGCTCCAAGGTCGGGGTCCTAAGAGCAATACCTTTTACGGCAAAATGGCGGCTTACGTAAGTAAAGCAAAACATCAATATTTGGACTGACAGTATTCGTTTCTTTTAAGTTTTCACTTCTACCATGTGTGAATTGCACAATTTTTGATTTTTATTGTAGTAACGATTACACACCCTCACTAGGATAACCTGTGTCACGAGTAGCATTATCAAGAATACACAAATGAGGCTCTGCTATGCCAATAATTTACTTTGTTGAAAGAACATCATACCAATACTACTGAATTTTTGTATTTGTAACTACTACTTAAATGGATGTTTTAACGCATTAATTCTTTACTTGCTATGATTTTTTTTACTGAATATAAGTTACCGCTTGGCTACGCTCCCACCCACCTGATGGTATGGTAAGTGGCGACGTAGCCTTTAGATGGTGAAGCGCGTTAACTTTGAAAAACCCAATTCACTATAGACTTGAAGACACCCACATTATAATCGTCCGGGAATAACATTTTGCAGTAATAGAATTCAAATGTTAAGTGTAATAAAAGGCCAAAACTATAAATTAGTAAGGTTTAAACTACCCTATAGACTCTGACAAATATATATTATGTATTTGAATTGTAACAAAACTGTGCAAAGGGTCTACAATGTTTCATAATAGGTGTTGACAAGTGAAATCCTCCAAAGGAGGCTTTATGTATATATTATGTATTTGAATTGTAACAAAACTGTGCAAAGGGTCTACAATGTTTCATAATAGGTGTTGACAAGTGAAATCCTGATGTAGATTCGAAATCCGTTTTGGGTATAAATCAGCGGGGCATCGGACGCCTCCTGAATTCTGGATGTAATAGTCCTGTTTCGAAACGTATTTTGAGAAACGATTTGTTTTTCATTAAATCATTATACTCGTATCATTAAATTATCATTTTAAAGCAAATAGAAATAAGCTATGTAAAAAAACAAACCTTTCCTATTTTTTAATTAAACTTAGTTAATTTATCTGAATAGTACCTATCAGCGTACAAGTAAGGTTTACACGCTAAATTATTTTTCGAGTTACACAAAAAGACGAAAACTAAATATAAATTACAAGGGAGCCCTAAGCAAAGTTGTTATGGCACATCCCGACAGGAAATTGATATATTATGTAGTTATTTTAAATATAATGCGCTTCTTGCAGCACGACTAAGCAATAACACAGACAATATTGTACAAGTTCAATGACCAAGTGCGAGGGCAACACACCAACGATTAGCTACTTTTTCAGCCCCATTTAAACTGTGCGATAAAAGTTGCAACAAGAATTATCCGCATTTACCGATCTAGACGACCTTCTAAGGATCATAGCAGGAAGCGATGCCACCGGTTCAATCCAAAGACATCGCTGGATTGCCGTACAAATGCAAAGAAAAACTAATCGTCTCACAATTAACTGGGTCTTCGCTTGGACGTAACCTGTTAAGACAAATACGGTAGTTGCTATTCGAGATTCCGCTATCTCCTCACAAGCTGTCTCCAATCGCATTGCACAGCATATACGGTTAACGGGGAACATAAACAACGATTTACTTGCATTCCACCGGGATAACAATGTTTAGCCCGCATCACATTAAAAGCTGGCAGGTCTGAGTATAGCAATAAATCGTCGAAAACAAAGGAGAAAACATCTCGGAGTCTCTAAAATAAAATGAAATGTGCGGTTTCTGTACGGGGACATCTCGACAAATGGGCTCGTCAACTTGAATGCGGACTGGGTCAGCATTGCCGCTTCACATAATACATGTTATCAAATAAGCAATTATTTCATGCCTGCAACGAATTGTCCTACATTTGGGGGCTTGTGAATAAAAACAAATTTAATGTGCTCTAGATAACACCGCTTTAGCGCAATAGTGTATTGTTTGCAACAAATATATTCTATAGACGATAATAGATGGCTATTATGCACGTATTTTATTGTTGTAAATGCAATACCGGAAAATGTCACTGACCGCGTGTAATACGATTCGCTCCGGTGTCCGCGAGTGTGGATAAAATTGATTCATGTAGGCATACCCAAATAAATATACACGCGTAATCAATGTAGGATAGAAGTTTCTAATATAACCTGCGTAGTGAGTACAACTGAGTATCCGTATTTCTTAGATCGATTTTTTTACAAACTTTACGGATGTTTAATGCCCGTGAAATAGATTATTTATGGCCGTGTCCCCGTTTAATGACAGTTAACCACGTTTTAAACAAAATACCGTTACCGTACAATACGCTAAAAAGTTGCCGTAAAATTTTACATTTTCAAGTGTAAGATTAGTAAAATTTAATAGCAATATAAAGTGCCATAATAGAGAACACGGTAATGAATTATAATTAAGCTTGCGGAACCTGGCTGCGTTCGCTCTAATGTCAACATTAGCCAAATACAAATTACGAAGAGAAGCGTAAACAGGTATTATAAGGGATCGAGCAGTTCAACTTAAATTAGGGGAAAGTAAAAGGTTTTTCCTTCGTTATAATTTGTAATATTATACTGTGGTAACATCAACATAATAATGGTCATTATTACGTACATATTTAATGTTAGGGACTGCCTTCTAATGTTAATCATTTGGAGGCCTCATTAAGTTTGAGAAAAATGAGTGATTTTATTTTCATTTTTTCTTTTAGTAGGTTATACCACAAAGTAGATAAGTAAAGTTATACTATACAAACTATAAGACACCATACACTTTTTTGGACTAGTATTATAGTGTACTTAGTATGTTGCAGTAGTACCTACTTGTTGCACTAGTCTATAATTCTATAACTTTAGCCACAACTTACTGTAAACACGATTCCGTTCATATTACTATTTTGCTAGTAAGTATACGAGTAAATAGACAATGACCGCTGATGATAACGGGTAGTCCTGCGCCCTGCCAATTTATTATATTCTTCCGTCATTACAATTCATCGAACATTTCAACTATTTTCAACCATTTCTACTTGCAATTTTGCTGTGTCTAAAATAAGCGATAAATTAGACAATAGAACAGAAGCGGCAAGTACATGATTTCAGCTGGCGTTTAAATGGCCAGAAGCTTCGCGATACTATCAGCGTTTGCGGCTCGTTAGCGGGGAACTTATAAATTTGAAGACATCCATAACTCGCTACAATGGATGGGCGGGCCCAACCTGAAACACGTAATTGCGGGCCGCGTGCTCGTTACCTCTGTAATTGTTTCATTGGATTGGCTTTGGGACAATTGGGACATCTCAAAATGTTAAAAAAAATACGAAATGGTCGCAAGGTTTAGTTTTTATGATTATAAAATGATTTTATACAGATTACTAGGAGCAAGTGCCCGGAATTATAGCACTACTTAATAGTTTATCAGTTTTAAAGTTCGTTTCTCTCTTTGACTTCGAATAACTTTTTACAAGCTTTTATGTCATATACCTACATAGAGTGGAGTCATGGAGTAGTTATTTTTATACAGTAATTGAGTATTTTTTAAGTGTAATAATAGAATCAGGTTGTATTATTCAATTCGGTACCTATATACATATATTAGCTTCTTAATTTGAATTAAATACTAGAAACAGTTATGGAATTGTTACATGTTACATGTATTATGATAAACCGCTGTACATTTTGTACTTGTACTAATTTTTGAAGGGCACTTTGTAATTGTATCATTTCTTATGTTCGCCATATTCGCCTTCGTGTCAGTGTCATATGGCTTGTAAGGCTTCAAGAAGCCCGCGTCCTAAGGTTACAAACATCGATCAATTTATATTTGAGTTCTTCAGCGAATATAAAACACGCAACACTAATATATCGCAGCAGAGGCGTGTGCCATCAGGAGGCGAAAATGATGCATTTTTATAAAATTAATTGAACAATTTAATGGAGTGAGACGATATTTTTCCCTATTTTTTAATATTCAGTTAGAAAAATATACTTTTTATTGCTAAGCTCATTTTTAGAAGAGGGGGAGATATGCCCAAGTTCATATATTTCATATAGTTCATATATATATTTTACTGACACAAGGGATAGTTAAATTCAACTACGTAGGTGTCAATAAAAATTTTTTTGTTTAATCGAAAACAGCGCCACGTATAAGATCCTCAATGAATAGTCTATAAGAGCTTGATTCTGGCTGAACTTTATCGGTCAAGTTGTTAAAAAGTTATAAGATGTACAATACTAACTTAGACTATGTAAATATTTTTCATGTAATTATTATTTTACATAAATGTAAGAATAGTATACAATTTTCTGGTATTTAATACGGGGATTTGGGGATTCTGTGCTTAAACAGAAATTGTTTCAGATGGGTTATTTTCATAGCTGTGTCGTTTCGTCCACTTAATACACCAATTACAATTGAGTAGCACCGAATCACCGACGCAATAACCAAACTCGTTAAAAAATTGTATTAAATTTGGCATGACGTCAATGACCCGAAACAGGTTTCCCAGATTGGTTTGCCTGGAGTTACGGGGAGCGACAAAGCTCTACAACTGCAAATATTTCGCCTTTATGTTCGTAAGAATAAGGTTTGTTACCATCGATGGATCGGTTGGACAAGTTAGCAAGGCTTTACGCTACATTGCCCGCTTGCGGTGTGGTATTGAATGACGTGCCCTTATTTTAAGCGCATTCACGTCAACGCAGAATAGAATCACAGCCTACCGGTATATGAAGTACATACATATATACAGTCGACCAACGAGATGTCTAATTAGGTTAGTCGTACGGGGGATATGGAGGGGGAGGTATTCCCGAATCAGCGTTTGGAATTGCATTATATGCTAACCTTGCGGAAATGTCTTAGTACCTAGACGGAGAGGTACGATGGACTACTGTAAGTTCTTACACTGTGACAGAATTCAATGCATCGAACATCACCGTGTAGGTATTATACCTTGAGTACTTTCGAGATTTATTATTTCATATAAAATTTTATAGCTAGCATTGCGTATGAGCGTGCATCAGTAACTTTTACGCACATTAAGCACAAGGACATGATGTATAAAAGCTAGATGACTGAAACAAATTTGAAACGCAATTAAGTACTTACATTTAAAACGTATTCAGAGGTGATTTCGATGTGAGGTTGGTATTTTTTACTCAAGGCTATTGGATGAATTTTATAGGGCCTGCATTATGTATCCAATGAACAGACTTCTGATTGAAATAACCTAGTTTAGGCACTGCTGTTATGTCAATATACTAGTGTGATGTAACTATTACCAATATAAATAAATAAATAAATAAACGCTAACACACTCCTGGCATGGACAACATAAATAACACATCACACATAGGCACGAGAACAAAGATTTATCTCACATAAATATCTGCCCCGGCCGAGAATCAAATCCGGGACCCCTCGCTTCGCAGACATGGCAACTAGCACCTAGGTTACGTGGTCTTCCATATAATTTATAACCCACTTCAAACAAAAACAAATATTTAGTTTTCCAATATGTGTTACATATTAGAACAGAATATAGAAATGGTTACCGTAATCATACACTGAATGAATGTCAATCTCGCCTAACAATACAGATTACGTCCTATATTATAATTGAGATCGTATACCATATGATCACACTGATTACAACACAGAAGGGGAGCAGTACAATAGAAAAAGTGGGTTAAACTAAAATAAAGCTTGCAACGTTAACAAGAGACATGAATACTTCCTTGACAAAAATTTCATTATCATAATTTTCGCACGAGTTTCGCTTACAAAATTCGTTACTTATTTTAGCTGATATTTTTCTCTTGCGGAGAATCCAAAAAAACAATAATTAAGGTACGAAATTACGTTTTACATTATTTTCTCTGTGTGTTACCTCTACCATTTTTTATAACGTTAATAATATAATCGGTGTGTGGGAATTTAAAATATTCGATCTTCCGGTAATCGTAATTTTCCGGTATCCGTAATCGTTCCGGTAATACGAAATTCCGGGATCTCGAGTGAAGGCACCGGACAGCGAGAACGCAAGAAAGCAGAGTTCACCATACAGTATGCATTATAAGCAGTGATAGACAATTGGTTCCTAAACTTCCCTCCTTCCTTCCTTCCTTCCTTGGGTTTTAAATCCTGCAAGAATCTTTAATTTTCGATAATTATGAGCGTAACTCATTGCGAAGAAACCTGAGAGTTCTCCATTATGTTCTCAAAGGTGTGTGCTAATTCGTACTTGGCCAGCGTGGTGGACTATGAATGACATACACAACATAAGGAATATTTATGTACCACCTACCTACATTTTATAATTGCACAATGAAAGGTACATTCATGCTGGATGAGATACCACAAGTGTTTGGTCTAACAATGAACTGCATCTCCGAGTTTCACGCGTCCCTGAACTGAACTAAGCTTAACGAAACACATGACCTTTATCACTCGTACAGTCGAATCGAATTCATTTGCAATCACTCTTGTTTCATAACAAAAGCGATTGCTCACAAATACACGGGATATTTTGAAATAGAAATATTGTTATAATTAACGTTAAAAGAATGAAACGAAACTTAAAAAAAATATATATGTCAAAATGGACATACAACATACAACAGTCTTTATTTTACATTCATAATGTATTTCATTTTAGTTCATTCGAATTAATTAATTAAACTGGACCGTATGAGAACTATTAAAAATATAATACATAATTTTATATTAAATTGCTTATTACTTAAACAGTGAGTGTTGCTAATTGAATGTAATATAAAATAAATCTACTCTTTTAACTTTTATCATTGTGGACACAAAACATTTTACAGACTAACGGATAATCACGATTACTTGAATCATCAATCAAATTAATGAAAGTGTGTTTAGCAGCAGTAGAATTACAACTGATGGGAATAATATAAAGAATAATTTTTATTAAGTACATACTTTAATAACAACTTGTATACCGATAAAAAAATTACAACAAAGGTTACAGTAGTGGCCAAAAGTCACAATACTTCTATTACTCAGAAACAGCCGTTTGATGTACAGAAAGTATAAACAGTAAACTTATCCAAATAGGTTCTTACATCTAGAAGCTGCGTGAAGTGCCACCAGCATCCCACGAGGTAACTATTGGGTCAATGACCTTTACCTTTCCAGGAAGTCCAAGTCAAATTAATAAAAGCCCACACTAAGATGCCACGCCATGTTACGGTAGTCGTGTACATTATTCTGCAAATTGATACTTAAGTACAACAAAGAACCCTACAAAGTATATTTTGTCATAAAATAAGTTTTAACAGTAAGTTCAATTTCACAGTGAATAATATTTTCTTTAGGTATTATATATATTTTTGCACAGCTTACGAAAGCGAATATTCAAATTAAATTCATACACATACATATGTACGCACAAATTCGTTATCCCCATATTATCACCTACGTGGATATATGAAAAATTGATGGAGTTATTGTTAAATTAAGAGGACTATCGTCGTTTCTTCTAGCTTTTTTCTTGGCCATCAATGTATCGGAGATGCTTGTTACTGGTGTCCATGGGAGATCTGTTACCGTCAGGTGTCATCTTTTCTTTCCGTTCCGTTTGTCGGCTAAAGATTAAGATTTATCGTTTTTATAACTGTCCTTAACCACCTACATAATATAAGCATTATGTGCTAATAAATAGTATACCCCAGGGTAGTCCAGATCAAAAATGTCTCTCCACGTATCAAGGTACATTATCAAACGTTATCAATGGCCGATCGCAGTGTTCCAAACCGGTTCGCACGATTTATGCATATGTATCAATCTTCAAGCATTCCTTTTCCTACCATCCTTGTTATTTAACTTCGATTTCGTTCGCGATAGTCTGTACTCTGTCCTGTAAATGCGTTTAGTATATCAACACGTCGGTCTTAATAAACAGCTTCAGAAATATCCGACTGTCGTAATTTGATTTGTGTTGCTCACGATGTAAATTATTGTACATTGTGTTCGGCGAGAATCGACGTCCGCGGTCATGTAAAGTTTTTTATAGCACACTGTGACCTAAACCCGCATTTATGCCACGCTTTTCCGTGCGTAAAGTAGTCGATTATAGCACGGGTTATGATGCTAACTTCACACCGTGCACAAGTTCACACTTACACTATTGACACTTAGAATCTGGCAGCAGACAAATTTATAACAAATTTAGGAGGTAGTTAAGAATATTTAAGGGTGTGTTCCGATATACACTGCGAGCACTGTAAGGTGTGACGTCAATTAAGTATATTACTAAGCCGTTCTTTATAGTTAACTAACTATACTGGTTATTTTGTAAAACGGCACGCAGTAAAGTATACTGTCATCAATTTATGTAATACCTAAATATGCAAGTGATCTGTTTAAGAAGAAAAATAATTTGGCAATTGATTTAATCGCATAATAAAACGGCCACTTTGTAAAACAATATTCAATAATTCAATAATAATAATCAATAGCATTTTTTTAAATTTCTGGACGCTTTTAATCATGTGATCAAAGCACTGAGAGCATCTTACCTCGAAAACACCAGTAGCTTACGAGTACAATAATGACAACGTTTATGACGTCATAATATTTATCAAGGATACTGCGTCAGTATACTGTAAATCCATAACGGAACGAATTTCTCACCAAAGAGCACTGGACAAGTGGACAGTGGACTCCCAGTGTAATTTAGTGTATATCGGAACACACCTTTAGGTTGCTAGGTAACCTAAACCCGCATTTTAGTCATAATTAATTACAAATGTTTCTTATTATGATCTCAGTAAATGTATGCCTATAATTTAATTATTGATGCTCTGGAATCAATGCAAAAATGTTTTGAGATATATAGTTTTATAATACATTTCAAACAATAAATACTTTTGAATGACGTTTGACATGTCGGTAAAGCAGACAAACTAATAATACTTTTGAATGACGTTTGACATGTCGGTAAAGCAGACAGTGATCAATTAAGTTCGTAAACATTTCCTTTCTTTTATTTCCATGTAAATAATTATATGTTTGAGTATAGGCGGGTTTATGTCACTCGTGCTATAAAATAGTATACGATACTCGTGCGTTAAGTAGCTATATTATTTGTACAGTGTTTAGCGCACTCGCTCCGCTCGTGCGCTAACTTAACACCGTGCAATAATAAGCTACTTTACGCACACGTATCGTAATGTACTATTATCAATCTGATCACTAACTACTATGTACTACTAATGTCCAACGGCCTTATTAAATTAATAGAAAAGTATTTCAGCCTTTTAGTAGCTAAAATTTATGTTCAGTCTCGTTTTAACATAAATATGTGATTAAAGGACTGCGCACAGTACAACGACTCCACGACCGACAGACGAGAACGCGACTAAAACCTTGACAAAGCTAACATTCAATTATGAGCCTTATATCTTTGAAGGTAAGGTTGAATTTCGAACTTATACTTAAAATACCTATACGGCTCGCCCTACACCCATAGCCGTTCCGTTTCGAGACCAACGCGTCGACGACTCACCGTAGACGAGTAGTCCACGCGTCGACCGACACAATGACGTAATGTACCTAGAACGGAACGTCGGAGTTGAAACGGAGTGGAGACGGAGTCGAGTTGACGTCGATGAAGCGTTGATCGCGGAACGGAACGTCGGAGTTGAAACGGAGTGGAGTCGGAGTGGAGTTGACGTCGAGTTGGTGTAATGTGCGCACTCCTTAAGATTGTGTTGGTGAAAGATAAAACACGTAGTTCAAAAGATTCTTTTCCGAATAACAGCTTCAAATTATACTCTGTTAGTAATGTAATTTAAAGATACAAGGCGAATATTAAAGCCAATCAACAGCGACTTGTTGATCACTTTAATAATATGTAGGTATTATGTATATGTAGGTTCAAATCATATAAGCCAAAACGTATAAAACACGTGAACAATTTCGTCTTTACTGAATTTCAATGTCTATAAAGTATAATAATAAACGTAATAAATAGGTACGTTTATGATTTCTACATTGTACAAATACATACATACAAAGTATATAAAATACATGACTAGCTACTTACTTTATCATCTTACTTTATTAGTAAAATATTCGAGAAAGAAACTTTAAACGTAAATTTTAAGTAATCAATTCCGTACGGGGCTAAATATCATCATGAGCCAAACGCAGAACTTGCAGGCTTGAAAACAAAGTTCACAAAGTTTACAGCAACGTTCAACGCCTCTTCACGAATCTCCAGGAAACCTGGAGTACAGTTAAAGGTTGTACAAATAAATAAATCGGACATAAACTGAATGTTTAGTGCCAGTGTCGCGGGCGCCAAGTAAATAGCGCGAGTACATTGTGGGTTTGATGTTTGAACACGGGGCTTTGAAGTGCCGGCCCAGCTCCAAACAATGAGACTGCACTCACTGCACACCTCGCTTTCACGTCTTCGGTATTTTGTAATGGGAAACTATACGTAACAGCACAGTAAGATATGTATTGCCTAAATCAACATAATAACATCTGATATATGGAACAGATTAGATGAAATACGGAAGAAGTGAAAATTTCATTATTTACAGTATATATAATATGTGAGTAAAATTCTGTACGCATTTCTTTAAGTAATTTCACGAGGTTTAGAAGTTTGAGAATATATTTAACAATGAACGTATTTAAATGTTAAGCTTTAGATAATAATTATCGGTGACATTACAAACAGTAAAATACTTTACGTACAAAGCTATAAGTACTTAGCACCTAAATGTGCAATGTTTGAACGTTTTACGCAACCTTTGAAGTGCCGATAGCGTCGTTTCGCACAAGTCAAACAATAACCCTTCAGTGACTTCACAAAGCGACATGGAAGTTTTTGAAGGCTTTAGTTAGTAGGCAGTATTTTACTCCTCAAGTTAATTAACACATTTGTATTGATCTTGCAGTGCTGTTTTCTTGATGTTTTGTTGTTGTGTGGAATAAGATTTCCCTTTTGAAACTTTGATTGGTTATGATATAAGGAGGTTCTTCAAATAATTTGTGAAGTCTCTTCTGAGTTACGTTGCAGTATATTTTTTTCATGTTGCCCATTGCCCCTTGTCAACCGCCGAATCACTACTATTCTTGTCGCCGAGGAGTTGTCTGACAAGGAATAAAAGTACAACTCGATTCTTTACGCTTCTGCCACTTCAACCGTAACACGTTAAATACATTTGCCTGCTAGCAAGTGGAATTATAAAAATGGTATGAATATCAATTCGGTTACTCTTGTTATACATAATGCTGATATAAGTTATACATTATATGTTCGGAAAAGTTTAGACAATGTGGAGTTTCAAACAAATAAACTTACATCAGAGAACGTTAGCATGTTAGCATGTTCCCTTTCCATCATAAATCAATGAGGTTGTAGCGTTGGAATAAATTGCTTATGAAATGCAGATAAAACACACCGGAACCCTTAAAATAAACCACATGAAATATATCTGATCGATACCGGTACCGATTGACCCAATCACGTCAAGATAGTTTACGCTGTGGGATAATTAAAAGGTTCCTGAGCTAAAAATACTTACAACCACGTGTAATGAATGAACAAGATTTTATGCTCGTATTACAATAACCATAAGGCTTAAGAGGATGTTCGCGTAAAAATAAATAGCCTCTGTATTCTAACAGATATCTGGTGGAAAATATATATTTTGTTTTTTAACAGACTTCAAAAAGAAGACATTCAATTCGGTTGTTCTTTGATGTTATATTTTTTGAAAGGACATACTTCTAGATTGGGCTCATCTTTATCAAAATCCAGTTCTGGTCGGACGTAACCATTCACAGGAATGGTTAGTACTTGGACTACAGAGTCCAAGTACTTGCATTTAAAAACATAAATATGTTGAGGATTTCACAACGAATCCCAGTGATAAATAATGGACCTCGTCAACGGATGGAAGTAATGAAATGTATATAAAGATATTTCTTGTTAACATATCTAAGGAAATAAAGGACTCGATTGTGGAAGTGAATTGTGAATGTGATTTTACCCACGTCGTGTCTACCACACACACTACCGTCTATTGACGAAGAGGACACGACGATAGATTGCTGGCAAGCTGAAACTTATCATCGAAATTGCAATATTCTTTGCTACAGATGTAATAAAGCTTGAAGCTATTTATCGTGCACAAATCAAGGTTAGTTAGGTTGATACCGTTTTTGCTAGCTTTGCAATATTACTCATTTAGTACAAATTTGTAAAGCAGTACAATTACAATAAAGGTGGAACAACTTTTGATTAAATTCAAGAGACCCTGACTATTTTCATTTGTGTTGCATTTTGCTACGCTGTCCCATTAAAGAGTTAATAAAGTTGAGATTGCATTTGATACAATGAATATGCAACAAGTTTATTTTTATCATAATACATAAATATATTAAGTAATTATTTATTACTACTGTTTGGGATTCACTAACCTATCTTAGATGAAAATGGAACAATATGATGATAATAATCACGGATCATTATAAAACTGATCTGACGATGTAACAAGGTGATATGAAAAGTCTTAAGAAAATAAAATAGTTATATTTTTGAAATATCTTTTACGTTGGCAAGTTGTGATGTGGTACAAATGTGACGAGATTGTAAAGGCGATTAAAATGAATATAATATAATTATTATACTCGTAGAATCATATCAACGTCATATAACTTCTAATTTATAACATCTAACATACTTACCGCCTTACTTAAGGTAACGGAGGACATTCGTGGAGGCATGGAGAAAAAGCTAGTCACTATTTTGGTTCTAATTGATTTCTCTAATGCGTTTAATATGGTCGATCACGACATTCTGTTGGCTGCCCTTAAACAGAATAATGTCTCATCCACAGCACTGAATTGGTTTTCCTCGTACCTTCGTGGTCGCCAGCAAGCTGTCCGAGTCAACCATGAGGTTTCAGATTGGTCAAATTTAATGTCTGGGGTACCACAAGGTGGCATCTTATCTCCCTTGTTGTTCTCCATCTTCATCAACCTCATTACTTTCTCTCTTGACTGTGATTACCATTTGTACGCCGACGATTTACAGATATACACGCAGATTGATGTCTCTGATATTGAAAACGGTATAGGCAGGATAAATAACAATCTACGTAACATTGAGTCCTGGACACAGAAATTCGGTATTACTGTAAATCCTACCAAATGCCAGGCCATCATTATTGGTAGCTCACGGCAAATATCTAAATTAGACATTGCCACCGTTTCACCTATCATGTTTGGAACCACAGCTATTGAATACTCCCCTGTAGTAAAAAACCTTGGCATTTATCTGGACTCTACCCTTAGTTGGACCGTGCAGGTAAATGAAGTTAGTCGGTCGGTCTTTGCGGCGTTGCGTTCTCTCAACCGGTTTAGGAATTTTCTACCCATCTCTACAAAAAAGTATCTCATCCAAACTCTCGTTCTACCTATCGTCGACTATGCTGATGTGTGCTACACGGACCTAAATGAGGACCTTCTTAATAAACTAGAACGTCTTATCAACTATTCAATCCGTTTTATCTTTTGTCTACGTAAGTTTGATCACATTTCTTCCTTTCGTCGCCAACTTAAGTGGCTTCCTATTCGTGAGCGTAGACAATCTCATGTGCTGAATGCTCTCTTTTCTGTTCTTTTTAATCCTGCGGCTCCTAACTACCTCAAAAGTAAATTTCATAACCTCGGTGACAGTCACAATCTGAACCTTCGTTCCTCCAATTCGCTAAAGCTTGCTTTCCCACGTCACCGTACAGGTTTTATCTCTAATTCTTTCACGTTCCAAGCTATACGCCTTTGGAACTCTCTTCCAAAAGACATCAGAGAATTGTACTCAAAATTCTCCTTTAAAAAAAGAGTATATGGTCACTTTTTAAATCTGCTTTCATATTGAATGTTACATAATATACTTGTCTTGCATGTTCTATTTATATTTTATCTATTGTTTTAGCAAGTTTTCACCTTTCTATACTCTATTTTCATTCTAAATTTGTTTATTACCTTTTTTTTTTTTTTTCAATATATCTATCCTCGATATAATTCTTTTAATTTAATATTATTAAAGTATTATTCTACTTTTGTACCGCCTTTATCCATTCTCTGCACATCCTGAAGGTTGACTGTTAGAGAATGCTATTTAGCATTAAGTCCGCCTTTTGTACCACTGCTTAGAGGTTCAATAAAGATTAAATAAATAAATAAATAAAATATCGTCGAATTCGATTACACTGGGTACTATCCTCGTAGTTTAAATAAAAAGTTGCATTAATATCTACGAAAAAGGATAAACGATGATAAACAGATAAAAATTAGGGGCATTAAAACAGCTTCATAACCCTTTTTACAATAAGGTCAATTTTGGCTAGAGAATATTCAATCTGCGGACACGAATTTCAGTAACCGCTAAATTGGAGAGCTACACTGCTGCCAGCAAAACTTTTAACTGCATCTGCTGCTGCTAATGAACTAGATTTGAACAGTTTTAACATTCAGTTTAATTCCAAATGTTACATTAATTAGAGAGCTGAAATTAAGTCAACTATCTAGGTAAGTATCGTCGTTACAATCTAAACTTGAATAAGGTTCCAGTGATTATCATTTTATTTTTTAGTGACTTCTACTAGTCTTATGCCCGGCTCCTATATTTAACCAATCGTCAAACCGGTCGTTTTTGAGTTACCAGTAACGAGTCGTTAAAGTCGTTCCTTATGATATTTTCTTATAGGACCACTTTTAGTTATGCCTCGTAGATAGTTCTATTATCCAACCGGAGTTATATTTTTAATTAATAACCACCTTGACATTAGTAATATGTCAATGAATAACCATTAATAAATGAATTCTCAAAAATATTTACATGCGTATTACACATCGCAAATCGCTTGCGGCTGTCGAAATCTGCTCGTTAAGCTTTCACACACCTTGTGTGCAAACATTGTCATGTACATAGTACTAAACAGCTAGGTTGGAACCGTTGTACAGGTTCTAAAAGTAAACAAATGTGTCATTCATTATTCATTATAGATAGCTTACGCTTCATTCTTCAGACATACTTAGTTACTGGTAGTAAGACAGACAAATAGAACCAGTAATAAAACACTTTCTTGATTGTTACATTCTTTTTTCTTTCTTTGAATTATCTCGACCCGCATAGTGAATGTTACTGATGTCCATGGACGAAGGTGACCAACTGTCCACTTACGATCAGGTTGTCTCGTCTTGTCATCATATCAGGTGACTTGTCTGCTCATTTAAAGACTACTTACAAAAAACAGAAAAATTATGTATAGTATATAATGATATGGTCTATAAAAAATCACTCGTATTATCTTCGCTTACGCTGACCGATCATCGATACAGATTCTCGGACTCTCCCAATTCTTTCATGACATTGTGAAATACAAGCCATTGGTAACAACAGCGGATTGAACTTAGCTTTATCTAAATACATAGAGAAAGTTATCCAATTCAATAGCGGAGAAAAGATAACCTGATTGATGCGAAGTTTACGTTAATCTATCGTTACCTATTTATTATCACGGTTGAATCGTGAACTTCGATGCTTGAAAGATTAATAACAGGCGAGAAGATCATTGATTTATTATTTTATCGATTGTAACATGGGTAAGACTATTTGAACGTCCAACAAACATCACGATTATTCATTGTAACATTTTCTAATAATATGTTATCGTATTAATTAATTACGTTTAACAATAATTATGTGAGCCTCTATCTAACCGATATTAAACATAGTCAGTGTCGTCAGCGTAGGAATGATCCATATGATAATATCCAGTGTCATAAATGTAATCGGTCCATCAGGCCGAAGACACCTTATAATACGACTGTTAATTCATAGTTTCCATCTATGATACGGTATTACGATATAATTATATGATTGGCTCACCACTTCCAGCTCCCTAATTCTATGGTGCATATACAAAATTGGAAATGTCATTACATTAAACGATCGAGTCGTATAGTGTAAAAACGCTGACGTCTAAATAAATGTCAATCCACAACCTTACCAAGTATACCGCCCTTACATAATGCTAGTAGTATGTTATAAATTAGCAATGCGGTAACATAAGCCTTTTCGCCAAATCGAAAGAGAAATGAGGGGTCGTTTATTTCATTCAGAAGTAAGCTTGCTTACTTTCTTGGAAATAATAGTACTAAATGAAAGTGGATTATTATGACAGATCTCTACAAATATTGTGTGTTTATTCGACTTTAATATAGTTATAATTCCATTATAAGGTTAAAAAAGTAAATTAAAAAAACAACAGAAAAATAGTGAAAATCGGAATCCTAAGTTCGCTAATTATGGTTACAGGCACAGTTACTTGTCCTTAATTAACACGGTATCCTACGCTATGATCTAACCCGAATTTTATTAGTATTGTCATCATTCCGTAATTGAACCGTAAACGTATTGTAGTCATATTTCGGTTCTCGACGCAATCCTCGTGGTTTTAATTCACGACATGTCTTTAGAATATGGCAAAGTACGTTTTGTGAACACGGTCTTTCTACTATTTAGGTATACCGTTTCCAAATCTATGCTCTGTTGGAAGAGATTCATAAGAAATAAGCAGTACCTTTGTGCCATCCTTACTTCTCAATTCTTTAAACTGTAGGTATCCATGTGTGCTTAAGCTATTAAATAAATAAAGTATTCGTTTAAAAGACTTACATCGCAAATTATAAACCGCAATGTTTTAAGTAAGAGAGCCACTTTTCTCAGTACTGTCACTAAGCACCTAATCCAATTAAAATTAACGCTTCAGTCTTGACTGAAATAGGCTTTACGTCGCGCGTCGGTTCAGGGAAAAACTTGTTATAAGATTATGGTTGCAAAAACGGATTAATGTACATAGTTATGAATATCTTAACACTTTTTTTAAAGTTAACCACTCAAAAAAATGTGTTTGTTTGGTATAGAGTAAGGGACATAGTTTTTTAGTTTATGAACTAATCCTTAGTTATGGTATTGTTTCTTTGAACTTAGCAAACGCTTTGGGGCATAAAATAGAAAAAGAAAAGATTTTGTAGGTTTATAAGAACTCAGTTATAGCCTAATAACACGAAAATCATTGAATGTGCGTGGACTAGATTTCTTTCTGTGCTAACGCGATTATTTTATAAAATTTAACCTATCCTCAGTATCAGTTGCGGACGAGTGCCTGTTGTCGTTATAACAATTTTTACGAATTAGTACACCTATAGTATGATTTTCAACATTTGTTTTTCTGTTTCTACATAGACAGGCACTAATACAATGCGATAGCTGTAATTAAAGAATTTCCTTATAACGGCTTATGGGTGCACTGTGCATGACTTACATATAATTATGTACATTAACTTGGGACTTGTCCTAGAAAATTCTCCATTGTTCTTCTAATTCTAGAGGAATTGGGCGTCTCACGATCAGTCTCGAATAAATAAATGGTTAACGATGAAAAGTTCAAGTGTTGATGATATAAACAGTCCTGATTAGGTCACACCACATGAAATTTTATGGCCTTTTGAGTTAGTCGTAATGAAACTCTATTAGAGATTATTGACTAACGCACGCTAGCTTTACCAATGCCAATAGAGAGCCTCAGGTTCTCTCAAACAAATTTCATCAATTGAACTCAATTATTAGTCGTTCCGAAAATGTTCGGCATTTATAACATTTCTTCTTTTGTAGAGTTGAAAAGGAGTTGTAATATATAGTGAAGTGGATAAATTCACGTGGTGAAATTCACTGCACTCTTTTAACACTCATAGTCATAGACGACTTTTTAAATCTTTTCTAACTTAGGTATGGTTCGCGTGTAAGGTACACGTGAACCATAAAAAAAATTAAATCTTCATGTTCATCAAAAAAATTGAATTTTCGTGAAAAAAATGGTTGATTTTAGGGATATTCTCCAGTGGAATGGTAAGGTTACTTACAAGATATTTCATTTAGTAGACTTCATATAAAACAAACTATTATATGAATGTAAGAATATAAATAAAAACAGGAACATTATTATAGGATTTTATACAATAGGCAGCTACGTTGTCTCTCCGACATCAACTTCGCAGTCACTGCCGCTTTTAAGTAGTTTTTTCACTTCACTATATATACATTTATCTATATATAGCCTGGATTTCAGCGACGTTCTAGTGCTTTCGTTTTTAATAAAACAGCGAAAGGACTTGACTTTATTCCTTACATTTCAATATTCATCAACTGAAAAAAACAGTACAGTTAAGTGCCATTGGGATAAAGCTGTGAGGTACAGAGTCCAGCAATATTCTAATGAATATTGCGCTAGTGTGTCTTCGGTTAATTGCCAATATTAAATACGAGCAAAGGAGGAAACAGAAATAAATAAATACCAACTACGTTGCAGTCCTCTTTCACGATTTACTTGCAATATTATTTTACGGTGTATGTACGAGTACCTACCTACTCGTAAATTTTACGCACAGTTTCATACTCATTGCAGGTTTATTCTGTAAAGATTAAGAGGTTCAAACATCTGCATACAATACGTTGTCCGTTCATGTAATTAAAGTGGCAACATGACACTTTGCAACACTTCCACTTAAAAGGTAATTCCGCGCCAGTCTTTATCTGGACGTGGACACAGTAAAATTTTAATTAAGTGGCCCCGAGGCTTGGCTGGGTCCCGCTAATCGAGCTAAAGCCACAGTTACTTGAGGGGTACTAATGGAAAATGAAACGAATACCTGTATAATTTAAGTACTAGGACAAACTTAGCGGTGAGTCAGAATTAAATGCTACTTCCCAAGAGATTTATGTACGAATCAAGTGTCTTAATGCCTAAGTGTGTATGTACTTTTAGGGCGCGTTAAAAGACGAGAATTTCGTCCTCTGACAAACTCAACTACAAATGTAACTTTTCAATGGACTAAAAGCGCTACAGCCTCTGGTTTTCGAAAGTGACAGACGCGTGATATTTCACGTGGAAGTGGCGTTTGAATCGCAAAGCGAATATCCCTGTCAATCAATTGACGCAGACGACAGCAGCCTTCCGGCATAGAGCGGTCACTGTCTCTAACACTATACATAAAGTAACTAGCCCTTCAAAGCATTTTGTTTTAGCTTATTCAGAAGTCTTAAAATAGCAAACAGGACGTGTTCGTACGCGCGGCTTTCGTGGCTTCATTTCTTTTTAAATACTTTTGTCGTCCAACTATTTATTCTTTGCAGCATTCTTTCGGCGAAACGTGCAGTGTCTAAATAATGGTATCGGCTTTTCGTATGAACTATTTTTGTGCAATTGTAAATCAGTGACTCTACAAATATACAGCTGTCTGTACAAATACATCGTTTACCTAACGTGTGACCATTGACTAAGTAAATAATAATAATTCTGTAAATACCATATTGGGTCTTTTAAAATTGGCAGAAAATTTGAACTTTGATTTTGACATTACAATCGTAATTTTGTAATTAGTATTTTACTCTCATAGTAACTTATTACTTAAATTATAATTTTGTTAAGTACATGGTTATGATTGTTGTGAAACGCGAGAAATTTAATGTTTGATTATCACGTTCCATAAACAAAAATATACCTGTGTATGTAAGATACATTAAATGTTTTGTTTTCCTTCACTTCACTTCTCGTTCCTTTGATTTCAAACGTGCCAATTGAAATAAGCTTGAGTGACTCACTAATACGATTCTATTCACAACTCAATTTTGTGACGAGTAAGCTCCTAGATCCTTTATGTCTTAAACGCGAATCATGTTCACAAGGTGATGACATACACGCTTTGATCTTAATTCGATAAAGAATCGTCCACGCAATAGCTCTATACATTTCCAAGAACAATGGTAGGAAAAGAGAATTACTTTCGATCGGAGCACTCGGAACGAACCAAAAACAAATAAAATCAGTTTATGGCTTCATAGAAGATTGGTTCACGATGGAAAGTCTTTATTGAGGCACGGCCGGGGACTTATAGTTCACGAGTAGCTTCGGGCGCCGGGCCGAGGTTGTGGTCGGCCGCCGTGTTTGCAAGAGATAATCCTTAATTATTGCATGTTACCCACATAAATAGTATTATGCCATTATAGTGACATATTAGATGAGATATACTGTCCACTGCGATTGCGAGCTTATGTTTTAATTTTACAACTCAGAACCCACTAAACAGGTTTAAGCGGTATTAGCGGGTTTGGAAAGTTGATATAGGCTATCATAAATATTGACTTAAGTTTAAGGTACCTACTTAACTTTTGATATTCCTTTTTAAACTACAAATAAATTAATATTTTTTGTGTGAACTTAATTCATAAGTGATAGACATAACATGAGATGCGAGTACCACTGCTAGGTTACAATAGCATGGACTTAAATAAATGATATCGAAAACGAGCGAGCTCAGGTAATAGAATTATCTTCTCGGTCGGGAACAGAACCTACCTATCCTGGGTCGTTCAAAAAACAGAACTACCAACTAAACTGCGTCGTCAGGTAATTTAATTCCTTCAATCCAATTTATTTATACAGTTTACACTATAATATAAGCTACATAACTTCAAAGATAATCGTCTAAATCTCGACTAACAATGGCGTGACTAATCCTGTTACATACTTGTTCGGAAGTCGGCACGAGAACACTGCTACAGGTTCTTTTGTAATGAACTTTGAGGCGAAACAAAGGTGCCCATAAAGTTGCGTAATAGGTCGGCTAAATGCACAACGAGTATTGGAGACTCCGTTTCATAATACTTTACTGATATTTAGATAATATACAACAAGCGATGCAACGTTATAAATTGCAAGTTGTTATTAAACTGTAATTGAAATTAGGTAAGTCTAAGTACATTTTAAATACATTTATGTATTTGCAATGTAACATATTTTGACATGGTGCATCAAAATAGTTAATCAGAACATAAAAACTCAATATAATATTATGTATAATGATTTAAATGCCTGTATTTCTTTAAACTGTTATAGCTATTTGCAACATAATTGGACTTTTCTTAAGCCTTAGCTCCTAAGTTGAGAGGATCAATATCTCAAAAGCGAGATTTCTCAGATCCTCGTAAGAATACATATTAATTATAATATCAGAAACTTTTCAACAACAATTGTATCGCAATTTCGAAGTTAGCTAGGACAATTAACTATTCCTTAATTTAAATTAAGATTAATGATTTACACGGAAAAACAAAATGCAATTGAGTTAGTAAAGAAAGTTAAGGGTTAATGAATGATGAGGTTGTATGAACTAAGTAATTAAATTACCTTGTTTCTCTGAGTAAAATAGAGTTCTCATTTAATATTGCACACACAATGTTGCCACAATCACGGGCTATTCTGACTGAACGAACGGACCGTCCCACAGGAAATACTCGCACCAAGGAACATGAAAAATGTGAATAATAACGGAGTAGGAGAAATAAACTTTCTCAGTTTCGACTTAAGTAGATCGCAAGGAACAAAAAAGGTTTTGGAATAAGTACCTAATCGTAAAACGAGATTGGATGATTGTGGTCACTGTAATATTTTGCGTTTGAGGTTACAATTGTGAATTGTGAGTCATCTTTTGTTTCTAGGCGTCCTCGCCGAGATGTTGTTTGATGCCAATGCCTTTTAACTTATGAAAGAGCTGAAAACTGAACATCGAATTTATTTTATGGGGTAAAAGTATCTATAAAATTAAGTAAATAAATATAACATAGCAATAAGTTAAAAAGATTGCTTTCGTGATGTAGAGTAAGCTATTGTAAGAAAAATTCTATCTCTCGTTTCTTGAGTCTAATAGTTAGATTAATGTGTAGATATTTTGATATGATCTATAATCTATATGACAGGATAGCTTACCAAAAAGAGCCAGGTAGATTATAAATACTAATCTTCTGTCTTGGTTTGCCTATAACGTCGACGTTGAAGCCAGGTCCATTTTTGACACAAGAACTCTAAACTGCAGCCGACAACGCTTTGCAAACAAATTACCCAAGTTCGTCCACAGACTCATATAGTCTACTGTCTCTATATACTGATTGGTCTAACTGAAGTGCTCTACATTTTTAAAGGATGATAATTTATCTATGATACAATAAAATACCGATTAATTTTGATTTGATTAGCGTTGTAACTATCATTGAACTTGTACCGTCGTATAAGGCTAACTAGCTAACTAGTATAATGCCCGCGGCTTCATTGATTACTTTAATGAAAGGATCTATAAACATTATAAAGAAGCAGCTGTCCAATGCTGAAGGGACATCGATGCTGGTGTAATGGGTTTCTGTGTATCAGCTGCTAACGATCTCTGCTCTATATAAATACATGGTTCGTTCTTCATTTCTTACTCCATTCACGTCTCTATACGGCTATAAATAAGGCAATTCCTTAAAATAATTAACAGCCATTAATATAAGTAGCAGCAAATTGGTCACATTAACTGTAATTACAGACTTAAGCTATTTTTATTTTCATTGTAATTTGTCAGTTTAAAACATTGAAACACTCAATATGTTAAGCTGTTTTTATTTTGTATCGATCTTAAAAACAAGTTTTACAACTATAAAACTTAGAGAAATGCTAATTGAGCATCGATAATCGCGAAAAATACAGAAAATACAGTTATAACAAAATAAATAAAAGTATTTTTCCAACCACATTATATTCTTTATCATCATGTACCCTAAAGGTATAAATCATTGTTAAAACTTTTACAAATATTTGGTTCCATACATAAAAGCTTCAAACGCTTTTAGTTAAAACGGTAAGGCAGTAGTGGCGTGTCTATGGCCCTCTGGTAGTTCCTTATCGCTACTCGCAAAAAAGCTTTTTCATGTCAAAAGCTGTCGATAGGAAAGCTCCTTTGTCCCGGTCGGACGTACAAAGGGCCATTCGAAGGAAAATCGCTCGCGTATGCAGTTGTTTTAACAGGTTGATCATTTACATGACGGGAAACACTGCGGGAAAAGACACAACTTTTACTCACAAACGTATAACAAAGAAATAGTTTTATAAAAACCCCTATCTAAAAATCACTAAAAGCAATTAAGGCGTATTTAAAAAAAACATTAAATTTTGATCTGGACCTATCAAACCTAGACCAAAGTCAGGTATATAATAGCGTTGTGTAGACATTATTCTTTTGAAATGATATTCATGTCATCTCAATGAATCCATGTAAAACAATGTAATTAGATTACTCAATTCTCATCTAATTTAGCTCATGCGTCATAAGCTTAAGAATGGTTCCATCAAAACATCTCAGTTTAGTGCAGTCCTTCTAACCCACATCGAGTATGAGTGAAATACGTGCGTATAGTTCTCGATAGTTGATTTGTAGCGTGGTTCAATTCACCGAGCAAATCAAAACAAACACTTGCGTAACAGCATACATTCGATCGAGGACTTCTGCAAATTACTGTTTAATTATAAACTGAAAACATTTAGGTACGAATATTTTATGCTATCCTTGTCTTTGCTTGCAGCTTCGCACGTATGGGAGTCGAAAAACGAGAGGACCCGTATTATGGGGATAGCGGATTAAGTGTGAAAAGGTAGCAGACAAACAGACAGACACTTATACACAACAAGACAGACATTTATAATATTAGTATGAAACTAGTATGAATGTAAAAAAATAACATCGAATAACTTAATCTGTGCACCTTACCATTACCACGATGAGAGTAATGTTCACTATAACATCATGTTAACCTGGTAGGTAAAAATTGACAAGACATGTAAGGAAAAAATATAGGATTAATTTTATTAATTAGGTAGTACAAGGAATACTATACAAGGAGTCATTGTGATGACGTGAATATAATTTCAAAAGAATACTATCAATGATATACGGTATGATGATGGTGTATTATAATTCATGTTTAGATTCAGTTATGACGATTCTGTAGCGTTGTACCGGAGTTGTCTTCCGGCCAAGGCAAATTATTTATTGATTGCGATATAGTTCATATTCATATAAAAATTATTTTTGGTAATTTTTAACCGACTTCAAAAAAAGAGGACGTTGTAATTCGTCCTTATTTTTTTTTTTGTTACCTCAGAACTTTTGACTGGGTAAACCGATTTTGAGGATTGTTTTTTATTTGAAAGCTGATGCTGATGCATATATGGCTAATGGAATTTTCCATCGGAAACATTTCAGAAACCAGTGGAACAAATTTTATTAAATACATTTTTCGGTTTCCATATAGGCACGTACTAATTATTATGTATCTTGTAGAAGAATTCTTACTTATACACACCCGATTGAACTGAGCGTCTGAGTAGACTGACTGTCAATCAATGTTTAGTTGCAATATGAATTAAATGTACTCCTAACAAAAGTATTTTTAAGAGTATTTTAGTTGCCTGTGGCCAGTGTTGGGAACCCAACATTAATTATCATGAGTAAATATAATTAAACAGATAAATATTACTACTTAATAATATTGCTGTCTTCGCACATTGGTCTCTCTTTTTATCCAAACGTAATGTACTGTATCATAAACTATTGCCTAACAGCTAGATAGTTAATAGCAATACGAAGTACGATCCATAGGTAACACATCTAAAACAAGGTTCTCTCCGTTTTACAAGGGTTCTACCCTTGTAATAAGATTATAATCTTGTGTAGGTACTCTGTACATCCTGCGCTATAAGTATGGGCAGTGCTGAATTGTAGTCTTAATTGAATGAACGAAGTCGGCTTAAGCAAAGAGCTTCGCTTCTCCTTTCTAAATGAAAGGGTCCGGACCGTGACCTAATGCTAATTGGCGGGTTATGTTTGTCACTTACTTGCAATTATCTCTTTATAGTACGGAAAGTACGGCGATGACTTAACATCAGGTGAATCATATGCTGGTTGCTGAATATTTACACTTTCAAAAATAGTTTCTATGAAGACTATAACTCGCCAATAGTTCTATTATGTGGCCATTTTATGCGCCAATCAATTTAGGTGCCATGTTGCCTAAGTTCTTCATAATGTTATATTAGACATATAACCTATAAGTATGATCCGAGTGCGAAAGTTATGGGTTATGACGATGATGATTTTTTTTATGTTGTTATTTAGTTGTGCAAATTAGGTTTAGTTATTTAGTTGCCATTTAAAAAATAATAATACATTGCGCCTTATCGGCGTAGTTTGAAAAAAGAAACTCGATAGCAAGTTTAGTATCTAGAGATTCTTGTTTACTTCTTACTCTTACAGTTTTTCTAGAAAATTCGATTAGATCCCTATTACCGCAATAATGGTGAGTTGAGCCGAGCTTGTTCGGAGGTGATTGTAATTCGTAGTCGTGATTGAATTAACGAAGCCGACGAGAACCGTTGACTTAATTCAAAATTTATTCGGCACGCCTAGTCGAGGTTCCTCGGTCGGTTAAATATTTCATGGAAATAATTATTGTAATTGTCATTTATATCGATCTACTTGTGTTTACGACTGTTTATTTGTACTTAATATTTAATGTTCACTTGTTAAGACAATTACGCATTATCAGTTACATTAACATCCTACGTGCGAAAAAAAACCTTAAATTTATTATCACTTTGGTGTAAGAAAACTTGTGAGAATCGCGTACAACTGAATTCTTCATAGTGTTTTAAAGGTGTATAAAGTACATATGACCGCATCAGGCACTTGTGATGGTTTTCAGGAGACCCAAGCTCAGCAGTAGAAAACGTGAAATTACAAGTTATTTGCAAGGGAGTTTAATAATTATATTCGCCCCACAAAAAATGCGTATGAAACAACATTTTCAACGAAAATTTAGTAGCTACACGAATAAAGCATTATATGTGATTTACAATTGCAAAAAGAACTAAAGCGATCTTAAAAAGCTCTTTAAAAATAAAAAGGCGTGCATTAAGCGAAAGTTACATGTAACATAATTATTTAAGTAAAAACAATCAATAACACTGAGTTATAAAAAACAAA
Organism: Ochlodes sylvanus; assembly: GCA_905404295.2. Taxonomy (NCBI): domain Eukaryota; kingdom Metazoa; phylum Arthropoda; class Insecta; order Lepidoptera; family Hesperiidae; genus Ochlodes; species Ochlodes sylvanus. The sequence continues at coordinate 4,556,209 of FR990131.1, read as the reverse complement.
GGTGAATTAAAAGGTATTGGGTCTCAAGCTAATAAAAAGGGCCATTAACCCTGACACTGATGTGTGTTCGAGTGTAATTTAACTTGATTCGATAATCGCGGGCCGGCCTCATACGGCCGCCGACAGATTCATATCACAGTCGCAAAAGAAAGGAAAACAGACGCCGCTGTAGGAATTGTTGATATCAAACACGACCGTAATGGTACCGAAACGAGAATTCAATCCGGTTACCGTCAATATAACGACGGTATGCAAAAGCAGTTTTTAAACATCACCTTGAACGCAAGATGTGTGAAGCGGTACGATTTATTGCTTAACTTCCTGCCCTGGAGGGAAGTAAGTGGTCGCGGTGCGTTCGTCTATCTCAGAGTAAGTATTACGCATAGCTTATGTAATAGCATCAGTACCAACGTTGCAGATTATGGCCTTAGACACACTCGGGTACACCACAGATTTTGAGAGATCGAGGCCCAGCTGTGGGAGAGTGGGATGTGATGATGGAGTATAATTGTATAATAGCAATGTGTCAAGTGTGCTCCTACTTAACAGCAAGCCTTGTTCAGGTTTTCTCTGCGATTTGAAACCTATTAAACTATGTTAACTATTCAAAGTCCACCATTAAACTAGCTATAAACTATGGTATTTTCTACAAATTCCAACGATTTTATTACATTTGCGTATCCGACTAAGTATTAAATAACAATCGCAAAGTACCAAATACACTGACTTAAAACGCTGTAATAAAAACCGGACAATAACTAATGTTCTTTATTGTTGAATTGATTGGTTACTCGGGTGATGATAACGATGATTGGTGCATAAGTTTTTATGATTGGTGCTGATACTTCAAACAGAGTAAAAAAATATAGAGAATAATGAGATTAGTTTTTATCAAGAATCGTACGTGTGTGATTACCTTTAACTAATAATGTAAATACTTTATTTCCTGTGATTTCCATTTACGAATCATATCAACACCATAAGAGGAAGTGTAAAACCGCAGAATTTGAATACAAGTGTGCCCTTACTTTTTTATGCGTTCACCACACACAATGTTTACGATAATTTATAATTTTTATATCTCTTATTATTTTACGGCCAACCAAAAGTGAGTTTAGTCGTAAAACCGTGGACCTGCCCATTAGCGGTACCGGCGAAAAGGGAAGTTGCGCAAGCGCATTCATTGTCCATGAAGAAAGCGGTCAGATGTCAAGGAGATAATTGTTTGTGCAGGAAATTAAAGGCATTACGTATGTAGGGCGATCCTCTGTTCCTAGTTGGAGTTAATCATCAACATCGCATCGTAAATACTCACCAGGCCCTTTCGGATAGCTTTCGTCGAGCGCTCTCCAGATGAGAACAAAGAAATTGAAGCCCAATAGACTTAACTATCGAACTATTGTCTCCCGCTCTGTGGTCAAAATTCGAGCGTATGTATTTCTTTATAAAAAAACGACTGTGCTTTAGTTAGACCACAAGACTGAAGTAAAACATATATTTATGTTCATAACTGTATTTAAAAATACCTACATGAAATAAATTATTTGAGTTTAAGTTTTATATACATATGTATGTACGTGTAATATATACATGTATGTATGTATATACATATACATAGGTTGAGTTATTATTGTCGCCCTCTCAACTTCCGTTCGCCTCACCCGATCACACTTTTCGTAACGCTCTCGTCACGCATTCAACAGCTTACTACTCAAGTCAAGTGTGCGTAAAAAAGTTTTACTTCAAAAATATTTGTAACACATTATCTTTCTGCAGTTATTTCTCGTGTGAATTTTAACTATTACAAATCGCACACTACGTGCGTCGTGCGTGCATTGTTCTTAAAGAGTTGCAATGTTTTTTCTTCATATGTTAACACGATTTTGAAGTAGAATGATTAAACCATTATATTGATGCTTATAATTGCGTCCTTTAAATGTTCTGTGATTGCATCATAGTTTTTCCAGGTTATTTAGTAGCGAGTTGTTTTCGCTACATTAGGTACATTAATACATACTACTACTGACATTAATAGGTATACGAGCGGTACAATCCCAATCGTCACAAGCTATACACCTGCGATCGATTTCAAATGAGTGTAACTGCCGAATTACTATTTAAAAGACTGATTAACATAACATCTGGTATATGTATATAATTATAATAGAGTACCTACCTACTTTAATTTAAATTAATGAATAGGAGATGTTTATTTATAGCTATTATACATTTTGATATCATCTTAGTAGGTCAATCCGTTTAAACCTGTGGTTTAAACCGACGTTCAATAAGGCCTCATTGTTAATAAATTGAGCCTTAAATCTAAATGCCTGGCACAATGTTATGCAGTTTCCTTAAGTTATTAGCTAGCAATAGAACGTAATATTTCAAAATGGGATATGGGCTTACGAGACACAGATTGTGCTTTAATCGCGGAAGTTCCTCTCTCTATTGCTTGCTAAAGGTGGAGTTATAACATTTCACATAGGTATTTGAAATACAAAAGTGACGCAATTCGTAAACGTTTGCATATAAATTAGATAGGAATCGTTTTAAAAATGGAACTTAAAATGTAAGAAAAATACTCCTTTACTCACTGGGCACTTCACATTACGTTCTCAGTGGGAAATCTAATTCTTTCATTGAAAAATATAAATGTGGAGTGGAGTATGCTCAGTTATGACGAGTGACTGGTCCTCAGTAGTGGGCCATTAATGGGGTTGAAGCTAATTCAATTCAAGTATTAATGGTATATTATTGACACTATAAACAAACGAGAACGCAAAAGTAATTACAACTACATTTATACATAATGTTATGGTACTTATTGTATGTTCAAATACAGTCTAGATTTAGAACGGCGGTGTTGTATCATTGCATAATGTATTAAATCCGTTTTCATAATATCCGGCCAGCGTATGATTGAGCAAGGTTTTGTAATAAATAAAAAAAACTGGCGAAGTAGTATAAGTATAAGACTAGTTGATATCTGGCTCTTGGCCATATTAATAAAGTTGATGGTCGAAGTAATTATTACGACGGCTGTGTGTGGGCCTATTGCCCGCTATAATCTGATCCTTATCGTATCCTCGATTAAATACGAATCGCAAAAACTACTTACTAAAAAACTGTTACGGAACGATGAATAAATAACGTGTTAAATGTATTATATCGCAATAGAAGTGACAAATTAAACAACTAAAGTGTATTGTTCTACAAAATATTGTATTTTTAATTGGAAAGTAACATTTTAAACATCTTGAAAAATTTTAAATAATTACATAAAGGTGGGCTAATGGTTTTATTTGATGCGTTAACTTAAAAAGTACTCTGCCTATTGCGCTACCGGGATATTTTTGTGCGTGGCTGTTGACTACTCAAGGGAGATTTCCTTAAGTCCTTACTATCAGACGTGATAGCAATACAATGCAAGATCAATGGCTTTTAATATACGTAACTGGATCAAACTGGATACCAGCGTTAACTGCAATATGTAAATTAAAATGATTTGCGTGGAAGTGTTTGTGTGTTGTGTTTAGCGCTCTGGCTGTGTCTGTGAGGCGTCTGCGAGTGCTGTGAGTCACTCGCGTAGGCGACAACTAAATAGTGCTACGCACATTGCGCCTCCCAGCACTGCTAGTCTGCTACATAATTTATATTTTTCATGGTCCAATTACATCCACGCTTGCTCCTCTCGTTTGTCTTCAACGCAGGTTGTTGTTTTGTTTAGAATAATTTATCGAGGTAAACGTTAGACAATGTTGTACCAGGCTATTGACATTACAGTTTTTTTGAACTACGTAAACCAGGTACGTACTATAATCATGTATTATTGTATTAACATATATAAATTAATAATGCAGTGATAGCCGAGCGGTTGAACGTTGGCCTCCCGAACCAGGAGACCCAGGTTCAAACCCCGCACGCACCAAAATGATGTGCGTTGTAGAATTTAATTATCCCTTGCTTCGGTGAAGGAAAACATCGTGAGGAAACCTGCACACCTGAGAGTTCTCCATAATGTTCTCAAAGGTGTGTGAACTGTGAATTCCACCAATCCGCACTTGGTCAGCGTGGTGGACTATGGCCTGTACCCCTCACATTTTTTGAGAGGAGACCCGTGCCCAGCAGTGGGAGAGTTATGGGTTGCGATGATGATGATGAAATAAATAAACTCTATCAAACTTATTCCCTCGAACTAGGATTCCCCGTGTCGCGGGCGCGCACGACAAAACACTAATAACACCCTATGACAGAAGAACAAACTAATATGTCACATTCACATAAATATCTGGCCGGTCGGGAATCGAACCTGGGACGCCTCGCTTCACAGGCAGGGCCACTACCAACTAGGCTACGGGGTCGTTAAGTTACATTACCTATTTCAAAACCTAAAGTTTTAAGAAACCGTCGTATTATTTACCTGAACATAACGTTGTAACTCCGCTTTTTATAAGCGAGTCGTGGTACTTATGCGGGCCTAATTTACGTTTATGCGCGTTTTAGACTAGCGTTATTACATTATGATGCGGTTAGAGTGTAAGTTGAAAAGAAATGAAGATATGTGGACTATAATTCTCACGAACGGTTTACTGTGACCAAGCCAAGTTACAAATGTGAAGAATAAAATATTGAACAGTGGGAACTCTTGCAAAAGAAAAAACGTTGCTTGCGAGACGTACTTATGCCTTTTTTGTTTAGTAATTTAAATAAAAAATGTTACCCTAACTTTATATGTATTTAACTATTTTACAAGTTAATATTCCTGCAAATTACGCCATATTTAATCTGTAGCGATACGGTTACATGAGCTTGCATTTAATATAGTTAATAATAATATTATACTCAATACTAAGTGAAACTCGATACCATAACTAGTAATACTATACAGCACACGCAGTACCTAATCTATGGTAAAGCGGTATGTATATCTAAAACCGTATAATAATGCTTCTAGAACAAATCAATCACTACAATACGAATATGAAACCAATCATTTGCATTCACTTCAAGCCCAACAGTACGTTTTCGTAGTTAAAGTTTATCCGGTCTTGTATTTGAATGTCAGGAGAGTATTATTTTGCCATTGAGCACTAGCGAGTCTCAGTGGCAGCGCCGACTTGCCTGTGGCACGAAAGTTGCTTATTACAGCAATTTCCTCTATGGGAAGCTAAAAGATATTAACTAGAGTCGTGGTTATAGCATTACGCTATATGCAGACATGAAATATTATAGAGATTATCATTACCCGGCAGTATGTAATGAGACAACATTCACGGTGTTCCAGACAATGTGAGCATGTTAGATTACATCTAATGGGACCACCCTAGATTTACCACCCTGTTTTAGATATCGCTTTTTTAATGGAAAACCGTTGCTGGCATTATGATGATGCATCGATCAAGTACATGGACCAGAATTGATATTTTTTCTTTTCTCTTCTTGAGATGAGAATGGAAATTGAAATAATTTGAGCCGAAATGCACAATCTATACTACTGTTTGTTGGTAGTCAGTTTTCCGAACGGCATCTTTGAGTTTAAATAGGTAGGTATCACCCGCGATAAGCTACAGATTATATTTGAAACAATTATAGGTATTTTTGTTGAGGTAATATATTATATTGGGAAAACCCTTTATTTCTTTTCGTGGGAAAACTTGAACACTTAAAAAAATCATATTGTTCGCGTGCAAAGTATATTGACTATTGTGGTGGTCTGTTGCTTTAATCTCTGTCAATGTGAGAGGAAACTTAAGTCCAAATTAAGAAGTTGTGATGGTGACACCTGGAACATCCATTACGTAAGCGACACGTATCCGTTAATTGGTCAGCTCTTATATCATTTAAAATTCCATTCCCCTCACCTAGCGATGATATTAAAAGATTTTTGCGTATTTCCACACGTAATATCAAGGAAACATATCGCTTATGATAACTTGGCGTACAAGTTTCGAAACTGCATTCTCTCGGATGCCCAAAGCAGACTATATTTTCACTTTTCTTCATTTAATTGGGTACCTGAACGAGCGATTTTTGGGAAGGCAATTCTCCTTTACACGCTTGCAATCGACTGCTGATTCAAGTTTTTGCGTTGACGATTGTTAGTGCTGTAAACGGATGGATGATATTTGAATTATTCTACAGGGTGAGTTTTTAGTCAGTTAGAATATTAATAGGGGGTACTCAGTATTCGATTCTCGTTCCAAATATGTAATAAAAAAGGGTGCTTAAAATTTCACTTAATTATCCATTAAACAACCCAAATGTGGACAACCTAACGCGGCGATTTAAAGTAAATAAAAATCAGCGGATAACTCGGTGAATCATAAAGACTTCCGGCCTTTACCTGCCTTTTGTATTTTCTTTGGTTCGCCGCGCCGCCGCCGGCGCCGCCAATATTCGGGCGCACAAAGACGCCGTCGATTTGGCCTTGAAATTGCCGCCAACCGCCGGCCGGCCGCAATGTCCTTCACCCCACCTTTCGAAGTTTCGAGCGCATATGGAACTGTGTATTTTACTATTTTCATTTTACTCTCAGTTTGTGTTGGGCTACTCAGCGATTAGACGCAAATAATTTTACTTCCTGGATCGTGTATCTTGTTGTTGTTGTGTTTGTTGTATCGCGAATTATTCCCAAACCGAAGATACGTGATGCTCCCTACGCCTTCGCCTTACGTGATGAAGAATACCTATACCTTACGAGGTGCCGTGCGCGCGGCCGGCGCGCTGGCGAAACCAAACATCGAAGCGGCGACGTCAAACACCTTGTGTACGTTACGGAGTACTCCAACAGGGACGAATTAAAGTCAAGAATAGTGACTGCTTTTGGCAAAGTTCGTAGTGAATAGTAGTGATCCTCTCGTCTTAAATCGCTTGAAAAACAATTTGTGCAAACATGGTGAACTGTGCATTGAGCGATAAGGTGCGCATTTTGAACAATTGTTAAGGTTGGTGTAATTTTGTTTGTCAATAAAATTTATTATTACACATAACCCATGACCCGAGAACAAACTTTTATCTGTCACAAACGTCTACCCTGGCCGGGAATCGAACCGGAGACCCCTCGCTTCGCAGGCAGGGTCACTTCCAACTAGGCTACGGGGTCATCAAACTTGTATGATGAAAGTTGAGAAGTTTACGGAGTTTGCATTAGTGACGTGATAAATTGACTAAATTGTAAAAATACTCTTTTAATCTTTTAACGTTTAACAGTGTTTATGTTAAATTATTTTTAATATGGTAATTAAACAGTTATTTATAACTTTTAATGCCCACTACTGCTATCTTGTCCTTACAAGGTCACTAACCCCGTCTCGCCCCGTATGGCACCGCCGCGCCGTGGCGCGCGGCGCAAGCGGCATCAGCTGTGATTTCGGGCGTTTCCATACGTTCCGAGTATTTTGAGATAATTTTGATTACCATTTTTGAAATAATTAGTAGTGTAGAATTTTGACTTTATATTTTTGATCATTACCTATGACCACGTTCTTTCATGTCCTCGAGTATGTCAACTGACTAAAAACTCACCCTGTATAGGTAGGTACTCTTATAAAACTTTTAAATATAAGTAGATATTACTAATTAGGACCAATTGGTCCGAAATTTAATCCAACACACTTCACAGATTGTTCAAAGTATTTACCTAAAATGTTATATATTTCATCATTTAGGTACCTACTTTGGTAACACCAAACACACAGTAGGTAGCGGTAGTAGTCTGGGGTATGTTACATAAATACATAACATTAAAACACTTCATTCGTCACTCTTACTAATGACAGAAATAAAAAATGTAAAAGTCATTGTGAAGTAAGTAGATTTACAAAACGCGAATACACGAGTGAACCTACTTGTGTTGTTTAGATTACACTTGAATAAATTCTCTCAACAGGTTTCAAATGTTTTGACAGATTTGAAGAGTAGGATATCTAATCTATCTAATTTATTCTTCTATGAATAAGAATTCGTTTCGCCGCGAGAAGCGTGACTAAAACCATCGCCACACAAGGTCATATGGCGGTATTTGGAAGCCACAAGGCCACGCAACGTATTCGGACGAATAGAGACCAACCATTAGGATTGAAAGTAAATGGGCTATAATAAATTGGATTTATTAGTAAGTAGTTTTACATACGTAACAGGTTTGGTGAGTTTAATATTATTTACGAATAGTTCGTTCAATTCCACTGCAGTTGGCTTTCAAGGATAATAGCTGGTGTTCGAAAGAATCAAATTATGTTTAATCATTCTAGAGGATGATTTGTGAACTGTGACGGACGGATGGATGTCGGATAGCTAAGTCTTAGTATGTAACATACCTACATACCCAATTGGTTCTTGCTGATAATCTTTTGGTACGGAACCCTAAAACAACAATATAATTAAAATGTAGCGCAGAAAATTGGCTAGACAAACATTATATTAAGCTGTAGAATGATCTGCCTTGATTCTAGTTCACACACATCGTGGGAGAATACGGTGTAACATCACATTATTATACTAACTACCTAGTCACCCGCTCTATGGTCGAAATTCGACCGAAATTCATTCTGTCAATGGATTACTTAACATTGACTCTATCTATGAACGATTCAACGATGACACATTTCAAACGTCGTGACATGTATGGCAGTGTGAATAGAGTAACTTATATTAGTGGGTTAAATTTTTTTTATTTTTAAACAATATCAACACTCTGCACTCCTCTATACATAAACTATAAGTGTGCCAAATTTCATACTCCTCCGTCCGCGCAATTTTCGTAAAAAGGGGTACAAAGTTTATGCTTCACGTATTACGTATACTAGAATACCACAATACCTACAGCTCGTCTACGTCTTAATCGTACTTAGTACCAACCTGCTTAAACAGTCATTATGATTATAATTATTAGCATTATAAATAAAATTAATGACCAACACTTTCAGACTCTTGAATATAATCTTTTTTATATAAAAACTAGAATAATATTTCGCGGAAATAATTAGGTAAGATTAAAATTAAGGTTTAATGAAAATTAAAAGAGACAGCTGAAAGCGGGAAATACGCAAATGAGCGGCACAGCGATCCGATATGGAGCATTACGTCTTCATGCTAATTATAGAAAGCTTAATTTGCCTTAATGTTCTCTATTTGTATTGCAGAGGCATGTCTGGATGATCTGCAAAAAAGATTACAAGTAGGTATAATGTAAAACAGTATTTGTAACAGTATTTGCAACCTTTGATTGCTGATCTAAGATTGCAATACATAAAACAGAAATTCAAATTAGAGAATACTCAACATATAACGAAGAACCAGTAATACCTACTTTTAATTAAAATTAAAGCAATAATTGCTTCGGGGATTTACTGGACATGTGTGACAAAGGGGATTTCCATCAAACATTTGAACGCATCAACAGTACTGAGTTGGATTAATCCTGAAGTGCAATTTCACTTGCATCAAGTGCAGGATGTCGGGGCTAGAGCACACATAAATAGCGGAAAATTAAACGAACCAGTTAATTGAGATAGAGCCAGCGATATTTCACAACTGGACAGCGTTACGTTCGAACGTACTAAGCGACAAAATATAGTAAAATAAGTTATGTATTATTGAAATATTATTTTGGCAGGATATGAGTAAACTATTCGGTTATTTCTATGTTCAAAAATTTCCCTCGCTGCCTAAAAATAAAGGATTAACTCAAGCGAAAAGTCAAAATATGTTTCAACTTTGAAATCTTCGAAGCTCCTTTTTTCAGTTTTCTTATCTTTTTTGCGTACCATAAACTAAATACAGTGTTTATCCGGTTAATCAAGTAAAATTAAACTGCTGTTACAGTAGACTGGCTATTCAATATAAATCTAAGTATACTTGGTGAAATAAATATCGATTTACTGCTAATTGCAAAAGGTAATAAAGGTAATTTAAGTTTATTATAAGCAAGTACTTAAATTAAGTTTCTTATTAGGTGCTGGTGTTCTTACTAGGTATAATATGTTCATTTTGCAGACTGTCTTTTAAATGCAAAGGTGGTACAAATGTAAAAACCACAAAAAAAAAAAACTAAGAATTCGGTATAATCGAAGGCCTCATAGCCCGGCGACTTGCGTCGATCTTAAGTGATCGATGAAATTAAGCAACAGCGGGCGCGGTCGGTAGTTCGATGGGTGACCGCTAGTGGCAAAACTTCTTGGGCGCTTCCGTGCTTCGGAGGGTACGTAGAGCCGTCGGTCCCGGTTGTTACCATTTGGTAGCAGTCGTTAAGCCATGTCGGATGCCTTCGGGCGGCTTAAAAAATTCCGTCATTTGGTTGGCCACTAACCCTTCACCAATCTACACTGGAGCGCAGTGTGGTGAAGTATATTCTAAGCCTCCTCAGGTGTGATGAGAGACCCTTGCGGGGTGAGTGGACCATTAATGGGTTCAAGCCATTCTTTGTCTGTACAAAATATTTAATGCCCACTACCGTAGCTCGGTAATGGGTATAAGACTAAAATAATAAATAAACGCACGCACGAGAAAAGTTGCTTGAAGATGTATCCAGTGAGAAAATGTGTCTGGATATAGAAAAAGTTTTAATATACGAAGTTACCGCCTTATTAAATTACTCAAGGTGGCCCGAAACGTGTTTAGAAAGTCCACCTGCTGAAATTACAATACAAACAACGTTTACCGTAACCAGGAGTCACGTTCGCCACGACTCTACTTGTAAACACTGAACGATGTTTATTTTGTAAGTATAAATAACTTAATGTTTTACTTCATATCCCCTTTCAGGTTTCTCAGTAACCATATGTTAGCACTTCATGCAAAGTTGTAATTGTTTTATCTGCTACGATACTATGAGTTGAGTTAATTTATAATAAACGACGCACGACTTTGAGTAGGAGTTTGAGTATTCCGGTCTGATTCCCTTTCTTTTTAGTGGATAAGCATTTATGGGGATCAGACCGGAATAGAAAATATTTAAAAAATATAACTGATCCCTTAGGGCATCACTTTTAGGAGATCCGAACGGAATACAAAAAGGAAGAGATAGCTACAATATATGAATTTTTAAACACGTTATCACCTTATTATATTTTATAATATCAATAATATTCCTAAAAATATATTTGGAACACTAACAAGAGAACAATTTGGCAATAAAGGATTTATTGTCAGATCTCAACTTATTGGCACAAACGAGTTTTAAAATATCATCGCCAAGGACCTCTCTTTAATACGATGAGAGCATCCTAATTGGAAAATCCTTTTCAATTAATGCCGATGGACGTCTTTATGCATAATGGAACCCTCGAGTGAACAATCACCAGTTTAATAAGGCCATTGGTAATTTTATTCAGGGCGCATTTCCCTTAAGCGCAAACGTATTTAGTAAAAGTAGAATGGGCTATTAACCAACTTAAACACTTGGAATTGGACTTTGAATTTATTAACGAATTCTTAGCCTACTTGGTGTTACTGACCCTATCTGTTAGGGGACCAGGCTTCGACTTCCGGCCGGGTAAAACATTTGACAGATATTATTATGTTTGTTCTTGGATAGTTGATGTGTTATTTGTGTTGTCCATGTCATCTGCTAAACAGGGAATCTTTTTGGGTATGAACGCGTAAGCGTGCAAATCAAATTCAAAATGCTTTATACATATGTACAAGTACCTGTAAATATACTCAAAACTGTAATAATATAGGGAAATGTAAATAACAGTAATAGTACAAGTAGATACGAAACATGTACCTATACCGATATAACTCTGATTTTTTTAATAGATTGAATTTGAATAGATTGTTACACGACTTGATGTATCTAAAATATGTATATAGAAACATCTATCCGTGTACATAGTTAGATACGCAGATACACAAATACCTACTGAACAATGGTAAGCATTTTGAAATCCGGAAGTTAGACATTCATTTTTCGGTTTTTTTTATCTTGAAAAGGGTCATATAACTACTTACTTATAGTTAGATTCTAAAAAAATTACCTTAGAGCAGAAACAAAAGCATAGAGCTATATAACACTTGAATCAAGAATGTCTTTTCGATGATGCCCTAAAACTATTTTGAATCCAGATTAATAATCTAAAATTTAAGATAAGTTGATGAAAACGGGCAAAACAAGCCCTTGGATAACAATGAGTGGTCCCATTGTCAGTTATTAGGGACAAGCGCTTTTAGTCATAATGGCAGATTTAATATAAGCGTTTTCCGCTCATCGTTAATTTCGTTGGGATTCGGGAACCGGGAAATTTAATGGCGAAGTACATAGTTTGGAGCTGCGGTATTTCAACATGAAATTATGGTGGAATATATTACCTATAATATAGCTTGGTATATTTTCTGAAAATGTTCTATACTCTCGCTTCAGTTCAAGTAAAATTGATGAATAATATGTATTTATGAGAGATTTATGAGAGATATTTATGAGATAAATATGTATTTATGGTTTTACAATTCAAAATAACGTATTTTTAACCATCTATCAACATTCTAAATCTTACATAAACCTTCTAATAAATTACAATAATTAAGTGTCGTTTATACTGTACTATATCCATAATGTTGCTGCCCAAACTTTGGGATTTCTCCTTCCCAACAAAAAAGAATCATCAAAACCTTTTATAAACGAGGAAGTTATCCGCGAACACACATGAAATAAGCTCAGCCATGATCGTAGACAATACTTAGGTAGGTAGGTACCTTTACATTTAATAAATAGGAGTAATCGTAATAAATTACGAGTATGCCCCTTTGCTTATAATTTATTTCTTCATACATATTCGATTTGACTAGCAGAAAACTAACTTAACAGAAAGTGATTCAGCAAGACAACGTGTCTGGACAAGGCAATCCGGTCTCCGGATGTCACGGTGCGTTGGACAGGGCCTTCATTATATTCACATTTTTTTAACATGTATCGTAGGTAGGACCTACTACGAAAAAGTAAAATATTGAAGTGACGTAATAAAAAGTACTAAGAAGTGGAAATAGTAGAGTAGAGGATAGTGAGGGCGTGAACCAAAAAACCACTGAAATTCTAAATTAATACTTAATCTTAGCACACGATGTTAGAACTTTAGTTGGTTAGTTCGTTAGTAAATATGTGGTCTGGGGTAGGAACTGTTTGTTCAGTTAGTCCTGCTACATAGCTGTTGTTAGTAATAGTCCAGTTAGCAGTAAGTCTTGTTCTAGTCCGTTACAGATGTGTTACCCTTGAGGAGTAAGATGTTCGTCTCTATAAAAGTGTAACCGGATCCAAGTCTTGTTTTAACACAACCCAATTTAGCATAGAATCCTTAACCTCTTGTAGAAATAAAGAAATAAAGGATATTTTTATCCGGCGAGTGTGACGTCCCGGGTCAACACATCCCGGACAGCGTGCTCCAGTGTTCGGAAGTCACGCACGGTAGACAAAGGACCACTAGCGGCACACTTACGTCATTCCACTTTTCGGCGAGTATCGAGTTACGACCCAATTACACTTATCTTTAGTAGCGAGCTTTTTATTTATGTAATGCTTTGTGTGTAGCCGTAATTTATTGAGTTTAGTTAAGCAACTGCATTATGAGGAGATGAGAGTTACATTACATGTTTATGTAAACAGCCCCAAAAAGAGCAGACGAGCTATCTGATGGATGGCAAGTGGCCATTGCCTATTGTGGCGTATTCTAGGCCGCCCCAATGCGGCCAAAACCTACTTTAAATTAACCATGAAATAAATTAAAAAGGTTACTTAATAATATTACTTTTGATATTATCATATTTAATTTTTATATTATTTAATTATAGAGTAAAATACGGTACGGTAAATAAATAAATGTTTGTACTCGCGTTGCGATTGTTAGTAGTGTCTTATGTGTTGACCATCACCATGACACAGGGAATCCACGTGCGGGGGCATGAGTGTGTAAGCGTGTATTTTATTCATTTGTTTCGATTAATATCTGATTGGGAGTCATAAAATGTATTAAAAATAATTTAAAACTGGTTCTGGTCCTCATCCTGGTTACTTTTTAACTGACTTTAGAGTTACTGACTTTTTAAATTAATTTAGTCTTGGTTTGCTGTTTTCAACAATAAATAATTATAAAGCGGTGACTTGCGGGCCGTGTTCCGGTGAGGATGAAGTCATTAATTATATTATTTAGCAAAGAACCCCGCGTCGGAAATTCGGACGACATTTGACGCGCTGTAGAGTTTATAGAAACGTTTCAAATCAGTGACGTCATTATTTACGCATTAGGTCGTTACGTCACTGTCGAAATGTAACTTTAACAACAGCTGATCGAGCAACGCTCACACTTTGTCAGTCAGATGGTCGGCCTGAACACTGACTGTAATTATTATTTATGGAGTCATTGAAGTTCCTTAATATTGTAAACAGAAAGGCTTGCAATGTTCTTGTCAATTGGAAAGTTATTCAATCGTATGAAGTGAGTAAACTTTATTGTATTAGTATAATGTAATTTTTAAATTCTATTTTAATTACACAAATTTTGTAATATTTTAAAAATTCGCTCTATGTTTACTGGAAGACAATGCCATACCATTTTGGGCATAAGCTGCCCGTTTAAATCCTACCCATATGACACAAGCTAGCTTGTTAGCTTATGCAATTTTGAATTTAGCTTTATAATTTGAATAGAAATTTTTACTTATTTAAGGTAGGTATTTCAATAAAAAAATATCAGCATACATACTTTACATTTCAGCGCTTTGTTTTCTATACAATTTAAAATCAAGACTTCGTTCACCCTTACCCAGTATGAAATAATAAAGCGTTTAAAATAGGGCATAAACAATAGCGATATCAAATGCAGGAACACCGAGTTGTTTACTTGGCACTTTTATGCATACAGTCAGACAAACGCGCTTCCTGCCCTTTCAGCCCGACGCCGCCTTCGTGACTAACATCGATGTTGCTTTAGATAAGCCTACGATATTATTTACACGATGAATCGGTAAATTATTATTCTCCATCCCAGCTTACGATAAAAAGAGAAAGGTCCATGTCACTCCTCGGATTGACGGCTTGTAATTCAAATGCGAGATGAATTAAACGGACCAGTACGGTCAAAATATGTTTGAATGATTTGCTGTTCAATTTTAAAAGAAGAATAAACTTACCTGAAGGTAGAAGATTAAATACGTGATAGGTAAGAACATCTTTATACGATTATGTTTTATGAAATTTATATTCGTTAACAATAACATTTAAATTGACATTGGGAATTGTATTTCTATGAAAATGAATATCAATTGAAGTGTGAAAAAAGTGTCTTACCAGATTAGATCATAATTAGGTAACTTGTTTTGTTAAGGTCTCCGTGCCTCTCACATTCGTACATAAAAACAAAAGAGATGAACCACCCGATAAGTTATAAATAACGTGTAATGTGTTTACGGATGGTTAAATGATCAGCGTTGTAATTACAACCGACCTTGCAAAATGAGGTCGTTGCCGTATGTTTCACACGACTATACACTCCGTAAAACAGAATTTAAAACTAAATTTTCAGTGACCAACTTACTAAGTTATATTGTATCTACTTTGTATTTACGAATGGAGTATACTACAGTATTAAATAGTTACGATATAGTTATCTGCTTTACCTGATACTTTTGTGATGAACGAGAATCTTCATTTGAAAATATACTTAAAAGAAGTAGTTGATCCATTGAATAAATTTGAACGCTCTACAAAGAATGGATAGGGGACGAATCGATACCCTACTATTACTGAATCCATATAAATATGCATAAATCCGTGTATCCCAAAAGGAATAATGTGAAAAAGTAACATAAAATGTTTTGAAACAAAAATATCAACATTGTCATAGAAACATGCACACATTCATTGTATGTCAAATACAATATTCATAACACGTCAGCGAAACTTCTCAATAGATACATCATCTCTCGTCCCAAAAGAGAATACGTAATCGTTTACGAAGCCTTTCCTCTTGCAGCCAAAGAATGTGGAGCGGCTGTGAGCAATTTGTTTCGCAATAAGGTCGCCGGGCCCCATCGGCACAAATGAAGGGTCAGCAGATAGACTTTAATTAAACCTGACGAATTCGTTATCTCATCGAACTTTACTTTAAAGAGAGAACAGCTAACTTTGAACCCTTTATAACGCAGTAAGACAGAAAACTTTACTTCGTCACGCATTCGCTTGGGTAACTTCGAGAATAACTAAAGCTTACATTTCCATTTATAAAGTTACGAAATCAAGTATGAAGTTAAGATCGTTCCTAGCAAATGAAATTTGTTAAAGGCAACTAGTATGCGGGTTAACAATAAGCGCTGTACGAATACATAATATTGGAAACTCGTGACTTATAAACCTTTGAACTTATCGAGGTACTTAAATCAATCATCCACTTTCCCACAGAAGAATTATGATCAGCTTTGCACTCGGTACTTACCTGAAACAAACAAAAACTTAATTGAGCAAAATATAAGATATTCAAAAACTATTCGGATGCTAATGAAGCGTGTAAAGAGCAGTTTAAAAACAAAGATAATGTAGACAATTTATTGTTCTGGTCGGCATGATACTTTGGTATGCAGTCAGTAACAATCAAACGTTCAAGTAGGTCGACCCTACTCGGTAATCGTAAAGGGCTGCGGGTTCGATTTCAATTTAGACTACGATTCCAAAACCAACCTTTATTTCCGGAACATTGGTGTTATTTTAGCATGAAGCATTAGTCAGATCCCGAAACAAATTGTTTATGGCGGTGAAAAGACCAATAAGATCGGCCATTGTGGTCAATAACGGATAATTGAAAAATACTCAGAAATTCGATTGTCAAGTCGCGCGAGAATACTTTATGTGATTTATGATGGCGCGAGTTTTTTTACCATAACACATTGTACGCATGAAGTGAACGAGGAAAAATATTACTTTTTCCGTGTTTTTTGACAGGACCAACGATGTGGGAGCGCCGTCGAGTTATACGAGACAATAAACCATTTAACGCACTAACGTCATTTAATTTCAAATATTGTAGATTAATCATTATAATTGAGTAATATCAATAAAGCTTCTGCCTAATTGGTAATTATTATAAATGGAAAATTTTCGATAATAATAGTCTCGCAGTACCTAATTTTATGCGTAGTCCAATAAAATTAACCAATATTTTTTAATGATATGTACGAGTACCTACAAAGAATGTAATCTAATTACGTTACAGCCAGCATTCTAAATTAAATTCTAATCATCGATCAAGCATTGTGACGTTGTCTGCGCGTGCGCAGTCGAGCGTGAAAATTTTAACTGATCGGAATAGGAATGCAATGATAAGTGAATAGAGCTAATTAAACTGAGGGCATATTATACATCGGAGTAGGGATCATACCAACAAACAGATGTTCGATCACATGTTACAAGCAGATGCCGGCGATTTGTAAAACGATATGGATGCACGGATTTTTGCCGTCTTTGTTATTGCCACGGCTATCAGTTTGCAATTGGACTTTGCAACATGTTCTATTTCGTTGCGAAAATTGTGATGTGGCAAAACCTTTGTAGAGCAACAACTGTTGCGCATGTTTACGTTTTGCATATTATGTCTATAAATGTTAATCTACAGTACCTACATCATAACCCAGTTGTTGTGAATTAACCAGCGATTGCAGATGAATTGATTGTACCGGTTGGTTGAGTCTTGTATTATAAGCTAAAATGTGTTAACAATTTGTCCCAGTACTTGGCTTGTGTATCCTACCTTTCAGAATTATTTATTTATTTTAATAAAAATGTGTGACAGTAAATGATTACGATGTTTAAGATGGTGAACGCACCAACTTTGTCAAAGCCTATTCACTCTTTTCTTGAAGTGAATAGGCTTTGACAAAGTTGTACATCAGAAGTGGGATTAAGACCACACATTAAAAGTATATGCTGAACGATTCTTATATCTTTTAATAATAATGGAGAATCGTATGCAAGTTTTTATGACATTTTGGACAATCGATAATTTACTTCAAATATTATAACTTCGCAATATTATACCAGCGCCGCATTTGAACAAACTATTAAAACCTAGAAAGAACCGACCATCACTACACAATCGTCAGTTCATGAACTGGACTATTAATAACCAAGTACATACTACAATTGGATTTATTGCGAAAAAAATTGTATAAAGCAATCAATTAAATGTGAATGATATAACGCAGCCGCATAGAGCCAAAGAAATTAGCTAATATTATAGTTACCATTTGAAATTCTGTCGGATGCTTTATGACGACGACAGATGACTCTACAGAACTTGAGCATGATATGACAGGACGCTAATGACAAATCTTTGAATAGAGTGGATAGTAGGTTGAATTACTAAGTGTGGGCGTTCATGAACCCATAACAGGATCTGTTGGGAAGTAGGTTGTGTTCGCTAAAGTCTTATTATAATGTTGTTTTCTCATCTCCGAAGTTAAAGGAATAAACCACAACTGTGGAATAAACTAAGCCAATTACAATACAATTGTAATTTTTGACATTATATTAAAATGTATACGTAGACAAATTAATGGAAGGATTAAATTAGAGCAAAGTTTTAGCAAAAATGCATAAGGGAGTTTACGTAGAACGTAGGGGAGAAGTAATAACGTAACATCTGGCACATATCACAAAGTTGTTCGACGTGATAAGCGTGATAATGTGAATGCCCACTAATGCCCCGCCCCGTGCATTACATTAAAGTCATTAAACACAGATTACGATGACGGTACAACCATTACAATGCGAGGGGACCGTTTTATAAAATGATCATCACAATAGGCTAGTTGACTAATTTTGAAAAACTAAATCATAGTTTGCCAAATGGTCTAATTTAACTGAAATATTAATATTTCAGTAAAATACTAACTGTAACATATTTTAATTTATATTTTCATAAACTATTTGACGTTTCCGTCAAAAAACGCGTCAAACTGTCATGGCGACTCGTGTGACGTCATATGTTGGAAAACGAAGAGCTGTTTGGCTGAGCGGAAAGACCAAAATGCTATGTCAAGTTTGTTTAGTTTTGCAACGTGTGACGTCACGCGTCGTATTGGCGTTCGCTGTCACGTGACTAGTGACTGTAATTTCGGGATTTTATTTCTCAAAAATATTAATTAATCATGATTTATTTAATCAATAAGATCGATTTTTCGCATTTGTAAATATTAAGCTACCATAAAAAATAGAAATCTTCAAAATATTTTCTTACTGTCAACTACCCTATTAAATAGGGTTTTTTCGGCGGTTGGATGCGGCACGTGTTCGTAGCAAATTGTCGCCAAAATAAAAGAGCGAATTTAATTGAAGCCGCGGTCGCCGATCATCAGGCTTCGTACAAACGGTCAGTTTTTGCTAAAAATACCACTTACCCGGATATACTTACCTTACCCGGACAAAATGTGTTGTTTTTTAATGTGATTCTGTAATGACTTATTTATACGTCAGATTTAAAAGTCAACGATTAAGTATATATGTACAAGTATCACTTTGCGAGTAAAACAGCATAGTAAGACAAAAAATTTGTAGGTACAACGGGTCAGGCGTTCGAAATTTAGTGCCTAATACTTTTTTCTAGCTTAAATCATAAAAAGTGTAATTGACAAATATGTCATATCAATTCTTGCATAATATATTCATGCAATAGCTTATTTTTCCTGGCCAATTAATTTATCATCGGTCATTAATTGATTTAAAAAATACTGTACATAAAAATCAGGCACTGCAGTATCTTAATCAAAATTTTAGTAACAAAGCTTTTTGTTGCTCGTATGTGATCTGCCTTATTTTGAAACTTTACATTTACAGAGCCAATATTACTTTTATAGTCAATAACGAGTGAGAAGGAAAAACAGGCAATTCTCAATAATGCGACTGTATCTCACGTAACCGAAATCGAAAAAGTGTAAGAAAATGTAGGAAAATGTTTTGGGGCTCAGTTCCAGGAAAATAAAAAACTTACGTAATGATCTTCGCACACAAGGCTTCCTTATCGAGTTTGACAGTTTATTACTTTTATTTGGTTTAAGGAAATTTAACTATAATTATTATGTTTGGAACTGCAATAAAAAGGATACTTAATCGCGTTGAAGTTGTTTTCATAGTAGCGTAAATAAAATTATTTAATAAATTTTCGTACGATAATGAAAAATATTAGTAGTATATTCATTATACAAGACAAAACCGCAACAGCTTTTATCTAATTCACCGGACGCATATAGTCATTAACAAGTAATACGAAACAGTTACTAAAAAACTACGACCATAACTAAAAACGGAACGTGACGAGCTCGCATTACGATTCATTAATGAAAAACAGTGCCCTAATGTTCCTCAATTTACATAACACTAATAACATTAATTAGGCGTCGAGCAATTGAGGATTAAATAATTAATTGTTATGTTTGTATTCAAGTGTCTGTTGTATAAGTTTTCGTCTAAAAGTTTATGATTAATGAATTTTCTTTTTTATGTCTCGTACTGTCGCCGCCAGGATTGTGATCACAGCTAAACTGCCTATTTGAGTTTAATAGATAATGTATGCAGCGTCTGCAGACCATTATTTGTAATTTTAAAGGTTTAAAATCATCATTATTCTGTAAGAATTCGAGGACAACACGTGCTATGAACAGATGTTATAGATGCGGCAGGGTTTTATCGGCGCGGGTTACCGCATAATAACATTTTGTCAGCTTTTATTTGGATTACTGTATGAAGAATAGTGTAGAGATTCTGAATAGCCACATGGCTCCCAAACATGGCATCCAAATATGGCAGGTTTGAATAGTTTATGTAGATTTTTGTTTGTTATTCATGACGGTAAGTACTGTTGTTGTTTAGTTATATAATAATAATGCGTCGTAATTTCAAGCGTCTGTAGGTAGACGGACATATTCGAAAGATAATTAACAAAACAGACAAAATAAATAAATAATTGTCATACATAGATTAACAATAAAATCTGTTATTTCCATAAACGTCACAATAACATGCGATAAAAACAAGTCATTTATTTATATTATACATTTAAAATTTTGAAAATGTAATCAAACCAAATTGTTTTATCGAAACCTCTGACCCCATAAAAGCCGGCAAAGTAGCTCCAAGCCTCGTGACCCAATTCCAGAACGCACTTAGCTAATTCTAACAGTTTTGTTATCTGTGTCATAAATATACTTTATCTATGCACGTAAGAGGGCGCGATAAAAGACACGGTCGCCTACGGATAGGCCACATGCGCGAGTCTCGTATGAATGAAGCACATCAATGGACGAATCGCCATGTGGTTGAGTTGTTTTGGTAAAAAACAATCCAGCTGCCGCTCAACATACGCTGATTTAGTATAATTCAATCACCCTCGAGCGTATTGGTTTATTCGCGATAGGACGGACTTATACATTTATGGACACAAAAAAAAAACAGTTTGCTAGAATATAAACGTTGTATGTTAATTGCCAACGCAGTGCCAATCTGTACTTGACCAAAGTAGATGGTGACTTTATTACTCACATTGACTGACTAAAAGTCATACAGATTAAAAAAATAATATCAGCCTGTTCCAAAATTTTACCGTATCGTAAAAGATTATCCCACGGCTATATTCCTCCTCGACATCTCGAATTTGTAACGCAGTTGCAAACATTCCCGTATCCCCGGGACACGAATTTCCTCTTCCTGACAACATCCCGCAAATATTAAGGAAACATGTATATTTTCCGGGTAGTTTCCCCTAGCGAGTTTTATTTTTACTATACTGTTAAAATTATTTACCAATATCACATATTTCCGTTCACACATATTTTAGATATTGTAGCACCTTTTTGTTTCTGGGCTTATACCGAGTTGTTGGTGATTCTGTGAGCTAGTGAAACTGCAAAGCTATACCGGATAAAATACTTGGCCGTAGCAGGCTGTAAATTTTAACATTGTTTGTGTTCTCTTAAATGTGTTTGTGCGTGGCACTCGCGACGGAATGATATATGAATGTGTCAATGTACGTACTTTTATGAAGCGTGATTAATGGCATACATATCCGGATGAAAGAAATTCCGAAATTATCATGGGAAGCATTATGAGCAACCTCTGGCCTGGGAATGCGGCATCCATTGGGCTTTACTGTGTCATAAAGAGCTCAAGAGGAGACATAAAACGCATCATTTTCTTGGCGAAAAACAAATAAATTAACTTAAGCAGCTCCATCAAGCGCAATTTATTCCTGACAAGTTCTCAGCTCCCGTAACTCATTATTATAGCGAGGAAGTGCGGAAGACTTGCGTCTTGCGACGATATATTAGCTATGTTTATTCTAGGATTCGCGAGGTTAACAACCCAGCGCGGTATGGCTGTTATTTGATCTTAGGTTAACCTCAAGTCACTCACCGCAGTGCTTAGATGAGTTATTTAGTTTACAAGTATCGTTCTACTGTAAGCAACACGTTTCATGTACATTACTTGTTTCGACATTCGAGCAAATATCTGTTAATTTGAGGTAACAGTAAATATATCGTTACAATAATAGTTATTAAACTTCTTTTTTATATTGATTGTCGGTAAACAATCAAACGAGTCACATCATGATAATCATCGCTGCTTACGTAAGACGTTAGACGTTATACGTTAATATAATGTATCGTTGACTGTCCAATTGTTAAACTGGACTGTCAACGACACATTGCCGGCTAATAATAAAGGCTCTGCATTCTTCTTCGCGCTCGAGATCTTTACGTCGATTATAATACAAGTAAATTATCTATTACTTTAATCATATCCTATGTATATAGTCAGTTTAAAAAATATCATGTTAAATTAATGAGGCAAATTATAGTCACTATCTGGTCAAGAACGTATTGCAAGTGCTGTCCATAGGAGCTGGTAACTGTTCTCTCTCTGTTTTGTCGGATATAAAAATCAGCTTCCTTCATCAAAGTTCGTATTCCTATAGAGGTAATACTCCAGGAACTTCATTATTACGAGTATATCCATTGCATCATTAGCTGCTCTTATGATTACACTGATTACCCGCTGTGCCTCGGATTACTCCTATAAGCCCGTACCGCACGCAATGTTATTCAATATTAAGCGTGATTGTACATGGATGGTTTACAAGATGAAACCTTGTCACAGATAGATAAGATGTTAATTTACTTAATTACATTTCCGATCAGATTTAAGTTACGTGCGATAAAATAACAGCTGATCAATGTCTATGAAAAGTATACACATCTATATCTATGTAGTTAGATAGAAGTATATATTTTAGATACAAATTACGACTTAAATTCTTTAACGCTACAGCGCAAGGCTCGGGTTTCCTTGTAATTAAGAAGGCTTGAAGCGTACTCTGCGGAATGGCGAAATAAAATGAAATATTTTTGCTCGAAGTTGGTTTTTACATTTCAAGATATTAGTGCCATCCAATATGACAGCGAGAATCGATAGTATTATCTTCAAATCACACGAGTTTATGAATTCATGTAAATAACCGCTGTCGAAATCGTCACAGCATCTTGCTAAACTGCCCAGACTTAACAAGCATATTTTATAGTTACACTAGTGGACCCGCCCTCGTTCAGCTTGGGGAAACTTATTCTTTACGTACAAATATTAAATATTTTCCCATTTATGCAACATTTTTCATTAATGCTCCGCTCCTTTTGGTCGTAGTGTGAAGTAGTGTAAAGTCTATAATACTTCCTCGATAAATGGACTATCCAACACAAAGAATTTTACAATTCCAACCAGTAGTTCCTGAGATTTGCCCGTTCATACAAAGAAACTCTTCAGGTTTTTAATATAAGTATATAATATAACTTAACCAGGTATTTATTAATTTAAACTTTATTGACAACAATGTAAAAATTATCACGGTACATGCTAGATGCATTCTCTACCAGCTAACCATTAGGCTTAACTGGCTTATCTTCGATGTTTTATGCCTCCAACAAAGTTACTACCTAATTCACTGTTTAGTTTACAGCCCGCCAGCAAGTCGTTTCACGAGATAACTTCCATGACATACAATATACAAACAACATTGTTGTTCCGACAAGTGGGTTGATTCCCCGTTGACATACAATATTTTCCTACGCGACGTTACACTTGATTACACCCGATTCGCATCATTACTGTACTGACGTTAGCAGAAAAATACACTGGTTTCAAATTTCGGTCTACCATAGTCTAAGAATGAAATATTTATTTATTTATACTTCATCGTACCTTACTACTTACCATAACTAAGTAATACAAAATGTTTATGCTACTATTATAAGCCGAACTTTGGTTTTTCACAGAAATTAAATTATGAGAGGCGAAGACACAATAGTTATCGAATAACGAGTGATATTTATAATGGTTACAATCAATTAACAGCCCACTACAAGTAACCACGCTGCTCCACTGCGGATTGGTGAAGGTATTTATAAAATAATTACATGACGCAGATAATAAAACGAGATTATTATGCATCTATAATAAATATTACACGATACTTTTTAGTGTTTATCTACTAATACTATTTACCGAGGAATGTAATTGAACAATACGGGACAATAATATTTGTTTTGTTGTGATGTGAGCGCCTCGGGCGCCGCGCCGGGCGCCGGGCGCCGAGCGTGTTCATTCTGACGGAGTTAACAGAAGACCATTGATGTTTGTGGTATGTTACGTGAGCAGTTAATATCGCGCGGACCATTGACAGCCAGAGTGTATTATAGTAACGCGTTAATATTAAAATATATACGAACAACAGTTATTTTAGAGTTTACACTTGTTTGGATAACAGGTATTTTTAGTTAGCTTTACGATGATGATGATATGAAGAAATGTGTTTTTTTACATAATACCTATATGCTTTCCTTGACGCATATTTTTTCAAATTCTTGCCCGCGGGCCTGTAGCTTACAAAATGTGTTGACAATTGGTTAAATATTGCGTGAAACAATAGAAGACGAAAACACGAAAATTTTATTTTATATGAGCATGAGTTGAGCTTACGATAAAGTCTAACACCGCCAACTAGAAGACCCGTGTAATGACATAATTATTTCTACTATACGTGCGTAGTAAAACTTAGTTGATAAGCGGTATAAGTACATTGCAGTAGTAAACTTATTCAGTTACTAAGGTTTACCTTTATTCAGACCTTTATTCAGTTATAAGCGCTTTGCCTTAACTTGTGAGTCACGTGCGACCTTTATCCAGATAAGCTCTACGATCTAAAGCACTCATTGCTTGTCTGGCTTCTGTATCGGAAACGTTCGAACCACTTCAGGAGGTCTTGGAATAAAAATCAGTACGTTGGGAGTATCTCTCAAACATTGTTTAGGGAGTCGATACGGGGATATCATTATTATTATGACGTATACTAATTTCTACGTCAAACACAATGGATTAGTTAGTTAGTAGTCTGGCGTAGCAAAGAGAAGGACAACAATTAATAGTTAGGATACTTTTCTCTCTTTGTAATCTGAACTGAATTTACCGCTAAAATGTGGCTTAATTTAATTATTATTGTATTTTTTATGGACTTTAATAAGTATCTATTTCATTACCTTTAAATTGATAATGAAAATACTAAGAATTTTTTTTATGAAATTAATATAATCTTCCTATCATTCGCTTAATCTCATACAATTGGTTTTTTTTTATTGTTGGTAAAATATAGGTACGTAGTCTATGCCTACATCTTCTATGCAAATAAATAAAATTGGAGTGTCTGTTTGTAATATTAAAATAACCGCTTTACTAAATATTACCAAAATAACATTTTTTAGAATGTTTGTCTGTCTGTCTTTTTGTTTAGGCTAATCTCTGGAACGGCTGGACCGAATTTGACGGGACTATCACTGGCAGATAGCTGATATAATAAGGAGTAACTTAGGCTACTTTTACTTCAGAAATTTCTCCGTATAAATTAAAATTCCACGCGAACAAAGTCGCGGGCACAGCTAGTCGTTAGTAAACGGAATGTGTAGGTTATCTTTAAGACTGTTCTTGTTTAATTTGACTCTCAAATTCTACGACATATCTTTATGACGAGGTTTAAGGTTAGAAGTCGCAGTGATAAATGTTTGCATACAGAGTTCAAAGAACTCACGCTTAAATTTTAATCCATAATAATTAAAATGCTAAGTTATGGAAACATCTCCAAGCCATAATAATTTAACGGTATAATCTATTCAAATGCAAATGTATTCACAATGGTAATTATGGTCAGATGCAATGGTACGCGATGGGAGTATGAAATCGTTTTATGTATCATTAAGTACCATAATTGGAGCTTCTTTCAGTAGGACAATTTTTGTGATGCTTCATTTAAGTATCTATGTCTTGAATATTTCAAGCAACACAGACAATCCTTACGTTGAGTGTGTAAGCGTTCGCCGAACATAACGTAGAAGTGTAGGACTAATATCAACAAACAGTAGAATATCATACAATGAAAAATATTTTTAGGTAAAATTAGTTTGACACAATTTACCTATAATGATAAAAAAATTAGGTACTCAAAACCACCACGATTACGGTTTTCGTATTAAACTGCTAGTGTCAATTGAATAATATCTCCAATAGAATAAGACTATTAAGTTGTTCCGTTTTCTTCAAATAATTAAATATAATTTTGAATCAAAACAAGTACCTACATGCACTGGGGAAAATGTACTGAACTACAATGTCCCAGCTTGCGTAATCTTGAATGAAATTCATTCAAAGCTAATATTCTCCCACCCGCTGTGGGTGGTCAGTACAACAATAAATTAACATCAAACGTACGCGATAGCGTATTAGACATAATT
Organism: Ochlodes sylvanus; assembly: GCA_905404295.2. NCBI lineage: Eukaryota > Metazoa > Arthropoda > Insecta > Lepidoptera > Hesperiidae > Ochlodes > Ochlodes sylvanus. The sequence continues at coordinate 4,529,407 of FR990131.1, read as the reverse complement.
ATTCATATCATTAGAGTGTGAGAGAATTCAATGAATTTATTGTTACAAGCCAGTTTGAAACAAAATAATGAGAGGACGGCAAGACGTGTTTTTCTTCAATTCACACCTAGCACGTGTAATGCCATGCAGTGTGATTACTTGTACGGGTGATATGGCTATTTTCGTACACTTGGGGCGGCGCGCCGTGGCACGCTGGCTACAACAAAATATTTACATCCTTAATGAACTTGAAAATGTTTCGTATGCAGACTTTACAAAACTTATTTCTATATTACTTTTCCGTTCCTTACGATGTTTTATTCACTAAAACAAAGGGTAACTTATTTCTAATACGCTTAAATTTTTGTAAAATTAAGAGATGTATGAATTCAATGTGGCGTATGGAACCCCAAAAAATTGTAGGTATCTACTTACGACCCGAGAATTAACTTGATTTTTTAGCAAGCCAATCTATTGGAGACATCGAAAAGCTGCCATAGGAAAAGTTTTACATTTGAAGACCATTTCCTAAACAGGGGCGGCTCTAGCCTCTAGCACATGTAGCGCCCGGGTGCAATCAATGCCCTGGCGCCCTTTTGTATCAAAATGCGCAGTCGAAATGGATTAGGTCTAGGTGTCGCGAGCTGCTCTCGGCGCCCCCTGACACCCAGCACCCGGTGCACCGCACCCCTTGCACTATAGGTAAAACCGCCCCTGTTCCTAAAGGTACTTATATACATTTTTAATTCTTTCGGTTACAATATAAAATTGTTGCAGCACAAAGTCTGCCAGGTCAGCTAGTATCTCAATATAATATCGTTTTGGTTAATTAATTTGTGTTAATTGTTATAGTCTATCAAAGACTGTTATTAAATTTAGTAGAGATAAATAGAGCACCGATGAATTTATGTTGCCTGATAATTACAATCATAAAGGAACAATAAATAAAACATGATAACTTAAATCTTGATTTGATAGAGAAACATTTGAAACACTGTATCAGTGAATTGGCCGTTGTAAATATTTCAAGGTTTTATTTTATACTATAGTATACTATAGTATATACATACTTCTATTTTTAGATAGATGTACGATGGTTGTGTGCGTATATTCTTAAGGTTGATCTCAAAACGGATCTCTTGAATTACCGCGTCTGAGACGGAAATATTTCATTGAGGATTTTTATTTTAAACGACTCGTCTGTACTTTTAAGATTAAGATATACATAAGAAGCGATTATCTGCTAATGTAATAAGCGCTGTCCATTACTTCATCATCATCATCATCATCATTTTAATTTGTAGTACCTACCTTTATTCGCTATATCTAGATTACCACAGACAGACAGATTTTATATCAGACAAGACAATTGAAATAAAGCTAAAATAAAGGAAAAAAGCTGTAGTATGCTTTTGATAGCCATTGTCAAAATTATTAACAATATAGTATATAATTATGCATAACAATTTGTGCTGAGATTTATAGAGCAATGTCATGCTAGTAATTCCGGAGTTTGCTTTAACACGTGATTTAGTATTTTAGGCCCCAAAGGCGACACAGATCCGTGCTCGCACAATAGCCGTCATAGTTTTATCGACTTTGACATGAGACAGGAAACCCCCGGGTGTATTGTAAGCAAAACAATACACCTTTGTGTGTACTTCTAGTGTTTAATTCGGCGCGTGCTGAAGTTTTTTTTTTACTAATTGAGCCAATTAAAAAATTAATAACATCTTTTTAATTGTTATCATAAAAAAGTGGCGTGACATATTTATTTCGTCTCTCAAAACACATCGTCTCAAACTGTAACTATCCCACAGCTGGACTTGAGTGTCCTAGAATAAGTCATAATTCACGAAATCATGTTTAGACACTACATAATTAAGTGAAAAAACTTCCAATAACGTAATAGGTAAACAAATACATAATGTGTGTTGGAAAATAATAATAAATTGATATAAAAGTATAATACGGCGTGTAGGAGTATCGGAAGGAGGCTAGTCTCGATGCATGAATGCAGTGCGCCCACACGCTAACTGTACCAAACGAGCGTATGTAGTTATGTACCTCGTACCTATTAGGTAATATCTAAAAGAACCTGTTTTGGTTTTGGAACCAATACTGTATGGTATTTAATGAGTAGATATTATAGTACCTGTGCGCTGTGGTCTATTCAGCTTAGTTCTGTAGATCGACTGGTATTACACGGAAATCCTTCTAGTTTTTTTGTTTGTAAAGATACATTTCAAGTATTCATTGTAAATTAACTCAATTAATTATGTCGTTTTGAACTCTGATTAATTCATGGCGGGTAATGGATTGGGGTTCGAAAAATGTACCTGTCATTGTAAATATGAAATTAATTTATTATTAACCTAGTTGCTTCGGTAAAGAAAAACATGCATGGACCTACATCCATAATACTCTTAAAGGTATATCTGTACTTATGTACATCTGTAATCTTTCACTTATCCAGAATGGTGGACTATGGAACACCATAGTAATAGGCGGTAACAACCGCCAAAGTGAAAGTAAAAATAAATAACGCTACACACTCATAGCCCCACACTAGGATTCCCTGTGTCGTGGGTGCCAATGAGTTGCGATGACAAATTTCAGTTATGATTAACTAACTACAAATTATTTCTTGTTTGTCACTAAACAAACCATAAAACCCTCCCTACACTCTCAACTCAATTACATTTAGATTTTGCACCTACTAGCATCCACTTAACCAATTAAGCTAATTTAATTCAAATACAATTTGCGTGCGCGATAAATTTCCGCGAAGTAAATTAGGCGTCATATTCAACTTGTATACATACTTGAAACACGTTAAGTGTTTTTATGTATAAACCTTATAACACATCGCTTGGCTTTGAGGAACATAATCACAACATATCGTTTACAATTCATACCGCAGAAAACAAATTGCTATTCACTTTTGTCAGGCGCTGTACGCCATATTATCCGTATGCACGCCGGTTTTAAGAGCACTTTAAATTAGGAAATATGTAAATTTATTAATAAACTTATTTTAACTTTAAATACATAAATATTGAATTAATCTCTGAACAAAAGATCCATACAGAATATTATCGCTTATCCCGCAATTCCCGCGAGTATAATTCCATTTGCGGGCAAACAAAGTAATCGAACCTATAAAATAAGTATAAACATGCTAAGTCAAAAAAGAATTTAATTGGGTAACCCTCGTCATCGTAAGATATTATGAATTATAAGATTTAAAATTTCATAAGCATAACAGTAGACTGTATAATCCTATTATTTAATATTATGTTGCGTGGAAGAAACACGTTCGACACGATTTGTTTCGAGACGACTACGCGCCGATTATCAGGCGTTATGCGTGGTAATGACGTAAAAGCATTTATAAGACCTTCATCCACCGCAGAAGTAGCGCACTTTACAACGACTCCACGACCGACAGACGAGAACGCGACTAAAACCTTGACAAAGCTAACATTCAATTATGAGCCTTATATCTTTGAAGGTAAGGTTGAATTTCGAACTTATACTTAAAAGCCCTGTACGGCTCGCCCTACACCCATAGCCGTTCCGTTTCGAGACCAACGCGTCGACGTTGCGTTGACGACTCACCGTAGACGAGTAGTCCACGCGTCGACCGACATGACGTAATGTAACTATACTTTGGCCACGCTCCGAAAAGAAACTATGTAAACAAACCGATATTAGGGTCATCAAAATTCTGGCACTGTGAAATCTACTAATTTTCGTGTTTTCAACATTATTTCTAAGAATAACATGCAATTTGTATACTATCGCTTATTTCTATGGCACAATACACTCTAATCACTTCCAAAACGTTTATATTATTGCGTCTATACAAAATTTCATAAAATATCCTTATCAGTTAGTAACTCACAGCCCTTAAAGTAAGCTAAATTCAGGTCTTTATAACATTTTGTCTGATTTTGCCAAGTTAAGACAACCCCAAAAACAAAGTTTACACACATTTCCTTACAATTTCGAATGTCTTACGATGTTTTAAATTAGCTGGATAATAATGACATCGTCACACCGTATTCATTCATGGTCGTGCAGTGTTGCCAGGTGTCGATTTCTTAACATGCGTGTGCATAGAGTATATATTCCATTATGTATGCAAATCGATATATCGATACAATTCAAATAATCCTGTTTAAAAATTTGAAAGCTGTTCAGGCGACCAACGCTTTAATCAGTCTACAGTTACAAAGGACCTTTGATGAAAACTGTCACGAATTTAATCAGTGGCGAAAAATGTAACAAGTTTATAATGAATGAACAATATTTCTGCTATTCGAGCCTGGGCTAAAATCGTCTCGTAACTTTTTGATCCCAGACATCCCAACTTTGTGAAACAGTAAGAAATAGTTCACAACAAAAGCAACAAGACAATTACATAAATAGACAGAGCAACTAATAATGTCAAGCCAAAAAAAACTTCAACAATATTAATTTAAATTATCGACACCCGGAAAACTCTTTAATAATGTTTTTATGATAGTTACCGACTGGTGTGAGTATACACAAAATCAGTAAGCAAAACAAAACGACATAATAATATAGGACGTTAACAATGTTGTTGGGTAACGTTTTCTAAAACTTCCACCGCATTGACGATTATATATATTTTTATGTACTTATATGTATAGGAATGCTACTTATTTACATTTTAAATTATATAATGCATGTTTAAAAAATTTGCATCCCTTATATAGGCTATAATCGAAAGTCGTACTGGATATTTTATAACATAAAAGCTACTTGACCATATTCTGCAAATAAATAAATATCGATTGAGTGATTGATTTCATAACAAATAATGTTAATAATTAAAAATATTATCAAGATTTGTAAATTAACGATTTTTTCATCGATTTCCTAGAGAGTACCTACGACTTATTTATAATTCGTTGTTAGAAAATTGATATAATACATCTGGCAACACTGCGCTGTCTATAATTAATTAATAATATAATTGACCCGCCATTTTGTTGCATTGCAAATTTAATACGACTTACGAGTTGCGAAACGAGTACTGTGCGTGTTAATATCTCCATTGGCTATTGTTTTTGTTAAATTTTGTTGAATATTTCTGTTATTTTTGTTTTGTTATAGTTGTTGACTTTTGTTGTTATAGTTTGTTTCTTTGTTAACATCGTTGTTGTGTTTTCGTGTTTTTATTTTGTTATTAAATTGACAATGAGTGACTCGCAACCGGGTCCGAGCGGCTTGCAGAAGTTTTCTTCTCCGAAGAAACCACGAAGAAAACACCCACTGACTTCCTCAGAAAAAAACGTAATATGCAATATATACAAAACAGTGGAAGAGATGTGGCCGAAAAATACATTTATGTATGCAAAGGATGTCGCAGTGAAAACTGCTGAAACTGCCGGCGTTCATCTGAGTACTGTGTACAAAGTTTTAAGAGAGTACAAAAGCAATAAACGTGTTTGTTCACCAACACCAGCTCCTAAAAGAGGAACTTTAATTGACGGCTTAGACGACCTGACCCTGAGTGGAATTCGGAGGAAAGTGCATACTTTTTTTTTTAACAACGAGCCACCAACTGTGGAAAAAGTTCTAAGGGCAGTGAACGAGGACGACAGTCTACCAAATTTTAAAAGGACCATCTTTCAAAAGGTTTTGAATAAACTTAAAATAAAATACGTTAAACGTTCACGGAGAAGTGCCCTTATTGAAAAAGAAGAAATTGTAAGATGGCGTTTTCATTATTTAAGAAAGATATTGAGATTGAGAGAAGAAGGCCGCAAAATTTATTATTTGGACGAAACTTGGGTCAATGAAGGTACTAACACAATTTAACTTTATTTCCATACAAAATCTCTGAATTTCTCTATAAACTTTACTTCAATTGTTGAATTACCTCAACATAATTAATATCATATCAGTCGGAATACAGACAGCTGAATTTTGGTCTCCCCCAATTTTATCCTTGGTAGCTTTGTATTAATTATTTTAATATAAATTATGTTTGATTTCAGGTCACACTAAGAGTAAAGTATGGCAAGACCTGTCAATTGAAACTACTCGGCAAGCCTACCAGGAGGGGCTTTCTACTGGTCTCAAAGCGCCTTCAGGAAAAGGAAAGCGTTTGATAATTGTACACATTGGTATGTCATCATAATCTTTAAATAAAATACCACTGTCTTTTTATTTATATAGAAATACACACAACTTGTCATTTGGCAGCTGCTCGAGCAAAAAGCATAATATTAATGATAATAAAAGTATATTAATTATTTTATAGCCTGAAGTGCTGATGTTAAACAGACGAGCCACCTCATGGTAAGTGGTCATCGTCATCCATGGCCACGAGCAGGGAAGCCGCTAGTGAAATGCCGGTTACCCTGAAGGAGAACTTTTTTTTACACCTTTTTATAGTGATAATATAATATTGCAATATAATATTGAAATATAATTTATGTTTTTGGTCTGATCTTGATTGGAGATGTGTAAGTCATGTTAGAAATGTAAGTAAAGTAAAGTGTGTGTATGTTTTATATTTATTTGATCTAATCTTCACCTGCTAAAAGAGGGACTGTTGAAATGTATACTGGGCTATAATTTATAAAAAATTTGCAAAGCTACTATTGTAGTGAAGCTGAGCCGAGTGGCTAGTTTACAATCAAGTTAATTTAACAGTGTACTTTTCAACCAATATAAACAATAGAAAATTACTTTGAGCTGTTATGAAAAACTATTAAAATTTTGTAATAATATACTATTATTGTTCCAGGAAATGAAGATGGATTTGTCGAAAATGGAGGGTTAATTTTTGAAAGCAAGAAAGGTGACGGTGATTATCACCAGGAAATGAATTCCAAAGTATTTGAAGACTGGTTCTCGAAGATCCTTGAAAAATTAGAAAATAATTCAATAATTGTCATGGACAACGCCCCATATCATTCTCGTCGCTTGGAACGAGTACCAACTATGAATTGGCTGAAAAAAGACATTCAAAATTGGTTAATAGAAAAAGGTATCTCGTTCCAAGTAGAGATGGTAAAAACACAATTAATGGACTTAGTAAAACCTGAAAAACATAAATATTCCTCGTATGTGTGTGATACAATGGCGAAGCACCATAATATTGAAGTGCTTCGTTTACCACCATATCACTGCGAGTTGAATCCCATCGAGATGATATGGGGACAAGTAAAGGGCTATGTCGCAGCAAAAAACAAAACATTCAAAATGATTGATTTAAAAAATATATTAAATGAATCAATCAGTGTAATAACTGCTGCGGCATGGCAAAAATGTGTTGACCATGTCATTAAAGAGGAGAAGAAGATGGCAGAACTTGATGGCATTACAGACAATGTAATTGATAATTTTATCATTCAAGTAACCGATCATACAACAAGTCCATCAAGTTCTGCCAGTGATGATGAGGAATGTGGTTAAAATGAAATGTATAATAAAGTCAAATAAAATGTATTAAAAATATTGTTTTTTATTTTTTAATAATTAAAATACAATATTACTTTAATTCACTGGCAAACGAGCAGACAGGCCATCTGATGGAAAGTGATCACCGTTTCCCATAGACATTAGTAACATAAAAGGCATAACCAATGCATTATCAGATAAGAGAAAGGGAAGAGGAAAGAAAGAAAGAAAATACTGGTACTCAAACCCTCAGCTTGAACATTTGGTAGTTGACTCAAGCAAGAGGTAGCTAGTCGACCTTGGTAGGGTTGACTAGCAAGCTTACCGATTTGCACCATACAAACTGCGACGATCTCTAAAAAGAGACCGGGCGCCGTAACTTCGTTATTTGTTCAGCAGTCTCAGCCTCAGTTGAGACCTGTGCCCTACATTCATAATTTATAATATAATCGTGATTATATTTATAGGTTATGTTGGACACCTAAAGAAATACTCAAACTTGCTATTTGTTATTATCATAAATAGATTTCTACGTAACATTACAACGCGTAGTCAGTAAAAATTACTCATCCATGTAATTTTTACTAACTGCGCGTTAAAGTGCAATTTAGAATTATATTTTGCAAGGTCAATTAAACCCTAAAACAAAAACAAAGTCAAGGACCAATATAGATTCACAAAACTTAATTTAAAGAAGTAAAAGAATTATACATAGAAAATAATTTATTTTAAAACGTTCATAAATGAGCTGACGAAAAAAAGGTTATTCGCATCTGCCTGTTATCGGTTGCTAGGCAACAACTGTTGGTAAACATTCTTTAAGGAGCGTGGCCAAAGTATAGCGTCGGAGTTGAAACGGAGTGGAGACGGAGTCGAGTTGACGTCGATGAAGCGTTGATCGCGGAACGGAACGTCGGAGTTGAAACGGAGTGGAGTCGGAGTGGAGTTGACGTCGAGTTGGTGTAATGTGCGCACTCCTTTAAACGGTTGCTTGACCGGATTTTAGATGGGGAGTCATTTCAGTTCATAGAATGCTGTTTTATATACCTACATACTCGTACCTTTTTGGCTTTCAGCGTTTTATAGCTTTGTACAAGCGTGCCGTATTCTCTAGATGTCTGAATGAATAAGTGAGCGGTATATAACCACAAGTTCAGAGTAGCACCAACAACCCAGAATACTGAGAATTACTGTCCCTGTAAAAAATTCTTCATATAATAATCTGCAACGAAATCTCATCACGACTTAGCTTAATATTCAAGTCGACCTTAAAATATAGCCTGTAAAGAATGTCGCGACACCTTATTTGGAGAATTTTTATGTCACGTTAAGTACGTGACTCGTGCGGAGCCGTAATTTGAATAAGATATTACTATAGTAGGTATAAGAAATGTAAAGCGTTCATTTGTTTTGGCATTAATGCACCTTTAAATAAAAGTATTATGATAAAAATGAAAGTGCAGGAAGATTAAAGTGCGACGTGCTTTGAGGATAATCTGAGGGATGTGTTTGGTATCTGTTTACGAATGATTATGATGTTTGCGCAAGCATCGGTGTGTGCCAGGTTCTTTATACTTTGCTATATTTATTTTGACGTAATATTATTTTTGGTATGTGTTAAAATATTCAATTTTATTATAACTTAGACAACTCTTTGACTTAATTAGTATCTAGTGAGTTAGTGACTGCCTGTCTAGAGCCGATTTTAGGTTTAGTAGCTAAATACAGTGTATAACGAAAGATAAACGTTTGCTTGTCAACATCGACACAATCAATTCTATTGTGTGGTATAAGAGTACTATTATTACATTTTTAAAAAGGGTCTAAAGGGCCTTATAGAATGAGCTCCGTCATTTAATTTAACCTAGATGGAACGCCTCTGGCATTTGACGCCAGGATACATTTGCGAGGGTTAAATTAAATTAGGAATGCAATAGTACAGGGTGGCAGAACCTTTTATTCGCAACACTAAGCATCCTTCCTGATTCAGCTTTGAAATAAGTGGCTTCACGCAGTACTTATTCCGGTAAGATGTTGAAGCTTGTAACGCTTACAGAAAGAAATTTCATCTTAGTACTCACGAATCAATTGTATACCGACTGAACGAGGTTTGAGGTTTTCTTTACTTGTATACTGCAGCAATATCAATAATGAAAAACAGAAACTTCGATAATATCAGTAAAGAAAGAAGCAAAATCAAAAATGACTGACAGTCATTTTCGTGACACGTTTTCATAGTAAAAACAGTAAAGTGAAAATATTGGGAACACAACAGGTAAATTGTTATGTTTTAATACAATGGTTTACACTTACGACAAAGTGATTATCTAATCGGTTATGTGCTACGAGTAAGTTACAGATATACAACGATAACAGTGATATCATATCTGTATTATACACCTATATCATTGACCTACAAATAAATTCAGCAAACATTGCATTATAAAATGAACGGTTAATAAACACTGAAAGATTAGCACGTTGCGCAAATAATGTAAATTACCCACGTGCTTAATATAAAAAGCATTAAAATAGTTGTCGTAAATGAAGAAGGCTCTTGGGTTATTGAACTTGACCGTGATATTCCGTCTGAGTCGATTTCCATTGATTGATATTCTTGCATATTGCGCTGCGCTCACTGATTGAATGCTGTGGCCTCAAGCGTTGAACCGCAGTGAATACCAATGAAATTATGTCTATTGTGCTTTTTTAATCATTTTTATTCTAACTCTGTTTTGTTCGTCTGGAGATTATACCTTTGATCTGTTATTTCTCGTTTCCTAACATTTTATCTTGTTTCATTATTTATTATCTTAGATTAATATTTCCTGTTGCATAAGTATTGTTTCAAAGTAGAATTTTTGGATTAGAATTTATGGTTTGTTCTTTAGTAAAAAAAACAGCCAAAACTGAACAATTATAAACAACGACTTAATTAATTAAAGCCAGAAATAAGAAACTTTTGGTTTTGACAATTTAACGCTAATATATTAAATACTAGCGAACCGCCCTCGCTTCGCTTCGGGAAACTAATTCCTTCGGTCCATACAAACTTTCAACCTCTATTTCACCCTCTTCATCCCTTTTTTTCGCAATAAAAGGTAGCCTATGTCCTTTCTCAGGGTCTAAAGATTGTCTGTGCCAAATTTCATCAAAATCGGTTGAGAGGTTTAAGCGGGAAAGCGTAACAGACAGACAGACAGACAGACAGACAGACAGACAGACAGACAGAGTTACTTTCGCATTTATAATATTAGTAGGGATAATGTAATGTAAGAAATTAGGTTTTCGTGAGTAACTAAATCACCGTAGAAACAATGTCATATTTAATTATATTACTATGGTATTATATTAAAAACACTGGTCGCGCCCACTTATAGCCGGGTCACTGGTAGTTGAATCTTGTCACGAATATTTAGTAGTTCACAGTAAATAAACGTAGGTATATACATATAAGGCTTGACGAACTGGAAGTTAGCTGAGATCTCTAGTTCAAACACAGTTTCATGGTGAAAAGACCTCAATTATCAACTGTAACAGAAGTTTAGTGATTGCGTCTTGAATATCACTAGAGACCTTAGGCCCCAGTTAGACGACCGGACGTTAGTTGGCCGCGCGGCTACTGCGCGAAAACTATCGCGTCATGTAAACGCGCCCTTACTACTAAGAGTAGTTTGAGTAGTTTCACACATTCACAGTTGGTTCTGTAAAGTTATTGCTTGGTAAAACACGCTAGCCAAGTGAGACTTTATAGACTACACACCCTCTTAAAACATTGTAAAGAATTCTCATTTTTTGAGTTCCCCAAAGCGTGGATTGCTTTTTCGGAAGCATGACTGTGACAATAAATTTCTAACACATAATTATCTTTGTAAACTAAGACATACACCTGGAGGTTTTGTATCTGCGTTGCGTTGCGAGTGAACCACATTCTAATTTCTTATTACTATACATAATAATGTACTCGCAAACCTTTGTGAATGTAAGTACTTAGCAGGTTGAGCGTGATTGTGCAATGAGGGAATTTCATGTTTTATTTATCAAACATTTAATTTTGGATCTTGGCAGGCCAAGGCCATCTCTACGAGAAGGCAACGGCCTGCGGCTAACATTTGTAAGAGATTTTTTGCGGGAAGTTTACAATGATGTACAAGAAACCTCGTTACACGTACAAATACTTCGCCATTGGCAGGTATTTTATTTATGTATACACTTTATTGTTCGTACACCAAAAAATAAATTTAATACAGAGTACATAGCGATATCCTCCAGGCAACCCAGTATGCTCAATAAGAAAATTTTATAAAAAAGATGTAGGTATAAGATTCCGGTAACTCCGGGTAATTTAACCTGTAAGCTTCTAAAAACTGAAAATCTTCTGAACAACGGTGGCCGCTTACCATCAGATGGACTCGCCTCCTTCTTAGAGTAGGTCTCCTCGTTTGTCGGATGTATGGATATAAATTTAAGACTAAGAACATCCTCTTATGAGCTGATGAAATCTTCATAAATTATAGCTACAAACCATCTCGCTCAAGTCGGCTTTCAAATAAAAAACCGCATATAATTAGGTCCATTAGTTTAGGAGCCAGAAAGAGACACATAGATACACAGACACACAAACACGTCAAACTTACAATAATCCTCTTTTTGCGTCGGGGGTTACAAAAGACAAAATACTTAGAGACACGCTATCGAGTGATCGCATTGCTGCACTTACATTACGCACTTGATCATTCCTCAAAAGCATAATAGATTATGAACTTACGAATTATAATTGTGTTGTAAATTGTAAAGTACTAGAAACTAATTAACAAATTGTCGTACTAAAAACTTAAAACAGATCCCTGACCATTCTCAAAACAACAAATGAATGTCACTGGCGTTCACATACGTTATTCCAAGAGACATTCGAACTATGTGAGTATTAAAAGCTATCGAGTGGTCGTACCGTCGTAGCAGGTCGAGTACGCCCGCCCACACAACTAACTCCGACGTTATGTTTCGGCCCATTCTTTCCTAATAATAGAGCACTGTTCCAATGTACTCATGATTATTAGCTTTTAAACTTAGAATCTGGACTCGATAATATTTAAGGTCAATAAAAGTGTTTAGCTGATAATTTTAAATACTCTTTTACGTTCCATAAGTAGACTTACCCTTAAGTGGAATTTCGATGTCAGTTTTAAATCAATCATATTTTTTCTCATGAACATAAGTAGCTTTCGCCTTGTTGGAGGTGGAAATGTGGTGGTAAGTGACCAAGTAGCCCCTTTAGAAATATTATACTAATAAACTCGCCCTCGCTTCACTTCGGGAAAATTCTTTTTTCTTTAAAAATATTTAGCACTTCAACCAAATCAACTTGATGACATTTTTTGCGCGAGCGTTACGGAGTTTATGGTTTTTCCATTCATATTCAATTTTTGTACATAATGAACTGACAATACGCCAACGCTATTCGTATTCTGACTTCACGTTGACATTGAGGCTCATCGGCGGCTGAAAATACGTTTAGTAAGGACTATGTCTTAACCTCTACGATTCCTGTAAATATTATCAGTAAGCATTACCCGAATAGTATATTATGTAAATAACCAAGGCTCTACCAATCCGCACTGGAGCAGCCATTAATGGGTTGTAGCCAAATAACCAAGGTGCATACATGAAGCAAGTTCGATGCGTGGGTACTCCGTCGTACTGCCGAAACATTGAACTTGATCTAAGCGTTATTTATGTACTACCTACGTTTTCTACTTCAAGGTTAAAACATGTCGCAAGTCGCAACGTTACAAGTTATACTTGTACGAGCTTTATGCATAGATTACTCTCACATTCTATACACACTATTATGGGATAGATATTATGATTATGAGTATGATGACGTATATTATAAAACGCTAATTGTAGGAATAAAAAAGAAACACTGAAATTTTTATAATTAGAATTTAATGCTTTGAACAAGATGCCTTATTATTACGGAACATCAAAAACGCTGTCATTTGGATTGTTGACTGAAACTGTTGTGGACTGAAAATCCTTGAAAATTATAACAGAGCTAACCCGACTGTGGTCTGCTGTTAATGACATCATCACAGGTGAAAGCTGGATATATTTTATGAGCCCGAAACCAAAAAACAATTTCCCCAATCGACATTTATTTACATTCGAAGATTTGCTAACAAAAGTTAAAGAGTAGAAATTAAGAGTAAATATGATAGGGTTATTCTTTGTGTGGACGGGTCATTTCGCAGTGGTAGGTACAACCTAAAAGGAAGGAATTATTGAATATTGGTATGTAGTCATAGTTTACCAACTGTTCTGGAAAATCTTTGACAGCAGCGTTCAAAAACGGGATCCTCCTACATCATGACTTACTTCACCAGAAGTACCGATCATTTTTGATTCATTTTTCAATCGATCGATCACCCTTCCGCTGCTATCCATGACAACTGTGACCGACTTAGAATAAGACTCAAATGGGGACTAAGATAGTTAGTCCGGTTAGGAGACGGTGTTAGAAGATTAGTTTGTCAGTAAGTAATAGGGACTGGGACAGGGACTGTTAGTGATAGTTAGTCCTATTAGTTGTTAGTAATAGTTCAGTTAGTAAATGTTAGTAAGAGTCTTGTTCTAATTCGGTCACAGATGCTTTGCTACCCTTGTGGTCTGAGATGGTCGTCACTAAAAAGTGTAACCGGCTCCACACCTTAGTAAGCGGAAGTATCTTCTGCCATTTCAATAAAAAGGACCCTATTGTGAAGTGGAAAGCTGCTGAAAGGAAGTAAGCTGTCAATGCTGTTCTTTATGCAAAATTATGGACAATAACTTTCCCAGTATTTAGTGGCCGTCGAGCTCAGTTGCTAAGGCCAAGGTGTCAAGTGTCGGCGCCACAAAGCGGTGCATCTCTGACACGGTAATGGTATCTATATCATTACCGTCTCTGGTGTTGAATGTTTGCTTTCACTGCCCATCTGAATACTCGAAACTTTACACCCACATACCGGACGATAAACATACGAGACTGGAGATTACATATCGCCTACGTAGGCTTTAGACAGACGATCCTGTTTGTATAAATATGCTGTCATCTGTGACTACTCTTTTTAAAATATTGCAGGAATGCACTAAAATTATAAATAAGTACGACTAGTTCAGAAAATATAATACCTAATTAGAAGAAAATACAACAATTTAATTATGTCACAGCAATAGTGAAATTATTTTATAACGGAATTTCGCGTCTCAAGTGGTTTCATACAGTTTGCATGCAAACACGTGATAACGTCAGATGACGGTTTGGGTGCGTTTATATACCTATTGGGATCCCTTTCCTACTCCCTCGGCCCATTGTACGTGATCATACCTTATTTGCATCACAATAACTTTGCCTTGGCTTGGTGCCATATTCAGGGCAACAGGGTATTTGCAGCCCCTGTCAAATCCGACATTTTCAACGCAATCGGGTGTAACATTTTGAATATCGAATCTGTACCAGCTACAAAAGGCTTCCGACGAGCTTTTTTAAACGCGTCATCAATACCAAATAAGCAGACGGGCCATGTGTTGGTCATCGCTGTCATTCACTAATAATATCAGAAGTCAAATGGTCCATTACTGGTTACCATGAATAGGTACAACCTACAACTCTAGAATAGGTACAACCTGAATTTAATATTGTTATGTAAATATTTTGTACCACTCGTCCAGCTGAGGTGAGAGAATAACGATGTGAAACTTGATGTCATATATTATGCAAAGTTTGTCTGCCTGAAAGAGTGTTAGAACACATGCTTCGCATTCGGATAATACGCACACTAAATACGTTATTAAACAAACTTATGCCTCTATCATTGTCAGAATGTCATGAGAGGCTAGCCCAGTAATTGAACAATATTATCGGTGCAGACCATTATGAATTAACTACCTTTACGAATACCTTACCTTAATTTTGAAATAAAAGCAATTTAATAATACATTATCTGCTATCGACTTAAAAAAGTCCGCGTTTAAAATTCAAAAAAGTAATCGGTTTCATCACGCATATTCAGATTTATGTTAATAATGGGCTCAAAAAGGTGTTAAAAACGCTCCAATAAATTGTCGATCAAACACTGACCCTCCTCACGCCATTTGATTGGTCTCAATCAGAATATTTAATAGTAATGTATGGTAGATCAAAATTAAAATGTCAATCAAAGTAGATTTTAAATTTGATAAGCTTTACGCTTCATATTGCGTGATTAAAGAAATTCAGAGAAAGTAATAAATTATAGTCGTTTGCATTTAATTATTTTGCAATATATTTGGTGGTCCGGAATTACAGCGAAGATTAATATTCGGGGTCATCATACTTACGATATCCTCGGGAGCTATTCATCAAAAATATTTCTGCGGTACGCCCGAAATTAGGGCAGCTAAGGCAACGTGATATTGCTTAAGTAACATCGGTATAGCATTGGAATATCGGCTTTATTTTGAAACAAATATGCGGTTGTATTAGAGTTACGTAATTTGTCAATAAAGTTGTAATAAGACGTTCACAATACACGATATTAAATCTGATAGCTTAGTGGTTTCAGTGTCAGCGTTACCTATGGAGGATCGAAGTTCGATATCTAATCTACTCAAAAAAATATCTCGCTTCGGTGAAGGATTTTTATCCTAACACGATGATTCATGAGAAAATCTTCATGTCCGAAAGTTTTCCATAACGTTCTCGAAGGTGTGTGAAGTCTGTATCTGTATATCCTCACTTCCAGCGAATTAAATCCTTTCAATATAAGGTGAGACCGAGCTCCGTAGTGAGACTTTTATAGTGCACATTATGCCTGTGGTAACAAAAATATGCAAGGTTTTAAATTTTACTTTGTTTTAAGACTACTAGATACCATAGGGACTGCTCGTTGCTCATTACTTAACCGAGGGACAGTCGTTTTCGCATTAATTTTGATGCCGATGGGATTAAAATCTCAAATAACCTATAAGTTGACTATATCCCTCAGTTACCTCTTAAAAAGTTTTAAACAAAATTGTCATGTTTATTTGAAATAATAATTTAATGATAATATTTATTTACAAAGTTACAGTATACAATGGACTGTAAAAGTGTAAATATAATCTTCGACAAGACCCTCTTTAAATAATAATTTCACCATATCCAGCGCTAGCGGTTTGGACTCGAACTGTCTGCTTTCTTATCGAAAGTCTTGCATAATTCATGTTTTTATCTCGTGAAACAAAAACAAACTTGACAACCAAGAACCAAGTTACTTTAAATTTTTTCTTTCTCAGGCAATATGTATTTAATATCTCATGAGTTCTCATAGTTTACCCGTCGTTATATTGTAATATGTATGTATACTCGTATTAATATTATATTTTTTCTTATTCGTTGAGATAAATAGCGAGACTGCGAGAGCTACAAATTAAGAACAAATTAAGGATGGAATTTTAAGTTATTAATATCATAACATATTTTGACGTGACAACGTCTTAAATTAGGTTAGCTGGGAGTCACTTATGAAAAATAGTAACGCTCGGTAACGTTACGATGAGTCACCGAACGAGAGAGAGGCCCGCCGAATGCCTTGCGTCTCTCTCCCACTCAACTATGATCGGTCTGTCGCGCGCGCAGCACTAGAGAATTAGGCGCATTGAATCGGCGCGTTAAGTTTAAGTTTACATGTACAATGTTTTAGTAAACAAAATATATTTCTATAGTTAAAATTTGTGCAATTCTTATTTTCATTCAATTCCTTGTTCCTATTGCGCAATTTAATTATATTCATATCAATAAATATTCTACCGAGAAAAAGACGTTGTCACGTAAAATCTTCGCCCGTAAAACCGACTTTACAGGCAACCATTTTTTCTTAATATTTTTTCTCATTAAGTAGCTTCTTGGTGGTGCCAATTAATGATCTGTGAACGTTACATGTCATATTAAAAACCGGCTTGCCCAATTATTCAATTGACAATTCGTTAATTTCTTCTAAATTATGACCTAAGTGGATTGGAGTGACGGAAAAGTACGTTTATAATATTTCCTTCACTCAGCTACGGGTAGGTAGATAACAAGATAAACAATAGACAGCTTGACTAACTTACTTACAACTTCGGAACGCTTTGCGTGGCGACACGCTACTACGCCGGACTTTTTAAAGTTATCTTCGACAGCAAAAGCAATTGTAATTAGAACTGAAGCGCGCATCTGCTTCTATATTATAGAAATAAAGAGTTATACATCATCATTACATATAATTATACAGTAATCAAACTATAGAGGTCAGTAGACGAACGACAAAGTATCAAAGTCTGTCGCAACTGCATCGTCGGTCGGCAATCGATTCGATATCGGTATCTCGTTGCTGTTGACTTACGATAAATGATCGACGCAGGCATTCGCACGCACTTCAAATGTTTAATTTTGTAGATAGTTACGCAAGTACTTGAAAAAAATACATTACTTATCTGTTTGCCTCAGTCTTTCATGTTTGTTGGCTTCCTGTTTACATTACTTTTACAAATCATTGGTTGAATTGGGACTCACGGGCCGAGTCTTATAATACAGCACGTATTTCTGCTAGTAATTGCTAGGACCACGCTGTTTTAATGTATGATTAAGGAGAAACCAGTGCAGCCCGCTCGCTTCAAACATTAAGGACTTAACGAATGTTATCTAATAATAACACATAGGTTAACCCGCCCTCGGAAATATGGATGTGCTCGGCAAATTTTGCTACAAGCCTTCATTTAATTATAGATATTGTTTATTTGTTTATATTTATCTACCTACTCTGACAGAATAATATATTAATCAAAAAAGTTGTGGGAGCTATCAGTGTTTTTTCACTTAATGACATTAAAATTTAACAAAAACACAGTCTTACATAAATACGCTATTATTCATTAATCAAATTTCAATTTGAATGCATTAGAGGAAGTCCTTTGTGTTTTTGAGTAATAAAAACGTCGAAACTCGCAACACGTGTCAGGTCTGCCGTCGCGCTCGGTTCAGTGGGCACGGCACGGTGGCTCGGCTCGCAGGTGGCGGTTAACGGTCACAGGCCTCGCGCTGGGAAGCCTTGCGAAAACGGTTGCCAAATGCACTGGGGTAGAGGGGCCCAGTGTATTAAACGAACGTAGCGAGTTCTTTGAATCAACTTGGCTATTCGGCTTGTGAGCATGTGCAACTTCAAAATAGGTAATCCGATCTTCGAAAAAAGCGGGGTTGCTAACTCCGATGGAATTTTAGAATTTGTGTACTTAATTGGTGCAATGAACTGTTAATAGAATAAATAAACTTAATTGTAGGTAGATGACCTGCCGATTCCAGTGAGATGTAGGTAGTCTGCTTTGTATTTCAAGTGCACACTACTCAATGAGTACGGAGCTTACGATGCGTTCCAAATAGCTACTTACGTAGCAACCAGATGATTCTGCGATTCGGTATGTCCGTCGGTAGATTCGGTAGTGAAGTTCAGCTTAAAGTAAGATTGTCGGAGATTTTGTACTCGGTCACGATGGGCGCAATTGCATATCGTTGAACTGATCAGAAACCCGCCAAAATAAATAAAACCAAATTTCAAGTAAAAAGTATAGACGCTGAGGTACAATAGACGTTACTGATCGTGTCGTGAGCTTGAAGCATAAAAAGTGATCACTTCATTGTTACCGAGCAAACCTTTTCAGTTTCTGTAGCAGTAGACCTATCACGTGCGCGAATAAAAAATTTCATGAGAAATTACTTATTTTAAGCTTTAACGTTTCGTAAATCCTCAGAAATCTTTGGGAATTTCTATTTTATTTATTACTTATTCGTAGGTATTGTCTTATGTATTCATTTAACAGCTAATAAATATAATTCTAGTTGCAAAGTCATATCAGTCCTGTAGAACACTCCCCTTGCGCCATACTAGTTGCACTCGCAAATATGGTCATTTGCGCGCCAACCTGCCTTGCCTTAACGGTCTGGTACATACTCCCGTACACCCAGTAGCCGTACAAATTATTGCGGCTTGACCATAACATAATATGTTACACGCATAATGTTTATCGATCTGTTCTACAGAAACGTTGCAAGTAGATTGAGTCTTACGTTAAACATGAGACAAAGTAAGAATTCCTACATCTGGCTTGTCTCCACTCATTTTCTCATTTTTCTCTTTTTAAATCTATTGTGGCATTACGCAAAAATTACGGAATTCGTAACGTTTGACATTACGTTCAATGAATCTAAAATCGGTAAAATACTAGTGCTTTATATCTAGAACATCTCACAACCTCGCTAGCAAAAACTATGACTAATAAAATTAATTTGTCCGCAAGGGATTGAAGGTTTTTAGGCGCATATGATATGGAACAACGTTTATTCGTGTGATCATAAAATATTAATAATAAGTACTGTGGTTAGTTACGATCGCCGGGTACGGTTAAATGCATGTGAAGTCACGATACGTGGATCGAACCACCTCGCCTGTCTCGAATAATAAAATGCTCACGCGAGTTTTAGACAGTCGACAATAGGGTAAGCTCACCCTTCACTGGGGCCTCGTTTTATGGCTTTTAACAATTTGGTAAGCTGCACTGATTGTCAGACGGCAGCTGCTCACGTTAACAGGGATTAACGACATAAATTACGTTTTTTAACATGTTTGTCAAGGTCTCGCGCGATAAGATTTAGTTTGAGCGCCTTATCGAGAAAAGTTTCGTTGCTCGTGTATATGTAACACATGGGCTTAAGCTACTGAAGTTTTTATTTAAGTACCTATTCTGTTCTATCTATGCATTTTATACGCAATAAAAATTTAGAATTTCCCTAGCCTATTAGCCCTATAAATGACCCTATAAACATGCGAATCAGCTTTCAAACCGGAACACTGTCACTATGTTGTGTAGAATCAGTCCTTCTGTTACGAACTAAAGAATATTATCTCGAGAACGAGATGGCCGGATGAAAGAATTTGTGAATGAACCGGGCGCGAGTTTCACGCCCATAAACGGTCAATATGCGTTCGAGCTTAAAATCGTCTGCCGAAACCAGTAACGGCGAGTTGGCCAACGACAGGGTTCGTTCACCGCGGCGCGGCGGCAGCGGGACTACCACGAATACCTAAATCATCTGCAAGCATTAGAACCATGATTTAACATGGTGGCATTCAATGATCTGTCAACTTACGCTTGGTCTGCATGCCAGTTGGAATATTTTGGACCAGTAACAATCACTCGAGCCCTTAACCGGTTATAATTACCGACGTTAAAACGACAATCATTTCATATATCATTTTTCAGATAACGAATGACAGGAATATGAACTGTAGCCACATAATGAAGGGGATTATTCTGTGGTAGAGGTACTGAATTGGTGTAGCGTAAATTAATGATGCGGTATTTCATCAGAGTATAAAGTTGTATCGATTTGGTAATCAAACCGGAGCGGAACGGCGGATGTGTTTTTATTTATTAACAATTTATAAATCTTGAATAAATGTTAAGCAATTCAACATAACGAGGCATTAGTCACCTTATTTCAAGATCAATTAGTAGTATTAGGTAGTATGTTTTGTAAAACAATGTCAAGAAAAACTATTCCACCATGATGACAATAAAATAATCAAACCAAAATTAATTTAGCGAAGTGGAGATTGACCCCTACAAATCCAAAACATCACCTTTCTATATTATTTATGCCATTTTTAATCTGATACCGTACACCAGTAGAGCATAATGTGGCATCAAATTTAGAAGTACGTCATAAATTACACCGGTGAGAGGGAGCCGAGGGGTTCGGTGAATAACTAGCGATCGCAACCAAGAGGCAGGTGTTACAACCTACTTTGAATACTTCGACGGCACCGCCGCTCTATTCTTTCCGTTCAACGGATGTCAGGAACAATGTGGAACCCTAAGTCAAATGTACGGTCTATTTGTTCCCATAAGTTTCTGTTTCAACGGTCACCGCGCTTGAGATTTCGATTCCCGTCTGTTACCAGCCACCAGTATTTTAGAAAGGAGATGCTGATGCTCGATGCTCCACTGCTGATGATTTATTTTGATTTGACAATACCCATTGACAAATACCACCGGACTGCTGTTCAAAGGGTCCCGGGTTCGATTCTCAAGGCGATTCTCGAGGCGGTATTTTAATGATGAGTTTAAATTTCTGTTCTTGGTGTGGGTGCTTGTGTTCTTGAGATGTGTGTTGTCCATGGCACCCACGACACAGGGAATCATAGTCGATGATCATAGAAAATATTTTACTTTGTAAATATTATACGAGCACAATAGATGTAAATGGGATACCTAAAGTAAGTATGTAAATAAGCGATAGCAATATTATAAACCTGCAAATAAGGAAGTCAAGTTTGTTCATTTTTTTGCGTTTCATTTCCCACATCATAACAAAACGCTCATGCATAATATATTGTCGCGCCACCGGCACTGGCGACTCGGTGAGAACCGCAAGAGAAATAAAAATAAATCTTCATTATTTTCAAAACAGACTCCATTCATATTATCTGTCGGTGTGCGTCCACTGCTGCTGCTGTATACTGCTGAAAAGTACCACTCGCTACGTGAATGGCATCCTTATCTTCATCACACATTACTATCGCAGATTTTACCTTCATTTTATACCGTCACTGAACTCGATCATGACTCACCTTTATTATGTAGTTAGTTGCCAGGCTATAATTGTTTAAACTGCCGCGCAGGTGCAATTATTGCATTTATTTTTCATAGCGCGACACGAATTTCATTCCAGCTCCAACCGTTTATAGCTATCGTTATTGTACAATTCAAATTGATGGGCGATAAGATATAGGAGACTCGTGTTATTGACTTGCATTAAATATGCCGCCATTTTACTGTTGTGTATGACACACTAATGTTCGAAATAAACATTACGTACTACCCACTTTTTGAATGGAACAGAATTGGACATCCAAGAATGTTGTAACGTTTGTTTAACGAGCAGACTGACCATCTGGGAAATGATCACCGTCACCTATCAGTAACACCAAATCCCAATCACCGATACATCTCCGTGCTCACGACCGAGATTTATGGTACTCATACTCGTAGTGCTCGCGCATTGCAGGAGGATAAGGGTGGTTCTCAGCATGTTTATGTGCTGACTTATCTCCAGTTTTGACAACCTTGTCAATAGGTGTAGTGTTTGCTAGTGTGTGAATAGCACACGCGAGCTAATCGCAACCTTAACCACGTGTGTCGGAGGTAAAACCTAAAAGGAATCTTAGAAGAAATATGTTGTTTATCGGTGGGTGTTACTTTAGCTGTGAAATCGCACCAGAAACCATATTAACGGCCAAACATAATACTAAGTTATCTATAAGATAAGTACTTGATTTTACAATGTTCGTTGTCTACGGTATCAAAAGGCTAAGATTTACGTGAGTCACTCTATATAATGAACAGCGTGAAACAATGCGCCGAAAAGTTTAATTGTTGAATAGATCTCAGACGGCAGACCCCCGACCTCTTGACCTTTCTATTGAATACCATCCGCCTCTCGTCGTTTGCTTGTGCTTATACATATTATGTAATTTAAAATATTATTAATACAACATTGTTTACTTATAATAATTATATACCATTATATAATGTATTTGTGAATCGTGTCTATATTTTTCATGTTTTGTCCTGAACAGGTTAGTTAGACGCTTAAATATACTCTGACATACATAATTATAATAAAACTAACTGAGCGATGTCTGTACATGGACTATATTTGAAAAAACTATTAGGTTAGTGGTTACAGTACAGAGTAGATACATAAAGAAATTTACAAGTGTGGGCACTAAGACGTAGGTTTACCGAAGCGAAGTGGGGACAGTCACTATTAAAAAATATAATGACTCCTTCATGAACGTAAAAATACGTATAGAATGAGTTTTGCCATATAAACAGATCGTTTTGATTAAACGGACCGCTCTCATGCATATTGCAGTAAGATCGGTTCATTTATATTGCAAGCGGATGTCTCATGGAACTTTCTTGGTTCTGGAATTCTTAAAGTTGATTGCCTTCTTTCGAATACAAGATGAAAGTTTCAAGACATCGTTGTAGGACGTTTGGACTACTGGCACACATGAATTTATTCATAGTAGGTACCAATATCTAGGCACTACAATAAAAATATTAGATAGTAGGTATTTTTTTACTTTGTTCTTAACGTGGGCATAAGTGAACAACTTACTTAAATGAAGGATTAATTATATCCTCCAATCTAAATAACTAACGATACGCGTACATTCCATTCAAGATTTAGTTCACTTATAAAAAAATTAATAAAAAGAGCCAAATTAATCCATTTTTAGAACTACTTCTTCATTAGTAATCATTATACTTCGTATGTCAGCCATCACTAACAGTATTCGGTAATTGTGTTTGTACAAGTAAAAGCCATTCCACGAATATGTTATATGAAAACAAACACTTGTAAGACAGTTGTATATAGAATCCAATGAGCAAAGGTTAGCAGGTTAATTTATAAGTAATTATATCTCATACGCGTTCAATACACGTATGACAGTAAATGTAAACAGAAATTGTTATTATCGATCATGTCATCAAAACAACACGTGGTTATGTTATTGTTTTCTAGATTTTGATGTTAATTTAATAAAACGCATGATACGAACACGAAGCAGTGATAGCCGTGTGGTTGAACTTTGGACTGCCGAACCGGAAGGTCCGGGTTCAAACCCCGCACGCACCACTAATTTTCAAAAATTATGTGTGTATTAATATTTAATTATCACTTGCTTCGGTGAAGGAAAACATCGTGAGGAAACCTGCACACCTGAGAGTTCTCCATAATGTTCTCAAAGGTGTGTGAAGTCCACCAATCCGCACTTGGCCAGCGTGGTGGACTATGGCCTATACCTCTCACACTGTGAGAGGAGACCCGTGCCCAGCAGTGGGACAGTTTGGGTTGTGATGAATAAAACGCATAAATTTTGATCGTAACCAAGTGATAACTGCCATCTTCGTGAACGAATTGTCACGAATGTTTATCATAAAACGGAAACAATTGGTCACCATAGTGTTGCAAAACAAGGTATAATTATTGGATACTATGTACTTAGAACATAGTGACTATGAAATTAATACATAGTATCTCAATGGTTCTAATATGGGTACTTTTGTAAACAACGGATTCATTCATTAATTTCTTCCTCAGTAGAAGGCATTGTTTAGTTCAAACTTAAAAAGGTAACTGAAAATAAAACTTAGTCCTGTTATTTCCGGTATTTTATAATAAATATCTAAGTCGGGATATATCGTACGCCATATATCATTTCTATCGTCTAATTGAATTACATTTCCATGTCTAATAGCATCATCTGGTACGTTCGTCGCCTCGAGAAAAAGTTGTAAACATTTCAACAGATTGAATAATACACGTGTTGCTTTTGCTGTGACTGTAAATAAATTATTGGTTTGAGTTCGTTACTGACACGTTTGAGATGAAATTAATTCGTTAAATGTTGATTTTTTAACATGTTTGCAATTTTGGACGCCATCGATTATAAAATTAGCCTCTACTCGAATTCCGTCTTTAGTTTCTTCTCACTTTTATTTATAACCAACTAAAGACAAACGATCAGACGAGCCTGCAGATGGTATGAGGTCACCGTTGACAATAGATATCAGTAGGTACTAGGTACCTTATACCAAAGACTTCACCGACGCTTTGACGACATAAAACGGAAGAAAGAAAGAAATTGGGTACCTATTGGTGATTTTATTGTTTTGAGTTTGTTTATATTTATTTAATACAAATAAAGCGAACATTTTTGAATAATGGAGTCACTATTAGAAAGTAATAATTTAAGTTCTTTTATCAATCTACAAACTAGATTAAAAAAAAGTTAATGAATCTTGAAAACCCCTTTAGTTATCATATTGTAATTACCACGAAAGAAATAAACGTAACGGTGACACTGTATGGTACTGATGATATAGATACTTTGTTTTAACAAAAGGAAATGTCGATAGACGAACTAGTTTTATCATCATCATCATAGTTTTATCACAAGGACTGATGAATTAGAACAAACTAGATAGTAAAATACAGGTCAATAGTCAGCTCACTTGGATATTAGGTAAGTAGGTAAATACATACTTTTGCTATAAAGGACATAAGGATCGGATGGATGAGGCATAACGAGTAAAAAGTTACAAACGACGGACGTTGGACGACGGAACCACCGAGGACACTTGCTGGCAAACTTTTTGGAGAGGGAGGACTTATTTATGATGAACTCCTTCTTCAAGAAGAAGCCCCAGCGCAAGTGGACTTGGATAAGCCCGGACGGTTCCACGAAAAGCGAGATAGACTTCATATTGGCAGACAAGCGGCACATATTCAATGATGTCTCTGTGATCAGCAGGTTTAAAACCGGAAGCGATCACCGCCTTGTGAGAGGCACATTGAATATCAACGTAAAGCTGGAACGGTCACGCCTTATGAAGTCTACGCTCCGCCCAACACCTGTTCAAATCCAGGGTTCCGAAAACTTTCAACTCGAACTGCAAAATCGTTTCGCGTGCCTGGAATCGTGTAATTCAGTGGACGAGTATAACACCAGGATGGCAACAACTATCCACGAGGTAGGGTCAAAGTACTTTAAGACCCACCCCAGTGGTAGATCTCAGGTTCTCTCAGAACATACTCTCGGTCTCATTAGGGAACGACGGGAACTATGTGTGCAGTCTCCGGCCTCTATGGCAGAGTATAGTCGACTCAATAAGCAGATCTCAAAGGGCAGGCGACGCGATTTGCGGAAACAGAACGCAAATCGTGTAAAAAACACAATTGAGCGAAACCAGGGCTCCAAAGTGTTCGCCGGAGATCTGTGTATTGGGCGAAGTCAGCTGACGAGGTTGAAGACCGAGTCCGGTACCATAGTCTCGTCAAAACCCGAAGTTCTGAGAGAAACGGAGAGATACTACGGACGGTTGTATGCCTCCTCTCAAGCTCCAAGTCCCCACAAGGAGTGTGACAAGCGAGCTAAACTGACCCGACATTACACCGAAGATATCCCGGACGTCAGCCTGTATGAGATTAGAGAGGCTCTTAAACAGCTTAAAAACAACAAGGCACCGGGAGATGACGGAATCACAACCGAGCTGCTAAGAGCAGGGGGGAAACCCCTCCTAGTGGCGCTCCAGAAGTTGTTCGATTCCGTTATCAGTACTGGGAATACCCCGGAAGCGTGGAGCAGAAGTGTGGTGACCCTGTTCTTTAAGAAGGGTGATAAGGCTCTTCTGAAGAACTACAGACCCATTGCACTTCTGAGCCACGTTTATAAGCTGTTTTCAAGGGTGCTCACTAACCGCATTGCACGCAGGCTTGACGACTTCCAGCCCCCCGAACAAGCAGGATTCCGAAAAGGTTACAGTACCATAGACCACATACACACACTGCGGCAGATTATACAGAAGACCGAGGAGTATAATCTGCCGCTATGTGTTGCCTATGTGGACTATGAGAAAGCCTTTGATTCTATCGAGACCTGGGCGGTACTAAATTCTCTTCAGCGGTGCCGGATCGACTATCGGTATATCGAGGTGTTGAAATGTATATACGCATCAGCCACCATGTCCGTCAGAGTACACAACACAGCTACGAACCCCATCCAATTGCAGAGAGGTGTCAGGCAAGGGGATGTCGTTTCCCCAAAACTGTTCACCGCTGCGTTGGAGGACGTGTTCAAGCTGATGGAGTGGAAAAGACGTGGCATAAACATCAATGGCGAATACATTACACACCTGCGATATGCCGATGACATAGTCATCATGGCGAGTTCCATGGAGGAACTTGGTACTATGCTCGGGGACTTGAACAGCGCCTCACAACGGGTAGGTCTTAAGATGAACATGGACAAGACAAAAATCATGTCAAATGTCCATGTCACACCTGTACCGGTTGTTGTTGATGGCGCTGCTCTCGAAGTTGTAGACGAATATATTTACCTGGGACAAGTGATCCAAATGGGTAAGTCCAACTTCGAGAAAGAAGTCACTCGTAGAATCCAACTCGGATGGGCTGCGTTCGGGAAGTTGCGTCACATCTTGTCGTCCAAAATACCTCAGTGCCTGAAGTCGAAGATGTTCGAGCAGTGTGTGTTGCCAGTGATGACTTACGGCTCCGAGACGTGGTGCTTCACTATTGGCCTAATGCACAAGTTCAAAGTCGCTCAGCGGGCTATGGAGCGGGCTATGCTCGGTATTTCTCTACGTGATCGCATTAAAAATGATGAAATCCGTAGAAGAACGAGGTTAACCGACATAGCCCAGAGAATTAGCCGACTGAAGTGGCAATGGGCTGGCCACATAGTTCGACGCACCGATAACCGTTGGGGAAGAAAGGTCGTCGAATGGAGACCACGTCTTGGAAAGAGGAGCATAGGCCGCCCCCCGACCAGGTGGACTGACGACTTGAAGAGGACAGCGGGCAACCGCTGGATTCAGAAAGCTCAGGACCGGTCCGAGTGGCGCAAGTTAGGAGAGGCCTATGTCCAGCAGTGGACTACTAAAGGCTGATGGATGGATGGATGGATATTATTCGAACCAAGAATCTACCGTTTAGTACCTTAGTAAATAATCGTAAAATAAGTAATGAATAAAATAACGTCCTTCTGTGAATAGAACATGGTCACATGAACTCTTCACTTTATTGATTTTAAGAAACCGTCCTTAATTCAAACCTATAACGAAGTTTGTGGCCGGGAAGTCATAAACGCTATTTGCAGAAGCCAATAAGCTGCTGTAACCCCGTGCCTTGATACGACACGTGCCTCTTTGAGACTTAAATGGAAGCCTTTATTGGCAACGAATAAAATAATTAGGCGAAAATCAACGTCACTTAAAAATAGAATGGGTTACGCAATCACGATAGCGTTCAACCCATATTCCGTTCCATTTCATCATGACTTTACCTACTTTTATAACAATAAAAAAAATAGAAAGCCCGAGTCATCTAGGTGTACGGATATAAAGCGGGAGCAGCAGGAAATCGGTAATAAACTAAACAGCCAAAATCGACTAGGCGTGTATGTTTGTACGTCATTGTGTGTGACAAAAGGCGAATTTTTTGAAAAGCCGCCTGTATCTTGAACAATCACACGCTGCGCGCGCGGCGTTGCGCCGACCGCCCATTGTCCCCGGAACATACTGAATAATGAACCGTTTCTGCTTTGTCCAAACAAAATATTCCAGTTTTCGGGCACAATGTATTGGTGCGTTATAAAATATCGTGACTACGTCAGGAAAGTTATCAGTCGTACTTTTGGGCTTGAAACATATTCGCGTAAAGTCCAATTCTTAATAAAAAACAAGAGATAAAGCTAAGGAATCGAACGAAGAACGCTAAAACAATAACTATTATGGTTGGAGAGGCAATATTCGACATGATAGATGGTACTTACGAAGCAAAATAAGCTCTTTCAAAGTAAAAAGTAGAATGACAAAAATGATGTATAAAATTAAAAATAATTATGTATTCGAATGTAGTACACATTTCAATACTGAAGTGGAACTGTGAACTGTGGAAAATATCAATGTTCTAGAAAAAAAATATGAATAGACATTTGAATGTACAAAATGAAACTCAACAACACGGTCAAGTATCGATCATGCTCCAACTTTTTAATTGTGGGCAAAGATAAAATGAGTAAAAAGCGTCCTTTTTTAAAATAAGTTGAACAAACGATTGATTAATATAATATAACCCCACTTCCTTCCTTCCTAGCGACAGGCACAAAGGGCAGGACTTCCGATCAGCTGTCGCGCACCCCACCTTTTTTGTGGCTTCATCTAATATTAACTAACTACCGATGCGTGAGATAAGAAACAGGATTTTAAAGTTCAATGCGAATTTAAAATGGCAACAGACGACCTCGAACTTTCCCACGTGTAACCTTATAATTTAAAATCGGTGTCTTGTTGCCAGCGAGCTCTTATAATCTGAAGCACTTATGAGTAAGATTCCAGATGGTTACTGTTAGAAGACATGGTCTTATTATAGAATATAATATGTATTATAACGCGTAATACGTTATTTACGTACTTTATTAGTTCATTTTTTAAACGGATTTATGAAATGATTACATGAGTATTTAATTAATCTTCACAACTGACAACTGTCTCATTGCTGGGATAGGGTCTCCTCTTATAATGTGAGAGGTATAGGCTAGTAGTCCACCACCTAGCCAAGTGCGGATTGGTGGCCTTCACACACCTTCGAGAACATTATGGAGAACTCTCAGGTGTGGAGGTTTCCTCACGATATTTTACTTCATCGAAGCAAGTGATAATTAAATTTTAAGTATAATAACGTATGATATACATATGTACATGTCAGTAAACAAAATGTTAAAAATCAAATTACATCTGTAGAATCAATAATAATAACAGTCGTTAAAGGGTTTCATACAAACGTTGGAAACAGGTGGCTACAAAGTAAAATGAATAACTTATTAAAACTCGTAAACTCACGGTAAATCATGTTAACCGTCATATTTACTGACCTGAATGGTTTAAACCGCTCCGAATGTTTAACTGTATTATCTTAACGTGTAATTTTGAATAATTTCCAGATAGCAGTGTTTCCGATAATAACGCGGTTGTACTGCTGGTATCCTTTTTGAAGGTTTTGTGCCGGCCACGTTTCTGCATGTAATACAGAATGACAAACAGAAAATGTTCACGTAAAACGAAATATTTCGGTCATGATTTTCTCCGTAAATTCGTTGGTATTACGGTCACACGATTCTGATTTCGTATTGTATCAGAATAAAACGTGCCTGAAATGTTTCGTTTGGCTTCCTTTACCTGGGCCTGTACTATGAAATTATGCTAATAAAACTTGAGGTTCACAGATTCTGGAAATCTGTTTATTTGTAACTAGCAACTCACCCTGGCTCCGCACGGGTGCAATGTTACGAATAATCTTTTTTATATTAAGTGTTTGTAAATACAAAATGTAAGTATACCTATAAATCACCGGGAAGAAATTATCAGATTGATAGTGAAAACCGAATAAAAATTTAAAAGTGGTTTGTAATTTCTAAACGTAGAGGAACAGATGCGTGGGAAGCGATTTTGTTTAAAGATTTTAAACAAAGTCGCTTTAAACAAAGAGATTCTGTAGTAAATACTAACTTCAATACACAAGTTTAAATGTCACCAATTTGTAATATACTTACTGACCAAACTATTTAACAATAGATGTATTAAAAATTGTGTAAAAAATGTTGTTTCCACAACGCATCACGTTCTTGTCAACAACATTTATCATTAGCAATAAAAATTCTTACAATTCGGTTACAACTTGGGTGGTTGTTATCAGCAAATGTTTCAAGTTACATAAGTGGTCCACATTTGAAGAAATTATTTAAATTAAATAAATTCTTATCATCAATACCACGCGATAAGGAATAGAAAAATAAATAAGAGGAAGGAGACTACGATATCTATATTGTAATTTGATCCAAATAGCAAAAACCTGAAGCATAAAAATGTGCATTGCATTTAGTAAAAAATGTCATTATCTGTATGTCATTATCTGTATGCTTAACTGTAAAACCTCGTAAAAGTTTAGTGTGAAAGTTGTAAAACTAAAAATCCAGAAACAAGTTGCATATTTAATTAACTGATTTATTTTTAAACGCGAAAAATACATAAGGATTTACTGTATTCAAAAGCGTAACAAATCCTGTAACCAGTTTCGGAGTTTATCCAGGATATAGGAGACAATTAAACACATCACAACAATAGATTGGAAATGTTGAATGTAGATTAGCGACTATAACACATGTCCGTAACAGGAGGGGTACGTTGAATTTATTGCCCAGGAATCGTTCGAAGTTACGAATTATTGCATCATCAGCCCCGTTGAACACTTAACTCGATTGCTTGCTCCAAAACCTTTTTCGTCGACGCCTGATCGATGCCCACCCTTATAAACCTGTCTTAATAATGAACGCCAGGATATGATTAAGTTAACTGACTGAGGAAAAAGATATAGCCTTTCAGAAACATTGGAACCATTATCTTGCTAAAAATATATGTCTAGAAAAGTCACAGAAGACAATCTTTTGGATTAAATAAAATAACAAAGTCGGTATTCCGTTCACAGTTCGGAGTTCGGAGAATGTGAAACATTCGAAAGAAACGGATATAAACACAAATCAAGTTACAGAAGTTGTTTACGGAGGTAGTTTATAGTTAAAAGAATTAGGTATGTGTTGAGACATTCCAGCTGCGCCTAGTCTGGTACCGGCCGAAGACGTGTGTATAATTAGCGTGGGCTTTTAAAGGTCATTGTCACAGCTTCAATGCATAGAGACGATTTAAAATAATCCATTGTTCTTCCTCTGGAGGTACTGCGAGATTAATTGATAAATTCCACTTCATTATGAAGTATGAATGAATAAAAACCCATTGAAAACGAGAATGTAAAGAAGCGCTTAGTGCTATTTAAGAAAATTCAATAATAGAAGTGCAAGATTGAAGCTGCTATGACCCGGATATTCGCATATTACTTTCTCTATAAAGTGATTCAGTTATTTTATAAAGCGACGCGTTGCATCAATCACAGAAAATAAGAATATAAATCGTACTGTATCATTTTGCATAGCAATATTTCAAAGATTTCAAATACGATTATTACGGCTGATTGACAGTTTGCTTGCAATACACTGAATTATATCACTTATGCAAATGTTGAAGACATGACGGGTGAAATTAAATTTTTATAACATCTCGACCACTTAAGATTTCTTAAAAAATTTGCTCGTCATGCAATATCGCCAGTAATTCTAGTAATACCTTTAGTATTAAACAAAATCACAATAATAAAAAATCATAGTAATAAAAAAAGCATGATGATGATGATGATGACGACATGAGCTTAAAAACGAGCGCAGAATATATGATGTCTCAAAATAATTTGCAGAATCACATGTTGAGCATACGTTGGTATCAAAGCTCAGCTCTCAGCAGTAAGGCTACCTGCCGCCGGACTTTCTGAGAATTTACGACGTGACAAAAAATTTGTCTTCCTTGTTTAAGTTCCCACAATGCGCGCGGATGAGAGGGGTGATCTCTGTGGTTTTTGTCTTCGCTTCTATTTGTGGAGTGCAATAATAAACCCCTAACGCAACTAGAGTTGTAGAGTGTTAAAAAAACAAGTACATAACTACCACACTTTATATTTTTCGTTTGACATCAATAAGTAGTTGGCTTTAGAGTGTTCTGGTGTTACTGATGTTTGTGGACGACCGTGATCATTTACAACTGTGATGTATTCGTCTGATGGCTATGTACCTACATTAAAAATCCTAATTTAGTTCGATTTTACTGAAGGTTATGATAAGCTGCCGAATAAAAATCTTTATTTTTCGTTGTTTCCTA
Source organism: Ochlodes sylvanus (assembly GCA_905404295.2). NCBI lineage: Eukaryota > Metazoa > Arthropoda > Insecta > Lepidoptera > Hesperiidae > Ochlodes > Ochlodes sylvanus. The sequence goes on along the minus strand of FR990131.1, from coordinate 4,496,539 downwards.
ACACAACAAACAGGAAAGACAACAGAAACATCCAGTAGCCGATAAAAGGCATGTTTTCTTCGTCCACACATATATTAACTTGGCCGAATAAGGCAATATTTTTCAACGTATTCAAGCATAACACATTAGGCAAGTACAAATCCGTTAGAATTAAGCTGTGGATCAGATTACGCGACGAAGACTTGCTTAATACCGACTGACTGCAGTCATTCAATAGCTGCAAAACTACACCGCTACGGGGAAACACACTATTGAGGGCGAAAGGTGACACCGATGCCTGTGGCATTAGATCTATAGGTGACTCGCTTTGAATCAACCGCTGTTCGCTATTCTCGTTGGACATTACGAACCCACTAATGATTGCTAGGCTCCTCATTATGGGAATGTAAAAAAGAAACTTGGAAAAACACTCTCTCAAAACTAGGACACAGCGAACTAAATGAAAGTTCTTTTTATTGTTTCTCGCCTTTTGTTGCTGTATTCTCGTCTGTTGAAATCCTTTATTATTAAAAACGAGTGTTTTGCTTGCAGTTTCATCACTTACCACAATACTAAACGCACAACCAAACACAAATACGACGTCAGCAATTGAATAAATAGATCTGAATTATTCTGAATGGCTGCTCAAAGAAAATGGCCCACTACGACTAAGACAACTTAACCACCATTCACATTCAATATTGGATCCAATATCGTCAGGCCCCTTATCTCGTTAACGTGAAAGGCCCCGTATGCACCATCGAGATCCTGATTATGATAGACAGTTCAGATAAGACGAAGACAAATGGTGAAATTATCATCGTTAGTAAAATCGTTTCTTTATTGTTGGCATCAAGGCCGTGATAGTTTTAAAATTAATACCGCGTGTACCGCGTGTAATACATCTGAGATCGTTCTCAACTTTCACTGTCAAAATTAATAGTTAAAATTTCGCGGTTTTTTCTCGCTATAGTCTGTAACTATTAGATACAATATGATAGATTACAAGCGGATGTTGTAATCGGCTTGTAATTACAGAAATAATCTACTAACAAAGTACAGAAATAATGCAAGTGTATTGAAATGTCAGCTTAATATTATACATAAATCCTAATCACTGTTTTTGTTAGTTTCAAATACATTGATTAAATGATCAAGTCGATAACAAATAAATTACTAACAACCTAGGTAGGCGATGTTAGATATGCTTTTACCATGTACATAGTAGTACATATTACGTAAGTAATATACCGAAACTGTTTGCCGTAATATTTCAGCAATGCTGTGGGAAAGTTAAACTTGATTGTATAATAAGATTTAGTTGCAGCAAATAGAATGATGTATCTAAGATAATAAACATGCTACACCGTACACGATCCGAGATGCGGGTTACGGAAACCATCCATGGTATCTTAGTAGCAGTTACTCCCATACAATGAAGAAGACGTTGATTTATTTGACACAACTACATCCGCTAATACAACTATAACAATTTGAATAGTTGGAATTTATGAAGCTCACAGTGATAGTGCTATTTAACTGTTACATTGTGTACTAATGACCATTTGACAAATAACGTGGGACCACCTTACGACCATCCTTTATTGTAAAAAGAGCCGACGTTTCCGCTTTGTTTTCAATAAGTAAATAGAGAAGCGTCGTAAATTGTTTGAAGAGAATAGAAATAAGGTTGTGAATTGCGTAACTATTCCTGTTTCGTCACATTACCCGTGTCACCGGGTGAATGGACTCTCCTTGTACAGGAGATAAATCAGTCATGGGAAATCGAAGGTGGACAGATGTGCTTTGTTTGTAATATTTGCATTTACCTTTCGTTGTACAATCGAATCAATCAATATAACTATAACATCCTGTAATTACTTTTAATTTTTTGTAAATAATGCACTTATTATTATTTTCAATTAAATATTGATGTATCCATAATCCTGAGTAAGTTGCCTAGAGAACTGTGAAAAAGTCACATAAATAATCATGGTTAAAATAATAGTTAATAATAGTCATAATAGGTAGTTGACGTTACGTGTAACTTAATATTACTTTACCTTCAACCTAAGTTACCTAGAGATTATGATTCGATAGATTATTGGGAACGGCCGTAACTCGGAAATCAACGTTAATTAGTATGTTTCTCGGTCATAGACCCCAATTTTCACTATAGCTGTGTTTGACACATTACTGAAAAGTTTTGGAAAGTGGATAACAACCGTAACACTCTTGGTCTACTTAATGGAAAATATAGACACTAGCTTTTCGCTCGCGGCTTTTCCAGCGTGAAATTCTGTTATATCGGTCCTTTTTAATTTCCAAACACCCTTTCAAAGTTCTCACTTGCGTCACTTGAGGAACCTATGTACCAAGTTTCCAGAGAGTCCATTGAAGAAATAAAAGTTTTAGATTATCCTCTTTTTTATCACCTTCCCTAAGGAAGCGGGTAATTTCCAAAAATCCTCATACATGTCAAATTTCAGCTTCTTGCGTTCAGTAGGTTCGGCTGTGCGTTGTCTGACAGTCACTCAGTAACGGAAGAGTTTGTACATAATTACATAATATTGACGTGTTTTATTAGCATTGGACAGAAATTATATGAATAAATAGAGTGGACGGCTACCTAGTAACCAAATCATTTACTTACAACTAAAATAAACACATATACTCGTAAGTACAAACATTTCTGTGCTTCTGAATACCTGATTTCATAAGCGTATAATTAATGGTTTCAACACGTACTAGTTTCTCGGTTATAAAGAAATGTGATAAGAGCTTTATCGGTGAACGAACTCAAACAAAGGCAAACTTGGTTTTCTAGTACAAAGTGTGCAACTCATAAATGTTTAGACAGCATAGGTATCGAATAGGAATCCAGTTGGCCGACTGTATTTTATGATTTTGTTTTGAATTTTTGATCAGTTTCTGTCAATGCTATGTATATTGATGTGTTACCTATAACTTTAGGGGACATTAACGCAACTTTGAGGATCGAAAGATCAAAAAAGGAAGAAGAAATAACTTCTTGAAAAAGTAACTGTCCTGTAACTTAAAAATTTGTAACTATTTATATTTAAAATAAATTAGAAATACTACATCAACAATATTAAAACACGCTCACATTACCCTCGCCATAGGGTTTGGTGAGAAGCGGCTGCCATGGACATATACAAATGACGCATCACATTCACAAACAACGTAGACCCGGTGAAAGATTTGCGATGTGACACTATGCGCATGAGGTGGTTTCTTTAGTTGAATCTTCAGGGTAATTTTTTAACGAAACGAACAAGGAATCAATTCTTGTATGAAACTCAATTATTAAAATACAAGAAATATCAAAATAGAAATAGCGGAAATAAATGCGCAAATGGTGTAAAATGCAATTCTATAATTAATTAAATAAAATGACGTAACTTACTTAACTACAAAAATAATTATCGTTGTTTCACACGGGTAACTTAATATTCGGTGGTAAAATAAGTAGCTACCTCCGGAGAAGTACTGAAGAAACATTTTACGTAAAAAGTAAACACCGGCGGAGGGTTTATAAAAGTTGTAATTCTCCGAATTTAGTTACCGAAAGTTTACACCTGATGTTATTAATAAACTTCGCTGTAGTAAAATTTTCCTGCAGCCAGGTGGTATTAAACGGATTGTTAGAAGTTATGTAATGCATAAAGTTGGTTGGTAGTGTTCGTACTGAAAGACACATAAGTAATATTTTCTTCTATAATAATTGAATGGATGTCATCAAATAGTATGCCAAACCTCAGATGATGTTTATTGACATGATAGATGATGTTACTTAATTAATACATATTTAATATACCCTACACGACAAAGATTTTTGGTAGGGTACCTATAGGATATAGAATTTATAGGGTATAGAATTTTATAACATTCTCCTATTTGGCCTTATCTTATCTGAAGAAATTGTTGCTTAACAATAAGACCGTCGATTGTTTTATATTACGCTATTTTTTTCAAAACTAGTGAACGATAAAGAGTATGTATTTGTATTGTGTCATTAAATAAATGCTCATCTCCAGCTGAAATGAACAGACATATGCAATATATTGGAAATTAAACCAAAAATTACTTCACTTATCTATAAAAAGTAGAAACCACCAGTCGTAAAGTTGGTGCATTGGTTACCAGAGACCGAACACTAATCATAGAGTTTTCAAGTGTTAAATAAATACTTAAGCGGCGCTGAGTGCCGAGGCGTCTTGGATGGTCTTGGAATTATCTTGAGTCGAGACGTTTTTATGGTCCGCATTGGAATCTGGGTGTTTTTTCCCATTACGGGCCGTTCGAATACCAAACAGGTTTTTAGATAGCGTTGGGTAATGCATCAACCTGGAAGGTTTTTGTTACGGCGGCACGCTCAAGGAGCACGACGTAATGACGTACCCGAATCGTTTTATTCAATGTCCAATGAGGCTTTGCCGTTTCCGTACGCTAAGCTACAGGATCGAACGACAGCTTATAAAATATTGTACGCATTGTACCTTTAATACACATGTCTTGGTGTAAGTAAATGTAAATGCTTTATAAAGATTGGTTTTATAAAGTAGTAGAGATATTATTTGTTTAGTTGTTTATATTAAATTGATAAAAGTTTGTGTTTGATTTGTTTGGATAGTCGTTTATTATTGTAGAAATAGGCTATAAATGGCCTATAAATGCCTACTTAACATACCTAACCTAACCTACTAACCTAACCTACTTGTATTGTAGTAAAATTTCTATATTAACATGTAAGTATACTTAGTAACAAAAATCACGTAATGCAATCGTTTTATGTGTATTACATTCCAGGAGCTTAAGTGGTTAAGTAAACTAAGATCTAATAGGAAATAATAATACGTATAGTAAAGCTATGTATCATCTTAATATATATAATTCGAGTGTGAGTGTGTATGTCACTGAACTCCTCCTAAACGGCTTGACCGATTTGGTTGAAATTTTTTGTGTGTCTTCAGGTGGATCCAAGAATGGTTTAGATTCACAATTGGACCCGGTAGGCGGCGTTGCTGTCGATATATCACCAAAACATTTTTTAACGACTGGACCGATTTGGATGAAATTTTTTGTGTGTGTTCAAGGGGATCTGGGAATGGTTTAGATTCACAATTGGACCCGGTAGGTGGCGTTGCTGTCGATATATCACCAAAACATTTTTTAATTATAAAGCGGTACGAAGTACGCTGGGACAACTAGTATTATCATATATTTGACAATATAGCAGTCGGCGATTCTGTAACGTTACATAGATTTTATCAGTACGTATGTATATAGTGACTATGGTGAAATACGAATAAAGGTTTGGGACAAAATTGGGGCTCTGGGTAAGATCGATGAAGCCGTAACGAAGCCGGGGGCTGCAATTTTTTCCAACGTCGATGGGGCCATCTCGCGCCGGTCGGGTAATTTGGAAATAAATTGCTTATTATGCAAAATTTGGCGGACCGTAAGATCACGGTATGTCGTGACCTAAGATTGCATTAATTTCATACCTTATAGGTACCTACATATCCTTAATCCAACGGGATGGTACGTGTGAAAAGCTTTAGAAGTCAACATTTACCTTATTCTACATTTTACTTATTTATCTACCTACACCATTGATAATTATAGGAATCTTTACAAGGTATTTTTACTTCGCACTGGCTATCGATTACTGTAGGTTCAATGTCGATCCGAAAAAAGGCATTTATTGACGCTGAATCCAGTTTGAAGGTGTGGTTTATGAAATTATTAAAAATTGCCCGGTTTTACACCTTTGACAAGTTATTCATTGTGTGTTTAATTAAAGTAGTGTAGCTCTGTTACTTTTACTGAAGATGTCAGCATTCAACTGTCTAACCCCGCGCATACAGAATTTTCCTACTAATTAAACCCAACTTCACTGCAAAAGGGGTGGATTTTTTAATCCTTCCTTATAGTATAAGAATACATTTATTTTACATTACAAGTAACTTTTACTTGAAGATTAAAGGCGATTAATTTTGAATCAAAGATGAATCGTGAAACGCCTGGAAATCAACAAAACATTATTTTGTCATCAATATTGATAAATAATGAAAATTTGAGATTAAGGCTTTATAAAACTGATTACCTACTTATCTATTATTTTTATTGCGACTGGTGCCCTGTGATCGTAATAGGTAAGGTAACCTATATCTATCGACATACTATATTAATTAGTTTGTTTTTTTGGGCACAATCTGCCATAATTAATTATCTTCGTACTACATTAATAGTAAGCTTCTAAAAATGCCACTCGACTTTGTAAATGAATAAAGTTCAATTTTAGTTTCAATAAAAATGGTTTAAAAATACTTCAAACCCTACTTAGTCTAAACCAGTTTGTTTCACAGTTGGCTACCAATGCGAAAAGATCGTTGTATCAACATTCAACAAGGAAGTAAAGGACCGGAATCTCAAGAACCCGCCAATGTTGGTTAGCTAAGTGACATTCAAATAATTAGCTTCCACTTAGCATTGCACGAAGGTATGCAAGAAACTGTTACTTACGGACTGGCACTTTCTTCGGGTCATATTTTTCTACGATTTCGTTGATTTTTTCAATCTTCGTTTGAGCGATCTTCGAGCGTTCTGTAATTCCTTGCAGCTGAGACGTTAGCTCGCTGAAGATATCCTCGGCGAGAAGCACGAGAGAGGCGAGCTGGCGCAGCGCATTGCTCAAGGTGCAGTTGGTCACAGCCTGTAATTCCTCGTCCGACACTTTCGGCTTCCCGTTTTCGTCACGCAAACTAGTCCGCGAAAGAAACTTCGGCTCCACCACACGCTGCACGAAAGGCATCTCGATAAGTTCACTAACAACCCGAGCCACTTACTCACCCATGCCCGCGCCGCGAATTAAACGTAATTCCGTCATCCATTCAACACACCACACAAAAAACGTCAGGTAACCGCCACTTTGAATTAACCGACATCCTGACCGGTAGAATTACACTTACTAGCGGTTTTATAAATATAAATCGTAGTTTATAACTACTTTAAGTTAGTTTACATGGGTTTTCGTTCATAAAATGTATGTACAAAAGTTTTCAAACAAGTTTTCATATTGACGAAATCCCGCCATTTTAGGCACCGTACAGAACACACACGCTTTGACCGCTATTCTCGGCCGAATGAAGTGAATGAGATAAAAAATTATAGACTGCCATGCAATGTTGCTAGTTTCATTGTAAATTTTACCTTAAATTTTTATTTGAATTGAATATTTTAGTACAATTTAAAGTTTGATATTAATTATGATATGTAATTTCTATCTTTATTATTCATTTCAATCACTTTGCACTATAGTATTGACTATCTTCATGACTTTCGAATATTAACGTAATTATTTGATGGTACTTAACTATTCGTTTTGATTGTTTTGAATTTTTCTTTTTAAAAGATAGGTCTGTATAATAATTACAATAGGTGCATTACAATAATTATTATATTGTATGCTTATTGACGTGATAACATCTTATAGATTGATGAACACAGATAATAATTTATTTTATTTTGCATTTAAATACCTCTCTATTTTGTGTTAAATTACTGGTGTAATTATTTCCAATAAACTTTTTAATTTATTGTACACATTGTGCTGGCAACTTCTTAAAAGCAATAACGACATCTATGGACGTTTGTGCGTACTGCTTACAAATTGTGCAAGTAAAGAAGTTCTCTCTCTCAACGTTAGATGTCGCTACTTAAAGCTACTCTCTCAGTACTCCATCTAGTAAAAAAATACAAACTAAATTTGCTACGAACTAGATGTCTCTATATTTAGTTGTAATTCTAACTACAAGATGTCGGTGATTTAAATTTTTTTGGTAAAATAGTGGACTAAAAATCTATACTTACTAATAATAAATCTGTACTTAACTGACTGTACATAGAAATATACGAGAAAATCTTTTCCTGTGGGTCTTTTTAACGGAATAGAACCCAAAACAATGTTTTTTAGAATTCCTATCTGTTTGTCTGTAGATTTTTGCGCGCTAATCTGCAAAATTAATCGGTTAATCCAATTTGGGTGCGGTTTTCACTAATATAACGTGGTAAGTTATTACTTAAACTTGTAACATGTCGGTTGAGAAATAAAAGTAATGTCAGTTTTAAAGAATTATGCCGAACGATTTTCGAATGTGCGTACTAAGGGACATGTTTCCCGACGCGAGGGCGGGTCCACTGGTACTAAAATATATTGCTTAGGACGAAATAGGCATTTTATTAGAAAGGAAAAATGGATGGGGATAAATTGTTTGGCAATATATTTATTTATTTATTTCGGTAATCCAACAGCGCATACATACTTAGGTTATTTTATTTGAATGCAATAGTGACATTAATTTATGGCCAAAACCGATTACACAAATAGACAGTTCAATTTGTTAACAAATAAAACGGGGTTTTTTATGCATGTGCATATTATGCTTTTGTGTGTGTTGTTTTTGTGTGGTTTGTGTGTGTGGCTTGAGTGTTGTGTGTGGCTTGTGTGTTGTGTGTGTGTGGCGAACCAGTTTAGCTAGTCGTTTAATGCTGAAGTAGGATATTGGAACGAAGTTCCTTACGGCAGGCTTGGAGGGGATAGGTTTTGCTGCGGCGACCGAACTGAAAAATATGTGATAGTAAAACCGTAAGAAAAATGCGTGGAATAAAAGCGTTAAATGAGACGTGCGCAGGCGCGACAGTCGCATACACAAGCGAGTATTGTATAATACCTTTCTCTTTCTCCCTCTTTCTTTTCGTTCGCCGTTGCCTTCATGAGCCGAAGGAACTTCGTTCCTACCTGGTGTCCCACGACACCACATCATTTTTTATTTTAATTAAATGAAAGTCTTTTAGTTTAGCACAAATAATATATTTTATTTCATATAACAAAGCGCATTATAATCGCGACATCAATTTGTTACGCGCAATCGCTTGTACATAACACATGCCATGCATTTTAGGTATAACACCCATTAGCAACAAACTTTTCAAAAAGTTTAAGATTACAATAACTACATGTTCTTACATTAATCTTAATTTATGTAAAAGTATGATGGAAAACTGCTATAACATAGTAAGTAGAGTAAGAGCCCAGAGCGATCTGACATAACTTATTTTCACATGCACGAAACCTTACTTTCTCAGTAGCGTCCATGTTCTTTGAATACCTGCGTGCTTGTGGAAGCTCACCTCGTGACACCTGGGCAGGTACCAGGTAAGAAAGGCAGGTAAAAATAACAGCTACTTCACTTATTTTCACATGGCTGATTTTTATTTATATGTTTTGTAGAACATTATTCTTAAATAGTATCCATAAGTGTCAGACACTTTCCACGGGCCAAAACTTTTGCCAGACGCTTTAAAGCTCGTGGTGAGTGGAGCTTTAAATAAATACATAAATACAAATACATCCACACGTCTAGTATAAATAATAGATGATAATAAAATGTCTACAAAAAGACCTTCAAATAGGCTGCTTTCTAATTACCAATATTTTCATCTAATATTAAAATACACTTAATTTATCATAAATGGCAGTACTTGGTTTTACATAATAATATTCCAAATCAGTATAACAACAACTAACAAATATCTATAAAGTCGATTGCACACATTCCTAACAATAACCTACATTTTCATTCAACGGCAGAAGTTAATATAGGTAGGTACCTACTTAGGATATTACCTAAAAAAACATATTTTCATAAATGTAACATCATAACGTAAGGACTTAACTTTTTATTAAGGTGTAGCAAATCTTCTAGCACCTAAGTAGGTATATACAATAGGGTAGTTGACAGTAAGAAAATATTTTGAATATTTCTATTTTTTATGGTAGCTTAATATTTACAAATGCGAAAAATCGATCTTATTGATTAAATAAATCATGATTATTTAATATTTTTGAGAAATAAAATCCCGAAATTACAGTCACTAGTCACGTGACAGCGAACGCCAATACGACGCGTGACGTCACACGTTGCAAAACTAAACAAACTTGACATAGCATTTTGGTCTTTCCGCTCAGCCAAACAGCTATTCGTTTTCCAACATATGACGTCACGCGAGTCGGCATGACAGTTTGACGCGTTTTTTGACGGAAACGTCAAATAGTTCATGAAAATATAAAATAAAATATGTTACAGTTAGTATTTTACTGAAATATTAATATTTCAGTTAAATTAGACCATTTGACAAACTATGATTTAGTTTTTCAAAATTAGTCAACTAGCCTATTGTATAAGTATAATGCGAATACAATGAAAGAAAACATGTTTTGAGGTTAGATCTATTTGGTTAAAAGCGCAAATGACGTAATATTCTTCTTATTATTCTTAAAAAGGTACCTACCTATTAAGTTTTCTTTTCTGTATTAATACATAGATATAATAGAAGTTAAGCAAGACGGGACGGTACAAAAGAAGAAGAAATTAGGATAAGAGCCCACCATTTATATCAACACTAAAGTCCTCTTGCACATTATGACCAATTACTACAAACAACAATGACGTGGCACCTTCATAGTACCTAGGCTTACAGTTGCGTAGGTCACACAATAACTGACAATGACAACTAAGGGCGCGTTCACATAGGACGTCCGTTTTACTGGATCCGGAATACTGGATGCTAGTAGCGTATGTAGTTGTATGAGCGATTTCACACAGAATCCAGTATTCTGGATCCAGTAAAAATACCGATCCAACAAAATAAATAGCAATCCGTTTTACTGGATCCGTTTAAAGGGATATGCTAGTAGCGTACGTAATTGTATGAGCGATTTCACACAGAATCCAGTATACCGGATCCAGTAAAAAATCCCACACACTACGGAAATACTGACCCGTTATAACAGATCCAGTAAAACGGACGTTCTATGTGAACGCGCTCAAAATGCAGTGTGAATATTACCTTGTCCTATGTGACCTCCTATGTGAACGCGCCCTTAGGTCACACAATAACTGACAATGACAACTAAGGTTCTCCTTCAGGCACCAATATAATTCGACCCTTAAAACAAGCAACGTCTAACCTATTATAATTGTCTCCTAATACATTAAAATTACTATTGAAACTCACTATTCGCTTTCATATTTTCTTAATATACATTTATAGTTAACAATTATATTGCTCAAGCCTACATTACGTTGTATTTAATAAATAATCATGAGAAGGCAAGAAAAATTAGCATTCCTTAGAATAATAACACTATAGAAAGACAGTCTTCATACAAACGCTCTGTCTAAAGTGAAGCACTAAACCGAAACTTTCCCGAAAGCGGGGAATGATTCGGCTGCGGATAATCATATGTTCTTAGCAATAATACATAAATAGCTTTTCCGATATTTTGTGACACAATTTAACTGGACAAATCGTCATAATCCTTTTTTTCGCGAGACACGTTTGGCGTGCGTTGAAATGAGCTGCCCGGTGTTTGGAGCCATTTCTGGCTCCAATTAAGGTGCTTCAAAACGGCTGCGCGGACTTCGTTTCTATTGGTCTAAGATCCGTTATAAGGAATATATACCCTCATCTGTTATTCACTTGTGATAAGAAATAAATGATAGAGAATATTCACATTGAATTATTGCAAATAGGTTGCCTAGTTAAATCGCGACCGGATAATATTAAATAATTAAATTTTTTTTTTCATTTTTTGCTCAATTTTTTTATGGTAATTTTTTTTATGGTGTGGCATAAATAAATACACATGATCCCAAATTTTCACTTCCTACCCCGCCCCTCAAATTTAATTCGCGCTTTAATCATTTACAATCTATATGGCGGAACAACGTTCGCTGGGCCAGCTAGTTACATAATAATATCATATGCGCATAATATAGAAAAAACTGAATTCAATCATCATCATCATAACAACCCATAACTGTCCCACTGCTGGGCACGGGTCTCCTCTCACAGTGTGAGGGGTATAGGCCATAGTCCACCATGCTGGCCAAGTGCGGATTGGTGGACTTCACACACCTTTGAGAACATTATGGAGAACTCTCAGGTGTGCAGGTTTCCTCACGATGTTTTCCTTGACCGAAGCAAGTGATCATTAAATTTTAATACGCACATAATTTTTGAAAATTAGTGGTGCGTGAGGGGTTTGAACCCGGACCCTCCGGTTCGGCAGTCCAACGTTCAACCACACGGCTATCACTTCTTACATTTTGGCTGCTACCTATGTAAAATAATTAATTTTAATTGTTTTACGTAGTTAGTAGAGCCTAGAGTTCGCCCGGGGTAGTACTACCGCCCGCCACGGTACTTAGTACTATTTCTTCCGTGTAATAATTTGTTTTAACAGCAATTGTGTTCCGGATAGAAAGGTGTGGAGCCGGCTACATCCAGTCCTCAAGAGTAGCAACACGTCTGTGACCGAATTATAACCAGACTCTTACTAACATTTACTAACTGGACTATTACTAACAACAACTAACAGGACTAACATTCACTAACAGTCCCTGTCCCAGTCCCCATACTTAAAAACTAACCAACTAATTTTCTAACACCGTCACCTAACCGGACTAACTATCCCAGTCCCCATATATGAGTCTTGTCCTAACACAGTTCGTCAGTCAGTCACAGTTGTCATGGGCGGCAGCGGAAGGTGGTGCTGCATGCTCGTTTGCTACCTAAAATCAATTAAAAAATATATACAAATAATGCATGTACTTTTTGTTGTATTAAGTGACAACCAATTGCATGACAAGTAGGTGTAATAGCATAATAATAGCATAGACATATTGTTATATCTAGACACAATAGCATAGACCAGTAGGTCTATTCTATTGCATAGAAAAGATAAAATATTATTATATTTTTGACATACAAAATCTAGGCAACCATGGACTAGATCCAGTTTTTAATTAGGCAACCTAATACAGTTAAATTAAGAATAAAATAAGCTTTAATTTGACGTTGTTTTCGACCAAATAACAGATGAGGGTATTTAATCAACATTTACTCACCTGTTAATACGCGGCAACCCTATAGTTGCGCCATGCTGATAGTAGGCAACCCTTGCGTTTTCGTATCTGGTAGGTGTATTCTATCCACTAGGGTAGAATTTTTTTAAATAACCGATGAGGGAAATTTATGAAATATTTTTAATTAAAAATTTAATTATTTAATATTATCCGGTCGCGATTTAACTAGGCAACCTATTTGCAATAAGTCAATGTGAATATTCTCTATCATTTATTTCTTATCACAAGTAAATAACAGATGAGGGTATATATTTCTTATACGGGATCTCGTACCATATAGTGTAATTATTCTAAGAAGCATTCCTACTAGATACACACTTTTCTTAAAGTAAGGGACATTTACGTTAGAGGTACAATACTTATTTCTATAATTATGTCTGATATCTATCATGATAATACCGGCGTTTGAAATACTTACCGAAGGTATAATAAGAAAAAAACAAATTAAATGGCACTCACATTATACGAGCAAGTAAGATAATCATCGAATCATTGAACATGAAAATAATATTAATAAAATGGCACGAATATTTAATATCCTAATTATAACAACGAAGACATAGGCAACAATTAATAATTGAATTATATTAACTAGAAATTATCCTAAAATTATTTAATATAGGTAGGTAACTTATATAAATGAATAAGATTATCCACGGATAGGTAATCTGTGAATCTTATCAAAAATATATTTTAAGAGAAAAAAATAATTAAAGTATTATACAGGAAGTTAAAGCAGTACTTTAACTCTGCGTTTAAAGTCAATTAATAGCATTATGCATATTAAGTTCTTTAGCATAACAAAAATATTAAAATACACTCTCATAACAAGTTAATTACCTATGCAAGTAACGAACGAAAGCCATTCCGCGAGTGGGTTACATAGGCATATGAAGTTATTAATAACGATGTTACATTTCATAAACCAAAGTGATAAACCTTATATTTACCTAATTAATAACATAATGGCTTCTTAAAGATACAAATATGATTCAGAAACGTTTGCTTTGCTAAAAGCTCGGGATATAGGACGCATTCATTCTTGAACATCTACTGTAATATATTAATCGATTCATCATAAACATCGATTACAACACTATATAAATTTACACTTGCATTACCTATACAATATTTGTATGCCCTTCACAAGTAAATAATGATTTACTACTAAGCGATAACAAGTACAAACGTCGTTTTACTACATTCCCTCACTATGTCAACACTGAACACATATAATGGCGTTTCTATAAATACATTTGCACATTCATAGTGTAAGCCAGTGTACCAGAACTTAACGAGAGCAGACACAACCCCCTCAGAAAGGAAAACAATAACGTTGTCAAATTCGCGAAGACACGAGAATAAAAGTAATGTCACAAAAATATTTAATTTTTTGTAGATATTAAAATTTATTCATTGTTCTTACAGTATAAAATATTGCGGAATAGTAAGAAGAGGTTCTTGTTTTAAAATCGTTAAATTCTGGCAGATCCTATAATAAAGATAATATAATTTATACACACATTTGATAAACAACTTTATATTATGTCTTTACGTCCAAAAGCTTTTAAAGGTTATGAAAGATATCTGTTTAAGTATAATTTATGTTAGTGCCAGTTGAGATATGATCGTTTTATTTGATGGTACGAACACGAATGCAGAGATATGTATGTCGTTATGATAATGTATTATGTATAAAGTATCGACTGTCTTATCTAAGTAATCCCTCGTGACAATAAATCTCAGTACAATTGTATGTAAATATAATCAAGGGCAATAGGTATAGGTCGATTCTACAATGCACTCAACTATTACGCATAACTTATCCAACTTAACCTATGATATTTTTTGTTCCAACCCGGATATGTAGGTTTCAATTTTTATACAAACAACACTGTAACATTGATTTTGTTGAACATTTAACTTAACACACAACATAATAAAGCAATTATACGTTTGGGACGAGTACAGACACTTAATACATAAATTTCACTGAATAAACAGTCCAATCAATAACGTAGCGCAAAATAAACGAGTACCCGTCTCACTACTCGTCGCTAGCACACACGGATGGATTCCATTTCTTCCAGTTCTAGAACCATTTTTAATTTGGACGAACAATATGTCTGGCTTTCCAATGAGCTACATCTACGAATACGCATGCCGCGAAAGTTTATCAAACTGCTCATTCTGTAGATATGTCTTTATTCATTAAGGGCCTGTTTCACCGGTTACGGATAAAGTTCCGGATAGCCTATTAGGAACTTAACTCCCAAATAAACTACAACTTTTGGTTTCACAGGTCTCGGATAGAAGTATGTGACAAATAAAGTGTTGGTTATGATAACTGCCACTTCAAGTGGCTGTTAGAGGCGTTATGCGACGGATAAAAAATCTGTCAAGTCAAATGGCGGAAACGAAAAAAATAAAATGACACATGTCTTGCGTTTTGTTTCTATAAACACATTTAGAATTTGAATACCTAGTAAAGCATAGGAATCCAACTATTTCCGTTCTTTATTGATAAATTAAACTTGATAATATAATAAAACTTGACTTGGATTATTTTGATCAAAAAGTATTTTATTATTTAGGTTTTTAAAATTGTTTTCAAATGACGATAATTTACGTAGTAGTAACGAAACGCAAAAAAGCGACGTTGCCGTTCCGTCAACTGTCAACTTTATGTATCAGTTAAATTATCCGGGAGTTAGATGGTGAAACAGAAAAAAGTTATTAGCAGCCTATAATAGGTAGATAGCATTAAATGTCAGATAACTATCCGGAACTTTATATGTAACCGGTGAAACAGGCCCTAAGTGTACAAGTACAAACGCGCAGCTTCTACCCTGTCCTGTGTAATCATTACTCAACGAAAGGGTTTATTTACTGTGCGCGCCTGTACAATAATTGCGTAACAGCTTCCTATATAAACAGTATGAGTTATGATTAACTTTTGCAACAGCACAATGCCTCAACCATAAGTTATATTTCATTAGTCTGCGTCAACCTTAGTGTTGGAAGAGACTTACTCCTATAAACTGTTAAGCTTTGCACGTAACAACTAGCGAATATCACAGTAACTCATGGTTGGTGTAACTCATAATGGATTCTAGTGACACACCCCGATCGATTCCAGTCTCCTAGCTAGCGACGCCTCGACCGCTGGCGGTCGGTGAATGAGCTCCTCATCTATTTGCGCACCCCCCGCTATGGGTCCACCTCATGGCAGACCTCCATGTAGTCGGGGTCGTGCATGATGTCCTTTATCATGTCCTTGAGCATCGTGTATCGCGGAAACATCGGGTACAGCTTTGAGCCGACGTACTCTGACTGAAACGCGAATACAGGTTAAATTAGCAATTTCCTGAAAAACCGCAGCATGAAAAATTTTTGGTATGTAAATAGTCGACATGAATGTCTGCAATAGTCATAAATATATAAAATATTTACTACGTACTTCCTTGAAGTTATTTTTTTAACTTCTGTTATTGGAAAATACGCAAGTGGAATGAACAGCGTAGCATTAACCGTCGGCTGCATAAAGATCAATGAGAAACATTACCATTTACGTCAGAAATATATCTGAGAATAATGGCAATCAGAAAAGCATGTGCATTCATTGTATTAAATTAACATAAAATTCGCATTACTTATACTGATAAAATAAATCACTTAACTAAGTAACTCCATGATCTCATATTTTCAAGAAGGTGATTATCATGTTTGATAAGTTAAGGTATTAACTTTATTTGTATCATAATATAACTACTCCTATGAACACACCACCACATGTTATTGCATGTATGTGTACGAATTTTTTTAATATAATTATTTAATAAGAACGAGACTTACTAACTCGATGATAACTAAATAAAATTAACAGGACAAACAGTTAACTGGACTACCATCCTAGTCCCGATTTGAGTCCGATTGAGTCAGACTTGTTCTGGGTCGGTCACAATTATTGTTATGAGCGGCAGCGGAAGAGTAGCGCTGCATGCTCGTTTGGTATCTTAAATCCATAAATAGACGAGTCATCTGATGGTAAGTGATTATAGACGTATGTATAAGGACATCAGTAGCATCAAAGGCATCCCCGATACGTTGCTGGTCAAAAAAGAAGCGGAACACCCGCATTATCTTTGGCTCTAGCAGACTACGACCAAATTTTATTTATTAATTATTTAGGACATTTTATTCTTTATTTCGGACATTGATACACCTGCCGCGCCGGCCGGATATACAAAGGGCGGTTAAGAAGTCTACCACCACGCTCTACAGCAATGAGTACCGTCGTGGGTGATACAGAACCCAGCGACCTTAAACAGGGGGCAGACCTGGCGGGTCAGCTTAGTCCGGTGTTTAGCAGGGTGTACCACGACCAGGGAAAGTTGGCTTGGACTTAAGGTAGATGGCCTTACATCCCTGATCATATAAACTTTATGGTCTTATCATCATCATACCTTCAACTCTCTGATAAGATTCCTCAGACCGGTATATTTCTTGAGCAGGCGGTACAAGTCGTTGGTCATTTGTGTATTTTCTGCTTCAATCTGGGAAGTTGTCATATCTGAAACGAAATAAAAATATATTGTAATTGTAAATATTATTTGATGACCTCGTAGTTGGTAGTGTGCAGTCGTCAAGCCATGTCTGACGCCTTAGAGAGGTATTAAAACTTCCGACACTTGAGCAGCGTTGTGAAATAAGCTCTGGGCCTCAGTTATGAAATTGAAGAGTGCCCTGTAGTAGGCCAATATGGAGTTAAAGCCAATGAAAAATACTGTTGGGCATTGATGTAGGTAACTACTTATGTCACTTTTTGTACCAATCCATGTAACCACAAGAAACAGTTTCTACAACTTGCTCAGTCTATGATATGCAAATTCACAGCAGTACAAATTTGTTAGCAGTACAATTTAATTTTCAGAGTGGCGGCAGGTAAATACTAACAAAGCAATCGTCCGGGCTCCAGTTTACAGCTCCCGAAGCGCCGACGATCCGACAAAATAATTTCACTTAGCACCGCACAATTTCGCTGGGCAGCTATTTCAAGTTAATTTTATGGCAACGCGCTCCCGGTTCAATTTCGCTGGATGCTTTTGGTATTGTAAAGAAAGGGCTATAGGTACCTATATACGAGTAAGCCATGGGATTATTATTGAGCAATTTCGTTCGTTGTTTATTAAATGTTGATAATACGTAATAGGTATCTTCTTATCCGTGTATATTTAGCTACTAGTAACTAATTTCTCCTCGTTTTACTTCAGTAAAATTAATATTTAAGGCTAACTATAAATTGTAGCCTGTAAATTCTTCCTCATTAATGTGGCTATCTTACTTACTAAGACTACATTTGGTACTTAAGGTAGAAGTCTCGTTCTATGTGAAGGTATATTTTTGTCGTTTTAGTTCTTATCGTAAAGTGCGTGTCTTTAGAGCTACATACGTTCTAAAGACACGCAATTGTCTTAACACACAGTTAAGAAAATTACAGCATAACTCCCTTTAAAATTAATTAATTCATGGTAGTTACTTACCAACGACCTATATACTTACTTACTTATTACTTAGTAGGTATTTTTTTAAAATTACGAGTGAATGAAATTTATAAACAGTCAGGGAGCAGTTTGGAAGCGCTCATAGCCCGGCGGCTGGAAGCGCTCATAGCCCGGCGGCTTGCGTCGATCTCAATTGATCGACAAAGTTAAGCAACAGCGGGCGCGGTCGGTAGTTGGATGGGTGACCGCTAGTGGCAAATATTTCTTGAGCGCTTCCGTGCTTCGGAGGGCACGTAAAGCCGTCGGTCCCGGTTGATATCATTTGGTAGCAGTCGTTAAGCCATGTCGGATACCTTCGGGCGGCTTAAAATTTCCGACACTTGGGTTGGCCACTAACCACTCCGCCAATCCGCACTGGAGCAGCGTGGTGGAGTATGCTCTAGGCCTCCTCAGGTACGAGGAGAGACCCGTGCTCAGTAGTGGGCCATTAATGGGTTGTAGCCAGGGAGCAATAGAAATTATTTATCGACACATTTACTTTTTCAAAGAGGCCGTTGACTGTATAAATATACCTGCGGAAAGGGTTAGGATGGGATGGAACCGAGAACCGGAATATAATTACTTAAAAAGACAATTCGGAGGAAATTCTTTGGGCGAGAAAGCCGGCAGAGCTGGCTACGAGCCAGGTCTAGGATTTACTTAATACTCCCTGGGTTTATTTTGATAATCAGCGAGGATATCGTATGTTGGAACAGAATACTCTGTTCTCATTATGTTAGGTGACTAAAGCATAATATATACCAGGTATATTAACTATAAGCAGTTGCAGTTGGTAAGGGTGCTGTTCACGTAAATCCAAAACAATGATTTTTAGAATTTTGTCCTTAAGAATATTGTGGTAAGCTTCACTTTACATTCAGTGTTTATTTTATTTTATTCGTTTAATGAATAAAATGTTATTTGTGTCAGTTTAAAGAAGAAAAAAAAGGTGCAAAAGCAATATGAGATTCGCATCAGACTGTAAGGCTGAGCGATCAGGTTGAAATAATAGAGTTGCTTGCTAGGTCAATACTGCTTTAATAATAATTTGAAATGCAATATAAAGATAAATTTATATCAAAAAGTAACAAGATCAAAGAATAAAACTTGTACAAATTACATTGTACATAGGACACACTACAAGACATTCGACTAAATTTAAATTCCACGTTCAGAAGGGTTTACGAATGTAATTAGCTGGACCGCCGAAATAGTACCCGGAGAGGGTAAACGGAAACTCCCTTTGATTGCAAGTCGAGTGACGTTTGCCACGACAGGGCTTACTTATTCTGTGACAGGGCTTAGGATCTAATCAGCAAAATTTATTCGGGTATCCTAATTCCTTGACGAGATACATTTTTACAAGGTTTTATTTAACTTGGCAATGTTCGATTACCCGAACATAGGGCCAAATATTGCAAAATAAAATTTATAACAATTTTCTTCTTGCTCTATGGACTTGAAGTTGTGCATGTTGTTTTAGATTCGATTAAACTACTAACTATAACAGTAAAATCTGTTTACATGCATATATTTCTTTACATTTTTCAATGTACAAACGATTAATTATTTTGATCTTACCATTCAATCTTTCTATCCGTTCGCGCCGGTCGGCAGCTTCCTCGGCCAATTTGGAAGACGTCTTAACACCCTCACCAGACTTCTGAGTTTTCTCCATGATGGCACAAGCTCTGAGCACGAACGCGGGTACCGTCTCCGCTTTCTCTTGCTTCGGGATCTCTACTAGCGACCAGTACTGAGTCTCGAGACGGATGACATCCTGCAAGTGAGATAAGTAAATTGGATTAACTGCTTTTCTTTTATATAAACAGCCAACATATACGCTGATAAGCCACCTGAGACGGTACGTGGTGGTCACCGTTGCCCAACATCAGTAATACCAAATGCTTTATCGATATGTTGCCGGCCAAGAGAAAAGAGAGAACAAAGACCGTTCTGACGCTCAAGCGTCGGTAATAGTAACACCCACAGGTGAACAAAAAAGGGTAACACCTAATTGTAAGTAACAGCCAAGTAATTGTACAATATGATTTCAATAAAGAATTGAGTATTGAGATGACGAGTAGTTTGGCAGCTGTCTCCAGTAAGAAGGTGGTAGCTGGACAGGCGGGCATCACAAAAAGATAATAATACTTGTAATAATATTACTTACATAATAATTAATAATGTTAATAGTCGGCAATCACTGCCATAAGGCGAAATTCTCGATGTAAAAAGCAGCCGCGTGTGTGATGGTATTTCGTAAGTCTCAGAAACAGTATTAATTTCGTTAAGTTCGTTTCTTACAGCTCACCTATAACCTCGATTCCACTAAATTTCAGTTTACAGAAAATACCCGATTTATTTATCAACATCACAGAGGAATGGCTCAGTGGACCACGATGAAGCATTGAACCAATAATTGCCAATTTAACGTATTACATCGATAGCTGCGCTGATACGAGTTACTGTTAATTTGAACGCGCTCGTTGCGTCGCATTCACACCAGATTGTAATTACGTTATTACCATTGTACGATTTATGCTAATAAGTAATTGTGCGCCTAAAGTTAAATAAGTTTTTTAATGTTTAACACCGTCGCCTATGGACTCAGTAAGCCAGTAACTCAAAAGCCATCATTGATGCGTTGACAAGAAAGAAAACAAGGGCCGAAGAAAGAAGAAGAAACAAGAAAGAAAGAAAGAAAGAAAGAAAGAAAGAAAGAAAGAAAGAAAGAAAGATGGTATAATAATTTTTAATGTGACTTGCGTTGAGCTAGATGTAATTACACAAGATATACAAATTCATTGAAAATGTCTTCTTTACACAAACATTAGGTAGGTATATTACACGCAGCAGCGTGTCAAGTCAAGTTCAAGTAATTGGCAACACATATTGGCACAAGTACAATTGCCTTGTGTATATTTACGCAATACATCTGGAGCTAATTTTGATCTCTTCTAACAACACAGAAATTATTTCATCTAGAAACTGGTTTGTTTACTTAAGCCCCTTACATTGACTATATTATCTAATTTTATAATTGTAGCACAAAAAGATATTGATATGACTATAAACGTATAAAAAGTTGTTTTTATCATTGATTGATTTATATCAAAAACCTAACTCACTTCCAGTTGACTTATAACCTTGATATTTGGCTTCCAGCTGGGTAATAGGTATAAAAGGAAAATATCAGAAAACTGCATTTGTTGTGACTTTAAATATTTTGCCGGCATTTATAAAAGATATGTATAATAAATTGTAATGTCATTCCATTAAAACATGAATGGGCGCCGAGTGCTATATAAAAAATATGCGAGGTTGTAGACTTTGCCGACATAAGAATCGAATTGTGATCTAAATGTGTACCAAGTTCGGTAGACAATCCTCAATCATTTATTGAACTTAGGATAATTATGAACAATTAATAGGCACTTGTAACTTATTTTGACACTTGAACAAGTTTTTATTTTTAATCAAAATTATGCAATAATTGTAGAGGAAAAGAAGACGAATAAAATGTAAATGTGCTGATGTTAAGTAGAATTTAAGACAAAACTTGAACATTTTATTTTCGTTGCTCTTTCGCACCACTTTCAACCAGTTGTAATGACTGCGAGTTTATTCCTAATTGAAACAAATCCTTTGCTGTACAAGTTTACAGTTTAGTTCTGTAATAAAATAATTTATTTGAAGTCTTGTTACTTTATTTCTTAGAGCACAGAATACTTTTTTAGCGATTCGTAGTTATATCAGCAAATACTTTATTTAATTCTATTTTAGCCTTTACAGTGTTATATTGGCAACTTGGCACTGTTGGCCTTTCTCTTCGTGTCTTTCGTTGGTTTTTGTCATTGACTTATTATTATTACTAAAGTCAATGGTTTTTGTGGTCAATTATTTAACTCCCATTCGTTTTGTAAAATACTTGTCTTTTGACCCGTTTTAATGAATCAAACTGAATTAAAAGCTTATTTATTGTCCGTTTATAAGAATTTTAAAATTGTTTTAATGATTTTAAATTTGCTCTACTTCAGAGCCGGCGAGGCATGGGCCAATCATCTAGTGTTGTACATGTACATGTCATGTCCAATATCAATGAAGAATGGTGTCCCAATTAATTTCTGACAGCCTTTCATAAAAGCCACATTTTCTAGTTTACTTTTCTTGAACTTCATAAAAGATTACATTGTATATCTCCAACGTAATTCGCGGCAGGTTTTTAGGTCAAATAGTAAAATGAATATGGCATCATTAATACTAACAAGTAGCTACTGGTTCAAATAACTTTATTTACTGCGTCGTAATTCGCCCGTTTCGTTTTACGATCTCCGTAAGGACATATTTTGTAAAGGTGAGCAGTTATTGCGACGGTTGCTGGAATCCTTTTTATTACTAACATTTAATTTAACAGGCTCATAATATTATGACCGATCCCTGGTATTACTACGGGATTCTCATTTTCGATCGTTCATTGATATTACTTCACCAGATATGAAATTAAAAACCTATTAACGCAATTTCCTTTAATATTGACTAAATAACATAAAACCTTGGCATATTTTATGGTATTTTATTTAAGGCTTTATGCGGGATAGCTAATCTTTCTGGCTTTTTATTAAGTTAGGTTAGGGAAACATTTTATTTTTTTACTAAGTAGTTTACATAGTTTTGGATAGACAGGTACGAGTACCTAGCATAAAAATTTTCATCGTATTTACGGAGTTCAAACAGTATAGTTCATGACGACATTATAAAGGAACTCAGTATTAATACTGGAGCTTAAAACAAAACAATATTATGAATGGTAACAGGACACGGAAAGTTTAACGTCGGCTTTGAAACTGCTGCAACTTTTCCTTTATTATTTTTACCGCGAACTAAAAGCTAACAATTTTGCCGTCAACAGCGCAGCGCTTGTTTCCGACTAAAAATATCAATTCATTCACTAGTAAGTTTAATAGTTCCTTGCATAATTATGTATATTTAGTTAGTTACAAAAATTGGTATATAATAATTTTATAAAAGGCTACCACTTATTTTGAGTATACACTCCTATTTCTCATTCTCTGCTCATGAAGCACATTTATATAATATACACTTATACATATATAATAAGGGCCAAGCTATGGCACCAGGAGTCTATTCTGGAGTTACAATCAAGCAGAACAATCCAATGGTATCATTTAAATGTATAATATCCATTCGGTAGATTGGAGGAAAATGGTCATGCCAAAAAGACAGGTGTGATGTGGGAGTCTTCAAGAGGAGAATGAATAGTCTTTTATAAGTTACCGCGTCCAATCCAACATCTTAGCCATCAGGTTAACTTATCATAAGTGCAGCAAAGGTAAAGTAGATATTTGATTATTTGTTCAAATAGATGGAATCCTAAATACTAGACTATAAAATATCGTTAACGACCAGTAAGCGTTCTAATAATTTCGCTTCAACGTTTTATCGATTGGAAAGACATTTATCACTTTTGGCCAACATCGAGTAATCTTGTAAGGCATCCAGGCGACATTGTAAAATTCTCGATAGCAGAACGGCTGGAAGTTAATTCTAACAAACGACCAGTGCCGGCCGAATGCAATCATGTCTTAAAGTGGATAAGTTCGTTGGACCGGCGCCAATTTCAACCGATAAACGGCATTTACCCTTAAGAGTACTCTTTTGTAACGAGTATGAGCATGAATGACAGTTCATAAAATATATTCTACAGTCTGATGCTGATTAAAAGTTTGAACTTTATTAAGATTATCAAGATAAAGTTACTTTATTATTGAAATTTTTGTGCTAGCGGTTTGGGGATCTAATTACATATTCTTAATACGTTATTTTCTGTTAGTATGTAGGTAGTAAGTATTTAGGACCTAGTTGGCATGTACGTACCTTTTTTATGTACCTAGTGATTTGGAGATTCTTTCAAAAAGTTAAATAAAAAATACGTTTAAAAAGTCACAAACTTTATCTGTATGTGCCGTGGTCGCATCCTACTGCCTAGAACGGTTTCGCGTGTTCTCACTCTTCTGTTATTAAAATTTTTGTATATTATTGTAGCATATTGCATATATGTACCTATAGCCTAAAATTCCAGGTATTGGTGAATTTCGTCCATGAGTAGCAGTATACCAAAGGCATCACAGACGAGTTGCCAGGCCAGCCAAGAAAGTCGAGGTGCCTCGCGCTTATTATACGTGATATTAAGAAAGTCGAGGTGCCTCGCGCTTATTATACGTAATATTATAGTATAGGCAATGACAAAAAGTTGGTAGGTACGTAATAATTATAATCTATACTTTTTAAAGGAATTAAGTTAGCAAACGAGCAGGCAGCACCACCTTTTCGCTCGTTGCCTCTAAAATAGTGTAACCGGATCCAATTAAATATACTAATACCTAATTAAAATTGTTGTTTTTTTGGTTTGGATACTTATTGTAAATGTAAGGAATAGGGTGTTTCCCTACTCTTTTTAAACCTAGATGAATAATTACATAGAACCCGAGACTTAGCAACAAATATTAATTATAACGTCCAAGGACTTGTATGCGCTAGAGAAAGGAAATAATTAATACCAATTTCCTGTCCGTTGCAAATTGCAGCTAGGAGTCATTGGAGTGTTTTAAGAGAAAATACTTTCTTCTATATGCGTTTTCAAAAATTTTAAACTTTTCTTGTACGAGTACAAGTAAATTATATTGCACAAGTTTATAACAAATACATAATTAAAGATGAAATATATGTAGTATAATTATGTTTTCAGACCGTGATTTTATCGGTCGGTATACCATTAAGAGATTTATTGTTGTTATTGTTTTATACCGAAAATGTGGGTTTTCTAAATTACAATTTGAAAACAAATCTACATAAAATTATGTCTTCGCTTCAGTAAACGTATGCCTTAAGTACCCTCACTGGAAATAAATTTTGGAATTAATATTTTTAAAATATTGTATATTTCTGAAACATTTGAAATAAAACAAACATTAAATGTTACCACAAGCCTACTACGGTAAAAACCGCATTCAAATTGGTAAAGCGTTTCTGACAATAATCGGAACAAACGCACAGACATGCTGAAAAACCGACAAACAGACTGAAAAGGAACAAAAGGTCAAAATTAAAAAAAAACCATTGTAATCTACAGTAGACTACAATGGTTTTTTAAATTTTGTAACTTGTACTTGTTACTATTTGAAACATCTTCAGTGAACAGACATCTATCGATTACAGTTTTATTATAATAAAGTAGATATATAAAGTAGAGGTATAACTATATATAATGAAAGTCATGTTAATTATTTTCCGAAAGCTTAAACGAAGTAGGGAAAAAGAAATAAATTCTATTTCCCGGTGGCAGTTGGTCCGCCGCGGCCCGCGCTACACCCGACTGCTATTGCGAGCAAATCCATTTTCTCCGTTTTTTGCTTTATTCCGACTTTTGTCTTTTTACTCACAATTTCTCTCGGCCACCGTTTGCACTGGAGCAGTTAGAGTACACTTCAGGTCTTATCATTTGTGATGCTTGTGCCTTCTAATTGGTGTGTTAGTTTTACTAAACCAAAAATATATATTAAGTTAACGTTTTAACTCACATACTTATGTAGTACATAGTCTTAGGGCCTGTTTCACCGGTTACATATAAAGTTCCGGATAGTTATCTGACATTTAATGCTATCTACCTATTATAGGCTGCTAATAACTTTTTTCTGTTTCACCATCTAACTCCCGGATAATTTAACTGATACATAAAGTTGACAGTTGACGGAACGGCAACGTCGCTTTTTTGCGTTTCGTTACTACTACGTAAATTATCGTCATTTGAAAACAATTTTAAAAACCTAAATAATAAAATACTTTTTGATCAAAATAATCCAAGTCAAGTTTTATTATATTATCAAGTTTAATTTATCAATAAAGAACGGAAATAGTTGGATTCCTATGCTTTACTAGGTATTCAAATTCTAAATATGTTTATAGAAACAAAACGCAAGACATGTGTCATTTTATTTTTTTCGTTTCCGCCATTTGACTTGACAGATTTTTTATCCGTCGCATAACGCCTCTAACAGCCACTTGAAGTGGCAGTTATCATAACCAAAACCAACACTTTATTTGTCAGATACTTCTATCCGAGACCTGTGAAACCAAAAGTTGTAGTTTATTTGGGAGTTAAGTTCCTAATAGGCTATCCGGAACTTTATCCGTAACCGGTGAAACAGGCCCTTAGAATAGTAAAATACTGTTATGTAATATACCTATACCTTACATAGTATAGGACCCTTGTAACGGCACCTCGGCGCCGGCGGTCCGTCAAGTTAACCATTACGCCATACGGGTTGTAAGAGTTCATAATATTTCCCTATCCGTATTTTTCCAAAAATGAGTTATAATACGCAGAATAAATTTCATAGCACATGAAAAAAACAGAAGAATAATATAATAGGTACGTTGATTTATTGCTGTGTTATCTACTGCAAATTTTACATGCGTCCTTGTATTTATATACTTACAGTCTATACTAACATTACTAACCCTTATAAACTGTTTGTAATTTTGCAACGAGTTTTTAGCAGGGCCCTAATTATTTAATCATTTAGATAATGTGTTACACTGTCTTTAATAAAATTAATTTTTATCACGAACTGTATATATACCTACATATTTCTTTTTATAAAACTTTTGTTTTTTTCTGACCGAGTAGAAAAACATCTAGTAAACAGAAAATGGAAAACGGCGAACTACACGTGAAAATTCAATGAAATTTAACTTTTATTTTGCTACTGTATCTAAAAGATACTGTTTCAAATAAAGGATACAATCACTTTATTCGTCTGGAACATAGAAGGACACTCGGCATTCGCTCGCACCGCAGGGACCGTTTCAAGCAATATTTTCTCCTCTTAGTATGCAGTGGCGCGAGGCTGCTATGTGCCCTCAGGGGGCAAGAGCAAGAAAATTGGCCCTCCACCGACCTTCATAGATTCTATTAATTTTTCTCAGAGCAATCTTTATTGAAAGTAATGTAATAAATATCCATAATAATACCACGTTCAGCATTTTGAAGCAGCTTTCATGAACGGTAATAGAAGGAAAAAAACGTGCAAGGTGTTCAGATGACAGCTAATAGAAATGTATAATGACTCTGAATTTGAAGTTGAATTTAATTACAATGAATTTAATTAAATTTTAAAGGTATCCACTATCCAGATACGCATTTAACCTTCTATACTGCATTAATTATGAAGGAGATGTTTAAAAAAAATTATAAAGTTGTGACACCATAGTTGGTGCCATATGCGGTAGGGGGTTAAAAAGAGAATTTTTAATTTGATTTAATTTAATTAAAACTGAATTACAAAGAAACTACACATAATTTTAAATACAATATTCTTTGCACGCCAGAAATGGAAAAATACTCTATTATGTTAATTGTACGCTGACAACTGTACCTACCTATATTTTATGTGTATAGCAAATAATAAGTAAAATGAAATGAAATCCCAATGTAATTAAGTCAATGTGTTACTGTTATCATCGTAGGCGATAATCATTTTAATATTATTTGAAGGATTATACGACTTTCCCCGCTGGTTAATACTAACCTAACCTAACCTAACCATTTTACCATTTTGGATGGCCGTAATGTACACAGTGAGAAAAGAAAGCAACAGAGGATAATGTGTGTAAGAGGCTCCATCCATCACTGGGTCACCAAACCTACCTCCACAACGTTGCAACCTGCTGAACAACAGGTGAGGTTATTACGCCAGTGCCATCCGAGGTCCCTGGGTTCTGTAGGTACCACCATGGTACCCATGTATTATGGTAAGTTTGTTGCCCACCTAAGGGCTAAAAATAATGCAGTCTTTAGTTCAATACCCCCAACGTAAATATAGCTTGTTACGTTTATGACTGTTAGGATAGGTAGATAAGATTTCTAGCTCTGTTGACAATCCTATGCAATCGTCATCATGAATAATGTGTAGTGTTGTTGAAGCAGGTCATAGGATCTTCTGCGCGAGCACGCCTTCATAAATATTTCAGCTCACGTCGCGGCAGAGATTTACAGCGCCCGTTAACACTGCATTATGCATTCTGCAAATAATCACATTATTACCGTCGCTAAGTAATGCGCGGAAAAATGGAAATCTCAGCGAAAACTTCGGTAATTTAAATAAAAATAAAGTCGGGTGCTTTTCATTTTCATTTTTAATTTTGTTATTCATTATACATTTCCCGATGAGCTATAGGTTTGAAATTTTTAATGTAACTCATATTCGATAGATGATACTGAAGATAAAGTGGGTTGAGGTCGTGTCTTGTCATGAATGTGTGAATGTTGTGATCTGATTTTTCTTTCCTAAATATTTTTTCTCAGTTTTGATATTACTCAATAACTGGCAAAACAGTTTACAGTTTGTTATTAATATGTAAAAAGAACAAATAAGTACCTACGGTTTCCTTAACTTAGTTAAAAGTTACTTGATTTTAGTTCGGTGTTATTATCCATTTTACCTGTCGTCGCGTCGTTTCTTCGTGAGCTTTTGTTAAATTTAATCCAATTTTTAAAAAACCTGAGCTCAAAGTTCAGTTATTCATTTTAAAGTTTTATTGACAAAGTCATTCAACTAATGTTACTGAAATTCAAACTGTTTCTTTCGAATCTTTGAAATCTATTTACATTATATGGATTTTTTCACTTGAATTATTTTACACCTAATATACCTATTAGTTACATTAGGAAGAAGTCAATGGTTTGGCAACGTATGATTAAATGACTAGCATTTAATAATCATGCTCTTTTGTACTAAGACTATGAATTGCAATTTTTTAAAGCACGTCAGTATTTTAATCGCAGGACAATACACTAATTAGTCAAAAAAATTGAAGTTAACACTTTAATTATACCATGGATTGTACTCGTATTATTCATATTATAAATTATAAATAACATCTTTATAAGGAGATAAAAACGCAAACGAAAAATAGTGAACTTTTAAAATGTTGTTTAGTAATAATATTATGTAATTACATGGATAATGCCTTTAAATCCTATAAAACCTATCTTTCTACTTTTTCTGATACATTATTTAGGTGCTTTTAAAAACTATTATTATTATTATTAACCTAGTCGATGACCCAGCCTGCGAAGCGGGGAATCCCGGATTGGATTTCCTGTCGGGGCAAAAATTTATGGTTGACCTCGATTTGTGATAGTAAGGTCTTATTTGTCCACACGAATTACGACACAGGTATCCCATGTGATGCATGTTCACACACACATGTATACGCTGATGACGTAACATTTCGATTTCTGCAGTCATTGCATCGTAGCCGAGCTGCACTGGGGCGGCCCAACCCGCGACGCAGTGTCGAACCCTCATGAATATTCAACCGCCTCCCTTTCTGCCCTCGTTTCGTCGTCCGTTACACTCTGATTTTGAGGTTACTTTTAAATGGAAATTTAGCTTTTAGCAGTTTGGGTACTTTATTTCTGAACCAATCATGTATATCATTAGGTAATTTTAGAATAGGTTCCCTTATTGCAAATGTACCTATCTAACCACCAACTATTCTTACAATGTTAGTGTAATCCACATAGTCATGCGCCGTTAGAATATAAATTGAAAATTCAACATTTTTTTTTCTCACAAGCGCACATTTTTGGAAACCTCTTTTTGCTATCGTAGGCTTCAGAGTCAATTAGCATTTAACACCTTACAAGGTTCATGTTTTTGTTGTACATCCCCGTGTTATTCCGCTTCATTATGACAGAGTGCCTATAATCTTAAATACTTTATGTACGTTGATTAAAAGGCGAATAGGTCATGGCGCTGAATGGTATAGTGATTGAATCGTGATGTGACTGCGGTTCATGATTATATCTCAAATTTTATCTTGACTAGAGTCGCTGAATATATAGTAAAATTTAAATTCAAATAATGTCTTAAATCTATTGATATATTTAGGTAATTATACTCATACTTTTGAAATAACAAAAGTATCGTGTGCAACTTAATTTTTCTTATAAGTAGGTACATATTATTTTTGAAGTTACTTCTTTTGGCGCTTTACTCCTTTTTGTCTGCTGTTGCAGGCACATCAAATAATTGATATCAAAAGGAAAATGAAAATTAACTGATTATGCTTAAAAAACATAGTAGAGTTTAATTTATTATTATGGGACTCATATTAACCAATTATGGGACTAATATTACTGAAAACCATTCGTAGAACACTGAATGCGAAGATGCGAATTTAGTGACAATCGTGAAAAAAGAAAATTGTTTCCATTTATGAGCAACAAAACCCGAGTCACGTCTGTGCATCGTGAGGCCCGGCCCTCGGTAGGGTTAGCAACTCAAAATTTGTAATTTTGTTTTTGTTGTTTTTTTCAAACATTTTTCGATACTAAAACTACACTGTCGTCTGGTCAATTAGCTGAATATTATAAAAAAGACATTTACTGAAAAAGTCCGGATCTTTTAGATACAAAAGATACAAAAAATTGTTATAAATTCAATGTTTGAATTAGAAGTAACACGTGTTTAGTTACATAACATATAATTTTAAAAATGCTTATCCAATTCTTGTTTCATTTAAAAGCTTTCATTTTAAATATCCTGACAAAATCAAGAATCAGACAAAGCTACACAAAAGACAAAAGTGTGGACATGTCCGGACAAATCCGAATAGGAGGTAACCCTGGTAAGTAATTCACACGGAAACGAGTTCTCTGTACGTGTTTTTGCACATCCTCTACATCTACAGCCACTTGTATGGTAACAGAGTAAATTGCGAGTTAAACGATAACACCATCATATATGTACCTATGTACATTTATTTTTGTATCACTAAGGATAGATGTATTTTCCATCTCTTTTTATTATCTATATGTTTCTCCTATGTGCGTGCGTATATATTATTTTTAAGACACCCGGGTGTGTAAGAGTGTAGTTGCCTCTGGTAACTGGACTAACCATTCTAGTTTCGAGTTGAGTCTTCTTTTGAGTCGGTCATAGTTGAATTTTTATTTTTATTCTTAATCTGGGTGTGTGTGTGTGTATCTATAGTGTGTGTGTATATTGTTCATGGCATCCACAACACAGGAGATCATAGTGTAGGGCTATGACTGGCTATTAGTGTGTAGCGTTTCTCGAGAATACACAACGATAATTTAATAGTACTTAACCGTTCTATAATATTACATAATAATGATTAAAGGAGTAGTAATATATTATTTGGTGTCATATTATCCTCTAACTTATTTGTCTACAAGGTAAACAAAGACAGTAAGCTTTTGACCTGGCTAATAAATAAATTTCCGTCAAGTGTAGAAAATGTAGGTTAGTTACCTTCGCGGAAAACGAACTTAAATGTCAAAAGAAAATTCTTCATTCATAAACTTAGTGGCACGCCATGACGGAGTCAATGTCGCAAATTGTGGAATTACGGGTTTATGTCCAATAACTATTTTGGCCCTTATGAAGTATCACATAAGATTGAAAGTAGATTGCAGACAGATTGCTGTGCATCGCAATGAGAGTTGGAAAAATTATGTTGCAAAAGAAAGAAATGTTGTTAAAGCGTTGCTCGTTTTAACCCATTTGCTCGGTTCCTTTGTGTGATCTAAATTAAACTAGTTGAGTTGGATGTTAGTGGATTTTCTTTAATGTTACCAATTTAGCTCCACGTGGAGTAATTGGTGCTCCACTAGAAAATTTATCTTCTTTTATGTGAATTATAATATATAACAAACTCGTTTCTTAAGACTCTCTCTGTTAAGAGTAAGTATTGGTACTCAATTTTATTTCGTTTTTAAAGCCTGAAAATCCTATTGCCTACGATTTAAACATTAGGTACTTTATTTGAATATTATTCTAGTTATTTTTTTGTGAGGTTAAAATTAAATTTATTTGCTTGGCAGTGTAAATGTACCTTTGTGAAGATGAAAGTAGTTCCCATTTTGAATTATTTGTAAAAGACTTTAATGCATTTTTGTTAAGTAACTAACATGAATATTAAAATAAAATACACGAGGAATTAATCTCTCATTATCGGGTGGATTGCCGTTCGTTACATTTAACAATGAATGTTAATAAACTAGATACATTCAGATCCAATTATGTCCAAGTTCGACCAAAACCAATATGCTCGTGGTTTGTTATTCGAATTAAGCCATTATACCTGCTACAGGGGTAACGTAATTATTCAATAGCGATGAGTGGTCTGGTTTATGTTACTATGATCTCACTGACAATTATCTCATGTCTATAGGTAGATCAAACATACCTATAATCATGGTAAACATATCATTGATGGATGAAAGGTTTTTCAAAAGGGTGTTCTGGAAAAATAAAACCCTTATACACTCATAATAAGTTTACACACTCATACCCCCACTAGGATTCCCTGTGTCGCGGGTGGCATATACGTATAACACATCACTAACACCCACGACCCAAAACATAAATGCCTGCCCTGGTCGGGAATCGAATCCGGGACTCTTTACTTTACAGGTAGGGTCACTACCAACTAGGCTATGGAGTCGTCAACGGATTAACTAATGACACATGTCCATAAGCAATCTATCCCTTACTTGGGATAACAATCTTTATCTTTTTAAATTATATTAAATCTAGAATTATTTCACGGATCATGACAAGTAAAGTGTTTATCTAAGTGTATTGATTGGAACGCAAAAATTCTTATTTCTTATCAATATCAATAAAGACTATCTAGACAGGTTAAAGTAACTGGTTGTTATTTCCCTTGCAATAATCGCAGAGTGCTACCAATTAAATTGTCAAAATAATGAATAAATGGAAATGAAATAAAACAAAGTCACTGCGCTTCATTTACTTTTTATTTGAAGAGTAATTTTTAACGAAGCCAATTTCATTGGACCACACCGAGTTCAGCCAACTGAAATCCGAGTCGGCAGTACGTGACTACAATCTAGTGTTCTGGGACCGAACAAATAATATATTAAGATTTATACCTTTTTATTGATACAAATAATTAAATAGTGTTCCTGATTTATTGTACGGAAGGTTGCAATTGGTGTGTATTTTATTCTAAGCCAATGATTAATTTAAATGAAAGATTAAAAGTGTGTGAACTGTACAAATTCGCATTTGAACGTGGAATGTGACTTTTGTGCATGTCTTAGTACCCAAACTCGAAAAACATGTACACGGGGTTCTAGAAATTGACAATTACTTCAGATTAATATATGTTATAAAACTCTTCCGTTACTGAGTTACTGACAGACTACCGAAAAGTAGTAAGTATATCTAGTAAAGTCGAAACTACCGAAAGCAAGAAGCTGAAATTTGGCATGTAGGTATGTATGTTCCTTGGGGAGTGTACTAAGAGAGGTGCATTAAGAGAGGATTTATGGTAATCCCCCCCAAGGGGATAAAAAGGGGATAAACTAAAATTTTTATTTCTTCAATGGATTTACACAATTTCAATTTGTTAAATAATCTCTCATCAGTCTATATAAAAATAGCAATCGAATAAATCAGATGATATCTCGGCAGGTCCAGACAATTGAGATTAAACGAAACAGTATTAAGGTCCATAATCCCGACAGAGCATCTTTTATCTTTAATTCATTAATCTGGACGCAGCCTCCGGGACTCTAATTGTTTAATGCGATAAAGCCGACTCGGTAGATGGACTAACTTAACTACGCGCTCCACGTACAAATTTATTGGTTGGTGACAGTCGAAGATGATTTAACGAGAACAAGTTTTGTAATTAGGTACTATAAAAGGTAATAGCATTTAAATGACTACCCCATAGCCTTGCTGGTAGTGACTGCGAAGCGTTCCCAGGTTCGATTCCCGGCCGGGGCCCATATTTATGTGTCAGATAAATGTTTTTTCTCGGGTGTTAGTGATGCGTTAACTATGTTGTCAATTATACCCGCCACATAGGGAATGTTAGTGCGGGGAAGTGAGTGTGTTATAGCGTTTAGTTCTTTCTTTATTTTCTCTTCTTTCTTTCATGGCCCGCAACGGCGTTATAATGCCTTTGGTTTAACTGGTGTCCACGGCCAATGGTGACCACTTATCAGATCCTTTTTTGCTAGTTTGTTGGCTGTAAACGTTAAAAATACGTCATAATGTCAATTATTATGTATTGTGTCTGTTTGGCACATGGAACTTCTGGGAATCAATCCCAGTAGTTCCAACAAATAACAACTGTAAAGAAACTACGGAGAATACACCGAAAATATTACTGTGGTATTGAGAAGGCGTTAGATTCATCAAAATTTTGCTTGTATAAATCAAAAGATCACTTTAATGACGTAGAGAAGCGAGGTTAATGGAAATAAATGAATAGTTATAAAAACTAAAAACACGCTTTATAGTGCTAAGTGAATAATAATTTTATCAAATTAGTGTATTGTCATCGGTCCTCAATAAATCTACAAAGTTTGAACGAAATCTGGCCGTTTAAAGTGGGTCAAAATCGCGCCCAAAGAAGTCGGTTACAAACAAACATACAAACATACAAACATACAAACATACAGGTGAAGCTAATAAAAAGCGTGTAAAAAGAGTGGTTGTATGTTGTATGTACAGTGATATGATGGTTCCAACCAATTAGCGTGTCCAATTAGTATGTCTGAAGGGTTTCTACTGTTCTTCTCTTTATGCAGTAATGATAAGGGACAAAGATAAAACGCCAACAAATTTTGACGCCATAGACCTTATCTAATTGATACTAGTAAACACAAAATGGGAATTGTTTATTTGGCATAGATGTGTCGCAAAATTAGAACATTTCTCACATGACTATTTCAGTTTATAAAGACTATACAATCTCCAGTCACAATCTAAAATATTTGTTTGATTCAAATCAAATACAGTCTTAACATTGCAGTGTCATGTATATGTGTATCAGATACGCGAAACGTCTTGTGCAAATGCGCTACAAACGGCTTCATTTATTCTGAGCTTAGAGCCTAACCAACTGTGAAATACGCTTCCTGAAATATGAGCCAACGTAATCTTGATACCAATTTTTGCACAACATTATTCAAGGTGAGGGATGGTGCTTACATATACATATAAGAGTAATCACAAGACGGTAAAATGTCATTCAAAGGTGAGACCTTTTTAATTATAAAGTAAATGGTATTTTAAGATCAATTAGTGAGTTTTGCTGCATACAAAAGACAAGTCAGGATTAAAGCAGACTTAATTTGAACGTCTGTGTCGGATGTAGCAATTTTCTGGTACATTAAACGTGAACGCCGCGACCGCACGCCATTGCATCGCTCACGATTTTAACAAAACGCCACAAATAGACGGTAGCAGAAGAATCACTTTGTACGTCCTTGATTATACATTAGACGTCAAACGTTTTTATTGCTGGAAGTATTTTGTTCTAACACAATCTCTTCCCTCGGTCGGTCGGTCTCGGTATAAATACGTCCAAAATTGTAATCGCACATCATAAACTTGGAACGTTCGTATTCTCTAAGCTAAAGCTCTATACATAAAGCTCTATCCAAACAGCTAATACCACTTGATCAGCGTACAGGGATGCGCTAATTTTTGTGAATTATGAATCAAATCAACGCTTCGTTACAGAAATAGTTAATTGGTTAGAAAAACTTAGATATTAATGAAAAATATTTAGATATACGACTTATTTCATTACCTACCTAAATGGTGTGCCACCGATCATTCACAGATGAAGAATATAATAATACCTAACGAAGTACAGACTTGAACGTTTTAATACCATCTGCGGCTGACAGCTAATTAAACTCTTATTTACACAATTTTATTTTCATCATGAAATACATTTACGTTCTAGTATATTTAAGTAGTACTAGTTTATTATTTATAGCGACTGTAATATTATGTAGAAAGATTTGAACGGGAACAGAATACTAATATTTGTAAATTTAAATTTTAAAAACCCCCGACTAAGAAAATCCTCTAATGGCTGATGATCATCAAACGCCTGCACAGATCTTAATAAACCAACCAATCAAGAACCATTTCTATGATATAGCTTTCAAACGAAAAAAGTCGCATCTAATTTAGTCCATACCTTTAGGAGCTACGATGATCTACTGATTATGATGACTAAGATGGTCGGCTCTCATAAAGTCTACCGGACCTTTGCAACTGCAACACAATTGCTGTTAAAACAATTATTACGCGGTATCTTTATTTTTTGCCTTTATTTCTTGGCCGGTAACGCGTCAGATGATATACATAGATATCCCCGAGTGGCGGCAAGTTTACGCGATTTCTGACTGCTATAAATATAAGTAAAACTGATTTGGGCCTTACCTTGATCATAGCCTTGAGCATAGCGTACCGGGTGAAGACGTTCCGTTGGGACTTGGATTCATTGTATCGCTCCATGAGAGTCACCAACGCCTTCTTCGCGGTGTCATAGTTTTCATCCAGACGAACTCGTACTGCTCGGAGCCGCTCGTTCGTTTCAATCACCTCTTCTTTCGTCTGTCCGCCTGGCAGACAATAATATAAAAATCATCATCATCGCAACCCATGACCGTCCCAGTGCAGGGCTCGGGTTTCCTCTCATAGTGTGAGGGGTACAGGCCATAGTCCAACATTATCATAATGATAATGATAACTTATTCGCAAAAATGCGTTCGTTTTACATCGTTTACGTGTGTTAAAGTGTTACAATTGTCTTACAACATTTCTAGAATATAAATCAAATAATTATTTAAGAAACTAGCTGACCCGGCGAACTTCGTACCGCCTAACAGTCAATTCTTTATTTTATTTTTTTAATACTTATTCTGCTATTCGGCTACCTTCCTGGAACCCCTCCACTAACACTTAAACTTTATGGTATGGTATTAAAGTTCAATGAATCTTTTGTATGGGAATATAGAAAAGTGTTGTTTTTAGACTTTTTCAGGCAATTTTTTAAATTTTTCTCTCCGTAATAACCATCCTCGTACTTTAAGGAATATTATAAAAAAGAATTAGCGAAATCGGTTCAGCTGTTCTCGAGATTTGCGTTTACCAACAAAATCAGCCATTCATTTTTATATATAAGAAGATTAAAACATTTTATTCATCATAAATACCTACTTAAATTCTGCATTTAACAGATCTTTCTCCGTGTATAAATTTTGTATTAACAGCCATTAACAGCAATTTTTTTAATAGCGCTGTTTTGTAGACAAAGATATTAATTCTACCGGTAAGTACTGTGTTAGTAATTTTTCTGCCATGCTGGCGAAGTGCAAATTTGCAGCCTTCACACACCTTTGAGAACATTATGGACAACAATTACGTGCGCAGTATCAAACAAAAAACAATGCTTTCTAATAAATAGTGTAAAGCAATGCTTTCGTAAATATAAGACAGACAGACGGATTTACCACGTATTCGAAAGAGATCAGTATTATTACGCTCCAACGTCTCCAATTAATCATGCTCAGCCACGATTGCTCTGTCAATGGTAAACGAATAAGAAGATAAATGTATTTCACGTGCGGTTACGTGTTTAATGTATCACCGAAATAACAATTACTGTGTTAAATTAACTCAGTTCTATATTTATTTATTTTTTAAAAACTACCTACTCACGTAACCATAACGGTACGGTTACGTGAGTAGGTATCTACTTTTTAATGCGCTTAACATGTTTACAATAATTTATTTTATATATTACTTTTAAGTATAGATAACATATTTGTACTCTTAGGCACAAAAATAATATTATCTGTTCATTCCAAAACTTTGCGTGACAAAAAATCGTTCTTATCAGGGTTAACGCAAAATTTATAGTAATAATAATTTAAGGTAATAAAACCTTAAATACGAAATAGTTATTGAAGCTATTACGACTGACAGTCATTAAAATAATCACGGGGTTAAAGGACAATTAATTGCATTATCTACATAAATGAAGCTCCCAGGTCACTTAATTCAGAAGTCTATAGAATTCCGTGTTGAATTTGCAGAATTTTATTAATGATTCAATGTGAATAAAGTTACTTCCGTGTTTCACTAGGTAATGTAAAATTCTTTATTCTTTTTTTTTTCATTGCTTTCGTTAATAGTTAAAAACATAATAATCGATATACAGGGTGTCCCGTAATCAATGACCCAACGGAAGGATGGTTATAGGTAGAGATCATATTCAAATTTTTGACATCACTAATTTCAGAGCTATCGGCCTTTTTTTAACAAATTTAATATTTCGCCTGAATTACATAATTATTTAATAAATCACATTATTACTTAATAATATTTTAATGCAATATGATTGGGAAGCCTTAATACCTTCTTGCTTTAATATTATTTTTGTATTAATTTGGAAACTACTGAACGCAATGGAGAAGGCAAAAGGGTCAAAATATTACTATCAAATACACCTAAAATCCGAGCTTAGGTCATATACATTACATAACTTTTTATTTCACTTCAATACATGCAGTATTTCCGAAGTTATAAAGACGAGAAGTTCAAGCCCTTTTTTGAATTTCCGCGCTTACGCTATGACGTCACGACGTGGCTCGGCCGCGAGCATGATACGGCGCAAGTATAGAAAATATGGGTCTATGCAGTTCAAAAATCTATAACTTTCTTATTTCTATAGATACAGACTTGAAATTTTGCATAGATGTAGTAGATAGTATGTGAATTATATATGTTATTTTATTATTGATAACTAAGGTTTGCTCGCGGCTTTACTTGAGTTTAAATTAACATTTCGGTCAAAAATCCCTATCAACTACGCGCGACTACTGAGAGATGACGTCATCGAGTAGTGACCGCCCGCCTGCGTTTTTAAAAAAACCAACGTCCGTAAATACGCACTTTGATCGTTAATATCTCAGCCATTTATTGAGATATGGAAAAAGTAAAAACACAGTTTTTCTTGTAATTTTTTATAGATTTATTTGACGTGTAAAAAAAAATTCGTTTGCCTGGTCCATTAGCTGACAGGAGAATGATTATTTTTGCCGGCAATTTTCTCACGCTTCAGATGAACTCCAGAACCGTAATTATTAGTTTTTAATCTAACCATTGTCAAAGTGTCAGAATCAGAATTTAGAACAGGGGTTTTTTTATAAGTAAGAAAATTATATAAAAAAAGTATAACAATATTATGGTATAGGTAAGTGGTATGGTATAAGTTTTTGATGCAGCACGTTATTTAGATGTAAAATCATGGTTATCATGAGTATAATGAATTAAGTTGTCATCTATGTCGAGAAGGTATGTTGAACTGTAAATATCTTAATAATATAAATATATTTTTAACCCCGTTTAGTTTTGAAAAATACTTACGTGACTTGGTAATCACTTTTATTTACTAAGCTGATCAAGTTAAGTAATTATGAAGCCATTTTAGGCCATTTCCCGATACTTTAATGGTCATTGTCCTTTGGCATGTATGTACTCGTATGTTCCTTGAGGATTGTCAGAGAGGATTTTTGGACCCTTCCCCCCTCCCCTCAGGGGAATAAAAAAGGGGATACACTGAAACTTTTATTTTCTTCAATGGATTCATTTGAAACGTTGTATAATATAGGTTCCTCAAGTGATGCAAGTGAGCACTATTTTTGGAAATTATGGTATTTGTAAAACAAGTCAGAAGAAAAAGCGCTGTCGAGGTGATATAACCGAATTTCAGGCGGCGAAGCCGTGGGTGGAAGGCTTGTATTCTATATCAAAACTTATGTTACATTTAGAAATGATAAATATTGCGTAGGTATACCATTTTAATTTCGACCTAACTGCACAGACCGTAGACAATAAATTGTGTTGAAAACCACGTCGTAACAATAAAAAACTAAATCAGAGAACCATGTAGTTATAAACAACTGGAATACGTAGACCACAAACCACAATGCAACAAGTGTAGGTACCGCATTTGGAGCTTTGTGTAAAATGTATGTGTGCCATGCGATCAAAATATTTCGTTGTAATTTCCAATAACTGAATCAACGATTTGTATACAAATTTGACCTCTATAAAACCTCTTTCCTCTAAAAAGTTTTGTATTAACTAAGTATAATAGTGAGTACAAAAATATGTAATTTACCGACGCCTATAATATTCGTACTTCCTTTTTAGTGTAGAACGCGGAAGCAATCTTACTTTACTTTTAGTTTCTTATGAGGAAACTAGCACCTGGTAAAGGATGCGTTTCTTATTACTTACTGTTACCGAGTTCCTGCAAAGTTTCCATGTTACTTTACTGACGGAAATAGGAAACGGGCGTGTTCCACCTACACCAACGGATGACACACACACAAAGAGAGAGAGATTCACACAAAAACAAAAAAAAACAAAAAACACCGGTTAAGTTCCGTCGTCGATAC
Source organism: Ochlodes sylvanus (assembly GCA_905404295.2). Classification (NCBI taxonomy): domain Eukaryota; kingdom Metazoa; phylum Arthropoda; class Insecta; order Lepidoptera; family Hesperiidae; genus Ochlodes; species Ochlodes sylvanus. The sequence goes on along the minus strand of FR990131.1, from coordinate 4,455,641 downwards.
GACCGAACAATACTAACCCTAATTTGGTCAATAACAAGGTAGAATGTAGAAAAATCCGGTTATTTTTTACTTTTTTTATTATGTTGTGACAGCCGCAAGAGTAAAATGAAATTTTTGAAAAATTCAGGTGTTATCTATTTCTGTTTCCGAGTCCGAGATATAACCTTCTGACAGACACACAGACAGCGGAGGCATATTAGTAGGATTCCGTTTATCACTTTTTGGGTACGGAACCCTAAAAAACGAGGTTCAACCGAGTGTACTTTGTTAGTTTGGGTGATCATCTATTACTTAAGCGTACTTATTGGTAGTTCCGACTTGAAATTATTAATTTATAATTTATTGTGACAGAACTTAAATAAATTAAGTATGCAATAAACAGTTTAAATAAATAAACTTAAATTACCCTATTATTGTGGCGCCATTGAGCTCTAGATGGTTTATTCCTTTAATGAAAGATAATTACATTGTTTAGCAAATTTCGTACAATAAATCGCTAAATGATGTCTGATTTCTAAATTTTCACAATTAAAGCAACATGTTTCAGACACTTCACGACAAAGTTTAAGCGGCAATTTGTCCAAGGGTAAAAAAGTTTTGGCACAAAATAAAATAAGATTTACTTTGTATTCACACCCAAACAATGACCGCTCGTAAAATGTGATGAGTGAAAAGTTACTTATCGAAATACCGAACCCTTTGTAAAGCGTTTTTCAATTAAAATGTGTTGGACTGCAGAAGTGATGTAATTGTGTATTAAAATCCGTTTCTGAGAGATCCCGATTTCCGTCAACTGGACAGTCTCGACAAATTGAAATTCATGAAATATTAAGAGTAGAAAATTAACAATTAAATTTCATTGCTTATCGAGACTGTAATTAAATAATGACGAAATATAATTCAATATTAATGAGCGAAAGCTAATGGCAGTTTAAAATGAAAGTAGGTATTTATGTTGTTTATGTTACTATAAGCTTTACAATTAAGAAATAACTTTATCAAAAAAACCTACTTTAAAAATGGTTGTCTGTAAAGTCGGTTTACGGACGATAATTTTACGTGATAACGTCATTAGAAAATAAGTAGAAATAAACACAAAACACGTTGTCGCGTATTCAACATTTGTTATAAACAGTAGCAGAAGTATTCTACACTACCCCTACACTCCCCAAGGGAAAATCATGCCAATTTTCAGCTTCTTGAGTTCAGTAGTTTCGGCTGGGCGTGGTTTGTCAGTCACTCAGTTCGCAACGTTTAGAACGCAAGAATTTTATATATGTATTTTTTTATGGCCTAAGCCGGCAAACGAGCAGACGGGTCACCTGATGGTAAGTGATCACCGTCGCCCATGGACATTTGCAACACCAGGGGCGTCACCAACGCGTTGCCGGCCACGAAGGAAGCGAAAAACCCGCTTCATGAAGGACCCCATGTCATAGCACTGTGGGAACACCGTTGTAGGAAGTTCGTGCCACAGTTTACACGTACGTGGCAGGAAGTGACGTGTGAACCGAACTGTGGACGAACGCCAGGTATCCAGGTGGTGTTGGTGGAACCTGACTTTACTTCGTGATGTGTTTAGTAGCAAAGCAATATTAACTATATCCCCATTTTTTTTTCAAATATCTTCCTCATTGAACCATCGATCAGTTACAGTCTTATTTTATGTATAGAATGGATATATTACTTGTTTTAAAGATAGTGTACTTACTAGAAGTGCCTTCATCTTTGACGTCCTGAACGATTCGCCGTACGCTTTGCGTGAACTTCCCGACCAAGTTAGTGCTTGCTGGAACAAAAAGAGATATAACTTTGAATTTGCCGTCTGAGAAAACAGACAAGGAAATCTTGCTCTTTTAATTTAAACAGATTTCAGACCTGTAATAATACTTCGTGCACAAACAGCTCATTTTGGCTCGATAAAAGTTGTAGGTGCATAAACTTAATCATCGTTCAAAGTTGGATAAAACTTTTGTATTGTTTGTAATTAGTGTTTTATGTAAATTACCGACAAACTTGCTGACGAGCCACCTGATGGTAAGTGGTCACAATCGTCTATGGACATCAGTAACACCAAAATCATCACCGATGCGTTGCCCGTTAAGAAATAAGGATACGAAAGAAAGGAAGACCACAGATACAATACAATACAATACAATACAATACAATACAATACAATACAATACAATACAATACAATACAATACAATACAATACAATACAATACAATACAATACAATACAATATACTTGATTGTGCACACCAGATAAAACATAAAAATACATACAATTACAAAGAGGTGCAGTAAATAAACACTGACGATACACAACACTTATCTTATCGCTAGAGTAGCGATCTCTTCCAGACAACCTTAATTATAACATTTGGAGGTAAGATTTTTTTACATGCCCAGCACAGTTAGCTAAAACCTTATGTAAAGTTTATTTAATTATATTTAGAGTTTAAATAAAAGCTTGTTTTAAAAAAGGATTTTTACTATTTTTACAAGTTTCAGTTTTAGTGCTGAAGAGGTTATAAAAAGCTGGTTGATTTCAATTCATCCACAACTTTTCCAGTTATGCGATTAACAAACGAAAGTTACAGTATTACATAGATTGTTTTGAAAACCAATATTTCGTTTCCAGGGTTACAATCCTAAAACAATTTTGGCTAGCCGCAGCGTGAGTTCGCAACACGATTTCGTACTCAAAGGGCCACCAGTGGCTGTAGAGCTGTCCGCGGATATTGGTAGCTTAACCGAGTGGAGCTCGCAACGGTTTCGACATCCTTATGCCATCATCCATCAGGCTTTGAACACATCGACAGTTAATACAGACTGGTTCTAGTGTTGATATTGCCATAGAAACGAGCAGGCGAACCGATGGCAGGCGGTCTCGTTCTTTAACATCAATAACACCATATGATCACCAATGCAATTTCAGACAAGAAAGAAGACAGAAGAAAGAAATTATTGGCTCTCATCTCATGCCCCAGTATGACGTACATGGTACGACGACGACTTGTTTAGATTGATGACCTACTGGTTATAATAATTATAGTTCGCTCAGATGTACAAGGAATTAACTGAAAATATTGAGTGTTGTTTACAAATGTTCACGTCGTAACAAGTTAGCTGAATCAAGCCGTTCGTTTATATATTAATTTATAATTGGATTTTAACATTAAAAAAACCAATATGCTTAGTTTTAATAAGCTAATTTGTATTTCATCGAATCATCAAAATGTAATTTACTTGCGTAAACTTTTCGATCAAATTGTTGTCTGCGGGGTTACGTATTTGCGACGAGACAAATCGTATTGACTTTCTTCGCCTCGAGGGGATTTCTCTATCAATATTAACAATATTGAATTGAATGGTTGGTCATTTTGAACTTCGGTGTATAGAATAATACAATGTTTCAATAATGATAGATTGGGGATGACGAGTGGTTATTGAACAATTAGTGGTGCAAATTCAGCGTGTACTTACATAATAATATAAAGTTATATTATGGACACATACGATACATAATATAATATAGTATACGTACAATACATGTACAAACCAATATGATTGCACAGAATCCTCTAAACTAGCTCTCTGCATTCAAATATATAACGTAGGATAAACTCTGCACGAAGTTCTATATGTAAATCAGTCAGCCATGAATCGAAGTCGTAAAGGCGAAATTTCAAGTGAAATTTGAGTTCCAGGGGACTTGGAGTTGAAAGACTATTTTGCCGCTAAAAGTTTGAACCAATGGTTAATCCTGGGATTTTAAAACTTTCGAAGTTGTAAGGATGTTTCTCTTAAATTCCTTTGGCTAAATCTTGTGAACAGAAAATCTTTGAAGTTGTACAAGAGTTAATAATTGAGTTTAGTAAAGTAAGACATTTTCGCTGTTTAAATACGAGTAGTAGTGTTTTACAATCAATCAATATATATAAAACTCTTGCATTACTGAGTGAATGATATGAATGACAACGCACAGCCGAAAGTACTGAACGCTAGAAGCTACAATTTAGTATAAATTATATGTTCCTTGGGGAGTGTAGGGGGAACCAAAAGAGGATTTTTATAAATTTCCCCCCTAAGGGAATAAATAAGGGGTTAAACTGAAACTTTTTATTTCTTCAATGGATCACTTGTAACTTTGTATTGTATAGCTTCCCCAAGTGACGCAAGTGAGCATTAAGAAAGGGTTTTTCGGAAATTGGCGGGCGAAGTAGCAGGGGAAAGCTAGTAGGTAGGTATTTTGAAGTAAATATGTAGCTATATTACTTGTTTATTTTAATACCACTCTCTAGATACATACATTCGTCCCAAAGTTTTTTTTACATTATCATCAAAATACGAGAATAATAAGGCAAAACCTAAAATTGTATTTAAATAAAAAAATATATATTAAAATTAAAAAAAAATAATAATATATGGTTTGAAAAACTTAGAACTCGCTTTATGCTAAATGAATTACAAATCCAAAGCAATAAATACATTTAGTCACTATGCTGTGTGCACCGTGGAGGAGTTTCGATGTCCGGAGCCAATTTTGCCATAAATTGAATTTTCATGGGAATTCAAGCAAAATTTCAAGTCCGCAGAGAATAAGGAAGTTATATGACCCGACAATACATTCATAGATTATTATATACAACGCCATTAACGCCATTTATAGACCTACTACTAATCCAGTGATTAGTAAATTTCCACTCAAAACTACAAGGTATGTGTGTAAGTAACTGTATAGTAGCAATCGTACCCTAGTCGTATAATCCTACGTAAATCATACGTAATCGGAATTAAATGATTATGGTAAAAGCTTCCATTAAACAAACTTGGATAAACTTTAGTTGGTCTTTCACCGGAAACAATTTAAAGTTAAGTAATGTCGTATTCGGTGCGACCCCGATCTTATCGTTGTTGATTTTAAAACGTCCTATAGAACGAACTCGAACCGAATATATTTAAATAATTATAAAGTTACTTCATTCATTCATCAATATAAGTATGCTTTTGAAATTAATAGATAAGGCTTCAACTAATTAATGGCCGGCTACTGAACATGGGTCACTCATATCTGAGAAGCCCTAGATCATACTCCACCACGCTGCTCCAGTTCAAAATAGTGGAGATTTTTTAAAGTATATTTTTTTCTTTTTATTATCTGATTTATTTGTACTAGATTGTGTTATGAGTTTAACCTTTTATTTATGTTATCTGTACACCCTAGCCTAGTTCCAAAGAACCTTTTTTTATTCCATTGGGCGTCTGGAATAAATGCTTGTAGGCCATATGCTTGTAGGCCATAAGCTCACTCATCGCTCGCTCGTGCTTGTCAATTAATGATAATTTTGTCCCCATGCGAGCTTACAGTCGAACGAGAGATCGATTTTTCAGACATACTTAACATTAGCAAGCTCTTTTAACCTTGTACAGTACAGTACCACGTAATCGAAATTAACATAATTAAGCACATAATTATATTTTGATTCATACATAAATAATTTAACTTTCAGAGGACACCCCTTTCCACCCGCGTAGGAAGTAATGTGCTTGAAAATCGAATGTCAATTTTTGATCGCACTTATTCTTAGGAAGTACGGACATACTCGTACATGTTATTTCTGCTACTACCTCAGGTTTATTGAAAAGTGCTAGAGTCTTATTCAACTCGATCGTTTCGGGAGTAAGTACAGTTTTTATTCGTATATCCGAAACCAAATCAATAGGCATCCATTTTACATTTACTACAAATGGAGAATTCATTAATTAAAAGGGTCTTTCAGGGCGCCCTGATAGGTCCAGTTAATGTAAGCGATTCGTCAATACTTTTCCTTTTAATTGGTGTAATAGACCTACATTCTTTACTTCCCGCTGCTTTTATTGCAATGTTACGATATTGAATTTTTATATAGATACATTTCTCTAAAAGATAATGGGTGAAACTCCAGTCCGCGCGTACATTCGTAGTAAGTTATCCGTATTTATTCTCCGTGAAGTGACGTACCGTAATTACAATTTGTAGAGTTGTTTAATCTTCAAGTAATTAATAGTTCCCGGTTGTCCATTGATTAAATGAAACTAGAGATGTTTTCTTAATTAATAGGTTAATGTCGAAGTAATGAAGTTAAGGTTTTCTACCTAAAAGAGCCTGCTTGATGATATGGCAAAGGAGGCAACAGTGGTTAAAAAAAAGATTAATAGACATGTAAAAATATTGTTGTGATTTTTTAATAAATTTAAAATAATAAGTTGATCAGACAAATGTTAAAAATGTATTTACCCGGTTAACATTATCCAAACGAGAAAGGCTAAGTAGAAACTTATTAACTGTCGGTGAACAACTTTACAAATCTTATATGTATAAGAACAAACGGACCTGACAATATATATATTTGTATATACCCCGTATAACAGTGAAACACACTGTTTCAAAAGGCTCGCTCGCCAGGAACTGCGCAATTTTAAGTTTCTCTAAACACACCGCTAAGTGAAATAAGACACCTTTAATTTTTTAAAACAAGCAAACGTAACCTTACCAACCATTACTTACTGTGTAATATTACCTTTTTGACGTGACAACGTCTTAAATTAGGTTAGCTGGGAGTCACTTATGAAAAATAGTAACGCTCGGTAACGTTACGATGAGTCACCGAACGAGAGAGAGGCCCGCCGAATGCCTTGCGTCTCTCTCCCACTCAACTATGATCGGTCTGTCGCGCGCGCAGCACTAGAGAATTAGGCGCATTGAATCGGCGCGTTAAGTTTAAGTTTACATGTACAATGTTTTAGTAAACAAAATATATTTCTATAGTTAAAATTTGTGCAATTCTTATTTTCATTCAATTCCTTGTTCCTATTGCGCAATTTAATTATATTCATATCAATAAATATTCTACCGAGAAAAAGACGTTGTCACGTAAAATCTTCGCCCGTAAAACCGACTTTACAGGCAACCATTTTGATGCAATTTTTTTAATTCTGTCATTCGTATCCGTTTACGATGGCAAAAGTCATAATGGGAATGAAAATAAAATTATTTTCTTTACGATCACACTAAATGTTTCTGGGTTGCATTGTCCATTTCGGGAACGGCTAGAAATAGCCAGAAATAATCGCAAAAGAGAGATGCGAAAGAATTAACCCGTATGTCAAATGTTATATCATGCTCTGCCAAAGTAGGTTGGCAATGATATACATATAGTCACTGAACATCGAGAGCTCGATAACTCCAAGATAAACACCGCTAAAAGCACAGGCGAAGAAAACTTGCAAATACACTTGTAAGAATAACATGTCGACTTTCCAGTTAACGCATTTTGAGCTGCTATAAAACCAACTACAATCCAATACAATGGCGTATATTAATGGACAAATTTAAGGCATATTGTTATAGGCGGAGTGATAATAACACATTATGCCAAAGTCAAAGATACTGCATAGTTTGGATTTGTGTATCATAGGAAATATGAAATTAATATTAATATATTTGGTTTATATTCAAGTGATTTAGCAAATCTTAAAAGTATTTTAAAGGCATGGAAAATTATTACTTAGGTACTCGTAATAAATTCAGCCAAATAAAACGAATGTTTACGTCTAATAGCCAAATTTAGACAATGGCGTAGGAACCAATTATATACGAGTATATAGAAAGCGGGTTCCATACGCCACATCGAATTCCATTACATCGAAGATCATGACATCGAACACGTTACATCGATAAGCTATTCACTTAATACACTTAATAAAGTACAACTTGGTATATTTATAATTTATACGAGAATTTTAAATATAATATTATGGGTCATTAACCGATAATACTAGATATATAATATATCCGAGGAAATGATCCCTGGGTTTATGTCATATCCTATAAATGACAAAAATGTTAAGCCAGTTGGAGGTACGATTTGGGCACGTAAAGATTGTTTTTCAATCTGCAGTGAGGTTGAGTAACTTTCATTCGTGAAAAATAATGTGCCAAACAAAGATTCTAAATATACTAAAAAATTAATCAAGAAATATAAATACCTAGTTCCGTAAATCTTAATAAGTCAAATCGAGTTTCTTTTTGTTCAATTGTTACGTGTCTAATGTATTGTGCCTATTACTGGGAGCACAGGCAACAGATGTTGTGCGTAATAAAGTTATATAAGTCATCAGTAATCCGTCCTTCCTACACATTGGCTAACATGAACCTTGCATGTAGAAATAGTACGCCAGAAGCAATGTTTCCCATTTTTATCAGGCATTTAACAACCATGTATTAAAACTGAAGTGAAAAAAGCGTACAATTCCGTACAATAGGTTTGCAGATAAATGTAGCTATTTCTATAATACCCTGGAATCAGTATTGCGTTACTAACTACTCTTTTGGGATAGCTGATACAACGTGTTTCCAGTTTATTTAGGATAAAAGCCGAGTTGGGCCGTAGCCATTAGCTGGTCGATTTGACTTTGGAGATTAGTATTCGCACACAACTGGGAGCTTATTACGCCAATCTTAATTTCCGTGTGCATTCAAGTGTCAGTAAAAGGAATAATACCTTTTATCTATACCTATAATAATACTGTAATTGGTTTACGACTGTACATAGGAGATATTTGAGAAAAAATGTACGAATAGGGCCAATAGAAGCCAAAAAAAATTATATTTAAAAAAATTGTCGGCATCGAGCGACATCTTTCTACCCCACAAAGATGTCGCTTTACGTATTAATATGCATAATTAGATAATGTTTAACATTCCAATATAATTATTGCACAACGATATCACCATATCAGCCAGACCAGCTGATAAATAAATATTTCGAAAATCTGTCACTGACGTTATGATCTATTATTCAAAACTTATCAGTTGTATCGAGTAATTTATAAGTGTGTGTAATGTTGTATTTATTAATTTAATGTATTATTTATGCATTATTTAAAAAAAAATATTAGAATGATCCACTCTACAAGGTGATTTTTTTTAGTCACTTGACATATTGATAGGGGGTAATAAATACGATACTCGTATGTTAGATGTTAGGTACATACTTGCTGATTCATCTAATGGGTTAGTCGACCACAAGTCTAAACCATTGTTTTCCCAGCTAATTTCAGCAATATCGTATCTAAAAGCGGATTTCGAATTTCGTGTTGCTAACTGCCCTTTTGGGAGCGCTGCAAACATTGTTTCCAGTTAATTCTGAATAAACCCACATTCGGACGGTTAATGTTACTTGCTGAGAGATTACGCTTCGCTGAACACACTATGTGCTAACGATTTTTACAAATTTGGTGAAATGAAATGAAATGCCTATTGGTATTCTACCAGCCAACCTAGGATCAAAGAGGAAAATGCGGGGTAGGCGAACGGACACAAAATTTATATTAACCAGAGGCAAAACATTATTTCAAACTCAAACTCAAATCACTTATTTACGTACATTTTTTGCATTTACCGCCGTGTTGCTAAAATATTAATATTATTTTAGCCGCCATAGGCGCATGGACATCGATGGAACACCAAAAACCTCACCGATAAAAATTAAGGTACTACCTCCTCCTCCAACCGCCAGAGCTCCCACTCAATTTATCTCCGAAACGGCTTATCCGGTTTGGGTGCGGTTTTCACTAGTACCTACCTATATTGTGGCTGTGTATATTGTGTGTGTATATGGTGGCTTCACTTAACATTTAGTGTTTGTTATATTTCAATTGGTTGAGAACAACGAGCAAAATAATTTTTCGCTGGTTGAGAAATAAAAAAGTTATGTCAGTTTAAAGAATCACGCCTAACAATTTCCGAATGTGCGTGCTAAGGGACATGTGGCGGGTCCACTAGTAAATCAGTTCCCGCCTACCAATTCCTTTACCAACTCATTTTGTATCATATTCACCTACTATTTGCACGCTTTCTTTTACAATAAACAGGAATCTGCTAGTTAATCAGAAAATTTAATTTCATACTACCGAAATAACACTGGATTCTTGCACACGTACCATAATTACCAATATCAATAACACTCAGTTTATGTAACGCTAACCGATTGCAGTAATAAGATACGTTCACCTTATTAGGTCTGTAGTCTTGTAAGTAGTAAATAGTAAGCTTCTTTTAAATCCATACAGTTGGTAGGAGCAGTAAGTTTTTAATGTTTCCTCTCTTTTCCAAAGAAAGCCTATATACATAAAGTTAGTTGCAGACACAGTAGTCCTCGGCGTTTGTTCGTACTGGAGGGATCTTCACGACGAAGGGATGGATTTCCGCTGTGCGCTGGATAGTTCGATGGTCGAAAGGATTATATAGGATATATTATAATTCCTGCACACATTATCCAAAATGTATCCTGCAGAATACCGCGAGACTCGCATTTCTTCGCCTGCGCAATAAGCAGTCTTTAACCCAGTCTTTTGATCAAGCTAGGAGATAAGACTTACGCACGGAGTTTCCGCATAAGGTTAGCATGGGAGACCCTCTAAAACGGCAACGGCACGCGCCTTCCCGTTTTTCACGAGGACTTTGCCCCAAACGTGACTGGCATACGATCATTAGACGACAAGTTCAATGATAATAACTGTTCATGCAGTAGAATCGTATCCTGTGCGTTTTAATTCGTTATAATTTGAATGTTTCATATGGATTTTAACCCGAAAATAGCGAAGCCGAAGAATGGTTACGAATTCAGCACACGCGTACGTAAGAATTTTCAGGGGTAAAATAGTTTTTGGTTAAAGGTTTTGTTTAAATTAATATTGCATATGCGCTGTCTACGCATTGCGCTATATGAAAAAGAAATTTCAAAAAGTAAAATAATGATGAAATTCGTTTGCATATTCCCTTTATTATTTATTATAAATACTTCTTTTTATTAAGATGCGTGCTGATGTTGTGTTGAATTATTGTGCTCTGATCCAGGCGTTGAAGGAGGAGACCCTGGCGTAAGCAGCAGGCAAGCCACGAGTGCACCCAAGAGCAGATCCGAACGACACAATACCAGCCTGGAACAATCAAGTTAAAATTAATTATAAATATTATAAACGATCACTACGTATGTAAGGTAGCTGATTATTTACAGAATCTTTCGAATGCACGGGGCTATTTTTATTACTGCGTATGAGCAATAAATGTGAAGTGCAACTTACAAGAGTATTGCCCACGGTGAGAGGACTGCCGGAGTCTCCGGGGCAGGGGCTGCGGCCGTTGGCGCCGCTGGTACAGATGTTAGAGGCCTGGATCTGTCCGAAGCTGCGACGGCAAACGTCGTTGGTAATCACTGGCACGTTGACGAAGCTCAACGGCTGGTTAGATGCGATGTTCACATCTGTCATTTTAAAATAATTATGTCATCAGTCATTCAATAAATTTGGGGCCCAAGTCCGCTAATTCAGAAATGCTTCAATTGCATCGTGTACAAATAGTTTGATACGTTTTTAACACATTATGTATACGAAATGTATCAAACTATTCAAATTCGACGAAATTGAAGCATTTCATAAATTAGCACACTCGGGCCCCTGTACCGTTACATACAACTAATTAAACAAAATACTCACTAAGTTTCAGACGTTACTATTGGTTATTACTAGAGTATGTGTAAAGTTTCTCATATTTCTGCATTTACTGTGAAATATTTTACTGCGTATTGATTTACGTATTACTTACCGCTTCTGTAGTACACTAATACTCACTATCTCCCTTCCGGCCGAATCCAGCGGCGACGGCGTTGGCGCCAACGAACTGGTTAGTGCCGGAGGCCAGAGGGATGGGTCCCATGTTATCTGGAAGAAGTTTCCGAATAAAATCGCAACACAATAAAAATACATGTACACCTACAAAATTATATAAAAAATGACCTTAATCCTATCCCTAGTCCAAAACCGAGCATGTTGCAAATGAAATATATGATTAAATTTGCTTTTTGCTCCTAAAATGTGGCTATTCATGTACCGATAAAGATTTTGTAGAAGTGTGCAGAGCAGCAAATATGTTTGTTATTTTAATAGTTTAGATACGATTAAAAGTAAACGATAATGTTTAAGTATGGTACAATAACGAGGTAATATAGGTAATTTAAGTACTTACTGTTGAATGGTGTGTGTGGAATACGGATAACGGCAACGTCGTTGGCAATAGTTCTGTGGTTCCATTGAGGGTGCATGACAACCTGGTTGGTGTTGATGCGGTGACCACCGGAGAAGAGGTTGATGGAGGCCAAGACCACTGTGAACTGTCTGGCCTGGGTCCTGCCATCGAACCAGCAGTGAGCCGCCGTCACCAACCTCGTGTTAGAGATCATTGAAGAACCGCACACTGATTGTCCTTGTGGAACAGTGATGACGAGCCCACCCTAATATAAATATTTATGTATTTAAAAGAAAATGCACTTGATCAACTTTCACAACATTACACGCCCTTGGGTCTTATGGAGTAACCATGTAGTTCTATCTCCATACATGAGTATGACGTCATACCCTGCATTTGTGGTACGATGGTACAAGTACATCATTAAACCAATGAGAAATCTAAAAATACACGGAGAAGAAGAGCACACAAAGACTCAAAAAGTACTCTACATTAATATCTACAGTTATTTTAAAGTACATACCATGTGTGGGAATTGTCCGAGACGGGCGCGTGAGCCTCCTGCGATTCTGGAGCCATCGAAGTCGATAGCGCTCTCGGAAGCCTTGATGCGCGCCGCCTCCGGAATGCCGTAGTTCTCGTGGTAGTTCACAGTGATGGGCTCATTGCCGATCTCCTCGAACTCCGCCGATACGGCAGCTACTAAGGCCACAACCACGAGGAACACCTTCATCTTGTTTTCAGGATATGAACACCTTACTGTCAGTGGTCAGAACTTTTATAGTTGGGCTTTTTGCACTATCTACTCGTGTGCCTTAATACCTAAATGATGGATTATGCGTGATTATTATTGATTATGTCTGTTAAACAAATCCATACTGATTTCTAATTGATTAATGATTTAAAATAAATTAAAACCGTTAGTATCTGACCGTTACTTCGTTAATGTGGGTTTCAGAATTTAGTCTAAAATCAAATTAAAAATGTCAGAGAAATACAAAAACAATGGGATAAAAAATATGTTGTATGGTTATTTTGACGTACATATTAGTTTCCGCTAGTACATGTAAGTTTTGGCTACTTTATACCCTTAAGCAAACGACGTAAACCCTATAAAGGCCAGGTGAAAAAACAGTGCCTACATTTTTTCATCCATTTTCAGAGTTTGGCTCTGAGACTTAGGAATACCAACAATTTCTATGTGATAACTTTATTATTATTTCATGCTAGATGCAAACAATATACAATGTGAAATTGCATGTAAACACAACATGATTTTAGGTATGTGAATCAGATATGGGTTTCGCTGCCGTCGCTGGGTTAGTTATTTTCTTGTTTACGTTACGCAACGGCGAGTTCAGGCCCTTAAAAGTAACGTGAAAAAACTGGTATTCGGCCTAGATAGATTCCCGGCGAGGCGAACATTTAAATTATGAGTTTAAATTTCAGTGCTTAATCTGGGTATGTGTTCTTGTCTTTGTATGTTGTCCATGGCACCCACGACACAGGTAATCCTAGTGTGGGGCTATCAGTGAGTGACGTAATTTATTGACTTCAATTATATTAGATTCAATTGTTGACAACGCTCAATGTCCGAAAAAATAGGCCATAACACGTTGTGGTATCCTTGAAATTTCAAATGTCTGAAATTCGTGACTCGGTACTTAAAAAACCGCCCATAACGGGTCGTTATAATAAATTATATAGAAAATATACTAAAATACAGAATTCACATCGAGGCTTTCATGTGGTCCTTCCACAATGGAATCCACACGAATATATTGTGGCGAGCTTCACTTAACATAATTATAGTGTTTGTTTTAATTCAATCGCTTGACAAATAAAAAAGTAATGTCGGTTTAAATAATCACGCCTAACAATTTCTGAATATGCGTACTAAAGGGACATGTTTCACGAAGCGAAGCGAGGGCGGGTCCTCTAGTTTGAATAATAAAATTAGTATGAAATCTAACGTGGTGTAAATCATTCGTGTGTTCCTTCCTACTCCACACTGGATAACTATTAGCAAGCGGAACCTATGAGCAGTGTTGCCAACCCAAATTAAAAAAAAGTGGTAGATAGACAGCAAAAAATCGGTACAATTAGGTAGATATACCTATTTTCTACCGATTTTTACCTAAGTAGGTACTCAGGGCCGCCTCTACCCGTTTTATTAGCACCCGCGTGCAATCGGTAGACAGGTAGAATTAGACCGAAATCGATAGATCAACCGGAAAGTTGGTAGATCTGGCATCACTGCCTATGAGAACACGCATCCCGGCCTTCACTCCAATATTCTTGACCCCGACGTTTTATCATCTCTTGGACCTTTCATCACCTCGCCGACTTTTCATTACCGAGATGCTGTTTATCACCTCCCCGACGTTTTATCATATCGCCGCCGTTCGTTTACCCTGACGATGTTCATCACCCTAATCTACGTATGATGCCACTCTTACGTGATGAACAAGTAACCGGAGTCCCTGGAGACTTTTACCTCTCTCCGACAAGTGGCGCGACCTCCGCAGCGCCACGCCTGCCGGGACAACGGAAACAAGATTATCAATATCCAGTGGTATCAAATCAAGAGTGGATTGGCTTTTACTAAGTTATTTCGCTTTATCGTCAAAGACTACATCACGACTTACCATCAGGTGGGATTGCGGGCAAGCATTTACATAGGTATGTGAAATAAATAAAAAAAAATAAAAAAAAAAGAGAGAATAACGATAACAACAAACTGTGTTAACCAGGGGCGCCGATCCGTGGATGCTCGGGGGCTCGAGCACCCATAAGAAATAAACAGTGGGTGCCGAGCACACCTGAGAATAGACATCAAGAAACAGATCAGTAATTGTTGTGTTCAACCTAAGAGCTGACCGACACATCATTTTTATTTCACACCGCTATTATTAGGTATGCAGTATGTAAGTGGGACATTTATTTATTTGTCGGTCGATCAGTGTGCATTTCTCTTCTCACACTTCGCCACTTTTTCGAGTCATCAAATGAGCATGAGGTTTTCTAAAAGCCTGAGCATGGGCACCCATGAGGTTATCTAAAAGCCTGAGCATGAGCACCCATGAGGTTTTCTAAAAGCCTGAGCATGAGCACCCATGAGGTTATCTAAAAGCCTGAGCATGAGCACCCATGAGGATTTCTAAAAGCCTGAGCATGAGCACCCATGAGGTTATCTAAAAGCCTGAGCATGAGCACCCATGAGGTTTTCTAAAAGCCTGAGCATGAGCACCCATGAGGTTATCTAAAAGCCTGAGCATGAGCACCCATGAGGATTTCTAAAAGCCTGAGCATGAGCACCCATGAGGTTATCTAAAAGCCTGAGCATGAGCACCCATGAGGTTTTCTAAAAGCCTGAGCATGAGCACCCATGAGGTTATCTAAAAGCCTGAGCATGAGCACCCATGAGGATTTCTAAAAGCCTGAGCATGAGCACCCATGAGGTTATCTAAAAGCCTGAGCATAAGCACCCATGAGGTTTTCTAAAAGCCTGAGCATGAGCACCCATGAGGATTTCTAAAAGCCTGAGCATGAGCACCCATGAGGTTATCTAAAAGCCTGAGCATGAGCACCCATGAGGATTTCTAAAAGCCTGAGCATGAGCACCCATGAGGTTATCTAAAAGCCTGAGCATGAGCACCCATGAGGTTTTCTAAAAGCCTGAGCATGAGCACCCATGAGGTTTTCTAAAAGCCTGAGCATGAGCACCCATGAGGTTTTCTAAAAGCCGGCGCCCCTGGTGTTAACCACTTACGGTTCAGAGAGCGTGGTAGAAAACTAGAAACTGCAAAACTCTGTGAATGGAAATTAAATACCGGCTACCCACTGTCAGTTCTACGCAGTTAGGAGTTCTGCCTATTTTATTTTACGCATTTATCTTTGCTAAATTATGTACGATCTTGTTGCTCACTATATTAATAATTTTTACAATGGTGTCCATTCCCATCCACTGCAATGTACATGATTTCTTTTGAAGAATAAAGATCTTTAAACATTACAAAGCTTCTTTTAAATCCATACAGTGTGATGGGCGAGTTAATTATCCCGGACTCGGGAGTCCGGTAGTCTAAAATGGTGGTTAGAAAAATTGAATAGTGGACTGTATTGTGTTATAATTTAGAGTGTCACTTTCTGGGCAATACACAAAAATAGACAAATGCACACACAAAAAAGGGAATCCACCAACCTTATTCCCGTTGCGTGGCGTCTGTCGACTCGGCGCCGAGTTGGTTTCTTCTTATATTCTGCACGTACACCTTAAACTAAACCGTAGTCACACGTTTTATTAATACGACGAACTAGTCATTCGTGGCTGGTCTGCCGAATTGCTCGAAATTAAGAAAACGAAATAACGTATTGCAGCCACGCCGAACGGCTCGCTTTCCGAACGCCGTGAGCATAGACCAGACGACTCGTGAGACAGCACTCGACTCACTACCTTGCGCGATGGCGTCGCTCGCACACGAATAACAAAAAAGGAGGGTAGAACCCAAAATAATGCATACTCAACATTTTATCGATTGAAAATGTATTTCCAGAATTAAAATAGTGTAGATAGATTTTACCGAACACAGTACTTAAAATGAATATTGCGTATGTTGTATGAAATAAATTAAATATGAAATAATTTCAAAAAGTAAAATAATGATGAAATTCGTTTTTATATTCCCTTTATTATTTATAATGAATTCTTCTTCTTCTTTTTATTAAGATGCGAGCTGATGTTGTGTCGAATTATTGTGCTCTGATCCAGGCGTTGAAGGAGGAGACCCTGGCGTAAGCAGCAGGCAAGCCGCGAGTGCACCCAAGAGCAGATCCGAACGACACAATACCAACCTGGAACAATCAAGTTATAATTAATTATAAATATTATAAACGATCACTACGTATGTAAGGTAGCTGATTATTTACAGAATCTTTCGAATGCACGGGGCTATTTTTACACGCTTTATATTAGCTTCACCTGTATGTTTGTTTGTAACCGACTTCTTTGGGCGCGATTTTGACCCACTTTAAACGGCCAGATTTCGTTCAAACTTTGTAGATTTATTGAGGACCGATGACAATACACTAATTTGATAAAATTATTCCATTTTTCAATTTGCAAAATATGATTTTTGTTAATTTATATAATTTATGGTTTTTGGTGCACTATTAAGCGTTTTTAGTTTTGTAACTATTCAATTATTATTACTGCGTATGAGCAATAAATGTGAAGCTCAACTTACAAGAGTATTGCCCACGGCGAGAGGACCGCCGGAGTCTCCGGGGCAGGGGCTGCGGCCGTTGGCGCCGCTGGTACAGATGTTAGAGGCCTGGATCTGTCCGAAGCTGCGACGGCAAACGTCGTTGGTAATCACTGGCACGTTGACGAAGCTCAACGGCTGGTTAGATGCGATGTTCACATCTGTCATTTTAAAATAATTATGTCATCAAACATTCAATAAATTTGGGGCCCAAGTCCGCTAATTCAGAAATGCTTCAATTGCATCGTGTACATATAGTTTGACACGTTTTTAATACATTATGTATACAAAACGTATCAAACTATTCAAATTCGACGAAATTGAAGCAATTTATAAATTAGCACACTTGGGCCCCTATACGGTTACATACAACTAATTAAACAAAATACGACTCACTAAGTTTCAGACGTTACTATTGGTTATTACTACAGTATGTGTAAAGTTTCTCCTATTTCTGCATTCACTGTGAAATCTTGTACTGCGTATTGATTTACGTATTACTTCCCTCTTCTGTAGTACACTAATACTCACTATCTCCCTTCCGGCCGAATCCAGCGGCGACGGCGTTGGCGCCAGCGAACTGGTTAGTGCCGGAGGCCAGAGGGATGGATCTCATGTTATCTGGAAGAAGATTCCGAATAAAATCACAACACAATAAAAATACATGTACCTACAAAATTATATAAAAAATGACTTTAATCTATCCCTAGTCCAAAACCGAGCGTGGTGCATATTGAAATAATATGATTATTTTTTTGATTTTTGCTCCTAAAATGTGACCGATAAAGAATTTGTAGAAGTGTGCAGAGCGGCAACTATGTACGTTATTATAATAGTTTAGATACGATTAAAAGTAAAATAGTACAATAACGAGGAAATATAATTTAAGTAGGTACTTACTGTTGAATGCTGCATGTGGAAAACGGATAACGGCAACATCGTTGGCAATAGTTCTGTGGTTCCATTGAGGGTGCATGACAATCTGGTTGGTGTTGATGCGGTGACCACCGGAGAAGAGGTTGATGGAAGCGAAGACCACCGTGAACTGTCTAGCCTGGGTCCTGCCGTCGAACCAGCAGTGAGCCGCCGTCACCGCCCTCGTGTTGGAGATCATGGAGGAACCGCACACTGATTGTCCTTGTGGAACAGTGATGACGAGCCCACCCTAATATAAATATATGTTTGAGATAAATGCACTTGATCAACTTTCACAACATTACACGCACTTGGGGCTTGTGTAGTAACAAGTTCTATCTCCGTACATGAGTATGACGTCATACCCTGCATTTGTTGTACGATGCTACAAATACATCATTAAACCAATGAGAAATCTACAAATACGCGGAGAAAAAGAGCACTCAAAGACTCAAAAAGTACTCTACATTAATATCTACAGTTATTTTAAAGTACATACCATGTGTGGGAATTGTCCGAGACGGGCGCGTGAGCCTCCAGCGATCCTGGAGCCATCGAAGTCGATAGCGCTCTCGGAAGCCTTGATGCGCGCCGCCTCCGGAATGCCGTAGTTCTCGTGGTAGTTCACAGTGATGGGCTCATTGCCGATCTCCTCGAACTCCGCCGATACGGCAGCTACTAAGGCCACAACCACGAGGAACACCTTCATCTTGTTTTCAGGATATGAACACCTTACTGTCAGTGGTCAGGCCTTTTATAGTTGTGCTTTGTGCACTATCTTCTCGTGTGCCTTAAAACCTAAATGATGGATTATGCGTGATTATTAATAATAATTACGATACGCATAATATACGCATAATCCATCACTAAGGTATTGTGCGTGCGTAATTATAAATAATAATTACGATACGCATAATCCATCACTTAGGTAGGTATTAAGGCACACGAGTAGATAGTGCACAAAGCCCAACTCAATAATTTAAAACCGTTAGTATCTGACCGTTACTTCGTCCATGTGGGTTTTAGAATTTAGTCCAAAATCAAATTAAAAATGTTTGAGCAATACAAAAACAATGGGATAAATATATACTGTATAGTTATTTTGACGTACATATTATTCTATTCACGTTATTTGGTGGTTTAAGGACTTGTGCTCCCGAATTGACTACTATTTTAATGCGTTTCTCGCTATCCTATACCGATACGAATAGTACCGTCTTCGTGGAAGGTTGTCCTAATTCTTGTCATCCCTAATAAGGGCGATCTTAGTTATCGAGTAAAAATTACAGGTGCATAGTGGCAACTTCCCCGATTAAGAAGGTGACGGAGTTCAGAAGCTGCGCGTGATGCTTACGCACAGCTCCTGAAATGTCTAGAGACGGTCAGATATGGGTTTCGCTGCCGTCGTTGGGTTAGTTATTTTCTTGTTTACGCTACGCAACGGTGAGTTCAGGCCCTTGAAAGTAACGTGAAAGAACTGGTATTCGGCCTAGATTCCCGGCGAGGTGGATATTTAAATGATGAGTTTAAATTTCAGTTCTTGATCTGGGTATGAGTTCTTGTCTTTGTATGTTGTCCATGGCACCCACGACACAGGGAATCTTAGTATGGGGCTATGAGTGAGTGGCGTAATTTATTGACTTTATAGTAAATTACGATACGTGTGCGTAAAGTTGTATATTATTGTGTGTGGTGAACGCAATGAAACTTAACCCATGAGTATCGTATACTAACACCCGCTCATTATAGCACGGCCGTTATAGCACCTTCTATCGTCCATCTCAAATGTGCGTAGACGCGATCACGGCACTATACTATTTCCATTTCTTTATTTTCTCGATGACAGTTCTGTAGTAGTGTTGTGACCAAATAAGTAATGATATCGATCGCATATATTTATTATATTAAATTCATCAGATTTTGATTAAAATAAATAAACAAAGATTACCTGTCGTTATAATTATTTCGTTTCATTGTCGAGTACCTACCTATACCTACTTATTTTACAACAAATTCGAAAATTTTAAAGTAGTTGGCATTATCAATCACGAATAAATACGTAAATATAAACATCTTGTAATGAAATATAATATTAGTTAATAAATTTGTACAAAAGTATCCGGCAGTAATATATAGTTTCTTACATTTTGTAAAAAAATATCGGGTCTTTATCGTGTTACGTTTATCAATATAGCCCATCCCTATCAGTTTCTCAGAATCAGGTATAACTTTGTACGTGTGTAAACGTCATATTTTTATAAAATAATGCATACATAATGTAAAAAAGACGCTCGTTCAAGTTTTCACAGGAGCTGCCATCGAGAAAATAAAGAAATGGAAATAGTATAGCTATCTCTCTTCCGCGGTTCTAAGCCGACGGATAGGTGGAAATGAAATCGTTAGTGTCGCCTTAAAATGTTTAACAACATATTTTCTCTCAAAACTTTTATTAAATGTTGTTGGAATAGAGGAGGATCGACAGGCAGACATACTTATAACAAAACTGTTTTAGTGTCTGTGTCGTAAAAACACCAGCATTAAAATTATCGTAATCGTCAAATTTTTCAAATTTCAGTTAACCTAAATTAAAATTCCATAACGCTTATTTTGATCTACCCTGAGACTCAGACTCAGTCTTAGTCCGTACATAGAAAGAGACCTATCCACCTACTTTCTAGACCTTCATTAACCGTCTTCAAAAAAAGGAGGTTACATTTTTGAAGCCTATATTTTTATTATTGTATATAATTCGGCAATGCATTGGTGATTCCTTTGACCTTATTACTTACTTCCTTTTAACTGATGTCCATGGGCGATGGTCACTTCTTTTCATCAGATGTGTGTCGGCTATCTACATAAAAATAACGAGCATTACTTCATTTTATTCATTTCGTTTCATTCATGGCTGTAACCTTCTTCACGTGGATAATGAGGTTGCATTAATTCATATAGCGCGTTTTATTACGTAGTATCCATTTCTAATTTTTTATCAGACAATTCACAACATTGAATGAATTAGGATTTAATCACACATACTTATGAATTAACTTATCGGCCTTTTTTAATTTTGACTACTTACCGCATCGTACCGAACCATAAATCCGGGTTGTTATCGTTAGGTACCAATAATTCATACACTAATTAAAGTTTAGTCCGTTTTTTTATCGTCCGAATGTCATTTGACCATTAACGTCTGCATCAAACTTTCTGGTTGAATCTGGACTGGAGTAGGTAGGTAAGTGGTAGAGCTTATACAGAACCTGTATACATATATTATATGTAGATAGTAGGTATGGTTTTTGGTAGAGTTTGACCGGGGTAGTATCTCGCCCGCCGCGGTACGTAATACCAGGGGCGGCTTTACCTATATATGCAAGGGTTGCGGTGCACCCGGGCGCCGGTTGTTAGGGGCATTTCGACCGTGTATTTTGATACAAAGGTCACCAGGGTATTGATTGACGGGCGCTACATGTACCTACTAGAACTGAGCCTGCTTATTACCATTTCCGGCGTGTAATATTTGTCTTAACAATAATTATGTTCCGGTTAGTAAAGTGTCGATCCCGTCCGGTTACACTTTTTTAGAAGTACCATCTTAGACCGGACTTCAAATGTTAAGATGGTAGCCTTATGTACAATCTACTTACATGTAACAAAATAAAACATTGTTATGTTCTTAAAATAGCAATCTCAGGGTAACGCGTTCCTATGGCGGAACGTGCTCAGTTTTTGTAAGCAAACTACGTATTTCCTTGAATTTAAAACAATAAGAACCGAACACCATATCTGAAAAGCGTATTTAACATTCAATGCTCATAATTAAAATGTTCCGTATGTTGTATGGCAACATAATATTGGGAGGTATATGTTAATTATTTTATGCTACATATATGAAGAATATACAGGGTGTCCAAAAAAATAGTGTCAAGCGGAAGTCCAGAGCGAAAGCACCCCTGGCGGTACCCGAATCACCACCATGTCATGTTTTTTGTTATTTTTTCAGAATTTTTGAGAATTTTCGACATGAACAACTTTAAAAATTTCTAGATAAAAATGTAGGAGGCATTATCAAGATATTTTTTTGCAATTATATTTTCATAAGTATTTCTTTTATGCTTAAAATAATCAGCTTCGTTACTTTGATGAGAATTATGAAAATGTTGCGTCTCCATTCTTGGGTCTGCTGGAAGTGATTTCTTTAGGAAATAAGGAGGACCTATGTACAATATTACCTATATTGTTTCTTTTGTATACATACATGAAAATTTAAATAAATAAATAAAGTTGGTTTCAAGTTAAAAGTTTACGTTCAATGAGTCCCTAAGTGAGTTCAACAAAAATTTTCAGTTAATGTAAAGAGTCTGGTACTATAGCCCACATACGAGGACAAGGCCTCCTGATAGTAAGTGGTCACCGTCGCCCTGAGACACCAAAGGCATCACCTTTTGTGATGATCACGATACGTTTACGGGACGGACGTTAGTGGACGTACCGATACGTTTGTTTCAAAGGGCAAAGCTCATTGTAGTATGGGATCATGGGCTAGAATGGCATCAGAAACACTTATTCTAAACATCTTTTGTAATAAAATTACCAACTCATATTAGCATTTTTGAAAGGTAAACCGGGGTTCAAACATTATTTATGTTAATATGATACATATCTTCTCGTACTTAACCTTACCTTCTTGTACTAACACTTAAAAATAATCTACAGCAATAAATAAAATATTTAATTCTATCATTAAAACTGTCGGTATCTGGCATCCGAGTTAATAATCGGTTGAGTAGGATTGGAGCCGCGCAGTGCGGCGCGGCCGCGGTGCGCTGCGTGCGAACCACGCGCTCGGCAAGCAGCCGGCAGGGGCCTCTGCCACCATGCTCACCGCGCAACAGACGTATAGGTACCTCGAATCCACAATTCGCAAGACCTAAAGGTTCTGTTGTTGAGCAATAGATAATAGTGTACCATTAAAAACAACTTTCTTCTCAGTTGCTAGAATGCATTCAATACGGGAAATCAAACAGGCGTCTATGGACTGTGTGGTCGGTGGGGCAAGAATAAGGCCGGCTTTAATAGATGTCCAGTTTTATTTAAACCACACGGTAACACTCGCGACACTGATACGACGGGCGACTCGATACTGTTCACTGCACTTCACTTTACTGCTCACCCATATTTTTCTTCTTCTTCATCTTGACCTCCTTCCGGACTCGCTTCCAGAACTGAATTGCCCATCCGGGCTTCAAATCAAAACAATCAATTTAAACAAGAGAACATTCCAGAATTTGTATGTATAAATTTCTTCTAACCTGCTCGCCCATTTTCTCTCTGATATTTACTTCGTAATTTGTGAACACAGGAATCTACGCAACAGTATAATAATAATAATAATAATTTTTATTGTTCCTCTTCACAAAACTATGACAATGTTTACAACTTAAAAATTACAAATGTTATTTCCTTACGTTTTTGTGAGAGGCTGGAGTCTATACTAGGATAGCCTGTATGACAGATCTCCAGGCCCTCACCCCAGATCAGTTGACACAGAAATAATTTCACTAAAAGAATACAGCTTTGAGGCAAAGTAGTTATTGTTAAGTTTAGATACATATAATATTTTGCGTACATGCAGCAATGAGTGAGTGTGCGTGTGTGTGTGTGTGTGAGTGGGGGTGTGTGGACGTGAGTGTGTGTGTGTGGATGTTGTGTGATGTGTATCTGAGTGTGTTTAGGTATCAGTAAGATGTTATATGTTTACCCAAGTTGTCAATATGCTAATTTGTATAAAGATTATACCGATGGTTTTATTGATTAGCGGACAACATAGACCCATTCATTTATTTTATATGTTAATCCATGTTATCAGTCTATTGTAGAAGTGTTATCTGGTTAGAAAGTGGGGCAGTTCGAATATGATAACATTTGTACTACTTTAGTTTCGCTAAGGAAGCACAGCTGATGGGAAGCGGGGTTTAGTTTGTTACAATTAATCGCGAAGCAGTTATAGTGTTGTTGGCAATTGAGAATTTCTAGAGGGGCTTCAATGAGGGGTTATTGGCGACCTCAAGTCTTGGAAGTTATTGTTGTTTGAAATTATCCAATAAATTTTAATAACTGCAGTGCTTTGAACAATCTGATCCATGTATCCAATTGATGGCCATGGCATGACTAGGAACTCATATCTCAAATTAGGACTGTGATTATGTGTAAGAGAGTGCGCGCACGGGGGACATTTGTCTGCGTGACATAAAAGTTTTGTCTTCGTCGCGTCGCGTTTCTAAAGTAGGTTTTAAGATAATTAAAGTGTGGGAGTTAAGATAGTTAAAATTTTTATTATCTTATACTGATAAGGCTATAATCCACATCGCACGCAAAGCCGATTGATAAGTGTTGATTGATGTTTACAGCTCAGTTTTGGATAAAGATTATGATATAATATAATTAGTTAATACATAAGTAGTCGCAAATTGTTATTCCCCTGACTTGTCACGTCTTTTTGAATCCTTTGTCATAATTATCATAAAAATAATGTAAAGTACTACCTATACATATACCTACTATACCTACTTCAATAAAGTCAGCAATCTTTTAAAACTACAATAAAAAAGTTCTTACCGCCGAAAATAACATATAACCTCAAAAACATGCGCGACAACGAGTCTATAACCCGTGCATTTGTAAATAAATTATCATGGTTGCTCTGTTAAGCCATGTCGTAACTCGGATGCCTTCGGGCGGCATAAAAAAATCTGACACTTGGGTTGGCCACTAACACCTCTTCCAATTCGCACTGGTGGAGTATGCTGTAGGCCTCCTCAGGTATGAGGAGAGACCCGTGCTCAGTAGTGGGCAATTAATGGGTTGAAGCCAATGATAACTCAAATACTACTTGTCAGATCTCGCTCAAATGTTAATGAGATCACATGACAAGTACCAGCTTTCGAATACAAAAAATCGGTTCACAAAAGACGGAGAAATCGCTGGACATACTCTAACACCTCCTTTATTAAGTTGGTTAAAACGGCGACTGTTTTCCAGTTTTCAAGAGTAGTTTGGGTGAACTAGTTTACTAATAGTTACTATTTATGTGTATTTCCATAGATACTAACTAAAGAAATTAATGGTTTAAAAAACTAAAAACATGCTTTTATAATTCTTAGAGAATTAAAAACGCAAAACAATAAATTTAGTCAGTGTGCTGTTATCCGTTAAGGAGTTCCCCTGGTTGGAGCCAATCCTGTGCATAGTAACCGATCATGCTTGTCATATGATTGCATTGTCTTCGGAACTAGAGCAATATGCACAATTTCAAGTCCGAGGAGGAGCAAGTTAAATAAAAGCCTATGAAAGTTGACCTAAAGCAGATCTCGCAATTTTTTGCGGTGGAAATACTGTGCTGCTCGACTTGACATTTTTTACAGCAGAATTAAGATGTCTTACAACGTTGTACAAAACACAAAACATTTAGCAACATTGTTGTCTGTTAAAAACTAAACAATGTTTGACTTTGACATGTACAAATCACCTGTTTTAAATTAATTATTGGATTAATCAGGATAATCCCCAGATTATGCATTTCTGAAAATTAAAGATAAAATCTTGGTTTTTCCAATTTAATGATAACGTAGATAACGTTGCAAATATCTTGTCGATATTATCATTGATGGATTGTCATAATTATTATTTATCTAAACGACGACATTTAAAACTAGCGACAGGTAAAATCGTGTGTTTTATGGAAACAAATTTTGAACCAACCATCTCTAGAGTACCTAAACAAAAACAACGAGAACAGAAATGAAAGGTTTATGAATTATTTACACATTTCTCTTTGGTTTGTTTTTAAAAAAAATTGTCAAGGTAATGAGAAGTGATACCCAAGTTTGAACATTAAACTTCCGACCAGGGGCGCTTTGCTCAGTGATCACTTTGTTGTGTTTATGATTTTTTGTCTGTATGATTTCCGATATAATTCTACTAGGGAAAAGTATTAGGCCATTATTTATAGCGATGTACTTAACTAGAATGTTCTTTTCTTCTTCGTTTTTATTTTAGAAGAAGGCAAAATAATCACGTAAATTATTTTCAAAATAAATTTGAAAATTATTTCAATTACCAATGTGTCAGATGTTGTGTATTTTTCTACCTTATATAATTAAAAACAGAAACTTTAATATGACTCAATCATATAAGGTAAATTAAGGAAATCAACACGAGTTATGAGCTAAAACAGTTAGGTGTTGATCCAGGATAGTAAAGTTTAATTGCTGGCGCAAGACGCGAAGTTTTGAGACATTCGAGGGTTTCCTGGCTACCTGGCAAGACTAGCCGTAACTTACTTATTTCAAGGACAAGGAATGTATTTTCCTCAACAAGTTACTGTATCTACTCGTACCTTCAAATTGTTCCTCATCGCCAATGGTTGGTTGAAAGAAAAGCTGTGTCTGTGGCTGAAACCCAGTTTTAACCGACTTCGAAAAAAGGAGGTTATCAGTTTTAGATATACGATGTAATAATAATATGTAACACTATTGAATTTGCAAAACTTATGCAAGATCAGTTCAATAGTTTTTATGATATGGACCAAAAGGTATAACATCGTGGCTATTGATGCGAGCTATAGGTATTGTGTTGGCTATTAAGATTAAAAAAAAAATATGCAAATGATCCAACAGACCAACCAAGTAATCGCCATCAATGGGCCTTTTATAACCTAGATTGTTATAAAACCTCAACAGTATTCAACTAAATGAAGTCTAAATTGAATAGTCAGTTTAAGTTTGAAGTAATTGCTGTCCATAATTTTACATTAGAGCAGTCCTATACAATAGGTAATCTAAATGTGTTATTAATGACCTGAGTG
This sequence comes from Ochlodes sylvanus, assembly GCA_905404295.2. NCBI lineage: Eukaryota > Metazoa > Arthropoda > Insecta > Lepidoptera > Hesperiidae > Ochlodes > Ochlodes sylvanus. Next base: position 4,428,523 of record FR990131.1, on the reverse strand, counting down.
AACCATTCGTACCGCGAAATGCCTATTGAAGGTTCTCCAAGCATTCAAGGTGAATTTTGTAACATCTGTGTTAATAATAAAATTGTAACGGTGTAAAATTTGTATATTGGATTTTTTTGGAGAGATTTAAATGTAGGTCGATTGTCTGATTCTTGTCGATATAGAGGGCAAAGCATATTTCTTTTAATTCTGATTTATTCTTGATTAAAACAGATTTATTCCCTCAGAATAACAGATATTGTTATTATGGAGTTTCTATGAAAAAGGTAGTAATTAATGGTTTTGATATTATTTATGCGACTATTGCAATATAATAAAATTAAACAAATAATATTTACGTTACACACTCATAGTCCCAGACCAGGATTCCCTATGTCGCGGGTGTCATGGACAACACACAAGACAAGAACACACTGGGGTCTCGGAATTGAACCCAGCTTGGAACGGCTATCCGGCTTGGTAACCCGGCGTGGTATGTCGACATAATATATGTTTTTCTACACTATATTATGTTTTTTCCGTTATTTGTGAACCAATTGAAACGCATTGAATTTTCTTTCTCTCTCGGCAGGTAACGCATCGGTGAAGCATTGCTGATGTCTTTTGGCGACAACGAGCAGTTACCAAATGGCTCATTTGCTTGTTTGTCGGTTTACTTAAAAGTTTAACATAAAGGTTTAATATGTAAGAAAAAAGAAACCGTAAATCGTACCTAAAGCTTATAACAACGCATCAGGTACCGCACCGAAATCAATAAAGCCGATTAAATGTTTAGCGAGTGATACACTGATGTGATACGACTAAAATTACGTCAGGAAAGTATTTACTCAATCATAATATTTATGTCAAATATACACGTTCATGCATCCATCAATAACAGTTTGACTATATTATGTATCATCATCACAACCCATAACTGTCCCACTGCTAGGCACGGGTCTTCTCTCACAACGTGAGGGGTACAGGCCATAATCCACCACGCTGGCCAAGTGCGGATTGGCGGACTTCACACACCGTTGAGAACATTATGGAGAACTGTCAGGATTACCGTGTCTCAGGTATGCAGGTATCCTCACGATGTTTTCCTTCACCGAAATACGCACATAACCAACCCAAGGCTTTAGAAAAGTAATACATGTACCTACAAGGTTTTAGAAAAGTACTGGGTGTCTTCAAACTGAAATGAAATATTATTTTGTTACCACGCGGGGTTTTATTTTTATGATGTGATTGGCAGAGTAGTTCCATTACGGGTAGGTACAGAATTACAGATAATAAATTGATTTAGCAACCATGATCGCAAGCAATATGGGCACATGGCCACGTTATAATTGGAAACGTCTGGTGAAATTTGATCTACCTACGGCATAACGAATCGCTGAAGGGAATTCCGCTGGAAAATAAATGGTTTGATTCATCAAGACCATGAAGGATCTTATTAAATGTAAGCGCATAAATCATATTTATTATTAAGAGAGTTAGGGCGTATTCAGAACGGGATTTAGGCTGTCTGCAGTAAAAGAATCAATCATCGTAATAGGTTAATTGTAATATCTTTGAATAGTGTTTCAAATTGTTCTCATTCGTCAATGTAGTAAAACCTTTAAAATAATAATTTATAGACTTGATTTAACTGAATACACGAAAATGTCCACCGAAATTTTGCTTTTGTGACGTCACTAAAGAAGTACTTAAACATCGTGCGGTTGACGAAAGTAAATTCGCGGTTTATACCCCAATGTAAAGTAAAACTGAAATCAATATGGAGATGGAGACTGACGTTTTGAATATAATGGATACAGATTCAATATAATCAATTCAAAAAATATTTTATTTATTTTTATTATTTTACATTGTGTTAATTGAGTTTCAGTAGAAAAAATGTGTTCTATATGAAATAAATTATAGTGCAATTAGCCTATTAATGATGATTCCCATTACGTAGGTACATTACCACACTGTTTCAATTTAGATTAATGGAATTCTGATGCTGACACATTATGCATTATTTTATTGGATACTAGTAGGTAAGTATATGTAAAAAGTGTCCGTCTTTACTTCGCATCGTGTAACATTATGTGGAAGTACTCAAAATAATTGCTACTCATGTTTTTCAGGCGTTATATTAATTTCATGGTTACCTCATTTTATCGATTTACAGGATATTTTTTTTTATTCTGTAAATTATAATCGCAGGTAAAGATCAATCAAACAAGGTGAGTTTTAAAAGAGATTTTGAAAATCCCTCTGAAGGGCGTTAAATGGAAACATCCATGTTTATAAAGTTGCGGGGTTCTGCTAGTTTTAAATAAATAGGCAAAGTTAACTAACTCCTTAATTGTGGAGATTAACCCGTGCCCTGCAGTGGGATCTAATGAGTTATTAGAGGCCTCATCATCACAACCCATAACTGTCCCACTGCTGGGCACGGGTCTCCTCTCACAGTGTGAGGGGTATAGGCCATAGTCCACCACGCTGGCCAAGTGCGGATTGGTGGACTTCACACACCTTTGAGAACATTATGGAGAACTCTCGGGTGTGCAGGTTTCCTCACGATGTTTTCCTTCACCGAAGCAAGTGATAATTAAATTTTAATACGCACATAATTTTTGAAAATTAGTGGTGCGTGCGGGGTTTGAACCCGGAACCTTCGGTTCGGCAGTCCAACGTTCAACCACACCGCTATCACTGCTTGATTATTAGAGATTATTAGAGGCCTACTCCAGTCTAATTAACTGGGAATATGGGAACATTAATGGATCAGGGTAACGCCTTTTCATTGAAATTCATAAATTTAAGTACAGGTATGATGATGATCCGTATAATAGATGGTAGTGACCCTAAAAGCAAGCAACACAACAGCTAAGCGAGGGGTAATGAATGTTCATGATATTAGCTGTCCATACCCGTGAAGTTTCATTTTAATAAACGTAGTTAGATAAATGGAAACAGTTTACCAAACCATTCAATAACCAAAACGTCGAGTAAGCAGCAAGTGGATTGTGCGCAATGAATCCTTTACAGCAATATTACGGGCGATCTGTTTAAGAGGACCTCAAGTTAGAAGAGCCCTCCATTACGTATGCATGCATGAGCGATAGCAGGAGAGGCATAGAGCCAATATGAAGAGATCTTGTCACAGCAAATACATCGAAACGTATCATATTATATAATTTGGATAAGCATATTGTTTTTTGTTAGGTTCAGCGTGGTGGAGTATGCTTTAGGCCTCCTACTGAGGAGTCCACTACTGAGCACGAGTCTCTTCTTATACAGTTATGAGGCTTGTCAGTAGTGGGCCATTAATGGGTTGAAGTCAAGCGTGTTTTGTGTGAGACAAATGGATTATCTCATGGCGAGTGGTATCTGATGTCCTACGGTACGGAGTGGTATATTAGGTACTGTCTAATCGCAGCTTTCCCAAAGTGGGTTCCGTGGAATTAAGAGATTCTGTGAAAGTCTCTAGGGAACCGCGCAACGTGATAAATTACACATCGGATGCTGTCCCAAAGGTGAGTATGTAAAAACGTATCAGAATACTAGAAGGTATTTATGACACTTCGATTATTAGTTTTAAAAACTAAAAAATCGCTTTGGCCATGCTTTTCATAAAGTTTCATTTAAGTACATGCAATATGCAAGATCTCAAGGCCGTAGAGTAAGAGGACGTAAGTTCTAATTCAGCTTGCAAGTTTTGACCTAAATACACAAACATTAAATAAAACCTTGTAAAAAGGAAATAAGAAAGAAGAATTTGAACCTTGTAAGCGGACATAATATCTGATAAAGTTCCATCGAGATTTCAATACCCAACAAGAACACTAATAAACGCCATATGTAGTAGTACTCGGCATGTCCCGAAGTCGGGTCGTTACTTTTTGTCGCTCAGACCTCGCAGATATTCATGAGATGCTCATGGAGATTGCCGCAATGAAACATTCATGAACATTTCCTTAATACCACTTTTGTTTTCACGAATAAATAAAGTATATTTTATATTTTGGCTCGCAATTGGTACGATTGTGTTGGTATTGAGTGATTGGTACGGTTGATGGTAATAGTCGGGAAACGTGCAAATACTTATATTAAGGGGCACTGGTTTTGCATATTTCAAAGTACACCCTCAATTTCAACAAGATTACTCATGACTGGTATCGTATGAAGTAAGTTTGTTGGCATCAAACCCCAAATACTTCCGAGAAGGATCTATACTGAAGTCTTAAGCCAACCTTCTAAGGGCCTAGCTAATTTATAATGTATACTATGAGCACAGGTTAGCTAAGACCTGAAACTTAGAATATACACCACACAAAAGATATATTTAATCTAAGTTTGCCTCTTGCTGCGTATCCATTACGAGCGTTCTAAATGTAGTTTCAGGTCCAACACGTATTCTATCTACTCATAATCCTTATCTTCGTTGCTCATTGTAGTGTTAATCATTATCAGTTTACCTCGTAACTTATCCAGAGAATATGGATGAATAGATTATTGAAAATCGTCGTAAATCAAAACATACAGCAACTGGAATACCTCACATGTATCGACTGAATTAGTTATCATTTGACTCGGATATTACCAATAGTACTAGCTCAGTTGCCCATAATTGCCCTATTAATAGTGTAGTGCGATTAAAGGCTGATGTCACACTGATAAAATTAATTCAATGGAATTAGCATGACATTCGCCATGAATGCTACTTGTTGCAAATTGGCTCTTAAAACAATTTCTGGTCAACCGGCAATATAAGCCATGGAAACAAAAGTACTGAGTGACTTGCGCCCCTGGTAAGTAAATGGTATTTGTACAATATTATTATAAATTAACCGTTAGTTAAATAATAGTTAACCGCTGAGGACTTCCCTTGTCTGGAATCAATCCTAAGAGTAGTATACGGTCATGATTGTGATAAAATTGCATTGTTATCAGAACTAAAGCAATGTAAAAATTTCGTAGAGTCATAGGAAGTAGTTCTAATTAACCTTCCAAGATTTGATACATACAAACATTTCAAGGTTAATAAAAGCTTGTAAAATAATACCGTTCAATTGCTTTATTTTAATCGCACGATCAATTCAACCATTAGCGGCTAGAACACGCTTGCGACTACGTTTACGTTCCCTTCCCAGACGCAACATCTTAAATTCTCGATATGATTAGAGTAAAACATTAGAAAGAGAGAGCATACAATAAACTGTTTCTAGAAATTTTAAGAGCCAAGCTAAGTTACTTTTGTTGATTAATTTGGGTACGGCAAACAGATAAATACGCGTTAATTATAAGGGTTTATGAAGAAAACGAACAAGAAAAAATATTATTATAAAAGTGAATGCCTAGTGAAAAATTATTAAATAGCGTCGTCCTTTATTTTAGTCCCATGCTTAAAACATGATTTTCGTAATTTAAGGTGGAATATGGAGAATATTCTCAATCGAATGCAAAGAAAAAATAACATTGGTACAACATAATAAGTTATGATACGGGTACTCACTCACATTTGTTTTGTACACCGATAGACCCATTTGCAAGGATCGTGGTCACGGCTGAACACAATACACACCTATCGTGAGTACCCGTACCATATCGTATATCACATCATAATAATATGTGTACAATCCGCGATGAGTTAAGTTTAAAATCGTATAGTACACCTTGTCTAAAAGATTAATAACGAATTCCGTCACAATCGCGCGATCTAAATCGGTCTATCGAGGCCTGTTTCGCATCACGTCGCTCTATCTTAGGAGAATGGGGTTGAAACAATAGCAAAATAACCTTGTCCCGATTGCTTTAAAGAGAACAATGCTTTTTGTAACCCATAGATAAGATCTCGAAGATCTCAAAGCGTAATTTAGGGTTTAGTTGTTGTTGAGAACTTAGTCTTAGCTTAGATAATATAAATTTGTATGTCACCCAATTTTCGCTGATACCGCCTAAGTAATGATGCGACTGATGGCAATAATAATGGTGATTATGATGACAGTAAAAAAATAATTAGTGAGTAAAGATTTTCTGTAAAAAACGGTAATTCTATTGTGTCGCGAAAGACCTATAAAAGTTTCTGTATATGTATACTTACCAACTCTTTTATGTAATTGTAAAAAAGACTAGACAAGTTACCTGATGGCAAATAGTCACAGTTGTCTTTGGTCGTCAGTGACACCAAGGCATCACTAATGCTACGAAAGATGAAGAGAGTAGAAAAGAAGACACTTAGACTTATTCAAATGATGATGGTCCGTATAATAATATTATTTTATTTAATGAGAATTACTATTGTATCATAGATGAAATATCTGAAGGCCAACAAAGATAATTTGAATATACAAATAGGTAGTTCATGTAATAACAGTAAACGGTATATGATTCACCTCATTGTTTCTAAGCTCACCTTGAGGACTTTATGACTGCGCATAACTTCGTAAGGTGCTTGTTGAACCGCAGTAGTAAGCTAGGACTTACCTTATTTTGGTCTCACTGATACTAAAATTAGAACGCTATAACGCTGAACATTCATAGCCCCACACTAGGATTTCCTGTGTCGTGGGTACCATGGACATACTAAGACAAGAACACACACCCAGACCGATAACAGAAATTTGAACTCATCATTTTCCGTCTCATCCAAAATTCGAACCTAGGCCCTTCGAATGGATCGCCATAATATTTTGATTAACAAGTAGTTCTTGGACCAAATAAATAAATAAAATTAATCTCAAATCACGATCTTCGTATTACGGCCAAATACTTTTACTGCTCTTTACTACCAGGAATGAGAATGGGATTTGGCTTAGTTAAAGTTACATCGAGAACAAACGTAGCGAACTAGAACTACTTTTTATGTGTAATGTGTTTAAAAATATACATTATATTAACGAATATAAATATTCAATGAATATATTTTGAAATTATATTTTTAAGAGTTAATTGCGGTAGCTGACCGCTCTTTGTTCCCTTACGCTGAAAAATAGCATCAGCACCTGAAAAAGTATTACTTATTAAAATGAACAACTATAACGCAACGTTGTATGAAAATATCCATTGGAAAATACTTGTAAAGATATTAGGGGAATGGACTATTCAGACGAAGGGATGGACCTATTTCCTTAATCCAGGCCCAATGTTGTTGATGTAGTTTCTCTATGGGCGACGTTTGAGCCATTCAGTAACGAATGGGAGAAGGATAATCGTGATATCGTGCTGACCTCGGCATTCTATGTTCCATTTATTCTACAAAGAGAATCCATAGATAATGACAAGTTAAGTATTGGTAAATAATCTTCAAATATTTGACTATTTTTAAATAGATTTTGAAGTTAGATTTTCCTCATTTTGCTAATGTTCAGGGAGGTTTAACTCTAAGCAATCTGGGCTTGCGTCGATGCGTTTAGGAGTAAGTACCTATAAGGTTCTTATATTATTATTTAAGTACTGTGATTGTAGCCTTCTACTTTTTTTTTATTAAATACGAGTATAAGTTGATTCGAAGTAGGTAGGTAACTTCTTTCTTTCAATAGATGTTTTACTTCGGGGCCGGTAATGTTTCGGTGATACCTTCAGTGTTACTAATGTCTATGGAAAATGGTGGCCACTTACCAGAAAGAAGTTCGTCTACTTGTTTGTGGACTATTTAGTTATACATAATTATATTATCTCTTCTCGCTCATCGTTGACGATAGGAAAAGTCATTAATTAACGTATTGGTTTTTGTGTAGCAAATTGATTAATTTGTTGAATACGGAGGCACTGTAATTTATTAATGTTTTTTATGACTGTGCTAGGGTTAATGAGTTCGTCTGCATTTATCGAGATGAACTGCCAGCCCACTGTAGCGTGCCAGACACAGAACGTCATTTACTCAGTCGCGTTTGTAGACAGCATTGTTATATGTTAACGTCTATCATAACATTACATTAAAGAGTAATTATTACGTCTGCCAGAGCATAATAGAAGTGAAAAACACAAACAGACAATGTTGGCACGCTCGTTACGAAAGTCCTCGAGCGAGAATGAAATAATTATGTATTTTGATGATAGTGTTTCTTCCGTACCTATACATGTTCAAAATACAAAACTAATATGTAAAGATGATTGACTACAATTGAGTGTCAATCATCCTTGCGCAAAACCATCACGCGATGGGCCCTGCCCAATGGACGAATCAATAATACTTGGGCGCTTGTGTTCACAGTCGGTTCACACGACATCACAGAGTCTGTCCACTTGAGTTGGATGGATGTCCAGAGGTTTTAGTGGGCATGAATCTCATATAACCCGCAACCTGTAGGTTGGATCTTTCCCTCGAATAAAAGGCCGCTTGTGTAACAGTTCGCTGGGCTATGTAATAATAATGGAAGACTTAAGTTAAATTATATAGTGAGGTTATAATATTTAGATATAGGTACATAGTTATTAGTAACTCTCTAGGAATACTCCGCACCACGCCTAAAACAAATTTGCCTCGTGGAGCAAAGAAACCAGCGTGCTTTTACGCATGCGTATATGTACCCGTATCAATTTTGCGGCGTATTTAAACCTCCGTGCTCATAAAGAATACATTTTACGGATCGGTATGAAGGAATTAAACATTAGCCCTGTTAAGCTTATTTATACTTTCCGTTTTAACAGTCTGGATTAACGATCAACGTGCAGAAAGTGGCGGCTCCCGGCCCTTTTCTAATTAATGTTCCTCCGAGGAACAATATCACCGGTTGGTTCGCGGGAGTGACGACCTTCGCGATTGTTCCACATTTTCACGTTAACAAACAATGTGACACGAGTCGAAAAGCAACAAGTTTGGCCATTTAATATTCACTGGTGACTCGTATACTTCTAGATCATTATCTTACTAACTAACTAAATGAAGTAGAGGGCCTTAAAGCCTTGAAGAGCCGTTTTACTTATAACTTTTAAGTTCATAAGTCTTACTTAATCAGCATAGATAAAGTACTTAGCTTATATTATCTAACATACAAGCGTCATTTTTGGCTAGAAAAATCAAGTCGTTTACCAGCCAAACAGTGCAAAGCAGCGGAAGAACTCTTTCTCCTCTGAAGTTTTAACGGATCGGTGTCTCTAACCACGGCATGAATTTGCGCTAGAATTCAACAATTTCCTATTTTCAGCCTTTTTTTTCAATGTAGCATTTTAAGTCCTTATAGAGTACATTATGAGGTAAAATAGTGATGAGCCTGAAATTCACGTTTTCGTTCTCGCAGACAAAAGAGATTTAACTGCAGAGTGAACTTGGTATGTTCCTCAGTCTCAGGATAATGAGGTTATTCTAATACCTATCGAACTCCTTCTTTAAGAAAAACTTAATGTGGAAGATGTAACCTTGTGCATAACCTGATTTAAACTGTTTCAAAATCTTTCCGGCCGTTTGGGGCGACCTACAAGCGTCGTAAGAAACGATAGAATTAGGTCCTCCTACTTGGTAGTATAAGGATTATACCTACTTTGAACATAATTTTAAGTTATTCATATTATTACTGGTACTATCGAATGCACTATACAAGTATTTCCAACAAACATGCCCGATTGCCGTTACCACCCCGGTTAGCCGCCAAACGATTCGTCGTGAATTATGATCAGGCTGAGGACTTTCTTTCTTTTCTATTTTCTTTACCGGAAACACATCAGTGATGACTTTGGCTTTACTGGTGATCACTTATCATCAGGTCGGTCTGCTACTTTGTCACGCGAAAAATAAACATTTATTGATTACAATAAATAATGTTCTCACGACTTTAACGAAATTGGTGTTCAAGGGGTCTTTTTGCAGACTTCATGGAGAGCTTTAAATTCACAAGACCCCTCAGCAGGTAGCGCATACCCACAACCAAGATACATCCCACAATATGTTAAAGTTTTTTTATAATGAGACTTTTGTTAAGAGAAAATGACGTAAGACTTAAGATTGTCTTGTTATGGCAAGTGTGCCGGGCTTGTTCTATTCATGGTGATGGCGTCCTCCTAATTTGCTATTTTGAAACGATATTCAATAGAGAATGATCTATTGTTTCAATTAGTCATACTTGTTGTTACCATACAGATTTTGCTCTGCCTTTGTTACCATACATGTCATTGTCAAACCGTGTAAGTTAAGCGATAAACGTAAACACAAGGTAGGTGCCTTGTAGATGACATTTCCTTTTAGCCGCTACACTTTTGAGTTGACAAAGTGGTCTTGGTATTCAAATTTGTGGCATGCTTAATAAACCGTAACCATTCTACTCGGTTTAATATCACTTGATTCGATGGAGAAGAAAATTATTGAAAAGCCTATTTGCTTAGTTGTATGAAGGCCGCTAAGCAGCAACTGACCAGTTCGGGGTCAGTTGCTGCTTAGCGAAAACCCCGCTCATGGTCAGTAACTTGAGCCCATCGTAGGTTTTGACGATACCGATGATGATTTAAGGATATATATTGTAACACTAGTAACTGCTGATAATGCTTCCAGGTTTTGACGATACCGATGATGATTTAAGGATATATATTGTAACACTAGTAACTGCTGATAATGCTTCCGCTGATAATGTGTTGCTAATGTCTATAGGCGACGGTGACTATTTACTATCAGGTAGCTCACCTCCTCGTTTGACGGCTATCAATATAAGACTCTTCCGTTACTGAGTGACTGACAGACAACGTACAGCCGAAACTACTGAACGCAAGAAACTGAAACTTGGCATGTATGTTCCTTGGGGACCGTAAGGGAGCACTAAGAGAGGATTTAATTAAGAATTTCAGGCGGGCGAATCCGCTAGCAGAAAACTAGTTTATAAATAAATTAGAGTTGGCTTAGTTATCGACGATCCTGCAGCCTAGTTGGTAATGACCCTGCAACCCAAGGGAGTCCTGAGTTTGATTCCCAGTTGGGGCAGATATTTATGTGACAGATAAATGTTTTGTTCTTGGGTCCTGGGTGTAAGTGATGTTTAATTTGTGTTGTCTATGCCACCCGCAACACAGGGAATCCTAGTCCGAGTGTTTGGGTGTGCAACCTGTTTATCTGTGTAAACAACATACTTTTAGTCAGAAAATATCATCTCTTTTATATCGCTTCATGTAATCGCACGAATCTCGTGCGACCGTAGTGTAACTCAACTTTAATACCAGGAAAAATTAATTTATTATAACAAACAGTCACTGTATGTTCAATTAGTGTGTATTAACACCCACTTAAGACGTGTCAATTTTAATCAGGAAATTTTCACCAACAATAACTCAGCAATTAATTTGAGGAACAGTCCTTAATTGTTTTTTAAATCAACGCAAGAGGCCGCGGCCTCTACTTAGTCAACATAGTTCATCAACGTACATGTCAATCTACGAGTAGGTATTGTATTGTTATGGACAAGGATCCCGGCATGTGTTGTGTTGTTATTGAATTAGTAAGCGTTAAAAATATCATTTGAGCTCATCGTGAAAAACATCAATAATTTACGTATCTACAAAATTGTTGATACACAATATAATATTTTAAACGTAAGAAAATAAATATTCAAGCGACAATGTTGCGTTTAGTTGTATTGTAGTTGATTTAAGTATTACATTACAATGTTATGGGTGTGTTTTACTCATTACGTATAGAAGGTAATAAGATTTCCCATATCTCATGAACAGGAACATAATAAAATTATCCTGCTCGTAGGTATAATAAATCGTTTAAGAAAGTCTGCTCAATATAGACACTAACATTATCATTAATACACACATAAGTATATAGAAATTACTATTCACCCATATTTTAACAAAATGAAACCCCAATAGTCATTGGGGTTCAATCAGTCGATTTAGGCCGGTATCATCACGAAGACGGGATATGAAAGTATATTTAAGGGAAAACAAACAAAATACACACACACTATTAAAAAAAAACCCTAACTGAAAAGTAACTCTTCCATCAAAGTAAGCGCTAGGCGAATCAAAATAATCTTTTCTTCAAAGCGCTAATTGGTAGCGCTTTAGATTCATGTAAAACACAATCACGTAGCTGGATCATTCATTAGCAGTAGGGGCGTGTCGCTACCGGTTCACCACTTTTTGTACATAAATAGGTACAATTGAAATACATAGCTTTGAATCAACAATTATTATTAATCGATTTGCAAAGATTACAATGATTATATTGATTATACACTATAGAATAAAAAAATGTAGCTACAAAACCAGTTCTAATAGTAAACCGAACTTAAACATTAAATAACAAAAAGTAATGCTTCTTTTTTGTTTTTTGTTTGTTTAAAATTTTTATTAAGTAATAAACAATAACAAAGTAATTATTAAAGAAAGATAAAGTAGGGCACAACATATTCCATAAATCTTCCAGGAATCTTTCAGAAATAAAGTTTTGGATAGTTCAGATTTCTTACGATAGAATAAGATTCTTGATTCTGGATAATATACATAGATCAAGACGAATCTAATGAAGCCTTACACGTTGGGCTTACGAATAGGCATTCCAGGGTTCCGTCTCGCACCTTCAACGAATGGATTTTGATGGAACTTTACAATAATAGCTTACACATCAGAATAACACATAGGCTATAATTTATAAAGATATAGTGTGAATTATCCAAAATATATAACTAAATCTTTGCAAACCGAAGGAATAAGGTTCCCGAAGCGAAGCGAGGGCGGGTCGCTAGTTATTTCATACTTGTAAAGTATAAATATTTAAGTATTAAAAAGCATTTACCTACCTATTGCCTGTAGACTCAAACACATCCATTAACAAAAAAGATATTTGCTTCTTAGCCAGCAGTTTTACATGCCACTAGCCGTACGCCCCCGTTCTCTTTGTCTCCATTTCACGATGCTCCGTTTCAAAGTGGCACACTTCCTATTCACAGATATTTCTTTCGTCTGATTGAGTGCGACCGTATCGGGCTTGAGTACGCAGCTTCCTCCGTGGATTTGAGTTACCTTAATGTAGTATTTTAAATTTAAGAGGACGTGGATTGTCTGTATTTTATTATCCCTTGCTTCGGTGAAGGAAAACATCGTGAGGAAACCTGCACACCTGAGAGTTCTCCATAACGTTCTCAAAGGTGTATGGCCTATAGACCAAAGGACTATGGCCTGTACCCCTCACATTGTGAGAGGAGACCCGTGCCCAGCAGTGGGACAGTAATGGGTTGAGAAGCGTGTGTGCGAAGAGTATGAGCCCTTCCAAAATTATGTAGGGCATTTTTGGCGTATGATAACGCCGAATCATAACGTCGAATTATAACGAGACTCGTACTAACATTTACTAACTGGACGATTACTAACAACAGGACTAACATTCACTAACAGTCCCTGTCCCAGTCCTCATACTTACAAACTAACCAACTAATGTTATAACACCGTTATCTAACCGGACTAACTATCCCAGTCCCCATATGAGTCTTGTTCTAAGTCGGTCACAGTTGTCATGGGCGGCAGCGGAAGGTGGTGCTGCATGCTCGTTTGCTGCCTTAAATCAATAAAAAAAATATAACTCGATAAACTGCTTCACGCGTGCCAGTATAATCATTTTACTTTTTAGGGGTGTTTCCTTTAACTATAAGTTTCTTTTTTAATTTTTAATTTATAGTTATTAAAATACGAGATGCGTCGGGTTTCCAACCCAGGCCCCCATGTTCGCGAGTTCAACTTTCAAACCATTGGCTATAACCGTTCAGTATCATTAATATTATTCAGTGATCAATTATAATTCAATCATTAATTTTCTATTCATTCCGTACGTCCAATAAGTGTAAAAATAACAATGCGTGAGCCTCGATTGGATCATTTATCATTAAATATTTTGTTGTAGGTTGATCAGGAAAAGTGCATTGAAGCAAATACGTAAAGTAATCTGTTTTGAGAAATATTAGGTAATGGGCACCATTGTTTCTATAGTAATTTTTAAACTTGTGATTCCGAATGCACGATGAAAATCCCAGTCACATAAATTAATGGATTCCCAAAAAATATTGTGGCTTTTGTTTGAATAATTTTAAACTTGCCGTCTCAACATTCTGATCTTATCCTTGTAAATTTTATTTATATTGATGAATTAATTTGGTAGTAACAATGGCGTCGAAATTCCTTTTCAAAGTAGTTTTTGAATTCTTAGAACCTAAATTTGCCTTCATTCTAATAACAGAATTGAAAATGAACAATCTGTGCACGTACCACAAGAAAACCACGAAATGAATTATATTAATTTAATATAAACGCATATTATTATAACTATTACTATTATCTTCTTACATGGCAATTTTTAACGTGATAAAATGAAAAGATAAAAAGAATTCAAAAACGCCTTTTAAAAATACTGAGCAACGTTTTACGTGCAAATGTAATTGCGAGAGTACATGTGTGTATCATTCAATTTAATTATTATAGTCCGTTATTTTGTTCACAATAACAGTGAGTATCAAAGTTGGCTTCAGACATTGCAACTCCTCAACGGTGTACAGCATAATTCCTAGATTTTTTGCTTTCTAGTTGTGGGTACTATAAAGTATAAAGGCGTGTTTAGTTGTTTTTAACCACTTATTATTTCAAAATATTAATATTAAATTACAATAAAATTACCTGTATAACGCTAGCTATCGTAATACATAAATTTCGTTAGGGCTCCTACTTAAGAAATCAGGTTTTCTACTGTATTTCATTTAAGATTAAAGAACGCCCGGTAATAAATGTGACATAAATTACTCGTTTTCTTTTCAAACCCCACCCATCGCTGTGAGACAAGAATTTATAATTCGCATCGCTGTAACTCTCGTTTACTTAATTAATAAGCGTTGTAGTCAATGTTAATTAATTTTATTATAATTCTGCTTTAATTTTATAAGAAGCCAATAAGAAAAAAAATTTTAGAGAGTTCTCTCTGTAATTTCCTTGTGAGCCTATCCTCATTTAATCTTGGTCGATATTGCCTTGGGACAATTCCCTTGTAGTAGACAGCTTCCCGGCTCATATTCCACACTGATAAATGAAGATTGATTGGGATATATTAGTTTTGTTTTTGTGCACGAAGTCTGTCGAAGACTCATTTATTCTAGGAACATAGGAACTCATCTATTCTAAAACGATAAAACGATCCACTCACGATGGAAGCTGCACATATTGTATTTTAAACAAGTAGCCCACGTTCGCTTCGTTTCGGTTAACCCATCCCATGCCTATGAATACACCATCCATCCATCCATCCATCAGCCTTTTGTCGTCCACTGTTGGACATAGGCCTCCCCTAACTTTCGCCACTCTGACCGGTCCTGTGCCTTCTGAATCCAACGGTTGCCGGCTGTCTTCTTCAGGTCATCAGTCCACCTGGTCGGGGGGCGTCCTATACTCCTTTTTCCGAGACGTGGCCTCCACTCGAGGACCTTCCTTCCCCAGCGGTTATCGGTCCTCCTCGCTATGTGGCCAGCTCATTGCCACTTCAGCCGGCTAATTATTCGAGCTATGTCGGTTCAGTTTCAGCCATTTTACACAAAAACCGTTACGAATTATAATAACTAAACTAAACCTTTCACATGGATCGAAGTGGTAACCGTACGAGAATCCATTCGGTACTTTTTGTGTTTATCGCATTCAGACAGCAGTCAATTAAATTTTATTGGAATTATGACTGTTATGGCGCGTCTAGCTCTCATAGTATCAATTAGTTTGAATAACATTATCTATTAATTATAAGCTTCTAGTAACAACTCGACAAGTTGAAACTAAAACATAAATTGTCCATGTATATTCTCTAAGGTCTGCCAATCGGCATTTCGCCAACTTACAGCCGTTCCCAATATTCTACGTATCTATTTAATCCTCCATAACTTAATCAGAAACTGCCGAGAATTACTTACCCTACTTACTTATTTATCCAGAAATTTTTAACTTTAACTTTATACTATTGTGAGAGTAGTGTGATATATAGTGAGAGTAGTGTGAGTAAGGGATAGCCAAGAGGTATGAACATTGGCCTCTCAAACAGAGGAGCCCAGGTACGAATCCTGCACGCACCTGTAATTTTCAAAAATGATGTACGTATTATACATTATTATCACTTGCTTCGGGTAAGGAAAACATCGCGAGGAAACCTGCACACCTGAGGGTACTCCATAATGTTTTCAAAGGTGTGTGAAGTTTATCATGACCAGCTTGGTGGATTAAGGCCTGTACCCTTCACATTATGAGAGAAGACACGGGCCCTCAGTGAGTTGTGAAAAATACTCG
The DNA here is from genome assembly GCA_905404295.2 of Ochlodes sylvanus. Lineage (NCBI taxonomy): Eukaryota > Metazoa > Arthropoda > Insecta > Lepidoptera > Hesperiidae > Ochlodes > Ochlodes sylvanus. The sequence goes on along the minus strand of FR990131.1, from coordinate 4,412,311 downwards.
AGCCTGTAGCAAAATAAAAACAATGGTAATCAAATTTTTCCACCGTATCCAAAAACAATAATCAAATTGAAGTGTATTTTTAATTAGAAACTATGTAGTCTCGCTCGCTCGCGGCTTCGCCCTCATGGGTCTCGGCAATCGATAAAACACCGTTAAAATGATCCCAAGAGTGCGTTATCGCGATAAAAACTATCCTATACAGTTTCCCGAGATTCAAACTATATCCATACCAAATTTCATCTAAATCGGTTCAGACGAATTAAGCGTGAAAAGGCAAACCGACAGACAGACAGAGTTACTTTTCATTTATAATAGTATGAATGGTTTTTAAAAGGAATCTTAAAGCTAGTTTTTATCTAGTCGCCAACAGACTACTCAGTACTGGAATGTGTACATAACCTTGTTTTTACAAAATGGCTTGAAAGGCTCCACAAGTGTTACGCTCCCGTTTCCGTTACGAAGATGCTATCTGGTCGAGCGGTGAAAGCTCTTAGAAAGCCTTGTTTCCTGAGAGGCAACTTTTTGTCCTTGACTTGAGATATACAACATATTATAAGTGTATAATTTATTTATTTATTTATTCATAAGGCTCTTCAACAACATACCAGAATTTCATTAAAACTTATTGATATTAGTGCAGTGCGTATAAGAATGGTTGTTAATCAATTTTAAATCGATACATATGCGTAAAGATTACATTCTTAACATAATAATTATGTCGACGTCCTTATTTTTTTCCACAATATGGCGTCTGGTTGTCGCCTTAATAAACTTTGATTATTTATTGTCGTGTCTTAGGTGTTACAAGCAATATTAAGAGAAATCGATTGAAGTAAGAATCGTGGAAATCTAGAGCGTCACAAAGGATCAAACACATATGTACATATACATACATAGGTGTGAAACACATACCTACGAGTACATAGCTGTTAAACACATTCTATCCTTTGCTATTCACTGTCGAGTAAAAATGGCAGGAGATGAGCGCAAAAAATCATTCGCATAGCGCATTACAACGCAGATTTAAGTTGTCTGTAATTCGACATTGTTATGGCAAATAGTTTTTTGGCGTTAGATTTTTTATCATGTAAGCAGTATTGTTTCCTTGTAATTTTAAATTCTTACTATGCATGCCACAAGGTATTGTTAGTAAGAAATATCGACTGTCATATTGACTTTGGTTCATCGACTGAAAAAAAGCGACAAGCTAAACGGTTGAAGGTTAGATGTACAAAAACATATGTTACATCGGCCCCAGTTAATCTGTTTTGGTATCACGAGTATGTGAGGTATGCGCGGTATAAATTATTATTATTTACAAACGTTTTTAAAATCATAAGTTCAGCTTTAATAATATTGTATTGTATTTACGTGACGACCACGACTGCTCTGACAAGAGCGATACGACAAAGAAGGAGAAATTGTATTTTACTAGTTAACCCTTTAATTTGTTATCCGAATTTGGTGGGCGTGCTTGGCGTGCTAATTTCAGCTTAAATCGGACACTGAGAAGTGGGTCAAATTTAGCTTGCAGGATTTGACCCACACTAACTAACTAACACGGTAAGTTAAATAAAAGCTGGTAAAAATTACGACCATTCAATTGCGTCCATTTTCTCTGGAATAGCGGGATAATACCTACATCGACCCGATCTAGGTACGTGCTCATAGCTGAGCGGCTTGTGTATAATTATCTTGTGTTCGACCGAGAAGCAACAGCCGTAGCCGGTGCGGTCGGTACTTGAATGGGTGACCGCTAGAGGCAAAGATTTCTTGAGCATTTTCCTGCTTCGGAGGGCACGAAAAGTTGTCGTCCCGGTTGTTATCGTTGGATAGCAGTCGTTAAGCCATGTCGGAGGCCTTCGGGCGGCATAAAAACTTCGGATACTTCTGTTGGTTACATACACCTCCACCAATCCATACTTCAAGCCCCGTGCTCAGAAGGGGTTGAAGCCACATTTATGCCTACATTTATTACGCTTAATAGTTTGAGGACACATATTATACCATCTTTTTTCTTTATTCATATCTTTCTTTACACGCTTAATCACCCCGTTGATTACTGAAACAGACCGTAGCGTATTGCAGAGAACGAGCTTGAAAGTAAATGTGCATCAGATGTAGATTTAATGGCTTGCCCTCTTCACTGACATTCAAATTGAGTTTTATTTTTTGTTTTCAAACAGCGTGTAAGTATACTTAACATGAAAACGAATACTGTAGGTTGTCGGATTGATCTATCTGCTTTAATATCATTCGCGAAATAATTTATAATATTGCATTAAATTAACATAGTACAAAAAATACTTAATTTGTTTTACGCAGGTCCTTAGCTACTACGTATGTATGTGATCACAATTATGTAAGTATTTTTTATTTATATCTGAATTCTTCATGCAGCTGTCTTAGTCCTACTACATTTTATTACGGACATATAATTGTACTTACGTTTTGTACTCAGACACTTATTTGTTTGACCCATTTTACGTTCATTAAAATCTACATTCTTAAATTGATTTCATAAATCTAAATTATTTATTACGACCATCTCAGTTTGTAGAAGCACATTTACATACTAAATGAACTATATTGCACATTTACGGTGTTCCACGAAACGGACACAACGACGTAACATTAATTGTGTTAACAGTGCAAATGCTACGTTTCTGTGCTTCGTAAGCACCTAGACTAATGTTAGTGACGTAACTATGACGGTGCCGGGTCAAGAGACAGACATTATTGAGGACAGACTCTTATGGCAACTAGCGGTATATGAGCTCTGTACTGACATAACGGTATCTTGTTGAGAAGTACTCCCGTGTTTGAAAGGGGTAATTAATTATAAGGCGTTCTCTGTATGCTATATCATCATTTTCAACACATCATCTCATGGTTTGCGATGTAGCACAAGTTTCATTTATTGACCAATTACATAAAAGGCGGTTATTAATTCGTTGCGTTGTTTGTAATATTATTGTAACTGCAATATATTCGTACGTGGGCTTGCTAGACAACTTTTATAACAAGGGCTTTCTTTCACGAAGATAATAATAAATTACATTATAAGGGACAGTGGACAGTGTCGAGAGCGACGTGTCCTCGGAACTCGGGAAGACTTGTCTTTTGGCAAGTTTTCAAAAGTTATTTTTCGGTGTACACCAAATATTTGCTGTCTGGGATTTCCCATTGACGTCTACTACGCACTCAAATGCGTAGGAATAGATGTGTTTTCGACGCGTGGTGTTTATTTATTAAGTAGCAGCTAGCCGCCCTCGTTTCGCTTCGGGGAATCTGCGGCTTAGTGGCCGCACTCTAAGTAACACCAAATACATGATCGACGCGTTGCCGGGCGAGAAAGAAGGAAAAGAAAAAATTTGTAAGTACTGGCTGTCAAAATCCCAGCAGGAATAAGACAAGTCGTTTGGCGGCTGACTCAAACATGCGAGTGGTCGCATTCTGATCTGCCGGCGTGGGTTCTAGGTATCTAGGCGTGTTCTAGGGCAACCTAATAGGCTTTCTCGTGACTAGTGACAGTTATAAACAGAAAAATAAATAAATAAATAATAATAAAATAAACGTTAATACCTACTACACCAGAACTCCCTGCGTCGCGGGTGGCATGGACAACACAAACCACACATCACCAACACCCGTGACCGACCCGTGACCGTGAACAGACTTTTTTTGTCACATAAACATATGCCCCGGCCGGGAATCGCACCGGGACCCCTTGTTTCGCAGGCAGGGCCACCACCAACCAAGCTACGGAGTCGTCATAGTTTAATGTTAGTTATAGTTCCATAACAAGTTACGTTCGTTTTTTAGAAGAATCGTCCTTACCACCACAGACCATACCATACTAGATCCGTTCTACCTACCTCCATCAGTTTCACAAATACATTATCTACACAGCTAACAGGAATTAAGTCCCATCTCCATTGATTGGATTCTTCGTGGCAATCTTCCAGAGACAGATTTTCATTATATTTTTTGCGGCGTAGGTACGAGTATGTACAAATTGTGAAATGAGTTTCCTTATGAGGTTACTCCGGAATGGGGCTTCAAGAAAGGAGTAAAACAGGTCTTATGGACAATGTTTCAAATAAGCAGTTCATATATTTATGCGTTGTGTATTTATGCGTAATTTATGTCATCATTCCAAATTTCATACTCCTTTCGCACTATTTTCGTAAAAGCGGTACAAAATTTTTGCTTCACGTATAGATAATAGTTGCTTTTCTACCAATTGTACGGGTAATCCTTTAACGTCTATATAATATTAATCCCTATATATCATAACCAAGGTGGCCTAGAAGATAATTATGGAGTTGCCCCCGCTGGTTTAGTGCAGATTGGTGAAGGCCAAAGGCTTACCCAAGTCTCGGATGTTTTTATGCCTCGAGTGGGCCACCAACATGGCAACAACCGTTATTTATCGATAACAGTCGTGACCGAAGGTTTTTCATGCCTTCCGAAGCGCTTCCGTGCCTGCACGTAAGAAATTTTGCACGAGCGTTCGCACACCTTCCGCACGCGCCAGCTGTTTATTATTAAGTTACAAAAACGCAAAATGGTAAACGTGGTCGTTACGCTTTAAATCCAGTTCTTTGAAGTTTTCAGATGAGTAAGTAAGTACTACGATTTAAAAACGCTAAGTTCACCGCAGAGAAATCTGAATGATCTCCGGAGCTTTTAAACTAAAGTTTCTGTTTAAGCCTTTGACTACCTCTTTCACAATTAGGTTCTGGTTTTTACTCGGTGCTTCTACTTTATTCGTCCGAGTTTATTTAATCTGACTTACCGAGTCGTTGCTCATGCATATAATTTAAAATTAATGGAGTGTTCATATTTCAATTTTAATAATAGCATATAAGTATCTGACATCGTGGCAGACCGAAATAAGAAAGAACTTTCTTGAAGCGAATTCGTTTCAGAAGCGAAGTGCGTTATGCCGTTATATCTATAATATTACAAGTATATTAATGGCTTTAAAATATAGCGAAATGCAGCAAGAACAGACAGTGAATAATAAATCACTATATGCTCCTTAAGCCTGGCGATCACACGATGCATCCTTTAGACTTTCGATGGAGTTAGTCTGAAGCTTCGGGTTTATATGCTTTTAATATGTAAGGCGTATATTGTTTGCTTGGCACGCAATATTTTCACTTGTTCTTCTTCGATACTTTTTTATTTTTACCCGTCTACTGCTAAGCCGAAAGCAGGGTTATGATTTCAGTCCACATGAATATATAATTATGTTCCGTGGTGTATTTATGATATTCTGTTCCCACAGTACTTCTAAACTACCTACCCATAATTCGACAAATTTGGTGTCATTAGAAAAGTCTTGACCATTCGCTAGTTATATAGGCTAAGTGAGGTCATGCTAAATAAATACTCATTCTAGAAGAAATAATGACCACTTTTTAATGGGTGTCCTAATATACTGCAGACATCAAAAACTAAGACTCAATAACAATTGCTTACTTGGATGTCGTATCATGTCGAACCAGGCACAATATGCTCAATATATAGGTCCCCTAAACTGATCTACAGGCTCGTCTACTTTATATTGCTGTACTCATACAGACTAGTCAAGGAGCTAGCTACGGTAAAGTTAATTTACTTTGACGTGACACGCTTCACGACTGTGCCATGCGTGCTTTGAGAAATTACCGTGGCGATTCGCGAGCTGGCATATGCAGAAAATACTAAACGCTTCTACGGAATTAGCTTACGTCTTGTTTGTTACGTGCTATGGAAGATTGGAAGTAATGAACAAGCGTGTCAACACAACATCGTAAACTTTAGCCGACATTTTAACGTGTCGTATCCTCACATCGTAATTTAATATGCTACACACGAGGTGCGAAAGCCAACAAACGCCGAGGAACAAGTTTGCGAATGGTTTCAGGGCTTCGCGTTCTTCCCGTGTCGACGTATTCTGTTCGGTTATTAGTTGGTTATGCATGCATGCATTTATGCTTGACGATGCACAAACTAAGGCGCATTACAAAAGATCTAGATTTCACGGATTTTATTATAGTACGTATCATACCAATATTATAAATGTGAATGTAAATTTGTTACGCTTTCACGCGAAAACTACTTAACCCATTATGAAACTTTGTACACATATTCTTGAAAGTACATAGATTGACTTTAGTAATAATAAGTCAATGTGTACATAGGATACTTTTTATTAAAAAAATATATTTTTTACGAAAGTTAAAACTATTGTCAAAAAATTCCTTGCCAAAAAATGGCTTCAATGCGAGCGAAGCGAAAACTAAAAATTTTGTCGTCATCTACGCTCAAACAATTACAAACTGAAATTGGATTGTGTGAACATGTGACAAAAACATGCCTTAGCCTTAGACAATTTTTACTTTTTGCCACGCCGCGGCGTGCAGCAAGCTTTTAATTAACACTCTGATGATCGCTGTGTTACTTTCGCTTGCAACTTGATATTTTGCGATAGACGCGCAATTTTTCCTCTACTCGAATCACAAAGGGTTCGAAAAACAATTTTTAATCAATTTCGATTCTGATTTATGCCATCGACGCGCCAATTTTCCCCACTCGGATTACAAAGGATTTGGTAGAACAATTTTTGATTTATTCCTGTTGTGATTATCTTTTTTATGTCGATTTTCATTCAAAGATGGATGGAGCTCCTTACATTTACCGTTACCCCTTTTCTGATCGGGTTTCTAAGTTTTTTTTCACAAGATTCATTTAACCCGATAAATCTTGCAAGCTGAATAAGAACTACTTTCTCTTACTCTACGGACTTGAAATTATGCACATTGCTTTAGTTTTGACTACAATGCAATTTTACGACAAGCGTGACCATATACTACGCACAGGATTTGGTTTCAGACAAGGAAACTCCACAACGCGGCAACGGTTGACAGCACAGGGACCAAATTTATTGCTTTGTATTAAAACACACACTTCGATACTTTTTTTCACGACGCGACGTAAAGGAGTGTACCTGATTTAAATACAGAATACTCGTAGGTGGTACGGAACCCTTAATGTTGTAGTTCGACTCGCACTTGGCCGATTTTTTTAATATACATAACTCCTAAAACTCAGCAGTCGTTATGGTACAAGATAACGTAATCCGTTTAAACAGTCTGCGTTATATTGAACAGGAAAACGTCTCGCGCACCTGTTTTATATTAAACGTCGTTACTGAAAATAGATGAAGTTCTTATAAATATTTGTAGGCCTAGAGCATTCTCCACCAAGCTCTAGTGCGGTTTTGTGATGAGGTTAAAGGCTAACCCAGGTGTCGGATTTTTTATGTCGCCAGAAGGCTTCCGACAATTACGCGCTACATAAGCAGGTTCGATAAACACCATGTTGACACCTGGCATTCGTCCACTGTGAGGTTTGCATGACATTTCCTACCCTTTACGTGTAAACAACGTTGGAACGAACTGCCATATGCCACCAGCGATATTCCCACAATGCTACGATATGGGGACCTTCATATCGCGGGTCCATCGCTTCCTTCTCTCTTCATCAAAAGTATTTTGTATCACATGCTTTCAAAATATTTTCGTAAAATTCAGGGAGATTTTCTAAAGAACAATATTTTATATTCAATCTTTCATACATCTTTATTATGTCGTGATAGCCGGCCTTGGACACCGCTTGCTTAATTTCTGCGTGTCATTGTTACAAGAACTTAGGTATGTAATATGAAACTATTTTAGGGTTGCCAGATGGCCGGAAGATAAGGAATTGTCCCGGAATATTGATCATGTCCCGTGTCCAGTAGTAGCAAATAGCAAAATCCAATAGCGTTAACTGACCCGAATTCCAACGCATACTTGTTTTTTCTTAAATTCGTATTGACTTCCTACTAAAGTTTACCTTATCAATAAAACATCAGCAGTTCACATTGACTTATTATTACAAGTCAATGGCAGTTCAGGAGTTTCGTACAGACATTTTTGCGGCAGATAAATGTTCGTTCCCGGGCCACGGGTGTTAGTAATGTGTTGTGTTATTACCGCGACACAGGTAATCCTAGTGCGGGGGTATGAGAGTGTTTATAGAAAACGTAACCTGCATTTTATAGTCGTTATTAAAAACAAAACGAGTATAAACATTATCTCGAGTCGAGTTGAATGCCTATTACTTTCTATTTCCGTCGGAATATTCATTTCTACGGCCGACCCCTGCCTAGAATTGTCCCGGAAATTATGAGCCGGTTTCTGGCCACCCTAAACTATGTCCACGCGTTAGTATTTCGTCTTGTCAAGTTACAGGAATGAGCTGAGTTCAGACTATTTCGGACATCTTGGTAGAATGTAGCAAGCAGGATGTTCTACTAACAACAATTGTTAAACGCTTAACTAACCCAAATATTGTGTTCAAACTTCACATCATGAGATTTGGCATACTATTTTATAGCTTTAGGCCTTAGTCGTACGAGGAAACTGAAGCCACGGTGAGACACCACCAGCTTGGTGAAAGGGGTTCGCGTGAGGATTATTTATACGCTTATTACTTGATTAGCTGTCAAACGTCTGGTCGTGTTTCGGCTCGGAGCTTGATTAGTTTGAAGGCCAATAATTTCGTCGTGATGCGTTTGGTCTTACCGATGCCCATGGGCGACAGGAACCACTTACAATCAGGCTCGAGATCGACTATTTACCTACATAAATCAACTGATGTCTATTCAAAACCAGATATTTAAAGTATCAGTTTTAAATAGAGATGTTTTAATCTTGGCTAGCTGCCAACCTGCTTCTAGAATCAATTAGGTATGAAATGTTTTAAGAGTGTTAGTACGTTTGTGAGTACCGTCAACATGGAATTTCAGTAAGAATGCTCATAAATTAAATTTGATTAAGTGATAGCCGTACTAATCAGTTACGCAATTTCCGAGATTCACGAGAAGAAACGCATGGGAAAAACTAAAAAAATAATTATTATGGGTTTGGACCCCGTTAATAAATATCCCCAGTCATATTTTTTCTCAAATATCTTACATGAAGATGACATCGATAATTTATAGACTACAGCATTATAATTTATGTATGTACATACATATAATTATGTAGAAGGCCATTTGACGATAAGCGGTTTGAGTCATATACGCGTGTAACACCTGAACATTCCTCACATATACTACGCATTTCGCGCTATTTTGACAAATCTACTTTACCTACTGTCCATACCAACCTGATAAGGACACAACGAGCTAATTTTTCGCTGAGGACACAGTTGTCACAGTTTTTACGTATAATATAACATATTTAATTCGTTCTTAGTTAGTCGTATTCTCAGTTAGTTCTTAATTCCATGAAAAAGTATAATATAACAGTTTTAGTATACACTAAAACTGTTATAGTATACACTAAAACTGTTATAGTATACACTAAAACTGTTATATTATACTAAGTACTGTTATATTATACTGTTATATTATATTAATACAAAGTATAATATAACAGTTTTAGTATACACTAAAACTTAATTATTTTAAAATGTCATCTTTAAAGAAGAGAAGAATATTCTTGGACCTAATATTTCTGTATAAAATTCACAACAATTACATTGATTGCCCTCAACTGCTCGAGCTTTTCAACTTTAAAATACCTCGTAGAATACCGCGTTATCCAAATCCGCTATTTATTCCACCATCACGTAGTACTGTCTTAGGCAAGAACTCTCCGATTGCTAGATTAAGCAAAGAAATAAACAATTGGCTTGCTTCTGAGCCCAAGGATTTATTTTCACTTAAGCTTCAACAATTTCGCGAGCTCTTGCTCTTAAAGATCCCCAATTAATAGTAATTTTACACCCTTGTTTTGTTTTAATTGCATGCAGTGTTTACCTGTAATTGGTTGTGCATTTAGAAAATATATTATGTTATCTTTATTTAGTTTTAAGTATTGATGTAACAACTGTTGGTGAACCAAATAAATAAAATAAAAAAATAAATAAAATAATGTATACGGGTACTCACGATTTCTACCGGGTCGAAATATCGGAAAAACAATTCGAAATCCTGAGTACCTGTATACACTATAATGTAAAGGCAACTTTAATTCAAAACACACGCACTCACAGCCCCACATTAGGACTCAGTGTCGTGAATGCTATGGACAACATCTAAAGACTAGACACACCCAGGCCGAGAAAAGAAATTTGAACTCATTATTCATTCCACCTCGATGGAAATCGAACCCAAGAACCTTCGACCGGCCCAGCATGGCAACAATTACGCCCGGTCGTCACATGTTACATTGTTGAACAAAAGTAGATGAATTAGCCTTGAAATAAGCTTTGTCACACGATACACAAATATTTCTTTATAACACCATGATGTCACCGTGGCCAAAAAACTGCCGAGCCTAAACCGTTGTAGTCGTTATAGTTATCAAGATAAGGTACCATTGTCAAACAGACAGATTTTCCTAATGATAACATTCCATCAGGTACCTAGCATTGGTGTCAAGCATAACTTATCATGAGTGTAATTTTTTTCTATGGAATAGACGACTGTGAGTAGCTATGTACACTCGTAATATATGTACATAGTATACATGAATAATCCTATTAATATTATAAATGCGAAAGTTTGTACGAATGTATGAATGTTTGTTACTCTTTCACGCAAAAACTACCAAATGAATATTTATGAAATTTTACAATAATATAGCTTACACATCAGAGTAACACATAGGATATAATTTATAAAGGTATATTGTGAATTATCCAAAATATATAACTAAATCTTGGCAAACTGAAGGAATAACTTTCCCGAAGCGAAACCAGAACGGGTCGCTAGTATGATATACTTGTAAGTAGTATATTATACTTCTCAACAACGTTAAAAGCATATTTTAGGCGATGCGTTGTTGACAGAACGGTCGTGGACATCATGTGGGTATTTTTGGGGCTGATGTAATTCACTCCACGATGTCTCGCCATCTTTCCCTATTGGCTGTTAACCTAGTGCTCTCAACCGCAGATTTTATTTGGTCAGTCCAACGCATGGGTGACCGCCCGCAGCATAATATATTATAGGTATATCTATCTATAAATTGATTCGGTAAAAATTCCTAGGGAAATGTAGCGCTCACTCCTGTACCTACTATAACGATTTATTATTTATTTGCGCTTTTTTATATACTTACACGGCTTATAAAATACCTGATACATGTTTACATAATGTTCGCTTCGTAATTAGTTGGTAGTGACCCTGCCTTCGAATCGAGTGGATCCGGGTGTGATTCCCGGGCGGGGCATTTATGTGAAGGTTAAAAATACAAGTGTGTTTATGTGCTTGTTCTCTGGTCGGGTGTTAGTGACGTCTAATTAAGTAATTAGTGTTGTCGATGGAACCGGCGACAGCGAATCCTGGTGCCCGCACTAGGATTCGCTGTCGCCGGTTCAAAATCCCGATTTTGAAGTGTGTAAGCATTTACTTATTATGACATGTGGCTTCAACCCATTATTGGGACACTACGAAGCATAGGTCTCTCCTCGGAACTGAGGAGGTCTGGAGCATACTCCAACTGTAGGAAATATTTTGTGCTGCCCAAAGGCCTCCAACAATGCTAACGACTGCTACACCGGGACCGACAGCTTTATGTGCCCTCCGATTAACGAACACTATTAGCGTTTTTTTTTATTTATGGTGTACAAAATGATAAAAATTATTCAGCATAGTTCATGATAATTTTAATGGGATAAGTTAAATGGTAATCTGGATTGCGATCAACGAATCGTGATATGTATTTATTGCCGGTCAATGGATCGTGATATTCGTGATCAATGCTATCCTAGACGGGAGATCCTGTACACGCTCGTTGATTTTTGATCTCGATTGTGATAAAAATCAGAATATTCCCACCGCCGGCGAGTAGCGAGTAGAGCTAGAAACTGAAAACGAGTTGGCGAGCGGCGAGTGTGTAGTTCCGATAGTTTCGTCGCTGGGCTGTCAGCTAGTGACAGGCTGCGAGGGGCGAGTACTCGAACTACGGGCTGAGGGCGATACTAATTGTGTACTCGGCGAGTGTTCGACCGCCAAGCGACAAACTACAGGACAAACTAAACCTCGCCGGCGGTGTGAACAGTCAGCGATCAACTCAGATCAGCGAACGTATGCCTATCTATTATACGTTTCTTGAGTGAGAAAATAGCTACTCGCTTACTCGCCGGCGGTGGGACAACAGCCTTAAATTGGTTCAGTCGTTCCCGAAATTAGCCTGGATAAACAGAAAGACAGACAGACAAAATTAAAAAAGTTGGCTTGTGTAAATAAGTATCAGAACTTGACAAATCAGAGTTATTTTGAAATCACAGACAGACAAATTAATTTATTTCATAAATGTATAGATTAACTGTGGGTATAACGACAGCAGAAATAGAAATAAGTATTGATATTTTGACACAAACAGATTTTAACGACTGTAGCTCAGTTGCTACTGTGACACTAATGATTTTATGAATGGTCATGAACGGCTCTCCCCTCTTACAATCTGATGGTGCCGACCATAATAACATCCGAAGTTTACATGTGAGTAAACTTCACACGTGAATTTTGTGTCACACTACAAAACACATAGCGTTCACAGTATGTTCCGCAATTCACCCATTTAGCACAATTTCACACTTCATCAAACCGTAATAACGACCTTTATAAGATGCGGACTCGGCGCGAAACGGTGATACTCGTGTAAAAGAAGCAAAATAATATTTACTCGTAAGTGTTTAAGTTAGCAGTTATACTCGTAGTCAATTGATTTGAACGTTGGACTCTCGAACCCCTGCTGTGAACCCTATGTGTGGGGCCCTGGGCTCATACAACTCGGGAGCCTATTAATTATTCGAGTTGTCATTTTGTCAAGAAATCGTCTATTGTTATTAAATCAACGGGGCCCTGGGTTGAAGCCCAAAAAGCCCTTAGGTAAATCCGCCCCTGCACCTCTAATTAAAAAAATTATGTGCGTATTAGTTAGAATGTAAAGGGATAATCCCTTGCTTAGGTGAAGGAAAACATGGCGCTGTACTTGTACATCTAAGTGTTTTCCATAATATTCACAAAAGTATGTAAAATTAAAAATCGCACATGGCCATCGCGGTGGACTATGGCCTCTACTCCTCAAATTGTTGAGGAGACCCGATCCCAGTATTGGGACGGTTAAGGGCTGCGAAGATTTGCTGGAATTTGCAAGTGGCCTGCACTTATGGGGGCCGTGTCTGAAACACCATCTCAGTCCTTAAGGGTAGCAGCACATCTGTGGCCGAATTATAACGAGACTCTTACTATCAATTACTAACTGGACTATTACTAACAATAACTAACAGGACTAACATTCACTAACAGCCCCTGTCCCAGTCCTCATACTAACAAACTAACCAGCTAATGTTCCAACACCGTCACCTAACCGGTCTAACTATCCCCTACCCCATTTGAGTCTTGTTCTGAGTCAGTCGCAGTTGTCATGGGCGCAGCGGAAGGTGGTGCTGCATGCTCGTTAAAAAGATACCATCCTCGAACGAAACACTGTACACAACCGTTGTTATTGGTTTATACATTTAAACCTGCCTTGATGCGTAGTTCCTACGATCGGGCTTTTTTATCTCATATGATGCCTACATTGTATTTGTTGATCTGACTTTAACGCATGAGTCACACTTATATCTTTTGAACTCCAGACTTTGCCCTTAACATTTGCGATATGTAAATGATCACAAATGTATTTTGAATAGTGCAATAAAATCAGCAAGTATGACACATATTCAATTACTCATACTTTAATTAAGATTATAATAATTTAATTAGAACAATAATCTTTTATTAGTCGAGTGTGATCTAGGCCCTGTAAATAATGAGGCGTGACCGATGCTCTGTTATTAGGCCATAGTTTAAAGCCAATCTTATCTATGTATTTACATAAACATATATTAATTGTGTAACTGATCGCTGTCTGTAACTGAACCCAAAACAATGATTTTTAGAATTTTTGCGCTGTCTGTGGTTTTGTACCCGCTCATCTCAGAAACGGCTTAACCGATTTGAATGCGTCATTCAATTGTATATTGATATAAGCGTCACTTAACATTTAGTGTTTGTTTTATGTGTGTTACCTATAACTTTTGACTGGGCGTACTGATTTTGAAGGTTCTTTTTATATTCGAAAGCTAGTGCCTATTTGTGCTCTTATTAAAAAAATCTGACGAGTAGTTTTTGTATTACCCTAAATAATGCGTATTTAATTGACTTCGATTACTTTGATGATGTTCTCATTCTTTAACTTGTCAATGTTCAAGTTGGTTTTTGTTTTGTTAAAGTTATTTAAATATCGTGTCCTCTGAAGCACATGCTCAAGAGATTTCCGTGACTCATTCAACTACCGACCGGGCCTGAGGTTGCTTAATTCGGTCAAACACTTACAAATTGACTCTTATGGTTGTGCGCATCGCTTATAATATCGACGTTTCATAAAAAATTATGTAACTTTTGTTGCCAATTACCATTATAATATATTATACTGTTCAAAAATATGAGTGAAGTAGGTACCTACTAGAGAATGCCATTTAATATATTTTGTTATGCGTCATGTTATACCAAAATAAGTATGAATAAATACTACCACTAACATAATGACCTTACTACAGAACTCTATAATCAATACCAAACAAGCAGACGGTGGTCGTTAGTGATTTTGGTGGTCCTTACAGCTGTAGTAACTAGTAAGTGGTCACCGTCATGGACTTTTATAGATTTATGATAGCAAGCAGCATAAGTACCCGGCACCATTTTTCAGCTGCCATGACAACTGTGACCGACGCAGACCAAGACAAATCGTGACTAGAGTATTAGTCCAGTTGGCAACGGGTTTTGGTTTTATTAAGAAAATCAGTTGGCCGGATCATTAGTAGATTATGAGGACTGGGGTAGGGACTGCAAACTTTCTTCTACAGAAATGACAGCCAAATACTATGAGGAAACCTTTCACTGATTAAACTGACTGGTACAAATCTATAAAAGACCTTGCGGCCTGGCGCCATTGCCTTCAGGAAAACACGCCCAGGAAAATAAGCTGAGATAATTAAGCTGAGAAGCTAAATAAGGATCTTTAATTAGGTACAAATGCGGAATATATTAGGTACATTATAAATTTAATGTACGTACTTGTTATAAGTCAATGAGGTAGGTAATTATAATATTTATTTATCCTTGTTAGCATGTAGGTACAACTACGTAGGTACATGCTTAATAAAATAACAAGTCATGTTTTGACGATGGTTAATGGTTACCAGACAGCCGTTCGAAAGGTCCTGGGTTCGATTCCCAGCGAGGCGGAAATTTCAGTGAGTTTGAATTTCTGTTCTCGGTCTCGGAGTGCGTGTGTTATCCATGGCAACTACGACACAATGGAATGCTAATGTGGGGATAGTGTGAAGCGTTTTTTTGACTACAATGTTAACTAACTTGTCGGTTATACCGGTTTAGTTAGTTTCAACACTTTAACAGTCAACTACAGATTGTGATATTAACTTGGCGAGTAACATTATTATAAATTCGCCTTACAATCGATAGTAAGTATTTTCCATTAGTTGCGCTTTTGAAACAGTATGTTTTTGAACAATTATTGAGCCTTATTTGGTATAACGTGTTAACTCAGCTGACTACAGCTAACGAGGTCGATCGAATAACACAATCATGCTAAGTTTACTCTTCATGCAAAGTTTTCCATGTAGGTAAAACGCAATAATACTTTAAGTAGGTTATTATTTTTATACACGTAACCAATTGATGTAATAATAGCTCATTATGTGAAAAAGTGACCACAAAGCACTATCCGAAATTCTGAAAAATTAAAACCGCGACGTGGCTCTCATGCGATACATTAAATTTATACAATCACAAGTAAGGTCACAATACTGTGACATCGATCACATATCGACGGAACCCCGCCTGGCGGGATTCAGTTAGTAGATAAATATAAAATGTTTAACAAGCTTGACACTGTAAGTACCTACATACTGACGGCGTAAGTCCATACGCACCTACTGTCACATAAGACGCGCATTGTTCCTGCACGAACACCCTTGGAATTAAACTGGATCATAAAGAGCCTGTGAACAACAATAATACAACAACAATGGTAATAGCGTCTTAAAATTAATTATGGAATACTAAAACCTATACTTTCCGTCACATCTTACTATACACGTACGAGTACGAAGAGTCCGTACGTCAAATACGAACCACGCATAACTGATGAGTAGCAACACCAACATGCGTATTTTTAGCTTCACAGCATCTGGCCATGAACATCAAACGCTGCATAGTACATTTTCAACTACGGGTACTAAATAATTAAATGTAATTTTTTTCAAGCAAAGCGGAATTTTGAAAAATTTATGAATAAAAAATTGGGATTCTTTGTTCAAAAACGGAACACAATAAAAAAACCTAAATATGTAATAATTAAATGTTTACAATAATGATTGCCATAGAAGAGGTTTTTGAATAGGTTTTTGAATATCGTAAAACCTCTTCTATAGCAATCATTGTGAGAGGGGACCCGTGTTCAGCAGTGGTACAGATCTGGGTTGAGATGATTAATTTATCAATCTTAAACGCTTATTGCTTTGCTTTACAGTGGCGATTTGAAGACGATTTTTCTTATAAAATCTTTCGAACAGGTTTTGCGCACGTAATACTTCACTTCGTAAAAAGCACTTGAATATACATTATTTAAAGATAGCTTAAACAATCTATATCTGTAATCTGTTTCCTCCTTCTGTGCGTCTGCGAGAAATCTCTCACTTGCATTGTGATCTTATTATCCACTTTATGTACAAGCTAACACTGTTAGCTCAGACTCATATATTTTTCTTAGAACTTTTAAGATAATTGTAAACAGGTTATTAAGAATTTTATCTTGAAAATTATCTCATAATTTTAATCTTGGTCGTAACTCGCTCTACATAACTGAATGCCGTAAAAAGAATGACATAATTTTATAATAGGTGGTAATTTAATTGGTGGTAGTGCTTATATGGAATGGACTAAATAATTATTGTGTATAAAGTTCGCTAGGGGTAGTACCACGGCCCGCCTAGTTACTTAGTACTATGGCGTATACATTCTTATTAACAATTACTATCTGGATGATTGCTAACAACAACTAACAAAATTAACGCACTAATTATTTATTAATTAATTAATTATAATTATCACTAACAATCCTTGCTCTAGTTCCTATACATACTAACAAACTGACCAACTTTAGTTTAACAAACTGATGACTTAGATATACATAGTTAGTTAGTACTGGTCTAACCAATCGGGCATCCTAGCCCCGATTTGAGTCTTGTTATGTGTCGATCGCAATCGGCAGTTGTCATGGATAGCAGCAGAAGGTTTGCACTGCATGCTCGTTTACTATCTCGAATCCATAAAATACAAGAAAAAAATATCCAAGTAACCACAAGTACATCTCATTATAGACTTCAAGGTAAGGCCATGGACCGTTTTGCCAGTTTTTGATGCGTAGAACAGATCTTATTTGCATCATAATTAAAATAGCAAAATTAAAAATTTCGAAAAAGCCACGACGACCTTTTAAAAATACCACGGTTATAATATAATTGAAAAAGGATAAAATAATTAAAACCCCCGACTATTCCCAATAATAACATATTCAACTCCCTATTGTACCTACTAAAAAACCCAAGAAAACCCGTCGGCGACTGCTATAGGGAGTTGAATATGTTATTGCCACAATGTGAGATACAGGCTATATTCCACACTGCACTGGCCAAGTGCGGATTGGCAGACTTCATACACCTTTAAGCACTTCATGGAGAACCCTCAGTGGTGCACGAGTTTATTTTTCTTCACCTAATCAAGTGATAAAATTTTATTTCTAATACGCACATAGTATTTCGAAAAGCGCTCATAGCCCGGCGGCTTGCGTCGATCTCAAGTGATCGACAAAGTTAAGCAACAGCGGGCGCGTTCGATAGTTGGATGGGTGACCGCTAGTGGCAAAAATTTCTTGAGCGCTTCCGTGCTTCGGAGGGCACGTAAAGCCGTCGGTCCCGGTTGTTATCATTTGGTAGCAGTCGTTAAGCCATGTCGGATACCTTCGGGCGGCTTAAAATTTCCGACACTTGGGTTGGCCACTAACCCCTCCACCAATCCGCACTGGAGCAGCGTGGTGGAGTATGCTCTAGGCCTCCTCAGGTACGAGGAGAGACCCGTGCTCAGTAGTGGGCCATTAATGGGATGTAGCCATAGTTATGAATGCGTGAAGCAATAACTTTGTACCCCTTTTTACGAAAATTACGGATGAAATTTGGCACAGTTCAAATTGATATGGAGAACGAGTACAGAAACAAAAATGTTTGTTCAAGGGTGTGTGTTATTTCTGTCCATGCCTCGAGGGACATCTAATGTGGGGATATGACTTATGAGTCTATAAACGTTTTATAAACAAACATCTTATGAAATTACATAAAATGGAATGTACTTAATGAAATTAATTTTATTAGAATTGGGTAAACTACGCCATCGCTTCAATATCTAATATCACAATAAATGAGTTATAATAAAATAATTTGTCATTACAATAATCAAAAGTTTTATCGCCTTCCGGATACAACTTTACAGGTGAGTCAGTTTTGATTTGTAGTGTATTACTAACCGTATATCCCAAGAACATTCAAGATTATACGATTAGATATTTTTATGAATGAATTCATTCATACGTAGTGACTTGGAAAATGGATCACGATTATCAAAGTGATATCATAGGGATCATTACGTGACCAATATTGTACGTTGTAAAGAATATTATTTATCTTTTCATAATTAATGCCTAAAGTAACGACCAAAGTCTACGAGTGAACCTTAGTTTATTAGAAATTGTAAAACTTTTTTAACTTAATCCTATGTAGACCATCTATCCAAAAACAGTATTATGAATGCTACAATGCTATTTTTACATTTTATTGTAGTAACCACCCTCGCTCGCTTCCCTTCAGAAAACCAATGCCTTAGTACACTCGAAAAATAGTTTAGGCTGGATTTTTAAATTGTCATAACCTATAAATAAAACAACTACATGTTACCCCGAGCTATAAATTTAATATTTCAATAATCCGCATCCACATCTGTTAGGCGTCTCTGAGATAAGGGGCACACTACACACGCAACTAGGCAAACCGTCTGACAATATTTCATATGGGATTTCGATATTTATTTATTCGATTATATCGATTATTTATTTCGATAATAAATACCTCCAGTAATTACCAGTGCCCCAATCTCTTTAATGTAGTTTAACTGATTTTATAATATTTTTTAAAATAAGTATCATTAAGACTTTAGTAATATTTATTCTTTAAAGAAACAAGAAAAGAGCAGATTAGCCGCACGATGCTAAGTGCTCATTGTAATAATTTTTTACATTCTTATCAACCAATGAAGCAGCACTGACACCGCGTGGCGACCGGCACGCAGCCGCCGAGAACGGGAAGTTGGGAAGCCGTTGGGGACCGGTATTACAGCACAACCAAAACATTGAAAACATTTCAAGATCTTTAAATATATATATGTAGTTAATTTTCAGTTAACAAAAAATATTCTGTGGTAGGATACGAGCTATTTTCCTTACTAATGTTAGTCACATCATTGTAGTGAATTATCTATGTGTCACACAATTACCTATTTAACTGTAATTTTGTCAACACAGCTAGAAAAAATACTAAAACTGAAATAACACAGTAAAAAATTACGGAAGTCTGAAACATTCTTATTGTTGCCACTCATAGAATCGATTTTGCTAGTTGCCAACAAGAATCTATGCAATCGATTTTGCTTATATCGATTTTATTTAGCTAGATAGATACTCGTACTCGATTGATCGATTCCGCGTCTTTATAGATGTCTGATAAATTTAGCTTGCTGGGGAGCAACATTTGACCAGATCCATTCATCCATTGTACATTTTCTACTCTTAGTTCCCGGCTCAATTCATCAGCTCAGTCAGTCAGTTTCGAACCGTTACCGAGAACGCATGCGCGGCCTGTTGATCGTTACAAAGTGAATAGTTACGAATATAAGAGTCGTTTTAATTCCAAATGATACCACAATTTGATATAAGGTGTGAATACTAAAATTTATACAAGTTTTCAACGTGCTATTCTGATACATTTCTAAAGTTTCAGCGGATTTCAAGGTATGTCAATCGTTAAAAAATATAGCGGTTAAATACTTTACTTCGCACTTCCTTATGTCAACTGCAAATACGATGACAAACACTCACCTACTTTACAGTACTTATCTTTAATTAGCAAACAGTGCAATTAGTTCAACGAATTGATGCAACTGAGCGAATGTTTTACTATTAAATGTATGCGTATCAATTTGTTTGATAAAAAAATTAAAACCATAAGATAACTGTCGTTTCAGTGATTAATTTAACCGATTTATTTTGGTAAAGTTTCCATTCATTCTTATTCACAAATACAAAATCAATACCTAACATGCTCGAAGGACCTTGATTCTAATCTTGTCAATGTTTGCTTTTTATTTTGTTTTAATTTTATTTCGCTTTATTTAGGAATAATACAGTGATGTGATATGTACAAACAAATAAACATTAAGTACCTATACACCATTAACAAGTTTTTAATGGTTAAGCTAACTGAGTTAACTTTCCTTGAGCATCTATTTCTGTCGATAAATTCGTTGGTGGTGTAATTATGTATGTTATCGTTATTCTTGTGTTTACTATATTTCTGCTCTGACATAATAATTATAGCGCAGAGTGTGAATGATAAAAACCTATATATTTCATCTTAAATTGATGTCATGATGTTGATCTTGCGGATATTTTTTAAGTTAACGATCCTAGTAAACCAATCTATTATTTTTATGTAAAACCAACTATAAATCTTATTTAGAAATCACAGAAATATTAAATAATATCTACAGAAAATATCCTCGATACAAAACTTATCAACACACGGTGGTTTGTCTACTAATTTAATCCGCATAATTATTAAGTACTTCGGTAGATAACAACGGCTTTTGATCTATCTAGGTCCTTATTTTACAATCTGAGGCACTTCTACGGATCAACAGAGTTTGAAACAAACTTCATCTCGTATTTTACTTTTGGACGCCGATTTTCCAAAAACTTTAAACCCATATTTCTTTATTTATAACCATAAGACGGCTACATATCAATTTTTATACATAATAATGCTTGCTTCAATCTTGCCGGCTTTTAAATAAATTTTTCAACCCCTATTCCTATTTCGTAAAATTCAGCCCAAACTTTTTTAGTTACTCAATTATGTCTCTCATTTCACGGAAACAAATTCATTTCCCGGGATGAAGCTTATCCAATAATTTAAGTTAGATTATAAACTATCTGTGTACCAAATTTTGTCTAAATCCATTCAGCCGTTTTTGCGTGAGTCACAACGCCCAAACATCTCTAACAATCAAAACTTTTACATTTATAATAAAAGGTATATATATGTACTCATAATATAAGTAAAATAACAACAATATATCTACTTAAAAGACCTTCATAATAATCCGCGAAAATAATGACAAAATCACTTGTTCATTTATGTGAGGTGACGTGACGTGACGTTTGGCGATACATAATATGAATAATTATCTTACTGATAATATCCGTGGGCTTGACGCGCATAGTACTTATATACGATACGAGCATGTCATTCGTGTTATGCGGCGTAAGCGACGTCACGCTACACGAATGGGCAACGTTCCATAAATTCTGATTCAAAATCATTCAATCATGTAGATAGATATAGCTTTTATTTAAGGCTATTGTTGTCATTCCGTTTCCAATATAAATGCGTTATACAAAATAAATGAATGAAATAAAATAAATGAATGCATTTCTCATAATACACCTGAAATTATTTTATTTTAATCGATATACTATACACTATATTATGTAAGCCTATCTATATTGGTAGGTACATATTGATTTGCCTAAAAAAATATGTGCCAAAAATAATTCTTCTTTCAATACGGAATAAACGTAATTGGCCAACGGCCACGTCGCTAATGTCGATATGGTAGGCAATGCCGGTTAAGAAAGGTGAAAGGAAAAAAAGCAAATAAAATATTACATCACGAAGATGTTCTGACTTGGCAAAAACTACAACTTGTCTAATGTGTGATTCCGATGCTATTTTATTTCTTGTTCACAGAATAGTTACGGAACGTACACATACTACGTGACCCGTTTTTAAAATTTTTGAACCCCCTACCTCCTTTGTGACCACCCGTAGTATTTGCTAATTCCCAATTGGGAATTTATATTTTTCCGCAACTTTGTATTCTTTGTATGTATGTATGAATTTCCGTTTTGATGGTAGTTAGTCCAATTTTAATCCGTGTAGTTACATATTGTTATGCTGTATGCTGTATCTATAGACTAACGTGGTGAAACGAAATTGAAGTTAACCATAGAATAAATCGACAGATTAAAGCAATGATATATTATACACTTAAAATGTCATTGGATTAAAGTTATTCTGGGACAGCTACTCTATTGTAAATTCAGTGTTGGTGAAATCGGCCCATAAAATGGTTAACTTACGTGCATTGATACGTAAATTTTTGCTTATATTACAGTAAATATTTTTAATGATTTAGAAATCAGTAAGCGAGTAATCAATACGTTGATTTAGATTAAGGTATGATAAGGTGAGGCAGATGAAAAATCTTAACAGTATGCAAATTGTTCGTCAGAATTGACAGTGATATATTGGTACATACATACTGACCTTCAATCAAGTGGACCTGAAGGCTCAAGCTCAGGCCTTGACTAGCAAAGTCATGAACAGCAAAGGTCGGTTAGGAATTGGGGACAAACACGATTTTTCACACCTCACTCATTTTTCTAAATATATTTGCAAATATATTAAAACTATAGATACGTTCACTTCATAACACCATGTTGCACTTTTGGATCCGCACCGATGGCAACTATGCATGAGAAAGATAATAACGAAACGCGTGAGACAGACAGAGATAGCATGAAACACAATGAAGGACAATTAGCAAAGTTTGACTGTCCCACTTTTAACACGCTAGTGAAATATCTATTCTTTTTTACGTACAATTTCATTTTATTTATGTTTTATTTTATCTCTTCCTTTATAGATGAAAACACTCGTGTGTGTCCAAGCGGTTCTTCTTCTATTATACATAGTCGGGACTAACGGTCGACACGTAGACCAAAATGAAAACGAAGAATTACCTGAGGCAGAAGAGGAAACAGAATTGTTGAATCGCTTAAGGGACCACGCAACTCAAGGCCGACATCGCCGTCGGTCGCGACAAATGCACGGTTACGACTATACTCCCCCATATTATTACGACAGAAGAGATTATAGTGGCCATCAACAGGAGGAACTACTTTCACGCATCTTGAAGTCCTTAGATGAGATTATCATCTACATTAGGAGGCCGGCACCGCCACCACAACCAATTTACATCCCGTATCCCGTTATCCAGTACGTTCCTAGCAGGTCATGCAAACCTACTGCACCCGGCGTGAACGAAGTCACAACACAGGTACCGGGCGTTACGGATAGGTTTCCGGTGATAGAGGATGATAATCAGCTTTGGGGCAGTCCGATAGACGAGATCCCTGATGATATTGATGACGTCAGTGACGGGGCTCGGCCTATCAATTTACTTCCAGTCAGACCGAACCGGCCCACGAGGAGACCGCCGCCTCCTGTTGAACACGGCAGCGTTCAGGCTGGAGTAAGATTACCTTTAACCATTACCTAACATATTTACCAATCTCTAGATTTCTATAATGTAGAACTACCTCATGGTTACTAATTTTACCATTAAGCTACTCTGAGCAACTATCTGTTTGAACAATTCCTACATAGCGTGAATATTTTGACAAGTAGGTACCTAAAGCAATTAATCAAATTTTAAAATAAGAAAATGTATATCTAAAATAGATAATTTATATCTATAGAAGAGTTTGTTTGTTTAGTTCAACGGGCTAATCTCAGGAAATGATTCGAATTGAATTTTTGGGTTGGATAGTCCATTTATCGAGGAAGGCAATAAGATAAAGGCTATACAACATCACGCTACGACCAATAGAAGATCAATGAAAAATGTTGCAAAAACGGGAAAATATTTAATTTTTGTCAACGTAAAGAATGTTTGTTTATGAATTATACAGCAAGCGGTACGAAGTTCGCTGGGACAGCTAGTGGTGAATAAATAAGGATATTATTAATGAATAATCTTAAGTTAAAAAAGGAAATAATAATAAATAGAATAATAATAAATAGATATAATGAAAATATAAAAGTGGTTGCCTTACTGATACTTTACTTGATACTGATACTATATTGTTGATACTTAAGGTTATACAACGTTTCTAGAGTAATATAATTAAATGATCTGATTTATTCATTAATTATATTTTTACCAAAGATAAATAAACAAAATATAATAATAAACTTAATTTAATTAATTCACCTACGATTATCCGCTTCTACTATGTTTCATTGTCTTAAAAAAAGGCGTCGTTCGGTTTACATTTATACCGATCGTAACGGTTTTTTTGTAGTATATCTAAAAGGAATCGTTTCCTTAATGGCAATGTAGCGTGCGACGGCACCATGGACTATGTCGCGGGTGCCATGGACAATACAAATAGCACATCTGCCCGGGCCGGGAATCGATCCCGTAATCCCTCGCTTCGCAGGCAGGGCGACTACCAACTAGGCTACGTGATGAATGTTGCGGTTTAAAATTTATTTTTATGTTATAGGTTGAGCAGACTACGGCAGCGCCAGTTCGCCGACCGGGTGCCTGCGAGACTGCAATCTTGACTTGCTGTAGTTTACAAGATAAAACTGCACAGAGGAACTGCTTTGCCAGATACGATTGTACGAAAACTTACGCGACAAACCGCGCCTGCGATCCGGATATCATAAGACGGGTTTTAGACCACTTCACCAATGCATACGCACCTGGCAAAAATTAATAGTAACCATGTTCAAAATTAATTCATTTATTCCCAAACTAAAAATTGCGAAAGAGATTATTGTGTGCTTAGGAAAGTAATTCGTGTTATTTTCTTCAAGCGCGAGCAGTCGCAAAAAATAAGTTTTCTATCATCGCTGTATTTTTTTAAAGCGATATATTTTTGAACTCTTGTAACTTAGTTTAGGTATACTTACGCGACTAAAAACTACTGAAGTTATACGGCCAAGCCTTTTATTTTAGATTCGGTAAGTACTTTTTTAGGCAGTATCTGAAATATTTTTCATGAAATGTCCTTGAGCAGTTATGAAATGCGGACGTGGTGTAAATGTGCCATCATACTTAGATAAATAATAGAAGCAGATTAAAGGGCACACAGTGCGGACATTTGCATATTCCTATCAATGCAGTACCTATAAATCTCCAGGGGCTTAAACTTGTTCCTCTTGACTAAGATTTGTCAATCATCATAATTGTAGATTTAAGTAAGTAAGTACACTTTATTGTTATTATATTATATTTTATAAAGATGAATAATTTAACACACTTAATTGATAGTCGAAGAGCATTTGATGCTTAAATGTAAATGACACGGAAAAATAATGTCTGAATTAATAAACATGTTTTAACAAATCAACAACCATGTATTCTCATTAGCCAAAGGTTACAAACTTGGCAGGTTTAAGCGAAATACATGCTTTGAGATTGTTGACATCATTTAAAATTTCGAATAATGATTAATAAACCATCTAACTCGAAATATTCTGCTTATACCTCCTTTCACTGTGTCCTCTGATTACATACATAGTAGGTATTGAAAGTACATTTCAAGACATCTGAAATTAATCAGATTTGTCAACCGCGGGATCCCGTAAAACAAAAGATTCGATTTCCGTCTGTGGTAGACGTGCATGTGACAGATGTCTGTCCTTGGGTTTTAGATTTTTTGTGATTCTTAAATCATATAGTGAGTGCGCGCACGGGGGACATTTGTCTGCGTGACATAAAAGTTTTTGTCTTCGTCGCGTCGCGTTTCCAAAGCGGGGTGCGCTCACGAGGGCGACAGTGACAAAACTTTTTTGATATGGAAGCGTCAATGGAACGACGATCTGGCATGTTAACCATTGCGCCGTCCGGCTCGTCAATGTGAATGGAGAGTGACAATTTTGTCACCGACGCCGGTAGGCGGACATAAAAGTCACCCAGTTGTCGCGTCGCAACGTGCGCGCACCTCCATACATATCCAAGGACTTGATAAGAGCGACGAAACAGTCACGATGACAAAAGTCCCCCGTGCGCGCACTCTCTTATTTAACAGCACTCAGAACACAGAGCATCCTAGAACGGGGACAAAAGTATTCGTGCATTTATACCAAAAATTAGCTTTTGAGGCCGATTTGGTTCATTCCTACAATAAAAGTTGTATATTCGTTTAGGTATTTCTATTTCTGTTGTTTATACTGATTCATATTTTCTTCGTAGCTGCTGTCAGATGTACAATGACCCCTGGATTATCTTAAAAGTCGGGCAATGTCAAGTTTTTGCAGCTACATATTTCAACTTTTTGCGTACAGTATCGAACAAAAGATTCGAAGCTGTTCCAATCATTTTACAGTCACGTTGTTTCAGTTATCGAGGTGAATGACTGGTCGTTAGAACAGGTTACTATGGCTATGCTTTTGTACAATAGCACTAAGCAATAGTAGCAATTGCTAGCCTGTTCTAACGACCAGTCATTCACCTCGATAACTGAAACAAACTGTAAAAGGATTGCAAGACCTTCGTTCGAATCTTTTGTTCATACATACTTTTGTTCGTACATAGGTACGTATTGAGCAATATGTACATTAGTTTGAAGTTCACACAATAATAACGCTTCATATTCATAGCCCCACACTGGGATTCCCTGTGTCGTTGGACCCATGGGCAACAATCAACATATAAGACACGAACACACTTCACTGTCACATATTAAAGTTAAGTTAGTGACCTCAACTTCCAGAACTTCATCGCCGCTTACCATCAGGTGGGATTGTTGTCAAGCATTAGGTTATTTAAAAAACATACACATCAGTGAAACAACATGGGAAACTAAGAGCCAAGAAACAAGACGGATATAACTTAGCGAACATTAAACCGGTAGCAGTCACATTTGAATATGCATAGTTCCAACTGTAGTTTTATAAGGCCAAGTTTGAGGAATGAGGTCGAATGTCAATCATATATTATCCTAGTTTTGTGTACTTAGTCAATTATAGTATGTATGAAGAATGATTTGTCCTCGGACATTAAATTCACCAGTGTATACTAAACCTTTTCCATAAACAGTACGCAAGATAAAGCCACAAAACTGTTTCAGGCTTAAAAAATGTACCTACTACAGTTATGGTACAATTACAGCATTTATGATAGTTTTGTAAAATTAAAAATAAATATATTATATTAATTTTATTCGTTTATTTTAACTTTAGTGTTCCTAATTTGTATTATTATTATCGCAAACAGTATTATTACATCGATCATATTAAAATACATGTTTATTTAAACTATATGTTGTTGTTTAAATTAACTGCCAGAAAAATTGTAGTAGTAGATTTTTATTTCATTTAAATAGCCGACGATTGAGCAGGAGATCTATCTAATGGTATGTCACCGTAAGGCCCCAGTTAGACCACGCGATAGCTTTCGATAGCTTACCTAACTGCGCGGCAGCCACGCGGCGGCAGCGCGGCGGATGCGCGACGGACACGCAGTTAGGTAACTGCTAAGAATTTGTACGTAGTGGACTAGTCAATAAAGTTTAATTTGCTATGCACCAGGTGGCGAACGCGGAGTCGCCGCGTGGCTGCCGCGCGAGAGCTATCGTGTCTTAAAAGCGCGCCCTACGTGGTCACCGTTGGATTTCACCAACACTGAACACATTACCGTTACGTTGCAGGCCAAAGGGGAAGCGGGGCATCCGTAGTAATAACGGCTCTCCGACATGAATTTTCAATTTAAAAAAATCTGAACCTTATGTATGTACTGGGCATATAGTAGGTATCTAGCTGATGAAGTACGAGTATGTTGCCTTTTCGGAAAAACTGCAAAAATTTTAAGGAAGATCTTAAAAACATTTGATACCAAACTTGTTTCAATATAATTTATAATTATACAAAACTATGTAAATTTATGACAAAAAATTTGTTTATGTTATTTAAAAAAACAAATGTTGTTTTCCACGATTGCTAGATATGAAAGTCAAAGTTTACAATCGTGCAACAATTCCTTGCTGCTAATCTTGATGTCAAAGTCAATGTCTATCTACGAAGTCTTCAATCCTTAGAGTAAAAAGTAAAGTATATATATACTCTAAGCTTCAATCGATCGGTAGCGATCGAGCTCTCAAAACTGTTCGATAGCCTTGACATGCTGACAAAATGACAGCAATTTTCAAAAACACTGCTTGTTAACTTTTTGACGTGATAACGTCTTATAAATCGATGAACGCCGGCTGCACGCAAGAATAAGTATGACGGCATTGTCACGTTCCACCTGAGCCGAGCGTGCAAGCAAGAGCGCGGAACAAGCGATAGAGAGGCACGATCGGCCTAAGCGTTCGGTTTTCTTCAATGTTGTCTTATGACGTTTTCACGTAAAATTATCGTCCGTAAACCAACTTTACATACAACCATTTTTATGTTATGGTATTATCATAACATACTCAAATATTTTTGTCTGCTCTAGCCGACATTTATGAGCAGAAGAGCCACCTAATGGTCACCGTCGCTCATGGACATAATTGGGTAACACCAAAGGCGTCACCGATGCGTTGCCGACCGGAAAGAAAGAAGCTCCCAGCCGGAATACTTGCCGTTTGGCAGCTGACCCCAGCAAGAGTGGTAGCTAGCCAGCCGGGCTTCGGCCCTAGCACCAAGCAGGGCCGGCTTCTCTGGCCTCCTACGACACCCTACCGGCACGGCCCTGGGGTTAGCATTGTAGATCGACCCAGTACGCGTCACAGGTAAGTCGAAATTACCGACCGAAATCAGGCGTAAAGTAATTAGGTGCGTAATTAGGTGTGTCGAGATTGAGGCCCCTGGTTAATTATAATATAAGCACTAACAATTGCTTATTGTTCAACACAAATGATGACTTCAATTCTGTTACATCTAATTGTCTTCGTGAAATTCTTACTGCGTGTGAAAAATAGAAAGCATCTGAAAAATTTCACACGTTAAAAATAGCGGCCAAAATTCGTGACCGACTCGAAGGACCAATGATATAATGATATAACTGACATTTTTTAATCTTTACATCAGAGCAGTTTAAAGTTTCGATTAAAAAAAATATATAACCAGCAAATCGCCATTTTTCCAAAAAGAAGGTTTTTCGTCACCAAACCCAGCTCAAACGACGCAGAAAAATTCGCTGATTCGAAATTATGTATAAAAGTCTATATCGCCCAGAGTGTCGCTTAATACAATTAGCCCGGACCAGACGATATGTACCATCGTACATAGGTGGTTACCGTCCCCATTATACATTAGTAACACCAAAAGCATCACCGATGCGTTGTCGGCCAAGAAAGAAAAGGACGAGGAAAAAAGAAAAAACATAGTCAGCAACAGTAAGCGTTTTAAAATAGCGTAGCAAAAATATTTATAAAATGAATGAATCATTGCCTAATGTGTATAAATTTGGTATAGAGCCGTAAGTGGGCGGTTGTTATAATTTATTATTACATCGTATGTGAAAAGGATTACGTAACATGTAACATGAAAGCACGTGATACGTGGTGTGTAAGAATATTTTATTCAAGTTTTGTAAACAAACTCACACAGAACTGAGGCACCTACTTTTTGAGGGAAGTCACTGCAACATCCACTTCTTGATACGGTATATTTGAATTTATGATGTTCCTGTTATTCTGGCGAAGCTATTTTATTGTCTTTCTAATTTAAATACCGTAAAATTATCGCATTTCGAGCAATTCTAAAGTACTTATGTATTTATTTCAATTGACTGTTGTCATATCTAAAGTCAACATAAATGTAACTGTTGGTATAATATTATGATTGTATATATCTATATGCATGTACATATTTTGAATAATATACAGTTTGATAAACTAATAATACCCTTTTACAATTCTATGTAAGTGAGACTGATTAGACTGCTGCAAATAATAACCGCCCACTTACGGCTCTATACCAAATTTATACTGCTGCCACCTGCAATGGCTGCGATATAACAGCAATAATAATATAACGCAAAAACTATAATGATTTTTTTTTTGAAAAAATAACCTCACGGTTATTTTTAATTCACAAAACAGCTAAGAATTTCCAATTTGTTTTTGCCGAATTACCTATTTACTTATTAGTCAAATATATCATTTTGTATAGACGTCTAATTCGTTACGTAACGTATGTATATATATAAGTAAATAATATATGTAGGTACTTAATATAAGAAGTTGTCACAGGAAACCACAGAACGGATGTACCTAGTTCATTAGTTATAATAAATGAGCTTGGTACATCCGTTATGTAGCCTATGGCATTGACCTAGGCTTATTTATACCTACTATTATATTCATAGGCCCTATAGCATTACTTATTTTGTGGGTTTACATTACATTACATTACTTATAATCTGGTAAAATAGAGCTCGCAATACAAACAACGAAGTTAAAGTTGTGAGAAGATTTGTTACTAATGTCTCGACTTCTAATCCACAAAACTCAAATTTCAAACGCCTGATCAAACCGATTGAGCAACAAGTTTGTTTCCCGTGTCTTACTTAACCGTTTATGGAGGTACCTAACCAGCAAACGAGCAAATGAGCCAAGTGATGGTAAGTGGCCGTGACGTCCAAAGAGGTGACCCGCATTATTACTAGCTCTCCGACCCTGCAATCGCAACACTTAATGATTGGTGACATTGCGTTGCATACCTAAAAATAGACACTAAGCTAAGATATGCAGATTTTACAGCGGGTATGCCGTCAATACATTGTTGTTCTAATAACTTGTTCGTAATACAGCATTATCCGGTTAAACTGTTTTAGAGTTTTAGTACTCAAGGATAGCAACATATATCTGATCGAATTAGAACAACAACTGACAGGACTAACTTTCACTAACAGTCCCTGCCCATACTACTAATTGGACTAATATATAATAATTTAACTATATAATACTAATATAATATAACCATCCTACTCCCGATTTGAGTCTTGTTATTATGTTGGTCATAGTTGTCATAGGTGGCAGCGGAAGGGTGATGCTGCATGTGTTTGCTATCTTAATTCCATATGAAACCTGGCGACTTATTAAATTTAAGGAATATTTTTACAGAAGTAAAACAACTAGTTACTGTAACATAATCAAGTTATAACTTTATACTGAAATGATCATAGCTGATATTTTTTGCAAAATAATATTTTCCAGAGAGTAAATGATTTCAATATAATATTAGAAACGTTGTTTCCAAAATACTGGAGAACTCAAAGTACCTTTCGGAATGAAAGGGGCCTTTGAATCAGTTTACTGCAATAGTCGACGTACTTAGTCGTACTGTACATGGCAGTTCTATTTCTGTGATTCTATGGCTTACGGCGATCTCTTTAAGAGAATCATATCCTTCTGAGAGACAGAGAGGAACTAAGAGTAATAGATGCATTTGTAATATTATAAGGTACAATCTTTCTGCCCACGGCTTCGCTCTCGTGAAATTTGGTTAAATCGCCTTTTAATGAACTAGGCAGCGCTTTTTCTGCTGACTTTCCAAAAATCCTTTCTTAGTGCTCACTTGCGTCACTTGAGGAACCTATACATAAAATTTCAAGTGAATCTACTGAAGAAATAAAAAGTTTCAGTTTATTAACTTTTAAATAAAAATCCTCGCCTGCACTCCCCAATGAACATACATGCCAAACAGCTTCTTGCGTTCAGTAGTTTCGGTACTGTGTACTGGTGGCATACGCGTAGGTACTGGTGGCACAAGCGGTGGTGCTATTCGCGGGAAGCAAGGTTTTTTCGTTCTCATCGAAAAGGGCTTTGTCTTGCTTATGTGATTATGTCGCCCTGGTGTATTACCACAATACAATCACAATACTTAATCTATCTTAAATTATAATTTAAACTATACAAGTTTTTCGCATCCTCCGAGGATCTTGCTTGTATTCACCGGCCCGCACGCCGTACAAGTATCAGTGTTGTGCAAACTATTTGTTTGTATAATTCGTATCAAAGGAATCGAACCAATACAGGATGAATTGTATCCTACGTTGCATACACACACACGTTGCATACACTACGTTGTACTAAATTTGAACACGCTATCCTAAGCCGAGTCCTAGTTTTGTTCGTTTTGGGGGCAAAACGACCAAAACTACACTTACACCGGTTTAAGTCTTGACCTCCACGAACCTCGGTCGGAAAGTAAAAATGCAAAACAAAAAAGAATTCAGATTTAAATAATGCATTAGTCGCTCATGTATGGTTGCTCGTCAAATATTTAATTTATATTTGACATTTCAAATAATTTATTTACTTAGATAATGTGTAGTTTCAGTGAAGTACTTAATGTTAGATAACAGATAATCATTCAAATAATAGTTAAGTTGTGTGTCAACGAACAAATTCGTATTTAAGCTAAAGAAGTACCTATAGACACTTTCCATGCTGAAATATAAATTTAACACTGTACTAGGATGTCCTACGTCGCGGGTGACATAAACAACATAAATAACACGTCACAACACCCACGGTTCGAGAACAAAACACATGTATGTCACATAAATATCTGCCCCAGACGGAAATCGAACCCAGGACTCCTGAGCCACTACCAACGGCTCTACGGGGTCGGTAGTTACCTATCTACACTACAAAACTCTATGGTGATTGATCGCTTTTATGGTACACAAGTTACGCGTTAACGCCATCTAGCTGCAAGATACAGCTGGATAGTGTTGAAATGTACGAGTATTAATATATTTAAAAAGTTACGAATGAGATTACAAACGACTTTGTCAATTACACAAACTAGAGTTTGCTTAGTAACGTGTCGTAAGCGATTAATTATAACTGCTGTAGGTATGTATGACTAAGAACTACCTATATGAATAATTGCAACATTTTAATTTAAAAAGAGGTGTTTCACCTCGCAAAGGTCATAGATAATTCGGTGTCAATGTCAGCTAACCACATAGCCGCCATATTTGTTTACTAGGTTAGGTTAGGGCAGGTTAGTTGTCAGACTCTATTTAAAAGGCTATTCAGTACATAAACTGTACATAATAAACGTACATAATAATGTAGGTACTCTTCATAAACTGTAGATAAAAAATGGTGGAAACTAAGTACATCGATTTTTATCGAATAAACAATATTTAAACTCTTTTAATTTTTTTATGGCCATTAATTCTATATTATGAAATAAGGAACCGATGTGAATATACCGTTATAACTTTTGAACAAAAAGCTTTTATTTCGCCCTAATCGTATATTTTTACTAGTTAATGTTATTTTGCATCTTATTAGCGTCCAAAAGGTAAAATACGTCTATTTCAACTACAATGATTACTAAAAATAGCAAAGCGAGAATTCGCAGTATGAGGTACTCAGAGCCCAACGTTTGAATGCAATTAAAATAATCATAAAAGTTACCTCAAAGGTAACAAGTTCGTGGCAATATGTAATCATAAGCCCACATATTTTAGTAACACCTTAGTGAATATTGTTAAATATTATTTATGTATATCGACAAAAACAGATATTGTTATCGTAGGTAAGGACCTAGCAGTTTTTAATGACCTCAGTAAATTTACCCCCGTTATTTAAACAATCAGAAACTGCGTAAATTGTTGAGGATATATTAAGATTAAGAATGCGGAAGTCGACGTACAGACGTACGAGTATGTATGGTATATTTGATACTCGCTAAACTCGTCAAAGGTCATCATTATGATTCTACTAGATCAATAAACGGTTGCGAATAAGCGATTCTCTGTGGCTATGTTATGTAAATTATAATGAATCTTAAATATTATTTAAATATAGTTGAAACACAAACTTAAACAATCCAACCGGATTACTATTTTATATATCTGATATACCCTATATATGTACTTAAATTATAATATTTATATACATATTTGATATTTTCAATTTTCTGTAAACTGTGATGGACAAATTTCGCGTCATAATTTACGCGTCAAGCGTACACATAAAGAGCCAAAATTGAATTGTAATTGAAAACACCTGCTAGGTATATAAAAATGCACTGTTTTTTATGTTGTCCATATAGTTTTCATTAAGTTGGGTAAAAAGATTCAAGTTTGGTATTGAAAATAATTGGAGTTGTAAATAAAACATTTTCCAAAGCTTCGTATTCTTGAAAAATATTCACTGTGTTTAAAATAATATCATTATTATATAGGATAAATGTCAAAACCATCAAGTGTATTTCTCAATCTGCTCATATAATGTGTCTGTTGAGTAACGACATTAATAGGATTTGCTGATGGGCTTTATTCATGCGATACCCGAGTTATTTCAATCTCCGAATTTGATGCAAATTGACTCTATTTAACTTTGTCGTGGTCTGTGATAGTTTTACTTCCACAACCGTTTGTAATATTTTTCTTTATCGACTAAGTACACTTCGTCTGACCTCAGTACGCATACCTCATCCTTCAGATCAAAATTTCAAACGAAAATGTATCAAAGATACGGTGCCGGTCGCTTTCGTGTTTGATTCCACGCATTTGCTTCAAAACCAATACGTCACTAATTACGCGCCATGGCGGAAATCTCAATTCAGCGATACGCAATGCGTTCCATATTTGTGAAGCTTAGAAGTGAAAATTATTTAAGGAAAAAACAAATGAATAACCATTTTGAAACGGACATACATGAGACGTTCCACTAAGCGATCAAAATGAAAACGACTCTTTTTCTATAGAAAAAGGAATGTTTTCATTCTGATCGCTGTAAATCTGTGTCCTGTTATAAAAACCTAGAGTCGTGTTTGAGAAGTGAATAAATATTTGTTGTTTAAAACTAAATAATTTAGTCCTCTAAAGAAGATCTATTTTGAGATAGTCTTGCCAACATACTTCCTCCTACAACATTAATTACAGACTTAATTTAAGAACATTGTGTACCTACCTATTGTGCCAGTTCTCATGATTTTGCTGCAATTTAAGCAGTTGGGTTAAATCAAGATGCAACAATACTTCGCAAGAAAGTAAAAATATTTATTCCGTGGGAACGCGCGAACGGTTGTTTCGGCATTGATATTTAACTGGAGTTAACCTTCTCAGTTGTTTTATAATATTTTCGTCTGCGGAACTACGAGTAGGTACCTGCTTTATGTACACTTATGTAATGTTGAAATTTTAAAATAGACATTACCTACCTAATAATTATTAATATATCTGATGGCAAATAATGCCTCTGCCCATGAATGTCCGTAACACCAAATTCGTCGCCGACGCATTGTCGACCTATAAGGAAACAGATTGGCAACAGATTGGCAACAGAGATTCATAACTCCGTTAATTATGAAGTTTTAACGCAATAATTTTCTTCAGTGAAACAAGTGACAATTGACGTATAAACGCATGATTAAAAAAAAAACGGTCAAATTTTAATCAGACCTACCCACGAGGAGTTCCGTGCCTCTGTGCACTATTTAGCGCTAGATTTTTTTATAGTATAATTAAAATCGTCATAAGATACCAATAACAAATACATGTTTTTGTGGTCCCCCTTTAACTTTATTGGAACGATGTTCCTTACGGCAGGCTTGGAGGGGATAGGGATTTTGCTGCGCGACCGAACTGAAAAATATGTGATAGTAAAACCGTAAGCGTGGAAAAAAGGTGAGCGTTGAATAAAACCGTTAAATGAGACGTGCGCAGGCGCGACAGTAGCCGAAGGAACTTCGTTCCTACCTGGTGTCCCACGACACAATTAGTTTGTATTTATTAATTATTATTATATGTAGGAATATATGTGCTAAAATTATTATATGTAACAATGTACCTATTTTATTGATGATAGAAATAAACACAACAAAAATTCAATTGTTTGCAGCCCAGTGACAGACGGATGCACAAACCGACAGTCTTTAGTAGTATAATTCTCTTGGCATCTTTTGGGTACAAAACCCCAAAATTAAGAGGTGTCAGATTTGAACTTTGCCGCGGATGTTCGTAATCTACCTAAGTAAATGCGAAGGTGAAAAAATTTTAAACGCATAGTCATGCGTTATGCTTTATACACCGTGGTTACGGTAAGTTAAAACACAAAAGTAACTGATTAAGTGGGTATTCTATTCTATAAGTCAAGGAAAGTTAAGTTCTCTAATTAATTGACAATTTGTTACAAACTTTATTTTCAGATAGACAGACATTATAATGAAACTAAGACATATATTAGTCAATTAGATAAATTTACACGAAAAACCTTCCACATAAAACAATACACTTTTTTCTATTTGTTCTGACGTGATGGTTGTATTGGCGATCTCAGGCCATAAAAATTAATGATAATAAACTGCTTGTGATGTATTACGGGAACGTATCCGGATAGCACGTAATGACTGAAGCTTTTAAGTTTTATGACCTGGCTGCCTTATTTACAGCATAGTATCAAAAAGATCCATTAGCACATACGTAGGTAAATTAAAAGGGGAAACATCATGTCTCTGTTCTGTGGGAAATATAGATAGAGATTAACTTTTGACTCATTGCTCAACCCCTCATTGTGTGTATAAGTATAAGATATCATTCATTGTTTACTTCGGTAAAAGAAAAACAAGAAAACTGCACACCAAGTTCTTCAGTTGTTCCCCAAGGTGTGTGAAGTGTACCAAATGACACTTGACCAGCGTGGTCCAGGTCTAGGTCTATACCTAGTCCAGGTATAGAACGAGACCCGAATCCAGCAATAGGATAATTACGAGTTGCCAAGAATAAGTATGGATAGAAGATTAATGAGGAAACAAATAAAATCCATTTTTTAATTGTTGGCATAAAAAATTGTTGGCTAGTGATAATAAGTCAATGTTGTTGGCATATTTTTTTTTTAATTGTTGGGTAAAATTCAACACCTGGAAGGTCAAAGAGCTTGAATTCATAAAATAACCCTGAAAGCGTAGTGTTAGGTAGGTATTTGAACACAAATTTACATCAATCATCTTTGAAAAGTTTTGTCACCTCTTCACTTTTCCTCCATTTATGGGATTAATTTTCAAAAAACTGTTATGGTAAAAAAGTAATCTCTATTAAAATATCAAGCCCTTAACTAAGTATATAATCTATAATTATGTAATATTAGCTGTAACTGTAGGCAGTCTCGAGATGAATATATTCCTCTATATCGTTATACATTAGTACACGACGACAGGGACTCCAATGGGGGTTAGTGACCATACAGGTTATTGACCTTTGTAAAGAGATCTCAGGTTCCATGAACGACGGTCAAGATCTATACTTATAGCCTTAGAATAGCCTTAGCGTTGAGTGGCAGACACTTAAAGTCATGATTTATTTATCTTCAATGCCCTGCACCTTGAAATACCATTTACTAGTAAATATGTTCATTTTCACTTTAATGACTCAGTTAGTGGAGCCGGCTACACTTTTAAGAGGCGACCATCTCAGTCCTCAAGGGTAGCAACACATCTGTGACCGAATTATAACGAGACTCTTACTAACATTTACTAACTGGACTATTACTAACAATAACTAACAGGACTAACATTCACTAACAGTCCCTGTCCCAGTCCTCATACTTACAAACTAACCAACTAATGTTCTAACACCGTCACCTAACCGGACTAACTATCCCAGTCCCCCATATGAGTCTTGTTCTAATTTGGTCACAGTTGTCATGGGCGGCAGCGGAAGGTGGTGCTGCATGCTCGTTTGCTGCCTTAAATCAATAATAATAAACAAATAATATTACATGCAGACGAATAAATTAAAGAATTAATGGTATTATTAGGTTGATTGTGAAAAAATTACAAAATATTAACGTTTGGATAAAAAACGATCCACACTCATAGGCCCCACACTAGGATTCCCTGTGTCGTGGGTGCCATGGAAAACATACAAAGACTTTATTAAACTCATCATTTAAATTACTGCCTCGCTGAAATGGGAATGATAACTAAGTGAAGATTCAATTAATGAAACAATGCAGATGATTGATGTCACATTCGACCGGCTTTTTCATTTCGTCTCGCCGCGTGAGTTGCAAGCATGGCTGAGTATAATGACAAAATAACAGAAGCAAACACAGAAATATCAGACAACTTTGTTTATTTTGATGGGGGAGATGGAATACTATTAAATAAAATTAATAAATTCCCAGCACAGAAAAAGTAAGAAGAGGATAGATGTATAATTGTGGGTGTAATTATATTTTTACGTTAATATTGGAATACACGTAATTATATGCATATTATTGGCGTGATAACGTCTTATAAATTGATGGGCAGCGCGCACGAAAAAGTTTCCCGTTCCGCTGACGTCAGAGCGTGACGTAAGAGCGTGACGTCAGAGCTAGCAGTTACAATAGTTCTACTACTGGAACGTCGCGTCGCCACGCGAGCTTCTTCGCGAACTTATTATATATTCGTAACATAATAAAATAAATTATTCGTTGTTTTTTTAATTCGTTGAGAAAATAATAAATTCAACAACCTGAAAAACCTAACAAAATATGTTGATATAATCACGGGAAATTTGTTCAATTGATAAAACGATATGAATCACACGTGTTTAGTCTGGTACATATCGTGGGTTGTTGATAGGTGTAGCTGTCCACGTGCAGCGCTCAACGGTCACATCTACCCTTGAACATGACATTCATATCGCCGCGTTTGGAAACATGCCTTTTATAGAAGTTGATTCATTTTAAACAATCACGCATTGACACAATTTGTCGCGTTACATTTGACACATGAAAGAGAGAAACGATTCAAATCTGATTACAAGACCTATTTCGGTTTCTGCCTTTATCAGTTCTGCCTATATGTATAATATACAACAATACTTATTTCATCATCATCATCATCATCATCACCTTGAAAAATAAACAATCCTATTTTTAGTGCAGTCACTTTAAATATTACTGATTATAGGGCGGACCAGACAGGACAGGTATGATCTAGATTTTTTCTAATGACGGATTCAGAAAAAGCTTCCATGCACTTAAAAGTGCGTTTACAATACTGTGTTAAAATGCCAATGTACGTAAGTCTATGATGCAATCCTTTAGTCATCATTAAAAGGGCAGCATTAAATTTGCCTCGTGACTTAAATCCACGATTCCTATGCAATTCTGTTGTTACTTTTTGCCACAGCCAATGTAGCCTATTTTAAGTAATTTCGGCTGGATTGGGCTTTTGACATTTTACTCTGATATGATCACGATATTTATTTTAGTTTGCCAAATGTCGATATTTCGATCCACTTGTATAGCCGTTCATAGTTACGGTATAACATAACTCTTAAAATGAACTCTTAACTTCGTTGCAGATTACGTATTATGTTTACGTACATTCTGACTATAATATAATATGTCCTTTCAGACTACACGACACACGACTACACGACATCGCTACGACAAAAAGTCAACAAGCGGCAGTGTATAGTGTTGCTGCATTGACATAATGTGTTGTTGTAACTCTTTGTCGTTGCATTGTCGTAACTGCAAAAATAGTAGCGACAACGTCTGTTGCTTTCATAGCGTTGGGGTCGCAATATCGCCCGTGTCGTCCACACTGCAGATTTAGAGTCGCATAAAAATAAAACTTCGTTATAATACAACATTACACCCGCAGAAGTATTGTTGTTGGAAAGTGTTTGTCGTGTAGTCGTGGTGTGGTTTGGTTGTGGTGTGGTTGCGGTGCGATTGTAGTACCTAAGTAAAAAAGACACTATTGTTGCCCCATTTGATATTCCTCTTGGCAGAGAAAAATCAATATTAGTTATATCAAAACTCAAATCTAGTTATATCAAAATGATCAATATTATGACCGGTATTAGTCAGGTGGCTTGTCTACTGTATTTGACAGCTATTCACATGAAAAATAAATTAGTAGCCTGATTAGCTGATTACTTACATTTAAAATGTCTGTGATACAAATAACCTGCTCCTTCATAATGCATAATGTCATTTTATACTTGACCAGCTAAGTAGGTAGGTATAATATGTATTTACGGAGCTCAAAATATAAAACAACTTCGTGAGAATTGGTCAAATATCAAGGTAACACATAATAGATCGGAATATAACATTTCAGATTAAAATGTCGCTCGGCTTACGGCATGTAATTGATAACAATGATCCGCCGGCTTCATCAGTTATAGACAAATGGTTTAGGTACGACAAACAAGGACATTGTAAATGTTACTAGTAAAGCTTTTAAGTCAAGAAACCTAAGCCCGTTTAAAAAGTGGAATTTTGAATTCGACTTGGAATTTGAATTGGAATTGGATATAATGGAAATGAATCCACGTTCAGGAGGTTTCTTACCATTTTTTTTGTTAATTTCTTATTGCACATAGGATTTTCAAAGAGCCAGATTAATATATTTTTTTATTTACAGCTTAAGCTTTGGTACGATGAGGAGGGGGTGAAGAATGCACCGTTTTTGTATAAAACCATTTTACTTTATATAAGTTTTTTTAAGCCCCAAATTGGACTCCCAAAAACTGTCCGAACTATTAGTGCTTTCAATTTAAATTTTTCAGATTTTTTAATCGATGGATAGACTGATACGTGTTACTCTAGTTTTTAAATCGATTGTTATTACTCAATAGCCTTTAAAGTGTCAAGCAACTTTTTAGATGCATAGGACAAGGTAATGAATTGTAACAAAATCTATTTGACACAAATATAAAAATTTAAAACATTGAAAAATGTTTTACTTTGGTCACACGGACATTAGTAGGTACGCTTAAGACTATTCATCTAATTGATCGAAGCTTGGGACTCATTCACCTAATTGATCAAAACTTGGGACTGGAAACTCAATTTATAAAAAGGAGGACAAAACTATTAACATTCAAAATTGCTATCGTATGCTAATTCTAGCCTGAAGCTAGGTGCTTCCAACAACCTCCTCGAGGAGCAGTTTAGTGATTGATGAGATCGTCAATCATCAGTGATTGACTAAAAAATTGCACATCAATTTGAAGTTGGTTAGAGATGTTTTGACCTGAAACAGCTACATAATAACAGTTGGATTGGATACCCGATTCCATGGAAATAAGTAAAGGTATATGTATTTCCATGCCTCTGTATTGAGCAAATACGAGTACAAAGCCATGGTATGTTAAACGAGGCAAGGTTGTATTTGCAGTGTTGTTTATTTTACTCGTATGGATAAAGGTACTGATTAGGTACATACATGCGGGTCCGCAGGCATAAATACTAAAGGTCCAACTTCACAACAATCAGCAACGCTCTTAGAACTGCTTATTTAAAAATAATTAGGACTTATCTACTGATAAAAAAGTAGAAACGTTCATACAATGTACATGGCGGTAAGCTATTCTAATCTTAGGTGGATATTCGCTCCGCTTCATATTATGTAATATAACAGTATCTGTGCAGCGTTAGATTCAGATCATGTTTGCAATTGAAAATAATGTTTATTTTATTTTAAGATCTATAACCCTAATCGTCAATATATGTATGTATGTAGAAACTCTTGCGTTGACTGACAGACAACGCACAGCCGAAGCTACTGAACGCAACAAGCTGTATGTATGTTCTATGGAGAATGTTTGGGAAGAACTAGGAAAGTATTTCTGGATTACGCCAACATTCGCAGTAAAAAGAAGTCTCCGACTTTGTATGAAATTTCTCTCATGGACAATTTCACGCAGGCGAAGCCACGAGCAGAAACTTAGTTCACAATAAATTTAGATTGAAGAGTTGGCATATCAAGTACCTAAGTGATATTGAGATAAACAACAAAGATATTATCCAAGGACATCAACAACACTAAAGGCATCATCAATACGAGTTATTCCGGTCTGATCCCCAAAACTAATCCACTGCCATTTAATATTATTTTTAATTCCGTTCTGATCCACTTTTAAATTTTAATTAATTCCGTTCGGATCCCCAAAAGTGGATCAGTTATACGAGTATAAACGTTACCAGACAAAAGAGAACAAAAAGAAAGAACTAAGCAAGGTGCCTAAAATGGTCAATGGCCGAAATGGTGATATATTGTTTATTAATTACCCATATTCAATGTATTTTAGCCAACTACCTTCGATCGTTCATCTCAAATGTGGGTAGTCATCAACAATACTTTCGACTTTTCCTCCGCGGTCTCGTACGATTATTAAACAAGTACGTACAGGAATTTTGTCCTCGACAGGCAACGGAAAACGTCGCCTCGTGTTACGGTGAGCGAATACCGAATAGTGTTCAGTGTCTTCAGAAGTCTTTAGTGTTAAAGTTGTGTAGCAAGTTATTCTATTTTCAAGTTTCATAAAGGTAATACTTTATTACTGTATGGACTTTATAAACCTTATTACAATTTTTTTTTAGTTTTTGAGTATCGTCAAAACTTTGTGACATAATTTAAAAAAGAGTTGGTTATTGAGTTAACATAAGGTAAGTAGTCCGTCGATTTGTTAAACAAAAATTGTCGAACATAAAAATG
Source organism: Ochlodes sylvanus (assembly GCA_905404295.2). Taxonomy (NCBI): domain Eukaryota; kingdom Metazoa; phylum Arthropoda; class Insecta; order Lepidoptera; family Hesperiidae; genus Ochlodes; species Ochlodes sylvanus. The sequence goes on along the minus strand of FR990131.1, from coordinate 4,369,552 downwards.
TGTCTGAGAACGAACGGCGCTTTCACAGTGGAACAGCCTTATGTCAATTGAGGGCAGATGATATGCGATATACCGTGAGCCGATTGTAAATATGAGTCATTTACAGGAAACGAGTGCTGATAATATTGAATGCACGTGCTGTTTTTACCGAGGAAAAAATTTATATTTCATCGTCATCGTGAGTTAGCTTTGTATTCCGCTATAGTTATTTCCGACCGTCAATACATTCATGTGGGAAACGAAAGTGCTGACAGTTCTAGTGGGTTTTTGGGACCACTAACCGCATTTCACTTTCTGCGTTGGTTGTGACCCTGCCTGCAAAGCTGTTCCGGGAAATTTCCGGGACATTTATGTGTGCTCGGATAACGGGTGCTTGTGAAGTCCTATTTCCTTATTTGTTTTGTCCATGCCACCCGTAACATAAAGAATCCTAGTGAAGGAGTATAAGTGTATTCTAAGTGTATTTTTTTATTTACTCTTATTGTTTTAAAGAATAGGATTATGCGTTTAACACACAATTCACTAGACTATGTTTTTAAACTTATATTATTTACGGATAACGGATAAGGTAAATTGAATAATATTGTAATACGTAACAGTGAATGATGGGAAAACCCTGCAGATTGGTCAAGTAGGTATTTACAAATTGCAGCGTCCATTTTCATACTAGTTACTTACTTATCAGAAACAGTCTCGTATTCTAATAGGGTTTTTGTCGCTTTGAAAGTATTTACTATAAATATTGTCACAGCAACATTTTGACACCACACAGCGGCCACCGACGTCGTTGTGCGATATTTTGTCGTGTAGCTATTGCGACGTCGTCGTACTTGTTAATATACACAAGAAATCTTTCTTGCGTTCGTAAGTCCATGGTTTTAGTTCTACACGTTTAATGCTGACGTCCAACAATCAGCACGTACCTATCCGCAAAGCGACACTCTGTGAAGCAAATATATTAAAATTGTAGCGGGGAAAAGATTGATCATGCAGCATACAGGGTACCTAATAAAGCTATTTTTCCTTATGGTAATTTAATAAAACGGTGAAGACCGCAAACCACAAAACTAAGGCATATTCTCACTCATTACTTATGACGTATATTGTGGGTGTTCACTCTTGTCACGTCAGTTCTGACAAATCAACGAGCAGCAATAAACGTACACACACCTCCAGGAAAATATTATATTTATTGTAATGTAACAGTTTATGTAGTATTGTTTTATAGTGCATCATAATCGTTGAGAAGATGACCCATATAACAATTATTGCAATGTGACAAACAAATTGAGAGTTACAGTGATTAAAATAAATTAATATTAAAATAAAAGTAAATACACACTTTTTTAAATTAAATGCAATGCAAAGCATTTAATTTCAAAGCTTTGCCTGGAGCAAGCCCTAAGCGTAGTATCCGATCACACGTGTCATAAAATTGCATTGTCATGTACATATACAAATAAATAAAATTGGAGTGTCTGTTTGTAATATTAAAATAAACGCTTTTTACTAAATGCATATTATTATGGATGTGTACACGGTACATATACCAAACATTTTTGACAATTTTTGTCTGTCTGGCTGTTTGTCTGTCTGTTTGGTCCGGCTATACTCTGGATTGGCTGGACTGATTTTGACGAGACTTTCACTGACAGATACCTGATGTAACAAGGGGTAACTTAGGTTACTTACTTTTATTTTAGAAATTTTAATCGCTTTTTTGTTAAATTCCACGTCGCGGGCACAGCTAGGAGGAACTACAGCAATATGCAATTTCAAGTCCGGAGAGTAAGAAGAAGCACTTCATATTCCGCTTGCAAGATGTAACCCGAACAGACATAAAAACATTGCAAGTTAAATATGTATAAGCTTGCCACTTAATGGTCAGCAATTTTAGTACTTAACATTAATTAATCTTAAATGCATGTAACTTTGAAGAATTAAAGCTAATACAGAATCCGAACCTCCGAAATGTTCCGCGCAAAAATCAATGTTTAAAATTCTAAGCAACCACTGCGAATCTTTTTCAATAGAACAATAATATAATAAACATCCCAACTCATGCATATGTAACAAGTCTAATGAATCTAATCTAATCACGTAATCTGATCTGAAACGCGAAACAATGAACCAATTTCCTATCATTGTGAATGGATGTGGGGCCTGTTTGGACCGAACTTTTATCAATATATAGCACATATCACACGATGTATATTTAGTTCAAGGATCACTAAGTATTTGTATCAGTGTGCTGAGTGTACGAGTTTAACGTTAAATTAATTTAATATACATCGTTACCTACAAATCCCACAATATCATAAAAATAATTCCAAAGCAAAGGCAAATTTTAATGTTTTTAAAACCTAGAAGCAAAGAACTTACATTAACACATTAATTAACTTGACATTTATAATCGGCAAATAACAGACTTATCCATTACGTACATTAAATATAAATAGGTATAATAAATAATTATGCAGTTCATTTGCGCTAAAATTACCTACATTTGGGATTTTCCAATTCATATGCGATCGAAATAAATATACGAGTATGTACCTAATGATGTCAGTCTTGTAGGTACACATGAGCTCAGGAAATGCAAACACCTGCCGTAATTAGGTACCTACTTGCCGATATCCTGCAACCTTACATTTAAACAAGCATATTATGCAGACCACAAAACACGACTTCCGTTTATATGATTGAGATTATTATTGCGTTAACATAAAAATATATAAATAACACAACAACATACAAATATTCCTCGGCTCACTCTAGAACAGGGTTTCCCCAACCTTTTTTTTCGCCAAGCCCCCCCAAACCAAACATAATATTTTCATGCCCCCCTTGCATTACGGGGGGGGGGCACTGGGGGGGCATTACGGCCCTATGCATTGGCCAGCAATGCATCCGTAATGCCTTTTTGAGTCACTTATGTACTTGGGCAACAGTGACCACGTGCCACCAGGAGTAAATAAAAATATCTGTCTAAATCGAGATAAAGCTGACTATTAGAGAATCTAGTGAGTTCCGACTAGAGACCAGCAAGGTGCTTCCCGTGTAGGAAACTTGCTTGAACTCAAAGATGGTCTTTACGCTCCTTGTAACCAACTCTAAATAATAATAACGCTACACACTCATAGCCCCACACTAGGATTCCTTGTGTCGTGGGTGCCATGGACAACACACAAGACAAGAACACACACCCAGACCAAGAACGGAAATTTAAACTCATCATTCAAATTTCCGCCTCGCTGGGAATCGAACCCAGGACCCTCGGAGCGGCTATCCGGCGTGTTAACCATTGCGCCATCCGGATCGTCGACTCGCATTCGAGCAAGACCAAGCCAAGCCAAGATGAAGCTTAAAAGCCTCTGTGTGATCTACCGACTTTACAACAATAAGTGCTCCAAGGTCCTGTTCCATTAGTGCCCCATCCTCTTTCCATCATCAACGAAATTTCAGCCAGATCGATTGTATTCATAAAGGATCTCCGCGGTCCCATTTTCACGATTGTTATTGCCGCGTAAACAAAGAATAGATTGCGTAAATGGAAAATGTCGATGGACGAGGGTGACCTTTTGTGGTGGCACGTCTACTGGTTTTTCAGTTAATTACAAGAAACATCCTTGTGTATTGTTCCCGGAGCAATGAATTACATGAGATTTCCCAAAAATATTTTAAAAGAGCTCTCCTTCAATGTTGTTTTGAAGCTTTTTCGTAGCTGTCGCAATTAATTCATAAAATTACAATATATTTTTTTATTATAACAACATTATATAATTAAATAAGTAATAAATACATAATTTAAAATTAAATAAAAACAAGTTCTTTTATCATGCGTGTTAGTATTCCGTACACTATTAGTAAACGCGAAGATCATAATTGTAATTACTGAAGCGACATCGAATTACTAAGCAAATGAGAAATATAAATATTTTGCCATCTTTTGAGTATAGAGCAATCATTGCTCTATACTCAAAAGATGGCACGTTTTATAAAAAACCACTACATTTAGAGAAAATTTCATTAGTTACTTTTGCCCCACAGTTGCATTTGCCCCGGGTGACCTTATATGATTATGACAAAAAACGTTTAAACGTTAAAAATCATTTACGTTAAATCTTTTGACACTTTTTTACATTTTATTGGCTTTGGTGTAGAATAACTGACTCCGACCACGGTTCAAGGCGAGGCGTGCGAGGCGATGTCGAATCGTTTCCGAGCGTAATCCTAAAACGTCATTAATATCAATGCATTTTTACATCTTTCCATTTTCTTATTTTAACCTTTTTTTAGCAAATACTGAATGAAAAAATGAAATATTAAGTACGCCAATATCAGCAACTTCATTCATTTGTGGAAAAACCTTTTTTTTAGTTTTAAAACTATCAAAACTTCCGCAATATTCTTTGACGGCTTTATTTAATTATCAAAAATATACCAAAACACTATTAATTGACAAACTAAGTAAATGATTAAGTACTTCAAATTCTCTACCTTAATAATAATTGCGGTCCAGGAAACCAAAGTTAGAATGGCCCGGAAGATTATGGCTCTAAGCATTCTGACATTATGAGTGTTAACCAAAAAAATAAATTTAAAATATTCAATACGTGAGTCGCTCATTTGGGAATTCATGATTTTAAATCGTGAGTTAGGAATAATGTGTTCTTTTTTATGTTTTACAATCAATGAATAACGCGAGAGGACAACGCAACGGCACGTACAGACATACAAGGATATATCGTACAAAACCGTGTCATACAAGTGTCTACTAGAACTCTACAAGAATTTGGAATTTGAATTTGAGTCAAAGTGTACCCCACATTGGAAGAGACTCAGAGGAGGACCCTAGAAACGCTGGAAACATAAAAGATTTTCGAGCAGGTTGACAGTGAGCTTCTCCTCGCCGACCTTCTGTCTAGAAGGCCAAGAACCACGAAAGGTAGTAAAGTAGTAGGTAATCAATTAATAATTTTGGGTTTCAGGGAGTATCTTTGAGGCCAAGCCAACCTCCCCTGCTCGTAGTAGGTACTCCCTGTGAAACAACCGACGAGGTTGCAGCGCCGGGTCCATTTTCAGAGGTAACTGGACTCTGTACAATTAAGTTTAATCCCGAAAGTACTTTAGGCTAGTAGTACGATTTTGAACCCGGCTGCCTAGCTACCACCCGCTTGTTTGAATCGGCCGGTGGTTTGACAGCCAGTTTCTGTTTCATTATTCGGCTGGCGACACATCTTTAAATGGCCATGGATGAAGATGACCACATGCCATCAGGAGGCTCGTCTTATCGTTTGTCGGCTATTAGATTATCGTGTCTTAAATGTAGGTTAAATAATTTATTGATCACAACAGTCGTCCTTCGTATCTTTAAAAGAAAACGTTTCCTATAAGGGAAATGATCGTTGTGTGAAATTTTTTTCTTATATAGGTTTAATTTAAGTTACAATGCACAAGAAATTTTGAATAATCATACCCATTGTACAGCTTGGAATGCGGATAAAACTTACCTGAAAAAAAAGACATTACAGTTAATTAGAACATTCAATGACATTGTTATTATCTGATAGTTAACAGAACTATAATTTATCTAAGTGAGATCAGTAACAGTGATGACATTTTCATTCTTAATCCCTTGATTTTATTGTTACGAAAGCCTTGAATTGTTGAATGGACTAGCATTAAAATGTTTTCAAAGGTTATTTGCCTGATTAATTTGGATTGGGCAGCTGAAATGATAACACTTAATAACTAATCTGATTCAATTAATATTATGTGATGTGCAAGGACAATATCTCGAGGAAGAGTTTTTAAGACGTTTAAATGGCAATTTGTGAGTCCTGAAGTCATAAATTATGACTTCTTATTTTTGGTCAATTATTACAATTATTATTCTGGACCTGCTCTCGCGTAAAAAGGCATAAGAATTAGTATGAATGTTGTGTAAAAATTCTAGGTATAAGTAAATCTGATGATCACATACTCAAAGAAAAGCGCGGGCGAATTACTTTAGTATGATGAGTATGATGACTTAGCAATCGATGACGTACGCGAAACCTGGAAACACTAACTTAATCACGAAGTCACGGACGTGTGACTAAGTGGGTTAAAAAGGCTTTTGAAACGCGTCAATCTTACCTTTTTGTATAATGCTCAATGGCGTGTGGGTGAAGGTTACACCATAATGACACATAGAATGCCATAGCGGGTCGATGCTCGTCATGTCGTTCATAGTTGTTGAATCTCTTATAATTATATAAAATTCTCGTGTCACAATGTTAGTTACCATACTCCTCCGAAACGGGTCGACCGATTCTCATGAAATTTTGTGTGTATATCGAGTAGGTATGAGAATCGGCCAACATCTATTTTTCATACCCCTAAGTGATAAGGGTGGCTCACCCTAAAAAAAATTTTCACTTTTTGAACAATTTTTTTTGGCTAATTTTTTATGGTGTGGCGTAAAAAAATACACATGATCCCAAATTTTCACTTCCCTACCCCCACCCATAATATTTAAATCGCGCTTTTTGTATCTACATATATGGCGGAACAACGTTCGCGGGGTCAGCTAGTAAATAAATAAAGATACACATCCCTCATTAGGATTCCCTAAATTGCACCAAATAATATCACAACACACAAACGCAAGAAGAAACACGTATCCATCCCAAAAGTACATTTTCGATGCTGGGCAGGATCACTTAGGGTTGCCAATCATAAGTACACTGACCCTAAACATTGCTGCTCTTTTATTTCAGACTAACTGACCCGGCAAACTTCGTACCGTCTCAGAATCAATAAATAAAATAAGATGAATTTTCATTTTTAAGTACTCACCTTTTAAACCTTCCCTGGACTTCCAAAAATATATATATGATTGTATAGACATAACGCATATAAATTTTATAATTATTTTCCTCAATTTATCCATTGAATCGATAAAATCGTTTACAGGAGTGCGAAGTATCCCACACTACCAGTAACAGTGTTTTTATAGATTTCACTCGTTAATGCTGTTCACTTTTTATTTAAAAATATATGCAAAATACCGTTTTTATTATTAAAGACATGTACTGTGTCAAATGAATATTATATCCGGGTCCTAGATATCACTGATAACTTAATTCTGTATGTACGGCATACGAAACGGAGACGGGTAGTTGATTGACATTAGTAAAACACAAGAAAAATATATGAAGAATTCGTTTTATTGACGCAGATAGGTTTGTACCGTAGGGAAAAGGGGATTTACTTCATGAGTTTCTGGAATCAAGTACTCATTGATTATTTACAAGATGTTTTACCGGCGGTTATTAAATACAAAGTTATGGTGAGGTTAAAAAACCCAACAGTAGAAAATTGTATTTGTAACTGACGTCACTGCACTGCGAAAGAGTGACGTCAGTTCGAAATGGGGATCGAAAAATCAGTTTTACGCTACTTTAGAGTCCCATTTATTTTTCTGTAGTAATAGCTGTAACGTAATAGCTATACATGAATACAAAAAAACGATGTTAATAGGCCGTAAAGCAATTTCACTTCGGACGTGTGCACAAAAACACATACACATTTTTGTCAATTCAATGCGAATTAACATAGATTGCAAATTGTACTACTTCGTTCTCGTGTTTAACGTTGTGGTGTAAACGAACGTTTAAATCGTGATTTTCTGAGAACATTTGAAGGATTAAGTGTACCCAGAAAACTAAACTTACTAAGCACTTCTTGAATTACTGAATATTTATAGAGATGCGTCGTTTCGTTTCGTGCGCCACAAAAATTTTCGCGGCACAACAAAAATGACAAGTCGTGTTTAAGTCGTTATGTGTGGTGCGTCGCGTACGCAGAGAAGTGACATCATGAACCAGTAGTTCGATTTGTATTCTTCCTGCCTACAACCGAAGGATCCTTTTCCCGTTGGTCTTTCCAAGGGAAACATGTTTGTCCTAGGGGTCGACGGTTAAGGTTATTCTTCTCCCATGTCAATTGACGTAGAAGATTCCTATAAGAAATTATTATAAGGAACGATTTTAACGACTCGTTACTGGTAACTCGGAAACGATTGGTTAATTATAGGAACGGAACCCATTCTTTTCACTGTCAATCTGCCCTGTCTACCTCTTGGAGAGGATAAGCCTCGCTTTTCCCAGCCGTGTATGCCTGTATGCCACAATAGCCGTGCTCGCACGTGTCACACAATATAAAGAATACTATGTTATGAATATTATTATAACAAATGTAAACTTATAATTAAAACAGTTGGCTATGAACATCCGAGCGTTTCACTTGTCCCACACAGACCCATCACATTGGTGACCCCGACGTGACGACGAAACTAAATGACATTGAACGTAAATTAGTGTCATTTAATAGATTATCGTTGGTGTGTATAGGTAATATAAATAAGATGATGCAATCACGATAATATATTCAAAAAGAAAAGGTACAAAGCAGTCGATAATAATTGATATTTTCTTAAATAAAACTAAGGCATTGTATTGAAAGCCAAACATTCCTTTTAAACTTCTGCACATTCAAAGTTTTTTGTTTTGATGATAGGTAGGTATTTTCGGTGTTAGCAACTGTTTGCGGCATGCTTATGGTGTGGGTGTGGACTTGCTTACTTTAGATAACGGAGCCAAGTTTGTACTTCAATTTATCTTTATTTGAAATTATTTTTATGCTAAGAATTATATTGTACATTTTGTACCCAAGGGATAAGATTTAGTACAGAAATCCGCCTACATTTTTATCCACGCAAGAAAAAAATAGTTAACATGAAATTTTTAGCTTGATAGAAATTATTAATAACTTACTAAGAACAAAAGAAAAACTAATTATTTAAAAATAATTGTCTTAGACAAAGCAAGGTTGTCTTAAAACAACGGGCATAGTTACACGAAAAACCCACCAACTTATCTTAAGATTTAGATCACACGCGCCAATTTATTTATTTATTTGGCTTAGGATCGTGTTCATTTTTTTAGTTAAATAGGCTGAGAATCTTGCAGAACTCATTTCAAAGAGTGCAATAACAATAGTGTGATTTAACAAAAAAGCAACTTAAATTTGAACAACATCTTTGTTCAATACTTCCGTTTACTAAATTGAAGTTATGAGTCTCCAATGATAGTGTTTATCTCACGTTCTCTTTGTTGTAGTGCTTATAAAGTTATAATTTACGATTGATGAATAAGCATAATAGAGTTACTAATTAACTTATCTTTTGTGGTCAAATGACTGTCATTAAACCTCGTATTAGTTCAAGTCATTAGCGTGGTATGACTACAGGTATGGTTCAATCTTCATCATTAAGAAGGCCTGAACGCCTAATAAAATTCGGTCAAGTGCCAGTCGGACTCCCACACGAAGGGTTCAGTAGCATCGTGACGTTTTTCCTATATATGCAAAAAAATGTGTTGCGTTGAAAAATACTATTATGCATTATGAAACTATTACTAGCGACATCTAGGGATAGACAGTGTTAGTAAAATAAGTTTCTTGTTTTTTACTTTTTGTTTATTATTTACTTTCTAGGCCACAGTAATAGATAATTATAATAAGTGAAAATTTCAAGTGTCTATCTATTGGGGATTGAATGATGACTTTAATTTCCGTTTTAGATCTGGATGTGTGTATTCTTGTCTTTGTATGTTGTCTACATAATTATGTAAGTATGTCATTCACGTCACAGGGAATCCTAGCGTAGGGCTTCTAGAGTGTAATTTTATGTAGGTAGTTATATTCTATGTGTATGTATAGAATACCCAGCAATATTACCGAGACAAACGGTTAAGGATGGAGTATCAAAGGACTCATCGAAGCATGTACTAAACAATAGTATGTAAGCAAACAAGAAATTTTGCCAATCCAACGACCGCGCCCGGAGTTGCTAAACTCGTTCTACCATTTGTATGGAATGTTGACACGTTTTGGGCTTAGGGCCTCCATCCATTGTGAAGATAAGGCCACCCGCGCCTGCCAGTTTACATGTCGTTTATAGGGTTCCGTACCCAAAGGGTGACTAACGGAACCCTATTAATATGCTCCCGTTGTTTGTCTGTCTCGCACAGGGCTCAATCTCTTACGGAAATAGGTAAACACCTGACATTTTCACAGAATGTGTGCTAATTGTGAAATAGTCTTAAAAAATTTAGGTTTTCATTTCATTTTTAGCATATTATTAACGTGATTATTAATGACCAAATAGTGTTATTATTGCTCGATGGCACGGAACCCTAAGTATGCTCGTCCGACTCACACTTGACCGATTATATACATATAAACCATAAACAGACGCGGCAATCATTTTGTCTCATTAATAAATCTGATCGATATAACGGGTCAGAGGAATCATTGGGATACACTTCAATGAAAACCGGTCTAAAGCGAATCATTTCGCATACGAACGGTTGTATTCTTGTATGGGGATCGGAGAACACCTCTAATTTTTAACTTTATTTTACTGTTATATATATGGCGACGATAGTACCTACAAAGTACAAAAGAAAAGCCAATAAACGGCGAAAACCTTGTTTCTATATTTAATTTTCAACTTTTATTTTGAGTATTTATTGTAAAGCGGTCTTTGTAAAACATATGTAGTAAAAATTTCAAGTATCAATCGGACGGATCGGAAGGACGGTCAAAAGCTTAGTAATAGGTCTTAGCGCTCTTTGGATATGGAACCCCGAAAAGGGGAATATATTAAATATTTCTAAATAATTTCTTCGTGGATGTCGTAACGATACCTTCGTTGACATTAAACCGATTTTAATGATAATGTTTTATTAAATAGAGTATAACTACCCCAAGGGACAAATAAATTTGAATAAAAGCTGTGTGTAAGTACTTATGAAATGGAAATTTGAGGTATTACGGCTTTGATCCAAAAATTGAGACGAATTTAATCTGCTGAAATGGTCTTAAAGCTGATCAATGTATAACTATTGATCACAAATAAGTCTGATTAGACTTTGAAGTTAAGCGATTAAGTCATTCTAAAGTTTTTGAAGTTCATTCACTAACGAACGTCGTGCTAGATTGAGCAGAAACGATCTGTTCAAATTGGCAGCAATCTTCGAGCACTATAATTATAACAGTATGTACGCAGTCATCATCGCAGCCCATAACTGTGCCACTGCTGGGCACGGGTCTCCTCACAATGTAAGGGACATAGGCCATAGTCCACCAAGCTGTCTAAGTGCGAATTGGCAGACTGCGCACACCTTTGAGAACATTATGGAACTTCAGGTGAGCAGATTTCATCACGATGCTTACCTCCACCGAAGCAAGTTAACATTTTTAAATTTTATTACGATTATGTGCGTGATAAAATTCAAAAAATATTAAATTAGATGTGAGTGCTCCTGGTGGATTCGAACCTAGGCCATGCTGTTCGGGACTTCAACCACTTCGCCACTACTGCGGCACTAGGCTATACCCGCAGTAAGTAAGATGAATAACATTCCTTCTTGTGCTGTAATAAAATTAAAAAAAAGATAATGTACAGGATATTGATGTCAGAATCCTATTGCGGTATTTAATTGGAAATTCAAATCTTGCAGACGTTTCACGATTACACGCATGTGGTATTTCACATCTTCACGATGCTAAACGGATTAAAATATTCATTGAAATTACGTCTTAAAATGATGACAGCATTAAAACCGCAATGGATATGCGCGTTATGGAATCATTTGTTAATTATTTTTATCTATAATACATATATATTTTAATAGTTATAACAATTTAAGATCGAAAGACTGAATACCTACTTCAAAAGAGCCGTAATATTAGGGTAAATATCATGATGATAATATTTTTGACTTGATATTACAAAACCAGTGAAGTAAATGAAAAATCAATTTAAATAAATGACTATCAACAATAATTTTGGGGCTGCAAAGGTCCATAATTATACATGAGTCCAAGTCCCTTTTCGAAATGCATTTTATTTGGGCTATAGCGATAGATCCCTTAAGGAAATCGCTCAGCTTTGTACCATATAATTTAATCCCCTGGATGGTTGCTATTTAGTAGTTTACTAGAATCAACCATTATTTACTTATTAGTGTGTTGTATTTATTTAGTGAGTCTTTCGCTTGTTTCTCTGTTCTGTAGTCTTTCCGACCATCCAACACGCATGTCAGTGTAAAACATGAAAACGTTTTTGCAGGAAATAACTGTTAGTAGTATCTGTCAATAACAACATCTGAATGGGTACTAAATACTGGTATGGAAGAATAGGTACTTGAAATATAGCTTTTAGTTTAGTTATTGTTCTTTTGCCTTAAAAAACTCGCCGCTGTTTATGGGCTACTTAAACAACCGCAAACAGGTCTGCCGCGTCCTCTGCTCAAATTCAGAAACAAGTTCGACGATTGTAAGGCCCGTGTCCACATACGGTGGAATCTTTCAAAATCATTAATGATATAGCTTCACTTCCGGAAACAATTTTTATTGGTGTTTTTGAGACATGGCTTTAATTCTTTTTTGGATAATTTTTTTGAGCTCTAGGTTATTTCGTGATCTTCAGGACACCCTAACCTATCGTTAAGTTTAACAAAAATGAGTCTGTCTAGTCGGCAAACTTACCTTTAAACCCGTACCTACATGAAATTTTACGTAACTAAAAATTTTACTAACATTTCCAACGAAGAACTAGCAGTGGTCATCCAGTAATTTCACATTGGACTGTACATCGTATCCCCTGTGCGTCTCTCCCGCAACTGCCACTTGCGGGACATGCTGGTACGACATTTATTAACATATCCTCCTCCTTGCGTCGTTTCCCCCAACACCACATTTCAAATACGTTTTTTATAAATACGAGTACATATAAATAACCGGCAAACCAGCTGATGAGTTGTTAAAACATTCAGCAAATTGGTTGGGTTCAAGTTAGTACTTCTCCACCAATCCGTAATGGAACAGTGTGGTGTAGTACGAAGAAGCCAAGAACAGTATCTTCTTTTTTCAATACTCGACTTCACCATTGCCTGGATCTATTGTAACTGAATTAGCCCCATTTATCAATTCCCAAGTCAGAAATTTGAGCAGCGTTTTAGGAGCACCTTATTGGGGCGCGGAATTTAGTGGCCCAGCCGTAAGGTCGAACACCTTTTGTTATTAACGGTCAACGCTCGGCGAGTTTCTGTGAACCGTTTCGGCTCGTGAGCCTATGGCGATATTATTTACATTTATTCGGGAATTAGAAATGACGCCTGCAGCGAAAAATGCGTATATAGCGGCGCATGTTTCGGGGCAGTCATAAAATGCTATCTAGTACAAATTGGCGTTCCAAAATAAACTGATAACCCTTAGACTCAACTTACAGGTCATGCTCTTTGACTAGAAGAAAATATATAAAAATACAAAAAAATCCAGAAGGTATAATTATTGAGTTCAAGACAGAGACCGGTTGTCTAAGCGAAAAAGATAATTCAATAAATTGTATACCGCTTAGTTATTACCTATTATTAGCTGGTCCTATTTGACTTTCCGTTTACATATAAAAAATGTGACATATTACAAATTATACCGTTGTAACAAGTGAAGCTAAAATAATAGTAGGTATTAATACGAATTTATAAAATATTAATATAAGCAACTAATTACTTAGACGTAAAAGTAATCATTTTAAATTCTGATGATTAGTAATTAGCATTCTGTTCTGATTAATATCAATGGAAAAAATCAACCACACTGGATATCCCGTACATAGTTATTAGCCTGTCTGTTAATCAATTAATTTTAATTGACTGATTGTCTTATAAAAAATAAAAATGGATTATGTGATTTTAAAGTAGGGTTTCCTGTGAAATATTTGTATATATTTTTTTTGTTTTTAAACTAAAAATTTACTTACCTACCCAAGATCCCTGTTCCGGTGTTCTACGTTAAAACCACTATAAGAGTGATAGCCGAGTAAATATGTAAATGTCTGCATTTTTTAAAAGAAAAATATCTGCGAAATTTCTTGTGAATCACAGTTATTATAAACTCACTAACAGATTCTGCAATGTTTATATTATTCTCTGCTAAAAATATTCCAAGAAAAATAAATGTATTCGCGCCGATAGAATAACTGTATAACACGTGTTTCCTATGTTTAGTATTCATCGACAGATTTATTGACAGGTTAGTGTTACGTTAGACTTTTCTAAGATAATAACGGCCGCACTGCATATTCTCCTACGCCCACTGCATTACATGCATTATCGTTTTTTTAAACAAAATCTATCATCAATTTTATATTTATAATATTAACTAGAAACCAGAGGCATAATTCTGCTAAATTAGAAATATTTCAATTGCGTCGTGTTTGAATAGTATGGTTCATTTCGTATATAAAATGTGTTAAACTATTGAAACACGACGCAATTGAGGCATTTATAAATTAGTAGACTTGGGCTTCAGCTCTGCACTCAAAATTCGACGGTAATTCATTCTGTCAAAGGTTTACTTCACGACGACACGTGCAATTCTCACGTGCTAGAAGTGAAACTTCATAACAACGAATACTGTCAGTCCAAATATTGATGTTTTGCTTTGCTTACGTCGGCCGCCATTTTGTCGATGTTTCTTTCGCGTCATTTCCGTTTCAACGAATTCCAAATCACAATGATACTAAAGAAGTATTCACTTCAATAACTCTATATTTATCACTAACTCATAACAATTAGAACTTCTCACTTAGGGCCAGTTTCACCGGTTAATATCGCGGTGTTTCAAGTGAAGTTCTCACCAACTACCCGTAAACTTTCCTCGTATCAGTTTAAACATCCTCACATATTATTCCGCCTAACAATACACTTATTACTCATTAGTAGGTATACTTTTTCCGACTTTGCATCATCCCAAATTCAAACTAAACCGAAATACAAAGATGACTTTCCTGATGATAATGATGACGATGCCGCTAGTTGCTTTATCCCTAGTCGACAACTTAAATTACTCACGCCAAAGTTTATGGCTCATCTGCAGAAACAGAGCTCTGTTTCTACGCACAGTATGTGTATGCGGCGCATGTAGGTTTTCGGGTATAGCGGGCACGGAGGGACAGAGAGAGGAGCGAGCAGCGAGCCGGCATCCTCACAATGGCATGTGCATTTGCAACAAGGGAACCCACATAATAGACATAAACGCTAACACTCACGCCCCCCGCACTAAGACGTCCTGTGTTGAGGGCGTCATGGACGCCATGGCGTTTTTTTCGTCTCCTGTAAAGCTGGTAAAAATGACTTATGCGGTTAGCTCAGGGACGAATAATATGAAATACTTATAATAATATGAAAAGAAAAACAACATAGTGAAATGTGACAATGTGAGAAAATCCTATCATCCAATTTTGATTCGACTCCACGGTCCCACATTTGACCAATTTGGACTAGATTCGATATCTTGACTCACTAAACAAGTTTCGGTTCACACTGCGGCGAAAGTCTGAACATTGTTTTAAGGAAATAAAATTATGCAAACGACAAACAACTTTCACATGTGGTCACCAGTATTTAAATATGTACATCGAATGTTAATAATTAGTCTGACATAAAAAATTTAAGGACCCGAAACTGTACTTTTCACTAATATTATAAATGTGAAAGTTTGGATGTTTGTGATTCAATCGCGCAAAAGCGGCTGAACGAATTTAGAATGAACACACTCATAGCCCCACGCTAGGATTCCATGTCCATGTACATTTAAATCTGTGAATCAAAATCAGAGTATTTATAATAGCCTACTAACATGCCATTTTTATTTTTGGCCTGTAAGTTTTAGTGCATATAGAAGCAGTGATAACAGCGTGACTTACACTTCCGAACAGGGGACCAGGTTTCAAAACCCTGCACGCACCTCTACTTTTCAAAAATGATGTGTGTACAAGCAATTAAATATCACAATACAAACGAAAGGATCGTTGAAGGCAAACATCGTCTGAAACCCTGCACCTGAAAGTTCTCGATAGTGTTGAGCAAGGGTGAAGTAAGTAAAGTCTGCCAATCCGCACTTGGCCACCGTGGTGCACTATGGCCAAAACCCCTCACATTGGACGAAAGACTTGGAGCCTTATCCGTTTTCAGCAAGGTGCACGAACAAGGGTGCTTGGCTTGAACTCAAGGTGTATGGAACCCTTAGAAATGTGAATTTTATGCGTAAGTAGGAGTAGACAATTTTTAACGATTTCCGTACAATTTCATGGACGAATGATTGATGAGTAACAAATTATAGTCCTGAGACTCCATCTATCTATATAGAAAATAAGAACTGTAGCTATTCGATGTTTGTACATGCAAGATGTTTGTGGAAACTATATGGTTTTTATTATCACAATTGATCCCACAACAATGATTTATTGAAGATTTGACTATTTTTGGTAGTTGTTAGTCTGTGCGTTTGTTTCCTAAAGTAACAGATACGGGTTAACCTATTTGGATGTAATTTTCACTGATGTATAACGGTAATAGTAGTGTTAAGGTAGTAGTAGTAGTAGTAGGTTTCGTGACGTTTTATTTCAATCGATTCAGAAACAAATGTCAATTTAAAGAATCCTGTGAAAAAAATCTGAAAAATGTCATTAAGTTGCTTCCTGAAGCGATGCGAATACGGGCTTACTTGTATATAAATAGATACAGAAGTTGAAGACATCCCAACGGTGCCTTAAGACTCTTGACTACAGCGCAAGCTAAGCTATTTACATCTATTGGACGGCAGCGTTAAGTGAAGTGTGACATTGAATATAGAAAAAGATCTGCAATTTTTAAAATTTATATTAAAAGTACTTAAGTAAATCTATTTTTAACGTTGCCTTTTTATTATTTTCCACCTTTAGGAGGTGATTAGATTTGATAGACCACCACAGCATTCCAGTGCCAATCGGTGTCCTTTGACGTGGCTAACGAATTCTATCTTAATATGATACCAGGACTTCGAAAACACTGAAGCATTGAGGAAATTATCTAGCGACCAACCAACCAACCATCCAGTTTTTGACCATGCCTACAATTTTTTTAAATAGGTCAATCATTTACGACCTACAAAAACTAGGTACTTCTAATAAACAGTAGTTAAATATTTCTTTAAATGTATAATAAAGAAATATTGTTGTATTTCACTGAATACCTCTGAATATCTCTTACCTACTTAGTAAGGTAATTATAAATAAACTTTGAAAAATTGTAGTTAAAAACTTAGACGCATGCTTTTATTATTAGTACTAGTACCAACTATATTATTACTGTAAGAAGATCCACCAATTTATCAAATACAATATATAGAATTCGTCAAGACCAAGCTAATGAGGCCGAACTGGAAGAGCTTTGTAATAACATTTAAAGAGTTCCACTGTCCTACTCATGATTCCATAATCAGACCCTTGTAATTAAGTTGAAACTATCATCATGTTCTATTTATACAGGAGATCAATATGTGCAGTTATACATGAATCCACAAGAAGCTTTCGTTTTGAACAAAGTTACTACTAACTATTCATACTAAATAAAAGAATTTTAAATGCACTTTGATTGACACATTGATATGCAGAAGTTAGGTTGCAGCTATTAGATACGCTCACAGGTTTACAATGGATACGCTATAGCAAACCATATCGCATAGCTTTAAATGAGTAAACAGTTCCAACTGTATATCTGTATAATCTCTACTATAGTATAAGGCAGAACGCTGCGCGCGCGTCGTCAGTGTATACCTAATATCGGTTCAAGAGAGGTCTTTGTCAAGATATAAATACCAACACTGCCAACACATGACGTAAAATATTACGAAAAGTCAGGGAATGTGATCATAATAATAAGTGAATTGTGTGATTATTTGGAGAGTGCAATATTGAACGTGAACCGTAAAAGGTATGGAGTGTAGATTATTTTATTATTTATGTTAATTAAAAAATACTTAAGTTGCAGTGACTATTGTGGACTCAATTAGCGTGAAGTATTAACGACTGGGTCTAAAATAATTTATTTTACATTAGTTGTTTTGTGACACAGTAATTTGTTCGTGCCAAGGATAAACGAACCATAATGTCGTTGGAGGATGGTTTAAAGTTTATCGTATTTTGTACAGAGTCGCATTAATGTGTATGTAAAGTAACCTACAAAATTTCCTACATACACGAGTGGGTACCTATTTCATTTGAAAAAGGTAGTTTTGTAAAAGTTAAAGCGTCTCTATTAAGAGGGGGTATAAAGCAAAATTGGCAATCTTAGATTCAATTTTTACAGTAGTAGATCAAGTTTCTAGAACCTGAAGAAAAACATAGTTATACTTCATTATATTATTGAGTGCAAGATCTAAGCAAAAACAGAAAAAAATAAAATTTTCTCGATAGAAAAAAATCACAAAGTTAGGTCTAATTTTTCACTTAAATCAATTTATTTTCAATGTGGTGCATATTTTAGAGTCAATATTTTAATATATTATGCTAATTAGTATCACGGAGGGATTAGATTAGCGATTTCAAAATCAAATCTATAATTTACGAATTATTAAAATAAAATACATTTGTAGGATTTTGAGTATTTTGACATGCTCGGTTTCATTAATCAGTCACCATTGCTCCATTGAGACGGGAAGACTGCGTCAGTCTTCTCGACATGTGAAATTATTTTTTGGTGTACATTTGTGACTGAGAGCGTAGTTTTTATTACAAAAACAATAATTGTGTGTGTGTGAACTAAAGTTAAAAGACACTAAGATCCAACATGGGTAACAAACGGAATAAAATCAACATTAAAAAGGGATCATAGAAAGCTGAAAATTCAAGTCATGGCTAGTTGTCAGAGGTAAGTTGACAAGTACTATTTCATATTCAAAATTAGACCTTATTGTTTTAACTTTTGTGCTCACAATACAATGTTGATGTTGATGTTTGATCGCTGAAGCAGCATAGTATATACGAAAAATTCACATTGTATGTATCATTAATAGTTAGTATAGGTATGTACTTTCAAACAAAATATACCTTTATCCAAAAGCAAATTTAATTTTGAGTTAATTATTTCCTCTTTGCCCCATAATTTTGTTTTTAAAGCAACACCTATATTTCTGGTAGTCAATTTGATCAATCCCTACAGTAGTTGTTACTTGTGTGTGTTTGAAACTATTATTGTATTTTCATTTCAGAACAAGATTTAATTCAAAATCAAGATATGAGAAGAGAGAATAAGAAAATATTCCAAAATCTATTGATGATGACGGGAACATTACACCAGAGAAGTGCGTATCAATTCATCTGTCTATGTATTGTTTCATTCATTATTTGCTTGTTGTTGCATTGTAACGAATCTTCAAAATAACACATAAACTAAACTTTTTTTATACTATACATACATGCATAGTTAGACAAAATTACTTTAACAAAAACATAAAATTTTGTATAAATGCATTTTTAAAGCGACTTTTTTATTTACTTTTTAATTGCTAATTGTGTTTTCTTAAAGAAAAAATATATATTTTCAGGCTTACTATTTTACGCTTTTACAAAATGTAGAAATTTTAGAACATACAGATCCAAATGCAGACGAATTTATTGCACCGGAACGACTGGCATTAAAATAAAGTATTTATGTAATTTAGTCCTATCTAAAATTTTCAACCGATTATAAATGGCGCAAAGTGATACCTGACGTCATCAGTTTCAATGTTAGGGAGTATAACAGTGTTTGACTTTTTTTTTAATTTCAGTAACATCAATCCTCGTGTTTATGAACGGGTCAAGATAAATATCAAGACAAACGACGATACTAAATACACATGTGAGACAAGTCAACGGCTTATAATAGACAAGATATATTTTTTTGAACAATTAAAACTTCCAACCATGCATAATTTTGGCATTTTATTTTTTCTAGACGGATTTTGGAGTTAGTGAATTAAACTTGATTTCGAATAAATTCATTTTGGTTTTAAGTAAGCTTTGTTCGATTTTATGCTTATTTTTAATCTTCAAAAAATTGTTTAGTTTGATGACTTATGTGTTCTTACCATACCTTAAATATTTTGAATACCCATTATACATTTTTCCTGTTCTCACGCATAATTATATCATCACGCATCATATTTCACACACTGTTTTTTTCCTATATTTTTAAAGCTAACAATTGTCGCTCAAGAAGTTAGTGATTGTCATCTTTTTTATGATATTATTGTCACTTAATTAGTTTCCTTATAATAACGGCAGTGGCATTTGTAATTTTTCTGTTTTCTGGCGAAGGATTTCTTTCAATTTAAATAAATTTAAAGGATAACTTACTTTATCTTTTTGTATCGAAAAAATGAAAACAATGTTATCTATAATAATAAATGTCTGAAAAACATTGTACGTGTTATTTATTTACATGTTATACGGCATACAGGTGTCATCACGTAAAAATAGAGCAGATATTCTGCTTTGCGAGAATTTAAATGATTTAATGGTCACACCAGTACGAACATTATACTGCCTTTCTTGTCATAAAAGTGATTCAATCGCTCCCTACACTAGGTTTCCAGCGCTATGGTTACATGATGCGACCGACACTACCTATAAATGTTATTAGTTTCAGAAATACAGATAGTTACAGCCAGAAGAATTGCTTTAGATTAATAGATACCTACATAATAATATATTCAAAATTATTAATGACACCTAATAATGTGTTGTCTGCCATTCACTGGCTCTCTAGCTATTAACATTGTATAAAAATCTAACCCTAATAAAGAAAAAACAGCTTGCCATTATTGAGGTAGATGATTCTACATTTATTGAGCCGAAATTTGTCTCAGTTTTTACATTATACTGTGCCGTATTCTTGACTGATGCCATGTTATATAATAGCGGCTGTACACTCTCGTGCGAGAGTACTCGCTATGTCTCGTGACGCCTCGGCCGAGACGTCATGGGAGCGAGAGTAGGCGAGACCCCCCGAGACATCACGAGGCGAGGCGAGCG
The DNA here is from genome assembly GCA_905404295.2 of Ochlodes sylvanus. NCBI lineage: Eukaryota > Metazoa > Arthropoda > Insecta > Lepidoptera > Hesperiidae > Ochlodes > Ochlodes sylvanus. Next base: position 4,348,599 of record FR990131.1, on the reverse strand, counting down.
CTACCAAGTACATTCTCATACGAGTGCACTCGGCTAGCAGTCTCGCGAGAGTGTACAGCCGCTGATAAAGTCAGATGCAACCGGACGCGCAACTGCTGCGGCGCATCTATTTGACGGGCGGGGCGGGGCGCGCGGGTGAAATTTGATTTTTTCCTAGCTTTATACCCCCTCTTAATGTTTCAATTAGAATTATAATTGATTTCACATGTTTCGTGGGTATGGATAAAACATTAGGAAATATTATCTGAGATCATTCAGCATTGGATTTGTAAAGGACAACAACTTGTTGATTGTAATAAACAACTGACTAATTGATCGAAAGGATATTCTTCAAGACTGATCAATACATCAGAAGGAATCAATACATCAGAAGTCATATTCTGCAATGTTTTGAATACAAACATAGTTCCGAAATCTCCAACTAATTTGAGGAAAGAATGCTAAATCAAAGATGGCAGATGATGTTTGTAAAATGATATTAAGTAAAAGTTGTTTACAGAGAAAGCTTAATAGATTCTCATACTTCCTTAATCACAATCAGACAAATCGTGTTATGTTCAAACTAATTTTATATTTATGTATGTGATTCCAACAAAATTAAACTACTGTTGATCAAAAAATGGAGCAAGAAAAACTCTATTCTTTATCGCTGATAACACTGCAATTGATTCAAATTGAACATTGCTGTCGTCTTGATTAGGCGCATGAGGAATATGGCAATAATCAATGAAATATTAGTATCTATTATAGTTTAGATTATTAGAATTCTATGTGATTATTCCATAATAAATTATATACAATAATTCTAATAATTTATTGCACCAGTACCTAGCTACTAGAGCCACAAGATAAAAAATATTTATAGCAAGTAACAGCCCTCGCTTCGCTTCGGGAAACCAAGGTAGACCCACATTCAAAACAATGTTTAGACGGGATTATGTAAATTGTAAATTGATTGGATTGTTATTATAATATTTCAATCGGTTCATTCATCAACCGATTGAAATAAAACATACCTACTAAGTGTTACCACAAGCGTTCACTACATGCACTATGTTAGTGAAATCTGCATTGAAATCAGTAAAACCGTTATTGAGATTAACGGGAACAAACGCTCAAACATACAGACCAACAGACACACAAACAGAAAAAAACATTTTTAAGGGATCTATTGCGTTAATGAACACCCCCAACATTAGATTTTCTCTAATAAATTCTACGTACCTACAGACAAAATAAATGTATGCTTTATTTTTACTTTTTCTGGTAAAAAATTACTTTCGACAACTTGTATTCACAATATTTTTGCCTTGCCATAGAGGCAAGTATTAGTATATTGTAAATCTCAAAAAATCCATGTACAATTTTACAATCAGCCCCCCCCCCCCCCCCCCCCGTTGCAATTTGTTACAGTTTACAAAGTGTAAATTTGAATATTACAAAATATAAATATCCGCGATGATGTTGAAGTTTAAAATCAAAATGTGAAATCTTTTTACATACCTATAATAGTTCACTGACAACCTCTCTATCATTTTATTGAAGCCTACAATCATAACTAATAAAAACATTTTTATAAGTCAACTCTATCAATAACTTCATAATAATATTAAAAAATATAACACATCCGTTATCCGTTATCATGCTTATAACCTTTCATAAAAAATAAACGTGCGAATAAATGATTATAACAAAAACGTACTAGAGACCTTCAACGGAGCTAGAGACACACAATCGAATAACTTTTGAATTAACTGGCATGTTTACGTAGTAGAGGGTGCTAGAGGTCTGTGCAATAATAGGTCTGTTATTATTTGCATTATTACAACGCTCATTACGTGTCATTACCGATTATTTACCGGACAGCCTATGTTGATAATGTGATGAATGATGAGTACGAGCGACCCACGGAGTATTGCAACGGCGAGGATGGTATGGCTTAAGGAATTCCGTAATTCCGAGAGCACGTTAAACTGAACCGGGATATTGTTGTCGTGGTGTACTCGTAGGCTGGCCGTGTAATAACTTCTGATATTAGGATTAAAATACATAAACGGTACAAAAACATTCACGACACTAGGATTCTTTACGGCATGGGTGCACCAAAACAAGGAACACGTCTAGACCAAGAACAGAAATTACATAATTATATGCTTTATTGTACGACAGTGTAAAAAAAATAAATTGTACAAAAATTAATACAACAGGTGGTCGTATGGCGGGGAGGGTAATACAATACAATACGTAATACAAGGGTGTACAATTAAATAAGAAAGAAACCAAAAAAATAACTATGATAAAAACAAAAAAATAATAAAAAATATAACATAGGGTAACCAAATTTTAACCCATCATTTGAGTTTTGGTGAGTGCGCGTGAGTAACGTGGCTCTTAGTATTTATTTTCCACTAAAAGGCCCGCCCTCGCTTCGCTTCCGGAAAATTTTCCCTTAGTTGTTAGTGTTAAGCGTGATTCTTTAGGCTGTCATAACTTTTTTGTTTCTCAACCGATAATGTTAAGTGAATCTTACCACAATATATTAGTAGTTTACAAAAAGTCTCCCAGTAAAAGTTTATCTCGTATATATTCAGTTACAGATTTATTATAAGTAGGTATAGATAGAGACCTAATTATGCAGTAGGTGATAACGGTGGGTATAGAAGATAAATATAGAATAATATATGTTTGAAGTCTGTGTGCAATGCTATGATGATAGCAATCAATAAGTGAAAATTGAAACTATTAAAATTTAAATTGGTCGGTAGGTTTATTTCTATAGTTTTATTTTGACCATCGTATGTCGAAATAATCTTTCCTGTAACAAACAGTTTTAAGTTCTGCCTCTTAGAGCATTTTAAATCTCCATCCCTGGTTAGAGTTTTTTAACACAAAATTAATATAAGATTTTCATCTGTGTGATTTTTTCAGTCTTCAAATTAACTTAGTGAGCCTGCTTGTAAAGCGAGGGATCCCGGGTTCGATTCCGCGTAGAGCCAACGTTAACGAGACAAATAAATTTAATTTTTGTTGCCAGGACGCGGACGTCAGTGTAGTGAGTTGTTTTGTGTTATTCATGCCCCCGCGACACAGAGAGTCCTAGCCTGGGGTATGAGTATAGAAACGTTTATTTTGTTTGGTATGGAATAAAGTGTATTTATAAGTGTAATGTAGACACGTTTTCAATTAAGCATTTTAACTTTTTTTAGAACGTTACATTGGGTATTGACAGGAAGTATCTACTTCCTCTATTAAATAAATGTAAGTAGCAATTTATGCCGAAAAGTTTGTGCTATTTTTTGTTACATAAAGATTAGGTAACATTTGCGGTTTTTCAAAGGACGTGCAAATATCAAGGTTGAAATAAAAGTATAAGTGACATAATACCTATCTATTAATACGTGAAGCAAAAACTTTGCACCTACCCCTTTTTACGAAAATTACGCGGACGCGTAAGTATAAAATTTGGCACAGTTGAAGTTTAAACGGAGGCGAGCAGAAAACTATTATATAATAATATTCTATATAATAATGCATTACAAATACATTTAATTAATTAATAAAACATAACACACAGTAATTATAATTATGTAATATGTTACTTTATCATGCATTTGAAACGACCGCGACGTGCCATAACGTTTGAAATTCGTACATCATAGTGGCAATGTGCTGTAAGCTGTAACCCTTTAAGGCAATGATTTACGGTCGAATTTTGCGCGCAGAGCGGTCTGAGCGAACACAAGGATATGCAAAAACACTGGCTATGATTTTCCGAAGCGAAGGGAGGGCTGATTAATGATAACAAATACTAAACAAATTGTCAAACTCTTCGTTCTGGGTACATGCCTAGTCAAGTGTTAAGTCACATCATTTCTGTTATAATGACTTATGTAGTATTCATTAAGCAATATCAAGATTGAGTTTTAAGTATTCAGGTCATGGTCTCTTTGCCAATTCTTAACCAAATCTATTCATAATATCAATATGTCACGAATTTAACACTTTAAATTTATATTCGTACTTCAAGCATCAGTTATCGTTTTTAACCTTTAATTATGGACGGTACGGTCTAATTGACGGCTTACGGTCTATAAACCCCATTATCTGTAAATTTCGCGTTTAAAGTGGCGAGTAGCTTTAGTGCAAATGTACTGCATATTGCAAATGTACGACCAGCAAATGGTGTGAGTTACTTCACTTTCAACTTTGACCGTGGTCTAGAATATTTCAAAAACTTGTAATTTAAATTCTCTGCATCAAGAATAGTGTAACGTCCTATTTAGATGAGAAACGGATAGAGGACTATCTGTAACACTAGATTTATCGGTAGGACCCACAAATTATATAAATTTGCTAGGCTTCTTTGACGAAATCGCGTATAGAGTGGAGAAACAGTCCACATCGCAATGCAGCTTCATTCAAAAATTAAAAGTGCGACGTGGCCCTACTGCGATTCGTCTACAACGCGTTGTTGTAATAAATAAATTAAGCATAATACTAAAATCAACAAAATTAAGTCAACACAAGTACAAGTAACGTCATAAAAAACGCACTTAACGTTATCGACTAAATGTACCTACCTAATGCTGTTTTAGGATTGCTACGGAAATAAACTTAAAAAATCGTCACGACCCAAACAATCGCATCTTAAACTTAACAAAATCGTGACTGAGAGGCGTTGATGGATGTTTATTGGATGGATTGGATAAATAAGTCCTTCGACCGAGGCCCGAACGTAGATAGAGTACCTACGTACAATCGGTTTTACTCAAGCATTCGTGACTTGCTTTGTATTTATATCAGTAATCGCCTTCTATGATATGCCTTCTTCTATAAGATGATTGTCTTAATATCCGCACCCGAAACAATTGTTAACATTTATGTCACAATCTATTAAATTTGTAGATCTAGTGAAATAAAACCAACACAAATATTATCCTCAAGCTTCTCAAAGCTTTATAAATTAATGAAAACCGCGTCCAAAGTCGATTTTGTGATTAGCAGAAACATATTGACAAACAGACAAAAATCATCGTTGTGGAATCTGTTGCGTTTATAAATAGGTAATTTAATAATGATATTCATGTTTTGGTAGAGTTGAAGTAAGCGACATTTACAAATGGATCGTTCCATATCTGTCCACAGTAGTAAACCACTGTGACAGCGAGTCCAAATTGACATCTGATTTATTTGTTCATCTGAACTGGAATAGCAGCGATATGGCCATGACGCGAGGATACTTGAAACAACATTAAATAAGTTCTATTTGCCGCTTCCGTCTTGTCCCACGACTCATCAGTTATGCTTTAAATGTTCCTAACGACCCTGGACGGTGAACACTTGCCGTCCAGTAGCTGTCTGTTCGTTTGTCCACAGTAGAAGAATGTTGCCCGTTGAGTTCGTTTTTATTTATTGTCACCCGACTTCGGAAAAACCAAAAAGAAATACAACAGGTTTTAACAGTCTATGCACGTTCGTTTGTATTTACGTGTATAACGCCTAAAATTCATAGCCCATTTTGATGAATAGGTGTCAATCATTTCCTTACTTATATAGTATCTCTGTTCTGTGTTTGTGTACACAAATAAAAAAACTAAAAGATAAGACAAGCGACCCCAGAGCTGGCAGTCTCGCTCAGCGTAATAGCATTGCTATACAGCGACATACACACATTTAGACATTATTAAGAGAAGACGACATGTCGTGGGTATTCGGGCTAGGAGATTAAACCACCACGCCACCATGGCTTACAACGTGCAATACAGTCTGAATAATAATAAAGAATGGTCATCATCATCATCATCGCAACCCTTAACTGTCCCACTGCTGAGCAAGGGTCTCCTCTCACAATGTGAGGGGTACAGGCCATAGTCCATCACGATTTATTATCACTTGCTTCGGTGAAGAACTGAAGGAAAACATCGTTAAATTACGTACAGATTATCTTAAAATACTCCACCAAACACGTAGCGAGTTGCCACGATGCCTACAGATCGCTATTTTTCACGGTCTTCTACGCAATCTGCGCCATAAACTATATAGGTAGGTACATAACTTATAAGTTGCTCTATGATACGTTACAGGTCAGACTAGCATTTAGTATACCACGAAAACACATATCGTGAGTACCCGTATCATAATAAAATGTATACCATCCGCGATGAGTTAAGTTTAAAATCATACGTAGCATTTAGTGTTGTGGGTGTCAGAGCGATATACAGCATTCATTGATATTCTTCATCATCATCATCTTCATTAATCAAAATCGAAGGAATTAGGTATATAATAAACTAGCCCTTTTCTTTTGAGATCCTTTCAGAGCGTGATTTTTACGTAGTCGGATTTTAGTTTTAAACTTATGTCTTGTTACATAATCAACTTGGAATTGAGGAAAATATATTATGCATGTTTTATGTTGCTTTTGCGTAACATTTGTATCAAACGATTTCGTTAATAGAATATTTTAAATGTTATTAGTTATTACCTAGCTTGTATCGTATATATGTCAAACACATAATACGTAAGTAAATGATTGACCTTACGTATAAATATATGGGACGGGCCTAAGTTACCAAATATTTCATAATTATTTAGACACCTACTAAAAGAATACATGATTATATTATGTAGAAGACAATTGAGGCAATAGTTTAACGTGAAAACTGGTACTTATTCTGTGCCGGTGGCCGAAAAGACGTCAGTTTTTATAACCTCTCTCTACCATGAAATTATTTTAATGAAATAATTTTTTTATTAAAATATTAACGTTGGGTTCTAATGTAAATATGGTATAAAGTGATTTTGCCCAAACTTCGAGTTACGACGTTTCCGCTTTCTGCGTCGATATATATGCTCTTTACAAAAATAGTTATCATTAATAATTGGCAAGATAACTCAGGTTTAAAATTACGAAAAATCAATATTCGCGATGCTGATGCCGTTCACGGAAATTATTAATTGCCCAACAATGACACCGTAGTACTTAGGTATACCGTTGGTATGAAAAAGCATGTAAACTGGTAGCCGCCAGCCACCAGTGGCTGTGGTCGGTAGCCAAATTGCGTGAAGCCTAGGATTAAAAATGCTTAAATTTGGTATCAATCTACCGGCACGCTCTCATGATCTCGAAGCCTTCTCATACGTACCGAATACCGGTTTCAGTGGGTAAGAATCCCACATCAACAATCGATAAAAAATCGTTGTTGTTGATGATGACATGCTCCTAAATAGTGCATATCCTACCACATTCCAACTGAACAAGCAATAGATGTTTACGTGTTTTGACAGAGTCAGAACGATAACAATATATGTGACTAGCCGAAGCCAACCGGTCTGTCAGCCCGTGGTGTTGCTCCATATGAAATTGTAATCTGTAATCATGATTACACTTTGCCCACCTCTGCCTTGCTTGGCTGGTACTTGTGTATAGTACTTAGTAAGAATCTTCACTTGCCATGTCACCTTCATTCAATAAATAATCAACCGTGAAGTGTTTCAGTCAAAGTTTTCGAATGTTTCGAATATCTATGCGCTTACTTCTTAGCAATTAATGTCCCGTTAGCTCGTTCCACGGCTATCAACATACAAACAGACAGACCTACAACTGATTCTATAAGGGTTCCGTTTCATTATTGGGACGTACAGAACCCTCATAAGTCACTTATATTATTATGTATGAAACTTTAACTATTTTTAATATAAGATCTATTACAACTTTAATTAACTCGCAATGCAAATGTTATTTTGTTTGTTAGTATGTAAGTTTCTGTAGGCCTAATCTTGCAAGCTAAAAATCGGTCCACAATTGACGGAGAAATTGGTGACCATACATAAAAAAACTATTGATTCGAACATAGAACCTTCTCTTTCCTTGAAATCGGTTAAAAATATAATTAATTCCTTTTATCTTACGATGATAAATTTTGCATATCGCTTTAATTTCAATGACAACGATTTTTACTATAATATACTACGATCAGGTTTGACTCCAGACTAGGAAAGTCCTCAGCAATTAACAAAACAGTCAACAAAGTCACTATTTTTTTTGTTGCGCGTTGTAAAAGCGTGGTTTTTTTAACCATCTATTAATTTTTCTATTATTTTTCCCTTAACACCTATTATCTGTTACTATCCAACAAATGCCTCAACGTGTGCCTACTATTATTATAAAGCTATTTAGCATCAACCAGTTTATGACGTCAATAATATAATGGCGTTAATGGATCTCAAGACTAAACTACTCAAACGAGTTCAAGATTTAACTATTGAAACTGCCAAAGCGTATTTTTCATTGATTTGATTTGAATTATTATATTATCATTTCGAAGCAGTGATTTATGTATGTTTTGTTCGAATTTTTGTATAGTACCTACAAATGCCACATACATAATCTTATAGTATGTATCCTAATTTTATCTATTTTATTTTATGCAAATAATAAAATTGTAACTAATCTCTGGCTACCATTAAAATTAATATATATACTTTACACCCTAGAACTCTCAGTGTCGTGGGTATCATGGACAAAACAGAAAGACACACACCCAGACCGTGGAATACACACCCAGACCGAGAAAAGAGATTTAAACTCATCATTCAATTTCCTCCTAGCTGGGAATAGAATAGCTGGAAATAGCTGGGAATAGCCAGTACGGTACAGTATGGTAGCCATTGTACAATATGAGTCGTCAATGTAATAAAAAAGAGTTACATCATCAGTTTCAATCGAAATATCTTCCAAACCAAGTACTTAGTATGACACACACAGTACTAGATATAATCAGCTAGTTATTTACCGCTACGATATAATTTACGGGTGGAAGGGTCAATAACCCCGTATTGTCATTGTTGGCTATAAAGTGGCATATACGTACAATGCTTTTCAAACTAAGACTATCTTTTTTAAAACATTGTAACTACTTTATAGCCAACAATTGGCTATACGGTTTTTATTGACTACATATTCTCGATAGCGCAAACAGCATCACGTCCGTGTAATGAAATAGTAATTTGATGTACTGTTAACTGTATTGTTTTCAAGCACGAATAACAATATGTTGTATTACTTACAGATCGAAGATACTTAAAATTTATTGCCTAACAACCGTAGAATACTAATACACGCCCCAACCACAACTACCCTTTTTACAATAACAATTCTATTTAATGTACAGTTGAGTAAAAACGTTCCGTGCACAATACTAAAAAACGCACGATAAACGAAACAAGACTTTATTGCTAAACATTTATTGTTTTCAACTTTACTAACCAACTAACGTTCTAACACCGGACTAACTATCCTAGTCACCATTTTAGTCTAGTTCTGTGTCGGTCACAATTGTCACGGATAAGTGGTGCTGCATGCTCGTTCGCTATCTTTATCCCATAAAAATAGGCTCGTATTAGGACTCCTGCCAAAATTTGGGCTGATTTTAAATGAATTATGTCTTACTTCAATGAAGTTAAATCTTAAAGAAACCTGCAAACCTGAGAGTCCTTTATGTCCTCAAAGGTGTTTGCAGTTTGCATTGGGCCAGCGTGGTAGGCTATGGCTAACAGTCTTATATAAGAGACGCAACACAATGCAAGACAAATAATTATGTATATGTAGGCTGCAATGACTTATTTTATCAATTTTATAATTATTCGCATGTCGCTGGAGTCATCGAGTTCAATGAAACAATATAATCGATTTTCAGATAACTGCAGACTATAACAACGACACAACGACTTTAAACACAAGCAAGGTTGACTATTATACTTGACTTCATTGATATGGCTTCAAGTTTCTTTTAATAAAAAGTTATTTGTATTGTACTGAGGGAACGTTCCATGCATGAATCAGTTTCTCCCCTCCTCGTAATGCATCCTTCTAATCATTTTTAATATGAAGCATTACCGAGATGTTTCTTGCTGTGGGTTATTGGGTTGTGTACTCCACGTATTAGTCATTGGCACTCGTGCTCATGATGAAATGATAACCTTTGTTCTATCTTCAAAGGATTCATGTTTTAATCATCATCATCACAACCCATAACTGTCCCACTTGCTGGGCACGGGTCTCCTCTCACAATGAGAGGGGTATAGGCCATAGTCCACCACGCTGGCCAAGTGCGGATTGGCGGACTTCACACACCTTTGAGAACATTATGGAGAACTCACAGGTGTGCAGGTTTCCTCACGATGTTTTCCTTCACCGAAGCAAGTGATAATTAAATTTTAATACGCACATAATTTTTGAAAATTAGTGGTGCGTGCGGGGTTTGAACCCGGAACCTCCGGTTCGGCAGTCCAACGTTCAACCACACGGCTATCACTGCAATGTTTTAATGTTGCTTGCGAATTCAACATAAGCTTCACTTGCATGCACACTGCGTTTATTCCACGAGGTGGTTAGGATGTCCTAATATTGAATAGGTATTGTATTAAGGTTTAATTTATCATTGCATTTCGTGAGTTTTGGTGTTACGGAACCTAAGAGCTGTGTGCATGCAGGCAGACCAGGTTATTTAAGAGGCGACATGAGCCGGGCCTTGGTGGTAGATATAAAGACCGGGTGGCTAACTACTCGTACCACCCTCTTCAGCTATGAGATCCATGTAGGCCGTTAAAGGGTTTAATCCCAACATAAAAAGAGTTACGATGTAAACTAAGCCTAATCTCTTTTGCACACGACGTGCTCCGATTTGACTCCATAAAGAAGTCAATGTGACTCATAGGTGCTTTAATCAGCCCACTACTTCACGGATTAATAAGGATACCTACAGATCTGTTACGTTACAGAAATGGCACCGAGTGCAAAGCGGTCATATACTAATTTTGGCTTTATTGTAACACTAGGACTAGGACAGGATAGTCCTTGCTTACTTTTATCTGTTATTCTGCGGGAATAAATTTGTTTTCTGCCAGAGAAACAGACAGAAAATGATAAAATGTTTTGGTCCCTATCTAGATAACTAGTGTTTGCCTGCGTGGGAGTCGAGATACGATAAAATATCTTTAAAATTATTATCCTCAAGTAACGTGTTACCGGGATAAAACTAATCCTGTGTCCTTTCCAGAGTCTATCTCCATGCCAAATTTCTCTCTAATCTTCACTGAAAACGTACAAGCTGACAGACAGATAGAGTTACTTTCGCTTTTATATAGATAAAAGTGTAAATACACCAAAAATTCCAAACAATGAATGGATTTGACCCCGTTATAGTTTCATTATTAGTAAAGATTGCCAAATTAGTATCATAAATGGAATCAGTTCGAAAGTTCTCAATTTAATAATATCATTATAATCCATATCTTGCTCATTGGGTACGGGCCCTGTCAATATTAACTTTATAACTATTAGAAATAAAAGAAGATATCCATCAACGACACAAAATTAAAGTAAGATAAAAAATGTCGTCGTTTTAAAATTGTGCGGATTTTAAAAATAATTATTTGTACCTAATTTTTATTATTTAGACGCAATTATTAGAACGTAGAAGAGAATTACTGGCATACAAAGCCATTCATTAAATAATATAATTAATCAATCAATCAGTCAATCATTGGAAGCCCAATCAAATAAATAGATAATTGATTTTGACAATTCTAATTCTTGCTAATAGAATAATTAGCTTAAGAAAGAATTAATGCTTTAATACTTTCTTAAGCTAATTATTCTATTATTTTAGAATTAAAGCATTAATTCTTTCTTAAGCTAATTATTCTGTTATATGGACGTGGAAGTGAAAGTGTTATTAGGAAATTCAGTAGTTCTCGTTCTAATCTGAAGGGTGACGAATACCTAAGTATTTCATGACACAGGAGACTTATGAAAATAGAGATTGTTGGTCAAACCCAACAATTGGATCTATGTCAAATGGTTGGTAAAATCCCTGAAATGTTTTAATGAAAGATAAAATCTATTTCAAAACATTTAAAATTCTAAGCTCAGTTGTACTGCAACACGAAAGTTACGTCAAGTAAAGCCTCGTAGAATAAGGAGGGGTAGGTAAATGGAGGGGTGTTAAATAGGGTCGTAGTATATGAACCCATTAATGGGGTTTTAATTTAATTTAATTTAATTAAACCATACCCAACTTATTGTGATAGCCAAGGCAGTGATAGGCGAGTGGTTGAAGTTGGACTTCCGAACCGGAGAGCCCGGGTTCAAACCTATAATTGTGTGCGACTGTGCGTATTAGAATTTAATTATCATTTGCTTCACATCGTCAGGAAACCTGCACACCTGAGAGTTCTCCATAATGTTCTCAAAGGTTTGGGAAGTCTTCCAATCCGCACTTGGCCAGCGTGGTGGACTATAGCCTGTACCCCTCACATTGTGAGAAGAGACTCGTACTCAGCAGTAGTAACCCATAACTCTCCCAAGTTATGGGTTACGATGATGATGATGACCCAACTTATTTAAATAAGATTACAACGCACGACACTAATACGATTTAAACTTTTTATCGTGAATTGATCACCTGCACCTCCCTTAGGAATTTGATCAAATCTCTGATTTCATCTTTTTCCTGCGACATAATATATGTGTAATAGTAGATACTAAAATGTACTAATTTATGGTTTTTCACATAGACAATGTGTAAATTAAGAGTAACTTCCAGTGTGGTGCAAATTACGCTTGAATAAAATTGTAATCAAAATTTTCCATACAGATGTACAAGGCTTTGTGTATTGTTACTAACAACAAGAGCAAACGATTAACATTGTACTAACTAGTGAGGTCATAAGCGATTAAATTGTGCAAGTTCAAGGTTGGAAGTAGGTGGGCGACCGCTTTTGTGAAATTTCATGCGCACTTGTGCACCTGAGGGTACTTTTTTGTAATAATAATAATAACGCTACAACACATTTATGGCATGGACCACTCACAAGACAAGAACACACACCCAGACCGAGATCAGAAATCTAAACTCAGCATTCGAATTTCCACCTCGTTGGGATCGAACCCAGGACCCTTGGAACGGCAATCCGGCATGGTATACTGTGCCGCAAGTAGTCAACTTTAAATTTTGATCTGAACTGTTTTTCTATCGGCGTCGCGCCCTCTATGAGTTTCTCCTATAGTCGCAACTTCTCAGCCCTTGGTTGTCTGAGAAATCGCTCTTTAGCACAAAGACCGCCTTTTGTATACATTTTTGTCTTTTTCCACTGTTGTAATCTTAGAGTATAATATTAACTATACTTTTTACTCTAAGGTTGTAATCTTCTTGTTCTGATGTACAATAAAGAGAGAGAAATATAAAGAGAATAAAGAGAAATCTACTATAGTTACTATTTAGACCGTGGCGAGGGGTCTGCGTAACTCAAGAAACAACTTTTTCCCCAGGCGTGGACTGGGTCAAGTGTCCCCAGGGAGGACCCCGTTTCTGAACGGGGGATTCTATCGTCTAACCTGAAGTTACTTTGAGCACCTTCTGTGTAGTTTATAATACTTAATCGTTTATTTATACTACTTAAAGATAGTATTAATCTACTTTGCAACAAACGAGCGCAATGGGAGTTTTTTGCCGTTTTATTGAACACATTTTGTGTTCAATAAAATAATTGATTTAAAACCATAGTAAAAAAATCAAATTGTGTGTAATTCACACGTACTAGAAGTCAAACCTTCATAACAGTTCAAATATTGATGTTTTGCTTTGCTTAAGTAAGCCGCCATTTTGCAGATGATTTCTATCTCAATTTCTCCCACGTTAAAATGTGTCTGTGTCTTTTTCGTTTCCGTTTCGGTTAATTTGCGCGTCATTTCCGCTTCATCGAATTCCAAATCACAACGATACTAAAGAAGTATTCACTTCAAAAAATTAACTGCCTAGCTAGCTTCCATCTTTCTAAAATGAACTGTGGTAATCAAATACTAAATAATATTACATAATGCTCCAGTCTTCTTTCACAAATTACAATATGAGGACGTGACTCTCACGAAGTCGTCGATACGATACGATAATTAATAAATTGTCGGACCACGACACATACGCGACGCTGCTTTTGTATGTCTAGAAGTAGAAAGTTGCATCGTTATTAAATTTTATAAATGTCGCAATGTATCTTAAATTAACACTTGTGATAAATATAGACGTAATATTGAAGAGGAGCTTCAAACAATTACGAGTAATTGTATCTAGTGTAATATTAGATATACCTTCATCTTAAATGAAGCTTTCATACACAAAAAAATATTTTCAAATTATTTTTCCAAAATTCAACTGGCAGTTCCAGAGATTAGCGCGTTCGAATAAACAAACAAAAACTCTTCAGCTTTATTGTATTTTCATGCACAGTTTTTACGCTATTATAAGATATGACAGATAATTTTTTGTTCTCAATGCATATAATTATAATGCATATAATTATATAATTATATTTATTTTACTTGGATTTATTTTACTGGAAATATTGATGCGGATCTGAGTATCAAGTGTGAATATGAGTTTTTATTGAAATGAATATTAGTGTTGTCTCATGGCTACGATAGTTCAGTAGATAAATCTCATAGTTCATGGTTTATGGCAAGTTTGTCGTGTGAATGAACGATTTATTTGCATAAACCATTTCGTAACCGCAAGTTACGCAGGGTCATAACAGTTTAAGTCCTATGAAATTTAAGTATTAATAAAAAAAAATAGTATGTATATGCACAAAAAAATCAATAGGTACGTTAAAAATTCTAACTTTCTAACGTATTGTTTTTTTATCGTAAAAGAGAGGCATGAAAGTTGTTTTATTAAAATGGTTAAGCATTAAATTAAATACATTATTTCCGCGTAATTTATTTTCGTACGTCCAACAACTTTGAAATAAATTATATTTTAGAAAATATTTACGAACAGATAAGTTTATTTTATCGTCTCGATTTATGTGAAGCAAACAACACTATTCTTCGTATTTCTCATTTGTGTATCAAGGTGTCAATTAAATTATTAGCACGTAGGTACCAAATAGTACCAATAAGATACTAAAACTAAAACTGCTGCGTCCATTGAGATTTATGTATTCGTACTACTACATTTATATTATCTCAATGGCTGCGTCAATTATATTTTTATGATTGAAAATTTTGCCGTATGAACAACATATTGATTATGCATTTAAAAAAGAATGCAATAAAAACATGCCATATTATGCAATAGCCAGCATAACCATTACCTAGCAATTGGGTAAACCAAGTTTTTTGTGTGCCGAGCGATCGCGAACGACCCGAGAATAATTTGAAACTAGAAATCCGCGTACACACTACAATTTGCTTATGGACGTCATAAAAAATATCATCTTTGTATTCTGTTACAGTAGTGCGTAGTACCAAATAATACGAATAAAACTACGTATTTCATCTATTAAACGCTGTGTCGAAACACAATCCCTGAAATGATGATGGCAGAATGCAAACAAAAACACCAACTATAATAATTATTATACTTAACTGCCCACTCGTCTTGCATGAGTCCATTTTCCATACTGTTCGTTATATCACGCGCCAGATCAAATTTAGTACTCCGAACAATAGCGATTACACCAAGCTATAATTAGAGGGTACAAACAAAAGGTTTTCAAGCGATCGGGTAAGATCACTCAGTTAGACACGTCGAGTATGTCATGGTCACAATTTGAGCGTGATGTGACTTGCATCTTAATGAGTTCGTGAATATGCTTGCAGAATATCGAAAAGCTCCAAGGTTTGAGTCAATTTATCGACCGCTGCCCGCATCCGTAACAATGGCTATTCATTTATTTCAGGCATTATCATGTAATTTATTACACTAGTTACAAAAAGCTGTCAAGGTAGATACTTCTATTGAATACTACTTTAATAGATAAATATTATTATTTATTTGTTCCATACTAACTTCAATTTCTTATCCGGCATGAACAAACCTTAGGATTATATAAGTAATAGGATGTCTAGTCTCATCTTAATCGTTCAGTAATTTCCACATGATATCCGAACAGGCGGACAGAGAATAATTATAATAAAATATGTTTTGACTTCTCTATTGACAAGAAAGTCTATCTTAGTAATATGATATGTCAATGATCTTAGTTGATAATTCCAAAAAATATTCCATGAATAGATTTGACTTTGATTTGATTTGAATTAATTGTAGAAATTTCATATAAATATATAAATGCTGCAACTATTAATTTTGGTATGGGTAATCCAAAATATTTGTTAACTTTTTAATTTGACAATTATCATGATATAGCATTCTTGTTTCTACAAATATGCTTATAAATGTTGGGGATTAAAAAATGCTACGAAATTTCATGCGATAATGTCACAAAGTATTTCAGTAAAGTTTTTGCCAATAGAATATTGATTAAAAAAGGAAATTAATAAAGGTTTCAATGTAGAGAGTAAAACTGAAACTGAGTAAAAATAAACTAAAAATGAACAATAGCTTCGGATAAGTAAATATTTAAGTACGTAATAACAGTTATCGGAAACGAAACAAGTGTAACTAGAGTAAGTTACCGTTACCTGTTATTGTAGTAGTATTGTAAAAGCATTGTAATTTGATTTCGCTCGATATTTGCTTTTATCTATAAGGACGTCCGTCGATGTTATAAACCTTCACATTTGTAGATAATGTATGTATTGTTAGTTTATCTATTAGCCAAGGCCAATTACAAAATAGTAAAATCTCGTGCCGGCGAACTTGCGAAATTTTTGCACGTTTCACCAAAAGCAGGTTTAACACATACAGTTATTTTATTCAAAGTTTTACTTAAACAAAGATTTTTAACGGACCACTTTTAATTTATCAGGCGGCTGCGAACTATATTTCTCCTCCCACAATGCTACAGCTACCTATAGGTACACTTGCTTATAAACAAATTATGAATGTAGTTGCTAGTTACATTAAGAAAACATACATTTCAGTAGAAGATACACAGTACAGGTAGGTGAACTTTTAAAAACAAAAAAGCAACAAGTGGATAAAAAAATATGAATGTTTTATTCAACAAAACCCAAAAAGAAACATTCAATCAGTACAAATAAGTAGGTATGAATAAAGATAATAAATAATTGGTGAGTCAATTAATGTGATCGATGAGCTTGTTCATAATATTTACTACAGCCTAGTGGTTAGCGAACAACACGTTGTTGTTATAAATGCAAAGCAGTATTTCAAGGTATAATATTATATTTAAATAACATCATAATATAGAATACATAATAATAGTACTACGATCATACTTCGTACGGCACGATAACTGGTATTACTTTTATTGTTATTTATGTAAACGTTTATATTGATATTTAAGTAGGTACAGTTTGACTGGCATGTGTTTACATTTAAATGAGCTATATTAATTATTTTATCAATGAAATTCACATTGTGAATATTTTGCACCAAGAATTTACTAATAAGAGGAAAATGCGACTCTCTCGATTAAATTTTGAACAAAGTTAAATGTTATTAACATTAAAGTAACAACAATTATTTTCTGGGGCAAACAATTTTATTATTTCTCGATTGATAGCGTTTCAAAAGATAATGCGCCAATAAATTACCTACCTATTGTACAGATACACTGTAGACCTACATAAAATGTGCTTTATGTAAAATAATCTAAATACATGAAAAGTTTGTAGAGTATAAAGAAAATATAGGACCGTAAAATCTTTTGTTTTTTCTACATGCGCCTTAAAACGCCTTAAAACCACATGGCAATATTACAATTTACTTTTACCTAAAATTTAGACGAATTAAACTTACAGGCGCGACGTTTCTAAGCATTCTTTGTTAGGTATACGTATACTAACAATATTTACAGCTTTATTTAAAAAAAACGAAAAATTACATTACAATTGGCGTGTCAAATGGTGTACGGTTACCGCTGTCCACATATAGGTATCTGTAAAGGCGTCTCCGACAAGCTGCCAGCTATAAAGATTTTACTCCACACTAATTCTAGGACAAAATAACATTATAAGGAAACATTTATTGTAGGGAAAGCTACAAAAATAAATACTATGTAAAAATCTAATCATTGTAATAAGGTTCGATACTTTCTTGTTTTCAGATGGCAAAACTTTTCTTCATTCTCTTCGCTACGCTGGCGCTGCAAGCTTATAGTACTGCTGCTCCGAATGCTCAGGATCTATTAGAAGCTGCTGTTGAAGAAATTCCTCAGAATGGACAAGATGACCCAAGTTTGAACAGCGAAGCGTACAAAGTACCCGTAGCCGCTTCAGCCAGCGAAGACCAAAGTCTCCAAGGGCAACGACAAAAAAGGTTCTACGATTATTTCGACTTTGATTTCTCCCCTTTTGGACCTTATAATCCAAATTACGTTAAACGAGATGATCTAAGAAACACAGCTGTACCCGGTGCACAAGATTTCATGTATCAAATTTTGAGACGTGTACAAACCATATTAAATTACACAAGGCAGCAAGCACTTTCTCCGCCTATTGCACACTATCCTGTACCATCGTTCGTCCCAATATACTACATTCCACGTGGTGATTGTGACTGCAATACTGCTCCGGCACCCAACAACGGTGACACACAAGGGAACGACGCACGCCCCACACATGCTACAATCACACCACCGACACCACCTGCTGATAGCTCAACGCAAGGGGTACCAATTGAAAAAGAACCGGGCCCCGCGCCTACTGACGATACAAATCTAACCACGCCAGATTTTTTCAGCAGGATGCCAGATATGGATGGAGAGAATGAGGATGATTTGGAAGACGGTGCTAGACCAATTTCTTTGGTTCCCATAAAGCCGAAGACGCCGTTGAGTAGGCCCCCACCGCCAGTAGAGCACGGAACTGTTCAAGCGTCCAGGGAAAACGAAGTGAACAAGTTTGCCAGCACCTTAGCTCCACAGCCTCCACCTGTTAACAACGCACTACCGGCCCAGCCTCACTTGCCGACCAACGCCATTCCAACGCTATGTGATGGTGCTATTTTAACGTGCTGTCACAAATCTGAAGTGACTTATGACTGTTTCATGTCACAAGGCTGTCCCAATCCAACGTCGCCAGATAATCCGTGTGATGAAAATCTTATTTTGCGAGTCATAGAAAAATTTCAATATTACTATGCCAACAGACGCGGGTGAAAACTGAAAAATAGTGAAAATTACTAAACTATGTAAAATTGTTTTGTTAGATCCATAATTCTGTCGTCATTAATTTGCTATTTACTTTTTAAAATTATTTTTTTTTACATCTAAATAGATTTATAGAATAAATTATGAATGTGATGAAATAGTAAATTATGACTGATATTGGGAACTCAGAAAGAAAGTTCACGATGGACGAATTCGATTAAAGATTCGATTAACGCCTGCATATTAGATATCGTATCGTTTTTCATAAATCGTAAAACTGATTTGCATATCAAAATTTATAATTTAATGTTACAACAACAATTATGTTATATAGTTCCAAACATTTTTACTTATGAAGAAGTAGCATTATGAACTTTATCTTAAAGCATAGTTAACTGTTTTTTACGATCGACTTTTAATAGTTAAAGTCAGACGTAGAATTAGTTAGATGTATTGTTGTCAATACTTTTTACTATTTGAGTGAAGTGTGAGGAATCATACTGCGGACTGAATCGTAAAACAGTTTCAAAGGGTATATATCGACAGCGCCCTATATAAATGTACAGTACTTAGTACAACAGAAGTAAAAATGCCTATAAAAATTGAAAAGTTAAACTCATTAATAATAATTTTAAGGTAGACTTAATTTATATCTACAATTTTGAAACTGTCACTAGTCTCATTAAACTACTCTGTAAGAAAAATAATTAGTTTTTTCTTAACTTTAAGTTTTAATTTAATATGTTTATATAAAATTTGCTTTTGTATAATCGTCTCAAAATAAGCGTCTCTAGATGAAACACAACTCAGGGCGATTCCCTCAAAATGCCTTTTGTTTTAGGTACAATTATAGAGGCCACATTTTATATTAAAAATTACAATTATTACATTATTTAGCCACAATCTTTTTAGTATTTGTAAGTTGCTAAACAATAAGAAAATTATACATTTTATTTTAAAACTTTTAATTTTAAATTATTCGTGCCAATCAAATAATGTAAAAGTGTAAACCAGCAGACAGGTCACCTAATCATAAGTAATCACCGTTGCCCATGGACTTGCTAATCAACACGAGGGGAGTCACCAACGCGTTGCTGGCCAAGAAAAAATTATTGTCATTCACCTGCAAGTCTGGTTAGCGGAGATGGTCTATTTTCGTTTTATAGTTTGTATAATCACATCAGGAAATCTTACAAAGATTATCGTAAAATAAAATAATGTAACAAATATTTTTAAAGAAAATAGAAGATAATTATTGTAAAAAAAATAAAATATAGTTAAAAAAAATTATAAAAACACGCTTTATTTCGGGCACAAGGCGCCCCACGCTTTTATTAAGAATTATTTTTTATTTCAGTTTATTAAGGAAGCGTGTTTTTATATATTTTTTTAATTATATTATATTTTTTATTTTTTAGACTGCGAATAAACTTCTTTCTTTCTTGCTATCGGTCCTTGATAAGTCAACAAACTTTGAACGAAATCTGATCGCTGAAAACGAGTCAAAATCGAGTTCAAAGAAGTCGGTTATTTCTTTCTTTTTTCTTTCAAATTATTAATTTGTCATCGGTCATAGGTCTGCCAAATTTTGAGTTAATCCAACGTTTTCAAGGGTGTCAAAATCATTTTCAAAATTTCCGTTCTAACATAACATATGAAGATAATAAAATCGTATTAAAAAGGCGATGATCATTTCACTTTTTACAGCCACTCAGCCGAGTGTTTGACAAATGTCAGACAGTGTATTCGTTTGATATTTTTTACATTTGACATGGGTTAGCAATAATTAGCTTGGCATTTTATACTCAAAAGTATGTAAGTATAGCATGACATGAATAGGTACAGTTGACAGTATTGACGGTTGAGTTGACTTACAGGAAAAGTTCGCCAAAAGGCCAAAAATTCGATGTTTTATTTCATAAATAGAATTTACTTTATGTCATTGCAAAGTGATGTTTACTGTGTATGGGGATTCTTTTATTTTCGACACAAAAAATCTATTTCGCCATTCATATGGGCATAATCGTAGATTAAACACATACTTTAATATGTTGCGTTTATTAATTTTAATACGTGTACGTGTATAAACAATGAACCATCCTGTAAAGTAACAACCCGATGTTAACACTCGAATGTTAAAATATAATAATTATATTGATATTGTTTTGTACGTACTTGTATGTAGGTACTAATTTTGATAATTTTATTGCATTATTATTAATGTGTAATAATTTTATTGATATTGTTTTATACTTGTATTTTCGCAACTGAAGAGAGAAGCAGCAACAAAATGTTGTAATACCAACTACATATATGTAAATGAAAGTACCTACTACATTTTCTACTCATATAAAGTATTAGAATTTAAAATTAAAAAATAATAAAATAAAATAAATCATAATTGTTAAAATTTAAGGAAATGATCATATACATGTAGAATAACAATGAGATATATAATAAGTATAATAATACATTTTTAATTACATTTTAGTATATATACATTTAGTTTTGTGTCGTTATTATAAATTCGTAAAAAATATTATGTACAGTAAATAAGCCAATATACACATACTTAGAATTTCAATAATAAACAAACTATTGTGTCTAATATTGTTATAATCTTTTACCTTGCTACGTTTTTATGATACCGCACACCTCCATCAAATAAGGAAATTAATCAATATAAAAATAAATTAATAAATATTAAACGGCTGTAATATAAACGACTTGACGATATTATCTGAACGGTGGGATTGATAAAATAATATAAATAAACGCCGACGCCGACGTGTACATTGCAGACTCCTAATTTCAGGAGATTTGCTTTCTGGTAATACTTTTTATGCAAATAACTAATAAATCAGTAGACCAGCCATCTGATGGTAAGTGGTGTCCAACATCCGTACAAGCGTCAAAAATATCAATCATCACCGATGCGAACCATTTTTTGACCAGCTAGGTCGGTGTGGAAATTTCAAGAAAATTCAAATAATTATGCCGAAAAGAAAAAGGCCGAGATATCGTGACATGTCATTTCAGGGAGAGCCTGCAGGGTCAACCGAGTTTATCCTGTTGATAAATTCTTTGCCGGTTATTTCCATTGTGCCTACATCGAGAAGGAAATCCCGTGTAAATACGCAAATAACCAATGCCTACTTATACTTTTTCGATGGGCATATTTAGAGGAAACACTCAGATAATCACTCATAATCAATCACATGATTGTAATATAGAGGATTCCCGGTAATAATAAGTAGGTACCTACCCATAATTACTTAAATATAATCAAAATACATTGATTGTATCAAAATTATTCAGAATCAGAAATTGTATCGCCTGTTGGTTTGAATATATTTCTCAAGACCAAGAATAAAAAGTTCGAATCCTGCATTCTTTGCATATTCCAAACTAATCATTTTATTTATTTGATTTTGCTTCGGTGACGAAAAATATCAGCTGCTGTTCAGAAATGCGCGAAGCCTTCCTATAATATGCTTACTATGCGCTTACCAGAAACAGAACGGAGACTGTTCTGTTCTTTTCTTTTCGCAATCTATACTTAACTGCCCCACTGCTGGGCTGGGGACTCGGACTCGGGTTATATATTTTTTACTTTTATATATTGGAACGAAGTTCCTTATCGCGCGTTGTGAAAGGGGGCTAGACAGAAAAAATTCTTACGAAAAGTTGTCACGACACTTTTTGCTATAGTAAGCTATTGTAAGCCGTGCGGCGTGCGCATGTTTTATATTATTAGTATAACATATATAATAGTTATATATATATGTATGTGTATTTATATACATAATCTAAATATTATATTTTTTTTTTACAATTTTTTTTTTTACAATTTCTTCACTAATTAATCGAAAGAAACTTCGTTCCATCCGGGTGTCCCTTGACACCTCTCAAGTTTTTTTTTACAAGATGTGCGTGCATCCGATCAGGCCCGCCTTATCAGTAATCGATATTCCAAAGTTCGAAACTTGGCTTGTCTGCTGAAGTGAACATTGAACCCGCTTGATTTGTACAGATAACTTGAGAATTAAAGTGCCTTAAAAGTGTTTCATTATATCTACTCATATAATAAAGTATCAACGTTGCTGATCCCGGTCTCAGCATAAAAACGTTTTGCATGTTCGTAAATACTTAGGTAGGTAATACATAAATATATGACTTATAGTAATAAGTACCTTGTATTATTTAAACAAACTTTGAGATTTGAGAGCATGAAGAATATGTTTAACTCAACTGTACTTAGGCATTGGAGTTAGGCTCACCAGACGTCCGGCATTGTCCAGGCATGTCCGGAAGTTTGACTTTCTGTTCAGCTTTTGGGATTTGTTCGAATAAAATAAAACTAAATAAAAACGTAAAATTGAAAAAAGCATACAAAGTCTTCTAACTTTTTGAAGTAAAACTTCTTTACGCACGCTTGACTTGGGTAGCTGAGTAAGCTGAAAAATGCGGGACGAGAGCGTCGAAAACTGTGATCGGGCGAGGCGAACGAAAGTTGAGAGGGAGATAAGTTAGTGAAGATAGAATTAGATATAGTTACGTTTTGTATATTACTGCTGGGGCAAGAGAGAGAGGTGTTAGCACACCTTTTCTTTCTCTCTTTCTCTCATAGCCAGTTACGTTTGGTATATCTGCGGGCCTATTGTCTGTATCGCACTGTAGGAGCAAGAGAGAGCAGTGCGCGCGCATTTTTATTTTCCCTCTTCCTCTCATAGCAAGTACATGAAATATACTCGTAGTTTGTTTGCGAGTTTCCTCGGTACGGCGGGGCCGTACGGGCAGGGTTAGTAACCTATAGTGGAGTAGTTTAAAGGTTTAAACAGCGTGCGCTCAGTTTGCACCACACGCACCCTAAGCACAGTAAGCACCTTTTTAAATTACATAATTATTTGGAATGAGGACTGAATACCGAGTGCCCCCTATTAATATGTCAAGTGACTAAAAAAACACCTTGTATATTATACATATATACACATATAAATATACATAATATATATATAAATATATATGATATAATGGAGCTAAGTAAAAAACGAATGTGTTTTTTTAATTGCACAAATATAATCATCTCTCCAACATCGAATAATCACGTCTCATAAACATTTGTAACTTCTAATTCATATACACTTACTTTAATGAAATATTAAGTAGTGACTGAATTGTCCGCACTTTTCAACTTTTGAGATGGCAACCCTAAATGGAGGGGAGTGCACCGCGTTCGTTCGTTCGGCCATTTTTACTTCATTCGTTTCCCGAAACTTGTGTGTCGCTATCGCTAAATAGTATAGTTTATACAAAGTGAAAGTGAACGAAGTGAAGTTCGTAACACGTAAGTGTGAATTTCTTACATGATAAAGACTAAGTAAATAACTAAGTAAGTAATCTAAATGAACTGAAAGACGTTATTCCTATGTGCGCTCAAATTGACGAGCCTACGTTAAATCTGGCACGCGCACAATTAAACATTACCTGGGAAATCCTTAAACGTGTGTAAAACGTGAATCTTTACACTCACAGAAACGTGAATCTGACACTCACAGACACTTAAGAATACATTTATTGCAAAGTAAGAAAGTACCGTTAAACGTTACACTGCAGCTCAGGATGAATCCAATTTACATTAAAAAAAATGTTGTGAGTCAAGTAATGAGTCAGCAGATATCAATGACGTGTTACGTACAACTTCCTACGTATTTTGGTTTTTAGTGACAAACAAATTGAATTATGATCCTAACATAACATAATCCTTTAGAATTGAAGTGGTATAACCATTGACATAAATACGATATGTCAATGGATATAACACAAAATTTTAAGAAAATGACTGTACCGTACTTTCTCATACAATCACTAGCTGACCCAGCGAACGTTGTTCCGCCATATAAATTGTGAATGATTAAAGCGCGATTTAAATTTGATTTGGGACTATCGGTGCTGCGCTTCAGGGAATCTATGCCTTAATTGATAATTGTGAAAATTAGATTAGTTTGGACGGAATTCTTCACATTGACATGTGTTATTGATGTGTGTCACTTATGCTCGGGCCACATTAACGGGAAATGCCGTTAATTATCGCGATGATCGTAGGTGTAGCCACGACTCAACGCGATAATTTCACAACGGCATTCACATTGCCGTTTGCCGTTGGTTAACTCGATAATTACGTTGCGTAATATGCGTTGAAGCGGCCACACCACAGAGAAAGAAGCGAGCAAAATTTATACCTATTTTGGTAGGGTTGGCACAGGAGGATACCATTTAATAAACAATAGTTATTTGTTCAACAAGATGGCAAAGTTTTTTTTTTGATGTGATTGCCTAGTTTAAATCCAAATAAAAGATTAAAGGGAATCCATTGAAAAATAAAAAGTTTAGTTTATCCAATTTATAAACCGTAGAGGGGGAATTTCCAAAGATTCTCTCTAAAGTGCTCACACCCCGGGGAACATACATGCCTCAGCTTCTTGAGTTCAGGTAGTTTCGGCTGTGCGTTGTCTGTCAGCCATTCAGTACTTAACGCAAAAGATAGATATTGAGATAAGTTAGCGCTTAACTATTATACTTTATAATATACTAATCTCTTGACAGAACATTTGTCCTGTGTCCACGTTCATCCTCCTGTTCAACTCAGAATATATTTTCTCAGAATTGAATTAAAAGTTGGTACTGATCTTAAATGATGACCCACATTATAAATTTGATAAATGGTACCAGTTACTTATAATTTTGTAAAATGAGTCATCCGGTTACAGTTTAGTAACCCCACTGAAAGTTCACTTCAAGTGACCCCACTTGAAGCTCACTGAAGTACCTAACAATAACAAGTGTTCCAAATATCCTACTTCAAGAAAGAAAATCGATCGTTGTATGTATGTATCACCAATGAGCTGAATTTAGGAAAATACACACACGTCTTGCCATTCTACATTTACTAGTGTCGATTATATTTATAGAGAACAAGGTGCTTATTTTAAAGAATGGCCTTATGCACAAGCCTCCAACAATCTGCACTGGAGCAGCGTAGTGTAGTATGCCCTAGGCCTCCTAAATGATGAGAAGAGACCTGTACTCAGTAATTGGTCAGTAATGGGTGGAAGCCTTGCACAAGCCCTGAGTCACGAGGGATTACGGAGTCTTGCTCCGTATTTTTCCTCAAAACTGGATGTGGATATTTTCATTTCATAAAAAAATTTACTCTCATCATTTTTCCACAACGCGCCAAAAGAAGTGTAACTTTAAAATACGTAATACAATCTCTAACCGGTAAGAATAACATTATCTAAAAATTTATAATAACAAAAACTTTATCTAAAATATAGATGTGGAAAAGTTGGGCATACATATTTGTTTTTTTTTACCGGTTCAATTGACAGATAACGGAAGCGAAAAAGCCAACATGTGTTTCACTTAAATAACTGCATAAATAAACTGTATGGCTCTTTTCCTATTTAGTAGATTTTAAAACTTTCCTAATTTAAAAGTTTTCCTTAATTGACGTAACCCTAATAAGAAAATAAGTTATTAGCTTCTAAAATGTCCTAAGCATAGTAAATAAAAATCTTCCTCAGAAATGAAGTTCCAAGGTTTTCTTCTATACATTGGCAACGCAGTCCACAGCAAGTTCATTAAAAACTGGTCTGTGTACTTGTGGAAATATACTCGAACATATTATATTTAGTACCATTATTGCGAGAACTAAATAACTAGAAACCGCATTGCGCGTCCCGTATAGAACCCAATCAACGTGATTGATTAAAAAATAACTTTGCCCTGCCCTCACTTCGACACAGGATTAATAGTCCATAGCATCGTGACTGGCAACCAGTTGGTGACGCGCCGGGTAATGGATAGGCACAAATGCATAGGAAAGGCGACATGAATCATCTGCTCGGATATGGACTGATGCGGTATAAAAGAAACATTATTTGAACACTTACGTAAGCCGTTTAAATCGGAAATACAAGCAATAAATGGGTGTGTCTCTCCAATCACTTCCCCTAAGTTATGTATCATCGTTTACTCTTCGCGTGCAACGTTGACATCACGAAAAACTCTCTGGACATACTCGTCATCATGTACGTCACGATTTATCTTTCTCGTTTGTATATATTGAAGACTTCCTTTGAGTGAATCCATATTGCTATGAGCGGTCGATCAGAGTGGTCGTTCAGGTTTTACCTATAAAGATTATACCAATCGAAACCAGTTTTTAGTCCAAGTGAGTGCATATATTTTTAGCTGCGTACAAAAATTGAGCTCAATCTAATTATGTATAATTATTGTCAGACCCATGTGTGAATGGGCGCACGTGCATTTGTGTGGTTGTAAATTATATTTCGTTTCATTAAATTTTGTAACAACTACTCTCGCGGTCTAAATGTACTATTGGAGCTTACACATTATTGAAATTTTGTAATTAATTTGCCCAAAATAATTTCGGTTTCGTTTTTTGGTACAAATGAAAATTTAAGTTATCGTGAAAGTTTCTTTAATTATTTATGTTAAAACTATAATTTTGTTATTCCAGATGGCCCCAATAAACATTTTACTCATCGTTGTTGGTGTCGTAGCATTGCCATTCGTTGAAAATGCACCAAGCACCATAGTGAAGACACCTGGAAATGAGGAACTTCGATCAAAAGTGTTTTTTGTCGATCCAGACTCTGATGAGCCAGCCAAAACTTCATTACCAAGATCCATAGAGTATGCAAAATCAGCTCAAAACTCACCAGTTATTGAGATGAAAGCTCCTGAACCTTTAACCTTATCACAAATGGATGACGACAGACGAATTTGGGGAATCGCTACCGAAAACAAAGAAATTGAAGAAGATGAATCTTATTACAACAGGCCACTTAATCTTCACAAAACCATCGCTAAAGTTTCAAGTCCAACCAAAAAACTTGTGGTTAGCGGAGAACAGAAAGTTAAAACACTTGTTAGTGTTCCGAAACCGGGTGAATGCGATTTCTCTATTGTAATCTGCTGCGGAAATCCTTCAAAAGTAAAAGAATGTTTTAAATCCCGAGGATGTGTCAATGCAACCGATGATATGTTTCCAAGTTTGTGCAGTAGTGATTCCATTAACAAAATTATACAGGATTTAGCAAAATACTATAAAGGCAATCAGGAGAAATGATAATTGAAGAGGAAGTGGTCCTCGTAATTGTAATGGTGAAAAATATCTGTTGCAAACGAAATCAAGTCAGTGTGAATTGTTGTAGTGTTCTTGTTCTAGTCTTAAAATAGGCACATGTGAAATTTTGTGTGACGGGCTTCGATCAACGATTTGATCGAAGGTGACGGGTGAATGATTTTTTTGCGATTCACTAAATTTCGTAGAATATATTAAGAAACGAGAAACCGAACAAATATGTTAGGACCACAAGTTAACATCTTTACAAAAGCGATGTACATGTAACAATACCATTGATTTAAAGACATTCCTGTAATGAAGTATTAATTATTTTTAAAATAAATTTAGTACATTAAGTAATTAATTTTATAATGTTTAAGTTTATAGTAATTAATAAACAGCGCCATAGAATTTATTAGTTTAATTTAAAATAAGTATTTGCTAAGACCGGTTTGCATCTAAATGAGTTGGAATGTTGACTGTAGGCATACAAAAATAGTCAGACGCAAAATTGCAGTTTCCATAATATGAAATCTATAGAATAACTGTATTAAAAACGTCGCAAACCCGTATATTTTTCTTTATTTTTTGAGTATCATCACCAGTATCATATTTTAAACTCATTAATTAGGTACTCCCACGTTCCACACACAACACAGAACGGCTTTGACGGCATATAGCATGTATTTTATCTAGTCTGTACTTTTTCACAAATATCATAGTTTACATAGTTCAGTGTAATGAATAATAATATGGTAAGGAAACCAGTGTCGTCAAAAGGGTCACGTGATAATAGAAAATGGAATTTTGAAGCTAATATGGAACGGATTTTAAAACCGTGATTTTAAAAGTATTTTGTTTCAAAGAAACAAGATATCAAACAATTTGAGCTGTAAATGCTGTAAAATAGTTGACATTCCAATTCTTACGTTTGAAACAATAACAATATACCAGATGACTATGGAATAGAGTTAAGATAATTCTGTTAATATTAATCCGCCCATATTGGCAGTTGTAGTGTATTTATGTAAATATGTATTTGTGAGTATTAGTAACTAATATAAAGTATGAAGGGAGTGATATATCCAACGTCCCAAAAATTTGAAAATTAGTGAAAACATTTCCTTTATATGGTCCAAAAGGCTACACCTAAGTAGTTAAAATTATTAAACTACTAAGTAGTTTAAGTTAAACATGCTTTGCGATGTCTAAAAATTGGCCATGTATGTTTGTGTTACATACATTTTATTTATATAATACGTTACACATCAATGTATACAAAAGCAAGTAGCAAGTAAGTTTTTAAAGGTTATAAAAATAAAACATAATATTGAATAATCTTCTTTGATAAGTGGCTACATTAAAAGTAACGACCAGAAAAACCCACATTGCATTGGACTATAGTAAAGTTATACTTAGTCACGTATTGACACCGTGTACATATACTTCATACATATAAGAATGATACATATTATGTAGAAGATAACTACTCAGCAGATAATTACATGATAATACGAAGCCTGCACATAATTATAGCCTTGACTTCTGGGATAAAGTCTTCTCCTAAATAAATAATTGGGGTCTATGCTATGGCTATTTTGATAATAATAATCAATATCTACCTACCTATCTATATCTATGTTAGAACATTATTTTTGTACCACTTTTTAAGAACAATGCTGCGTCCATATGAATCTGAAATTTGGTATACCCAAATTTTACAGGCAGAAGTGCATAAATCTGTATTTCATATGTATATAAATAATATACTTGTTACAAATACATTATTATTCATTTAAATGTCTACGTTTATAGTGTCAATAAGAACCGTTGACTCCATTACTTCCAATTATAATAATATAGAAAATACTGGTACGAGGAATGACGTAACAAAAACACTTTAATTTGACCTCATTTAAATTAATATTTGAGTGGCATTTTTCAAAAATCAAGATTTTTTGACTATTTTACAAATATGTAGATGTATCTTGCACGTGTGTGCGCATGCACAATCTTTTCGCACTTACTACATTCCACTCTAGGCAAAGATTTAGAAAATGTTTTTTTACAGATATCACATTAAAATTTGGACATTGTGGGTACTTTAAAAAAAACGATTTATTCATTACAAGCGTGTAGCACAAACGACTTGCCGCCGTCGACTGACGTGTGAATACAATTTTTGATTTTTTTTTTATTCATATTCACACTCAAATCATTTATTTCATGTAGGTAATGACACTCATGACAAATAGTATGCATCTGGTTATAATTTTGATCGTCGAAGACACTAAAAATTTTAACTATTACTCACTTTATTTATTTTACTCACCATGCATAGGTATACCATCGTTTCTATTTAAGACTAGCTTTCACCCGCGGCTACGCCCGCCAATTTCCAAAAGTCCTTTCTTAGTGCTCACTTGCGTCACTTGAGGAACCTAAATACAAAGTTTCAAGTGAATCCATTGAAGAAATAAAAAGTTCGAGTTTATTCCCTTTTTTATCCCGTTAGGGAGGGTATTTCCAAAAATCCTTTCTTAGTGCTCCCCTACACTCTCCAAGGAACATACATGCCAAATTTCAGCTTCTTGCGTCCAGTTGTTTCCGATGTGCGTTGTCTGTCAGTCACTCAGTACCGCAAGAGTTTTATATAAAATTATATAGAATAGACAGATTTAAGAGGAGAATAAACGAAATAAAAGAAAGAATTCCTTGGCACATCCTTTAAATGTTTTTTTTCATGCTGATGAGAAAATAAATTCGATACACACCGTCATAACTTAATTATTTATCGTGCGTGGCAGGACATGCACTTGTACACCTTTTATATAAATGTAAATAGAGATATAATTTGCATAATATACAGGTTAAATACAATAGACAAAGCACACCGAAGGTCCAACTCACCTGAGCTTGACGATTTAAACAATAAAGCGGAAATAATAACGTACATCGCGTCGTAACAATGCGAACATTCCATAATAATTGTTATTTAAAAAGATCTCTCGGCGTACATAAAACATTTGTAGCGATAGAAATCTTCACATGTATATATTCTTCTGTCCGTGTGTATGTCACTGAACTCGTCCTACACGGTGGAACCTATTTTGATATTATTTTGTAAGTGGATCTCTAGATTACTTAGATTCACAATTGGTGCCGATAAGTAGCACGGTTGTCGAGATTTACTAAGAGGTGCAAGAGGTCATCTAAACTATTGGGGATATCCAATTGCTGCTGTTGAAAAATTAATTGCATTTGATGAGCGTTTCCTAAAAGTAATTAAAATTTAGAACATAAAATATGTTGCAGAACAACGTCTGCCAGGTCAGCTAGAAATTTATAAAGTGAGAAATGACAACTGACTTTTAAAAGACGGCAGGGACGTCAATTTTCAAACTACACATATACTTGTTTCAAAGGTCGGAGATGGAGATAACTACTTTTTTTTTTATTAGCCTGAAGGGCTGACGTAAAAGCAGACGAGCCACCTGATGGTAAGCGGTCATCGTCGCCTATAAACACGAGCAACACCAGGGGAGCCGCCAGTGCAACGCCGGCCCTGAAGGAGAACTCTTACATGACTGTTTCTTTTTCTGTTTTGACCTGTCTTTTTTTATCTTTTTTACCTCCACCTAATGCATCCAAAGTCGGAGTTAAAGCCAAGAGCATTCTCTGCTAGTCAACTTTCGGGCAGTGGAAGAATGAAAAAGGCGGGTTATCGGGTTGATTGGAAGAAATCGCTTTAAAGCGATAAGCCTGCCAATTGTTACGTATTCATTCATTGCGCTTTCGCCTATAACAACTGTGACCAACCTAGAACAAGCCTCAAATGGGGTCTAGGATGGTTAGTCCAGTTAGCAGACTATTTAGCGAACAGACAGACTGTCTAACGGTAGAGGGGGTCGGTCACCTACACACGTCATTTGTATCAGGATCAGTAAAAAAAGAAAATTACGTGCATAAGTGTATCAGTAATATCTATATGAATAAACGATTTATAATTGGAATTGGGAACAGTTAACAGTTAATAATCCGCTTATAACGTTTTTGGAATGACCAGACGTACATTCAGACGTCAGTCAGATAAGCAGTGATAGCGGTGTGGTTGAACATTGGACTGCCGAACCGGAGGTTCCGGGTTCAAACCCCGCACGCACCACTAATTTTCAAAAATTATGTGCGTATTAAAATTTAATTATCACTTGCTTCGGTGAAGGAAAACATCGTGAGGAAACCTGCACACCCGAGAGTTCTCCATAATGTTCTCAAAGGTGTGTGAAGTCCACCAATCCGCACTTGGCCAGCGTGGTGGACTATGGCCTATACCCCTCACATTGTGAGAGGAGACCCGTGCCCAGCAGTGGGACAGTTATGGGTTGTGATGATGATGATGATGACATTCAGACGTCACACATACATGTTTACACGTCGTCTATACCCAAATGACGGCCCATAATACGTCAGCGCCCCAGCTTGAAAATAATTGAATGTAACCTACCTATATCATGCTTTCCCAGTGATTGGTTTATGGGTTACCATTGTAAACTAATACCACGCTCAAAACCTTGCCAGGACACCGAACAAATTGAACTAGGTACATACTTATTAACATTATCTGTAATAGAAATTGTAACACTAAACATCTTATACTTATTTCCAAAATAAATCGATTATTATTATTAACGTTCCCTCCGAAAAACTACATTTTAGTTCAACAGTTTTTACTATTTTATCTTCTATTATCTATCTATTTACATATTCCTCAAATGACACGCAACTTATATCTCATAGAATTACCTACCTTATGCGTAATACTAATACAGTACCTACCCATTTAACCCATTTCTTACGTAACACCTAGTACAATAATAAGAGTTGTATACAACGTATTTAATTTTTAATCCAATTACAATTGATTTCAAAACAAATACCATATCGTAGCTTTCCGGTTAATACATATACCTAACGTAGAATTACTATTTGCGACACACACAAAGTTCGAGGTTTCTGGAAGAAAATACAATCATTTTATTATCACAAGCAACTGAGTAACCAAAATATTAAACAAGAATTTAATATATTTGTGAAGAGACTTATAGCAAAAGAAGACCGTTACCCAGAAATAAAAAAATGTAATCTGGTAGGTCGAGTCATTGATAAACGTCACACAAAGCCGTCGGGCTCGAAGTGCGGCGGACGTGTTCAAGATAAACACAAGAATACATAATATAAGTATTATTTAACACAGATATCTTTAAACACGTGAGAACTTGTGACACACTGTGATATTGCGGATACAAGTAAGTCAAATTTCTTTACTTACGAATAATCCTTAGCTCAATAGGAATATTTTTCAATAAGTGTTGTGTGAAATGACACTCATATGTACACACGAGAACCTTTGAACTAATAACAGAATAAAACTGTATGTTTTTGTAATCCTACTAATATTATAAATGCGAAAGTTTGTTAGGATGTATGGATGTCTGTTTGTTATTAATTCACGAAAAAACTACTGAATGGATTTTGATGAAACTCTACAATAATATAGCTTACACATCAGAATAACATAATAGGCTGTCATTAATAAAGATATAGTGTGAATTATCTAAAATATATGACTAAATCTTTGCAAACGCAAGGAATAAGTTTCCCGAAGCGAAGCGAGGGCGAGTCACTAGTGTTAAATATGATGTTGAAGATAATATAAGATCCCTTGTATTTAATGTTTCGACACATAATATATTGAAAATAAATGTTGAAGTCTGTGATGTCATTAATTATGTATGATTATTAAATGTACCGTTAGATAACAAAATGACAGTCTCATTTACTTAATTGCCACTGCGATTACCAAATATGTAACTACATACCTAGTTTCTTTTGAGAAGTTATTAACAAAACCAAGCATTAACAGAGTGGCTGATTTATCAACATGGCTGTTAACAATGGAGAAGGCAAAAGGGTCAAAATATTACTATCAAATACACCTAAAATCCGAGCTTAGGTCATATACATTACATAACTTTTTATTTCACTTCAATACATGCAGTATTTCCGAAGATAAAAAGACGAGAAGTTCAAGCCCTTTTTTGAATTTCCGCGCTTACGCTATGACGTCACGACGTGGCTCGGCCGCGAGCATGATACGGCGCAAGTATAGAAAATATGGGTCTATGCAGTTCAAAAATCTATAACTTTCTTATTTCTATAGATACAGACTTGAAATTTTGCATAGATGTAGTAGATAGTATGTGAATTATATATGTTATTTTATTATTGATAACTAAGGTTTGCTCGCGGCTTTACTTGAGTTTAAATTAACATTTCGGTCAAAAATCCCTATCAACTACGCGCGACAACTGAGAGATGACGTCATCGAGTAGTGACCGCCCGCCTGCGTTTTTAAAAAAACCAACGTCCGTAAATACGCACTTTGATCGTTAATATCTCAGCCATTTATTGAGATATGGAAAAAGTAAAAACACAGTTTTTCTTGTAATTTTTTATAGATTTATTTGACGTGTAAAAAAAAATTCGTTTGCCTGGTCCATTACCATATAATTTGTGACAATGATGTATAAAAATAAGTATATTAACCTCTTGTTATGATATTAGTCACAGTTGAAGTAATTTAATTACACCAAAGACAGCGTGGTGACCGTCACTTTATAACGCTATGTCCTTAAATAAGGAAAAACCACGACTTTGTTGTGACTAATTCGATTAAACAAAGCATATTGGACAAGTAAACAATAGTTAATACAATACTAACCGCAGCGTGCGACATGATTAAATGACGTATCCATTAATTAATCATTCAAGATGGAACCGTATAATTAATGACCTCAATATTTACTGCGTGTTCTATTTTTTTACAGGCATGGCGACATTCAGGTTTACACTGGTTATATTAGTAGTATCGATTATAATGATACAATTAACAACCGCGCGTCAGATAAGACAAGTACAAGAATCAAGCACAGTAAAATCTCTCGTTAACTTACCAGTAAATGAGCTGATTATGATACTTAAAGCACGGCACGGTGAGGTGGTGGAACCTCCCAAAAATATGACACCATGTGCTCGGGCCATTTTAAGTTGTTGTAAAGATCAGAAGATGAACGAATACTGCTCTGAATCGCTCAAGTGCGGCAATTACTTCTTTGATGAGAACCCGTGCGAGGATAAGTTTATAACAGACGCCCTAAGGAACGCCAAATACTTTTACGAACAGTTCAATGACAGTAATGTCGTTACCAATACTAAGTCAAGTTGATGTCGTCTCCAAAGCATGTATGAGGTAATGATTAAACTGCTCAAGCCGCACCGTGATTGACACAACGACAATCGAAAAAATGGTGTTTATAGAAAAAGACATCAAGTATTTTTATGTAAATAATATTAAATTATATCTTGGTTTTGTAAGCATTTGTTTATTTTCATGTTTCATAATCTTATTTAATTTAATAATTTACAGTTAGGTGGCAGATGGTAACTACTTCACTGAAATAAAGAATTAGTTAGTAAATGGTTGAAAGGATTCAAACATACATTGTTTGTTTCTAAAGTACAATACCTGCGCACTATATCCGAAAGCCTAACTTCAGAGAGGCCTGGAACCGTCGCCCGTACTATAACCAAATAGCTAATACTGTTCACATTTATTACAACTAGAATTACTTATTCACTGTTTAAATTTAAATTTGATATTAGGTATTACAGAATTAGGTATTAGGTACAGAACTAATTGATACGTAAAAATATCAGGAGAAGGAATCATTAAACCTAGAAGACTAAGGAAATTATACTAAACAATATTATATTATATATATTAATAAAATATTATATTGGCATTGGTTGATGTCAGCGATTATTTAAAATCCATTCCAATTTCAAAGCTTATTTCATCATGAAATTGTAAATTTTGCGCTTAACCTAATAATAAGCCATTAGAGACCTGGCCGGTCTGAGTAGTCGCAACGTGCAGTTAAATTTTATTTAAGCTCGCCTTATTAATATCTAATTTAAAAATGAAAATTTCGCAAATCCTCATGTAATGTTATTAATATTCGTAACGTCTGGGTATTCATTATATAATTTATCGTATATCGGATGGTTATTTATGTAACTTTATTTTTTTGTAGGCTGTGGTGAAAATCAGCGCTGCAGCCTTTTACAATTATTATTATTATTAGGTGAAAGCAAACTATTTTAATAACTTATAGGTATATTGTCACAAAATG
Organism: Ochlodes sylvanus; assembly: GCA_905404295.2. Lineage (NCBI taxonomy): Eukaryota > Metazoa > Arthropoda > Insecta > Lepidoptera > Hesperiidae > Ochlodes > Ochlodes sylvanus. Next base: position 4,312,116 of record FR990131.1, on the reverse strand, counting down.
AATTGGGTTAAAAAAATACACACCTTACTTTGAAAAAGTTTTATGTAGCTTGTGTGAATATACGGGATATACAGGGTGTCCCAAAAGTTGTACGACAAACGGAAATGGGAGATAGCTTGAGGATGGACCTATTCGATGCCAAAAAATCACTTTAGTAAAAGTGCTACCGTTTTGGAGATATTGACCTTTGTTTTGTTTTTCGAAAATTGGGCACTCTTACCCTACTTTTATTTGCTGAGACCACAAATGGGCAGATATTTTAATGAATTCTTTTTTCACATACCCTCAGATAGTTGGTCTACAATTTCAGAATATAATTTAGTTCAAAATATTTGAAAATACTGAGAAATTAGGTTCTATTTTGGCCTTTTTATGTTTTTGATTTTCTTGTATTCAATTTCAACAACGGCATGTGGAAAAAAATTGTACTGGACCAAGAGTGCAGATTACTTTAAAAACTTGACTGTTAAAAGGAGATTTCAAAAAGGTAAAATACTTGCTACTTTAATGGGAAACTTTTAAAGCTATAGCCATTTCAGTGTTGAAGGGTATTAATTTGAAGCTAAAGTGATTTTATGTTTTAATGCTTTTGAGTGATTATTTTATATTTTTTGTTATAAATTTGACTAAAAATATTTTGTCTCAGTCATACTTTATAAGTGTTCAAACTGTCTCTATTCAACTGTAACAAATAATTGACAATTATTTAAAAATTACATTTTTAAAGATCCTCACTCATTTGTGCTATTTTAGCTGCAGCTGATTGAATTGTACTGATTTATTGATAGGTGGTGGAGTCTAGAGTTCACCCAGAGTAGTACCACCGCCCGCCACGGTACCTAGTACCATTTCTAACCATGTAATAATTGTCTTAACAGCAATTGTGTTCGGGTTAGAAAAAACATTTTATTGTGCTATATTTAAAAGGTGTTCAAAGTGTCGCCCTTCTTCTCTAACACACAATTGACACCTTTTCAAAAATTTCTCAGTATTTTCAAATATTTTGAACTAAATTATATTCTGAAATTGTAGACCAACTATCTGAGGGTATGTGAAAAAAGAATTCATTAAAATATCTGCCCATTTGTGGTCTCAGCAAATAAAAGTAGGGTAAGAGTGCCCAATTTCCGAAAAACAAAACAAAGGTCAATATCTCCAAAACGGTGGCACTTTTACTAAAGTGATTTTTTGGCATCGAATAGGTCCATCCTCAAGCTATCTCCCATTTCCGTTTGTCGTACAACTTTTGGGACACCCTGTATAATATACATAGGATATTCGCTTTGTGAAAGCTATTTCAACTTTTACTGAACGGATTCTTTTGAAACTTGAAAAATCTTCTGTGATAATGCTATATTATGAAAGTTTCAACTTTATTACGAGGGCGTGACGATGGATTCATGAGGACAATGGAAGTTGTTTGTAGAACTGATGTTATAAATAATATTGTGGCAAAAATTTCTTCGGGGCTTCTGTGCTTCGAAAGGCACGCAAAGCCATCGGTCCCGGTTGTTGCCATTTGGTAGCAGTCATTAAGCATTAGGATTCCCTGTGTCGCGGGTGGCATGGACAACACAAATTACACATCATTAAAACCCATGACCCAAGAACAAACCTTTATCTGTCACATAAACAGGCCCCGGCCGGGAATCGTACCTGGGACCCCCAGCTTCGCAGGCAGGGTCACTACCAACTAGGCTACGGGGTCGTCATTGGTTCATCATTGGTCATTGCTTTCTCTTAGCATTTTCATTCCGAATGATCATTTAGGATCATTAGCTTATTGTCACTTAAATTTTCAATAGTTATTACATAGTTGGGTTGAAGTTTTTAACTTTTATCTTGTATATTTTTTACAGAATATACCAAATGAAATGTTGCAAAACAAATAATTAGAAATAAAAAAAAATCGTTTATTGACAGACATCTAAATTTGTCTGATGCCTGAACTAGGATCAAAGCCTGGCACCAGCTCTTTAGCTCATCATCACAACCCATAACTGTCCCACTGCTGGGCACGGGTCTCCTCTCACAATGTGAGGGATAGTCCGCCACGCTGGCCAAGTGCGGATTGGTGGACTTCACACACCTTTGAGAACATGCAGAACTTTCGGGTGTGCAGGATTCCTCACGATGTTTTCCTTCACCGAAGCAAGTGATAATTAAATTCTAATACGCACATAATTTTTGAAAATTAGAGGTGCGTGCGGGGTTTGAACCCGGGCCCCCCGGTTCGGGAGTCCAACTTTCAACCACACGCCTATCACTGCTTGCTTGCAATGAAATATTATTATCATGTTTATTTACATCGAATGAACTGGTCAACCTCCACGTTTTATTTATAAAATTCAAGTTTTCCTTTCCGTTTCTGCATATCCGTGGAAGAGTGCGAAATCTTTTTAATAATAAACGCATTGACATGTTAAACGTTTATGATATTTATGTTAACCTAGTATTCAAATTCTGTTTATTAAAATAAAATAACGCTGCACACTCATGGCCCCACACTAGGATTCCCGGTGTCGTTGTTGTAATGGATATCATTCAAATTTCTGCCTCAATGGCAATCGAACCCTGAACCTTTGAGAGAAGAGTTCTTGTTGAGAGAGAACAAACATCTGTCACATAAATGTCTGCCTCAGCCATGAATCGAACCCGGATCCCTCGCTTCACAGGGTCACTTACTAACTGGATCGGGTAAGTAACACACTACCTAAAACGGGGTCGTAATATAGTAGCGACGTCATTGACAGAAATGACGTTATTTTTCAAATATTGCATTACTGTTTGGGTTTACCCATTTTCAACAGAACCGTATTCAAACATATTCCGGAAAATGGTGACCAATGCCGGTGAATACATTAAGATAAGCATATTGGAGTTCAACAACTGAAACGTGATATGACCACGTTACAGTCATTTACTTAAACCCAGTGTATTTACAAGCAGTGATAAGATAATGGTTTTAACTAATCTTACACCATCAACACAGATTTCGAATGACATCATTATAATCACAACTCGTAACTGTCCCAAGACTTGGGTTTTCTCTCGCATTGTGAGACGTGCAGACCTTAACCAAAACCAAGTGGGGATTGACAGATTTCACACACCTCTGAGATTAGGTATGGCGAATTCTTAGGGGTCACCATCTTTTCTGACTCCGAAGTAAGTGAAATTTTCATTCAAACAACATGCGTAGAGTCTTATAACTTTCTGAAGAGAAAACTCTATTTCCAATTTCCATAACGTCGGTTTACGAATTTTTCAGGTACTAACTGGATTTGATCTTATCAGCTAAAAAACGAGCAGACCAGTCACCTAATGGTAAGGGGTCACCGTCTTCCTAGGACATGAACAATAGGCCCTAGGCCGATAAACGCATCACCGATGCATTTCCGGCATACAGAGAAGAGAGTAAGAAATCTTAATAGCAAGAGTAGGATTTCATTGAACAGGTGTTCTTTCCAAGTATGAGCTACAGTTTTTTTCCTTACCTAGTACCTAATGCGTAAATAAGATGATGCATATTTAAGATACGAAAACAGGTTCTCGAGTAAAATTGGTAAAACCTAAGATCGTTATTCTATAAATATAACGTATTATATTTTTGTGTATTGGACATCCTTCTACGAATATATGTACTAATATTATAGGTAAAGAGGAAGGATTTTCATGTTTGTAACAAATTGGCTCAAAAACTACTAGACCGATTTCAAAAATTCTTTCACCATTCACCTACAATAACATTTTCAAAAAAAACTTAATGTACCATACCATGTTACAGTTTTGTTGTTATTAGTGTTAATAAAGTTGGTGAAAAGTTCGTTCCGTAAAACATTAATGCGGACACATCTCTTATCAATGTCCCTATATTTCGCAATAAACTTTGATAGAACTTTATAGCTTTGCAGGAACATTTTATTTACGAATACGAACCAGTATTTTATGGAGCATAAAATGGACGATGGTGCTGTGACGGGAAACCGTTAAACATTGTTAAAACATACCGGTAGATACATTATGCATGTCAAATCTTTTTTTAACAAATATGCAACAATTATTTTTCTATAGTATAATAATATTATACTAATAGTAGTACTAATAGTAGTAATAGTAACTATATTATAGTTACTTATATAGCTCGTAAATCGCTAAAGAAGCGCTCATAGCCTATCCGCTTGTATCTATCTTAAGTGATTGACCGAGTCACAAAGTAGATGGGCGCGGTTGGTATTGAATGGGTCCTATGGGTTGATTAAGTCCTCATTTAATTTTAAATTTAATTTAATTTAATTTAATTGTTAAACTAGACTGACCGCGCTTCCGTTTAGGTTTAGTAATGCTGTATTTATGTAGATTTAGTATAGCAAGTGTGCAACCGTGTTTGCATTGGTTGTGTATTTTGAATGTTTTTTATGTTCAGCTATGGCGTTTGAACTGCGAATAAACATTTCTTCTTCTTCTTCTTTACTTTTTCTCTAGCACTGGCTCCAGGTGACCTATAGCGGCTAAAAATCTTGAGCGTTACCGTGCTTCGCAGGGCACGCAAAGCAGTGGCTTCCGGGTAATATCCTTAGATAGCAGTCGTACCGCCATGTCGGAGGACTTCGGGCGGCATAGAAACTTCCTACAGGTTGACTAACCCCTAACGCCAATCCGCGTTGGAGCAGCGTAGTATGCCTAGCCTTCTCTGAATGATGAAGAGACCCGTGCTTAGTAGTGGGTCATGAATGGGTTGAAGCCAGCCATGATACTTATAAATAACTGACACCGACGCCAGAGGGTTGACTCAATACACCTAAAAGTTATTTATCGAGCAATTTTATTGCTTCAGTACGATGACGTGATTAAAAATAGAATGAACAAGAATAATTTATACCTGGTGCAGGAATTTTTTACCTCTAGACTACTCTGACGGTTTTTATTTTTGTAACGGGTGTGGAAGTTTGCCAAGCTAGCGCAAACCATTGATAGAACCTATCCATTTTATGAATTGAGTTGTCGATTTCTCCATTCATGGACTGCAATGCATTTATGAAAATTAAATATTATGAAGTAGGTATAGTATACAGCCAGGCATGTTATTTGAATGTAGCAAACATATTGTTACACATATTTTGTTATGATACCAATACGGAGGTTTTTAATATAAGCAGTGATAGTACCGTCATTGGTTTGAACGTAAGACTCCCGAACAGACCTGGATTGTAATCCAGCACGCATGTTTTATTTTCAAATATTATGGCATGTGAGTATTAGAAATTATTTTTATCACTTGCTCAGTGAAGGGAATCATCGTGAAGAATGTAAGCAGTTCTCTATAATGTTATAGAAATTGTGTCAAGTCTACCAATCCGCAATTGGTCAGCGTGGTGGACGATGGCCTTTACCTCATTGCAAGAGGAGCCCAGCCCCAGCCCAGCAGTGGGTCAGTTATAGGTTGCGAAGATGATTAATATTATCATAATATTGTTCTACTAGTACACAATGTATGCGTGTAAAAAACAATAAATATTTATATTAATATTATTTATTATTTGAAATCGAATCAGAATTCAGATATTATGAGAGTGTCTGTTTGTAATATTAAACTAACCGCTTTTTACTAACTGAACATGGTTGTATACACGGTACATATACCAAAATAACATTGTTTAAAATTTTTGTCTCTCTGTCTGTCTGCCTGTCTGCCTGTTTGTTCCGGCTAATCTCTGGAACGGCTGGATCGATTTTGACGGGATATTTATAAAACTACATAAATACTAATAATGTGTGTTACTAACAAAAAAAAGTCGTTACAAATCAGGTATTATTATTATTATTATTAATCATTACAGGTCATCAAAAAGATGAGATCGAGCAAATGCATAATCATACCGTCAATTTGATTTTAAGCCAGCCGATTCCAAATCCTCTAACTAAGAAGCTTAAAACATTTTCAATCGGGTGTAGGTACTTTTCTCGTTAATCCGTAAGCCCGCCTAAACCTATTATAACTGGTGATTTGAAGCCTAAAAGCCAGCCGGTGAAGCCTTCATTAAAACCCCGGTTTCATTTAATCAATACAGGGATCTGGTGAGATTTTTCCGAATGACTGTAATAAACGGGTCCCAGTCGCGTCTTCATTTCAACACCAAACTCACGAAAAAAATGAAATATTCATTTATATTGCGTATTTTATTACCAGTCTTTATTTAGTTTTACATAACCGACAAATAGAGATAGGTTACTTCTCCTTATTTTTAACTTTCTTAGATGTTTTTTATAAACAAAGTTTTGTAAATGTGTTTTCTTGTGTGTGCAATAAAGCGTATTCTATCTATCTATCTATCTTTGTAAGTTAGTTCGGTATGGAAAGGATGTTAGACTATTATCTTCATTTTGTCCCTGCATATGCATAGATATATGAATATCAATGGTAGGTAAAATACAGCAGAAATAATTACAATTTTATTGGGCCCAATGGGATAATGTTTTTTCAGCGTTTTTTTTGCTCACAATGAAAAATACAACATAAAAAAGCGTTACACTTAACAATAGGTCGATAATAGGTAGTCGAGCCTAGAGTTCGCCCGAAGTAGTACTATCGCCCGCCACGGTACATAGTACCATTTCTACCCTGTAATAATTGTTTTAACAGCAATTTTGGTCCAGTTAGAAAGGTGTGGAGCCGGCTACACTTTTAAGAGGCGACCATCTCAGTTCTCAAGGGTATAAACACATGTGTGACCGAATTAGAACGACTGTTACGAAAATAACTAACTAAACTATTGCTCACAAAAAATAACAGGACTACAGGAGGCAGTCCCAGTCCTGATACTTACTAACAAACTAACCAACTAATGTTCTAACACCGTCTGCTAACAGGTCTAACCATCCTAGTCCCCATTTGAGTCTTGTTGGTCGGTCACGGTTATCATGGGCGGCAGCGGAAGGGTGGTGCTGCATTCGTGTTTGCTGCCTTAAATTCATAAAGCAGCAAAATAAATTCGCAAACCCAAATTGGTCAAAAGTTTAAACATCTTAAAACTGCTGTATTTTATAAAAACAGTTGTAAATATAATAGTAAACGATGTCGCTAAAACATGTATAAACAATTTAGTGTTGGCGTTCGCGTTCTCCGTAAAAGGCACAAAAAGACATCCAATTCGTGTGAAGCTTGTAGAAACATATCGTTACAATGAACGCTTATGTTATCTAGCCTTAAAATGCACAAGTTGGCAAGCAAAACTTACATTGTAAACCATCCGCTGGCTAGGGGCCTAATTGTCTGAACGTGAACAAATGTATGTAACTTCACTTTACAATTTACATGGGCTCCGTTTATTTTGAAGCAGCTATTCCAATTTTTAGAATATGAGTTTCTTCTAAATCGTTACGCTCTTAGCAGAGCGGTTGTGGTTCTCATAGGAAGCTTGTGGCATGCAATAAAGTGGCGGCAATAGTTACCATGCCGGACCGCCGTTCAAAGGGTTCTGGGTTCGATTCCCAGCGAGTCGGAAATTTGAATGATGGGTTTAAATTTATATTCTTGGTCTGGGTCCTTATCTTTGTGTGTTGTCCATGGCACCCACGACACAGGGAATCCTAGTGTAGGCTATGAGTGTGCAGCGCTTTTTTTATTTATTTATTCATTTTCTTATTTAATATTATCAGTCTTCATTCCTTTCTATCAGCTCCCGTTTTTGTGCATTGACTCAAGGGTTCGTCCAGCACATTCCTTATTTGGTATTTGATGCTTACTAACTGGAAGCATCTTAATTTTCATAATTTCAATGCCTTCCAGTTGCATCACCAAGATTATACGCTTTATTTAACGTCACCAGAGATTAAACCTTTAATGAGACATTTTTAATTAAAAAGAGCACATCTACAGCCATGAGATAAACCTACACTATTTATATCAACGCTGGCAGTAATGAAAGTTTAGTAGGACATGAATGAAAGAGCCAGGGCTTCTCAAAGTTTCAGTATCATGTTATAGTTTCATAAAGCATAAAGCATACGTTTATTTAACTCGTATTTTTTTATCACTTCGCGTCGTTCAACATACGAACACACCCAAAACATTGCAACTCAGTGATTTCAGATTCTATATATCCATAAACATTGTAACCACAGTAGTATTCCCTGTGTCCTGGGTGCCATGGATAACACACAAAGACAAGAACACACGCACACCCAGACCGGCAACAGAAAATTCAACTCATCATTTAGATATCCGCCTCGCTGAGAATTGAATTCAGCACCCTTCGAACGGCATTTCGGCATTAACCATTACGACATTTAAATAAATACATAAAATACATTAGATACGTTAAAATTACCACATTGACACAAATTAAATACAATATCCAATATTGTATGAACAAATACAATAGATTCTGTTCAATCATGGAATATTTTGTGTCTCGGTTACGATTTTACAAGGTTCTAAACAAACGGTTTCATCTCTTGCTTCTTGACGAAACCCAATCAATGACGCCGGGGTCGTAATGACCATCAGTGGTCACCTGATATCAGACCTCCCGTCAAATGTTATTATCTTAAATGTTTGAACCCCTAAACTTTGCTAAACAATAGTGTGAGCTGTAATTAAATCGTAAGAAACTTAAACCTGTGTCATGACCATTTAAGGCAGAGTTTCAGGGTAATATGGAAATAACAATTAAGACAGAAATATTCCTTGCATTTAACACAATAAATTTTGTCTAAAGGTCTTCTAATGTTACTAGTAACCGCCTTCGCTTCGCTTAGGGAAACTGACATTATCTATCACACATATCACAGATAAAAATATCTGTGTAGGTGTCACTGACCCACTTATGCGCATATTTTTTTAATTCTACCACCGTTTCGCAAAGTTGCTATAAAATGGAGAAGATGAAACAGCGAAAGCCACTCTACAGCAGCCGAAACTACTGAACGCAAGAAGCTGAAATTTAGCATGTATATTCCTTGGGGAGTGTAGGGGAGCACTAAGAAAGGATTGCTTTAATATATAACTCTAATAATAAATTTCTCAAATATCTTCTGTACTTAATTCGATCAGTTAGTTTTATTATAGCTTTATACATATAGATAGCAAATAGGCACTATAAATCATGACTAAATAGTTTCCACCCCTGTAATTTATAAAGCAATAGCTTCGAGAGACGGAGGCAGTCCTTAGATGGTAAATTCCTAAATTAATCACTAAAATTATGAAGATATGAAAATTAGATTACTGTTATAGCTGGTTAGAACCATTACTTATAACTTGCTATTTATAAATGACTACGACCATAACTGGCCTATTGTAGACATACCCATTAACACGTTCCCTGCGGATCACCCACAATCGGCCCGATGCTGTGCCAACGCGCTGTGCGTACGGGAAAAATAGGTTCCTCCCGCCTGTGCGGGACCGGTTTCTTGGGAATTTTTACGAATATGACAGAGACAAACATAGTTTTCGATTCGTGACTAACAATGTAGAAATATAGCAGTTTAATAAATCGGCGGGCCTTTTTCGACCGCCGCCGCACAGAACGTAAAAAAAGTTACCTCAGTGCGGGAGCGGGCCTGTTTTGGTGGATGACCGCCGGCGACCCGCTGCCGCACTGTGCAGATGCGTACGCGTCGAGCCGCCAGTAGTGTTGTGCTTGCTACACGAGGAGCACGTTCTCGTGCTCGATACAATGGCGCATCACAACAAACAATATTCAAAAGGAAATAAAAGTGACTACGGGGAGGAATACGACGGTTCAATTTCAAAAACGCCTAAACACAGGAATACATAATTATTTTAAACAAAAATAAGTACAGCCATCCACCAGCAAAATTACAATTTTAGAAGATAAAATAATCCGCTCAGCAAATAAACGTATTATTATTGAAAATGACAGTGAAAGTGACGAAGAAATTTTCCCTAAAAGAAAAAAATATGGGTGTCCTGGTTCAAATATTTAAGAAACATGTAAAAACACGACTAATAGAGAAAGGTTATTATACAGTAGAATAATATATTAATGACAAAGATGCTTGGATATAGACATCCGCGACCAGTTCTGCTCATGTTAGTATGTATGTATCTGTATGTAGGTATAAAATTTGTAATGTAGCATTATTATTTTTTAAAAGATGTGCCGAGGAGTTTCTTTTTCTCTTCAAAGATCAATATTTGAAGGCACCTTAGCGAAACGGTGGGAGATGCAAAAATTTGACGTTCATAAGTGTATGTATCATACCTACATGAGTTTGAGTTTGTTTTTTTTAAGTTTACATAATTTGTTTTACATATTTTTTTTAAACCCATTATTGTACTTATTAAAATTTTATCAAATAATGACTCGATATTTTCTTTTCGTTCACTTTCCCATCACTACAAAAATTACACTCTAGTGCGGCATCGGTCCTTATCGACCTGACATTTTCAATTGTTAATTACTCATTTTCTGTTAGGAGAATCCAGGGGCGATGCCAATGCAAACACAAGTGATTCATGACGATTTCAAAAAGTATAAAAATTCTTATATACCATACTCCTTGGCTAAGATATTGAGCTTTAATACCACTCAGAGGTGTCGGGTCGAAAGGGACCGCCCCGCACAGTAAGAAAGTCAAGTGGGTGCCTTTTTGGACCGCCACCGCACCAGCTGAAAGTCACTGTTTTTACTGCCGCAGTTAAGGTGTTAATGTGAGAATGAAGTTTAGGACTCTCTAAGGTTCCATATCCCTGATTTGATCAAGTCTGACTGGGCTACCTCCCAATATGCGACGTCTTCAGTGAGTAATTGCAACCGTTACTTAGTAGAGTTTCCGCGCTGGCTCACTTTGGAAATGGACATAGAAGTGGATGTTTGTGTGTGGATCCTTTATCGTCGCTATAAAAGACGACAGCAGACGCAGAGAGAATATTGGATGCATCCAATACTACGGGATCGATGTGAAATAGAATGTTTATTACAAACTTGCGAAAACTAAGACCGTACCAATTCATTTTAATTATATTAGAGTGAATAGGATTCAATTATAGAAAAAATATAATTGAATATTTTTTATATTTAAAAATGCAACATGATTTACTTTTCAGTATTTTAATTTACGAATAAATAAATAAACGCTAACATGCCCTTACCCCAGCACTAGGGTTCCCCGCGTCACCGGTGGCATAGACAACTCAATGTATAACACATCTCTAACACCCACGACACGAGAACGAATATTTATCATTCACATTAATATCTGCCCTGGCCGGAAATCGAACCCGGGACCTCTAGCTCGCTTCGCAGGCAGGCCAACTACCAAATACGATACGGGGTCGTCATAGATTTCTGTTAATCATATTATTTGTATTATAGTTTAGGGATATAATACATTTTCTGGCAGCATAACAATTCTATAATCTCTTCAGCATCATTTATTATGGTAAATTTAACCTTAACACCACAGAATTAGCGCGCTGAGTAATGTGCGTACAATACTTCTAACTGATCCATATGTGGCATACATTTGTCGTCGTGATTAATGCATGCGGTATTAGTAATTTAAATATGTATAAGACGCTCTTAACATGTACACTGTTCATGGATATAGAATTATATATAATATTACCGACTAGTTATAGAGAATTTAGAAATATGGTCTATTGTCTGTATGTGTATGTATAGTGACGCCATAGTGTTTTGAAAGTATCACTGGGCGGGTCCAAAGTACGAATCCTGCTCGCATTTTTAATTTTCACTTTCTTTAGTGAAGGAATGCATAATCGTAAGAAAACCTGCACACTGAGTTCTTTATAATTTTCTCAACGGTGGGTCAAGTCTGCCAATCCACTCTTGGCGATTCATATATCTTGAAAGGGGACCTGGGCCATAGTGAAACTGTTATAGGTTGCAATGAACATGACGTGAGTCTATTGAGTATTTAACGTTGTAAACACATACTGTCTGCCGCTGCCGCATTCAACAGGGCACCACTAAACTTGTTTATCTGGCTGGAAAAATGTACAAACCTGATAACGACCGCCACGGTGACAGCGTAATAGCGAAAAACCTAAAAGCAAGAGGCAGATAGTGTCGACGCATTAATGAGATTCTCGCTGGAAACACGTTGTCATAACTACATACATATGTAGTACATGTCGGTATTTGTAGGTATTGTACTATTAAAAGAGCTAGATATAAACTAACTTGAATTCCTCGCCACCGCAGTTTCGCAGTTACCATAATCCATGCAATTGGGTCCAATTATCTAATCTAATACTTTTAAACGAGCAATTCTTGTATATATATATATATATATAATTGGAATCTCGGAATCGGCTCCAACGATTTTCATGAAATTTAGTATATGGGGGGTTTCGGGGGCGATAAATCGATCTAGCTAGGAATCATTTTTAGAAAATGTCATTTTATTCGTGTTTTTGAAAATATGACTCTTCCTGACATCTATTGGCGAATAATAATACTACTATACTAATACTAATTGCTTTAACGACACAACAGCAGATGGCGTTGTTATATAACACGAAGTCAATGAGTGTTTACTTTGAGGTTAGACTAAGAAAATCAATTGTTTATTTATATTATTTGTGTCTTCTTAATAGTATTATTCGTAATACTACTAAATATAATTTCCAAAAAACACAATTTATAAAAAAAAAACCGGTCAAGGCTCGGTCATCCATCTAGTAGGTATAAAATACGAAAGTGGTGAGTACACTTAATCTAGCTAAATGATAGCTTAAATCCACACATCCGATAAAAAACAAAAACGGACTTTAGGAATACATGAATTAATGTATTTTCTCGTTCCATGTAATCACAATCGTGTTCTTCAAATATGACATATTTTGATCTTTCTTCATCTATCTTCGTCTCCTAGGCAGACTTAGCTGGTTTTTAAATATAATATTTGGAGGCAGGTCCATTTTGGACTTTTTATAGCCTTAATTAGAGAAACCATCTTCTTGCTTCAAAGGATACTCTTTAGAATTCATCCTGTTAAGTTTAACGTTCAATGGAATGTCTTGATAGCGTGACCGTTATATTAAATTGGGTTCTTACATAAATGTCTGTATTAAACATCTAAATGGAGATTAGAGCTCTCGGTATTTGGCAATTTGTGAAAAATACGCAACAAAATTACGTGAATAATTTTTCCTCCGATACGCTTAAGTAGGAACGAGGTCAATCGTATTTAGCTGGAAGTACCAGAACGTCTGGTACTGGTATTGATAAGGTAACTTTAATTAATTACATTGAGGTAATGAAGGATCTTTGAGATACAAAGTTGTCCTTAGTGACCCTGAATTTCTTTGCCGTATAAAGTTGAACAATAAAATATATGGTATGTAGCCATTGTAACCCATAACGGTCCCCTGTTGGACTGAGGTCTTCTCTTACAATGTGAGAGGTTACAGGCCATTCACTACGCTGACCAGGTCCGGAATGGTAGATTTCATATACCATTGAGAACATTGTGAAGATCTCTTAAATGTGTAGGTTTCCTCACGATGTTTTCCTACACTGCAGCAAAAGCACATAATCTTCGAAAATTTGTGCAACGGGCAATATTCAAGCCCAGGCCGCACTGTTACGGGGTCCAATGCTCAAAATACTGCGTTGCTTGCCAAGAGAAAGATAAATAAAGCACTGACTCTCTAGTTATAAGCCGAAGTTCGTTCGTCGCCGTTCCCCATTTTCTCTACAAACAGATTTTTTAGGTTATTTCTGAGGTTGTGAAAACTAATTACTTTCCACTCGTCTCTACACAGTGCGGTACTAACTTTCTTAGTTTCGGAAGTGTCGTTAGCACTTCGGGGTGAGGATTTTGCAATTCGCAGATTGTACGCGTATGTTGGCAAAGTTAACATAAGTTCTCACTAACTAATTCTCTCATGAACTTTAATTAAGGTGTCCCAAGATGCGAACTTCCTTGGCGCGCACACTTTTGTACCATATATGATAATGTACTGTATCTTAACAGTATGTCGTCTTCGCCGACAGTGCTATAATTGCCAAATAACTTGGCCCGGTGTTAGCATAATCAGTGTGGCATATGTGACGTAACATCTCGCTACAATCTCGACGCGTAGTACCACTCGTAATAATACAAAGCAATTATGTATGTACATTGTTTAAATTGTTTACCTCTCCAAACTCAAATTCCTCAAATTCTTTTAAAAGACATATTTTTCACATTTTTACCGACTTCAAACAAGGAGGAGGTTCAATTATATATTCCACGAATATATTTTTTTATGTTCGATTTCTCCGTTATTTGTACTTCCAATGTGGTCCCATTGCCACCAAGTCAGGATCTGATGATGGAACCCAGATGGATAGAAGTCAAACTAATCAACTTTTCACTGATTGTGAAAAGTTGACTAGTTTGACTTCCATCATCATGAGAACATTATGGAGAACTCTCAGGTGTGCAGATATCCTCACGATGTTTTCCTTCACCGAAGCAAGCGATAATTAAAATCTAATACGCACGTAAATTTTGAAAATTAGAGGTGCGTGCTGGGGTTTGAACCCGGGTCCCCCGGTTCGGGAGTCCAACGTTTTACCACTCGGCTATCACTGCTCTGATGGGCAGTTTACACAAACTTTGCTCTCAACAACATTTACTCATCGTACACAAATGTTTAAAAGTAGAGATACTAAAATTGCCCCTTCAGCTACACAACTCAGAAATGTACTTTACTTTGCCTAAGTTTGTCGCTGACAACGACAAATCCTTCCTAATGAGATTTACCTCGCCGTGTATATTTCAAAACTGTTATTGTTGTCAAACTTAATTATTTATGAGATAAATAAGTTAAATCTTGTATTTTTTAACCTGTTTTAAGCGTATCGTGTTTAATAGCTGTTAGCATGCCGTGCCGTTCAAATCCGATATCCGATTGCCGGGACAGGTAGGCTATGTATGCGACAGTTAAATGTTTGTTGAAATGTTGACGACCCGGATGGCGCAATGGTTAACATGCCGGATCGCCGTTCCAAGGGTCTTGGGTTCGATTCCCAGCGAGGCGGAAATTTGAATGATGAATTTAAATTTCTGTTCTTGGTCTGGGTGTGTGTGTTCTTGTCTTGTGTGTTGTCCATGGCGCCCACGACACAGGGAATCCTAGTGTGGGGCTATGAGTGTGTAGCGTTATTTATTATTTATTATTTGTTCTCAAATTATGGATGGTACCCAGTGATGTGTTATTTGTGTTGTCCATGCCACTCGTGCACATGGAATCCTAGTGCGGCGGTATGAGTGTGTTATTATCACAAAAACAATTTTATTAACGGCGAAAGCTCTATACAATTTTACAAAGGTGCAATATTATGGCTGTACAATCGAAATTATTTATGAATGTACGGAGGCCACCTCGTTACGTCACAATGAAACATTCAACGTTGGGATTACAAGCCTAATTCAGTCATCATTTTAGAAAATACTCACACAAATTAAGTTTTAATGGCCGAACACAAACGAATTTAATGGATCATAAATGTAACGTTAATTTACCGGAATACATCACGTGTTCTATACAACACTGTAATTTATCTTAAAAAGTGTTGGATTCAGACAAAATTTTAACGCTATTACCCGAGAAAAAACATTTATTTGTCACATAAATATCTGCCTGGCAGGGAATCGAATCCGACCACTAGCTACGCAGGTAGGATAGCTACCAACTCGTCTACGGGGTCGTCAATTCTTCGTTATTGCGCTCTACCACCCAAGACCTCATCTCCACTTACTATCAGGTGGGATTGTGGTCAAGCATTAACTTATAATTATTAAAAAAAAGTAATATTTTGTCTCCCCATGCATCCCTCTTCCCCCTTCCCCGGATCGACCTGCAACGAGTCGGTGATGCCTTTCGGGCTACTGTTGTCCATAGACGATGGTAACTACCTAACATCAGGTTGCTCGCCTGGTTGTCCATTAATTTAAAATACAGTAGGTAAACAATAATAATATCTACTTAATTTGCATATTATTTTCGTTTATGTAACAATATACTGCGGTCATATATCGGTCTACTTATCCCTTGAGACCATTTTGTGGTAGATAAAACGTAACACACTTAAATGAAGGCTCGTTGATAGGCAGGCAAGGGACTGACGACATGTTCCTGTGTGTAATGGAGGTATTGAACCGGTATGGACGGCTTGTGTCAACCGAAACTGATAGGAGTTATCCAACTTCGGTCACCGTCGAGAGTTAAATGGCTGCTCGTTAGGCAGCTTTACGAGAGCTATCGTGTTTCACAGTGCACGTAAAATTGAAGCTACTTTCGCATCGTTTTCCATTTTGTTTAAAGAAATTGATATGGCGTAGTTTTGTACTAATTAGAAAATTTACCAATTTGAAAATTCAAATTAGGTACTTAGTGTTGGCTGTTAGTGCTGCTAAAATATATAAAACGGCGAACAAAGCTTATATCGAAACACGTAATGTAAATTAAATGTAAATACCGCTTTTAATAATCCCTTGCCCGGCCATTATTATAAAATGGACAACACGCTACGGAGCGCCCCAAATTTTCTGCGAATACGCACATTTTACTTTTAGCGTATCTAATGCTGATTACGAATACAAACTGAGTACGTTATGTTTATAAATAATTCTTAATAAGCTATACCTACATATCGACGGTTAAAAGGCGAATTGATTCAAGCGCCATCCTGGGCGATATTGAGTTATATACATCATTGGAATCGGCGAATTTTTCCGCTTCGATTGAGCCAGGTTTGAGGTTAATCTGAGCATTTTTTTGGCGCTTGGCTCCATGACCAATTTGGGTATCATTTTTGCTTACGTGGTATCAAGTGTAGCGAATTTGGTTGTTTTTTTCAAAGCATGTATATAGACCCACGAAAAAAAAGGGTTTTTCTTACTATTTGTAATTTAAGCCATTTATCCTCGGATGGAATGAAATGGTATCAGCATTTGAATTATTTTTACTTGATCTTAAATAATTAAACAAAGGATGTTAATTCCTTTTTGCTTGAACCATATTTATTAGTGTATGTAACTTAAATCATTTTGCCTTGAACATTCAAACATTATCTCTGTCGCTTGAATCAATCTTACCTGAACTAGTATGTTGAAGAATATGACTTGTGCTAATTTTCCTTGACCAGTTTTAAGTCATATCATTTAGAATTACGAGTAGTGCCAATATTCGAAGGCTGATTATTACAAATATTACCAACGTTTAAATATACTTAAATTTAAGTAAATGAATAATTAAAACAAAAGTTGATTCATGAAAAGAATTGTTTTATTTTAATTCTTTCGTTGTATTAAATCTTGCGATTAAAACAATTTTTTTAAAATCTTATTACATCACTGTGTAATTTGAGTCATTACCCCTTGAACAGTTTACAACTAGGTGAGTGGTTTAAATCATTTATCCATGAACAGTTTACAACTAGGCGAGTGATTTAAATCATTTATCAATGAACAGTTTACAACTAGTTGAGTGATTTAAATCATTTATCCATGATCTGTTAAAGAAGTCATTGTACACTTGAATTATTTTGCTTTGAACAGATAAATAGTAATCGTGTACTAAGATTCCTTTTGCCCTGATCAGAGAATTGTGCAAAATGGCTCAAGTTACATCTAACTCCGTTAAAAAACACCTTTTATTTGTTATATATATACAAAAAATTAGCACAAAATATGCCGCTTTATGATTGGGGAGACTCGTCAATTTTTATTGTATACTTTAAGAATAGTGATTTTTTTTCTCAAAAAATAAACTTTAAAACGCTCTCCTTTAAAGTTCTCAAAATGGCGCTTGAATCAAGTCGCCTTTTAACCGTCGATATTAAAAAACTGCACCGATCGACGTGACATGAAAGATTTTTGTAAAAATCAATAAAAATAATACGAAAAAAATGTTTCTTAGATTTTTGTCTGTTTGTCATTTTGTTTGTTTTGTTTGTTCAAAAGTGCGGTCACTTTCAAAAATAGCTAAACCAATTTGAATGCATGTTCATTGATGAATTGTAATAAAAAAATAAGCTTAAAGTAAAATTAAAAACATAATTACATTATGTCAATTTAAAAATCTCGTCTAAACATTTTATGGAAAAATGTCGTCAAATTCATTTGTTTGAAAATTTTGATAACGATAGTCTGGTTTCCTAAAATAATTTCACCATTTTTTTCTATCATCACACCATTCGCATCGGAATGGTATGATTGGTGAATACATAACATCACCGCATTATAGTCATTTATATGCCCAGAGTGAAGAGTGCACAGATTACACAACCACAGAATAATATAAACGCACAAACATACTCGTATGTACAAACATAAAAAATCCTACAAACGTGATTTTGTCACAACGAATATAATATGTGATAACAATCAGCAAAGTTCGTATCGACCCTCGTGTCAGCCGACGCGACCGTTTCTGATTATAAAAGCTAATTGCTTTGTGGGGGACAAACTGAGTTTGTAAACCAAAGCGTCTTCAACTTCCCCGGTTTAGTGTCCCTAACACGCTTGAATATCTTAAGTTTTGTTTTGAACCTTTGGATAACACTTGGAAGGTACAAGTATAGAAGATTTAAGTACATTATTTTTCAAATTATGCAACTTATCTTAATAAGAGTGAAAAACTAGATTAGAGTTGTTATAATTACAACACTCCTGTCTCATTTTTTAAACTTAAGCGGGATTTCAATTGCAAAATCCGTCCGCCAATCCCGTCCGTCCAATCCCTAGTAGAAGACACCCAGTTTTAGCAGGCCTAACTTTCGGCATTTGGATCGATCACTAGTTAACACGCAAACAGCGCAGTAGAATATGCTTCGGACCTACTCAATAATTAGCTACTATCACACAGCCAGTTGTAGGTATGTTGAGCCTAGATTAACATAATTATGTGACACATGTATTATATAATCTTGTCAAAATGTGATTGTTGATTGGGGTTTTCCGGTGACGTAAAACCCGCTCAAACATTTGTTTTGACATTTACTGATTATCATAATATTAGATATTTATCGCACGTCAAGTTATTACATTATGATTTTTAAATACCAATTTGGATTAACTGACTGTGTGCAAGGTAACTCCAGGTGTGCAGTTCCATGTGTTGCAAGGTTTTTATATAAAAAGCCGAAAAACAAGCAGACGAGCCACCGGGCGGTAGCTGGTGGTGTGAATTTTGTCTATATTCATGTCTTAAAACGAAAAACTAGGGATATATGTAGTTATAGGTAATACAAGCAGTGCCCGCGACAACGTCCGCGTGGAATTTAACTAAAAAATAATAATATAAAAATAGCCTAAGTTACTCCTTATGACATCAGTAATCTGCCAGTGAAAGTCCCGTCAAAATCGGTCCAGCCGTTCCAGAGATTAGACAGACAAAAATTGTAAAAAAAATTATTTTGGTGTAGGCACCGTGTATATACCCATATGCATTTAATAAAAAGCGGTTATTTTAATATTACAAACAGACACTCCCATTTTATTTATTTGTATAGATAACAGCATCAACGTACAAGGATAGCTTTAAAAAACTCCCATCTATCAATTTGCCAAATTCAGGAATAAGAACTGAAGTTACAACACTGCATCGTAGCATCCCTCTCAAACAATTACAGATGTAATGTACGTACATACATACATAAGTATTACTGACAGAAATACCAAGCCAAACCGTGATATATTATTTAGTGACTGATACAAGCCAATAAGCACTTCATTACTCGTAGGTAAACGTGAATCGTCTTATTGCACGGGTAGATATGCAGATGACTGACATTATCATGAATCATACATTAGATTACGTCATTAGTTAGCGGTAAATCAGATTACTAAAGTACTTACCAGTTTCTGCTGCAGATCATTGACTTGCCTTTACTTGGTCACAAACATATCACCATTATTTATTTTTACGTTTATCTTATATAGAAAGATCACTCAAAGTTTAAAATATAATTATATTATAAACTTACAGCTTCATGCTTAACAACAACGTCCAGATCGCTGTTATAGGTATCATTAAAGCTCTAAGACCTTCAATGCTACACAGGGACTCACGTTTATCGTTATAATTATAACCGAAAAAAATAAGCTATTTATTTTAGTCATAACATACAACCTATAATGATTATTTTTATAGCATACTACAACATTGGTACTCACATCGCTGGGAGTCAGTCTTATGCGGAGATTTCTTGTCGCGAACCATATTGACTGGCGAGTTGGCGACGTCGCGCACTACGAACGGTTTGCGCGGGATACGAGCTACCTGTCACACTCGCCCGCGGTCAACGCAAGTGTATTATCGCGATAACACCAGATACCTGAAAGAAAACGACAACAAATTCAAATAAATGAATTAATTCAAATAAATTAGATAAATAGCAGCAACGAGCAGTGATAGCCGTGTGGTTGAACGTTGGACTCCCGAAACGGGGAGTCCGGGTTCAAACCCCGCACGCACCACTTATGTGCGTATTAAAATGTAATTATCACTTGCTTCAGTGAAGGAAAACATCGTGAGGAAACCTGCACACCTGAGAGTTCTCCATAATGTTTTCAAAGGTATGTAAAGTCCGCCAATCCGCACTTGGCCAGCGTGGTGGACTATGGCCTATACCCCTCACATTGTGAGAAGAGACCCGTGCCCAGCAGTGGGACAGGTATGGGTTGTGATGATGATGAAATTAGATAAATAGATAGTCTTTAAATTATGTAGACCACAGAACATAAAATAAAGAAATAAAAATGTACGTGAAGCACAAAACAATAGCGATTTCTTCCAGGCACAGGCAACCCATCAAATTATAGAAATACGCAAATGTAGTACTTAATGGTAGCGCCGTACATGAAGTTGACAAAGACAAAAGATATAAAACTGATAAAAACATTTAATTATGTAAATAAATAATCGCTAACACAGTCATAGCTTCGCACTAGGGTTACCTGTCGCGGGTTGCACGGACGACAGAAATAACACATCAATAACACCCATGAGCCGAGAACAAACATTTATCTGTAACCCGGCGTGTATGTAGGTATTTTACTTATACTAAATACGTAAAACTTATTATGAAATTGTCAAGAAGATACCTTAACTTCTTGCAAACTAACTGAATTCCATTCCAATGGAATACACGTTGAAAAGCCATTGATGGGTGAAGTTGCAGCCAATAAATAGTTTGCGTAAACTTCTGCAACACTTCAACATAAGTTACCTCGAAAATTAATATCATGCATTTCGAGAGTTCACGTTGTTTAGAACTAACGTACCTTAAAGACGAATAATTTAATGGTTCGTCTGGGATTTCCAAGCATGTTTTATTAACATACCTACTTGGCTTTTAATTGGCTTGTCATTATGTACTTGGCGTGAATACATTAACGGCTTACTTCAGAAAAGTGTCGTAGTTGAAGCTCACTTATCACTTCGCTGCTACAATGCCCATAATTGGAGAAGTTTAGACCAAGTGATAAAAATTCAGATGAAAAACAAGCGTACAAGAATTTTTTTACTAGTACTCAGTCGATTATTTGCAATTGCCATAACCACTGGGATTTGAGAACTTCACTAAGTACCTACTAACTAATTAATCTAGATAAACCAGATCTAAGCTGCCCAACGGTTTCACTATTGTTCTCTCAAAAGATAGAGTCTGAGGTCGAACAAAGCCAAATGACTTAAACAGTAAGAACTTCCCATCACTCGTTCATCGTTCACCAAGGCATGCCATGAACTCGGAAAATTGCTTAGTTTCAAGATTAGATGAAACTTCTCCTTTTTGATATAAAAATGTTGAACCAGGCTTAAACTGCAACATAAGTTAACTTAACTAAGTTGCACTGGCAACTCCCCTGGTGTTGCTCGTGAACATAGTCGACGATGACCACTTACCATCCAACGGCTAGTCTGCTTTTACGTCAACCCTTCAAGCTATAAAAAAACTGTAAACTAAATTAGATAAATCTCATGGCAAGTGATCAGCGTCGCACGTACACCAGTAACACCAAAAGTCAACGATGCGTTGTCGGCTATGAAATAATAGAGAAGAAGAGAGAAATAATTTAAGTGACGTAAATACGATTTTTTTACAATTTGCAAATATTTTTCAACCGAAATTACTTCTTATGTAAACGTAGCTTTAAATATACATAATGTTACATTACCGAGCCTAGCGAGCGAGTTATTGGAGCGAGATAATTCATTAACCTTCCGGCAAACGATCAAAGCAATTGAGGGGGATACTGCTCTATGAACCGAACGGACTGTCATCTACTTGTGGTGAAGAGGTAAATAAATGTGTTGCTAATTGAATATAATCGGTTTGTATATTTTGTTATGTAATGTACAAGATTTGTTACAATCACACTATACTAAAAACAGTTAAAATGAAGAATAAAAAATAACTAAATAATATTGTTTGCCAGTAATATAGGTACGTTCATACTCACTAGAATACGTTTCTAATATCTTCCATGTAGCTCATTCTGTGTATTAAATATAATTATGCTTTTTGATACATTAGATAATAAAATAATAAATAACGCTTCACACTCATAGCCCCACACTACGATTCCCTGTGTCGTGGGCGCCATGGACAACACACAAGAAAAGAACACACACACCCAGACCAAGAACGGAAATTAAAACTCATCATTCAAATTTCCGCCTCGCTGGGAAGGACCAGGACCCAGGACCTTCGGAACGGCGATCCGACGTGTTAACCATTGCGCCATCCGGGTCGTCAATTAGATAAATTAATGCTTCACAACTAATATAGAGCAACGAAGAATTTTATTTACTTACGGGGCCGTATAAAAATACTGTTAGTTTAACTCTTGAAATTTGAACGCAATAATTCGGATAGCATATTTTTGTATATACACATTTTAAAAATAAAGCTAAACCTACATGACACAGTCCCACTTATAGTCAGATTGACAAAATAAATCGCGAAATATGGTTTAGGAAGAGTCGGATCGGACGGTCTATAAAATACACTTCATCAATCAATATTATATATAAAACTCTTGCGTTACTGAGTGACTGGCAGACAACGCACAGCCGAAACTACTGACTGCAAAAGCTGAAATTTGGCATGTAAGTTCTTTGGGGAGTGTAGGGGAGCACTGAGAGAGGATTTTTGCGAATTCACCCTAAGAGGATATTTATAAATATAAAATATAAAAGAGGATAAACTGAAACTTTTTATTTCATCAACGGATTAACTTGAAATTTTGTGTAAAGGTCACTTGAGGAAGTGAGCACTAACAAAGGATTTTTAGAAATTGGC
Organism: Ochlodes sylvanus; assembly: GCA_905404295.2. Taxonomy (NCBI): domain Eukaryota; kingdom Metazoa; phylum Arthropoda; class Insecta; order Lepidoptera; family Hesperiidae; genus Ochlodes; species Ochlodes sylvanus. Next base: position 4,288,819 of record FR990131.1, on the reverse strand, counting down.
GGGCTAAGCCGAGGGGTAAAGCTAGTGAAGATATAATAATTTACAACTGTAACTGTGGAAAGTAATATTTAACTGAACAGGCCACGTGTGATGACAATATCAAAAAACCTAAACCTAACCTAAAATAACAATTCGGCGATGATCATAACAACATTCCATTCGAATAAAAAGTTAAATTAACTTATTTTATTGTCGTAATTTCGCCTTATCTTTACCTCGACCTTCGTCATCCACCCAAAGTACATTACGCATTCAACTAAGACTGAGATAACATAGTTACAATAATTAACGAAGTCCTAATGTTAAATTGGTGAAAATCATCCCGGAATAAAATCAATAAAATTACAGAATATAAAATAATAGCTTTTGAAGAAAACTGTGTAGTTTTACAAGTAAATTCTTAATTTTAAAATAATGTAAACAATAAAGCTTATGTAAATTAAGATTAAAGTACGTATCAATAATTTGTTTTTCATTCTACCTACAACTCTCCAACAGTTACCCACCAAATAAGTTTATTTGGTTACCCACCAATATATTAGTAGGGTATGTATTAGTATGGATATGGTGGGTATCTGTAGAACAAATCTATTCGCCGGTTCATCCCCAATTTCCGCATCAACAATACTGAATTCTGCTATTACTTCAGATAGGATTTCTCAGAAATCCTTTTTATTTTAGTACTGCCATTTTCACGTCCTAGTAACTTATCTAGTCTAAAATAACACATTTGCGATGGTAACGACCCATGTGTTCCATATAGCTGAATTAATTTTATTGCTTCGACGACTCCAGCCGCCCTTAACAGATAAAAAGGTTCGACGTTTTATCGCTAGGTACTTAAATATAGTCGATAAATCGCGTTTACAACGTATAGAGATTTATCTCAGCTAGATTTTTGATGGTGAAAATGTAGTTATAGCTTTTATGGAACTATTGCATCTGCGTTCTCACTTCGTGTACTATGACATACAAATTCTTCAAAACATTGCCTATGGATATTATTTTTAAAGTAACAAATGAGCGTGGCTTATAAATATGTGCAAAGCCAGCGAGTAAGACGATATAAATATGTGCCATCAACGCATGTGAACAAACCGTCAAAAGTGGAGAACAATAGCACCTTCTGTTACATGTTTCAGTAAGAGCAAGTTCCCCACCACAAGCAAATCATAAGACGTAATTAAACAGCAGTAAGACAAGCAGAATAGAAAAGTGTTCATTCGTTTGGAATGTTTGTGGATCCAGGACAAAAACTATATGGAATCTTAGTATACATGTATGTATAAAGATCTTAGTGTTTGATTTGATTGAAATGTACACTGAATAATATTGCTAATCGAATCAAATCATTTCTTTGTAGTATATGAGATTGCGAGTTATCAAATGATGTGTGTTTGGTTTTTAGGGATTTCCCTAGTGTTCTTATTTTTCTTGCACCTAATATTATGCTAATAAATGGTATCAATAAAATTATGTAAGTCATAAGTTTTTTTCCATAATCAAAGCATGAATTAAATGACAAATTAATGTTCAATGGAAGGCACATTTTTCTTTCAAGTATTACTTAAGCTATTAGAATTGTGATGTAGACTTAATTACGAATTCCAGCCTTTACTTAAGTGCGTTATGATAATCTTGAACATGGACTTTACGTTGATACAAAGTTTAAACTTCCATTCACCTTGCTAAGACAGGCAATTTATTTATGATTCATATTTTGCCCACAACTAATACTGACCCTGACCAGAGACCTACACACTTTGTACCGTGAGTCAAAAACTAAATTCAATGTAATCTTATTTAAACGGTTGTAAATAAAATGTTAGGATGTGTCACGCGTCATTATTTTTATCTGGATTTCTAAGCATCATTTAATGGGGTTTTCAAAGACGTTGTCTGAAGTAGCCATTTGACATGTTCAAGACTTCGGTGCATGACTAATTTTTGATAAATTAATACTTGTACTTGCCTTCCCCCGCGGCTTCACCCGCCAATTTCCAAAAGTGCTAGCTAGCGTCACTTTAGGAACCTATATACAAAGTTTCAAGTAAATCTTTGCATCCACGTCGGATCGTCGATTTGTATCCTTTAGTTTGTAAACGCTATAGGTACTACACATCATAATTATTATCTCCCCGAGTCTCAAGACGTCAAAAGCATGTCGAACCCAACCCAGTCATCGTTCATAAAGGACCGACAGCGCTATCTGTCTCGCACAACGTGGGGTCAACTCGTGGAGATTTGTCTTATGAAATATTAATGGCGTCGTACCTACGTACTAAGCTTGCTGTCAACGTAGATAGTTTTATCGCCCATACTCATATTATTTTCAACTTACGCTTATTTCACTGTTGAACTAGCGACCACAGAAAAACCGTATCAATGTTAATTTAAATTTAAATACTAGCCGATCTATAAACATTTTTTATTACATAGCAGTCAAACGAGCAAACTAGCAGCCTGATGGTAAGTGGTCACGGTAGTTTTTTTTAATAATTATAAGTTAATGCTTGACCACAATCACAACTGATGGTAAGTGGAGATGTGGTCTTGGATGGCTCTGTAGAGCGCACTAACTAAGTAGCAGCCTATTCACTCTTAATTTGAAGACATATAGACATTAGTAATACCAAATACCTACCTATGTGTGTTATCGGCCAAGAAAGAAGCAAGAGGATTGTAAGAAATACTCGCTCTTAAGGCCCCCGCCTGAAGACACCAAGTCGTTTGGCGGCTGACCCTTCGGAACTAACCTCGTGCGTTTCTCAGCATGGCGCACCACGAACAGGGAAGGTCACCTTGGACTCAAAGATGGCTGGAACCCCTTTCATCCCAAAAGATCTTTTGATATAGATATAAATACGATAAAACTATCCCCTTTACTTAAGCATTCCAGTCTTAAAGACGTTCCATTAAGTGAGAGATATGTAGGTTAGGAGTTAGTTTCAGATAAACGATATTATTATGGACTTGGAATGTAATGAGAGGAGCGCTTATCACGAACGAAAATTATGCAAGGCATTACCATTACTGCTTCATATCATTGTGACGACCATGTAGCCCGGTTGGGTGACCCTAGATGCCAAGCCAAGGTTCCCGGGTTCGTTTACCAGTCATACTCGTAGTCAATAAATGTTTGTATTCGCATTGTGGATGTTTTTGATTTGAACTTCCAAGCTATCCATATCAGCAACGGGATGGCTTAGTCCGGGAGTATACGTGTGTAAATGTTTTTTCTAAAGTCTATTTATACCTGATCAAGACAGTCTTCAAAATGCGGCGTTTTCTTTAAAAATCTTCAAATACATACCTAAGCAAACTGCAAACTCCAAGTCTCAAAACAGATAAGCTAAGCGATTGACAACATTAATTAACACTAAATAATACTAATTTATATTATCTAAAATCTGAAGTCTGTGCTTAAACTCGGACACAATAATATCGATTTTTTGATAAGGGTTATCTTTTAATACTTCATTATTTACTTGTCATTTCGAAAACGACTTTAATGACAAGTGCTAAAGCCGATATTTGAGTGGGATTGAGTAGGATTTCCTAGTTTCCCCGCCGTCCATATCTTCCTTGATAAGAGAAGCTTCTCATTACATTTATAGACCCGAAGACTTGAGGGCCCAAAAGTAATTAATTAAGAATAACTATGAAGAGGCATCATCATAAGCCATTATTCTCCAATACTGCGGGCGTATAAGGAAATAAGCGTTCATTGTTGTTTTGGGAAATAGGTACCAGCAATTTATAAAATAATTCGAGCTTTGCAGTTTTTATTTTGATATGTTGTAGGCCACCTGTATATCAAGAAATACTATAGCCGAATAAAAACATTTATAATTTGCTGCAATTACAAAATAAGTCCACAAATTGCTGAGCTGATTATGCACTGATCAATTCACCGCGCTGGATAAACTCTAGCCACTACTTTGGGATAATTAGAATACTGATTTTGCACTTCCTCGTCGCCTCAACGTTGATGGTACAAAATTTGCATGCTTTTACCGTAAACACCGTAATTTAAACGCGTACTTCGCAAACGGATGTAATGAGATTATACGACACGTAGTTACATTAACGAGGCAAAATGCTCTTAATCTACCTACTATTATGAAGATTTACGATTTACATGAACACGGGTCGATACGATACAACTTAAAATGACATTGATTTTAATTAATAATAGCGGTAATCTAGACACGCGGCAGCGTGTCCGACAAGTTCGAAGAGACGAGATACCGGCCGTCTTAGAGTACATAGACACATATATAAATACTTAACTTTTTACTCTAAGCCGGCCGTATTTTATATTACACGAACCACTTCAAGCTACTTTCGAACCCCCTTAAGTTACATTACATTGGACTTCTGAAATTTTGCGTCTACTTAAATTAATATGAAACTAAATAATACAAAATTTCATAAATCAATCTTATATAGTTCTTAAGTTATTGACGTCCAAAAATGACGATTGTTATCACTCACTGGTTCCATCATCAAAATTATGGACTATGTCCAGATGATACAGTTGCAATATTAAATAGTAAAGTACATTAAAAAAAAATATTTTAATGAAACTGGAGAGCATTGCATTCCTTAAATCAAAACCCCTGTAGGTTATGATTTAAGGTACCTACTTTGAAAGAATTGGCTCCAGCTTGATACAACTTCTTTTGTGCTCCTGTTATCTCAGTACTTACCTTGCAAATTTCTTGTTACGAACTTGGCCTTCTTTCACGTTTATATTTTTGGTGGGATATTATTTGTATGGTGACCTGACCCTTTAGCAAAATGTATTACGGTCGTATTTCGACCGCAGAACGCCCACAAAAATTACATGCTGATGCTATCACAAACATTTCATTCAAATAAATTATTAATTTAAATAACGTAGTGTTATGATATGGTATAAATACAATTTAAATAACGAATAAAAGAGTTATACTTAACACAAAAGATGTAAAATATGTTGTTCACACTTATAATTGGCACTCAAACCAGTCTAGTGTTTAACTTTTTCTCTATCTGATAGGTATATCAGGTATGTACCTAATTAGTTATAAATACAAAAATTCAACTTACGCAATTTCATAGCAGCAAATCTCAAATATTTTGGCATAAAAATAAATCACTATTAATAGAAAAAAAAAACAAGATTTTTTTACTACGTTTTTAATTACCGTAAGGGTTAAACTCAGATTTCAATTCTTTCGTATTCTTCTCAGCGATCACTTTTATTTGATACCCATATTTTAGTCACTATACATTATCATCCAAACTAAATGTGTGCCAAATTTCAGATAACTGCTTTAAAATCCAGATGCAAAGATTTGACCCGAACGTACACACAAACATTGCAAGTTAAATAAAAGCTTTTAAAAATGAAACACACCAGCTGAACACAGGTAGGTATATAAAAAGAATCCTAAGCTGAAACACCATATTGGTGCCATTTGTAACCAAACAGAACGTTGCTTAAAAAAGCAGTACAATTTTTAAAAGCGCTGCCTAAAATTCAACCCATTTCAGAACATTCGACGTAAACATTTTGCGGAGATTGCAAAGGGTCACTGGCGGCCTACGCTCACGGCGTTTATTGTACCCGCCGGCGTATCGCTACTCGTGTAATACGGGACAATTTGTGACGTCACAGCTGCGGGATATCATTTTCTATCCTTTCTATCTGTTGACTCGCTTATAACTTGACTTTAATACCAGCACTATTGATAACAGAACTCAGATCTTTTTATTGGTTTTCGAAATAAAATCGATCAAGTGCGCATCGGTGTTTCGCGTATAAGTATTCCCTATATCTATAATATATTAAGTAACTTCCAGTAACCTACTATTTCGGTGAAGGAAAATTTGAAGAATCGTGTTTAGAGTGTGGTTACTGAGGTTTACAGTGAATGGCAGGTAGTACTGGAACATGAAAAATGACAAGAGCCTAATTTTTATATACAAAAGTGACCGCTTGCGATATTTGCATTTCAAATAATGGGTTCGTGGTCGACATGAAATTATTCATGAAGGATATGTCCACTAGAATGATTTACGCTTAGGGCGAACGAGCGTACGAGATTTGCACAAAAATAAATCTAGGCATACAACCTCGTATCTACTTATATGCTGGTATGTGAACTAGTATTTTAACCGATATCAAAAATGTACCTTCTACGTATGACTGGACGGTGCTTTTTTTTATCTGTGCACAGTTTTTCATGAACCAAAATTGTAAACCCTATAATTTGTTCGAAATACAGGAAGTCTAAACCAATTCGCGTAATTCTTTACTTTCAAAAGGGGACTGTTATTCTGGCAAAATAGTTCCCAAACACTATGGTGATGATGGAAGTTCGAAGAAACTCCTTAATGGATGAATACTAACAACACGCATATAAATATTCCAGACACGTATTTTAACATATGTGACATTATTTTTAATTTTAAATACGTGAAACCTAGACCCGATTAGACGAACCTAACTCTAACCACCCTAGACCCGATTTGAGTCTTGTTCCGTGTAGTAGAAAAGGTGCTCGTTTGCTATCTTAAATCCATAAAAAAAAATCACACGCAGTTGTTTTAATCGGTACTCCTATTAGGCCATGATACTCTGGGTAAGTTGGTTTCCACGATAATAAAACAATCAAGTGCTAGCTTTTAGAGTGCTGCTGTAACGTTACTAAGCTTGGGTCATTAATAACCCGCACCCTCTGTACTCACGAGGTTTATTAACATCGTTATGCCCGGTCCCGTAAAATTACAATTTGCTGCTTTTACTTCTCCAGCAAGCAGCAATCCAAGAATAGTGCTTAGGACGTCTATATCCCGTACGGATAACGACGTACCTTGTCATTCCTTTCCATTCCATTACCAGGTCATTTGACCAGAGGGTAATCCTGATGAAACATATAGTTTACCTAGAACGAATATTGGTTATATTAGTTAATATTATAATAGTAGTAAGAATTACACATCCTTATCATGTGTAATTATTATTAGCAAGTTGATTCGCTTCAAGATGGGTATTCCCTCATAACTCATGACTTACTTCACCTACCTGATTCAGTGCGGTTTAGTGGAGAGGTTACTGGCCAATCCGCGAAAACAGTCAAGAAATGTTTGCCCCTAACGGTCCCCATGCAGGCAAGCGATTAAATAATATAATTAAATCAAGTATTCCTCAAATAATAATTGGTAATTTAAAGAAGCAAAATTTATCCCTGTGAGTTACAGAGACAAAATAAATATATACATGGGTCCATTATTTACAATGAACCTTTAAAACCCCATAAATTTTACCTCTTCTACCAATCCTATGTAAATTAGAACTGTGGCACTAAAAATGTCAATTATATTACATTGTGTAAACTCCGTTTGATAATTGTGACCCCAATTAAATAAAGTACGTTTTTATTGTCATTCATTAAGAGAGCTAACACTGTCTAACAAAGTCTACACAACACAGCTTATAAATTAATTACTCGCCACCTCAATGTCGTAGTGTCGAAGGTACGAGACAGTGGAGGGTATAACCAGTAGGTTGAGAAATGTAATTAATTAAAGCTTGTTTAAAATTGTACTTTTAGTAAATATATATGTAACTAACGAGTGGGACGCGTAGATATCGAAATGTTTTGGGAATATTGGGGCTGTCTAGATTCCGAATTTCATGCCGGCAGAGCAGAATATCGTAAGAGATACTATAGCATAGGTTTCTTGACGCGAAGCGGCAGTTATAAGTACGAGAAAAATATGTGAATTTGCATGCTAATATTAATAGTGTGTGACTTCAAGTTCACACTGGAGGGCGCCGCTATACGAGTATGTATCCAAAATATGTGCCCTAGTTGCTGACCGTTACCTGTTCCTGAACCTACTTGTATGTTTACAATAGTAATACAATAATATTCAGTTCTAGTTAACTGCTATATTTTGCAATTTAAAATCTCCAGAAATTATCACCACATTTTAGTATCTATCGTTTTATTCAATCTCTTTATTTCGCCGAGCTCAACAGATGTCCCAATAAGCAGATTCAAATCAGATCGGCAACCAATCCCGTAAAAAACCCGGACGTGTAATCAGCTTATCTAGAGGCCGGGGTAACCCGACTAAATTTAATTTAACTTCCATAAAACACATGGGTTTAACCCATTATTGGCCCACATCTGAATACGGGTCGCTGCTTATAACTGAGCAGGCCTAGAGCATTCTTCATCACGCTGCTCCAGTGCGGATCGATGGATGGGTTGGGGACCAACTCGTGTGTCGGAAGTTTCTATGCTGCCCGAAGGCCTTCATTCAGTGTAACGATTGCTATTTAACGCTCATTTATAACAACCGCGAACGACGACGAACAACGTACGTTACATGTAATACTAATCAAATACTGACGGTATGGTAGTATAGTATCGATATATTAATACGTGAAACAAAAACTATGTACTTACCCCTTTTTACGAAAATTACGCGGACGGAGGGGTATGAAATTTAGCACACTTATTGTTTATATAGAGACGTGGTGCAGAATGCTATTTTTTTTTTTAAATAATGCATAAACATACATTAAATCAATAAATATAACATTACACACTCTAATGGTTACTCTATGCACACTAACATGCCTTTGACACGACGTTTGAAATATGTACGTTTATAGTGTACCGTTTATAGTGTAGCGTTTATAGTGTGTACAACCGATTTTTATATAATAAGGTTTATAGAAGCGAAGGATACCATCGGGATTACCTATTTTTATGGATTTTTTAGCAAACGAGCATGCAGCACCACATTTGCTCTGACGCCCATGACAACTGTGACCGAGCCAGAACAAAGCTCATTCTGGACTAGGATGATTAGTAGATGTGCTAGTTTGTCAGTTCATTAGTACGTATGAGGACTGGAGCTGAAAAGGTTGTCTTGGAATCAAATATAGGCAATACAGATACACCCTTATAGTTAAACATTTTAAAACGTTTATTTAGTACTTTCGATATACTGAATAGAAAATATCATTGCATTTTGCAAAAGTATCTAAAAAATAATGCCTAGCCGAGCTCTTTGAAATGTAGAGAATTTCTTTACACTCACTCAAACTTTTAATAAGCCCGTATTATCATATAACTTTCATTTGTATAGCCCGCCATCACAGAGTAATAATACCATTATGAATTTTGTATTTATAGCATTTTTTATATCTTTTATCATTATTATTTTATAAATGTTATTTTATTTATATGAGATTAAAACTAGGGTCAACTCTAGACCACATACCACCCACCAAATAATAACCACTTTGACAAATAAAAAAAATATAATAATTAATAATTATTTGTAAGTTTATAAAATTAAATAACAATAAATTTATTAATTTTTATTTTATACAACGCTGACGGTGGCTGATTTTTTTTATATTCACCTACTAGATCAGTCTTCCCCAAAGTGGGCGATAACGCGCTTGTGGGCGCTGAAGGCCTAGAGGGGGGCGGTAAGGAGCCCAAAAAAAATCGGTGTTAAAGTTGGACGTTTTAATTGCTCTCACTGGTAAAAACGTCTGGCTTAGAATGTAATTTAAACTCCAGACACGACTAGTATAGCACATTATAATAATTAAATTAATGTCATTGTGGTTTTTATGTTTTGGTAAAGAAAAACTGCAAAGTACTGACTTTCAAAGCGGGCGGTAGACGTAATAATTTTGACAACCTCTGTCATAGATGGAGGTAATAGGAGATAAGTTTGTACCAGTTTGAACGCTACACACTCATTGAACACCACAAGGATTCCGTGTCGTGAGTGTCATTGGCAACACATGAACACACAACCCATACCAAGAACAGAAATTCAAACTCATCTGGGTATCGAACCATTCACACTTTGAACTGCAGTCCGGTGTACCATTGCATCGCAGGCCGCGTCAAACTACCGAACCGAAACAACCAGACCTCATTGCTAGCTCGTTTTAAATTATCAGGGGATGTGCGTCAATGAAGTTCGAAATACATAATAGGTATTGAAGTCATCAAGCGCTAATGGATTTAATAGAGTTAACTTTAATATTTTTTGACGAAAATATTATGATCCCAATTACAAAGCTTTTTTTATACACTTACGCGTTTTTAGGATGCCGTACCCGACGTATATGTATACATATGTCTGTCACAGGGCTCCGTATCTTAATAGGTACCCTGAATACTTACTAAATTACAAAACAAACCAATCGATACAGATAGTGCTTACACATAATAAAAGTTATACTAGCAAAGTTTTGTCAACTAACAAACGACAAAAAGACAGAGATACAACTTTGCTAGTTGCAAAGTTGTATCTCTGATAAATATAGGACGCATGTATCTAAGTTGAAGCTAACCTCCCTTGCTAGTGACGTATCCTGTTGACTAATGGACAAGGCAATGAAATGGACGAGGAATATTTATTTATCGCTATGCCTACACCAGCCGGAGATATCGAATCTTTCGAACAACAGTTTCGTTCAGTTTGTAACATTTTAGAAATAGTTAAGTCACTCGGTAGAAGCAAATAATGCCTATTGACAAAATACTATTACCTATACGGTGAACGAACAACACGGCGACGATTTTTTAATAGGTAGTTTTTTATGGGAAATCCATATTTTTCTCGTTCGTCTGCAACGTTTTTTTTATTTTTTAAATATTTATCGTGTGATTTTTTCTCTTCAGTTTTTTATGGTCGGATTTTGTTTTTTTTTACAATGAAGTGTGCTTATACAATTAGGTACTTACATAGTTCGGCACATAAAATACAGTTTGGAATTATTAGATTGTCATTAAACCTTAAACAAAATTTTCCATAATAAAAGCAAGTTACGTAATGATTGTGATATTGGATTATAACAGCTTCCAGAGAAACAGGAGTTCTGTATGTAGTGGTTATTGCAAACAGCAGGCCTTGACGTGGACAAGGGTTTTATTTATGAGGGTATCCTTTATAAACATAGATACTACGTTTTGCTACTTCGGCCTACTTAAAAATGACCCTTAAAAGTACTTAAAAGGGACATTATTCCAGTAAGTCTCAAAAATGTGATTAAAAGTTTAAAACATACATCGGTACCTAATCGTTCCAACAAGATGTAATTACCTTTTTTTTATCTTTATTTGTTTAGGGGTTTTGATATGTTAACATATATGTCAACCCCATTGTTTCTATACGCAAAATTAACACATCGTACGTATAACATTCATTACATATGTACTTATACACCGTAATTTAAACCCCTTAATAGGAGAGATGCATCGGTGAATTCGTAAACATGTTTCGCTCTTTCAGAGGCTGGCTCTGCCAGGATACTCTGAAAGGCACCAACATCTAGCATGTTCACGCGAATAGATTTCATCAATACATCTCTTCTATCTTTATAGAGTTTACATTCACACAACAAATGAAGGATATCTTCAAGCTTAATACATGAATTGCAATTAGAGGACTGTAATTTTTTCATTAAGTATCCAAAAAAATATTAAGTAGCAAAAATTGGTATCAGTAGGTAAGTGATAGTAGTGTTTATAATTCGTTCTTTACCTACGTAAAAGGTAATAAATTAATAGATTGAAAAACTAAAACACGCGTTTTAACGATTAGTGAATTATAAATGCAATGACCAGTTACTTATTATTCAATATTACTAGAATCGATACAATAAAACTTTAATTTACTATACTACTAAACATTAAATAAAAATGTATTAGTTTTGGTTATTTAACTGCAAACATACAGTAACAGTTGCAACAGAATAATGTCTTAGGTATCGGCAATAAATTAATCAATTGTAACTCAAACCCAATACAATTTTGTAGATGAACCTAAATAAATAAAAAGGGTAGAGATTATAGAAACCCAATTTAGTCCAATCTAAAAAAAGAATTTCGGTATTGTCTATCCATTGCTTACTCTGTACTTCACGGCGAACATCGCCCCTGTTTTAATTGCGAATCCGCGAGTTGATTAAGTCAAAGTAATTGCTCATAGTTGGTAGGAAATTGCCGTCATGCGAATATTTACTGCGGTCGAGGTCGACGCGAATATTGTAGGCACGGAGGAATTTTGAGGAAATCTTTTATATAGAAAGGAAAAGATCCAAATTATCAATAAACAATGCCAAGCTAATTTTGCACAATAGCGGACTTATTAATTTTCTTTGTTTTATTATAAACTAGTAAACCCGCCCTCGCTTCGCTTCGGGATACAAGCCCTTAGTACCTCACTCCAAAAATATAAAATCACTATGAAAGAGGACTATTCCATCCATACATTGTGTTTAGGAGACTGTGTTAGAACTTTAGTTGTTTAGTTTGTTAGTAGCTAAGTATATGGACTGGTGTAGGATTGTTAATAATAGTTAGTTGTATTATTTGTTGTTAGTAATAGTCTAGTTGTTGTTGTTGTTAGTAATAGTTCTAATTCGGTCACGGACGTGTTGCTATCCCTAAGTAGTCCTCAGATGGTCGCCACTAAAAACCACCGTTCATATTTTCTGTCACCATGCGCAGTGTACAAAAATGATACGTGAGCAGTTAAACTATGATTACTGTCTTCAACTATCCCTGGACTACATTAGCCTTTTGATATTGCAAATTCCGTATAAATACTTGTAAAAACGTCTGAGAAAAGCTAATATAACGAATAAAATATTTATTCTCACAATCTCGACATCAGGCACTGGTTCAGAAGAAACGAGTATTCGGGACAATGACCAAGGGACCTACATGGTTATCGGAGACGTAAAGAATATCCACAAAACGTAGCTACAAAAGACACGAATGTTGGTAATTTTCTTTTACTATCAGACCCAGGCGTTGTTTGATGTTTGTATATTCATTCTTTTATTACTAAGTATACACAGAAGCCGGATGTAAAATTGAGCGAACAGTACATTGAAAATTAGCGACAATTAGGATGAGTGACGCATGTCCTTTTAAGAAGATAATCTTTATAATATGGAGCAATTATTAATAAAAGTACCTGAATGATCGAGCTTTGGTATTTTTCTTCATTTTTTACATTTGGACTCGAACTGGGGTCGTCTGGTTTCGGGACCGCTCGATTTTCCACCTGAGCTATTATAACCTTGTAGATGGTGGCGAAATTTACCGTCGTATTTGATATTGTAGCAGTTTTTCGTTACCTAAAAACACGGATAAACGACGCTCTAAAAATGTAACCTAGCTAGATCGATTTACCGCCCCTGAAACCCCCTGCATACTAAATTTCAGGGAAATCGTTGCCTGTCTTTATTGTGGTTACAACAATGATTTGTTGTAACGACAACTAGCAACACCAATGCGTTGTCAGTCAAGAAGCTAGGAAGCGATGGAACCGCATCTTGAAAGACCCTATGTCATAGTGGAAACAAAGATGCAGAAAGTACGTTCCACAGCGTACACTTACGTGGGAGGAAATGACGTGAGCACCGAAGTGTGGACGAATGCTAGGTATCCAGGTGATATTGGTGGAACCTGGCGTTACATCGTGATGTGCGATGACGGAAGTCAACCGCGGGTATTACATCAAACAGCTTTTCATACGACCCGAATGGCGCAATGGTTAACACGCCGGATCACCGTTCCGAGGGTCCTGGGTTCGATTCCCAGCGAGGCGGAAATTTGAATGATGAATTTAAATTTTCGTTCTTGGTCTGGGTGCGTGTGTTCTTGTCTTGTGTGTTGTCCATAGCAGCCACGACACAGGGAATCCTAGTGTGGAGCTATGAGTGTGTAGCGTTATTTATTTTATTTATTTATTTCCCATTTTTGTCATTGCATTTTTAAATGCGAACTAATCATAAAATCTAATAGATCATTAATAACAGATTTACTATACAATCTCTTTCAATATTTTTAAATGTAGAAATCTTTCCAAAGTCAACTCATACATATTTACATGAGCCAAAGAGTGAAAAAAGCCGCAACAGCCACGCAACAAAAGGATTTAACATACATTTGTTCGCTACAAAAAGAAGGTATGCCGAAACTTAAGTAATTTCTCATGTGTTGTGCGAAGCCTCCCCTCAAACACGATAAAGGCCTTCGGACATAAGAACCTCAATACAAATAATGATAATGGCTTTCCCTCATTCTCGTAAATACAAGACGTGATATTGAGTAGGTATCTAGAATTGGATAGCCAATATAGTTGAAATTACTGTTTAAACTATTATGCTGTTTTTTTCATGGCCTAAGCAGGCAAACAAATAGTGCTATTATGGTGTTGTTATACCTTTATATAATTGGTATTTTTGACCAACAGGTAGATCGTCGTAAGTTAGTCAGCTATTTACATGATCAATATACACATGCTGATATGCTTCCCAAGCTTATTATCGTCACTACATGACAATAAATCTCCGGAACATAATTTTATCAGATTCAGCAAAAGATGCCAATAAATATTTTTTACTAATTATAAATTTATGGCATTATACTATTATTATGATCTGCGCATGTACGCGTAATGTGTAAAAACGGGTGCGAGATAAGTTGCAAAAAATTAATAACCCGGTTGAACATGACAAGGCGTACCCGATAAATTATACAACAGATCATTGAGCTCAAAGTCGATGGGTTTTTCAAACAGTCGTTATAAGTTTCCCCATCGGCCTACGTCAATATCAAAACAACACCAATATTGCGTCACGGTATATAGATATGCAGTGATAAGTGGTTTGAAAATTGAACTCCCTGACAGGGGGGACAAGGTTCGAATCCTGCCTCTAATTTTCAATAACGATGTGCGTATTAGAGAGTAATTATCACTTGCTTTTTTGAAAGAAAATAATTATCATAAAAAAACATGCACACCGAAGAGTTCTCTATAATGGTATCAAAAGTGTGTGAAGTCTGCCAATCTGCACTAGACCAGCGTGGTGGACTAATGGCCTACACCACTCACACTGAGTGTCTACTGTGACCAACCTAGAACAAGACTGAAATGGGAACTAGGATAGTTAGTCCGGTTAGGAGACGGTGTTAGAACATTAGTTGGTTAGTTTATTAGTAAGTATGAGGACTGGGACAGGGACTGTTAGTGATAGTCCTGTTAGTTGTTGTTAGTATAGTCCAGTTAGTTGTTGTTAGTAAGAGTCTCGTTCTAATCCTATTAATATTATACTTAGATGCGAAAGTTTGTATGAATGTATGAATGTTTGTTACTCTTTCACGTAAAAACTACCGAATGGCTTTTGATGAAACTTTACAATAGTATAGCTTACACCTCAGAATAACACATAGGCTATAATTTATAAATAAATAGTGTGAATTATCCAAAATATATAACTAAATCTTTGAAAACTGAAGGAATAAGTTTCCCGAAGCGAAGGGAGGGCGGGTCGCTAGTTATAAATAAAATCTCATTCTAAAAAAGTGTATCCGGCTCCACACCTTTCTATCTGAACCACAATTGTAGTTTAAACAATTATTTATTACACGGGAGAAATGGTAGTAAGTGCCGTGGCGGGCAGTAGTACCTACTACCCCATTCGGACTCTAAACTCTACTACCTATTAAAACTTATTTATGTCTTGACATTACAATCATCATTAACGAAAATCTAAATTATATGAATTCTCAAGAAAAATATTTGAGAATGACACTTAACATTTACAATAAACACATAGAGAAAAAAGAGCACAAGTAAATATAACACAAACAAAAAAATAAGTAAAAATATTAAAATACAGTTAAAACCAATAGCTGCATATTCGTTGGCTGCAGCCATTTTACAGTTACAAACTGATAAAATACTATTGACATTCCCGCAATACACTAGGCGTTAAAGGATTCTACGCTGCGGAAAATATTTTCACCGACGTGTATGGACTTTTAAACAGTACGTATTGGGTTTAGTTTTGAAACTCTTTTGTATTAAACAATGTAGGATGTAAAAAGTGCAATAACGGAATCATCTCATCAGTTCATTCCCAAAATGAGTTTATTATTTACCTAAACTTGTCACTCTGCAAACAGGATAGTATCTACTAACTGGATTACGAGGTCATCGTATTGATACGTTGTACTCGTATAATTGTAATAGGCATATAAGGTCACCCGGGGCAAATGCAACTAGCCTTATTTCATCTTTTTACATGGCACTAAAAAACAGTGACAGCCAAGTCGTATGAACTGTGAGTCGTGTGACGTATGACTCCCGAACGGGGCGCCTGGGTTCTGCTGTGAAAATTACATGCGTATTAAAAATGATTTATCAATTACTTCGGTGAAGGATAACATCGTCAGAAAACCTACACATCTGTTAGTTCTGCAGAATGTTCTGAAAGGTGTGTAAATTCTGCCAATCCGCGGGTGTACAGCGTGGTGAACTACCTCACATTTTAAGAGGAGACCCGGGACTGTGGGACAGTTATGGGTTGCGAATTTGCGATGATGATGATGATGATGATGAATATAAATAATTATAATAAGCATAATAATTAGTCTTTCTAATAAGACCGACCCAACTCCCATTCGTAGTTGCAATTTATATTATTAACTCACGAAGCATTCGTTTTGGCAGTGCTCCCATTGATATTACTTGTCTAACATGATATATTCGTTTTAACGTAAAACGGCGTAAAACAAACTTTCTTTTGAGCTCAAAATACAAAGTACAAAGTTCCTCCTCAAGTCATGAATCCATCGGGAAATACGCTTAAAAACTCAACAGATAATCTAATTCAGCTTCTATTCTAAAAGAACTCGAGTCTTTTATTCTCCGAGTTCGTAACACAATAAAATGCCAATATTTCGCTTCGTAACACCGAAGCACGTATATTGTGGAATAGTTCAAATGTGTAGTGTTGTAAAGGCAATCAATGAACCCATACTGCAGTTGAGCAGAGGCACGAATGCAAAGTGCTTTGTTATATAAAACTTTTCTTTTTATTGACTGACACTTACATCAATCTCATAAGCTAACTAGAGGCTTAAATATGATTTGTAATATAAAAATACCGCTTAGTATAACAATAAATAAAGCAAATTTTGAAATTCCAACACTAGGAAGCCAAAATTCTCTGTAATTTTGGAATTGATCATTGATGGATTGTAATTGTTTTTTTTTTTCATAACAAATTAAAGAAAAAGTACTTGGTCAACCTAACCCTTACACTGTAGACCGAAGCGACTGGCAACTAGAGATTATTAAATAAGTTATTGCTTCACTGCGGTAATATTAAGGACATTGTTGTGGCTGGCAACCTCACTTACATAGCAAAAGCATTTCCTCTTAAACTGAACAGTGTGAGTGACATTATAATCAAACACCTACGAGGCACGCTATTTCAATCCTCTCGGTATACGTATATTAACAGTGAATGACAATCTTTGCATTGTCATTGACAATGCAAAGCGCTTCGCCCGTATCGGATGGATATACCTACTCTACGAGGGGTTGATATTCCATGAATATTAAAAGTATTAGCAGAGATACATTCTCTGAAGTTTAGCGATTTATGACAATTGTATGTTTAATTATAATGTTAAAATGTGAAAATTTCGAATATTAAAATCTCTTGTGATAAAAGGATTTAGAAATTTCATCTTTTCTCAAACAATTTCGAGACAGGAATTTTTGAAAGCGGCTTCGCGTGCCATATTATTTCTCATTGTAATACTTTGTTGCGACATATACGAGGAATCTATTTACAAATACTAAACCCAATAGGCATTATGTAATTAGACATACAAAATTTTCTAGCTGAGGCCTTGGTGAATTCAACGCAATACATATCCGCCGTTCAAACCCCTTTACATCCTTTTATCCCAGACTGGACATAAAGCTTTGCGAACATTTTATGTAAATAAAACAATGGCTAGTTATAATTCAATTCGAATACCCACTTATATAAAAAGACAACATACGAATTTCTGAATTAGGAACATTTCTGCACATTATTATAAGCCATGTCTTGTCGTGTGTCATTTAATCTAAATTTGTGTTGGAGACGATTGCAAATGTCGTTCAAATAGACTTAATTTTGAAGGAACTGTATACGGCTGGTGTAACAAAATTATGTACACGCAGTCGATAACTTTACGGGACGAAGAAATAGTGGACGCTCTTACAGTTATGAAAGAGAACGCGCTAGGTGTTGAAAAATGTAATTAAAGAGTTAAAGTGAATTATACATTTAGAAATACTTACCATAAGTAATTTCCAGATTAAGTGTTCAATTTTACATAAGCAGCACTTGAGCGGTTCAGTTTTGCGCTCCAAAATTTTAAGAGTTTTAAATCCTACCTTCGAAAGTGCCCTAGGCATTTTATGGGTTTTTTAAGGGTTGAAAGAGGATATAGAGGATAGGACGCGGTTTATTGGGATTATCTCGAAAAATATAGTTAATGTTTTTGAGTAAAAGAATTCAGAATTCAACTGCAGCTTATCAAATTCAGGTTGAGGTGCGTTAAATTTCCATATATTTAGGTAACCAAACTAGGTAAATTCAGCTTGTTCATATTTTTTCGAAGGTCGGGCATTTTTTTATTTTTTTTACTTCATTTCCTGTAGTACACCGATTAGGCACACGGAATGGTGCCGTAATAGAAATGCTATGTTTGATATAGGTTCGCCCGCTGCAAACGTGTTCACTATAATATTAGAAGTGATGGATCTTGTATTTATCGATACGAACCAGAAACGAAGCCGCCAATCTACGGCTTGGTTATTGCAAAATGTACCGATATAATAAAATTGTAATTGTAAAAATATAAAACCCGAGTAAAAATCTAAAAAATCAATGTAGCATCATTACTGAACAATACCATAACAAATACTTACCAGATAGTTTCCTCTGGTATGAGTAACAAGAGACCTAAAATGGAACACGTAGAGTACATGTAGGTGTACTAAATTTCACATCTAACAACTTTATGGAAAAAAATAGTTAAACTAATCAGTATCTTTCCTTACAGCCACAACCTAAGTGAAAATAAACTTAAAGTGATAGAAATTTCCGCTCACCCAATTGTGCTGGCAGCATCGAAGATAACTGTAGAAGACGTGTCTGAGGTGGACTAAGAAGAATAATCAACAGACGGTGAATACTCGCCGTTCTTCGGGTTGTTCGATGGAGGAATGGGGATGGAGGAATTATTACAAACAATTCTTGCGCACATTCTCCAAAATTGATGTAAGAGTTCTCTTACTGTAGATTTTTTTTGTTTGCAAAACATGTTTCACATACCTACAACATACACATCATCAGTTCTCCAGCCAGCCCAGGTAATGTCAACATACAGTAATTAAAGCATAGTATTCCAGACAGCTAAACCAAACATTGTAAGCCTCGAAGAGTACATCCTACGTGATACGGCAACAAATGGATCTAAGAACCTAAACATACAAACTTTTTCCTTGCGAATCATCCAATTCAAGATCCTTCTAACTTGATTAAGTCAAGGTCCCTACAGTACTACCAATTTGTGTAAATAAAGCAATCGTTGATTGCTATTATGCTTCTTATTGGCATTAGTGATCAAAGTTAGAGTAACTCCAAATGAAAAATTTGAAAACTTGTAATATTGCAATTCTCATACTTTTATTTTTATTAATTATAGGATAATGAATTACTACAACTAAGAACTTAAAATGGTCAGTCAGCTAATTTTGATTTTGAATCACACACTAAAAATACACTACGATCTGTTTTCCCAAACGTACCAATGGACGATATAACTATTGAAAAATATCAAGTTGTTGAACATGTACATGTACATGATACATTATGTGACTTAGTACTAAGTAATGGAAACTTTCATGAATATAGTCGAGACTTAAATTATAAAACCCACGACGACATAAAACCTACACGAAATTACCTACGTTGTCCAAATTGTAAAGAACCTCGACCCGCCCTAATGGCGGTCTGCGCTTAGCGCAAACACATTCAAAACTTTTAAGCTCCGACCGTACACAACGCTCCCAAGAATAGAAATGGTAATATGCTTGTACAAAGGAATAATTCATACAAAAAAACATACTTCAGAAATTGTTCATTTTACATCAACGAGTAATAAATTGAGAACATTATCACCACCACATGGGACCACATGAAAAGCACCAGCTTTCGAATATAAAAAGAATCATCAAAATGGGTACTCCCAATAAAAAATAATATGAAGTAACACACAAAAAACGTAATAGATGGTAATGAATACGATAAATTGGATAAGTTTAGGTAGATTATATAGATTGGGTTAGTTCAGGTAGTAGATACATAATTGATTTCATCGATCATAATCTACAATGCCGTATTTCATCGAAAAATAATTGTAGCCTATAGAAAAAGGTTAGACCAGTGTTCCTTTTAAACATTGAGAGATACAAAGATTCTCCTCAAACAACAACCGAAAGCAGTAATTTAATTCAATGCTATAAATTCAGCTGAAAATGTCTGCTGCAACCCGAATTGTTAAATAACCCGACTGTATTCGTATTTAAGCTAGAAAATTATTTAGACAAGCTTTACTTTAAACACGACGATAAATAATGTGAAAATTAATTCCGCTTCAATGCTGTACCATTCTAGACAGCTTTATATTTGTATACCTAAATCTCTGACCAGTTATTATTATTTATTTAAAACACTACAATTTTCACTACGTAAGTATACGAATTTGACTGTCATGTCACTCATGTCTCATATTATTATTAAGGTTATTGGTTTACGTCAGAAATATTATCGCACAATATTTTTTGTGCTATTTAAAATACTGCTTACAACTTTGTATAGTAAAGTTACTTATAATGTACATACTTGCTTAAAATTCTTAAAACTGGTTAAATTGAATAGCTTTATAAACTTTATTTCTCTATGCCATATCATCATCATCTTAACCATTGAACTTAAATACGACGTAAATAAAATACGACGTATATCTTCATTCTATTTCTGTTTTCCAATCCTGTGGCTTTCTATTTCTCAAAACCCATTTTATAGCCTTATTTTACGAATAGGCCGAACACTCGCAAATCTCGCAATGCGATGTATCGTCGCGTCTCATTGCAGGGTGTTGTGTTGTGATCACAGTTATTCGAAAGGGATGGTAATAAAATTTGCAACATTATCTACTGAACGTTAGCTAATTCTTTGGATACATTATACCTTTAATTATATTAAAGTCCAACGTAATGTAAACAATTTACCATTTAAAATTCTACTTTCAAAAAATACAGATGTTTGAATTAGGTAGATATCTATACATATAAGAAAGTTATCGCTGTTTGTAAATGGAAGATATTATATGAAAAAACTAAATGATTTGGTGTCGTGGGACACCAGGTAGGAACGAAGTTCCTTCGGCTACTGTCGCGCCTGCGCACGTCTCATTTAACGCTTTTATTCCACGCATTTTTTCTTACGGTTTTACTATCACATATTTTTCAGTTTGGTCGCCGCAGCAAAACCTATCCCCTCCAAGCCTGCCGTAAGGAACTTCGTTCCAATAAAGATCATTGGGGGCCTTTATTAACGCAACAGAACCCAAAACAACGATTGTTAGATTGTTTACAATTTTCGAGTGTGGGTACTAAAGGACAGGTTTCCGGAAACGAAGATAGGGAGGGTTTACTAGTAAATATAAAAGATTTATTACGAACTCTGTAACAACTTTTCCAGAAAGATAATTATTTTAGATATACATAACAACGACTAAATCGACTGTGAATTAGGAGCTTACTCTCGAAACAGTGGAGCTGAGAATCGAATTGAAATTTATAGGAAGTCATTATGATTGGTAAAATGGGTGGCAGATTATATAAATTCCAATAACATAAATCCATCAAAAGAGAAATAGGAGGAATTGATGTGTACGCAAATCTATTTAGTCCCTATCTTAAAGTATACGGGTATACCTACCTGTAGGTAGCTAAGAATAGGTAGGATAAGGTAAATGATACAAATAAAGCCTACATTCAATTAAATGAATTTCACACGCCTGATATACATATTTTAGTTTGTCATCAATTAAATAATCTCCTGCCAAATACGCAGGTATAGATATAATCTTGGCTCATTGGGTACTTCTTAAGTATTTTTCAGTTTTCACGCAAAGATTTCACTGCTACTGCTCCGAGTGGATGGAATTTTAAAATCAAAGGCAAAAAACAAGAACGTGACTAACACAAACAAAAAATGAAGTCAAAAACATTTAATTTTTTAGTATTACATTAAACCTGTAATAAATGACTTTTCTTTCTCTTTCCTTGTTACAAAATTCTTTTGTACAATGTATGTACATTAACCCAAGAAAATATACGTTTTGAAGATTGAAAAGATCATTGCCTATTCCATTTAAGGCCGCGTATGTTTTTACGCCGGGGGCCTTTTTATGTTAAAACCAGACCTGTGTTCCTCTTACTTCAAAGAGTTCAAATTTCCGCGTGAAAACAAATAAATGAACGGACAGAAAATGTTGGTTAATTACGATACACTTGGTTTTATTTTTCACACATTAAGCAAAAACTCGCATAACAATAGCTTTCTGTGAGAGCAGAAGAAAATTATGAAATAAACAAAACTTATTAAACGAATAAACTCTACACACTCAGAGCCTCACCACTAGGGCTCTTTTTAACCCCCGACACAAAAAGAGGGGTGTTATAAGTTTGACGTCGATGTCTGTCCGTCTGTCTGTCTGTGTCTGTCTGTGGCATCGTAGCTCTCAAAGGATGGACCGATTCGATGCGGTTTTTCATTTGAAAGTCAGTTTCCTTGCAGTGGTTCTTAGCTATGTTTGGTTAATATCGGTCCAGCAGTGTAAGAGTATCAGCTCTTTTCCAAAATTATTTGCATTTTTGGCGTATAATTACTCGATTAAGTGCTTCACGCGTTCCAGTACAATGTTTGAAAGCTGACGTGATCGACTTGGTTCCTAGCTATAATTTATGAAGATCTGTTCAAGCATTTGATTATCATCAGATCATTACAGATTTTCTTTGTCGGGGGTTTTAATGTAAGCATATTACATAAATGATTATTGTCATGGTTACCAGGAATAACACTCGAAGACAAGAACCTTATCTCGTCATTCAAACTTTCTGTCTCGTTGGAAATCGAACCCAGGAGTCTTCGAAAGGCGATCCAACATGGTAACCATTGTGACAAAAGTCATACCAAAAGTATGTTCCTACTTTTTTGTGTGATTTTTACCTACTCGGAACTTAAATAATAACAATACCACGAAAAGTCCAAGTTAAAGACACATCGACGACGGTCAGACACAAGTATACCTACATCTATAGCTATAAAAGACATATTATTTAGAGGACACAAAAGAGGCAATGAAATTGTGTTAACACCGAGTCATGTTTATTGCCTCTCCATTTGTTTTACTCCTTGCTCGTGGAATAAAAGTTTTTACTTCTAATTATCTAACTTTTAACGAGAGAAATGCCGGCAATAACTTGTGTCGTGATTTGTTCTGTATTCATAGAGTTCTGTATGTTATGTTGGTAACGATGTGTAATTTCTTTCCACTGTCAAATATTCGGATACCCAGAATTAGCGAACTTAATTCATTGTCTATCAGCGTTAAGGATAAATGTATTATAGTGAGCGGTATTAAAGCTTTTAAGGATTCGATTTTTTTTTCGAAGTTTTTGATATGTTCGTGTTGTTGTGATACTAGTGCTGATGATGATAAAAAATACAGTGCCTGAATTACACGAGTAGCAAAGTTTCGGGTGCGTGTACTTATACGAGTAGGCACAGGATTACCGAAGCAAATCGAGGTCGGGTTACTATTATTTAGTTTTATATACTACAGAAAAACCTACACGAAATGCGAATCCGATTGACTTTGTCGATTCCTATGTCGATTTATAACACCCGTCGGCTCGGTCGATAATAAACCTGCTTTCCGAGTTGACACCGATATTTACGTGAAAGTAATTTGTTTGTTGTTTATGATTCGATTGTAAGCTATGTTTACGGGGGCGCCAAGAATCTTTGAAGGAGTTTAATTAGTTAACTAATAACCGTGTTCTCTTTGTTTCGGGAAATCGACGACATAAATAAGGGCGCATTTTCGTTGTTACGCCGAGTAAGGCGAGTCCCGCGCGTGCAGACAAACAGACAAAAGACAAAAATTCTAAATTTTGTTGGTATTGTCATACCAACAAAATATACCGATATACCGTAAATAAATATTTTTTTTTTGTTTTATAGACATACATATATTGAATATGTTATAAAGATAGCGATCAGTTGTATATCCACAAATATAAAATTTAGCTCCTAATACTTTTACTTAAATAGCTTGATCAACTATGATCGTCAATTTATTTTCGTGTATACATATATGCTGTACTCATCCTTCCCTTCCGCCGTTCCGCGTACTCAAGTACGTGAACGGATCGTTTCGTGCACACACATATTTAAATGCTTTACTGTAAACAAGGCGTTCAATCATGTCCCGGAACGGAGCTTGTAACTGCATACTCAAGGCTTAAATGTAAGCGTACAAAGTACAATATTATACTTTCGTACGTTATAAAAGCTTATTCTATTTTCTAGTCAACCGCCCTCGCTCCGCCAGTTACAGACATATGATAAATCATACACGCACCTGAAACATTTGATAAAACTGTTTTGGCTCTTGACGTGACCGAACAAATCCGGACATCTGGTGTGGTTGCTGGGATGGTTGTACCAGGGTTCATATTTTATTTTTCTGAAATGTTGTGGAATAAAATGTTTTGTATTGTATTAGTAGATCTTTTCGGTAATTAAATAAATAAATAAATAACGCTACACACACTCATAGCCCCACACTGGGATTCCCTGTCTCATGGGTGCCATGGACAACATGGGACAACACACAAGACAAGAACAGACACACCCAGATCCGTTCATCATTCAAATTTCCGCCTCGCTGGGAATCGAACCCAGGACCCTCGGAACGGAGATCCGGCGTGTTAACCATTGCGCCATCTGGGTCGTCAATTGATCAAAGAATATTATTTTCTCAACTTAATGTATAAATTAAACGCCTGCACGAGTTCAATAGCAATTCGTTCTACGACACTATGAGATATAAGCAACTAATAATTTTGCTCCAGGGAGCACTGAGATGAACATTCATTCCGCTCAAATGCACATTAGTATCAGTATTGCCAGTTAACCCAGTTTGAATTACCTCAAGTCAGGTTAACCATGCTACGAATACTGCTTCAGGCTTCAAGACCGATTCCGTATCCTATTAATTTGGTTAACGCATGAATTGCATTGTAATAAAATTTATTGCTGTGACCTATGCCTATGCCTATGCCTACCTACCTATCTACTGGCACGGTAATTATGATACTATTACCGTGCTACTGGGTAAATATATATGTATATCTATTTTTATAATTTTGCGACCGCTAACGAGATCTGGATTCAAACGCACTTCTTATTATTAACCGGCTTAAAAAAAGAGGAGCTTCTATGTTCGACGCCTATAATTTTTATGATATGTCTAGAGTTTCTCCGTCACTTATAAAATATATTCGAAAGCTGGTGGTCTATTACATGGTAGAAATGGTACTTAGTACCGTGCCGGGCGGTATTACTATCCCCGGCGAACTCTGGGCTCTACTAACTAAACTATACTTCTTTTTTACAAATAATATGTAATATACTTATGTATATACCAATTCTAAATTTAGTTGCATAAATTTGTAATATTGTAAGAATTCAGAGCACGTCATTCCGTGTTCCAAAACTTTCAGGAAAGTATAAGCGTGCCGTGCCGTCTGGATAACACAAAGTGTTATTATAGGTAATTAAATTGTTTGTTCATAGTTTGAGATAAAAAATGTAGCAATAGTTATTTAAACCTAAAGGTCAGTGATATACATGTAATTGATTTAGAAGCCCGTGCTTCGAGTCGAGGGCAGATGAATTATTTGCCCTACCTCTAACCAACGCTGCCCTACCTCACATTCGACTCTAACTACAGCCCTGAAAGGATGAGGATATGAGATCAAGGCGTTCCCCAACCCAATTTGCAGAATATAAAATGTAACTGTGGACATGACATAAATAACAACATAACTTAATTCCAGTCCATTTTAATAATCTATTATTAAAAATAAATTATTTACCTAAATCAAGTCAGATGGAAATAGGTACGTTTAATAACAAGTTGTATCCAACCATTGTCTTCGTGTAGCAAATTTCGGTTTCATTTTTGGGCTGTCGAACAAGGAATCGTGGAATATACATTTGCCATGAAAATGGGAAGAGCGGAACATACAATGAAAAAAGCGCGTTTAAATAACTAACAATACTAAAGAATTAGCAATTTAATAAATTTAATAATTTAGTATTACAATTATTATGATTTAATTCAAATTCTAATAAAACACAAGAGACAAGTAAATTGTTTTGTTGCACATATTTGCAAACCAATTATAATTTATTCTGATAGATAGTCAGGTAATACATAAACAGGTACATAACGAATCAGAAAATATATAATTTGCATTTTTATGTTACATATTTTAATAAAATCAACGCCCAAAATGTTAATGGGAAATAATGGTAAAAGTTAAAAGTAAAAAAATATAAGTTGGATCGAGTGCAAAGTTTTAATAAATAGACCAAAAGTTCTACTTACTAATCATTCTACGCCGCTAGGCCGGACTTCGTTTAACGACACTGATTATATAATAGTTTCAAAAGTTTCCTTCACTTTTAACTTACCACAAACTAGTCGAAAAATTACAGAATATAATGAAAACACAACATCTGTCGAGGTTCTCTTATATTTTAACTCTCAATATTAGTTCGCAAAGCACTTAGTCTCGAGGGCACTTCACGCAGTGAGTGTCCCAAACCGACTGAGCCGTATCCGGGGTGGCTTTTCCCGATGTGTCATTTTCTACAAGGGAGATCTCATTTCAAAGGATGGCGAATTCGCGATTTTCTCTTGTGATTTAAGCGCCATCTGGTTACACTGCTAAATAGGTTGCGAGGAATTTTATATGAAATAAGCTCTATCTAGCGGCAATTCTAAAAACAACAGCAATTGTATTAAACCAACATTTCTTAGTAAACTTTATAATGCTCAACAGAGGTCACTGCTGGTTTAGACTTTACTGTTCGACACTAGACAGCACTGCAGCTGCAAGCGTTTCGTCTGCCGCTCGTTTTCCTGATAAGATAAGATTATAGTTAAGTACTTATACATAATTATATTCAATGATAGTATGTATAAGTAAAATAACATCTTTGAATTTATTATATTACGCCCTGGAAAATTGCCGACACATAATTAATTATACTAATTAATAAAAGTTTAATATTTTAAACATTATATAAGGGGAGTCTTCAAAAAGAGAGTAGGTAATTACTTAAAGGGTTTTTACTAAGTTAGTGCGCTCAACAACTTAAATTTCATCGCTCTTGCCATCGCGAAGGATTCCGTGGGATTGTAAATTCTATGTAAAGAAAACGCTTTGGAGAAATTTATGGAAAACTCTTAAGTGCACAGGTTTTCTCACAACGTTTTCCTTCACTGAAACAATAATAATAATTTAATTTCTAATATGAAAATAACTTTAATATAGACTAGTGGCCCCGCCCTCGACTCGCGTCACTCGCTTCGGGAAATGTGTCGTGAATTTAGGCATGATTCTTTAAACGGATATAACCGATTGAAATCACTAAATGTTAAGTGACGCTCAATATATTAGTAAAAACCGCACGCAAATCGGATAAGCCGTTTTGGAGATTACCGCGTACAAAGTCACAGACAAACAGAAAAATAATACTAAAAATCATTCTTTTATTCTCTATTGCGTTAATAAAGACCCCCCGTAAAAGTTTTTCTCATAATTATATCTTCCATGAACAGACAGCTACCAGTTATAAATTTATATTATTTGTATATTGATTTTGATGATTCAAGATTCGAACCCAGAGTTAGTTGCCCCTGTGCCAGACCAACCAGTATCAAACAGTTACCCACAAATGATGTTCACAGTCCCTAATACATGTCTATGAGTGAATTGCCAGGGAACTGAAACATTTGTAGCCAGTTAATCTTTCCCTAACGTCCATTTACGCTATTTAATTGCTCCCTTCCTCAAGATTTACTGGAGATGGCTATATGTGTCGATAAATTGGTAGGCTACCTATAGTCCATGCTGGTTTTCTTTGCCTTTCGTCACTGTGGTTTTTGGTGCGGTTTTGCTGTTTCTAATTATAATACAGATACAAATACAATACAGAATATATAATACACAATATTTCATTTAGATATATTGATTTATCTAAATTATCTATCTTATATTTGTTATATTATTTTATAAGAAGCTAAGACAAAACACTTCATACTTTTAGTAAGCTTAGCCTCATAGTAAAATAGGTAACTGCAGAGGTCAAAGTAAAATATTAATAGTTCATTGCGATATTATACAAATAGTTATTAATGTGATTGCATAGGAAAGACAATAGTTTGAGAGCTATTGTAAAGTTTTAGCGATATCCTTTGTTTTAGAGTACAAATATAAGCAACACGTAATAACCATTACATCCTGTTTATAATGAGGTTCTCAATACAATAAAAACACTTTATTGTGCACCTGTTTTGAAATGTTGTGTGGAAAATAAAACATTTAACATAGGTACCTTTTTACACTTTATATTTTACATACCAAAAAAAATATATTGATAATCTTAACATAATAAAATGAGAAATGAAATGAAATGAAAAATAACGCGCGTGATTGATACCTATAGTATAAGCTGTTACCCGCGGTTTGGCCATACGAAAAATTTTCTAAGAATTAATTTTCATACCTTGTTTGAAACGTTAAAACAGATGTTTCATTTTTGTATCCAGAATCCCAAACATAAAGTGACAATTAAAATCGGCGGAATTTCAAACCAACTTTAACCCTGTTAAATCTCCTTTGGGATTTAATATCTTCTTAACTGATATCTCCTACTTCTAAACTATCTAGCTAGATAGCAAAAATGCGATAGGATCCAAAAATCAAGTGCATAAGTGTATCAGTGACTCCTTTATGAATAATGAATGATTCTGAATTGAATCTCTCTGTTAAATTTCATCTTCATAGATCAAGTAGTTTTCGAGATTTCGTGTTCTATCAGAAATAGAGATTGACAAAAAAATCTGAAGACCGTTCAAACTAAAACAATATTGTAATATTACGGTGGAAATCATAACACTGAGCAACCATGAATAAAAAAAAGTAACCCAGACTCGTAACGCAGGCGGGTTCAAAAATAGCAATATTTTGAAATTTGAACTTGCGATCCTGCGGCGTGGCCCATTGCTACGAAACTTAAAAAGAGCTACGCGCGTTTCGTAGCTGTTTAGGTTAAGTTACAGAAAACCTTGTAGCGGAACTTTTTGAAGTGAAAATTCTTTAGCGGCGTTGTGCACTTTCTGGGACGGGTAAAAAATGTTAGACTCGCGTACAGACCTACGTGTCCTGACGTAAGATTTATTTTAGAATCAAGAAGCTACTCAGATACTTTGTAATAAGGTTCCTTTTTAACTGTCAGTGATGAATGTTATTTATAATATGCTATGGCAACGTTAACGGACGGACCGGCGATTTATAATCGAATAAAATCGAATAAACAATAATATGTTGCAGAACAACGTCTGCTGGGTTAGCTAGTTATTTATATAATACATATACATTTTCAAAATATTTAACTCAGACTGTCTATTCAAATTTCTTGTAACTTAGCATCGCCACTAAAGGCTACGGCGTAGCAAAGAGAATAAGTGATAAATATAGAATTTTCTATAATTTGTGGTAAATTGCCAATTATGGCGGGAACAATGAAATGCATTCACGGTATAAGCTACCTTTGGCGCGAACCTAATTAAAGTGGTACCCAATGTTTATTAATTATCTTCAATAAATTATTTATAGTAGGATTTTCAACTGAATTAACTGAAATATTTTTACTTTGTAATTACTACCGCGGATTAGTGGTGGAGTAGTTGTTCGCCTAAACCACAAAAAAATACTATATTTCTAATAAGCAAGTTTAGTGTGAACATATTTTTTAATTACGTACCTACTTATACGTAATTTTGTTTAGTGACTGTTGATGTTGTTGTGTAATATTGTACAATAATGAGTTATAACGTGAGCGTTTTAGGCAGATAAATGCAATATTATTATGATGTATGCTCGTAGGAGATATCGCGAAGAAGCCCGTATACGTGTGAAATTAATGTGATCATTGTCCAGCTAACCTTAGACTAAAAATAGATTTAGGAAGAGTATGTAAACACAGTCACTATCATAATAATATCATCACACTCGTACATGTCAACATAAAACTGTTATCTAAACTACATAATATTATGTCTGGATATTGCAGATATTTGAGAAAATATTTTAGTAGGGGTGTTTATAAAACTGCAATAGATTAGATACCATAACCATGATTTTATAGCATTTTGTTTGTTTGCTTGTTAGTTTATCTGTGCATTTAGTTCCCACTAATTTTAGAAACGACTGCTGTAACCGTTCTGAATGCGATTTACTCTGATAGGTATTTATGTATTGTAGTATTGGGGAACATTAATGTTAGTTTAAATAAATTATCAATTTAAATAATCTCGTCTAATCATGTACCTATTATTTAATCGAGGGTGAGTACAAACTCAGAACCAACTTATGCCTTAGGCATAGGTTTCCCGAAGCGAAGCTAGGGGTTTTACTACTTTATAAATATTTATTTCAAAACTACATACTTAATTAGCAAAACGGAATAAATTAGTAAACTTTGCATAATTATGTCAACGTAGTTAATACGAACATATAATTATGTATTATGAACTTAGTACGTACTTCTTACGTACGTAGCTAGTTAAAAGTATTTCATCTAATCATTCGTGAAATAGTTGCATTTGATACAAAAGTCCCCGACTTAAATTATAATAAAAAAATTATGTTTTGAAATTATATTAAGTAGGTAAGTTCATGAGAAGTCCTGTATGACGTTGAATTCTCATCGAAACCTTGTTTTCTAAGTAGGCAAAAAGAACATCTTAAGTTGATCGGTTTGCATGTGGAAAAAGTCTAATTGACAGTCTAATTTTAAGTTTTTTGACTTTTAATTACTTTAACTGACGACCCCGCAGCTTTGGTAGTGACCCTGCCTGCGAAGCGAGGGGTCCCGGGTTCGATTCCCGGCCGGGGCAGATGTTTAGGTGACAGATAAATGTTTGTTCTCTGGTCGTGAGTGTTAGTGATGTGTTATTCGTGTTGTCAGGGAATCCTAGTGCGAGGGTATGAGTGTGTTAGCGTTTTAAAATTAGACGAAGTTACGGAAATCATTACGATAGGTAGGTTACTAACTACAACTTTCAAATTCTAATAACATACGTCAGGTCAACCTAAAGCATCGTATATTCATATTATTATCACCCAGTAATCGTACAAAGTTGTCTATAATATAGGTATAAAATTATAAAATGTCATGCAGAATAACAAGTTTGATCATTGTTGTTGATAAATAATGTGCCGTGCACCAACGCACCACGTGCCGGCTGCTACGTAGTGCGATGTGAAGGCCACTCGCAGGAGCCTCCACGACGATAAAGCATCACAACAATTTGGGAGCATTGTTGAACCGCAAACGGCTGTCAGTGCCGTCAGCGAGGGCGACTAGTGCGAGTGCGGCCGTACGGCGAGCGTCGGCGAGTGCGGAGTGCGGCCGAGATGGGATGGCGACCTGAAGCGGTCACACGACGCCACTTCTCTATCAGCGCCCTCCGTCCCCCCGCCCGCGGCCAGCGAGGCGCCGAGCGGAATTCGCACGGCAGCCGCGCCTCGCGCCTCGCGACGCGGCTCTGCTCTGTTCACTTCACGTTTAGTCATTCAGTGTACTGGCGACCGCTCGCGCCCGAGGACGATTCGACGCGCCGCGGGCATCGCACTTATTACGCAGTAGCGAACTCTCAACACCGCGTGGATTTCTCCGCTCTCGGTTCGGTTCTCGATACGGGATCGTGAACTGCTCTTTCTCGAATCGGAAAATTACTATGACCGCGTCTTCGAACTTTTGACACCCAGTGATAACTGTTATCAGTGCGAAAAAGTTGCCGCAAAGTGCGATCCGAACCTTTGTGGGACCGATCGGTAGTGATCTTCGGGACAGTCGGTGACCACCGTAGGCGACACGACGCGTTGTTGCGAGCCACGTTACAAGGTTATCGTGCCTCTAGCCCGCCAGTGATGAATTGGAAAATCGGCGCGTAGTCGCTCACGTGGTGTGCGCCCCGCCCCCGCCTCGCTCCGCGCTTATATTTAGCGAAAATCGCCTCTCGGGAGCGGTCCGACGGCAGACGCGCTCGGCACACATCTCTGTTTATGAACATTAGCGAGACGCCACATGTTATTGGCTTCGTATAACGAAGCCGATAAGGAGAAGTTAGATAACCTCTACGGATCGCGGTCCGGATCCGACGACGTTCTAGAAATAGAAAGAAGTCGGACGAGAAATATTTGTGGGCGCGCTGTGATGGTAACAGCCGTCGTGGGTACGCGCCGGTGAGCGCTCGAGTCGACACACCCATCGAAAAATTCCACTGCTTGCGTTATCGTAGCAGCGAGATGTCTATTCCGGGGGGCGGCAGTTACCCCAGTCCATGGTCCTCTCAGACGGCGCTCTCTGAGTTGGAGGGTGCTATGGGGGAGCTGGAGCCGCTGGGAGAAATGACCGAAGTCGGGTTCGAGCCGCAGACGCGCGCCCGCTCTAACACGTGGCCGTTACCACGACCTGAAAACTATATGGACCCGGGCGATGACGGTAGTAAGAAGAACTCCAATCAAAATCTATCCGGTAAATACTTTTTGTCCTCTAGATCGTTTGTGAGGTCGCACTGGCGATATGCGCAACAATTTATACCGGCCCACGTATTCACGACTATTAAACTACGAGTAAATAGCTACGCTATCTTGTGATTGGGAAAGTACGTTTAAATATTGTCCAATGTAGGTACGTATAAAATTAAATATTGTCGAATGTTTACATCCAAATTATAAACGGATAAGTTACTAACCGCAGAAATCTCAGTAAGTAAATAGGTATGATAAACCAAAATTAATTGAGTATCGAGAAATTTACAATCACTTGAATTAAAATTCTTTAATTAACTCATTTAATCAGAATAGTGTTATCTAAACAAAACTTGTAAACAATCTGAGTAGGTAGATAGTAGGTACATTCCGTACATAGGTATAACATTTTTAATGATTGCTATTTCTAGTGGTTACGGAAAAGACATGAGTAATGATGAGAGCCAGTATTATGCATTCGTATTCGTAACGAGTCTTATTACTGATTCGATTGCTAGCTTAGACATAGACTATCAATGATGGACCTTTCAATGTCAAGGTAATTCAAATAATTCACATGAACTTTAGTGCGAATCTTGAAAAAGAATAGGTACATTCACATTATTTACAAATAGAGCGGGGTCTGCGCTCGAAATTCGACCGTAATTCATTATGACAACGCGTTACTTTTCATTGACACTATGATATACACGTGTCAAGCGCATGGTAATGTGCATAGAGTAACATATTAGTTCCATATAGACGGAGGTATTAGGACTTTTCTGTCACGAAAAAGCGTTATGACTGCATTGTTGGCGATAAACTCAAAAACTACTGAACAGATTTCATCAATCATGCGGTTTTCACCAATAGACAGAGGGATTCGTGAGGAAGGTTTAGGGATATAATATATTAAATTTTTGTGTAAATTGGTTGAAATATGAGGATAATTGATAAGAAAGTTGGAAAAAATCAGGCCGCCTCGGAGCTTTCGGCGAAAACGCTGCCTAATCCCGTTGAGATTATATCTAATACCTTTAAACGAGCAATTCTTGTATATATATATAATTGGAATCTCGGAATCGGCTCCAACGATTTTCATGAAATTTAGTATATAGGGGGTTTCGGGGGCGATAATCGATCTAGCTAGGAATCATTTTTAGAAAATGTCATTTTATTCGTGTTTTTGTAGTCCCAATTTAAACTGAAAAATATGACTCTTCCTGACATCTATTGGCGAATAATAATACTTTTTTGTGAGCAACTAATTGAGTTAACGACACAACAGCAGATGGCGTTGTTAAGTAACACGAAGTCAAAAAACACAATTTATAAAAAAAAATACCGAGCAAAGCTCGGTCATCCAGATATTAATTATATAATGGGTGGAATTAATTATATTCCTATTTACCTATAGGTCTGCAATAAAATCCCCGATAGCATATGTCTATCTTTTAAGAATAACTTACTATATCCATTGTAAGTTTTAAAAAAATGTATACGTACTTGCGGTAATTGGAAAGCTATTTAGAGGGACACAATATTAATCCTTATCGACTTAAATATTATGTTAGCCACCTTAAGCATTTCAGGCAAAGAATGATAAGCCACCATATAATTTGAATGGATATGTTAGTAGGAATAATCGCAAAATCAAAAGTAACGCGCGTCAAAATAAATCCGTGCGCGGGTTATGTTTAACAATTTTGGAGTGAGGGTACTAAGGACAGGTTTCCCGAAGCGAAGCGAGGGCAGGTTTACTAGTACTCGATTAAATACAGTACGATAAAATCGAATTGTGTACTGGGACACATAGTAGAACTGAAACTTCAACGGACAAGTGGAAAAACGAATATAATGTGCTATAACTTGCACTGCCTCCTAATCCCTTCATATTTGGAGATACGCAAATAATATTTTGTATACTTAACAATTCTAAGGTTCCTAAATAAATTCTCTAACTGTAATTCGAAATGAATTGTCAATTATTATCCGCCATAATTTAGCGTTACAATACGGATCACATTCAGTGATAAGACCCTTGTATCCTAGTTCTATCTTTGAACGTAAGTCTTAAATTTCCATATTGTGTCGTGGGAACCGCCTAAGCCAGCACCATAAGAATCACCTTCCGTGTTAGATTCTGATGTTCTCAAATCTTGCAACATTTAAAGGTCGTAGTCCACAGCGGTCAAGCTCTGATTATGTCCGACTTTTATAACATAATATTCAGCAAGTACCTGATTAGTATTTTTTATTAATTACACAATTAATAAATTAATAATTATATTTTTTTATTACAAAGTAGATTTCAGAAACTTTTCCAAAAGATAGAAAGAATTTTAAATAATCTCAAATAATGAGCAAATTAATATATTTCTCATCCAAACAAAATCGAGCTATTTGGCCCGATTTGTCGACCCAGCAAATAGAATACGTTGCCCCCGTATCAATGTCGTGAGGTATTGTATTACATGCGTAATAAGCATTTTACACTGACAAAACGGTATTAACCTTTCTCCTATGTAAAGATTGCATACCTCAACATCACATGTCACAATACGTTGTCAGCTGGGGTTGGAACTCTCGTCATCCATCCATCCAAGAGCCTTAAGCCAGATACATATTATTTTAAAAAACATGCTTCATAATCATAAGCATGGAGCATTCGTTGACGTTGAGTGACCCACTCGTGGACGACACACCTCCCATTCGTCGATGAAGCGTTGATCGCCGAACCGAACTTCGGAGTCGGAACGGTGTTGAGTCGACCTCGAATTGGTGTAATGTGCGCAATCCTTTACCCCGACGAGAAAGTCCTCGCAAAGCTCTGAATAGATGACGCTGCTTGAATTTGAAACAACCGTATATGTGACGTGTTTAGAACACTCTTCGATATATCGTAGCACGATTTTTTAAACCATATTATTATTCGTCTGCTTTTTCAGTTTTAGGTTTTTGGGAAATAAGTGAATACACCTTCTACTACTTTTACGATTTTGTTATAATGAAGTTAAATATACATAATCGATTTCTTTACATGTAAGATATAACTGTACGTATTAGGTATTGTAGATTTAAGTATGTTATCCTGATAGACAATACTGTCCCATATAGAGACTCTTACATTCATCGTACCCATCGGTCTGCCTATTGCCGATATGAATTAATGATGTTACTTGATACGGTGATACCTAATTATATTAAAATGTAATTTTGTATTTTTTTCTTATTTTCGTAAGGATATGAAATATAGTAGGTATTAAAAAGAAAAATATACACTAACAATGCATTAATTACAGTAATGAAATAATTATTTACCTAATCTAAGAATACCAAATCACAGTTGTTACATAATATATACCTGTTACTTATCACTAGTATTAGTTCTTAAAACATATTTGAAATTTTACGTCTTTTGGATTACTGGATGTTTAAAAGTAAACCTAAAATCATTGAATCCATATACCTACATAGTTTCAGTCTGTATGTCACATGCAGCCTAGCAAGGGGATTAGGCAAGGCCACAGCCGGTCCACAGGATTACGAAAGAAAAGCAAACAATTTTATTTACTAACTGTTTAAATTGCAAAGTATTGATTTAGCAGAGACTGTTAAAATTGCAACATAATATATGAGACAGGTGTTTAATACCCGCATAACAATACACTGTAGGAACACTTACTTATATTATTATAATAACTTTGTTTTTCTACATTTACACATGCACTAGAATTTCGCGTTTCTGAGAACAAATATCTGTTACAGTCATGTCTGTCCTGACCGAGAATCGAACTCGGGACACTTCAATCGGCAGCTATAAGTATAAGCTACAGCATTTGCATACTGTGCCATAGTCTGACACTTCGGTTTGGACGTAAAAATATTGTAGAATGAGATATAAATATTCTGTTAATAACAGTAGTAATTAATATGTAGTATGAAACTAAATTGAATGTAATTGAAGTTACAATAAAGTAGTAACTTAAGTCAGTTATATTTATTTTTCATTTTTCCTTTACTATAGTGAACGAAAAATTTGACAACATATTCATAACGATAATACCTATTCATCATTATTTCAGTATCACTTGCTTCGGTGAAGGAATCTTGCACACCTAAAAGTTCTCTATAATGTTCTGAAAGGTGTGAAGTCCGCTTATCCGCACTTGGTCAGAGTGGTGGATTACGGTCTGTAGGTACCCCTCAAATTGTGATCGGAGACCCGTGCCCAGCAGTGGGGAAGTGATAAATTGCGATGATGATGATTAATAATTTATTTAACACCACTATTATGGCCTGACTGCACCATTAACCCACTACAGATCATGGGTCTCGTAACTGAGAAGGCCTAGAACATATTACACCTCGCTGCTCCATTGCGGGTTGGCGGAGGGCTCAGTGGCCAACCAAAGTGACGAACAAAGTTTTTACGCCGCACGAAGGCATATGACATGACTTATCAAATGATAACAACCTATACCGACTGCTTTACGTGCCCTCCAAAGCACGAAAGCGATAGTCAACCACGCGGGCCAAGTTCGCACAACGTTTCTTCACGAAGCAAGTGA
Source organism: Ochlodes sylvanus (assembly GCA_905404295.2). NCBI lineage: Eukaryota > Metazoa > Arthropoda > Insecta > Lepidoptera > Hesperiidae > Ochlodes > Ochlodes sylvanus. The sequence continues at coordinate 4,251,377 of FR990131.1, read as the reverse complement.
TTAAAATTCTAATACGCACACCACCATTGAAAATTCGATTTGCCTGCAGAATTTAATCCCGGGCCCTTCGGTCGGGAGTCCCATGTTCAAACCACACGGCTATCACTGCACTGATCTAATAATACTATTCAGTAATACTAAATGAGATTACCTTCTCGCATTACATCATGGAAAGCGAGAAGGTAATGTTGCACCAAATTGTTTTGAAACATGATAATTGAGTAACCAATACGTAATTAGGGCAATTAATACACCGTAGTAACTATAACAGCACGTATTTAGGGAATTTAGTATTGAAATCGAATGAATGCCTTCATCGCACAACTGATTGAGCTCGTAGCCACCTGGCGTTAAACGAAGACCGGTTTATAATAAGCGACAATCAGGATTGTGTGATGCGTAAGAGGTATGAGGTAGGTAGAGATAAAGATATAAAAAATACAGCAAAGTAATTTATAGAATATAATACATTTAGTGTGGCGTAATAATTCGGCTTCATCATCACAACCCATAACTGTCCCACAGCTGGGCACGGGTCTCCTCTCACAGTGTGAGGGGTATAGGCCATAGTCCAAAACGCTGGCCAAGTGCGGATTGGTGGACTTCACACACCTTTGAGAACATTATAGAGAACTCTCAGGTGTGCAGGTTTCCTCACGATGTTTTCCTTCACCGAAGCAAGTGATAATTAAATATTAATACGCACATAATTTTTGAAAATTAGTGGTGCGTGTGCGGGGTTTGAACCCGGAGCCTCCGGTTCGGCAGTCCAACGTTCAACCACACGGCTATCACTGCTAATTCGGCTTATTCAAAATCAATCCATAGGGATATTGCTTAGGTTTGTAGTATGCATCACTTTTTTTTGCAACCGTCAAACGAACAGACGAGCCAAGTGCCAATGCGCAACGCTTAACCGATATAATAATAATATGTACATTGCGAATAAGGTGCCTAGTCCTGATTCGCAAAGTAGGTATTGTATTATAAATTTATAAGTAAAAAAGAGGCAGATATATGTCACTACCGCGCGAAAAGTGAGGAATCCATTTCGACTAATTGACGTAATTTTGATTTAGTTTTTTAGTTGTCTCTCTTTCGCATCCATAATGGGAGCGGATCAAAAGTGCAACTCTAGTTTTTTTTATGGTATTAAGGTAGCAAACGAGAACGAGGATGCAGCACCACCTTCCGCTGCCGCCCATGACAACTGTGACCGACTTAGGAAAAGACTCAAATGGGGACTGGGATAGTCCGGTTAGGTGAGACGGTGTTAGAACATTAGTTGGTTAGTTTGTAAGTATGAGGACTGGGACAGGGACTGTTAGTGTAAGTTAGTCCTGTTAGTTATTGTTAGTAATAGTTCAGAAAGTGTAACCGGTTCTACACCGGTTAACGGTTGTATGAACGTACCTAACAGTTATAATATAATATCTTTGTGGCAAGGACGAAAAAAGTGTAAGATCTAACTTTTAACTTAGTAAAATTCATAATAAGAGTGAACGGATTATATTCGCATACCGAGCAATATTAGTTTCCTCCAATAAACATATCAAAAGTACAAACTAAACTACAACGTACACATTTTAGGGTAGTTATGGAAACTGTTATAACTAGCGCCATTTATTAATATTTATATTTTTTCAAAATGAATTTATTTTACCCTTATACTATTTAAATATTGTAATAATAAAAGTGTTATAAAATCATTATCAAAATATGTTTATTTTCATAAGGTTTTAATAAAAGCACAATTTTATAACCATTCCCTCATTTATTTTATTCTTTCTATTTTATTTAATACGTATCCTATATCTCTAATACGCCTCGTTATATTAGGCATTTTACCTCGTTATATTATTCATATCCTAGACGAGAAAACGCAGGAAGTAAATTGCTGATTAGTTATTTTTATCAGTTAACTCATAAGTTTCGTGTTGACCCCATTTTATCTTTGAGATATGTAACAAGTATTTAATTGAAAATTTATGATAACTACAATAACAACGAAATTGTACTTTTAAGTTTTTTACTGATTCTCTAAAATATCCTATGAATCTTTTAAACTGCGGAAACGAATGTATACTAGGTATGATTAACTAACGAATTTATCTAATTATGTAGTTTTTTTAGTTGTTTCTGCATGATGCCACAATCGATAAAGTAACAGACAAAAATTTCATTTTGGCATCTATATTCACTCGATGTCAATGTTATAAAAACTTTATGGACGGGATATCTAATTTACAACCAAACTAATTAGTTACATTATAAGAATATATTGCCTATTAGAACATTTCAACTTTGTGTCCGGGACAAGTATGACAAACAGGGCTACCCATTATCGAACAGTAAAACTAAAAAAGTTGACACATAAATAGTGAAACAAAGGTGAAAAAAACATCGCTTTGTTTATTCCAAATTCATTTAATTTAGGGATAATAAAATATCTGAATGCCCGACGAAACCTAGTTTCTTATTCTGTTTAAAATAAAATATTTAATTGGCATCTTTACAAAACGTTCGAGTATTTACAAATAGTACAAATACCTACATAAAATAAATGAATTGACTTTGATTTTTGTGTTTGTATTAAATGTAGACGGAGAAGAGTATAGACTAATCACCGACCACACAGCCAATAGACACCTAATGTTTGATTTTCCGTATTGAATGTATTCTGGCAACTAGCTGAGATAAGACGAAGCGGGTTGACTGGCTAATTCAACGCTGTGATTGGCTAATTCAAGGCCACACGAAACGTTGGAAAGAAATAGATTAATTTAAGCAACGGGAAAGAATGAGACGGCACGAATTTACATCGTTATAAGCCAGATGTGTTGACAGAAGCCATTCGCCTGTTATTAGGAGTCTATTGGCCTTAGAGTATATAGGTACTTTACTTTTTACTCTAAGCTATTGGCTGTGTGGTCGATGATACTAATGAATGCTATCTATCGCATTCACACAAGCAAAGCAATACACTACATTCAGTAAAAAATAGGAACAACTTACGCCAATGACACGAAACAAACGAGACAGAATGAAACTATGTGTTGTATCACCTTTGGTCTGGTACAAAATGTTTTTCAAGGAAAGCACAGTTTCTAACAAGCAAATTTGACAGCTGATGTCAAACTTTTTTTGTGCAACATACAATCGTTCTTTCTCGTGCTTCCTCATGTCTATATCGTTCTCTGTGTACGGTATCAAATGATATTTTTTTTCCAGGTGCTCCTCCTCTACCTTCGTCGACCCTCGCAAAGAAGAACTCTTCTAGGAGGAACGCGTGGGGCAACCTCTCATACGCAGACCTCATCACGCAGGCTATTAACTCCGCGCAAGACAACCGACTCACCCTTTCCCAGATATATGAGTGGATGGTCCAGAATGTGGCATACTTCAAGGATAAGGGAGACAGCAACTCCTCAGCTGGATGGAAGGTCAGTGAAAATTTGGATTTAAATAAGGTGGAAAAGTTGGATATCATTATTAATTATAATGAGTAGGTATTGAGTTAAAAAAAATGTTTTCTTAATTATACACTAACGAGACCTATTTGGTTTTTTTGACGTTGTCTTTAATTAGGACTATATCGTTAAAAATCAATAATTTTAAAATGGAAATGCGATTAAAAATTACATTACATTTCAACGACATTGTAAAGTATAGTAATAAATGTAACCATTCAATTGATTTTAATATTTACTGATATAATTATTACAAACTACAAAAGTATCTAATGAATAAAATATCAGTAGGACCGCTCTACCGTTTTACTACCGCCCGCCACGGTACTAGTACCATTTCTTCCGTGTAATAATTGTTTTAACAGCAATTGTGTTCCGGATATAATGGTGTGGAGCTGGTTACACTTTTTAGAGACGACCATCTCAGTCCTCAAGGATAGCAACGCATCTGTGACCATATTAGAACAAGACTCTCACTAACTATAATTAGAGGACAATTACTAACAATAACTAACGTCTCTAACCATCACTAACAGTCCCTGCCCCAGTCCTAATACTTACTAACAAACTTACAAACTAATATTCTAACACCGTCTACTAACTGGACTAACCATCCTAGTCCCCATTTGAGTCTTGTTCTTGGTCGGACACAGTTGTCATGGGCGGCAGCGGTAGGGTGGTGCTGCATGCTTGTTTTCTACCTTAATTCCATAAAAAAGCAATAAGAAAGAAGTTACAAGTCGCTATTCAAATTTCTTCGCTGCAATATTCGAATGCCGACGAGTAATTTTCGACGGAAACATTTTTAAGGGAATTCTGGACGTGAATCCGTTGGCCGATGTCCATTACGCGTCCACTGTGGCATCTCGCCACCAACAAACACATTATTAGTTACTAGAAAATGTAAAATTGAGATCCTCGTCACATCCAACTGCGTAAATGCAATTAACTCCATTGAATACTAGTTACTCTTTGTATAATTGTACATACAAGTAGGTAGGTACGTATAATATCATCATCATTATCATCACAACCCATAACTGTCCCGTGCTTGGCTCGGGTCTTTTCTCACAGTGAAGAGGCCTTAGTCACGGTAATAGTATCATACAGTTCCATCTTCATGCAAACGGTCGGAACGCGAATCATACCTACGCGCCTCGGAGTTTAGTACACACTAAGTACACAACAGCCACAGAAGCGCCATAGGGACGATCGAAAGCGTGGGTATGTAATCAGGAAACGTGCGTATTCCCTACCCACTTACATTCACTACAACTAGAAAGAGGCGGCCCTAGCGCGCGGGGCTGTAGGCAATTATTTCAAGGACAGGGCCGACGCAATACTGTATGATACTATTACCGTGCCGTAGTCCACCACGTTGACCAGGTGCGGATTGGCGGACTTCACACCTTTGCACCAACTGTGTCAACTTCTAATGCTAGGCAGCGCATATTTTATTCTTTAGTTAGAGTATGTTTTTTCAATAAGTGAATTTGTTAAAATCTGCAAGGAGACGTAAAAATCTTAAACTAACAATACGCACATATTTTTTGAAAATTAATGGTGATTAGAAGTACGTGCAGAATTTGAAGCCGGATCCCCCTGTTCGGTTTTCTAACGTGTTGGCTGCAACAGCTGCTATTAGTAAAGTAAGAACCTGCTATCTGTTGCTAATAGGTATAACGCTTCGGTAATGTCTAAATGCATCCATTGTAATATTACTACTAAGCTAGGCAGGAACATTTATCATTAAATTTGTCTGCGGTTTGTGGCTTACAGAAATACATTGACATTAGGTATAGGTACGAATACGAACTTTATGAGCATGGAACACAATACTAAAATATACAGACATATAATTTGAATTTAGGTAATTGTTAAAATTAATTAGTTGCTAATAAATTAATCAGCGTTATATTGATATCATTAAAATGACTCATACGCGTCAGTCAATATGTGCGTTAAATATAATTTTGTTAAGTATAGTATTTATTTACTCAAAAATCATGATATCTACGAGTATCATTACAGGTAAAACCCAATACAACAGAAATTACCTTATTAAAATATTTCAAGTATATTGTATAAGAAAGTCGTTCAAGTGGCATGGTAATCCCTACTAGTCCCTACTAATATTATAAATGCGAAAGTAACTCTGTCTGTCTGTCTGTCTGTCTGTCTGTCTGTCTGTCTGTCTGTTACGCTTTCCCGCTTAAACCTCTCAACCGATTTTGATGAAATTTGGCACAGACAATCTTTAGACCCTGAGAAAGGACATAGGCTACCTTTTATTGCGAAAAAAAGGGATGAAGAGGCTGAAATAGAGGTTGAAAGTTTGTATGGACCGATTTCCCGAAGCGAAGCGAGGGCGGGTCGCTAGTAATAAATAAATTTAACCTTACCATCCTCGGTTAGTTTAAGCCTATTATTTAACTATTAAAATTAATTTCTCTGCCAATGTAACTAATACAATATAAAACTAATAATGTTAAATTGTACTCTACAAAAAAGTACGGGCCTTAAATTAATTTTGGAACAAAAATAAGTTACCGGTCTTACGGATATCGAATAGCGTATTTTTATCTTTCTTTTTCTTTTATGCAGTATCGGTTTTCTCAGGAACCTTGCGTGCATGTGGAAAATATTACTTTATTAAAATGACATTGTACTAACTGAGAATAAATAACTATATTCGTCGGAATTAGTAAGGCAAGCAATATATTTATTTAAAAAAATATAATGTAAGTATAATATTATATTAATGTTTAATGACATGTATTAGTTACAGATACAGACAAGTGCACGCTAAATTTAATTCACATTACTTTTCCATTCCTATACCTGACTTCGGCAATTCAGATCAGACTGCAAAATTTGTAGCACATGTTGTAAACAAAATGTAGTGTATTCGTAAAAGTGGTTAATTCTTCATAATAATTTCGTCGGCACTTGCGATATTTATTTTTTATTTCTATAATATAATTTTTATAGCTTGCGGGGCTGCTAATGTACCTAATAAAAAATACAGAAGAGTTCAGAGGGAGTTTTACACTAACTGCAATTTAAATGAAAATGATTGCATCAATTAAAGTAATATAATCAGTGATAAAAATTATAAGCTTGAAATATACAATGTATAACGTTTGGTAAAAATGGGTTAGCTTGGTTATATGCTTGTAGTATTCTCCTTCTCTTTTAAATTAGGCAGGTTAACAGAAGAATTCAAATGTGATAAACTTCATAGGCTCAGCTGATCAACTTTGGCAGATTTAGTCGGCACATCGCAACTCGCACTGACTGTTACCACTTGACTTTTATTTTTAATTTTATCATCCGACGATCGAGGTTTTGGACCACTAGTTAAGCCGATGCGAAACCGAAACCGACTGAGGAAGTTCGTTTGTTATGATACATACAACATGAAAAAACTGGGAAAAACTTCGTTGTTGTATAATTCCTAGAAGCGCTACGCATTTTGGTCGAATTGCGCAGTGTCGCTCGTTATCTCAATCCGAACCGCGGCATGACCGATATAAATGATAATAAAAATACATACTCCACACTCAATCCCTCCACGCTACTGGCTAGACATTCTTCAAACCTGTCCAACGTCCATTGCTCTTACCCTAGAGATGTTTTACACGCACCAACGATAACAACCAGCAGTGTAACGTGTAAAATGCAAACTGCCATTAACGCTTCTTTGGCTACACGTCGTTGACACGCCTTCACTTAAGCGAATTGAATAAGAAATACGAGTGCTGTTTTTAATAATTTTATATATTTCTATAACTCCAGCATTGGATATAATCGAATGGTAATGGCCAACTTGCTGATGGTTATCGTCGAACTTGGTGACCTTCGGAAGCTTGCCCGTGGCATTGATTAATATTTACGCACACAATACCCATTCAGGCGCAACAAGTGCAACAATCCGTTTAAAGTCTTAGCGGTTCTCGAATAGAGTTCATAATTCGTTGAACGTCAAACGTGTCACCGTGTGCTCGGCTTATTAGCAATGTGTTAAAATCGTGCATCACGTTTTTGTACGCTGTCATTTGTGTATTGTATGAAAGGGATGGCTAAAGTAAGGTGAATGAATTGTAAATTGCTGAACATGACATGTGCACATGCACACTTACCTACTTCAGCGGCGAATCCATGTTTGTATTTAATGATGCGAAATATTTATTTCTAAACTTGTTCTAAAATTATATTATCGGAAAATCATAATTTTGTTCATTTAAAAGTAATTAAATGTAGGTTCCTATATTTTTTTACATTATTTAGACTTCTGAAGAAGAGATCTGTGATATAACTGAGTAATTCCTCTTCGTCTGCTTCTCGACGAGATGTTTGTTAAATGAAAGTGTTTATTCTATTATATTGTTAATTTTTGTCAAACTTTTTATGACATTAACAACTATTTTACCTAATACGACGTATCATAAAAATACTGATTACTGTGGTGACTAATAGTATATTAATATCATACATAATATTTGTTAAAGAAAATAAAAAAAAAGTTGTTTTTAAGAGAAAACTTATCTTATCCTTATCAACGCACAAGACTTGGTTTTTGCTTGTTATTGCTGTTGATTGTTGCAATTCCAAATAATTATAACTGAAAAAATATCAATACCGGTCAATACCGGTAAAAAATCCGGTTTTCGAAAGCCCTAGAATATGTACATCACTTCCTGAAGCAAAAAAGAAGACATTACAAAACCGCATTGTAATACACTAGTTGTTTACAATTACAACTGTAGGTATGTATAAGTAAGTTGTTATTGAGATATTTTATAATATTGCCATTATTTTTTAGCCAGCAATCTTTATCGCATGGGTGATCGGCGCGTGTTATTCATTATTCTATTACGTATTGCAGTTGTGTAGTAACGTGCTTCAGAGTAGTAGCGGCGTATTACGTCGCAATTAGTTAGTAGTTGACTAATTTAATAGACCCGTTCTTTGCTATCCATCACTACGTAAAGGAGTGCCTATCCGGGTAGTCACAGCAAGGCAGACTTCACATGCTGTTAAAAATATGGAGAATTTTATGTTTTTAATTTTATGTATCTCTTGATAGAGATGGTTGTTGTTAGACTGATGTCTATCGCAGCAATATTTCAACAATAATCCAAATTAGCTTTAAAAAGAAAAAGATTTTTTGTAGCAAATTGTAAAAGAAAAACATCTCGAGACTTAATTAAAAAAGACAAAATACAAATAGATGCTTAATTACTAGCTGGAAAGGATTTACAATAAAATATTCATTGCAACTTTTAACCTTGCGCCTCAAACAGAATTACAGACTGAGAATTGACGATCCTGTAGCATAGTTGGTAGTGGACCTGCCTGCAAAGCGAGGGGTCTCGGGTTCGATTCCCGGCCGGGGCAGATATTTATGCGACAGACGAATGTTTGTTCTTGGGTCGTGGGTCCGAAGGGCAGACGAAACGCTCATAGGCTTGCGTCGATCTGAAGTGATCCACAAAGTTAAGCAACAGCGGGCGCGGTCGGTAGTTGGATGGGTGACCGCTAGTGGCAAAATTTCTTGAGCGCTTCCGTGCTTCGAAAGGCACGTAAAGCCGTCGGTCCCGGTTGTTACCATTTGGTAGCAGTCGTTAAGCCATGTTGGATGCCTTCGGGCGGCTTAAAAGTTTCCGTCACTTTGGTTGGCCATTAAGCCCGTCCACCAATCCCCACTGGAGCACCGTGGTGGAGTATGCTCTAGGCCTCCTCATGTATGAGGAGAGACCCGTGCTCATTAGTGGACCATTAATGGGTTGAAGCCAAATTTGCGTTGTCCATGCCACCCGTTCTTAAAAATAAATTTTATTGACGTCACTTATTTAACGTCACAGTAACAGCAATAACTGTAGGCGTTATAACATCAGGCCCTCAAGCCTTGTACGGTTAGTGCTTATTCAAAATACTCTAAAAATAAATTTCTGGTAATTCTTACTTGTAAAATGCGTATTAAACTGAGAATCTTTTAATTTTCCTTTATTCATTATCATACGTCTAAATTGAAACCACAAACCGCATGATACAGCTTTGGTTATTGTGTGATTGCATCCATCCAAGAAACACCCAGTGATTCTTATGTACGATGTAGACGACCCTGTAACTTAGTTGGTGGTTAGTGACCCCGCCTGCGAGGGTCCTAGGTTTGATTCCCGGCTGGACAGATACATGTTTATTCTCGAATCGTGGTTTAGTATCTTTAACTTAAACAAATATACTGGTCAAGTGCGATTACGCCGAAACACCATGTTTCTTGTATGGAGAGCGCCCTTAATTTTTTCCTTTTTTTTAGTACCTATTTGTTGTTATAGATGTTATAGTAAAGCACGTATCCCTCAAAGTTTTAGTGGAGTCAAGCCTACTTATGTGTATATATGAAGTTCAAAACAACGGAACGGAACCCTAACAACTGCGACTTCGATTTAGAATCGCCTGTAAATGGTTACTTATATGTATATACTTATACATACTTATACATACATACACACTTATACATACTTATATATACTGATACACTTATACTGCGGTTACGGCCTTAATCCCTTCCACTAAGAGACAGTGGAGTTATGGCTTGTGATTTGTGATATTAAACTTAATAGTTGCAGGCCGGATATGGTAATAGAGGTGAGGCTGGGTGCAAAAATTCGTATTCGCTGTATCGATGTCGCGCGGTGGTCCGGCCGCATAGTAACTGGCCGCCACCGACTACCGTTAACCGGGACCGTTAGTACGCCTCCGCGGCCGTAGCCCGTATCCTTACGGTTGGGCTGAGCTCGGTTTCAGTGAGCTCCTTCTCCGTGTTAATCTTCATCTAATTGATCGATTGACACGTTATTTCTATGTTTTACTAGCTGACCCCGCGAACGTTCTTCCGCCATGTTATATAATTATAGCTGTCCGTGTTATTAATTCGCACCGCTCTATGATTAATAAACAAATTTGGTGACATATCGACAGCAGCGCCACCTATCCAATTGTGAATCTAAGCCATTCTCGGATCCACCTGAAGACACACAAAAATTTTCAACCAAATCGATACAGCCGTTTAGGATGAGTTCAATTAAAACGAAAAATGGCATTGATTTATATATAAATTTTATATAGATTCGACATGTCGCCATGTCGATATGTCGACATTCGTCAAGCCTACTCATAGTCAAGCAACGGCTTCAACCCAATAATAGGCAACTCCTGTAGTTGCGGCACTTTGCGGATTGGTATCCGCAATGGAGCACCGAGGTGGATGTGCGTGGAGGCCTAGGGCATACATTACGCTGCGCTGGATTGGTAATTGGTAGATAGTGCCCTGTAGTGCCTCATTAATGGGTTAAAGCCATAGCTTGATTATGACATTGGTGCCTATGACATATGGATTTGTGATGGGTAAGTGGCCAAACCGAGTGTCGGAAGTTGTAAGGAATATTATTCAAAAAAGATTTTATATTTTATACGATAAATGTTTATTACTGTTTGTCTATCTAATTGTTAACATTATGTATATTCGATGATTATTATATTGCATTATATGTATTATTACTGAATTATTTCTTATTATGCAGTAACTTACTTATGTAAGCATTATGACTCTCAATTACGTCCAGAATGTAATTCGATCGCTTTATTTGTATCCAAATGTGGACGCATTTCTCGATAGTCGCCCACGCATCCAACGAATCCAATCTCTGCAATGCCTTTATATGGCTCGGTATACTACTTAAATGTCTTTGTGTGCTAGATAGTTGACATTTTGTATTTGCGTATTGTTATGCATATTTTGTGTGTTAGGTTCCTTAAAATAATTAAGCTGACAAAACATTTTATCCTTAGAATAATTACACTATAGACACGAAGTCCGCGCGGCCGTTTTGAAGCACATTAATTGGAGTCAGAAATGACTCCAAACACCGGGCAGCTCATGTCAACGCACGCCAAACGTGTCTCGCGAAAAAAAATGAATTATGACGATTTGTCCAGTTAAATTGTCACAAAATATCTGAAAAGCTATTTATGTATTATTGCTAAAACATATAGATTGTCCGCAGCCGAATCATTCCCCGCTTTCGGGAATGTTTCGGTTTAGTGCTTCACTTTAGACAGAGCGCTTGTATGAAGACTGCCTTTCTAGTGTTATTATTCTAAGATTTTAACATAAACTATGCATAAACTAGAGACCTGTTCTGCTTTCTAAATTCGAACGTAATTCATTCTGTCAAAAAGTAACATCACATTTACCTATTATGTTTCAAACGTCATGTCACGCAGTGTCATACGCACGGTAGTGTGCGTAGAGTGACTTGTATTAGAGGGTAATATTTGATTTATTAATATGATGTTGTATTTCTAGACACAATCAAGCCAAGCACGTAAACGTACAGCGGTTACTTGGCTTCAAACCATTCATGACTCACTACAGGGTGAAAGTCTCTCCTCATAGCTGAGGAGACTTAAAGCATACTCCACTGCGCTGCTTCAGTGCGGATTAGTGGTGGGGTTATTGGTCAAGCGTCGGCAGTTATGCGCCAGAAGTCCTCCGACATGGCTTAACGACTGTTATCTAACGATAATAACCGAGATCGACATTTTATGTGCCGCTGGACTATGAGCGCTTCACTTCCCGTCCCATATTTATAGCTTTTTTATATACAGAAAATTTGTTTTACATATTTAACCGACTTCAAAAAAGGGGAGGTATTTATTAAGTTCGATGACTTTTATTTGAAGGAACGTACTTCCGAGGTGGTCCCACTGCCACCGAGACTTCATCATTTCACTGGGACTTCATCATCAAATAGTTCTGATGATGAAGGCCTAGGGAAATCGAGGAAAACCTTCAACATTTTTTTACTTGTCGATTTTGAAGTCGGTTTTTTGTATTTACGCGATTTAATCACAGCTATGACAATTTACTCTAACTGTTTTAGCACAACTAGTTCCGAGTAGAAGTAACAAGCAGTTATACGTTAAATAGAAATGCAAACTGGATAATTTATCTTCCTATCAATCTCGGTCTGTAACATCCACGGCCGTAATAATATAACGTCATGAAGATAGAATTTAATCGTTGGAAAATTCCAACAGAAACCTTTCTTAATAAGTAATTGAGGTTACATTGATTTACTCTCCGCCATCTTGCAGTATGATAACGACGTATTTGAAGAGCATATTGTGTGTGATAAGGATATAACAATTCTTTTTTTTTTTTTTTTTTTTTTTTTTTTACGTGGGGAAATGCATTACGCATACCACCTGGGCGCAGGGGGAGACCCAAGTGGTTATGTGGGACTCCCCGTGGCTAATGAGGCCACGGTATACCCACTAAAACCCCACGAATGCCGCCTCGCCGTCTTTTGGCGGAGCTGCGGGAACGCTTTCGCACACATCCGCTGCTCCGCCGACGGCAGCCGCAAAAGAGCGGCTCCTCCGTGGATGCCCGAAGGCCCTCCACGCAAGGCGCGCCAGATGGTAGGGCGCGCCTTCCTCCTCGACCTCCACCAGTACAGTGGCGGACCCCCCCGAGTCCGCCACAAGGAGGTCATGGGTGCCGGAAAACCTCCAGCACCCGGCGGTGGATCAGATCTGTGGCTCCACCGCCAACCACACCTCGGCCGCAGAGGACAGGGAAAGCGGCGCACCGTAATACCGGCATTCCTCTTCCCCTGCGGCCCCACCAATGCCGCTCCGGCCGCGAATCGGAGCGGCTCCGCCTCGGCCGCAGAGGAAGGAAAACCTTCCTCTGCGGTCCCCACCTTGCGCATCCCAAGCAGGCTTGTCGCGCCAAGCCTCATTTGATATTTCAAATCAAATCACAACAATTTTCTGTCATTCTTTTTGGGACGACTATGTGAGATTCTCTTTTGGATATATATACAGGAGTCATTGCTAAAATTTCAATCACTTTATTTAAATATCGAAAAATTATTAAATGACTGGAATTTGTTTCGAAAACAATTATCACGGGTCATGATTTCCCATTATGTATATTTATTGAAAGATTGGAAACTGATTTAAATATAGTAATGTCAGTATTTACGTACTTATAAATCCGGGTCATAATGAGTCAACATAGAGTATTTAAATTAAAATATATATATATTAACCACTGAAGTGCCTACATAGTAGGTATTTAGAATTACTTCAATGCAAATGATTATACAACAATTAGGAAACGAGCACCTAATCCCGGATTACCTTATCTAATCTCTCCTTCCTTAGAGAAAAACATATTTACAAGTTATAAACATTTATTGGGATAATTTGCTTCTTTTTTCCACTGTATTTCTGAACTTAGCAAAAAGTACACGAATAAATGATCATATTAATATTGCTATAGACATAAACTTTAGTAATTTTATTTCTTACACACAGGTTTAATTTTTAAGAATTGATATAGTCCGTTGGTTGATAAATCTATTTTTAATGACATAAAAGTAGGAAATGCCTACACTCTATACGAATGAACGATTCGAACAAGGACTCCTCTCAAATGAGATGTTAAAAACAATGCGATTATTAAAATAGTAAAAACGTATCATTATTAATAAACTCCGAAGCAAAAGGGACATACGCAAGGCATATCGGAACGTTATTGATATGATAAGAGAGACATTGACACATTTTTGCCACGTATCAACGTGGAAAATAACTAGAGAGTGATTTATTTTTAGAACAACTGTTTATATGACTGTATTGACTACAATCGTCAGAGATAAGATAACTTATTCGATTGATTGTTAAGGTTTCTCTTACGGCTAATATGTAATTAAAACGAGTGCTTAAAATTTGACGTAGTTATTTATTACAAACCCATAGTGTGGAGTGTGGACAAGCTGAGCGCACGCGGTTTAAACTGCTCCTAAAGGAGTGCGCACATTACACCAACTCGACGTCAACTCCACTCCGTCTCCACTCCGTTTCAACTCCGACGTTCCGTTCCGCGATCAACGCTTCATCGACGTCAACTCGACTCCGTCTCCACTCCGTTTCAACTCCGACGCTATTTACATTACGTCATTGTGTCGGTCGACGCGTGGACTACTCGTCTACGGTGAGTCGTCAACGCAACGTCGACGCGTTGGTCTCGAAGCGGAACGGCTATGGGTGTAGGGCGAGCCGTACAGGGCTTTTAAGTATAAGTTCGAAATTCAACCTTATGTTCAAAGATATAAGGCTCATAATTGAATGTAAGCTTTGTCAAGGTTTTAGTCGCGTTGGCGTTTGTCGGTCGTGGAGTCGTTGTACTGTGCGCACTCCTTAACTCCTCACTAAAGGTCATTAACCCCGCGCGTACGGCCCCGCCGTACCGCAGACAGCTGTGTTTCGGGCGTGTCCATATATTCCGAGCATTTTAGATAATTTTGATGGCCATTTTTGGAATAATTAAGGTGTAGAATTTTGACTTTATATTTTTAATCATTACCATGTTCTTTCATGTCCTCGAGTTTGTCAAGTGAAATAAAAATCACGCAGTAGATACCACTGGAATTATTTTATCAACTCCCAGTGGGGACGGCCCGATGGCGAAATGGTTACCCATAGCGGACTGCTATTCAAGGGTTGTGGGTTCGATTCGAACGGTTCGGGTTCGAGTGGGTGTGTGTTGTATGTTATCCATGGCGCCCACAATTAGGGTATCCTAGGGCAGGGTAGAGTAATTGTATCCACCATACTGTTCCAATGCAGTTTTTTAAATGAGTGTGTATAGTGTAGGTGTATCCAATAACCTATCTTTAATTTACCGCTGCTACAGATTGAAGTTTTCCTGTAAGCTAGTAGCTAGTAGTTTAAAATCTTTATTCAAGCTCAGGATTCAGGTCTTTGTACTGTCCACGACTTTATTACGACTGCATGTTTATTCGATGTGATGAATAAAATGTTTTCGTTTACTAACTGAACATTTTCATTCCATGAATTAAATTCACCATCATCGCAACACATAACTGTCCCTCTCAGCTTGGAGCTCCTCTTACAATGTGAGGGGTACAGGATTGGCAGACTTCACGCACCTTTGAGGACATTATGGTTAACTCTCAGGTGTGCAGATGTTTTCCTTCACTGAAGCAAGTAATATTTTCTAATACGCACATAATTTGTGAAAATTTGTGACCGAATTATAACGAGACTCTTACTAACATTTACTAACTGGACTATTACTAACAATAACTAACAGGACTAACATTCACTAACAGTCCCTGTCCCAGTCCTCATACTTACAAACTAACCTGCTAATGTTCTAACACCGTCACCTAACCGGACTAACTATCCCGGTTGGTCCCCATATGAGTCTTGTTTTAAGTCGGTCACAGTTGTCATGGGCGCCAGCGGAAGGTTGTGCTGCATGCTCGTTTGCTGCCTTAAATCAATAAAAAAAAATTAGAGGTGCAGGATTGTAACCCAAGTCACGCTATTCGGGAGTCCAACGTTCAATACTTTAAAGTGTTCAAATCCCTTGACAATAAAACAGTCTTTAAATAGAAGCAAAATTAAAACAGCAGCTGTCATTTCATATAATTAAAGTGGTGCGTGACTAAAGTATAGAAATAAAGAGTAGGTAGTGCGTATAATGAAAAGTTTATAATTTTAGTTTCTCGTATCTTATCATCGTCTAAGCAGCGGTTGACGTCCGAACAACGAGACGAGACAACACCAAACGATTTCCGTATTTTCCTTATTGCAATCGGTACATTCCAATACACACATTGCGTGATATCATCGAAGTACTGAATAACACCGCAATGTATACACAGTCGGGGCAAATCACTTAAGTGCGGGGTAAATACACATGTTAAAAGTAGGAGGTGTGACCGCTCGCTGTGGATAGCTGGCCTTGATAACGCTTGTAAACGGTATCGACCCAATTGACATTGGCACAGGAAAGTTTCGGCCATTTAATTTCGCCTGTACTTCAGCTAGGGGTGATACCGTGTAACAGTTTGATTTATTTTGACTATTTAGAATAAATTATATTAACAAATGAAAATAATTTATCTGTTGCCCGCGGTTTTGCTCGCGCGAATGAACTTGTAACTGATTTACAAACAAACTTTTATTTCTTATTATACGCTCTTAGGGATATTTAAGACCTTGATACCAAGTGTTTAGGTATTTGTAACCAAAATCCCAATTACCTACCAATTTTTATAGCGCCTACTTTAAAAACGGGGTAATTTCAAACCAACTTTCAAAACTTGTCAAACCTCCTAAGGGGTGGATTGTCTCAAAATCTGTCTGAAGGCTTCCACTCACGAACTAAAACAACTACTGCCAACTTTCATCTTCATAGACCAAGTAATTTTCAAAATTTCGTGTGTAATAATAAATAATGAATGAATTAGTGACCTTTTACTGATAAAAGCAAAAGTTCGTACATAATTATTTAAAAACGTTCGTACATATTTAAATTGAGAACAATTAATGTTACACTCAAGTTAGAAGTTACTCGGGTTGAATTGAATGTTATGTAAATAATCTGATGAATTCTGATATTCAGATAATAGACAGATCGGTTTTCAATTAATAGATTTTTTATAATATTCAAAAATTTCGTAACGTAATCCTTATATTAATAGGGTTAACCTTTTAATTATAATTATTTACTGACTTGGCAACATCGCCCATTAAAGTGAAACGCTACGTCTCTTTCTAACCAAATTTTTATGACTGATAACGTATGGTGCCTTAACCCGTTAATGTTTAACTGATCAAGGGAGCGTAAAAAACAAGTAGGGTTCATTTTTTAGTTCCTATTCATCTGCCACTTTTAATAAATGTCTTATATGGATGGTTTCAGCTTATCCATTTTCTATCCAATTAGGGGGGAAATTTCCAAAAATCCTCTCTTAGTTGCTCCCCTACACTCCCCAAGGAACATACAAATCATACAATGCCAAATTTCAGCTTGTTGCTTTCATTAGTTTCGTCTGTGCTTTGTCTGTCTGTCACTCACTAACGCAAGAGTTTTATACATGAATATTGATTGTTCTAACATATATATAATAGTATATAACAGTACAGGGTCTGTCGAGTCAAATAGTCAGATAATATTAATATTGTAGGTATTTCGTTTCCTTTAAGGAAATATTCCCTTTTCCGCTTAAATAGTTAAATGTACACCAACTCGTATATTATTATTTTATTACTTGCTCTCGGTTCGCTTCTGGACACCTATTTTTTATTTGTATTTCCTTATTCTTATGAGTCAGTTATTAATTTTACATTATGTTATTGTTTTAAAATAGAAAAACATGTACCTATTGGGGGGCAGTTACAAAAAGCACCCATAAGATTTTCTGTTATACTTTCCTGTCCAATCTTGTGCGGTTACTACGTATAGCTTATTTAAGTACATATATGCTATAAGACGCAAAATTATATTACTAATTTGCATTTAACGAACTTCGAATAAGAGGCAATACGCCAATTATACATATCATTAACGCTTCATGTAAGCCAGTGGCTTACCAATGGATGGATTGGTGAACCTTTTTGTTGTAAATTGTAATGGCGTCATTATATCCATAATATATAATTTAAGGATACACGTTATCAAGTTGGTGTTTAACGTATATCTTGAGTAATTGACGTCTCTCGGTTAATTTTAATTGCTCTTGTTTTGCGTCGAGCGACGCGTGACGTCTCCTAAGATAACCCGTCGATGGTCAGCTCATCTCAGAGACATAATACCTACATGACAAGTTTATCAGCAATGTTATGTACTTACAAATTATGCTTACGTAGAAGAAGTATTACTAATCTTTGTGCGTAATTAATGTTCTATAGGACGGAATGACTGCAAGTGTCGGTAGTAAAGTTTCCATAATTCGGAGGGCATGTCAGATGCTTTCGGAGGCCATAAAAATTTCCGACACTTGGGTTGGCCACTAACCCCTCCACTACCCACTCCAGGCCTCCTCAGGCATGAGGAGAGACCCTGCTCAGTAGTGGGCGATTAATGGGTTGAAGTTATACGGAGGGTACGTTAAGTTATCGGGATTGGTCTCAGTTGTTATCATTCGATAACTAGTAAAGTAGGTCGAAGGTCTTCAGACGTTATAAAACTTCGGTTGACCACTAACAATCTTCCTTAATTCGCTCTAGAGAAATCTATTCAATTCTTTATTAGGGTAAAACCGGGATAGATACCGCAGCGGCATAGATGCCTCATATTCTAAAAATCTAACTTTCCGAACTCGCGACTAAAAATTAATCACATAAGTAGCAGCCGAAGTCACCCCGTACCTAAGTTAGCCACGGACAGAAGTGCCATGATTTTTCCAGGTATAGGTGCCCTTAGGGGCATCTATTCCTTCATACACTATATACAGGGTGAGTTTTTAGTCAGTTGACATACACGAGGTAAGTGTATAATTATTTTAAAAATATTTTTAGTGTCTGTTATATGCTGACGTTAAGATGACTCTGTTTAAAACCTATTGTCAAACATTTTATACGTGCAGCCTGTGGGCCAAGTGCACAAGCAGAGCGCTCAATGCCCTGCGCAGCAATGCAACAATGGGTTGAGGATGCTGCTGGGGCTGCCCCGATACTGCAGCGCATCTCGTATGTTTGCGAACGTACGAAAGTACGAAGGTGCGATCGTACGAAAATATTAAAGAAAGGAAGGAGTGCGAGCTCGAGTAGGTTTTTGGACTACAAAAAACCTACAGTCAGCTTCTGATGAAATGGACAAAAAAACCATGGGGATAAACGAAATATCCCGACAATTTGACAATTTTTGACCACAAAATGTTTTTCATTACTATGACCCATGTTTCTTGGAGACAATTGCTGTTTTTGGGTTTTACGTTGAGGTACACTGTATAAAGGGCATCTATCATTCTCACTATTTTTATGGTGGGGAAACTATCCATACAAGAAGGCATCTATCCTCAAAAAAAAACGTTCTACGAAAAGTTAATTTCTGCTAAATCTGCATTTGACAGGTTAAATAATAATAATAATAATTCAAGACAAAGGATTGAGCTAGCTACATTGATAAAAATTATTCGTATAAAATTAATATTTTTAAAATTAGGTGACTATTTCAAAAAGTGGGGCATCTATCCCGGTTTTACCCTAATAGTATTTTTATTTAAATATAATGGAGCAGATATTGAAATCGATAAATATCACTTTCAATCCTGAATATATCAAATTGACTGGTACTTTCGAAGTTCGACAAACCACGACATCAGTGTGGACGGGGCGCTGTTTTCTTAACCGATTCAAAAGCAATATAAAAACCTTATCACTGGCTCCCGTTCAACATGAAGTCCCCGAAATAAGTATAAATCAAACAAACTTGTAAATAAAATTTTGCTCCACCTGAACTCGTAACGAGTTTAGTTTAACCTTGGCCATAAATTTACCGATACAAATTTGTTCCACTTTTGATATACGTTGGGAGAAGTCGAGGGGGCGATTGCAATAGAGGCTGCAAGGCACGCCACCTTGCCCTGATTGATTTATACGTACGTCTTGTTTGTCACGAGCCCGATTTATTTGAATTCCTGCCAGGCAGCCTCGCGTAGCCAACGGATTAATATCGGGCGGACCTCCTCGATATATCCCCGAGTTTCGGCAATAATTCAATATTTCATCCATTGGGCCGGGACCTACGCTGTGAATTAACATACAAACGTCAATCGTTTCATGAATAAAAAATGTATTGGATTTAGTGGAATGACTCGCGCGATCAAGTCAACGCGATCCGGACGCCAGCGGGTGTAATATGAAAATGTTGCGTATTTCTGATTTACTGAATGAGTTTTTCACGCTTTTAGGGCTCATTTACGAGGCGTAAAAGTTTTAGCGTTACGTCTGCGGCCTTGATATCAATACAAGATTTCCTCGAAGACTTTTCCAGTTAGCACTAGATGGCAGAACATAATACATACTTAACGATATTCGCTAGACTGAGACTATAACTTAAACATACCTATAGAATTTACACATCCTCATAACAAATGAAAGATAAATAGCCAAGTAGATTAACTGATTGGTACTCATATAAATCCCAAGCTACTGATAAAAGTAGGTAATTAATAATTGCATGTTCTAGTGACTGCTAGACTTTGTCTTTTTAATAGAAAAAATATTATCCAGTCAACATAACATTCTACGTACTTACGTACAAAACTTCGCACCTACATTATAATGCGCCAGTAATAATGCGAGTTATCCGCATCCGTTATGGCCGGCAACGGACCATCCCTTGGGACGTTCATGGCCGAAGAATACCACTTACCATCATGTGGCGCGTTTGATCTTTTGTAGACTATTTACAAACAAAAAATATTATAGATATCAGTCCATCCTTCAAAGAAACGTACGATACATTTAAAATTATATTAAATGACTTTTATCTATTTTCCCTAGACCTTACAAGTGGTACTTCGGCAAGTTGATACCGAGTACAGCTTTCGTTAAAAGACAGTTTAAAGATAACCTGTCAGTTTGAAGAGAAGGTGAAAAACCTTGAGATGTCCACGTCGCAGTAAAAAATTCCACTTCGACGCATCGCAACTAGTAAAACCGGTTCCGATTCAAAAACTACATGGTTTTCTTCCACATGTATCGTGCCATTCGTGCCTATGTCTGCTAGTTCACTGTCGTTTATACATTATTTTATAGTTTCCGGAAGTCATAATGTCAAATTTTTATAAAGGGTGTAAGGGGCCCGGCTGTATTAATCCTTGAGCCAAATCAACTAGTCTTATCCAAACGGGTGAGCCAATGACGTGATATGGTATTATATTATCTTGTACGGTATTTCTATTATTCTATTGTGCAGTATTCCGGTTATCATAGTATTTATGTTCTAAATTTAAATAAAAGATATTAGGTTAAAAAACTTAAAAAACACGCCTTTATAATGCTCAGTGATTTTCAAATGCAAAACAATTTTAGTCACTGTGCAGTTAACTGTTGAGGAGTATCCTTGTTTGAGGCCAATTCTGAGTGTAGTATCTGGTCATGCATAATAGTATAATAATGTTGTATTCTCACGGAAAAAAAAAGTACAAAGTTTCATTAGAATCTGTTCAGTAAAATATGAAAAGGCTTTCATAACCGTTGAAACAAAGCCTACCTGCAGTTAGACCTAAATTTACAAAACAATATATACATATTATATGCATATATAAATATACATAATTTAATAATACACATGAGGAAACCTGCACACCTGAGAGTTCTCCATAATGTTCTCAAAGGTGTGTGAAGTCCGCCAATCCGCACTTGGCCCCTTACCCCTCTCACTGTGAGAGGAGACCCGTGCCCGGCAGTGGGACAGTTATGGGTTGTGATGATGATGAATAATACATAAGTAATAGAATTTAACATAAACTGCATTGAATAATAGGTATATTGAATTATTGATAATGTTATTATTACATACTCTGAAGTTACATGTAATGTCATGCTTGTAGTATAGACGCAGTTTCAAACAATTTCCTTATTGGGATCATAATGCTCATTTTGTAATTTTAGTAATCACTATGATATTTAAACAAGCTATATTATGTGAAGCGTAACATTAAGGAAAATAAATTGTCATGCACTATATATAATCATAAGGTCATGCAACTCTTGTTTTAAACTTATTTAAAGTGGTTTTAAATATGTTTTGAACTGATACGGTTTAAGCGGTTTAGTTATTCATGTACGTTTTGTACTATCAGGTTTATTTATTGTTTAATGCTTGGCCAGTAACTCGGGAATGACCTGGTCTTGCAGTATGATTGAGGGATGGTGGCTACCACAAAAACTACTGATTTAAGTTCTCCAAATAATGAAGGGCACAGGGGAAGAAGGGTCATTGTCAAATGTGATTAATGACACTAAGGGTACGGTAAAACAGCCGACGGGGCGTGACGGCGACGCGACGCTGGCGGGACGTGAAGAGGTTGTAACGTATGAGCAAGTATGGAATATGTCACACAGAGCCGTCGCGCTCGGCGGGTCGCGTCACGTCGCGCGCAGTACAACGGGGACGCTAGCGTCGCGTCGCCGTCCCGTCCCGTCGGCTGTTGACCGTACCCTAATTCATGACATTTTCATTTAGCTATCTCTTTCTGTCTCATCTGATACCCTCCGTGATTAGTTAATTATTTCGTATCCATAGTGTTATCGGAGCGGATCAAAAACTGCTAATGTTGGCTTGCTCCCTAAAAACTTGACTCTAATTAAAATTAGCTCTTTAAAGCTTAATATTTCGCTGTTTCCTGAATCGAAAAATCAACTTCGCGCACTTTAAATATTGGAGAGGTACAATAAAGTATGCTATTGTTAACACACGCCCATACCTGCAGATTAAATACTATCACGTTAGTTTTATAGTTAAACACGCATAAATACAATAATAAAGTTTAAATTGGGTATGTCAAGTATAATAAGTAATGACCTAAATTAATTGGAAATTGTCCCATTTCGGTATTTTCGGTCATCTAGTTCTCATTAAGATATGTATGTCATAATCGTATCAAGTGTTTAGGCATCAAAAGATATGGAAAACCCGTCTAATACATGATTACTTTGATGTAGCGAGGGCCTTAGCAATATTTTATAATTGTAGGGCCACGACCTTAATTAGTGGGCCTTATAATTGCGTTAATCATGAAATTACGTACAAGATCGTCGATTTCCGAGCTTCTCAGCTCGACGGGTCGACCTTTATGTACAGTCAACGAGAAAATTCGCTCACACGATTAATGTAACGTATAATCACTATTTATTTACTTGTAGTAGGTTTATTTACGTGAACACTCTAATACCGTGAATCGAGGATAGCCATTCCTAACTCGTGTTTTAATGACAAAAAGTACTCTAGTGGGTAGTTCGTAGTAAGTAAGCCTGTGAGGACTTAGTGTCGCAGCTAACGAAAACAAAATTACGAAAAACGCACCAAACGAAACCACAGAATTAGATGAACGAAACAAACGCCTCGTCCGTGATAAGATAACCTTATTTTTCCGAGGCATACCTACAAACTAATGACCACGGTACACCAGTGTGCCGGAGCCAATGACATTTAAATCTTTGGCTGCAGCACACACTTTGCGGAACACTGGTTTAGGTTAGGTGAAGGCAAACATCGTGAGGATTCCTCCCCCTCCCCTGGTCTTAAAGGTGTTGGAAGTCTACCAATTTGCTTCTAGCCAGCCTAAATGGGCTCAATGTGGAATAGACTGGAGCTAGGTAATGAGTTAGTACGTTAAGGGTTGAAGTATTACAAATGTCACAAATATGTATGAAACTCTTAAAAGGATATACATAAGTATGTAACATGTACATGCATATATAACTCTTTTGTATGTATTGCGAATTATTTACGATTAAGCTTGTATTAAAGGACGATTAATTATAATAAATAATCATTTTCCGTCCGACCGTACACAATACAATTGTAATATTAGCATAACCGGTTCAGAGTAACTTTAACGCTAAATACGTACATTCTAACGTTGTTAAGTCTATAACATTGTTATTTTATCTGCTTCAAATGCCAGCCTTACCGATTTGTTAAAATGTGCCTTTGATAAATCAACGACTCACGAAAAAAAACCTTATGTCTTGGTCCTTCAGGAGGCTTAGAGCCTACTCCACATCCATCAACATCCTCATCAAATGATATGACAGAAATCCTTGTATCTGGTGCTATCTGATTAAACATGAAAAATAAAAATTACTTTAAAATCACGGAGCTATTTTAAATTCTTTAAGACCTTAAAATTTTGTCTTTTAAAAATAACGTTTTTTTAACGATACAAAAAAAACAAGCAATCATGATAATAATTATATAAATGATACAACAAATACCGCTATCGAAAAAATATAGACCAGCTGTGTTTTTTGTTATTAACTTTGTATTAATTTATTTTATTTGTGAACCAATTAAAATGAACCAAAAGCCCTCAAACTTACTATGTACAATATATCAGGGAAAATTGTATTTAGAAAAGACAAAAATTCTTTAAATTACTGTCACAGCATCAATTGCTGTAATAAATACTGCTAAATAATCATTTTTCCCATTATGTCTTTTATACATATACAGACATCGATTAGATTGGTACAGTTTTACACATGTCTTGCAATATAATATAATATGATATAATACATATAATGTATATTTTGTAATACTACGCAATAAAGCATTCTGTTTCTATTTACTGTTTCTGAAACCGTAACTCAGGGAATTTTAGTGTAAACTGAGTACCAGTTTGTATAAATAAAATGTAATAATTTAAATTTTAAGGCTGTTGCTAATTCCCGAGGTTTACAAACAAGTTGCTTCAAGGAGCTCAACTATCAAACTTTCACTGTTACGTGGAAGTGAATTTATGAGGATGATGAAATAATTATACATATTGCATAATCTATACATGTATACAAATAAATAAAATTGGATCTGTTTGTAATATTTAAATAACCCCTTTATACTAAATAAAATAAATAAATAACGCTACATACTCATAGCCCCACACTAGGATTCCCTGTGTCGTGGGCGCCATGTACAACACACAATAAAAGAACACACACACCCAGACCAAGATGGACGTTTACAAAAATAACATTTTTTTTTTAAATTTGTGTACAGACAAAAATTGAAAAAAAATGTTATTTTTGTCATACAGATGTTTGTCTTTCTGTCTGTGTTATCTGTCTGTCTGTTTGTTTGAGCTCTGGAACGGCTGGACCGATTTTGACGGGACTTTCACTAGCAGATTGCTGATATCATAAGGAGTAACTTAGGCTACAGCGCACAGTCGAAGGTACTGAACGCAAGGTGAAATTTGGCAGGTAAGTTCTTTGGGGAGTGTAGGGGAGCAATAAAGAAGGATTTTTGGATTTCCGAACCACCATTTTATTGTAAAGTAGAGATAATGTCTATTTGAAGATTGTCGTGTAAACATTTCTTTAAATTTAGGTATGTACTAAGTCAATGTTTCCCGAAGCGAAGAGATTTATTGCGATTGCGAAGCATTTGGTTAAGTAGTAAATAAAATTATAACTACAACTTCGTCAAAATTCGTTACAAACTTTAAAACGCTCAAATAAACTCATAGAAATGGTGTCTAGTTTTACACTATTCATAGATAGACAATAATATTGTTATTGTACCTACTTTACAGACAAATGATAAATAAATAAATAGGAGTTAACACCCAGTCTGCCAAATGGCTTTTGGCACTTCACTTTGTGTCTATTTTAATCAACAGCGAGTTGTTTGTCATAATATCAACAATAATCACCCTTTTGTTACTTCCGTGATTCATTAGCATTAGTATTATCCTTACTTACATTATGAATCCAAACAGGGTTTCTCTAATTTGATATTTGCATTTTAATACAATTTCAATATTATGTAAAACAAATCAATCGTAAAGGTACGGTTATACTAGTAGATCACATTTTTTTACATTTTTTTACATTGAGCACACTAAAATTTATTTAAAAGGTAAATACATCTACTGTACCCACCAACCATTATAATCTAGAATCGCGAGATTAAAACCAATTTGTATATCTTTAGATATCTTTATTAATCTTCAGAAATCCATTCCAAATACGACATTATCATTAGACGCCCGATTCAATGTTGGCGGGTTTTTTTGCATGGAACGAAGCTTGTAACGTTCGTTGACATCTAAGCAACGTGGTCATGTTTATACGCGGAGTATAGCGTGTGTTTACAAACAGTAAATTGTTTACTCTGACGTCTCCGACACGTCGCGACGTCGGCCGCGTCACGCCACGTCACGGCACCGCCTGCTCTCCGTCCAATCGTGTGATCGTGTCCAACTGCATTTTACTGCACTTAGTAATTGTGTTTACAGTCTTCTGTTGCTCGCATTATATCAGATTCGTTGTCATCGTATCATTCGCGATCGCGTAACAGCCATTCCGTTTTAGTGCCGTGTTTACCTATAGTTTGACGCATGTTTTTGTACTCTGTTTGTTATTTTTTAGATTTGTGGTATGTCAGTAAAGGTCAGTTATTAAGATATGTTCGACATTAGCTGATTTAACTATTGAGTTCAGGCCAATTTCCTAGCTGGTGGAATTGGTATTTCCATTGCTGAAAATCGAACGAGGCTATGCCGCCAGGTCCCTCGTGTTATATTTAAGAAACTTTAGAAAGTTACGCTATTATTATTTACTTTTAGCGCTTATTGGAAAAGTACTCTCATTGGAATTTAGAAGTAAATCTTATATATAAAAATGAATCGCTGATTTTGTTGCTAAGAGCAGATCTCTAGAACGGCTGAACCGATTTCGCTAATTCTTTTTTTATGATATTCCTTAAAGTACGAAGATGGTTATTACGGAGAGAAAAATTTAAAAAAATGGCTAAAAACGTAAAAAAACAACACTTTTCTATATTCCCATACAAAAGATTCGTAATAATACTTAAAAGTCAATTTGAACTTTAATACCATAGCATAAAGTTTAAGTGTCAGTGAAGGGATTTCACGAAGGCAAAACAATTGACTGACACGATACACGCGACACGAGTGGTACGAGAGCTAACAACGTTGGAAAAACAAGAATTTGAAGTAGGCCAGTTTTTAGATATGTTATCTCTCTCACTCTCCTGGACGTCATACGGACGGTCTGGCTGGCGGTAGACGTTGCGATCATCAGTGCGCATCGTATCTGTACAGGTAAAATATCAAATTTTCAAATCATTTTAAGAAGGTTTCTTATCTTTTTTTAAATTGAACTTTTTGCAACATTAATCTATTATTGCTATAAAATATTTTTTTTCAAATTATTGTATGTTGTTATTTAATTATCTAAAACCCCAAAATTTATTTGCCAGACAATAAATCAATTGTTAAACTTCAGCCAGACCGATCCAAAAGTGAAAAATGTTGTGGTATCATTTTGCTTGGTCTAGAAATAGTTGTCAAATAAATGTCAGAGAAATTACTAAAAACCATTGAATTATTTTGTGGATTAATATGGTATCAAAATGATAATTTATTTTGTACAATTAGACGGCCAGACCGTATGATGTCCGGGTGAGTGAGAGAGATAACATATCTCAAAACTAGCTTACCTGAAATGGTCTCTCGAAAACGTTGCTAGCTCTTAGACCATTATAATATTTCCATTTCTTTATTTTCTCGATGACAGCTCCTGTGAAAACTTGAACGAGCGTCTTTTTTACATTATGTATGCATTATTTAAATATGACGTTTACACACGTACAAGGTTATATCAGATTCGGAGAAACTGATAGGGATAAAGCAGTGATAGCCGTGTGGTTGAACGTTGGACCGCCGAACCGGAGGGTCCGGGTTAAAACCCCGCACGCACCACTAATTTTCAAAAATTATGTGCGTATTAAAATTTAATTATCACTTGCTTCGGTGAAGGAAAACATCGTGAGGAAACCTGCACACCTGAGAGTTCTCCATAATGTTCTCAAAGGTGTGTGAAGTCCACCAATCCGCACTGTGCCAGCGTGGTGGACTATGGCTATACCCCCTCACACTGTGAGAGGAGACCCGTGCCCAGCAGTGGGACATTTATGGGTTGTGATGATGATAGGGATGGAGCTATATCGATAAACGTAACACGATAACAGACCCGTTTTTTTTTTTAAATGTAAGAAACTAAACTACTGCCGGAAACTTTTGTACAAATGTATTAACTAATATTATATTATATTTCATAGGGTATTTGACAGATTTTAGAAAAATATCTCAAATTGTTCAATATAACATAATACATTATGCAGTTTGGTTAATTCTTTGTAAATATCTCTATTTTCTATGAAAATCACCTTCAAAGTTTAAATGAACAAAAAAGCCGCGAAAACGCTAATCCGCCATATTAAATAGGTTATAACGTCACCTGGTCAAATAACCATACCAAGCTGTCAATGCTGTCATTGCGTATAGTAAGCAGTACTAGCAAGTGACGTCATTCAGCCAAACCGCGTGGTTTCGATCACGTGATCAAACACGAAAAATTCATTATTTTATTATCAATTTTTATTAAAAATCCAAATAATTTTAAAATAATGTGTTGGCTTAATTGGTTTAAAAAATTATATACTTTTAATTTAACAACAGTTTGATCTATATTTTCATTGTAGTCAAATACCCTATTACAAGATGTTACACGTATATATTCTTGATTGATAATGCTAAATTCTTATAATTCTTTAAATTTTTCGAAGCTGTTGTAAAATAAGTAGGTATAGGTAGGCACTCGACAATGAAACGAAATAATGATAATGACAGGTAATCTCTATTCATTTATTTTAATCAAAATCTGATGAATTTAATATAATAAATATATGCGATCGATATCATTAGGTACTTATTTCACAACACTACAACTATATAAATTAGAACTGTCACGTTTTTACTAATAAAATCATTGACATAAATACTATAGACATAGGGTCTCCTACTAAAATCGCGAAAATAATGTCCCAATTTGACATTACAAGAAAGAATGGGAATGTTAGCAAGGTAATTTAAACACTAAATTCATTAAATCACGGTTTTATTTCGATTGCATCAAACACATACGTCAATGGCACCTTATGACAACGATTACACTACACGCCATAATGACATAGTGCAAAATAATCTAAACAAAAGTAACTGATATATTTGTCTCTTTCTGACTATATAGCCTGAATGGTGAGAAGACAAAGACAAAGATATATTTTTGATTATTTTGACTGATTCTGCAATTAGTTTTTGAAATAAATTCAATTTAAAATAAAATAGCGTGTTTTAGTCGCAATACAATAATTTAAAAGATAAAACAATAGTCTACTTACCGAAATTATGATATACCATCGTCTTTATTCACTTTACTGGCGTAGTCTTTGCACGATTTCAAAACACAATACGGCATCGTTGATGTGTAGTTGTCAGCACGGTCAAAAAGTGACTAACGCGGCATTGTTGTTCTTCTTGCGTTTTGTTGCTGAGTTTGCTCGGACATTTTTTAGCGCGGACCCTACGTCCATAGTAATATGTCAATGAATAAAATACAGTGCCATCTTAAATAAAGTAAGTAAGTCAATTACATAAATTAAATAACCTATAAAATAAATCATCAACCCAAAAAGGCTCACTACTGAGCATGGGTCTCCCCTCAAAGCCGAGGAGACCTTAAATATATCTAACCATTGTAATACATTAACTATACATTTATATATTCTTTTAATGAAGTTTTAATTAGGTAGTTACTACTTACTACTCCAAAAATTTATCGATGGATCAACTTGCACTTGGACATATTTTTCGATACTAAATTAACATATAATTTTACCACGACACTATTTTAATGTGTCAAAGGGGGCATTTCGTGCCGCTACTGTAGCTGACCCGGTGTCCCGAATAGCAGAATAAGTATAAAAATAAAGAATCGACTGTTAGGTGGTACGAAGTTCGCCGGGACAGCTATCTCGAGAACAACTGAACCGATTCCGTTAATTCTTTTTTTATGATATTCCTGAAAGTACGAAGATGGTTGTTACGGAGAGAACATTTAAAAAAAATTGGTTGTCTGTAAAGTCGGTTTACTGACGATAGTTGACCGTGACAACGTCTTAAGAAAATACTGATGGAATGGTAGCATTTTTCAAAAGAAAATTTTAATTTCATTTGTTTAATAGATTTGTCAATGTCAATTATAGCATAACCTACAATCGCTGCACTAGCGGACCGATGCTATTCATTTTAATGATGAAAGCACGAATACCTATTCGACAATATATCACTGAATATATAATTAATATCGAAAGAATCATTACCTTTATCGCTGTAATTATCGTTGCTATAAACAATTGACACCACATTCACTTTTCACTGCACTTGATACTCGATCAAAACATATAAATGTACTATAGTATAGCAGCTGTCCACGCAGACGCATCGCTCACTCAAGTAGGAGAGAGACGGATGTCGGACGCTGCCAAACGCTGCCGAACGCAAAGGCCGATTGCTACGCCGTTACGGTAACGACGGTAACGCATGAGTCATGTTTTTTCATGCGTGCCACCGAATTATAAGACGTTGTCACGTCAAAAATTGCCTGAAAAAGTCTAAAAACAACACTTTTCTATATTCCCATACGAATGATTCGTAATAATACTTAAAAGTCAATTAGAACTTTAATACCATAACATAAAGTTTCAGTATTAGTGGAGGGGTTCCAGGAAGGCAAAAGAATCGAGTGACGTTCGTATCGTAAAAATTATTAATTTCAAGATAGCCGTGTGGTTAAACGTTGTACTCCCGAACCGGGGAGGCCGGGTTCAAACGCCGCATGCACATCTAATTTTCAAAAATTGTGTTCGTATTACAATTTAATTATCACTTGCTTCGGTGAAGGAAAACATCGTGAGGAAACCTGCACACCTGAGAGTCATCCATAATGTTCTCAAAGGTGTGTGAAGTCCGCAAATCCGCACTTGGCCAACGTGGTAGACTATGGCCTATACCCCTCACATTGTGAGTGGAGACCCGTGCCCAGCTTTGGAACAGTTATGGGTTGTAATGATGGTAAAATGTAAATTGTATAGGCGGTACGAAGTTCGCCGGGTCAGCTAGTAAATGAATAAACGTTGCCACACTAATACCCCCGCACTAGGATTCCCTGCGTCGCGGGTGGCATGGACAACACAAATTATACATCACTAACACCCATGACGCGACAACAAACATTTATCATCATAAACATCTGCCCCGCCCGGGAATCGACCACGGGACCCTTCGCTGCGCAGGCAGGGTCACTACCAACTAGGCTACGGGGTCGTAAATAAATATTACTAATTAAATTTTATTAAAAAAACCGACAAACAAGCAGTTTTGCCTGATGGTAAGTGTTCACCATCAACATTCATCATTCATCACCCAAGGCATCACCAATGCGTTGCCGGCCAATAAAGAAGGAAGAAGAAGGAAAGAGCTACTTCGAGCATTTTATAACAATTTGGTGTTTTAAGGTTGTGAGATCATACCATATTTACCTAATTATTTGCACGGCTAAGAAGTTGTTATATAAAAATGAGTATGACATGACCAGTATTGAAATCCTCTGTAATGTTTCATGACGATATTGATATTCCGAACAAACGTCCGTATTTCAATGTTATATTCTTGTTTATGTTACGTTTGAATTGTACGACGCAGTTCTGTTATTATTTTACAAAGTGTTTAACTAGTACCGGTTGGACATAATATGTCTTAGTAACATTGTATCGTAATTGCTTAATATATTATCACAACTGCATAATGCATACACATCACTATTGCGTTATAACAACGTCAAACCACAAATTACGCATTTTCTATAATATATTTCAATAACAATTACTGTATTAAACACTTGGAATGGCATTGTAAACGTATGCCGTGTCGTTTTAGTATTCCCTTCCTGTATACAAGTATAAACGTGTGACACACTGTAATATTCTTGATAAAATTGGAGTGTTTGTTTGTGATATTAAAATAAACGCTTAATGCATATGGATGTATACAAAAATAACATTTTTTTTAATTTTGGTCTGTCTGTCTGTTTGTTCCGGCTAATCTCTGGAACGGCTGGACCGATTTTGACGGAACTTTCGGTGGCAGATAGCTGACCGTGGTTATCAAAAAACGCTCGCAGCTTTCACAAAATGCATTGATTTTGTAAATACATCCACTACCATTATACCATCAACCAATGCGTTGTCAACACCATACCGTAGTGGAACCCAAGTCATGGTGTACCTACTGCGATTCTAAGATTCGCGCCCTCGCGCATTCTGTACAAGGTCAAGCGACTTCGATCTCAACTTAATGCGCTCTAAGCCTTGCCTTTTATGCAAATTTTAATTTGTAGGACTATACGATCCGCATTATATGTATGTATATCATTATTACTAATGAGTAGGTATGAATAATACGCATTAGTTAACATTTATTACCAGCTCAAGGTTTAAGTACTTATCTTGAAATCTACTGGTGCAGTAGTCGGTGATAAGGACTGTAAAGGAACCTATAACTATAATTTATCGAGATTTACTTATTTATGGACTAGTTAAGTGCCGGCTCTAATAAACGGAAGACTACCATTTTGTCGTACTTTCCGGAACATATTCTCTGGATTATAGAAAAAACTACATGTTACACAAAACTAGTACAGTATTATTTGTCTATCAAATTTATTTAATTAATCAACAGAAAAGTAAAAAATATTCATACATATTTGAACTCATATTCTATGACGCACATGTCTATTCAGTAACTAGCTATCTAGACGTATAATAAGTATGTTAATTTAACCGCGAGTCGAAAGGCGATCGGCCTTGGTAGGCGCCGCATGCGCCAGTACTTATAAGCGACAACATAACTGACATAAATTGTGTGCTTCTCGATTATTTTAATGAGACCGTAATGAGTTGCCAGGCTGTTATATAAGCCGCGTATATCTTGTATGCAATCTCACTCGAACCAGTTAGAACTGACCGGAAACGTACCAACAAATTCAATAAATTCTATGACAAGATGATAAAATTACTTGTGTGTAATTATTGGAATGTTAGAGGTCGCGCGTCAAACTTTTTGGCCGCTCGGAATAACTTTAAACTTACGTGCATTGCAAAGAACAGCAAGCGATATGTGTCCTGCCCTTAAGGCTCAAACATGCGTTTATCTCATGAATTTTCCTTAGCTACCGAGTACCTATACCCGTATACATTCTCACATACGCCGATTTAACTGCAGCGTAATTCAGAGGGGTCATCAATTTTGGCGAGAGTAACACACGATTATTCTTGAGATTATTCTAGATAGTTCTCTTTGGTATGTAAGAAAAAAATGCCAAGCCTTCACTTTACCATAGATTTTCAAACTGTACCCAAACTTTCTTTAAATAGAAAACGGTATTATACGATAGTATTTTCGAGAAAAGGTGGAACTTGATAAGATGGCATTATCGTGCTTCTCAGTAACACATGCCATTTCGTATGCTTTACTTTAGTTTGTGCAAGTTAAATTGAAACAAATCGACGTTTAATGGGTAATGTTATAATTTTTTGCACCTGCAAGAAAATGATACTGATGCATTCACAGTTACTAAAATTAATGCGATATTGCAACGTGACCCCAAGTAAATACCCAGTATGAAATATCAACATCTATTAGGTACAATAATTGATCTATTCTAGAAATGGAAACTAGAAGCGCGCGTGTGTGTGTACTGTGTACATGTGTGCGCAAGTGTGTGCATGCGTGTGTGTGCTCGTGTTTGTGCTCATGTGAGTTTGAGCAGATGTGCAGCACTGGGTTTAAAATTGTTCCCTTCCCTTCTATCGCACACTGAAAGGTCGACTGTCAAAGAATACAGGGATACAAGAAAACAGGAATACATTTATGTAGGGAAGGAAAATCAAAGTAAATATGCCCACAACACGTTACCACGTCATGCTGGCGTTCGTCGTCAGTTTTTTACGATGATTATTACATCTTCGTCTACGCATTCTAATTAAGTATTGCAGTGCGGATTATAACTAAGTACAGCATAGTACCATCAAAAGTATAATTACTAAAAATGGAGACTTATTCCGTAATTAAATATTAGTACATAATAATCTAAAGACACACGTTAATCAGCGTTTCACTTCTCATTGAAACACAACTGTCCTGTTGGGCACGGTCTCCTCTCATACCATGAAGGGTCCAGGCCATAGTTTACGATGCTGGCCAAGTGCGATTCGGCGCACTTCACACATCTGGCAACAGTATGGAGAACTTTCATGTGTGCAGGTTTCCTCGCGATGATACCTCTTCCTGTTATATGAATGTCACCTGGAATGTCCGTCCGAGCCGAGCGATGACGTTTTCACCCTTAATACTATAGACATAAAGGTTTTTCTAACCGGCCTAAGCGCGTCCCCGTCGATAAGTTTGACAGTTAAACCCCAAATCTTTTGATCTCTTAGGAGATTTATATCCTACTCGTATCTTTACCTATCTTTTATTAGAGCGATCTAAGTGACAAAAAATACCACTCTCAGAACTGTATTGATTTCGGGAATTTTCCATGGAATAACAATTTTCCTTCCGTTTACTTACAATCCTACGCGAGAAAACATGGAAAATTTCCAATGTTATGTACCTAAGGAATACGTAGTCTCGCTTCTCGTATAGATTTTTTTGGAGATTACGTAATGCATTATTAAGTAAGGTTACGTCATTCTTGTTATATAACGAAAAATAGTGTGTTTAACAATTATTTGTATGAAAATCTGCATATACAAACCTATAAAAAAGTTCTTGATTAAGCCAAGAATGACTGACTCTAGCGCCCAACTCTGACCTGCTTGACAGCAGAAATTTTGCACACTGGTAACACTGGTTTCCTTTATGATGTATTATTGTAGACAAGTGCTTAGGCTTAGGCTTGTGCTTCAAAGTTTATTTTGAAGAACTAAAACCTGACAACAACAGAATAATCACACAAATCCTTCTACAAATTTCGTAGAAATTGGTGTAAAAATAGCAATCAACAAAAACAATTCTTTGGGAACTTTTACTGAGGCCTAACGAAATCAAAATCTCATAATTTTAAAACGGTCCCTCAAAGGGCACGCCCACCTTCATTACCTATAACATGCTCGTTATTGACCACTCGTATGGCGCAATGGTTGTGGTAATGGCCATGGCGAACTGCCGCACGGAGTGTCGTGGGTTCGATTCCCAGCGAGCCGGAAATACGAATAATGAGTTTAAACACACACAGACCTAGAACGCTAGGTCTGTGTGTGTGTGTCTTTGTGTGTTGTCCATTCACAACACAAGGTATCCTAATATTTATGCGCTATGAGTGTGAAGCGTTATTTATTTATTTTAGAAGTAGTTCTAACACGAAGTCTACCTGTCTAAACAAAAAACACCCTAGAATGTAAGCAAGTTTCACAGAGCATTTCTACAGAAATTAGATACCAATTGAATCTATCCGATATCAAGCCAACATAAAGGTTGATTCCGATTAACTCCGACGAACCGATTATGTTATACCAATGTTATCCGATGTAGAAAGTTGAGATACTAATCTCTATCTCTGTTTAATTAAGTTTCACGAGATCGAAAGGGCACTCAGTACGGGTTAAATGAAGACGATTAGTAAAACGATATCACTAATTGGAGGGTCAGCATCTACAATTAAGTACCGGTAAAATAAAGTGGATGATAATTGGTCATTTTGGTGGCTTTGAAAACTTCTAGTTCTTTTGCTATGATTCTTCGTTAGGTACTAGTTGCCTTTTAGTGCAGTATGCAAATATTTCATGTAAACGAATTTCTTTACAAGAGTCTTAACAATATGACCATACAATGACCACCCGTATGGCGCAATGGTCACCATGCCGAGCTGCCATATACCGTTCAAAGGGTCCTGGGTTCGATTCCAAGTGAGGTGTAAATTTGAATAATGAGTTTAATTGTATGTTGTCAGTTTGTGTGTGTTCTTGTCTTTGAGTGTTGGCCATGACACCCACAACACAGGGAATCCTACTTTAGGGCTATGAGTGTGTCTGTGTAGCGTTAATATTCATGTAATAAAACTAGATAGTAATAATGCGAATCCCCGCTTCCTTTTCAGTCGGCAATGCATAGCTTATGCCTAGTGATACCTACTGATGTCATATACTCAAAATTTAGAGTGCAGTTAAAAGATATTTAGAAAATTTCGATAGCGTGACTCAGTTTTGTTGTGACGTCACCGTGTGTCGTATGTGCGGTGACACATGGACCGCGGGAAATAAAATATGTCAGGTACCTATTATTAAATTCCAGAAGTAGATATTGCAATTACATCTTAATAGTGAGTGAAGGTAATTTCTACCAGACCTAGTTAGCCTTTACACGTGCAACGTTAACTGGCAAAAGTGACCTTGAGAACAGAAAGGCAAGATGCAATATGGAACTAAATTGCCGTCAGGAGACCAGGGTCCTATTTTTAACCAATCGTTACGCCGAGCGTTTTCGAGTCGTTGTGGTCGTTCGTTATAATAATTTCGCTTGCGTGCTCCAAGGTCATAGAGTCCTAAGAGGAATACCTTTTACGGAAAATTTTCGGCTTAAGTAAGCAAAGCAAAACATCAATATTTGGACTGACGGTATTCATTTTTTGGAGTTTCACTTCTACCACGTCTGAATTGCACACATTTTGATTTTTATTTATGAACAGATTGAAATAAAAGAAAAACTTTATTAAATATTAGTGAAAGCCGCACCGAAGTCAGTTCTAAGATTAGCGCGCACAATCGCATCATATTTAAAACCCCCAATTTTTCACATTTCTTCCATTAACAGACGGCAATCAATTAAATTTTTATTATATATATTGTATAGAGTGTGGGATTCAAATCAAAATCAGATCCCAGCCTTTTACGATCAGAATTTTATAACCATACTGACTCATACATGTAAAACTTTAGATAAGTACTATTCGCATACCTACAGATAATTTTTGCAGATTTCATAGATGTGTATCTCTGTGGCTTTTACTGCCTGCTACCATAGTTAGTTAAAGTTCTTACAAAATGACGCTTCAAATTATAACTCTCTATTCTAGACCTATCATGAAGCTTTCCTGTATTGAAATAAGGTCGAATTTCCTTTACATTTGAACGGCTATACTAATCTTAGCCCACTCACGCTCATCACACGTCCGTGAACTCAGGGTAGGCGCATTCCATCGTAAACTGTGACATTTTACTGACTCTGCACGTCTATTGCACGACTGACATTTGTGGCGGACCTTGGAGTTCGCCTTCAGCAGGGCTAACTGTTCAATAAATTGATAGTTTTATCACTACCACCTAATAAGCCGCAATTTAGATAGACTAGTGTTATTGTACCGATACATTTACTTGTGCGTTGAGAGAATCGTAAAATGTACCTTTAATTTAAGAATGCTTACCAAAATCGCTTTTTGTTGATACAGTGTTGCTTTGTGTTGCCTTGCATCATATGCTTGATATAATCTTTTGCTTATTATAAAAAAGATAGCAAACGAGAATACAGACCACCCTTCCGCTGTCGCCCGTAACAACTGTGACCGATTCAGAACAAACTCAATCGAGACTAGGATTTAGTTAGAACGTTAGTTCAACGTTAGTTGGTTAGTTCGGTAGTAGGTATGAGGACTGGGGCCGGCATTGTTAGTGATAGTTGATCCTATTAATTGTTGTTAGTAAAATACCAGTTAGTCATTGTTAGTAACAGTGAGTCAAAGTCTCGTTCTAATTCGGTCACAGATGTGTTGCTAGTTGCTACCGTTGAGGACTAAGATGGTCGTCTGTAAAAAAGTCTAAACGGATCTACACCTTTACTACCGGAACAGAATTGCTCTCTAAACGATTATTACACGGTAGAAATGATAATAGGTACCTAGGGTAGTACGGCCGTGCTACCCGGGCTAACTTTAGGCTCTAACGCTTACAAAATTTGAGACCTCAATTGTAAATGGCAGTATCATGTATATACATTTGATATTTGAATTTGGATCAAATATATTAGGTTTGTGTAATTAACTTGCATTGGATAATTGACGTAATTAAACATGAAGATTGGCAGGGTTAAAATTCTATCTAGAGGACGGTACATAGTCAGCGTAACCCTGCCAGTTAACCCTTAAGTGTGACCGGTTTATGGTCTATCTATTTAGCGTGGTTCGTTCACCGTTACTCGTCCGATGCACAGATGTGGTTATCGCGTTTATTTTCTTGCTTTGCACTTTATAAAGCTAGCTGACGCACTTGCGGGGTCGTTGAACCGTGCTGGACGCAGGGCTGGCATTGCAACTTTACGATTGATCTGTGCAGATTGAAGGTGATGACCTGAATTGGTCACCTTATCATCTCATATTACCAATATATTACAAATTATTTTTGTCAGAGGTTCCCATAAATAAAACGAAAATAATAAAAGAAACACTTATAGGATGAATGAATATATGGGTATGTAAGCCAATCACGAAAAAGTTATATTGGTAAACATATTATTTACCAGCGAATCCTCGCGACATCGTTTGCGTGAAGTTGACTGGGATCTTAGCACCTGGTTGCCATTTCTTTCGCTGACACAAACCCTTTCTTCCTTTCTTCTGTTCCTTGACCGACAACGCATAAGCGATGCCTTTAGTCTTACGGGCGTCGTATAAGCGTAGTTAACCACTTGGCTCGTCTGTTTGTTGGTTATTTAAATATAAAAAAACAGCTAAGAGGTCGTTTCAATAAATATTTATAAATAGTTTAATAGGTAGCCAACCCTAGCCGCGTGAGGTACTTATTGCGTGGACAGCAAGTCTGTGACGAACACAGCTTTTGGACCGTTTGTCAGTTTGTTCCCTTCAGCGTTGAATCGTTGGATGCCCCGTTTTATACAAAGTTAATAGTGTCAAACAGACACTATTAACTTTGTATGAAACGGGGTATTGTAGTAATACCAACAAGTTTATCGTTACTTGTACCGTGGAATAATACTGTAGATGTACCTACCTATAGGTATTCCATTAATTAGGTCTTTATAAAATTCTCTCATTCTCATTTTGATTAGTCCTCAGTCTTAGAATTTACTTTTGAAAGATGTTCGGTTTCGCAAGTCTTGCGACTAATTACGCGTAGAATTTAATTCTCAGACTTTTACTTAGACCGTGCTAATTGGCGATAGGTACTGTAGATTACAAATAAATAGTCTATTTATACGTATTTTGGTTGGTTACAAACCACCTAATAGGATGGTGGTTGCAATGCGTGCATTATATTCGGGAGAAAGGTGATAGGTAAATAAATAATAGGACGCGACAGTCAAAGCGTTAACTATACCTGAATGCGAAAGTCAGAGTAACTGATAAGCGAGTAATCAAATATTCTGCGTGCATAAACACACATTTACACTTACATTACCACACGTGCACACACATAATGTTGGTAGGTACGGAATGTCTGAAGGCAGGTGACCAGGTTCGTTGACCTTTTAGGTACCCCCTAAACGATGTTATCAAACGTGATCAAACTACATTTATTACGTCCCTGATAGACGGAAGCTAGATGAATCGAACCAGTCGTTGATGCGAGACGGCTTTTTCTGTCAGCCGTTCGATTGAGACAGCGGCCGCGCCGTCATTTCAGAAGGTTCCGAAAAATGCGTTGTGGGTCATTTATTAGTTATGTATTATTTGATATTTTCTTTAATATTCCGATTGCTTGCTTGAAGTTTTAACTAATGACGGAGACGTAAAACAGTAGTGAATACGTAAATGTAACACGTAATTGTGGACGTAAATCGTCGATATGTATCACGTTACTAGCAAAATTAGACCAGTGGATTGAACCACCATTATTTCCGACTATGCCACTGCAACCGAAACACGTAAAAACCTTTTCACGGTCGATGCTAGCCAGGCGTGGAAACTATCCTACCACTATGCACGTAGCATGAGTAGGTTAAGTTGGATTTAAATCATTTAAATAAGGTGGTAAAGCCCAGCAATTCCAAAACGCTAATTTGTTTCCACGCCTAGCTATGACATAAACACTAGCTGCATAGACAAAGTTTTTTTTAACGCAATTACGCAACAAATTTTATGAAAAAATCTGGAACATTGTGATTGTGTATTAGAAGCGTTATGATATAGGGACTCTGAAAGAGCTTGGCGCAAATTAGGCTATGATAGGCTAGGTGCAAAATTCTTGTTACGCATTTGGCTTTCTGTTACATTTATATTTTTGGTGAGAAATAATTATACAGAAGCAATAAATAGTGAATGAATAAATATATATGATGAATTTTATAATTGTGGCGATTAATAATAATCTACACAGACTGTAGGTACATATTATAACTAGAAGCGATCGATGTCTAACAGTCATGATCTTTTGCTGTTCGCGCTGATAGCGAAACGATTCTCGATTTAAGTGCGGTTGTTACCGATGTATTTTTAAATGTTTTTCACTTAATAATAATATCAACTAAGAAAACCTATGAGAGTTCCCAAGCCCAGGTAGTCACTAATAATTAATATATTTAATATGCTGTCAAAAAGAAATTGCTTCTAAGCGACAGACAATACAGGCAGTTATAGAACACGATGAATGTTAATTTATAACATGTCCGCGCATAAGCAGTAGTCTTGTTATTATTAAATGTCTTATCAATCGACGAAAATACTTCCCCGTTCGTCCACGCTCGCCCGAGACGGGTGTCTACCCCGAGTGGCCGCCAGCTACCACGTGGATACGACCAACAAGTGGGCTCGGTTAGTCGCGCATGCGTCCAAGCGCCGTTGTACAGTACTTTTCCACTAACCCACTTGTAGGTCAAACATTTTAATACGTTTATATCGCGCTGTATCGTGCACAATGATGATTTGGTTAGAGATTCTTTAAAATTGTGATAATTTCTTGGCGATGGTTAGCGAACGATCCGGTTTTAATCCCGTAATAAGTTGTAAAAACATCTTGCGATTGGTGGTAGGTGTTTGATGACCGAAAAGAAATTGTCATTGAATTAAAAATAATAGAATTGTTGTTAAAAAGTATTTTCCGTGCTTTGTTCTATTATTTATTCAATTAATAAAATTATTCACTCTTTTTTAGCTCCACCTCATAAAACAATTAACTTTATAAAAAATAATTAATTATTAGGATCTTTAATCTTTATATTAATAGAGCTAAACAAAAACTCATATCTGTGCCAGTTGTAAATTTTGTATTAATATATCAATCTCGTAAGCTGTTTTAATTATTTTGATAGATTCAACAAAACTACAAACGCGGAAACAATGAAGAGCGACAAGCTGTTTCAATACAACATATCTTTTCAATAATGACACGTGTGCTCCGTGTGAACAGTGGAGTCAAGTGATACCGGCGAATCAAAAGTAGCCAACACAGTTATCAAACTTTGCTGATGGCTGACCTTGGATGGCATTATGTAATACATCAGATAGTACTATATTTTTATATCGTGTACAATTGTTAGACTCGCACATAAATCGCAACTAGGATTCGCTGTGTGCGATGCATGGACAACACAAATAAGTCATCACCAACCGACTCGAAAACAAACATTTGTCACATCCTACCCCGTACTGCCATGTACCCGGCCGGGAATCGAATTTAATTTCGTGAGCATAAAATGAGTTTTTATAATTAATTAAAAAGGTTTTGTCGTCTAATCAAGAGCAGTGGTAGCAAAGTGGATTGAATATATTTTATAATAGTATTATATTGGAGCAACAGGAGTAATAGCCAAAAGTTTACATAGATACCTACTGCAATAACATTAATTCAGACGTAAACATATATATAATTCAAAAACAAGCTGCCGTACACCATATTATCAAAAGTTTTAGGAAATATAATATTTGGTGGGGAGACCAATCTCCTTCTCCCTGATTCAGGGTGGGAGCTTCGGAAATACATCGGTTATTAAAAGGTTGAGCGTGGGAAACCCAATAACATTGAATATAATATATTGAATGTGAGACTCCCGAACAGGGGGGCTTGGGATCGAATCCTGCACGTTCTTCTTTAGTTCTTTTTAACACTGCACTTGGTCAGCGTGGTGGACTATGGCCTGTACCCCTCTCGTTGTGAGAACCCGTGCCCAGCAGTGGGAAAGTTATGGGTTGCGATGATGATGATGATTCGTCTTAGGGCGTAGATGCGATGACTATTAAAACTGTGGTTACGTATTTACCGAGCGGCTGTAAAGACAAGTGTATCTTCCATCGGAAATCCCTACCAATAAATACCATGTCATCATAACATAAGTTGTCTGGGAAAGGCTGGGAAACATGTTCTTGGTATTAAATAAGTTCCACTACTCATTATACGTCACAAAAGGAAATATAAAATGACCAACAAAAGCGTTATATTTGAATATTACGCTATAACTAAGTTTCCTTTATTTAGTGTGGTATACAAAAGAAAATACCTATAAAATGAGAAATACAAAGTCATAATATGAAGCTCATGTTAATTAATTTACTAGAAAAGGCCCTCATTTTGCTTCGGTATACCTGTACCTTAGTACTGTAGTAATACGAGTAATATGTATATTAGAAATAATATTCAGATGGAATTCTTAAAATAAGTACACTTATCTACTCGTTTTCGTCTTTTTTATTTGTGGACCAATTGAAACACAATCGAATTGAGAATCTCCTCCATTCAGAAGTCGGTTAAAAAGAGCCTAAATGTAACCTAGGTTTACAAATTTGACAATACATCAGTGAAACCCGCATTCTAATCGGTTAAACAGTTTTTGAGATTAGCGCGAAGGCAATACGAACGTACAGACACAGACAAACGGTTTTTTATCATTGTTAGGAGTCTATTTCGCTAATAAATACCCCGAGTAAAATAGATTTTATTTTATTATATGCCATCGCGGATTGTAGACATGTCAAAGAGGAATATTCCATCCACACATTGTTTTGTTATATCAAAGGGATGAGGCAGCGTTTTCGCTAAAAGTTCCCAGGCAGCTTGAATTTCTCCGACTTTCTCAACAGTTATCGTCATATTTCAACCAATTTACACAAAACTTTAATAAATTATATACCTAAACTTCCTCATGAACCCCTCTGTCTATTGGTGAAAACCGCATGAAAATCCGTTCAGGTTTTGAGTTTATCGCGAACAGACAGACAGACGGCGGGTGACTTTGTTTTATATAATACTAGCTAACCCGACAGACGGTGTCCTGTCTTAACTATGAGTATTTAATTCGAATATTTGCAGCACGCATTCTGTCAATGATATTGTACTAGTTCGGTTGGTAATGCCAATAAAACAACAAATCAGTTCAACTACACTCCTACTCGCTCGGTGTTCGGGCAGAGAGAGCGCAGTCAGCAGTTACTTGTACTTACTTCCAGCGCCCCCACCGCCGACCACTCCGCACAGTATTCGTGCATATATTTATTGTGTTCACAATATAATATGTATATATT
Source organism: Ochlodes sylvanus (assembly GCA_905404295.2). Lineage (NCBI taxonomy): Eukaryota > Metazoa > Arthropoda > Insecta > Lepidoptera > Hesperiidae > Ochlodes > Ochlodes sylvanus. Next base: position 4,207,890 of record FR990131.1, on the reverse strand, counting down.
ACATATACACTACAGATATGTCAAACGCCATAAGGTTACATTAAAAAGTTTATATTGTCACAAACGCTAGGGTTACATTAGAAAATTTAATATGGTGGTTGAGTATTCTTAAACTTTCTAATTTTCCGAGCAATTTTCTTAATTTTTTCTTTCATAAGATTTTTCTCATGACAATAACAAACACAACAAAAAAAGAATTAGCGAAATCAGTCCAGCCATTCGTTCACGCGTGATGCCGTGACCAAGGGAAATAGGGATTCATATATAGATGTTAAGATTAAGATGATACCGATAGGAAACCGGACGTTTACTTTTATTTGTATTTGAAGTACGTTTTGTCTAGTATGACGTAATTATGGAATAATTTCCAAATATTTCGTCAGTACCGCGCATCCATTGATCCAAGATTTGTACCAGATACAAGATTGCTGGAGAAAGCTGTCATAAATCATAATGTTGAATTGCTAATTATATGTCTTTAAATATATTTCTACCTTGACCTGAAATGAACGTGTGATAAGTGTACATGTGTTCAAAAATTTGGTACACCTAACCTAACCTAACCTAGCCCCTTCTCCAGAAAGTTTAATTTAATATTCATCTGTAATATAAATAATACGTCATAATTGGCATACTTATACATGTTCGCCAATAAAACTATCTAATGGATGTTTAGTAAATATCTTGTGAGTGTCGATCTGTTAAAATTTGCGTGCGGCCGGAGGCGACGAGCTTCTCTAATACCTTGAAAATTCAGAGAACCTTTTAAGTCTTCAGAGATTACGATAAAATTTGTATTCGCCGAATTTCGTCAAATATACCTGTCGTACCTAAAAGTTAATGATAATTCTGGAGATTTATTCTATAGGTACCTACTAGTAAAAGTTCTATTAAAAATAGTAGGTACGAATTAGTAACTACTATAATAATAAGAATGGCTTCGCTTCTGCTTCTCTTAAATACAAAAGAAAGTAGGTATACGTAAAAATTGTGTACTTTTAATAAATATGCTCCGTGCTTCGGAGGGCACGAAAAGCCGTCGGTCCCGGTTGTTATCATTTGGTAGCAGTCGTTAAGCCATGTCGGATACCTTCGGGCGGCTTAGAATTTCCGACACTTGGGTTGGCCACTAACCCCTCCACCAATCCGCACTGGAGCAGCGTGGTGGAGTATGCTCTAGGCCTCCTCAGGTACGAGGAGAGACCCGTGCTCAGTAGTGGGCCATTAATGGGTTGTAGCCAAGCCAATAAATATGCGTAATTAAATTATGTAGTAAAACTACGTAACGCTACGCAGAACCGCAGCGGTGGTTTACTGTGAAGAGTCCGCGTCAATTGTTTCCCCTTCCGAACGATTTGCACGTTGATTAGAACTATTGGCACACTAAATAAGGAAATACTGAACCGACCGAATTAGAAAAAGACTCTTACTAACAATTACTAACTGGACTATTAATTACTAACACCAACTAACAGGACTGCACTATCACTAAGTTCCTGTCCCAGTCCTAATACTTACTAACAAACTAAGTAAACTTAGCACGTCAAAAAACTTAACGCAAACGTTAGGTACTATTAGCACTAGCAGACCAATACCTAACATACATAAGTTTACTGTTTTTATTTTCCGAATCCGTATTACAATCTAAGAATTAAAGCGGGTTAATATTGCAATAGACATGATAAATAGTGGCTTATACGATTAAAACGTAACATCTTTATTTTAAACGAGAAGTAGGAGTCGTAGCTATGGATCAATGAGTATACTTATTAATCTTGACATTATGAGAGGAGACCTGTACCCAGTATTGGGATATGGATTGCAAAGAAGAATTCCTAGTAAAATCTGGAGCTTGCAGAATTTGCGTAGCAGTATTTCGTGTTTGCCTTTGTAAGTTTGTACACATATGGACCGTTATCACACCGACATCACGTGGCTGCGGCCGAATTTTGTTCTTATGTTCAGATAATGCGTAGTCTAGGATTGGACCGGTTTGTATGTCGCTGGATTTGTAAAGGTTATATTTTTTAGCGTGTTATAAATCTATTAGTAGGTATGTATGATACATCCATTCCACAGCATACTCTCTCTTAAAAGGGCTCGTTGGTAAATGTAGTGTTTTGTTCGAACCAATCTTTGAAAAAAAATAGTTTACGTTAATCGATGTTTAGCTTTGATAAGTAATGGAAGACCATTCCAGTTAATAGTAACAATTTTAATTGTTTTATTTTCTCGTAATTAGCAACCTTCAATTCTTATGGAATTTGACCTAATATATTACGTTGACATCGATGGAAATCAAGTGCACTAGCAACTAATTCCTAAACTATCTGTTGTCGATAATTACAAATTGTAATATAAGAGGAGTATTTCATTATTTTATGGTAAAACATTATTTTTTTTTACCAATAACGAACACGTAGGAAATAATTTAACCCACCACATAAATGTGGAAGAAAGAACAAGTAACAAGAAATTTGCAAGATAATTTACTTGCAAGCAACTGTGCTTGCCTTGAAAAAATCGCCACGAAAATTGAGACAAAATATCGTATCATTCTGTCTCATTTTTTTCGTGTCATTGGCGTTAGTTGTTTCTTGTATGAGTGCGATAGATGCCATCCATATTCGTCTCTGTCTTTGATCGTTTGGCAGGTTTTGGCGGTCCCCTCTTGCACGTTGTGGACTAGTCAATAAAGTTTCATTTGCTATGATAAAAAAAAACAACAAACTCTAAACTTTAGATTTAAGCCGGCGCCAGACATAGCTTCACTTATTTGAACACTCGTTTGATTGCTATGTGTGGCACGAGACTTTGAATATGTGTTCAAAGTTTGAACAAAGATTTGCACTTTGCCATGCGGTAGGTTTTTTAGCGCACATCTTCAAAGCGTTCAAAGTCGAATTAGATTAATTTAAGCAACGGGCAAGAATGAGACGGCACGAATTTATATCGGTACTATAAGCCAGATGTGTTGACAGAAGCCATTCGCCTGTTATTAGGAGTCTATTGGCTGTGTGGTCGGTGTGTGGACTCCACAGTGTGGAGAAGTCATTGCGAATCATGTGTGGCAGGTTGCGTCAATGTGTTTTCAAAGCTTTGCAATGACTTCAAAGAAGTGTGCAAATAAGTGAAGCTATGTCTGGCGCCGCACAGTGGTCTGAAAATCAAGCTTCATACTCATAGAAACTGATTGTCAGAAATCAATAATTAAAAAATGTTATTGTAATAAGTACACCTCCCTTTGTTAACTGTTATAGTATGAAGGTCGTGAGTAGCTCCATGTGTGAGAAAAAAAATATTGTATATTTTTGTGTATGGGAAAAAAACTTCAAAGTGGATTTTAAAAAAACTGATCATAACTGAGAGTCTGGTATTCACATGAGTTATTACACCTTACATGGCGATTAAGATGACATACAATTGTTATGCCTTTCGGTGCCGCTTTGCATGTAGCAAGCTTTTGAAAGTTTGAGTTTTTGGTAGATGATTATTCAAGTCTTCATTTTATATTATAAGGATACCTATAACTTTCAACATGAAAATAATTGAAATTTGTATATACACAAGGAATAAATTCGTACTTAGGATATATTTAAATAATATAATTGTTTAAAAAATAGGAAATAAAAAGCACATATTCAATAAAAACTGTCAAAATTTCTTTATTTGATTATACTATTAAATATTATTTCAGTAAATTATATAATTAAATGTAGGAATACTCAGAGCTTTTACATATATATTATTCTCTATTACTAACTACTTATAAAAGACCAATTATCTATCAAAGAGTATCTTCTTCATCAGAGTCCAGCATAGGTGCATTAACATCAACGAATTCAATATTCTCCTTGTCTATATCTGCATCATCATCACCAATGAGAAGAATCGGTAATAGGTGTGCGTTTTGATTTTATCAGCTGTGGCCTTATGCTGGACAGGTAGGGATCTGACGAAACAAGAAGACCATTGAAAATGTCTTCGTTTGTTGCTTTTCTCAATCCGGCTCAATTGCTGCAATCTCAGCTTCAATCATAGCTTGTTCTTCCTTTATATTTAATTTGTTTTCACTTGCAAATTTGAAGTAAAGCGGTCTGCAGAACATTGTGGAAGATGGCTTTGGATTCTCCCATAACTTTTCTTCGCCACAAAGTGTTAAAGGCACAAAGGAGCACATAAAATTACTGTAATCATCTTCACCCCCCATAGTTTGCTTGTATATACTTTGCCTTGAAGCACCATCAAAGCCCCACTTGCATGTAAGTGTTAATACTCTTCTGTCCAGACATGATTCCAAACGTAGGAATTTCCCAAGTCTAACAACAGTTTTGTCCAAAATCGCTTGAAGCTTAACTTTTACCCCTCTTTCAGTGATATCTATAGTATTTTTTGGTGGGTAGCAGTCCTTCTTCGCCTCTAATATAGCAGTATATGAAGGATATAGGGGTATTCCCTCTTCTTTTGAGCAAACTCTTAATGTTGTATACTGCCATTTTGAAAGTTTCAACGAAATCAGTATACCTAATGCTTTATCAGCGGAATATATGGGCTGAGCTTTCTTGGGCTTCAACAGTTGCTTTATCTTAGTAGCTTCCTCGGGATGTTCTGTGATTAATTTAATTATATCTGCTACGTTTTTGTTACCAGCACTTAAACCAGTTGCAAAAGCAAGGCTTTCATTGGTATGTGCTAGTAGCTCTTCCACTCTTCTTCTCTTCTGTAGCGGGCTTAGCTCAGAGAACACTTCTCTTGGACTCACCTCTGTTGATGTTCCAACACTGCAAGTCTCTGCATTCAACCCTAATGATGTTGATGCGCCCTCATTTACACTGCAGTCAAAACTAGAACATGGTTGCTGCTCTTCTAACACCAAAGAAGGTGTGATTTTTTCTTTTATGAACTCAGGCCATTTTATGTCTTCTTGCAGCCATATCTCATACTTTTTTATGAATGTTTTTCTCGTGCGATTACACGAGATCCATTTGTTTTTCAACGAACACACAAAAGTCTGACAGAATTGTTTAAATTCTTTATTTTCATTTTCTGACAAAGTAACGTTTTTCACCAAAACTTCAAATAATTCGCTGGGTTTTGAAAAACAGCTATTGTTCGCCACAAACATAAACATATCCAAATTGGTACTGAAGCTTTCCATTATAACACGAAAACAAATCGAACTAAATAAGTATAGCAAGCGCGAACAAGTGCAAAGAGCTACTAAATTAAGTTAGCATATACGTCCTACTTATATTATAACTACCCTCATTTACACTTGCTGTCGTTAATATGCTTATCTTATCAAATACTTAATGAGTTACTTTATCAAAGAAATTTTGTAGTATAATGTAAAAAAATCTGCACCTTTTTTATTGTATTCATAAAGAAGGTCATTAGCAAGTTGTTAACTAATGACAACATCAGTAATGTTATCACCATGTAATTATATCAAGGGTATGATTCAACTACCAAAAACTCAAACTTTCAAAAGCTTGCTACATGCAAAGCGGCACCGAAAGGCATAACAATTGTATGTCATCTTAATCGCCATGTAAGGTGTAATAACTCATGTGAATACCAGACCCTCAGTTATGATCAGTTTTTTTAAAATCCACTTTGAAGTTTTTTTCCCATACAAAAAAATATACAATATTTTTTTTCTCACACATGGAGCTACTCACGACCTTCATACTATAACAGTTAACAAAGGGAGGTGTACTTATTACAATAACATTTTTTAATTATTGATTTCTGACAATCAGTTTCTATGAGTATGAAGCTTGATTTTCAGACCACTGTGCGCCGGCATTAGAGCATCGTATTTAGTCTAAATAAAAAATATATCTATCCCTATAAGTAGGTTAGGTACCTTAAGAATTCGGATTCTTTATTCGTAAGTACCAATAAGATCCTATGAATTCAAAGCATTAAGAATTTGTTTTTTGCTTAATTAACGGGGTCTCTGAGTACTCTATAATTAGTCGTGAGATCTCGAGGCGGATTAAGTAAGAATCTTAGATCCATTATTGAAAATGTAGGTATCTATTGATAGTAGGAACGTGTAATGTCAATTTGTATGCCAGTTTGAAACACATTAACGTTTAATGATGTCGAACCATATTCAAACAGTATTTCCCAATTCACACTGACTGGAAGCCGAGTCTTTTTACTATTACTACCGAGTCTACTTTTTAGAGTCGACCATCTCAGTCCTCAAGGGTAGCAACACATCTGTGACCGAATTATAACGATACTCTTACTTATAACTACAAACTGGACTATTACTAACTATAACTAACAGGACTAACTTTCGCTAACAGTGCCTGTCCCCTCTTCAATGTCGTGAAAAAAAAGTTAATGACTAAAAAGAACCTAATTAGGTATGCGTTCTTGGAGTTATTCGAAATTAACAGTGTCATAATGACATTGATATTAGAAATACGCGAAAATTAATTCGTCTTTGTTAATGATTATTTCATTAAATTTTCCCTACTAGTATAAATAATCGTTAACACACTCCTCCCCTCCCCTCCCCCTAGTGTTACACCTGCACTAGCATATTTCCTGTGTCGCGCGTGGCGGGCAAAACAAACTACACATCACTAACACTCATGACCCAAGAACAAACGTTTATCCGTCACATAAACATTTGCCCCGGTCGGGGAATCGAACCCAAGACCTCTCGCTCTGCAGGCAGAGTCACTAGTTTCATTCAACTGGGCTACGCGGTCGGTATTAATATTAAATTATGAATATAGGTAAATATTCACGATTGGTAATTTGATCGGTATCAGTGACAGTGGTCGATCATCTTAGAATAATTACACTATAGAAACGAAGTCCGCGCGGCCGTTTTGAAGCACCTTAATTGGAGTCAGAAATGACTCCAAACACCGGGCAGCTCTTAGAGTATATTAGTTAATATATATACTCTAAGGGGCAGCTCATGTTAACGCACGCCAAACGCGTCTCGCGAAAAAAAAAGAATTAGACGATTTGTCCAGTTACATTGTGTCACAAAATATCTGAAAAGCTATTTATGTATTATTGCTAAAAACATGATTATCCGCAGCCGAATCATTGCCCGCTTTCGGGAAAGTTTCGGTTTAGTGCTTCACTTTAGACAGAGCGCTTGTATGAAGACTGTCTTTCTATAGTGTTATTATCTAAGTCGATCATTATATATCTGAAGGTGTTCGCCTGTCCGCCTGTTCGTCTGTCCATGGAAGATTAACGCCCCGCTCCACATTTATATCTGACTTTCATTCTATCTGCGAACAACATTGAGAGGTGATAATGGCTATGGGCTATCAATATGTATGTTACATCCTTTTTATGATTTAAGTACCGACTTGTGAGTTGTGTTGTGAACTTGTGATAAGTGTTTGCAATTATTGGCTTTAAGTACACCTTATTGCAATTATTGATTTCTTAAACGAACTTACTTATTTTATTTTACTTAGGTACGTAGTGGTGCTAGGAAAACAGCTTGCATACTTAAATTTTTTGACGATATTATGTTTAGCGCATTTAAATAAAAGCATATTTTTAAAAGTTTTTTTTACTTTTAAATTATTATTATTCCATATTCCAGTTAAATATCAATATGGCTATAGGTAAGTAGGTACTCTGTATACTAACTGTAAGCAGGTATTGCTTTCATGATTTTTATTTTGATACAAAAATTAACAATTTTCAAGCTAATTATGAGCGTGTACTTAAACATTAGTAAACATTTTTTTTTAGAAATAGCCTGTTTAATAATTTTATTCTTAATTATATCGTATACGTCAAGTAACTAAGTGTATACTTATTAGGTAGTATATAAAAGTAAGTTCGTAAGTATAATTAAATATTTATGTAGGTACCTATAGCTGTAATAGGTGTTCAATAATTAATATTAAAGTTCGTTGCTAAGTAGAAAAAACAAACAACTAAAAAGAGTCATTAACCTAGGCAGCTTTTGCATGCAACACATCAAGACCATCAAGTTCAGAAAAAAAATCCAATCAACCGCGTTCGGACGACATTGGTCATTGGAATTAATAGACGCAATTTCAAATGTCGAATTCACGCTCAGTCGTAGTAGTAAGAGCGGCAACGTCGCGCGGCGCGAGGAAGGGTATAGGCGGTATAGCAACAGGCGCCGCCACGTGCTCTGCGGCCTTGCCACTGTTGGTAAGCTTCGCGCCTTTTTTTAGATAACAACCTCTAATCAACCAACGCACCTTACGTAACAGAGCAACCAATAAGTGTTACGTATGCCCTATATCACTTATCTCGTACAGGGCGATGAGGCGCTAATAGTGTGATTTTACAGCAACTTCTAGCTATTATTAGATAGTACCCACTTAATCTGGAATATTTTGAATAGGTATAAATAGACCCTACCTGTCTAGAGCATAGAGTCTAGTCTGTTTCAAATTCTGCCTACTTACCCAGTAGGTATGGCAGGTAAGATACGAGTGTTTAAAGATTTATTAAGCAGAATAGCTATATCCTAGTAGGTACGAGTATGTATACGAGTAGGGACATCAAGGTTAAGTTAAGTTACCTTGGGTAGGTACCTAGCTAGGCGCTAAATAATTATTAAGTACTATACCTACCTATCTTAGTTGTCGGTGACAGTATAATAGTATTCCTCACAATTCTATTCAGCTTAATACCTTTTTTTTTTTTTTGTCGAGGGGGAAACCTTCAAAAGGTACCCGGCGCCGTGGGAGCGACGCCGGGGTATGTGGGATTTTTACCGCACTAAAACCCCCCCGGTGGCCTTCCTCAGCGCTGTTTGGAGGACTCCGGGATCTCCAAAGGAACGCAACCGGAGTCCTCCAAGCGCGGTGCCCTTATGTTGGGCTCTACCAGCGGGGGAGTGTTGCTCCCCCGGTAGCCGTCGCTGTTATTTACGACGGTATGCGGCCACACATACCGTCGTCCTTCTCGGGGCTGTTGGTGAGCGGTTCGAGCTCCCACTCTAGCCGCCCGCAGTAGTCGCCCGCTCTAGTCGCCTCTTACGACAGGCAGGGGATATCGAAGCTCGTATTCTGGTCCCGAGCCACAGGGACATTCAGCTTAATACCTAAGTACTTATAAATAATTTTATGTTCTGAAGTTGCATTATAAAACGTAGATAAATCGATTGCACAGCACCATGTTGAAGTTGATCTGCCTCGGCCTTCAGCGTTCAATTTAGACAAATAAAGATTTATGTTTCAACCAAGTGATAATATTGCACAGATAACAGTACAGAACAGATAATTAGTAGGTACTTACTACTATAATATTCTAAAAACTAAACTATCTATTACTGAAACAGTAGGAATTAATAATAGCAACGCGATGGTTTTACATAAATACAATACGGAATACGGCAATGACATTATTGGAATACGGATAGAAAATTAGAAATTGTACTGTATTGATAGTCCATACAATACAATACTTACAAAATACATATCCGAACATTGACTTGTCAATGTGTCCGTATCATAGAATTATTTTAGGTACCTACACATTTTATGATTTATGTTTCAAATCATGTGATGGTTACAAATGAACATCGATTTACGTGACAAAAAATTCAATTATGCAGTGGAACTTAATTGTAATTCAGGTACTTACTCAGAAACATCGCGAATTTACTATATTCTTGTAGTTAAATATATGGAATATAGATTCATCTCGTCGTGTTCATCCAATAATCCGAACGGTCAGACATCTCATTACCATCGACCGTCAGGGCACTTCGGTCCACGAAGGCCAAAACCTAATGACTTCCGCGTTGAATCCCATCTACATACATAATACTGATATCCATCGACTTTATCGGAACATAACTTACGTTACACTACATGGGCATTATATTTATTACTTTACTTGAATATTTGATTTTTGACAATTATGGAAAGGTTTAATTTAAGCCAAGTACATACAACAACAACCTTACCACAATAATTACACACAATATAATTAGTTGGCACCGACTTCAAAATTTTAAAATACTTGTTTAATCATTTCTGAGTAACTAAATCAAAATACGAATTACTTTGTGCTAAGTAAATTTATTTTTTAATTTTTACTGTTTAAAGTCAGTTCATTTTTTTGTTAAAAATTATTTTTTACAATCATTTCAAGCAAAATACTTCTAAAGCCATCGACAAAGTTCAATGCTTTGGATACGATATTTTTATTAGTACTGTTGAATACGTTCCTAAATCGTAAGAATACGATTTAAACTATTGTGATACTTTAGTAAATAAGAATGAAATTAAAATAAATAATAAATTTATTTGACTTTGGATACGTTAAAAATTAGAATTTTCATTCAAATGTACTCATAAGCCTCCCCTCGATCATTGTATTAGATAAGATATAACATATCGTATGATTTTTACTTTATCATCGAAGATATGATTGAATGGACTCGAAATACCGAAATCTACTTCGAATGACCGATAAAACACTGAGAAAAAAATAGTGGAAGGGAAAGTAACACAATTTAAATGGAAAGTTTAAAACCGCATTACCAAATTGTTAGCAAGTTAGCAGACGTTGGCATAGCTTCAAAATTGTTTTTAACTATAAATATACATTGAACCGATAAATTTTCTGTTGGAAATAAAAAGGAGTTTTGCACCCTACGATCTCGCGTTATCATCAAATGCGTTTGGAGCACTTTATGCAAAACTTGTGGAAAAGTGTGCGAACGTTTGCATTCAAAGTTTGGCTTTTCTCCAACCGCGATGAACTAGATTGAAAGCCAGAATCGTATAGTAAAATGAAACTAAAATTCCAATCTCTGATTTAAAATAAAATAGTTATGCATGGATCATATAAATAATACAGAACACGTAAAAGAGAAAAATATATTTGACCTCACCATTAATGACCTTTATAGATGACAATTATATGTGATTGAATCTTCATAATTACATGAAAATTCTGAACGCATTGACCGACGCAGGCAGTTTGAAATACTTTTATCTAGACGAGTCGTCAATTCGTCATACCTATATACTAAAGTTCCTAAATAGTGCCATTTATTGCTTAGGCAATAAATAGCATTAGTGCTACTTATTGATAGTAACCAAAAATCGTACCAACAATTATGATATGTGATAATATAACGTTTTTAAACCTTGTTTATTTAGTTACTGAATCAATACTTATGGCTTTTATTTTCTGTTCCAGGTATGTGCTGCTTATTTCATCGTAATCAATTTAAAGGAGGTAGGAGGTAACGTTTTAGTATGATATCAAGGTATTTAGAATTACGATATGTAATCAATCAGGTACTTAACGGTTAGGTTTATTTAGGTTTTATTCTCATCGGTTTCCAAAGTCGGTTTCAATGCGCAGGTTTCCTTGCGATATTTTCCTTGTTTCGTATAAATTTAAAAATTAGAGGTGAGTAAGGATTAGAACTCAGATCCTCTTGTTCGAGTCTAAAGTTAGAACCAATTAATTACTAACGCTCCGCGCCCCCATTTCATGGAAGGGTCAAGTTTATAGTGTTTTACTATATAGTATTTTATTACTATAGTCCATAGTTTTTATGAAAACTAGCAAACTACATGACAACATCGAACAGCCCCAATCGCGTGCGAAATACCAGCTGATCGTTCGCTTTAATGGAGTGTAGATATCAGAGATAGGCCTGTTATTGCTGTATTCATTATTAGCATTCGTTACTTCTTACTCTATTATTGTTACACAACTTTATGGGGGTCGGTTTCTGGAATTGTAAATTGTTAGTTTTAATTTTCCCCAACAGTTCCAACTTAGTGTTGGAACTGTTGCTCAAGGTAACAAGGTAAGGTCAAAATACGGGCTAGATAATAAAATTAAAATTTATGTCTTTAAATAACAATTACTAATTCATAACTTGGTCTAAATAAATATAATTTTTTGACTTTTGAAAATAAAAGACGTGAGTTAAAAACGTGCATTAAACGTTAAAATAGGACGTAGTTATTTATTTCTTATTTCTGTTGGAAATTCGCAAAGATACAAAGGTATTTTGTATGCAAAATAGCATATTATTATTTAAATAACCGTGAAATTTATGTGACCTCTTTAGACGTTCTTAAATGAGTAACATCGTTTCATAAATTAATTTAAAACCTAGGACCGATAAAAATGTGCAATTAAAAATATAATTACACTTTGTAAATTTCTTTCATAAATCTTACAAAATAATTATTCTGTAAACCTCAAAATCGTAACGACATTAAAGATTAAATAAATTAGGTCGAAACGGTCGAAAATATGCAAAAAAGTACGCGAAACCGTACTCGCAAATTAAGATTACAGATTTTTGCTGGCAGAAAAATGTGAATCGGCTTATCTCGTCCGAGACGAGCATGCATCGCACTAAATGCATTAGTCGAATTAGTCCACTGAAGCATACCGAAAAATTCAATTTGCCTTCAACGTTGTGCACTGAAGAAAAAAACTTGAAAAATTCCCGTTGGTAAAAATTATATCCATTTTCCGGGAGTCGGGCTGGGTGCACTAGCGATGCTTGAAATCTGATTACGTTGCCTTCAATAGGAAATTTGTATTAAGTAGCGATAACGTATTCATTTTCAGTAATAGATTTAAAGCGGCGAGCGCAATCATCATAGCCCTAATCAACATTGCCAGACGTTCCAGTTTTAGCGACACGTCCAAATTGTTATTATGCCTTTAAAGAATAAAATAATACTCAATTGAAATTTCAAATTATGAAATATAAAACTACTTAACTGATTTTAATGAAATTTTCTGTTCTGTTCCCTAAGTTAAGTAATTCTAAGTCAATAGAAAAGTGGTCAAAATCCAACCTGTTCCTATATAGTTTCGGAGATGTGGACAAACAAACATAGTTACATACATACACCAATGTACAAGTATTTAGAGGCCCTAATAGACTATTATATGTGAATATTTTGTAGATCGACCGAGATCATCAAAACGATCAAACGAGAAACTCCTTTTTGAAGTCGGTTAAAAATAAATCTTTACGGAAAGTTAAACCTTCAAAGGAATATTTATAAATAATCCGCAATACTGTGATACAGACATTAAAAGAAGAAATAATAAAAGGGTTCTGATTATTAAAAACTAAATCCCGCTATTTTTGCTCAATAAGTACGTTTCAAAATTTCGCTTTAGGGTAAAAGATGACAATATTGGTCATAATTATCCCACTGTTAATCTCGGATCTCGCTTTGGAAAAAGGACATAAGGCCTCCCGGCCAGGTGGACTGACGACCCGAAGAAGACAACTGACATCCGCTGGGTTCAGAAGGCTCAGAACCGGTTGGCGCAAGTTAGGGGAGGCCTATGTCCAACAGTGGTCGCACAAATGCTGATGGATTGATGGACTCTCGGATCTTTGCTATCAAAGTGAACGGTCAAAGCCCACCCCGCTGGCCAAGTGCAGATTGGCAGACATCACAACAAAGCGAACATTATTTATTTATTTAAAACTTTTGCACCATACAAATTGGTACAGAAACAAAGGCGGACTTAATGCTAAAAGCATTCTCTCCCAGTCAACCTTCAGGCAGTGTGAACACAACGGTATGGCGGACTCTCAAGTGTGCAAGTTCCCTCACGATGCGTTTATCTTTACCAAAGCAAGTGATAATTAAATTCTAATACGCTCATAATTTTTGAAAATTATAAGTGCGTGGACTTGGCTAACACTGTTCATGCTGTGTTTTCCATTAAGGAAGTAGACACAGAAGAGAGTAGGTACTTGCGTTTGATCTCAGAGAACTTCAGAACCCAAACCAATGGTAAGAATAACCAAATTAAGTAACGTGGAACCAGTCTTCCTCATCAGCAAGTTATAAATATTGGCACAATTTTATAAAATTCAATTTCTTGATTTAAATACGAGTAAACCGCGTGCCCTGCTTCTCTTTTTAGAAAACCGTGTTTTGTTTAGTCAGTTCCGGGTGTTATCGTTAGGTACTCAGATAGCAGGAGGTAAGCCGTATTGGAGGACTTCAGACGACATTACGTCACTTCATTTGGTCACTAGCGGCACTGTAATAGTATGTAACACGTATAAAATATTATTTCGAAAATCATCCCTTAAGGAGGTAAAAGGGGGGCGCAAAGTTAGTTTGAAGGTTCCCTGATTTTATGAACTTTTATATATTTAGGGATTTTTAGGGGCGAAGCCGCGGGTGTAGGCTTGTAATTTATATTGCTTATGTTATAAAGGACCTTGAGAAATAATTTTTATTACTGTATTCATATTTTAACCCTATCTAACGAAATAGACGGTAAACTTTGACAATTAAAACAAAAATAATGTAGATAGACTAACCTGTTGGTTATAAATTACGGCATACATAACATTAACTGATTAGTATACTACAATTACTACAAACGATCGGAATAGTTAATTTATTAATAATGCGGAATCACCTTCAAACTTTTTTGACATTATGGCATAAGCGGAAACCTTTTTGAGGCAAACAAAAACCTTCGAAGGTTGTCCACCTACCTATACACAAAGGGCGTTTTAAACCGGCACCGGCACCAAGCGTAAGATTTATGCTAAAAATATCTAATAAATACAAAATGCGGACTATGTTTGGAATGAGGAAGACGAGATTAATTCCGGATAACAAGAGGTCGTGTCTTTACTATGGCAACGGGTTTGATTTGCAGATACGCAACGAGTTGCAGATAATAACATGCAAACGAGGTTGTCAGTAACCTTACCAGCGTTTGCTGTTACCGTTAACTCTAAAGGTATAGGTGTACTAATTGTATAGGAAGGAATATTTATATTACTTCGGCTGTTTATAATTTTAAATAGTCCCTTACTTATTCCCTTAGTTATTAGAGATTCCTACGTAAGTTTGTAACATATTTGTGTTTATTATTGCAATACTCCAGACAAATTGATGGTTTCAATATTTCAATTTATTTGGCTATTACGGGTATTACTGTAAATAAATTTAAGTAAGAAGTATTTTCTGACATACCTATAGGCATCAATACGAAGCGCGGCTCCCTTATTACCTCCTCTCTGACAATCCACATACATAGCGTCATAAATATTTCACTCGTCGCCGAATAAATTGAATATGATTTGGAGTAAAGCATTACATTAATTATTAACATTATTTCTTGTTGCCAAGTACCTATTACACAAAGCACCAATATAAAACGCGTCCTAAAATACGTGTTTTCTTTCGATATTTCGCTGTAAAACGTATGAAAACAAAATTAGAAGGGGACATTTCAAATATCGTGGAATCGCGACGCCATACATTATAGTCGTATCACATTTACTGCAAAATTGCTTCGTGGAAGAATGTTGATACCTGTTACGTAAGTTCCGTTAAACGAATTAACCAAACAGCGGCCTATATTGGGTGCTGGCATAATTTTGCAAGTGATGTTTTACTATATCAAAATCTTCAAATTTTTGTACAATATAGTGTTGTTTGACCTGAGATAAAACCGAAGGGGAAGATCCGAGAGTCTCTCTTAATAATTATATTTAGTGAAATGTACACGTAAATAAATTAAAAGTAAATTTATTTTAAAAAAGAAGCTCTTATTTGAATGCGCTAAAAAATACAATAACCTTTTCTTAAAAACTTAAAACTATAAAGTTCGGACATCTTGTAACCATAGAACCATAATGAGTAAATACACAGAATTTTGTGATTGTTATCAACTTTTCACTCGGTTGTAACTAATCTCAAGGTTGAGAGGAATCGATTTTTCAGCCATAATAACACTGCACGTCTTTCAAACCCTGTTGTCCCTTATATACTACTAGCGAACCGCCCTCGCTTCGCTTCGGGAAACTAATTCCTTCGGTCCATACAAACTTTCAACCTCTATTTCAGCCTCTTCATCCCTTTTTTTCGCAATAAAAGGTAGCCTATGTCCTTTCTCAGGGTCTAAAGATTGTCTGTGCCAAATTTCATCAAAATCGGTTGAGAGGTTTAAGCGGGAAAGCGTAACAGACAGACAGACAGACAGACAGACAGACAGACAGACAGACAGACAGAGTTACTTTCGCATTTATAATATTAGTAGGGATTATAATAAGCGTTATATTTACGTAATGTAATGTAATGTATGTACATATATTATTACGTGTGTATTTACACGCATAGATTATAGAGGTCGCGGTTAAATCATTGGTAGCCGATAGTGTTATCATCATGTGACCAGTATTGCCCTTATATCGAGTACCTACTCCTGTGTATAAGTGCTGGTTTATCTGTATTACCTTGGTCGATTTATGTACATCATTCCGCTAATGAGCGTGGATTGAACCCACGACCTATAGCGGGCCACGGTATGGTCGGTTCCTGTATCGGCTATATTTATTCTGCAGTGTATTTATTCTATTGGCATCCATTTTTGCTTACGGAAGTTCGCGATAGTCTATCCATAAACCTAAGAAAATTCCTTAGACAAACTTTTAGATAGCCATAGATTTAAAGCGATAGTTATTTTGGCCCACTACTGAGTACGGATCTCTCATTTATTGAGGACCTGGCTTCAATCTATTTGTGGCCAACGGGACACGGGTCTCTCCTTTACTAAGGCTCAGTAGTGTAACGGGACACGGGTCTCTCCTCAGTAATGACACCATTAATGGTTGAATCCAGATCCGTATTAAAAAATTTTATCTTTGACACACGACTGGTGGACCATTCCGTTCTGAACCTAAAAATACCCAGGGCAACTAACCCCGTTACACAGTTTTCAAAATTTTAATAATTGCATCTATAAATCATAATACAAATCCGCGTACAGCCGCGAACCTAAGTTACATTATGCAGAAGCAATAAAACCGATCCGCCGACGTCCTGGGGATTTTTCCCCGCTCCCTGATCTAACGGGGATTCCCCGGTAACGTTTATCACTTCAACGGGTTTATGTCATATTATACTTACGTCTTTGATTTAGGTCTACTGCACAAGATCTACGTTCGCATCGCATACGGTCCTTAAATTCAAATTCGATGTACTGGTTTACCTTGTTGTCCGTCAGTTGCAGCTCGGTCTGTCAAGACCTTTTTCTCAGGAACCCGAGGAGATGAAATGAATATCAAATACTCAGGTTTGCAATTCCTTGGAGCAAAAAAAACATGAAACTCCTATGTCAACGCAATCAAAAGATATCTATGGCCGTTTATGCTCTGCAATCAAAGGCTAGTAAGGCGAAAAATCAGAAAATTGGTAATTTATAGTGATATCACAGAAAAAACGATTAAAAACGGAACGTACACTATACTTATGTACAAGTTAGTACGGAACCCTCGGTGGGCGAGTCCGTCTCGCACTTGACCGTTATTTTATATACGTGGATCGTTGACTTATGTCACCTTGATATTTAGATAGGACTAACCCACTTCATTAATTATTTAACCAGAAGCTGACGATTTATGTAATGTATGATACTTCGACCGTTACAAAGATCATGGTCATTCAAAGGTCGGCCGTGACCATGGTGACTCGCCATGGCAATGATCATGGGCTGATTTTAATTTATTATTACTAAGTACCTGCCGCGGTACACGTAAAATTTATACTTATATATAATAATAATAATAATAAAACACTGCCAAAGCTGTAGGCAATGATCTTTGATTTGTGTTGTTTTGAAAGAGTTTAAGAGTTCCAGAGTTGGACAGCAGTAACTGAGGAATTTTTATAGAAGAATGTGGAATGCGAAAGAGTGCTTAGGATGCGGTTATCTATCTACTCGTAGAGGCACAAATTAAAAAACGTTACTGATAGCTCTGTACATGAAATATCTAAAAGAAAAATGATTATTGGGGTCTTTTAATAGCGCAATAGAATCCAAAGCAATTTTATGTAGAATGTTATCTAGAAACAATGTGCGTACTATTCATAGAAACGGCGTAACCGATTTGAGTGCGATTTTAACAAAAATAAAGTGTTTGCTTTATTTCAATATACTTTGTTTTATAGTTCGCAAACAACCAATTCTGGTAATCTTTCACAAATAAAAAAAAATTGTGTATGTGTCGTTGCCTCTAAAATACCTAATCACTACATAGTATAAAACAAAGTCGCTTTCTCTGCCCCTATGTATGCTTAGATCTTTAAAACTACGCAACGGATTTTGATGCGGTTTTTTTAATAGATATAATGAATGAAGAGGAAAGTTTATATGTAGGTATAATATATTAAAGTTTTGCGTAAGTTGGTTTTCCCGAAGCGAAGCGAGGGCGGGTTTACTAGTTCTAATATATAAAATACTACTAAAACATTTTTTGTAAGTATTGATGTAAAGTAAGTAAAGATAAGGCAGTGTCTTCACCTTAAACTTCTCTCTTTCTAGAATATTGTTAGAGTGATAGATAATGATAATTTTAAACAAATATTTATCACCAGACACTTGATCCGAAGTAGGAAATTCCACGACACAGTTTCCTTCGCGTGATAAATATAATAATTACTGCAGTCAACATTCGAAGGTTGGTAAATAAATGATAAGGTAAATCTCATTACATTGTAGCAGCTGACTTAAGCTGCATTCAGACTATTATCAGCAAAAATAGCTCGTTGACTATTATTCATTATATTCTGGCAAAAATTATTATCTGGCAACGACACAATATTCATTCATTCATAAATAAAAAATGTCTTTAAAGAAAGAGTCATGCCTGAAAATTTTCGGGTGTTGGTACTAAGGGACAGATTTAACGAAGCGACAAGAGGGCAGGTTCATCTACTAGTATTTTATAGGAATACCACCATAAGATGCTAAGGTAACACCGTCAGGTTTATACTAAGTGATACAAATCCTAGTAATCTCCAATAGGATTGTGCGTCAGGCCGTCAGGGATCTGGCGTCAGTCTCGTCCGCCATAACACTGCGATTTGAGCATAGTTTTAAAACAAAAATATCCTAGTAGAGTAAGGTGCTGTATTGGTGACACAGAGAAGTTTAAGGCCTGACTTTCCAACGTCTTCACAAATTATTATAAATGTAGTCAACAATTATCGGCTCGGGATTTCGCTTTGTACTCAAACATACTACTTTTATAACTCCTTCAGGGAAGATTTTTCAAAAACTCGTTCAAGATCTCCACATTATTAGAATCCCCATTACAAAGTGTCATGTTTCTAGTCAGTTAGTCGTCGTTGGCGTTTTATTAAGCGGATTCAAGAAATAATACGCAGTTACTCTTCTATTATAAGATGTCACACTCACAACAATTACCCACCTACAAAAACCTACTTTTTGCACTCATTGTAGAAAGTAGCCAGGTGGTACCCAAAGTAATTGGAGAATTAGAAATCTGCACAGCGAAGGTCCAGAACCTACTTGAAGTTAAATTAAATATTTTTTCTAAAAAGTTAGTTATATATTGGAGTCGATCAATCGCTATGAAGCCATGGACTATTTTATTTATTTTTTGTCTCTTCAATAATAATGGATCTCTTGCTGGAATTATTATAACTAGAAATTCAGTTTTGTAATGAATGGCACCTATCAGGAAAAATGAGAGCTTTCCGTACCTACTTTTGAATTCCAGATTTATTAAGTTCATTATTACATTTATAACTATTCATGTAAATACCCTGTCAAAAGATGGGGAAGCAAGAGAGTGGTAGCCAACCAGTCGGGCTTCACCTACCACCAAGCAAGAGCCGATTCCATTACCTCTTAGGAACCCCCTTGTTTATAATATAGTATATAAAATATATATATATATATCTTGGGTACTGCACCGCAGGGGCCCAGCTTTATAAATTTATTTTAATTTTAGTTTAATTTTAGTCTAATTTATATGTTAATTATAAGTATTTAATATAAAAATACCCAATAATAATATTTTAAGTGGCTTTGCCTGAATGAAGCTTATAAAAGACCATGTAGTTCACAAGATAAGTAATTAATTCAATCTTCGACGTGTGTCTTGCAGTGCCTAGCTAATGATCTATGTTTGAGCGTGAAATACATGGCAGCCACAGGAATGCTGTGTCTGTTAGTTTTTTTATTCTTGAACCACAAAACTGCGTTCGGCAAGAGTCAAGGGCGTTCGTGGAGAACGTTAGGCTGCAGTCACACTGGTGTTACAATCGACGGCTTTCCTAACAAAATAATTGGATTTCATAAATATTTAAACCTAATACACTGAATTACAATGGTTTAACACGCTTTATCAACAATGTCAAATAAAAATCTAATTTGAATTAAAAAAATCTATATAACATTGGTGAAGTTATGGTTCCAAATGTTTTACATAGTTAACATGTCAAAATAATGTAGTTTCTAATCCTATTTGATTATTAAAATACATACAAAACGTTTAAAAATAGAACCTTATCACTGTATCAAGATGTGAATCATTATTGTTTTTACATGATTACCCTTTTCTTGTATTATTTATGTGATGTTACAATTTATTTATTTAGAGAATTTGTATACTAGTAGGAGATCCCTCCATACAAGGACCTTCACCCATCGCGTTACGGGATGAAAGTTACTTTTATATAAAATTTGATGTGTTAAAAAACTTATTCAGAGAAGGTTGCCTAAAAATTTTGATGCAAAGTGCGATAAATTAGTAATTAAAAAATTTTTTTTTTCTTTAAATTACACTCATTCGCTTACGCAATAAATTGCATACTAATCGAAAGTATGTAGCTTATAGAGTATGTATACGCTGGGTTGACTACTTCTTTCCGGTGCAATCATTGGGTAGGCAGGTATATACAGGTAAGTCAATAGTAGTGATTTGCACCCATCCGCTTACGCGGTAAACCGTATACCAAAGTAAAGATAATTTTATTGCGAACATAATGATATAAGGTTGACTGCGAAAAATTGGTGCTGAATACGGGTTGTCGACTTTTAAAAATCTATATATTCGTGCGAGTATCCAATCGCAGTGCGGCAGAGAGGTCCGAGGAACGTATCCAGTGAGATAGAAAAGGACGCAACATATATAAATACATATAATGTATATTTGTGGCGATATCGGACACACGTCACACGGTGACGTCACGAAGCCCGAGTCACGCTATCGAAGTTTTCTACACCGCCCGCATATAACAAGTTCTAACAGAGATCAGTTGGGGCAATCACATTTTTTTTCAAAAATAAAATAAAACATAAAATACGAATATTAAATACAGAGTTGGATTTTTTACAAAAAAAAAATATTAGAAATACTAATATACAATACATTATGTCGATTTTTTTTAAATTAATTTACATTATTCAAGGTCTGATTTATCGGAAGTAAAAATTGTATCTCCAAGTTCAGAACAGTCGTCACTATTTTCTTCTGCTGTCATTTCAGTAACATCTTGTACAGTTTGGTCCCCAATGAAACCTGTTGGTTTTAGATAATCATCAACAAACCAACCACAGTTTTCAGGTTGTAGTTTAACACATTGAGGGTCCGTTGCATGAAACCACTTACAATTAACAAAAATAGTTCTTTTAATTTTTCTTGTAGTAATATCCAGCACGATGGTATAGTATTTGAGTCAAAACTTTTGATTTTTTTTTTAACTTTCGCTGTCTTCTTTTGAAGAATAACTTTTTACAAAAAATTCGATATCTCTATTTATTCACACTATTGCAGTTATTTATACCATACATAGGTACTAGCTGTGAACTCTAGAACGGTGTCCATTTTTCGTTATTGAAAAGATCAGACGAAAAAACTGTTTGATACTTTTCGTTAAGCCCCAACTGATCGTTGTTGGAACTTGTTATATGCGGGCGGTGTAGAAAACTTCGATAGCGTGATTCAGGCTTCGTGACGTCACCGTGTGACGTGTGTCCGATATCGCCACAAATATACATTATATGTATTTATATATGTTGCGTCCTTTTCTATCTCACTGGATACGTTCCTCGGACCTCTCTGCCGCACTGCGATTGGATACTCGCACGAATATTTAGATTTTTAAAAGTCGACAACCCGTATTCAGCACCAATTTTTCGCAGTCAACCTTATATCATTATGTTCGCAATAAAATTATCTTTACTTTGGTATACGGTTTACCGCGTAAGCGGATGGGTGCAAATCACTACTATTGACTTACCTGTATATGCCTGCCTACCCAATGATTGCACCGGAAAGAAGTAGTCAACCCAGCGTATACATACTCTATAAGCTACATACTTTCGATTAGTATGCAATTTATTGCGTAAGCGAATGAGTGTAATTTAAAGAAAAAAAAAATTTTAATTACTAATTTATCGCACTTTGCATCAAAATTTTTAGGCAACCTTCTCTGAATAAGTTTTTTAACACATCAAATTTTATATAAAAGTAACTTTCATCCCGTAACGCGATGGGTGAAGGTCCTTCTATGGAGGGATCTTAGACCATACCGAATGTACGCGCCAAAATAAATTGACACCTGTAATTCGGCGTTGCAATGCCGTTAACGACAGAACGTTTTGTCCAATGTAAACGTGTCTTGTTTAAGGTGCCGACACGTGTATCTTCAATACGACGACGTACTAGGCGGTTCACTAGACTTTGTATTACTCGCAAATTGAAACGAACTTTTTATTCGTTGTGGAAGATATCAATACTTTTTAAGCTATACATATAATAGTCAACGAGGTTGATTTTTTATAATATTCATCTCTATTTAATATTAGACTGGGTTCCAATTTTCTACTCTAGATCTGCCACTTTTTTTGAAAGAATAAATTATAAAAATATACTCCAAATATTTCTAGTAGATAATTTTTTGGTACATGTTTATTATCTTATAAATAAATATATCTTACTGTATTTTGTTTTTACAGATACAATATATAAAGATAAGGGTAACTTTAAATAATCTTGGTAACGCAGCGTTTTTACCATAAATGGTAAAATGAATGTCTTATTGTTTATTTATTTATTCTTTTTTGTAAGACCTGAAGTCAGGTTTTTTACAAAGGGCGGACTTAATGCCTGATGACATTCTCTACCAGTCAAACCAAAAAAATCACAGACTGACTCTACAGGATAATATAGTAGTATGGATTATGACAATTACAAGATATCAAACTTACAATACCAATTTTTTTTTCATTTAATTAACGTTCACGACATTTTGCACGTTCAAGCATTCTTTTAACATAATTGTGTCACGAAGACCAATGAGCCACTAATCTACTCTCGAACACTGCCTGCATATCGCCTGCCCACACTGATCGTTCAATAATTCATGTTGTGCAAACCGGAAAACGCTTTTGAAAATGCCCGACGTATACGTATAATTTGCACAATTAGCATGAAGACGGCCACGAACGCGCTCATGCAACATGCAGCGTCCTATTAACATGCACTCCTATTAGTATGCAGAGGACGTTGTGAATGGATACGGTATCTTAGAAAAAAATCAAGTCTTTATATTCCTTCAACAGCTTTCAGGAATGAGAGCATGGAAATTAAAGGATTTGCCATTTTATGTTCACGTGCAATTTGTTGACGCCTAGCGTGGTCCTGGGAATCCTAGTGTGGTGTATTTAATTACGTCCATAGATGATCGTTGGATGTATGTATGCTTGTACAATCTTCACGACGATCATGGAAAAACAAGTAGGACAGGATTCGGACTCTTGCAAAATGCTGTTTTTTTTATTACTATTAACTGATTGATAACAATACATCAAATAGTATTGTAGTTATGTGTTCCTTCAACTAAACATTTGTCCTTATGATTTAAAGGGCATATTGTAATGAGACTACTCATCTTGGTAAAAGTATTGCTCTTATAAGTATAGACGGAAATAAATGTATTGAGTCAAAGCCGTCGTAACCTCTTTAAAATAAAACCACGTCCAAAAAAGTCGTTCTTGCCTTCAACACCTAAGTCGTCTATCAGATTCGTGAACTTAATGCATGCAAATAGTCTGTGACTACCGTAATCTTTAACTATCAGTAGTTAATTACCTTAATGCGGCTTGTTACTAAAATGTTCAGTTCTCTTTTTACATTAATTTACAAGAATATTTCAATACGACTTGTAGCCCACATGGTGGTGATTCTGCCTGCGAAGCGAGGGGTCTCGGCTTCGAATTCCGGCCGGGCCAACGTTTAAACTACTTGGTTATCTCTGCTTTTAAACTTTTGTAACCTGAAATAATTACGAATTGTTAATAGGTATGTGAAATTGAGTAAGTTGGAGGCCACATAAAAAGTTCTTGTTAATGCGTTGTGCGTAGGTACTCCTGCTACTCCAGTACGTATGTCTGTATGTATGTGGTGAGGGTTAGAGTAGTTAGGGTTAGAGTATCTATGTATTCTATGCATTCAGACAGGAGGCCAATGGAGTCCTAAATGGCTGTAGTGGTAATAAAATATTCATGATTTTTTGCCGTAGCGATCGTCTAATCGTCGATCGTCGACGCATGACTTCAACACACACAAGATGATGACGAAACAATTTTTTTCACTGGATCTACACCACACCACACTACAGTGCGCAGCAATTTTCAGCGTTCTAGAAAAAGCAAGTATAAATTTCATAATATAGCGAGTAAATCCAGAATTGACTAGTCGCAGCTAGTTTTATCAGATTCTGCTTAGATAGCTTTTATCGACAAAGTTAATGTAGACATGTCGTTGGACTCGCAATCTAGCTTCCCAACTTTTATACGGTGGAATTACAGCGGAATAAAATCAGGAACAGGTATCAAAAATTTATAAGGGGTGAGGATAAAATTGTTCCAGTTTGTACCATGTTGAGCACAATAAAAGGAGATGTAATATTTTGCCAAGTTCCAACTTGTTATGATCAGGTGGAACGAGATATATGAAACGGTGGCGATTGTGTAAACTTTTAAAATCGCGCAGTAGCGCTCCCGGACCAGATTGGCGTAGCAAACTTTACACAAATAAGTCGCATTCGTTTCGATAGATTTAAATTATATAAAATCATAAGGATGCGTCTTTGGAAGAGTAATTTTACCAAAAACTTGTTCTCACTTCGCCTCTGGAAATACTTATAAGGCTCTGTACCTGCAATGAAAACAAGTGCTACTTTTCACTATTTTTCAGGTTTATTTCAAGGTATTCCTTTATTTTTGTGACTTTTTATTTATCTATGTTTAATAACACATCACTAACACCCATGCCCCTCGAATAAATATTTATCTGTCACATATATGCATATCTTCCCTGGCCGGGAATCGAACCCGTGATCCCTTGCTTCGCAAGCAGGGCCACTACCAACTAGGCAACAGGTTCGTCAAACTATAAGGGCCTAGAGCATACTACACCATGATTCTCCAATTTCTCCAGGTTATTACTTTTATTAAGTTAGTGCGCTTTACTATACAAGAGTACATCAACACTTCACATTACCATCAAGTAGGATTGTGGTCAAACAATGACTTATAATAATTATTAAAAAAGAAAACGTTAAGATTTTATGGAACAAACTATGATATTTCATAAAACCTTAACGCTAGTATTACCGCGTCTTAATTCGCCAAGTACGCTAGCATTTAACGTTCCTTTTAAACTTCACTTGGTTTCTTTTTGCAGTTGTGAAACTTTCCTTCCTGTAACATTTTACCGTGGAGCGTTTCGACGCGACGATCGCATCGAGTTAATAAGTTCGCGTTTCGATGGCTCTTGCGTTTTAAACTTTTAGGATATAAGATAACAAGGTAACAAAGACACATCGATTTGGCTAAGTCCACTTTAAGGTCTTACCCAAATATATTGCTTTTACCGTAATTTTGTTAGCCGTTGCCTCTTCTTTGCGTTATGTAATTTGTTTGGACATAAGGTTGTATTTTACTAGTAGATTATTTATCTAAAACGTAAGCTAGGATTAGTAACGTGTAATAATCATAATGTTTTATAAATTTTGTTTCTTCTCTGTTTTTTATTAATTTAAGAGCGGCACCACCCTTCCGCTGCCGACAACTGTGATCGACGAGACTCAAATCGGGACTAGGATGGTTAGTCTAGTTAACAGGGGGTGTTGGTCAGTTGGGTTCTCATCTTTTGATGATGGCTTTAATGTTGTTACCACCGACCACACAGCCAATAGACCTAATGTTTGATTTTCCGTATTGAATGCATTCTGGCAACTAGCTGAGGTAAGACGAAGCGGGCTGGCGCTGGCTGACGAGGCTGGCTGACGAACGTGACTGGCTGATTCAACGCTGTGATTGGCTAATTCAAGGCCACACGAAACGATGGAAAGAAATAGATTAATTTAAGCAACGGGAAGAAAGAGACGGCACGGATTAATATCGGTACTATAAGCCAGATGTGTTGACAGAAGCCATTCGCCTGTTATTAGGAGTCTATTGCCTGTGTGGTCGGTGGTTGTTACTGATCCATGTTCAACAGTGGCGACCACCAACTGGCTCGTCGGCTCGTTTGTAAAACTGTTGTATAAATTTTTTTTAATTATATCGTTATTATTACGATATTAATATATCAAACCTATTGTGATATGAATACCTTGTTATCTTATGGATTATTATCAATCCCCACAAATACCTACAATATTCGTAAAAATAACTAGCTTTAACTTGTTTTATCAAGTTCATTGTCTCCTGTCTCTAAGAATATAAATAACTATTCAATACCTAGTAATATTTATTGCTCAATCTTGTCCCTAATGCTAAATAAATTATGAAATTCGTTAATCTGATTCACTAGTTTTTATAATTTATTTACATCTTATAATCAGATAAAAAATTCCGGATTAGATAATAAATATAAGCATGATCAACAAAAAATCAAAAATAGTATAAATAAAATAGAACTGTAAAAATAAATATTGTCGTTGGTCGGAAGTAATAAATTTTATTCGGAAATAAAAATTTTTCCTCAACATAGTAACGCGCCCCTCGCCCTAGCTTGCGTCTTTGTCAACTTAATTTTCATGATTTCCCCGTATTTTAAGTTCGCGCTATTGAATCCATTTGAAGGATTTCTTTTATGTTTTGCCATTTAGAAGTTATAAAGCAGAAAAAAAGAAATATAAAACCCTTGACACTGGGATGCTTTCAAATTCATAGCTATGTAAGGCGGGAGAATTATGTTTCATCAACCTATTTAAATTTTCACGCACTATTCTTCGTTACTAAAGTATTTCTTTCATAGTTTCTACCTAAGATCTTTAGTAGGGTTTCAATCAATCCGTCCAAACAAAATTCAATACAATAATTGTTTACCACTACAGATCCGACCGTGAGATATTCCACAAATGCGGTCTAGTAATCCCGATGCACAAGTTCTCTGCAAATTATTCGGCTCACTAACTCCGTTCTCACCTTCACTCGGCCTTTATATTTTTTCGGCACACCTAAATTACCCTCCAACCTAATAGTTTTCACCTATTACCGTGAGCCGGCCGAATTTATCGCTTTCCACTGTTGATTTATCCGCGAGCCGACCGGATTAAGTACCGCTAACTTGGCGATAGTTAAGTCTGCTATCTCTGATGTTTCAGAGCGAAAGCTCTTTCCTTTTATCTAAATTGGTACGCTACCAATAAAGATCCAACGGCGTCTGTCGTAAACCATTCGCCCCATACGCTTCATTATGGGGCAAAGTTTTAGATATGATGGTACCGTTTTATTGTCCACCGATGTCGCGAGATCCCTATCGATAATGAGATTTGGTGAGCCAGTATCGGACACGGCTGACAGACTGAAATGTTGGACAAGTTGTTAACTATGTATCCTTATAAATGAACTTAACCTAACCGGCCTTGTTCGTATGACGTTATAAGTAACGCTGATTTGACCAAATCATTTTAAGGGCAAAGACGTCGGATAAGTAATGTAAAAATTTCCAGTTGAGCTAGTAAAAGATAATAATTACTTTTCAAAAGATTATTCTGTACAACTTTAAATTCGAAAAGTTTAGTAATTTAACAGGCCTTAAATTACAAATTCCCTCAAAATTATTACAATAAAACTAGCGATAAATAATTTAACAATCCATTATGATTTACGTGATTATACTCAGAGTTAATGTGACTTTAGTTGTTGGACTATCGTATTCGTAAATTACTGACAAACTTCACCATCAAAGGCTTGTTCGGAGAACATTACCATTCCTTTCCAACAATAAAGAAGAGGTTTAAGTGCGACAGAGACAAATAAATCTTCTTCTAATTGAATTTGTCATAAAAATTGAAAGTTCGCTCCCAGGGCCGCACTTTCCAAACTACTTTTAATCCATTCTCTGAAGGGAACTTCTAATTTATTGTGAGTGCTAAGTTTCGTCCGACTATTCTAGATATAATAGAAGTTTACCCTTGTTTCACCTACGCTGATGTAATCGTTTTATCTGAGATGAAATCTATTGGTCTGGTTTGTAGCGGAATTGTGAAATTATTTTGCTCAACGAATACTTTACGTATTGTTTAATTTTGTACTTGAAGTGGAACTAAATATATCTTTATCACATTATTAATCACACTATCGTGTAGGAAACCAATTCGATGCTTATCCTGTATTCAGTAACTAATTTATCAATATTTGCTGTACCTTAGTGCAAGGTCGTAGATACTGACTGATAGTTTGAATCAGGCTTACAAATGTTAGTTATAGACTACCATTGAGAATTTATTATTATATTATGATACCCTCTGGCTTGAGAACTTGTTGTGTTCCGGCCGGAAGCTTGAGAGTCAGTACTGTCTTTCTTTTCTCTTCCTTCTTTCCTGGCCTACAAGATATCGGTAATGCCTTTGATCGTACTCATGTCCATGGGCGACCTCTTGCCGTGGTGGCGGTGATCTTGGGAACACTAGGTGACACTAGTGTAGAGCTATGCGTGTGTAGCGTTATTTATTTAAATCTAGCCAGTACGTACTCGTAGTATCGCATAAAATGTACCTACAGAACAGAACAGCCCTAAAGCTAACGAGTGTTCTTTACTTATCAAAGGCTGAGAAAATCTTTTGTCCGAGTGGAGGTCAGCAAATTAGCTCGGTAATACGATATTGTTATTGATGTCGTAGACGCGTCAGCGGTTGTAACTTGACGCTATCATAATTATCCAGAAAAGTATTGAATACGATAAAATGATTTACAAATATATTTATTTATTTAATCATTTATGTTTTTTATGTAAAGTATTTTTAAGCAGATACGTACATACTACTTGTTTATAACAGCAATTTTCTTTTAGTATCTAGTCCTAAGAATTGAAACGTAACTAGGTATATCTAGATCTAATGTAGTGAGCAATGGTTTATAAATAATATATTTATAGCATTAACACATAAATAATACTTATACGTATTTTTACACTGCCTTACCTACATTGAAATATCACAAATAAAGATATTTTATGAAAATAACTATTTTAAATTAAGTACACCACTTGAATTTTAGCAAATCTCAAATCTAAGCACATTGACAGTGTCAACCGCTAAGTGCTAATGGATTTTAAAAGCACGACTCTAACCGGCAACACGTATTAAGAGAAAGTCGGGGATTTCAAAGAATCACTGGGGCAGAACAGACGGACAAAGGGCTTTACATTTTAATCGAAAACGTTCGTTGTGAGCTGGTAGGATCTCTGGTGAGAACGGGGTTCTTATTATCATTAAATTAATACGTAAAGCAAATACTTTGTACCTACTTACCCCTTTTTAATTGGGCGGACGGAGGAGTACTTATAGTTTATGTAGAGAAGGAGTGCAGAATGCTCATATTTTTTCAAAATAATCCATATAAAATATATTAAAGGAATAAATAAAAAATTACACACAGTAATATAATCTAATAGTTTAACCTTTTGAGTGACGGAAGCCTCGTCGTACAGAAACTTGAAAAAAATGGAGCAATATTATTTGGTATTTGGAATCTGTAACCTAGTTTACTGTTGGAAGATCTAATGATTTTTTTATAATTATGTTATGTTCTGCGTCCTAACATGTGCTACGAAAATAAAATATATCACAGTTTTTTAAACTTTCATAAGTATAAAAAAAAACTGTGAGTAAGTATAAAACTTTAAAAAAAAGAAGTATAAAACATTTAGTTTTAAAATCGTGTATACTTATTATAATGAAAATCGTCAATCACTAAAAATCATTACATTTTAAAGCGTATTGTCAGTACCTATTACTTTGAATATTAAATTTGTGAGGAAATGTTACACAGATACACACATGATGCTATTAAAAGTATTCATTTTCATTCAGAGTATCGTGAAGGATTTACGATAGCGTATTCGTTAAAACAGTATTTGCGATTAAACCGCTTTTAATCTCTCGCCCTGGAGTTATAGTGAACTGAACAGCTTTATATTTTTTCGCTTTTCATTCGTCAATTATAAAAAAAATGTTAAAAAAAATGGATTGACCATTCAATCCATAGTAATATTGTAAATGGAAAAGTATCTCTATCTGTCTGTCACCTTTTCACGCTTAAGCTGCTTAATCGATTAAGATGAAATTGGGTATGCATATAGTAAGAGTAGACTCGGGAAAGGATATAGTTTTCCAATTCCCACGCGGGTGAAGCCGGGAGCAAAAACTAGTATCAAATAAAGTAGTTGTACAACAATCTAAAAAGGTCTTATGTTTTCTATTACTTAATAGATATACATATATGTTCTCCATCAAGATATTACCGAGTTCTGGTTTTATGATAAAACTATGTCAATCTAAGTTTTAAGGTTATCACTTCCGCCTTCGCCTATTCTCCGCTTTACCTTAACGTTAGGGCTGGTCACAGTCCAATAAAAGCTATTAAATACTGTAAAATTATTTGAAACGATTCAAACTGTACTACCTGGTCTATATTTTTCAATTAATGTCATGGATTTAATTGACTCTCCTAGTTGGTATTTTTAAGGTAGTAGGTACAACCGAATTGCTTGGTTTAAAAAACAAAAAGTAGTTGATATTTTAGTACTGAACTGAACTGAGTAGTTGATATTATTTATTACAACATACTTTACATCGAATATTACATTAAATCACGTAATAAAATTATTAATAGTAATTTAAAATACAATGTAAGTACTGATATAACATTTCAAGTAAACTCCATGATTTATATTTAATGCATTCATAATAATAATAATTTAAACCGACAATACATAAACTAAACATCATTAAATATATCCTAATGCTTAGCTTTATAAATCGTGATATAGCTTTGTAACATCACTGGTGCACGAACTCATAGTGGCGTCAACGCGTCGCGGTGGTTCGATCCCCGCTGCGAAAAAAGTTGCAAGTCGGTTGCCGGCGCCGAAGAACATTCAAATTTATCGATTGTCGCTCATTACACCATCCCTCCTTACCCACTCACCAACTTAGCCCTTCGAAATCCCACATTACTTTTTATCCCCGAGGCCGTATCTTTTTCCATCGCTGTTATTATTGTCCGTTAAAGTTTAAGTGCTCGGCGGCTAACTTTCGATGTCTTCTTGATTTACGAGGAGCGCTTCCAAGTGTTTTATCGAGCATAAATGTAAGTTTGCTACTTGTTGAGATTGAAGGTCGGGGCGTTATGATCGGTTAACTGTACTGGGTCACTGTTTTATTGGTGGTTCATCTGCGATCACAAGATTCAGGTGTTTTGAATATTAGGGAAACGGCCATTAACTTTTTGCCTCGTTATCAATGCACGCAATTTGAAGGTAAAAAAATCCTTTGATCACATAACGGTAATCAGTTCGATTAAAATACTTACATCGTGGAGCTTGTTGACTTCAAAATCGCCGATTTTTTGTGATCTTAGAACTTTAGCTAAAACAAATCGTAAAAAAAAACATAAAACCACATACATCTTTATTGGAAAAAAATATGAAATAAGTTACGCCTTCATTCGAAATAAAAACTCCATTCAATTAAATCTACTATAATTCATTTGTAAATTTCGTGATACACTACACCGCGAAACGTGTTGGAAATGTACGGTCGTACCGGTGTCGTTATAGGCGTCCGCGCGGCGCGTCGGCAGGTATCGGCGGCGCCACATGGGCTTCAGCCAGATTAATGGATCATTGCCCCCCTCCCGAATGCGAAACTACTGTTCCACGACATACCTCGTTCGCGATCCTCGTATAGCGCACCTCACGTTCCATCTTATCTTGTTCGCTGACAGCGTGTAGTTTAATACTTTTATTGCCGAATATGACTGGGTAATTGTTTGATTTACGTTGCGGTTTGGGTTTGTATTTTATCTCATTTGTTATTAAATATGTATACGATACTGTGGTTAAACAAGATTTGATTCAATGAATATCCATCGATAACAGTTCGATGAAAATTAGCAGATAAATTTTCTTATTAATGATGTATAGTGTATAGGAAGGGAGGTACACAGAAGTAGAAAATGTTGTGAAACGAAAATCGTATATGTCGCATAATTTTATTATCAACAACACCATAGTTATAGTCAACATAGTTAGTTTCTCCCGGTTTACATAATATTAAATAAATAAATTCAATTAACCACCAATTTAATATTTATGTTGAAAAATAATATTTAGGTAGCAAATGTATGTAATATTAGATAAAAAAGTGTGCAATATGTCATACCTACTTAAATTCGTTGACGAGCAATGCAATATGTATAGTAAGACCTACTTACGCGCTGCAAATCACGGTTTCAGTTAAAATAATAATGTTATGGAGATCAAGGATTCTATAGGACGTTAACGCGCTTACACACCCCATTTGCTCTGAGGTTTGACAAAGGAACGCATTCAAACTATTCATATTTTATGGCTGTAATAATATTAAACGTGTTTCATTTGCATGTTACAAGCTTTTCTTGGAATAGTTATTCAATAATCGATATTTGTCACACTGACACAGTACGCCTGTCTTATCCGTGTATTAAGTCGATAACGCGTCATACTAAAGCGTAATAAGTAGCAGACAGTAATTACATGCCTTAAGTGACTCATCTGCTCGTTCGGAGTTTTCATAAAAAATGTGTAAACAAACGTTTTTGTATTTTTAATGACACGACTTGCCAACGGTTCAAATGAAGTCAGCGAAAAAGAATACCTCGTCGAATGAAGTGTACAGTAACTTGGTGCGTGGCACCAACTTCGAACACGTGGGTAAGACATTTCTCTTGGGGCATTTATCCCATAATTTAACCGTGGTCTGTAGCCCCCATAATATAAAACACGAAGCTTTGTCCGACGCTCAGCAAATCGCTTCCTGAAGGAAACAATACCGTCACGCTTTTCTGGCTTCTTATTTCTTCGTGTGTTACTTACTATATTAGGCAATGATATTACACTTTATAATTTGTCTTATATTCAAACCCTGGAAAGTGGAAACGAATTATCTAATGACATTATTTTTATTTGAGGTGTAATTTAAGGGACTTCAAAGATTTTTACCATTGCACTTATTTATTTACCAACAAAAATATCGAGGTGAAGGGTGTGCTCAAAGGCGTAATTTATTTTAATAAATAGATGAAAATCAAAATGTATTGCACGCACAGTAAGTATCCGCTATATTGAGAACTATCAAGACTGTTCGGAATGGCAGTTAATGATAATTGTGGCAATCCACGTGCCGCAATACAGTAAGTGGATTATTTAACTTATCCTTCTGGCGTTCCCTGAGGCACGACCACCTCCTAACTGACATATCGAGTGATACATCACCCACATTCATTATTTCCAAAACCCATCCGCTTATCGATGAGAAATCGAACAACTTGTACGAACAGTGACATGACAGACTTGCGCGAGGTAGGTGACTCATTGTTTCGTTCTAAACCTTAAATCCAAATTAAAGCGATCATGGCCGGAAGGTCTGTTTCGATCGTTAATGATCGACTGAATCAAGCAATTGTTGGTAATTGGATGGATCACCTCCAGTTTCAAAATTACTAATAACGCTTCGGCGCTTCGGAAGGCATTGTAAGCCGTTGGTCCCGGCTCTTCTCGTACTAATTGGTTATCAGTCGTTAAACCTCGTCATAGGCGCTCGGGCTGCATTTAGTTCCCGTCATTTAGATTGGCAGTAATCCATATATAATATAATATAATATAATATCATAATCCTCCATCAATATGCACTGGTGCAGCGTGATGAAGTACCTACGTAGGTGTACGTTGAATCCAAATTGAAATCAAGGTGGCCAAGTAAAGTTTCAAAAGTTTGCTCAACGGATCAGCACACCGTAAATTTAGCGTTCGCAATACGAATGCTCTTGAATGAATGCAGTCGCACGCAATGTATCACTGCAACGATCGTGGAAGCCGTGGCGTCGCCCGCCACCCACTCCACGCAACTCTGTCGCCATATTTCAATCCCTGAATTGACACATTGCTCTTTTGAAACCGTAAACTTTCATGAAACTTTAACCTGTCGTATTTACCTAAGAATATATTCCCAGCGAAACAGACAGAGCGAGCTTTTTGACGAGAGGAACTTACAGATAGGTCACGCCGTTACCGGTGTGGAAGTTTTCACATAAATTGGCGGTCATTCGACGCGAATATGCTGACTGAGAGAGTAACAAATATGCCAAGTTGGGTTGTTATAACAGCGATATGTAAGTTTTGTGATACTTCGCCATTAAGTTTATGGAAACGACGGGCGAGATTACATCGCACTTTCTGAAAGCTTTACGTAATTCTGCAAGCGCTATCACATCAGATAGGTATCTGAGATTTTCCGATTGTCTGACTAATGCTCGTGATGAATGAGGACGAATTTTTATGGCACTTGTAAAATTTGCCCGTCCAAAACGTTTAAGTGAAAAATTGGAACGTAATCTGTCAAACGGTCGCCTAATTGTAATTTAATTAGGGAGCAGTTTTTACGCGTGGGAGACGACGCGACAAAGCCGTGTTAAAATGATTAATTTTTGTGGAAGCGGCGAAGGTGCCGCGAATGCGTCTTCCCGCCGGACGATTAATCTTTTTCGTGCAAACACCACTCTCAGCACCATTGTACAACGATCCCGGTATTTTTTCTGTCTTATACAATACCATTAAGAAACTGCCACCGCTAGTTGGTGCCCGCTCTTCCCACCGTCTCATCGTTCAGCCCATTGAAGGATTGAAAAGGTGTTTGCGTTCCGCCGCGGGAAAAATAGATCACCCCTCGATTTTTAAATATTTTTCGTCATCACATCACTTAGGCTTCGATAGTTATTACGGCAAGAATGAAATGTTTTAATTTTTCATCGTCATTCACTTACAATGGATTTCACTAAAGCGTATTTCATATAGTCATTCCTTGTTCATTCAAATGAAAAGGTTTCATGATGGGTTTTCCCTAACATTTTAATGCGTTTATTTTTCGTATTTCAACTTAATTTATTTCACGTTCACACTAAGGTCGACGTTACTTATTTTCAAATACATGATTAGGATTATGGAAATTACCAAATTTACATGTTTAATATTGGCGATATTATGTAAATTTTTTAATTAATTTCTAATGAATATCACTCCCACATTATGTAGTAGGTATTATTATAATTATTCTCAAAGGTGTGTGAAGTCCACCAATCCGCACTTGGCCAGCGTGGTGGACTATGGCCTATACCCCTCACATTGTGAGAGGAGACCCGTGCCCAGCAGTGGGACAGTTATGGGTTGTGATGATGATGATGATGATGATGATGATGATGATGATGATGATTATTATTATAATTCTATTTGCGATATTTTTTGATTCTGCAACGGTTCCATTTGTGTCAAATAATGACGATTTTGGAAAGCAGGAAGGAAATTGATTGGTACTGATATCTCATTTTAGACATAAGAAGCCAGTATTGGCACATTGTGAAGAGTCTTAGGTGGGGTCAAGAGCGGATTGTCGGATTTAGATCTGGGCACTCGCCAGCTTTAGTACCGCTCCACTTCAACACCAGTTTACACAAATTAAATGTACTTTCCATATCTCAAGTAATTAGTGGGACGCATTGGAAGACAAGATGAGAGAAATCATTAGGTGCATAATGAGCCAGTACAAAAGCATACAAACAGTGAAATGCTCTATAGGGTTAGATACTTTACTCGTAGAAGCTAAAGTTTAGATGATTCCCTGAATTCGATAGAATTTGTTGGATAACTGCAGCCCACTGAATAAATATATTGGAGTGACGTAAAATGATATGCAAGTCATTGAAATTATTTTTAATAAGCATATTCGCTGCATAGGTATAACACCAAGTAAAAGAAAATTGTCGTAATTGGCTTAGTCAGCTTAAGAAGCAGTAGAAATAACTGTTAGGAGAAATCCGTTTAGAACCATAATTTGTTCTTAAGTAAATGCTGCAGTTACTCTTTCAACTTTTATAAATATTGATCTATATACTGCGTTCTTTTATGTGTTGTTGTAATTAACTCAAAAGGTAAGAGCACAAAGATTATTTTATTTTAATTAGCTTCAACCCATTAATGGCCCACTACTGAACACGGGTCTCTCCACATACCTGAGGAGACCTAGCTAGAGCACACTCCACCACGATGTTCCACTGTGGATTGGCAGAGGAGTTAGTGGCCATCCCAAGTGTCGGAAATTTTAATTACTAATAATATACCCCGGCGGTTTGCGTCGATCTTATCGATGCAAACCGCCGGGGTATGAGCGCTTCAAGGATAATTAAACAACAAAAAGAAACAGATTCAAATACAGCTATATTTATTTATGAAATCAGTGCGTACCGCACGTATAAATGAGATGATGCCATTATACATTTTCTACTACTAACATTAACATACTTACATTACTACTAACTTTTGTATCCAACTCACGACTTACACACTGGAATAAGGGATAAGAAACCTGAATACGTTCTTAATATATTCCTAAAATAAATATCCTTTAACTTGACGAAATATTTAATGATATATAACTGAGCGTGCTGTATCAATGTACACATGTATATGTGTGTCCAAATAATCTAGTAGACACTATGGAACTTTGTAATGACGCTCAGGTATTCACACACATTTAACGCAAATTAAACCTTCACAATCGTTTTTCACCACGAGCTTCTAACCGATAACGTTTTCCGAAGTAACTTCCTCTGTAACACACGTTCTAGTGTCGCAAGCGTTCGCAATTCCCAATGACCAATATATTATTTGCTGGCATCGTCTTGTGGGCGTCTATTTTGCCTACATGTTACACCTCAGCACGGGACATTAGTCAGAACATTAACGTGATTTATACAGACCCACGATATAAATCCAAGAATCTGTTGGTTCGAGTTTCGAACACGCCTGCCGAATTTT
Organism: Ochlodes sylvanus; assembly: GCA_905404295.2. NCBI lineage: Eukaryota > Metazoa > Arthropoda > Insecta > Lepidoptera > Hesperiidae > Ochlodes > Ochlodes sylvanus. Next base: position 4,170,692 of record FR990131.1, on the reverse strand, counting down.
TTCTGCTCCTTAACGTTGAATGAATTTCTACTTCCGCGGTTTGGGAATATAATCTTGTTTTTTTTTTTTTTACTTTTTCTAGATTTCGGCTTATTCACACGTAGGTACTTCTACCATAAACATACTACAGGGACTGCAGCAAAAGGCTGTTACAATGTTATGTGGTTTTTAGTTGTATTTTGTTTGAATGTTATGGTTTTTATTATGGTTATATAAGGAATTGCTATTGGTTCGATCCAGTTGAAGTGAACTACTAAATGTAGTTAATAAACGTTATAAAGGTTAATAAAAGTGTTTAATAAAATTATAGCCTTCTTGGTAGTGATCCTGTCTTGTTTGATTCTTGCAAACAGTAAAATAATGGTGTTATTTAAATAATCCTAATACGCAGGTGGGAATGTGTAGCGTTTGTTATTTAAAAGTAACATTCTCATTCGCCATTCATCATTGTTGTTGTGTCTTTCTACGATTAATCGTAGTCAAGCGCTTACTTACCTATACAAAGTGAAAAAAAAAATCTACATTGAATCGCCTAAATCTCTATCGCCTCTTATACACTCTAATTGAAGTTGTATGCTCATGGATTCTTTTAATTTTTTGTTTAAGGCGACTTGTATTCGTTGCTTTGTTTTAAAATTCAAATTCATCGAAAATTTCAAGTGAAATATTATTTCGTAATCATGTTGTATTAACCACATTCAGAGATGGACGTGAAATGATTCGTAATGATGTATTCAAATCAGGCTCAATGGCATCCGACCTCAGTTCAATTGAATTACGAAAATTTCAATGTTTTATTAAGTTAAACTTTACTGCGGCAGCTCTAAGTGAATTTATTTATACTTAGTTATCGGCTCCTGGAAAAGTCATCTTGCTAACGTTTCGGCAAGTTGAATAATTAAATTTGTCACTGGCGGTTGACACGACGACGGATTTTCTTCCAAATTTTCTGTGCCGTCACGTCTGTAGCTCCCACCCTGCGCCTTCTTATTGTGTAATCGTGATTCTCTGATTTGAATTATTTATTGTTTGATTTCACACTTCGGGTTTATCTGAATGGATTCGGGTTTGAAGGAACTTGGGACGAATAATGAAATTAACATTTCTTGAATCGAATTTGTTGTAATTCAAATTACTTGTTCCGAAATCAAGTTTCGAATAGAATACAGGTAAGTTGAAATGTAAAGTTCATAGTTTACCGTGTGCTTTTACTGTTTTTTAAAGTAATTAAACAAAGTGTCTGATGACCATCATTGGACATTGTTGTGAAAAAAGTTTATGATCTTTTCCTTGCTTTAGAGGGCATGTTAAGTTTTCGGTCCCAAGTGTTATCGTCGGATAAAAGTTTTGAAACCGAGGTATCTTTCTGAGTACGATTCATGGTATTATTTTTCATGCCTGTCTTGTAGAGAGACTCATAGGTGGAGTACTAAACTGTCATCTGAAGGATGAAATGAATCTTTAAGTCAAAAAGAATACTGTTATATAGCTTTAAAGCCACACTTTCCTAACATTCATGATTCAGTTCACATTTATAACAGCACTAAAGTTTTATATGCGCATTCATTTAAGTGTGACGCATTTTCTGGAGATATATAACGAAGTGGTCTGTTACACACTTGTCTCGATTACATATTTATGAATCTTTTTTTTGTTGAGTTCAAATCACTTGTATACAAATAGTGTTGTTTTACGCTCACGAGTTTACGTATGGATAGATTCTTAAATGTATTTCATGAATATTATAAAATATTCCCAATTTTTGATTGAATAGCTTAACAGGGTTTACGAAAAATTAGACTGTCCACCCGAGTAAGTGGTCACAAAGGTGCCTTCATGTGATCAAAATGTTCAAAAAGGAAACTCTACATTTTATTTAGTGTATTAAAGAGGTGGCCTATTCAAACCGCCTTAATAACGGATCATGTCCACAACAGATACAAATAACCGTGTAAGTTTTGTTACGCTTGTTGATAGTTCTGCGCAGTTTCAGCCATTTATGTATTCCAAAGATCTAACCGTGCATGTGCTTTTTGTGTTGACACCAAACTGAATGTTTAAACTAAGATTTTCCTTTTTATATCCATAATATACTGACACAATATCATTATACAAAACTATACCGGATATCATTGTTTCCATTTTTAAAGTGAAACTTTTATTATATCGCCCCAAAAATTTTCGTCGCATTACCGCCGGCCTTGGAGAAAGAATAATTTAATATTTTGTCTTCTATTGATTTCCCATTATCATTCCCATTTTTCAATAGTTAAGTTACGATTAAAACGCAATTTTAATACCCTAATTTGAATATTTTGTATTGCCTACAATAATTAATAACTATATTTATGATTACATCAATGAAGGTAAACTAACCCTGAGTATCGTCGACTATATTTTATTTATTTATGTAAATAATATATAATGTATAGTTTAGTGAAATACAAGTGCGATATGCCTGGTTAACCTTAAAATTACCACAAACAACTAAATATACTAACAAACAGATTCAGTTATATCTTGATTTAAAGAACGTTTTAAATGCTTAACATCCGCTTCTATGGATATAATCAGAATGTCTTAAAGTTTTACCACCGACCGATAAAATATCGTATTCATATTCGTATTTAAAGTCTTGTTTTAAGGAAAAACTATACACATTTATAAGTTAATGGTTGACCACAATCACATAATTATACATATATCTGTCCCGTTTTACTGAGTATATAAACCTGGAAACACTAGCATTTAGTGTATCGCATTCCGTCTCACTGAATTATTCAAAGGGAACTGAAATATTCAAGCGCTTCAGGTTTATTTTTTAAAAGATTCCGGTTTGAAGGTTAGTTTGGAATTGTATACACCTATTTTAATACCGAGTTGGTGAGAAAAGTACCTCCACGCTTATTTTCATTCTAGAATGTTCAGTACTTACATTAAAAGTTCCTGTTCTTGTTAAAAATAGGGTAGTTATTTAGTCTCTGAAAATAAGAATGGATTCCAAGCTGAACTTTTTCTTTCAAAGTGGATCATCTGATCTGAAAGCCATAGCTCAGTTTTGTTAATTCAGTGCGTCTTATTAAACATCACCTGCCTTTAAAAACACCTTAGAAGACTTATTTATACAGGTATCCTCATTATGTATTCCGCAAATAAGAAAAATATTAAAGACCCATTCACTTTCAAACCTTACCCATAAAAGCTTGGTCCGAACCGAAACCAGGATATCCGCACTGTCTATTTAATACACTTGCAAGTGCACTAAAGGCGAACATTAGTCTTTACAAATTAAAAACAAAAAACCATAAACAAATTTTATTACATTCAACTTTTTTTAGAAAACGGAAAATATAGGTAGCGCATTATTTGATGGGTTTTGACATCTGATGCTTACGCATTATTTTCAATCAAACTATTACTAGTTTGATTGAAAATAATTTGCTTTGTAGGTGCGGCACAAAAGGAAGGCCCCGATGAAGTTTATTTGACGTCTGTCCGATCATCAAGTTTCGTATAAATTATTACATAAATTTGAAGGAGCAAACTGCTGTTCTTCATGGTCTATAGTGATGTGCAAAAAGTCATAAAATTTATCGAATGTATAACTTTAAGACCCAAAGTTAATTAATTACATGGATATTGAAACAATATATATATTTAAATATTATGGACTAATGCGGGACCATATAAACAAAGTATATGGTACCGCGAACAAATTCCTTCACGTTTTTACTAACAAAATACAGTGCCACCTTTAATAAAGTAAGTAAGTCAATTACATAAATGAATATACTATATATCATCTCAACCCAACAAGGCCCACTACTGAGCTCAAAGCCGAGGAGACCTTAAACATAAGGTGATTCGTAAGACTCTTGTGATATTAATAGGGGGTACTTAGTATTCGATTCTCATTCCAAAATATGTAATTAAAAAGGGTGCTTAAAATTTTTATTCCAAAAATGTATCGATGCGACTCGCACTTGACCATATTTTTTCGATACTAAATTAACATTTTTCACGTCACTATTTTAATGTGTCAAAGGGGCCTTAATTTTTTGCCGTGAATGTAAACTGCTACTAATACTTCTACTGCTTGCAGATAACTGTAGTCTAAAAATGGAGTAAGAGGTTTTAAATTTAAAGGATCATAATTTTGACATGACCTTATTAGAAAATATACCTACTTCAGTTTATCTGAATATGTTTTATGTTTTATATAAATAGCTGTCAAACGAATAGAGGAGCCGTCTAGTGCTAAGTGGTCACGGCCGCCCATGTACAGTAACACGTAAGGCAACTCCATAATGTATGCGCCCAAGAAAGAAGAGAGAAGAAACAAGGTCAGAACAGTCTGTTCCATGCAATTACATGTTTAATTTTACGCAATCGTTTAACCCATCGCTGCTCCGATCTATTCAGATTTAACCCATATCGGAATCGGCCCTCAGTCAACCCATTCACAGGAATTGTTTCACCAGGGCCATAAACTGCGGAAATCATAAGCCATTCGATTCGAAGATTGCGTAACGCGATAGTATAGCGGTGGAAATTCGACAAATTTAAGTCGGTGGAGCATTAAAGGGGATGGCTGAAACAGTGGTTGTCCACATTTTTATCTCATGGCCCGCTTTAGGTACTTTGATAATTGATATTGGATATTGCGATTTGGTACAAATTGTCACGTAACGAAATGCCGTGGGCTGAGTATGTGTGTGTTTTAATAGTGGTGTACGCCATTAAAGTATTACTTTGTAACTAGATAGAGCAGTACAGCGCTGCTTTACAATGCATTATATTAATTCAGATTAGGGTGCCTAGATGGCGTTGTTACACAAAAACACTTTATTGCGTTTGTACCTACTTATATTATAGTTTCTTGAATTTCACTTCTATTGGATTGCACACGATATTTTTTATCATATAACCTCAACATACGGGTTGTACAGTTTATAAGTACACGAGTTGAAAAAAAAAACGTTAGGAACTTCGTTCCTGACGGGGTCCCCAACCGCACAACTAATTATTTATTTCTTTTAAAGTTTTTTCCATCTGAATTAGAGCTTAAAGTTTTTTCGTCGTTTAACAAAATACTGAACATTAAAATATGCCTATCAATGTCAAATCAATTAACACAACTAATTTAAATGATATAAATAGTTGTACTTACTAAGTAGCTGTACTTTTTTATTTTTCCTTAATCCTTCAGCTCTGTAATGATAGGAAAATTAATTTTCTTTTTCCATGAAATGATTTTTTTTTACTTTCACTTTTCTTGATTCATCTGATAATAAACAACGCGGGCCGCAAGTTGAACAGGAGGGGCGTAGACGGTTAATTCACCCCATAAGGGTCGCCCTGGCGCCACCGATCCTACCGTAGACAAAATTCTAAGTACGATGTCTCGCATTCTCTTCCCTCGTGACTTCTTTATAAAACTGCTGGATGAGGTTAGAATTTATATATAGGGCAAAAAATATTTTTTTGTCGTATTCAATACTATCTTAAGCCTTCTTAAATGATTTTTTTCTAACTACTATTTCTATATTATTAAAAAAAAACAGGAGGAAATCTCCGTTTTTTTTTATTTCAGCTTTACTTAAATCTTTGTAATGTGTCTCACGCATAACCTGTTTATTTTAATTTGTGTGATATTCTAGTCTTTAACACCCAAAATGTACGAACTGTCTTTGATTTTTGTATAACACCTAATTTAGCATGAAAATAAAAAAATACGACCACGATACAAACGATATAGGTACCTACGAGTTCTTACGACACTGTGCTCTTAAGTTACATCACCTACTACTACTATCTTCTTATGTCATATAAATTTTGAGACAAACACCTACATATATCTAGCGAGGACACATCCAGAAAATATCAATCATTGTTTGTTATAAAGCAGAGCATACCCGTTCAATCTTCAGTGAAGTGTAGAGAAATACGACCGTATGAACCACAATATATGCGGCCTAAAAAAAACAGGTAAATTATTCGGGAAACCTACGTAGATATTACCTACGTGATGTTACAGTAGCAGAAAATTCGATTTTTAGTACCTTGTTACATCGTAAACGGAAAACGAGTGACTTTAAATATACAATATCCAATGCATTCATATTTTTTGAAAAGGAAATGATATTTACGCAAATTTCATCTCCAGTTAGACCAAATTTCAGCTGAAGAACTTGGAAATATAAATTTATACCACAGTTTCAAAAGATGAAATGAAATAGTTTAGTTTAGTTTAGTTAGTCTGTAAAGTTTATACAGGACAAGCAGCAAGGACTGTATAATTATATAAAGTAAAGTAATAGAGTATAGTAAATATTCTTGAGTTTAAAAAAATCTTTGTGCCAAAAGATAAGCGTAAAGCACAATATCGTTTTGTTATAATTTTTACTTACCATGTCATTGTTTATTTTTACCATAAAGGTTCTTTTTCCATGGTAAACATGAAATAGGCAAATAGTTTAACTTATAAAATTTATAAATTAATTAATTTTGTATCATGCGACCCCAACGATGCAACTGAAGTCATCTCAGCGCAAACCTTGAATTATGAGTTCTACATAAATGAAGTGACAACAATTTGAATACAAAAATTATCAACATTAAATAAAGCTGCAATATTTATAGTAAGGGAAATCGCATACCGCCCATCGTTGAAGGTCTGAATCTACCAAGTAGATAAGATGTCGCCAACCTATATTCGTAAATCTATAAATTATATCACTGGGAATAAATCAGGTAACATTCCAGTCTATGAATCAATTCGGGACTTCGTTAAAAGAGAAATAACTATTCGATAAATTCATCCAATTACTTAGATTGTGTGTGGGAGGCAAAATGACTGGATCTTTATTAGTTTGTAGCTATTATTTACTGCATACACGAGTATAACGTTTCATATTTGTCTATTTGACAACATTTCCTACTTTGTATGCGATTTGAACTAATATTTTCCTACATTTGAGGCCCACTGTTGCGCAGAATATCGTCGTCATTTGATGCATGCAATTTTTAGATTTAATCTTACTTTAGTTACGGAGATAAACGAGATTGATACTACTTCTGATGATTCTATGAAATTAAATTACGTAGCATAATTTTTTTCAGGACCCTAAATTTCCGAAGTTATACTCGTAATTGTCCCGATCCATTTGGGTTCACTTTGAACACGTCAACTTGCGTGAATTTTTGAACTTTTGGCAAAATGTATTGGTGCTATATTAAATTAGCTCAACACTCCTAAGTTGTTCGAGAACAGAGGGACGGTGCGCCGTAAAAACAGAGATTTATGCAACCAAAAGCATTCGAATAAGATCGCTTTAGTACTAGAGTTAATAGAGTCGAGAAATTCTCAGTGAGGGCTCCTGGCGACAGATCCATCAAGTCGTCGACAGGCCATTTGTTGCGCGTGTTCACGCTTGACAAATCGCGCGACTTGCCCACATTTACTGGATTTATGTACCAAGTCGATTGTTACATTACCAGCATCTAATTCTTTTTGGTAATATCGTGGCGACCAAGCTCTATCTTAAGCCATTAAGTTGTACTAAACCTAGTTTGGATGGTTGTGTTTAATTGACTTTTCCTAAGTACGTTTGCGTAGGTAGTACAAGTGGCCGATGGGATTTTATGAGATACTCCGTGTTATAAAAGAGAGGACTGTGAAGAGTACTTTAATACTGCGCCTGTAACAAATTTCGCAACGCAAATAATATGACGAACGATCAAAAGATATACAAAATCGATTGCAACTGCAAGATAACCAAATCTATATGAATTTGTAATGTCAATAGAATCAAAACACGCACACGTGTAGTACGAACTCATACGTATTTATTATAAAAGATCAATCTTCATGTCCCTCGCAGATGCATACAAAATCTAAGACGTAGTAACATCCGACGAAAAAACTACAAACCTGTGTGTATTATTGCATCTCATACAAATACCGACTTTAACAACATGAATTTCAGAACGTCAACAATGATAAAAAAACACGTAAGTGGTCTTTGATCGCGATTTAAATGAAACTGAATGAAGTGGCGTTAAGGTTGCTTATTGAGTACGTGTTATAAGCTTTTGTAACATTGTATTAGGTGGACGTTAAAAAATCCAAATGCTGCGACACCGTGATATTCATGAGGCTTACTTTGAAAGTCGGATCTGTCGATGGATCTAAAATTTTCCATAGCAAAAGAGGGCACTGCATAAGTAATGGTAATAAGACGGTGATAAGTGGACACCAGTAAGACTAACACGGATGGTTCACGCTTTATACTCGTGCAGTGAACACTTTGACGGATCGGATCCACTTACATTGTTTAACTCATTTCATGATATATTACATTTCAAAATCATCCGACGACTTATACATAGGTACATACATTATGATACAGATGGGAAATGCGGTAATTTTTGTATTTCATGTAAGTTAAATAGTACATTAACTGCAATTTAAAGCTGATGTGGATCAACTTATATAAAAGACATACACCTATTGATATAGGATCATAGTTATTGTATACCATTGTCTCGGTAGAATACAAGTATTGTAAGAATATGACCGCAACCGACAAGCCTGTTTGAAGACATAAACGAAACTAGAAAGATTGTTAAAAAAGATAAAGACGATCTTAAATAACATTGAGTTAAGAACGTAACAAGTTACAACTACGCCGTAATGGACGCCAAGTAAATACATACCAATATATTTACCAGTATATTTAAATGAAAACCAATATTTGTCTCATTTAAACGATATTATACATACAACCTCGACAAAATGCTTCATGCCAAATTACGTTTTTGTAACTCGATATGTTGATAGTTTGATAAGATATTTATAAGTCCTTGCACCGCTTGCTTACCGAAGGTCTTTATGAAGTTAAATTTATTGCATAGATTTTGACTTGAAATGCGTGAGACGAATCTTTTTCATAGGTAGATTGAAAGATGCGCGTTTTAGGAACTTGTTTTACCACGGCCAAGCTAACGGTAATAATATAGTTTTTTTTTTTAATTTAATACATTTATATCAAACTGCAGCACCACTCCTTCGTTGCCGCCAATGTACAAAGTACAAATGTAATCGACACAGAACAAGACTCAAATCGGGACTAGAATGTTTAGTCCAGGTAGCAGAGGGTGTATTATGAATGTTGACTTTTCAGAAAGTTAGTAAGTATAAGGACTTGGGCAGGAATAGTTAGTCCTGTTAGTTATTGTTAGTAATATTCCACTTAGTAATTTTATTAGTAAGATTCTCGTTCTAATTCGGTCACATATGTGTTTAAGTGCTAGAATAGAATAGCACTAGAAAACTTTAAATTGAAACACTTTGTAAAAATATAGGTATGTTTCAGATTTTCTACAGCACGATTCTTAATTAGCGATACCTAACCTTGTGGTTATCTGCAGTTGAAACCCTCGCATCGATCAAAATAATTGTGCTTTACTATAGACATGACTGTCTAATATTAATGAAACCTATTGGGTGTGCTATGTTAACATTTTTTTTTAATTTAACTAGTTATATCTGTAATATTATGTTGTGAGCCTAATGCTAAATGCATTAGGTTCACAACTTATTTTAATCCATATATTATGTAAATACATCGATGTTTTCAGATGTGCAACCCAAACTATTTTCACCATAAACGATCATCGCTTGTCGTTCACCTGCTAACCGTATAACAAGTCAGAACATTCACTCGACACCTATGTGAAATTCGTGTGATTTACGAAATCTGCAGAGGATCCATAATTTATGCATCGGAATTCCCAATCGAGAGCTTCGGATAGATAACATTCCTGTTAAATTATCCATGAAAAGCGTTGAAATTTCCACTCTGAAATGTATTTTTTCATAATTTTATGATTAAGTGGAAAAAGTCGCATATTCACATGGACAGAGCTGGAGTAATTGGCATTTCTCTGGGCACACAGATATTATTTATAGACTCTTTTTATTGCTAAACTTCATTCGTTGCTGTGGTTGCTTTTATTCCTTCAGTAGGAAAAAGTTGCGAGGGAGTTTATTGCCGGTGTGAGATAGGATACGTTATTGCACCAACTTTCAGTGGTGCTCGGAATTAAAATAGATTTTTTGTAGTAACTGTCTCAGTTCTGATATGACCGTGGTCTACCATTTTATTACTATCTATTTTTAGATCGATTCTAGCCACTTCGCCTCGCATTCCAATGTACGTTACTATTGCTGCGTAGTAAATTTACTACGCTTACAACGTCGTCAAATCACCCACTTATATGACAGCGCGTAATATATTCTAATTGGTACTACTGCAAAAAATCAATAAATAGTTCAATTCAAATCTTTTGCGACACAGGAAATTGTTTTTAATAAAAAAAAATTGTAATGAATTTCGTTATGATAGTACGAGTAAGTAGTAGTTAAGAATAATTTATTATTGTACAGGTTGTATGAGTAGGTACAGAGTAAGTTCTTGATACATTACTTTAACGAGTTGGAGGAAAACGTAACACAAAACTCGGTTTGTTTTAAAGCAGTTTGAAAAAGAGGTTTAGTAAAATTTTTATTGTGTGCTCGCGAATTCTTTTAAGGGTTTGCGTGATTATTTTTTTATTTAAAAGTCTTGATGAAAAGGATAGTTCATATAATAAAATAATATACATAGTTTAGATCTAATAAAGAAGTTCTGAAATCAATGGAACTCATTATAATCAACAATATACAATACCAATGATACTATTGTCAATCTCAAAAAAAAATCAGGAATATTATTCGACATTGATTAGTGATAAGCACCAAAAGTGAATAACTAAAAAAATCTTAATTTTTTGGTATTTGTGAAAAGTTTTAGAAGCTTACACAATAGAAATGTCTACTTTTAAGAAATATAATTCAATACGCGTACGAGACCTATCATTCTAATTCATCAATCGAGAAATTTATTTATTTACTTACTCGTATATCACTGTACTGTATTTACTGTACCTACTGTACTGTTATAATATTAACTGATTTATAAAATTTATTTTTGTTATGTTATATGTATAACTGGTACCAATTATAGTAGTATAATATAATAATCATGTATACTATTCTACAATATGCATGTAGCTACGTACGCATGATAAATACACAATATCAGTGATTTCATCGCACGTTTAATAAGGCAATTACGATAAATAAACGGAATCAAAGTCGTCACGGGGCCATACTTTATCGACCGAAACGTTCAACGTTAATTTCTCTTACAGAACTCGATACGCCATAACCTGTCGCTGCACAACCGGTTCATGCGGGTTCAGAACGAGGGTACTGGCAAGTCGTCCTGGTGGATGATCAATCCGGACGCCAAGCCTGGCAAGTCCGTCCGGCGACGCGCACTCTCGATGGAGACGTCGAAATGCGAGAAGCGAAGAGGAAGGGTAAAGAAAAAGGTACTAATATTAGTACCTCATTCATTTTAAAGTCGTTTAGAAGTTAGTCTTTGAAAGTAAGACTCGTTTTTTGAGTCTTAATATACCTGCTTCAGTATAGGCTTACTAAGCGCTCCTTTACCGGGATCATTTGCCTTCAAATTCGAGCATAACATTAGTGAGGGAGGGGAACCGAGCATTACAATAATCAACATGTAATAGAAGTTGTCACTTCAAAGCTCTGCCTCACCGGGAGCATTCGTGCGTAATGTAACAGCTTTGATTCGAGCATTTGTAACATCAATGCGCATGTTGGATTGTTAGATTACAGCGCAATGCTCGCCAGTGAAATAGGCAGTATTGTAACGAAATGCTCTCGGTGAGATGCGCCTTTAGAAGTAGTTGTCACTAACTTTGGTAAAAGAAAACATTGTGAGGATAATTAGGATATCTTCATACCAAAGAAATGTTTTTTTATTTTTATTTTAGAAAGAATCCGAGTCCATGTGGGCCTGTATTAAATCGTAAAACTGAATGATGACTAATTTAAAAATAGTTTTTGCGTCATGCTGACGTATGCTGCAAAATTTATGGTGGCAGCATTGGTGTCATCGAGAATCAACGCAAGGCCTACAAATACATGGTACATACCCACCACAAAATATAGACAGTACCCACTACCCAGCACTATGACAGTTATTGTCAAGCTGTGTAAATACGATTAATATGTACTTTTATAGTTTGCACAAGCAAATACTATGGTACCAATAGTAAATGGCGTCAGCTGTTCGTGAGCTACTCAATGGCGATACTCAAAATCAATGTCAAGCGGTCGTCATGGCCGGTCGTCATACCGAATGAAATTCGATTTCTGTGTGTACCTTCTTGCAAGTTTTTTTTTAATATTTCATTATTCTGAATGATGTGACATCGTTCAAGATCCACCTATTATCTATTAGGTCTCATCTGGTATTTAAAAGCAATGAAGAACTTCATATACGAGGTCTCATACGAGAAGGAAGCAAATAAGGAATACTGACGAATACATTATTCGTCAGTATTCCTTATTTGCTTGCTGTAGTTAATATGATGATGAATGGTTATAAACACAGTCTTATAACTAGTGTGATATAGTCTGGATTAGAATTTACAAAAACATTACTGCCGTCATAAGGAAAAGGGGCACTACTAACATTTTTTTCGAAGTTAATTTTAAGATTAATATGTAAGCGATTATTAATTAAAATATGTTTCGTAAACAGGCAGAAGCATTAAAGAATGGTGTTACTGCTGATACAACTCCCAGTCCAAGCAGTTCAGTTTCCGAAAGCTTCGACAACTTTCCAGACTCGCCACTGCACAGGTAATTTATTAGTACCTATAAATATAGCAAATATCACTAGATATCATCTTATAGTTGACCTAATAGGAAGCAGCCAAAACGTTATACCATTAGCTTGCAATAGAGAAACTAGATTATTATTAGACGCTCGACTAGTTGCTTCGAATGATAAAGGAATATTAAAGCCCCAGATGTATAAAACTCTGCAAAAATGTGGCACATAGCCAATAATGTTAACGGACATGACTGTCGTGGGACGCGATACTAATTCGACTTTAAAGGCATAATAATTTACCTATACTGGTAATGCAATTGCGAGTTGTGCCAAAACCACAAATATCCCACAATATCTCGTTGAAGTAATGTTAGTTCCTTCACAGTATTGAAATTTTACTAGTAGACAGAAAGTGCGGCATGTACGAAACGTTCACTTTATAATGAAACTATCGGCATAAAGCTTCGTTGACCAAGCTAATAAAATTGAGTTATGGGAACACTGTTACTTTGAGATAAAAGGTTTTAAATCATTCACAACCATTAGATGATGAGTTATGCGGATGCTGAATCTCGTCATTTCGCCGATATTTAACATTTTTATTGCCGCATATCTGTCCGGATTACGGACATAATTGACGTTTATTTTGTACAGTTTGCGTCCCCAATGGAAGAAGGAGTAGCTTATACTACTGGCCATATAAAATATATTATTATTTTTTTTGTCATAACGTGCGGTAGTAAAAATATTTCTACGCTGACCATTTAACCCGTTATGATGATCGCTTCATTTAACATTCAGACTTTATGTGTTAGCTAGCCTTCATAGGGGCATTAGATTTGCATGCTTCCCATTACACTCCATGTTTAAGTCTGTTCAAAGATAATTTACTAGTTGACCTAGCTATTTTATTTCTGCTAAGGATTTTCATTATTTGCCAATTAAATGTCATGAATGATGTGGGGCCTTCATAATTTTTGTACTTCGGGCCACATTATTGGTGACATTTGAAATATAAATTTGTTTTTTGACGCTTGTTCGCTTTGGCGTAGCAGCAGTTTTCAGTTGTCGCCGGAATTCCGCCAGAGGGCTTCATCGAATGCGTCATCGTGTGGGCGCCTGTCACCGATCCCATCCCTGATTAAGGCGGAACCAGATTGGGCATCAGAGTGCCTATCGCCGATGCCATCGCTTATTAAGGCGGAACCTGACTGGGTGTCAGAGTACAATCCGGGAGGGGACTTTACATCAGCAGCAGATTTCTCGCAAGTGGACTACGCTCAAGAAGAACAACTTGCGGGAAGCCTCGCGGATTCTATGAAACTTCAAGGAGCCGATCCATTCCTGAATACGTAAGATATTAGTTCAGATTCATTAAATGCAAAGACAGATAGTTTGCTCAGTTACTTGGTGTAAGTAAAAGCAATGAAATCGGTCTTTGAATTTCTAATACAGGATTTTTTTAATATGCCATTGATTTTTTATACTGACGCTAAGTCGTAATGGCTTGCCTTAGAAAGCTTGCTTTAGATTCTTGTAGTTTTCGTATTCTTTAGAGTTCACGATCAGATTCATTACTTTATTCCAGTCATTAATAGGGGTAAAAAAATATTATAATCTCCAAAAATATTTCGTTTTGCAGAATGTTCTTGAGATAATTTTTTTATGTTTGCTGTAATATTAAATCTCGATTCAGATTCATCGATGTTTACTTAGTTGATGTTATATCGTCCATCTAAGTAGATTGTGTCCTTCAGGTACGTGCCGACTACTTCGTCTTCGTCCACGGGCGGGAGCTATCGCTACCAGTACGGCGGCTGTCCTCGTCACCCTCACGGCGGCTGTACGTGTGCATCTCTGTTCTCCAACCCGGCTCACCCCGCGCATCCTATCCAACCACACCATCACGCACTCGACCACTTTGTCAGACCACCGCCACCTGCTGATCCGGCTGATATCATGCAAACAGGTGATTTAAACTCAAATCCTTGTTAAACCATGTTTATTGTTATTGCAATTGATTTTATAATTCGTCTTTTAATTTCATCATTCTTGGCATCTGTCACAATGATGCTGTGAAATTTAGATTCACGTTACCTTGCTAGGTAATCACAGTAGACATCACCTACTTTCAAGAAAGTTCAGGAAAACACTCACGCGCACTTATTCTCTTACGGTGTTTCCGACACCGTACAATCGGGATACACTTCATTTATTACACTAATACTCAAACTGAAGTGCATGAGTAAAGGATAATTGACATTATACATGATATAGGGGTGTAGATGATAGTAGTGGAGAACTTTGTAGAATAGTATATTAGGTATACTTACTGTATACTATGTGTCTATTAATTGCAACAAAAGTTATACATATTACGGATCAGAATAAACGGTAGGTCTCCGAATTTCTTACCATGCGTTAAGTAAATCTTTTTCCGTGCAGAAAACAGACAAGCTCATATGGTGACGACATCCGACGCAGCGCTGATGAACGGTGGTATGATGATGCAGACGGGAGGGATGGTTCCTACCACGGTGATGGGGCAGATCATGGGAGCCCTTAACACAGGCCTTGTGGAGGACTCGAATATAGAGACGTTCGAGACGTTTGAGAAGCACAGCTTTGACTGTAATGTTGAAGAGGTAATTGTTATGTTCGAAATTTATTATTATAAATAGTAGGCACATATCCACACAAAAAGCGCTGGAAGCAGAACACACATACGCTCATAGCCCGGCGGCTTGCGTCGTCCAAAGTTAAGCAACAGCGGGAGGTCGGTAGATGGATGGGTGACTGCTAGTGGCAAAATTTCTTAGGCGGTTCCGTGGTTCAGAGGGCACGTAAAACTATGGGTCTTGGTTGTTATCATTTTTTAGCAGTCTTTAAGACATGTCGGATGCCTTCGGGTGGTATAATTAAAATCAGACACTTGGGTTGGCCACTAGCCCCCCTTCACCGATCTGCACTGGAGCAACGTGGTGGAGTATGCTCTAGGCCTCGTCAGGTATGAGGAGAGACACGTGCTCAGTAGTGGGCCATTAATGAGTTAAAGCCAATCAAAAAAATATTCCTTACATTATAAGTTGTAAGCGTGAACATTTGAAATTTCAAATTGTATCTGAAGCTCAAAGTTTTTCAGATATCTTTGTAATTTCTTCTGTGTGTTGATTGGTAACTTAAATTAACACCATATTTAATCTGTGGTCATTTTGTGTCTTGTGGTCGTCAAGGGTCTGATTTCGATTCCCGGGGGAAATTAAAATAGTAAATTTAAATTTCTATTCTCGGTCTGGGCTTTTGTGTTCTTATGGTGTGTGTTGTCCATGGCACCCACGACACAGGGAATACTAGTTTAGGGCTCAGTGAGTGGCGTTAATATCTATGCATATATTATTTACCTACCTATCTCCAATCAGTGGTAATTTGTGGAACGTAAAAGTGAATCTTATTTTAATACCAAAAATCCAAAATTTTGTTTTCGCATACTGTTGCATAAATGTCGGCGCATTTCTTTTGACAGGTGATAAAGCACGAGTTAAGCATGGACGGCACATTGGACTTCAACTTTCCCCAGCAGCACACGGCAATGGCCGCTGACGCCGAGAGCCACTTCGCTGCGCCCGCGCCGCCCGTGCCGACCACGCTCTCGGGCGGCGGCGCCCCGCGCACCCCTTACTCCGTAGCCCCCTCCTGGGTTCATTGAACCAACCCTCGGACTTGCACAGCTTCTACTCGCAATCGTCACGGTCATACGACCTTCCTAATTGTAAATACGCGACGCGAACTCTGTTTAAGTTTGTTGATTTGGCATTAGTCGAGATTTTTTGTTCTTTATCATGTTAACTAATGTTAGAGTTTTATTTAGTGTTATTGTACTATAAGTGGACGTTACCGATCGTTGTTGAAGTGTCAATTAGTGTGTTAGGGCTTTAGTGTAAAGCTAGGTGGAAGCTTGTGATATAGGTAGTATATTGCTCCGGCGACTTGCTTAGACCGGGAGGGGGTGCGGGTTGGGAGGGGACCGCGCCAGTTGTTGAAAGAGGTGAGTTTTTTTATCTTTGTATATGTATATGTATACTAGTAACCTGGCAAGTGACATTTTTATTTCTATTGTTAATTTATAGACGGAATTCTTTAATTTTTTCTCCGTAAAGCGATTGAAATAAAATTAAAAATGTTACCTCTAACTTATTATATTGCATCAGGGAGAACCACATCTTAAAATCATTGTCAAGGAACTGAAAAGTTCTTGTCCACAGAATATCTTCATATTAAAATATATTTTTTATATACCTTCTTTATAACATGTTCTACACACAGCGGAATTTAAATTCGGAGTTACATAGTGATGTAACATTTACATAAGTAACATGTTAGGTACTGTAACGTAGGTATAAAACGTGGTCATGTATAGAACTGAATAAGGAAATAGTATTGCAGTAATTAAAATTTATGGTATTGCGACCAATTAAAATTAAATCAAGGGTTTATCGGCTACTTATAATTACGTAAGTAGATATGTTTATTGATATGTCTTCGACCTCGTATTTTAATTCTGGAAAGTACTGTGTACTGTATGTACTGTACTGAAATATATGAAGTCCAACCTTGGACTTCATATGAAGTCCAACCTTGTTAACCCAACTTACCTAATTTGCGTTTTTGTAGCTTATATAAGCTTCTTTCGATATTTATATGAAACTGTAATTATTCGATGTTTGTATATGGAAGATATTCAACCCAATAATGGATCCCTATTGCATATTACAAAGGCCTCATTGTGGAGGCCTAGAGCATACCACGCTGATTCTGTTGTTTCCGCAGTAGAGCATTGTTAGACCCAATAGGTCACTGGGTTAAATGGGTTCTTATCGTTCGCACTTTTCGGGTGTACCAAGTCTGTGTACTACTTCCAGCGTGCTAATTATTATTAATGAAGTGATACCCAATGTCTAGGCTAACTTAGGGGCTATTTAAAAACCCGCAGAGGTAACATGGGGAGAGAAAGTTGCTCCAGTCCGTTTTAAAGACCGCTCTAAATGTCCTCAATTCCGATTAAGTCCTGTGGTTTCTAGCGTCCGTTAATGGGCTGTGACCAATTCGTTGGCTTCGATTATTACGGCCAACCGAGAAACAATAACCAGGCACAAAGTGCAAACTAAATAGACAGAAAGTTTCCTGGCTACCCTATATCCCTCACATACGCGAAAATGAGGTCAGATTGTGTTCACGAAATAATAGCGTTATAGTTTATAAGAAACTCGACGATACTGAGTCCAACTTCTTGGACACTCGACTCGAAACTTTCGGTAGATTATCGCTGATACTGCCTAGATTTATTGCGCCACCGTATTGTTAAATGGTCGGTAATATTTCCCCGTCTCTTCCCTTTCTTTAGTGTTTCCGCGATGCACTATACTCGATTGGAAGATTCTAGAAAGTATTGACGCAAAAAGTAACAAGTTCGGCAACTTGGTTGTGTTGTGCGAATTAAGTATTGTCGCGGGTTTTCAGTTAAGTTTTTGCTTTTAAGAATTTCTTGGCACATACACGTTGTTGAAAACTGCGGTCTTTGTAATCGAATGGTTGTTAAATTTTTGAATATCGATCGTAATTTGATTTCTCATTACTTCATCAGTCAAACTTTGATGTTTTTTATTTTTGTTAAGGAACAGTTTTTATTTATCTATTAATTAAAAACATAGGTATTGAATTATTGCAATAGTTATATAAAAATCGTCAAAACTTTAATATCGATAACAAATCCATTTGAATTAAAATTTCCAATTACAGTTTTAATATGTAGACATGAATAAAAAAATATCATTACTATAAACAAACTTTTTTACCGCACTACATTTTAGTTATAACATCTTTTTAGATCTTTGCAGATCAAATTTATATTTTAAAAGATAGGTACAGAAATCTAGACAGCGCAGCGTCGTCAATTCTGTCATAGGAATTTACGAGAGGATATCATGAGAAATAACTGCGTCAGTCATGTTTACGTTCTTTGTGCGTGGATTATGATACGTGATCTCGTCTTATTTATGGAAGAATGAAAGGGAGAAAGAAGGCATTGACGGAACGGAGTCGGCGTCGCAACAATTCGGTCAATGTTAGGCTTGGGTCACACGGTATTGCTCTTCATATCTCATACGTATTAACAAACTGACCAAATAACGTTCTTAATAACACTAGCTATGGACTAACCTAGACCCGATTCGAGGCTTGTTCAGTGTCAGACACAGTTGTCGTGAGCAGCAGTGCACTAGCTATGGACTAACCTAGACTCGATTCGAGTCTTGTTCAGTGTCGGACACAATTATCGTGAGCAGCAGTGCACTAGCTATGGACTAACCTAGACTCGATTCGAGTCTTGTTCAGTGTCGGACACAGTTGTCGTGAGCAGCAGTGCACTAGCTATGGACTAACCTAGACCCGATTCGAGGCTTGTTCAGTGTCGAACACAGTTGTCGTGAGCAGCAGTGCACTAGCTATGGACTAACCTAGACTCGATTCGAGTCTTGTTCAGTGTCGGACACAGTTGTCGTGAGCAGCAGTGCAAAGGTGCTACGTGTTTGATTGCTATCTTAAGCCCATAAAAGAATACATAATTAACTTATGCGTTTGGCATAGCATAAAGGCAAAACATGTATAATTATAATGGTTTAGATACATTTATTTTATACAACAATGTTTAGCGTCGTAACCCGTGTCCGTCAGTGATAAATAATAAAAATACAACACTTCTTAGTTTTTGCACCTTTAAAGTGACAGCCGTTAGCTTTTTATAAAACTTGTATCGAGAATTATCAGACTTTACATAGGTCAAAGGAATTGTAAAATGTTACATTTAGCTCAGAAATTATTAAGTATTTCTACAAATATTGTTTCAAAAGATGCGTGGAGTTTCTATAACGCTTTTTTATACGTTAGTAAAACTTTATATTTTTGATAGCTATTAAAAGCAACTAAGTATAATTATATTTGATTCCTATTCCATTTGTCAAGGAGTCCATGAATATTCGCTACTGCTGTACTTAATACTGATTAACTAAGAAAAACAATTGACAGTGAAAACATAAACTATGGCATAATACTAGCTTTATGGGTATTCAAAATAATTGAAGTATCATAAATTTTAATCTCATAATTTGCGAATTAAAACCGTTTAGTTTTTCGTTTGGTTTTTTCATCTATAAAGATACTACAATATTGGTAGAAGTTTTAACCCATCCCCCAATCCAGCTAAAGAAGTTTTCACTTCGTAAATATACCTACACCACAATAGATTTACGATAAATTAAATTTTACGCTTCAGAGTATAATATTAATCCTGTACAAGATTCGATCAGAATCAGGCGACTCTTTCGAGCTTTCAAGTCTACGACAGTGTAGACGAGGGCTTACGGGTGGTATTTCAACGCCACCCAATGCTTATGTCAACCTTAAGTACACGAGCCGGCATTTGTTTGCAAATTACATTGGCCTATGAATAAATAATTCGCAAGCTGAACGTGTAAAGCTAGGATTCGGTGCCTGTTACGACATAAAAATTGCTAGTTTATCTCTGCTCCTTCTGATATTAAAATTGTAAGCGTCAAATGTATGTTTTTGGTTAATGTCTATGCATTGATATAACTGCATTTCGATATTGTGATAAAAATAATTATCACTACCAATTAATTTCTTTCAATACCTACAGTTGATGATTGATTGATCGTTTCACGACTGATTATGGTAAGCATATTTCCTATCGGAATAGCAAACTATAGAATAAAAAAAGCGGAAGAAATACCACGCGCGGATAGTTATTTTTTGTAAGCTGAACGATCTGAAGTTCACTGCGTCGTTGCTTTGGTTTTTAGACAGTTAAAGTTTTTTGTAAGTATGAAGACAAATAACCTATTACACTTTTTCTGATGTACAGTTTTTAAATCATATCTACATATTTAATAAGTATGTAATAACAATATCTTTAAACTATGGTAAACAGAAAAAAATACTTTTGATAAACGACTAGTACCTAGGCACTTTATTAAACCTAATTAATTGTATACCCTAACATTAGATCTGAGATCAAGATTGATTACAATTACTACTTTTGTGTTTTGTATTGCATGCTTAAAAATAATACATAAAATAATACAACAAGGTACTAATAGTCAAATTTAATATCTTTTATCAATGTAGGCATCAGTGATACATTTATGCAAGCCACTTTTTTTATTCTACCACCGGTTCGCAATCGCACGTAGTTATAAAACCCTTGTAAGTAGAAATATATTTAATGTGATAAAGAAATAACCACACGACCTATTTAACGTAGAGAACGTTCATTTATTTATCGGTATGAATAATAATTATAATTAGATCGGGATTGATCGCAGATCGCGCCGGCAGCCATGATTCAATTTAACCAGTGAATGGTCCTATTTACCCGCTAATGAGGGCGACCGGAGCCAGTAATTAATCATATCATTTTTAGCGTGAACGGTGCCCGAGTCAAGTGATCGCTTCCAAATAATGGAATATCACGAAAAAATCCGTAAAACGACGCTAGATTTAACACCACAGCGGTAATGACTTGTTTTTTAGGGTTGCAAGAATGAATGCGTCTTAACCAGACGGTGGTTCGGTTTTTGTTAATTTTTTTAATCTTCCGACGTTTAGCTAATGGGGGATAAGATTTTCAACGGAGTGAAATTTTTATGTTCTTTTGTGTTAACAGCGCAAGGGATTTTCTTTGTGTTCGTCATTTAACTACGTCAAAATTGATTTTCGTTTTGAATTTTATAAATAATTGCTAAACTGTTTTCTTACACTTACAGAAATGTGCAGTTTTTCTTTTTTTATTAGAACTAAGCTTTCTTTGCTTAGTTCTAATAAAAAAGAATAGAACAAAAACAATTTAGAAAAATATAATGAACGTAAAAATCATTCTGTTTTAGACATTGTAAAAAAAAAATTGTTAGAGGCCGTTTTTAACAAGGAATAATTCAATTTCTGCATACATTTATCAACTTTATATTACATTAATTTTCTTTTGAAAGTTTTGATAAGTTAGCGCCTTCTATCTCATCGGTCAACATTCCACATTTTATTAACAAGCTGATTTTCATAAAGAGTCGTTTAAATTTCCGAACTCATCCCGTATTCCGGTCGGCTAGGTACGTAATTAGGTACGGGCCCACCTTTACACACGATTTCTCGACACTTGTTAAAAGTTTTCAATTGCGTTACGAGGGGTCCTTACACGGAATTTATTCATTATATTCTCCCTCCCACCCTCTGCTTAATAAAACGGTGCTTTGCGCTTTTTATTTTCTCTACCCCCGGTGTCCCCTGGTCTGTAAGTATTTTAAATATTTGCCGCATGGCCTCGTAAATGAGTTATGAATTATACATTTGTCTCGACATTTTTTTAGCACTTTTATGAGATTTAGCTTCGCGTTAACTTCGCGAGGTGCCTGTTGCCTTTCATTGAGTACTTAGAATTAAATCAAAAAGATTAATTAATGTAAGCGAAGTGTATTTAAATCCAAATGTTATACATTTATGGAACAATATTAATGAAAGCTTACCCATACTTTAGATTTCTTAATACTTTAATTGGAATATTTGCACAATATGCACAACGAGCTATAAAGCATTTTTCGCTGAATATGAATATGAATCTTTCAGTACCGGATTAGGTAAATGCGTTTATAATTGAAAAAATATAATACATTAAAATTATATTTATTGTACACAGAAATAACGTAAGAATAAATGTTGTGGAACGGAGTGCATTAGCGGATTTAAAATTAGTAATAAAAAATACTACTTGAGACTCCTTACACATTTTCCTTCTTATTATGCGTCGAAGCAACCTGCATTAGATCAAAGGCGAAAATTGCCAGCTACAAAAGGTTTTTAGATAACCGTCATCCTGCAAGTTTATAATTCAGCGCGGGTGTCGGCCGTCCCAATCACTGCCTCGTTACTCCCTGACACTTACTGAACTTTGATCGATTTTATTTAAATGAAACGCAACATAGTCGTGACAAAAAATCGCGTGGGGTGCTTTACCAGTGATGAGAATTTAAAAAATATGAATGTTCTTGAGAATCATGTTTTGAAGAATGAAATATAATGAGATAGGTTTGAGGGATAAAAAAAAATTAGGTTAACAAAAATAACATCTTGAATCTTTTTCGTCATAAGTGATGTAGATTTGTAATGAGATACAACAGTGTCGATTAAAAAAATGCATGAGGTAAGTCCCAAAAAGCTGAGTGAAAATCAGTTCAAAATTCCTTATAAGTACCTACTTATTTAAGTAACACAATATAATAGGTCAAATAAAACTGTTTATTACTTTTTATTGTGTTATACGACTTCTTATTCAATTGATTTAAAGCAGTAGTCTAAATTTAAAAGCACGAATTAACGTTTTAAATTATTATGGATATATTTATATATACTACTTAAAAG
The DNA here is from genome assembly GCA_905404295.2 of Ochlodes sylvanus. Taxonomy (NCBI): domain Eukaryota; kingdom Metazoa; phylum Arthropoda; class Insecta; order Lepidoptera; family Hesperiidae; genus Ochlodes; species Ochlodes sylvanus. The sequence goes on along the minus strand of FR990131.1, from coordinate 4,147,455 downwards.
TAGCAATCCGATTCAGATATCATGAACAAATCCTAGAATGACGAAACATCACTTCAATTATTCTACTAACATAAACACCGCCGGAAAGCGTAATTCGCGAGAGACAACGTAGAATGACAGCTATTACAGAATTTAGACAACGTTATAATGTTCAAAACCATCGGGCATCTGTGTCGGCGGCAGTGGAAAGCTCCGTCGTACAAAAGCTTAATTTCGACGGAGTCGCTTAGCATTCTTCGCCGACGTCGGCCGTCACCAAATTGGATTACGCGTCGACTGCGACACGACACGCGTACTGCCAACGATTTTATGATTTTATTGGCCGCCTCCAAATGCTCCAGTTATGAAGGATAATTTTGACGGGCTTAAATTTTCTTAGACACTTCGGCCAATTTGAACGAGCCTTAATTTTCTCGAGCCGTTTCAGTAACGTTCTGTGTAACATTGACCTAATTCCTTAATGTCTTACAAAGTATGAATTTAGTTTTGTATAGAGTTGTAAATATATCAAAGCACATTTATATTCTGTATATTCTGCGTATATTGAGGTTTTATAAATCCCTAGCATTAACTAGTACTTACCAACTTATATACCCACCTAATAAAAAAAAATTCACAACAAAAAAAGTGAACGGCGTAATTGTTGAAAATAAAAAAAACTAACTGTTTATTTCCTGTTCAATGCATTCAAATATGCCGTTAATTTAAAACATACGAATAAAGAGGTGGCTTTACAATGTAAGTGGTTTTTCCGCACCAACCTGTTATTTTTACTTTGTATAAGTAAGCATTTGACTACGAACCTACCTGCAGGTAAGCGGCAATGTAGCCTCCCTTCGATAGTAAAGCGCGTTGACTTCGAAAAACTACTTTACTCTTACTTACTTCTTTACTACTTTACTCAATACTAACTTGACATAAAGGTGCTCACATTTTAATCTATCGGAAACACCGACGTAGGCAAGTTATTGAAGTACTGACGAAATACAAAGCAAAGCGCGTTATTCGTACTCGATACTCGCCGTGTGTCTGCTTGTTCTAAGTTACTAATAGATGTATTTGTGATATCAGGATGTCTATTCCCGTTCGGATAAGCGCCAATTATATAACTGAGAAGCGAGTCAGAAATATAATAATTAAAATTCCGCTCCCGAAAGTTTAAAACTTGGAATGATTGTCACAATGACCCATTTTTGCGTAACCTCGACCGAAATACAAAATTAGCTGTTCTACCAAACAACTTTGCTTCTACCCTAATCCTGTGAACGAAAATCTTCTTCCGCCTTGTGTTTTATGGTTGGTTCGATTTGGTATAAAGATAATTTTATATTACAGTGTACCTACCTACCTCATAAAATAAATAATACTAATGGAACAAAATGAAAAGAACATAATATTACACGTTTTTAAATACCTAGACTTTCATACTACTATACTATACATATTGAAAACAATTTTGCCAACAGCCTTGCGTAGAAATGGTAATTGAAAAAGGAAGCTTGTGGCATCGAGTGTCATTTTGAGGTTATGGCAAATATATGGGATCTGATAAACGGGTGTAAGACATGTGACAATTAACACAATATACCTGAAGCAACATTGGCTTAATTTCATGAATGTTTTCATTGTTACTTCACTAAGCAGAAAATAGTTTTTTTGCTGTAATACTCGTATACTTTTTAATAATTACGAGCTTTCCCCCGCTTCTTCGCCCGCCAATTTCCAAAAACCCTGTCTTAGTTTTCACTTGCTTCACTTGAGCAACCTATGTACAAAGTTTCAAGTGAATCCTTGAAGAAATAAAAAGTTTAAGTTTATCCCCTACTTTATCCCCTTAGGGGGGGAATTTCCAAAAATCCTCTCTTACTGCTCCTCTACACTTCCCAAGGAATAAACATAATAAATTTTAGCTTCTTGCGTTCAGTAGTTCCGGCTATACGTTATCTGTCACTCACTCAGTAACGCAAGAGTTTTATTTATATATTACTAGCTGACCCGGCGAACGTTGTTACGCCATATAGATTGTGAATGATTAAAGCGCGATTAAAATTTGAGGGATGGGAGTAGGGAAGTGAAAACTTTGGATTATGTGTATTTTTTTATGCTACACCATAAAAAAATGACAAAAAAAATTGACCAAAAAATGAAAAAAAAAATCCTAGGGTGGACAACCCTTAACATTTAGGGGAATGAAAAATAGATGTTGGCCGATTCTCAGACCTGCTCGATATGCACACAAAATTTCATGAGAATCGGTCAAGCCGTTTCGGAGAAGTATGGTAACTAACATTGTGACACGAGAATTTTATATATAAGAAGATTATATTGATTGATAAGTAAGTACTTGACTACAATCCTATCTGAAAAAAGCTTTTTCCTTAACAATTCCCCTGAAGATATAGGTACACTGTAGTAAGAGTTACACTCGAGAAATTCATTAAAATTTTTCACCCGGATGCACGTTGTTCATTTTTATAAGTTTCATCGCGTTAAAAATGTGCGAAGAATACAAAATCTACGTAATCATACGTAATGTAATCTAATAAACATTAAAATATTGTAAGAATTCTCAATATTAGCGTATTGCAACATATTCATTTTAATATTGCTTTAATGAATTTGATTTTGAGCAATAATATGAAAGGATATACTTTTCGGGAATGTTTAAAAGGAACAATAATAACATTTTCAGTTTTCTTAGAAGCTCTCAAGTTCGAAATGCACAATACATCAAAATTAATCCCTCCATAAGCTGTAACAGTTACCGCGAAAGCGCAAAACAATAGCCAATGTCTAATTTTCGTAGCAGGTCTACGATATCATAAGGTCGCGACACATATCACTCAAGATCCCGCTACTCCGTAGCACGTGGTGGGCGTTGGGCGTCGCCGCCCCGCCCCGCCTCGTGCAACAGGTCCCCACCCCGCCCAGTTTCCCTGTAACCTGCCTTTTGGACCCTAACACCTATGCAGTACGTCTGCTCCGATGTAACCGAACGGTTAGGTAACGACGACGCGATATCATAGAGGAATTTCCGATGACTAAACAAAGATTTTTCTACAAATTAACAAGAATGACATATATTTTTATTATATTTCACACAAGACGTGAATATCTTTATATATTGTATATCCGTTTCTGTCCGTGTGTATGTCACTGAACTCTTCTTAAACGGTTCACTGGATTTACAATTGGCTACAAGTTGGCTCTGTTGTCGAGATTTACTAAGAGATCAGCCAAATTATTCGAGACATTGAAGTGGTACCTACTATAGAAAAAATTTTGTTTTGATGAGCATTTCCTAAAGACATATAATAGTTGAAGCTCTTTCGATTAGAATGTAAATTTTTTTGTAAAACAAAGTCTGCAAAACATTATAATGTATTCGGGTACTCACGATTTCGAATCGTTTAAATAGTTTTACCAATATTTCGACCCAGTTGCATGGATCATGGTCACGGCTAGACTGCGGTGGCAGGTAGAAAATTTTGACAGGTGATACTTGACATATACTAGTGACAGATAAGCTTTCCGTCTTGATCTCTTTGTTTTTAAATTACGACACACGACACTCTAGACATATTTACGCACTGAACCCTGTAATGTTATTGTTTGGCTTATCTGTCACTAGTGTATGTCAAGTGTCACCTGTCAAAAGTTTCTCCCCGCCACCGCAGTCTCGCCGTGACCATGATCCATGCAACTTGTTCGAAATATCGGTAAAAAATTAAAACAATTCGAAATCGTGAGTACCCGTATAAATTATAATGTTTAGTGTCCGCGATCATATCAGTTTAAAATTAAACGTCTCCAAAGTGAGCTAGTCCGATAATAAAATGTTCGGTAACGGCTTACTCTTATAAGAGTCAATTCAAAATTAAAGAAATACCTGTCAATTGAAATTTAGATTTAGTTGTTGTGTTTTGATCAAAAAATTTTACAGTCATGCAAAATTGACCGTTTCTATTAATTAAAGAAAAAGTAAATTTTCCTCGAAAGTATTACAAAGGAAACAGACATTTGATCATTATTGTAATTTTTCAATAATGTTGCAATGCTTTATTCAATTGTGTAGGTCTTTACGGTGATATTTGATTTAATAACTTTAGTTAAACTAGTTGAAAAAAAAAACTCGTTTTAATTAAATAGGAAAATATACGTTTTATTAATACGTTACGTTTGCGTTAATTGTTAAAAATTAGGTAACCAAAAACACGAGTGTCAACAATTTGTCTTAACTAATTACTATTTGAAAGCTTCTCACGCTCCGTCTTGAAACCTAACTCTAATGGCTTAAACCCTTTTTCGGTCCACTACTGAGAACGTGTCTGTCCTCATCGTTGAGCAGGTCTAGACTCTAGAGCATACTCCACCACGCTGCTCCAATGCGGATTGGTAGAGAGAGATAGAGATCCTAATATCATCAACAAATCCCTTCACTTTATGAACTCGTTGCAATAAAAAGCAATTCCCAAGGCTTTTACTAAAAAAACATTACTTAAGCTCTCGATATCCAAATCCTTTAGCATCGGTTGTGGCTATAAAGGAAGTATGCTCTAAATAATGTCAAAGTTAAGAGACTACTCGGCCCCTTGTATGAATAAATTTACGCCGCGACTAAGGACGCCAGCCTTATTGAAATAGATCGGACGTCCTAAACTAACGTCTATACATATTAATATTATAATACTTTGTACAAAGTTGAAATTTTTGTTTAAAAAAAGTATGTTATGGCATTGCACATTTTAAACGCAACGGTTTTCACGACTTTTGTTTTTGTACCGCTATTTTGACCCACTTACATCGATCATGGTGGCAGCGAAACTTGCGTATAACTATATTGGTTTAACATTATAGTTTCCTACGAATTTCGTTTCCTCCGAATTTATTAATAATACATTTTCTAATATTCTAATGTTTTTATTTATTCTTAATTTCTAATATAATAATTTATCATTGAACTTTCTACAAAATTATCTAAAGATATATATTTTTCGATGTGCATGAAATTGAACTACAATCAAGTTAATTTTAATTTATTTATTGTTATGTTTTTAATAAAATTATTTTTATAAAGTTTATTTTTAAACAGAAAATTTTAAGCATCCTTGGATTAGTAATAGAGTAGATATGAAAGTTGTCGTTCTAATCTTTTACTCAAAGATCAGCGATGTCCTTCGTTATCCCTCGATATCAAGCAGCGTGGCGACTGTAGCCTTCCGCCTACCGGAATTACACGATAACCAACGACGCCTATGCTTTATAACCCGTGCCATCCGATACGGAATTTATTGTCATCGAGTGACGTCGTCCGAGAAATTGAAAAAAGTTTTCACGTGTACAGTTTCAAAGTTTTTCAGTTTCGTGAAATAATTATCTGAGAAAGATATTTAGCCATTCTTCAGACAGGCTTCTGTGACCTATTAACGCCTTACTGGTAACCAAGGATTATTCTGTAGTGGCCGCTCTGTTTTCCTTATAAACATAGGTCGATACACATTTCTAATTTTCCACCTGAGAGATTGATCTATAGATTTAAGGGCCTATAGTATAGGCAAACTTAATTATGAATAATACTGATAATATAATCCTTACGCGAATACCTACCAATAAGTTGGGGAGTCTGCTTCTGTCACCTCTTATGACATCCTGGTACGCGGATTGGGATTAGGTCAGTATTCTAAGCGCAATACGATCTAAAAGTGTGTTGCAATTAAATACAGAATCTAAGTACTTAAATTAGGTATTAGAATTCTAAGTCAGCGCGCTTTACGATCTAGGGGCTACATTGCCACTAACCATCAGATTATAGTCCAGAGCTAACTTACAGTAAAAAAACACGCCATTCGGGGTTCGGTGTAACGACAGCTATTTACGAAGTTTTCAACACTTTCCAATCGTCAAGTTACACAATTACAGTTTAACAATTAACGAAGAGGTGTAGATACTTTAGCTTCATAATTTTGTGTCATAAAAAAGGCAGCCTTACAATCAACGATTTCCTTTTATTTTCCCCTAACAGGAAAGAAAAGCGCACTAAATGAAACGTTCCCGCTGTTTTAGTGCGAGAATGACGCTATAGAGAAGAACAAAAGAGCGTTCCCGGAATGAGGTAGAGACGTAGAGTTAAATGTTTTGTCACGTTTTGTCACAAAGTAATAATATCGATAGAACTGATGCTGCTGTCTTATGACAAACCAAATTAAAATTGAACAATTGAGTAATAAAATTACCGGGATTTTTTAATTTCTTCTTATGAAATAATAATCACGTATTTTAAAGTGTCACTTATCAACTAATATCTTCGGTCAGTTTTAATAATCGAAGAATATCATCTTATCTTATAAATCACTAAAAATTTAATTCCCAGACTCATTCCTCATGTAAGAAATAACTACCACTTAGGAACTAGGTACTTAATATGTATCCGAGGATTTTGTACATACATAAAAAATCAGCTACATCACTAGTGACTTATTATTTTCGTTCCATTCATTGCAGATAATTTTTATACTTATGATAAATTATTATATTATAATAGTCTTCTCCTTGTTGGTTACTAATTTATTAAATTCCTCCAAAAAATACTACCTAAATATTTAATTCACCAAAATATTAGGTCCTAATTTGAGACACTAGTGTTATATTATAAATCCTTCAGATTACGCGGAAATTTTAAACGATGTATAAAAATAGTCCAATTACGACAGAATTATCAAACGCTCATATTCCGATTTCCGGCTCATAAATTCCTAAAGTCGTAAATTGGTAGATAGTATGTGACATAGTTCTCTTGTGCGTGTATCGTATATATCGTGTATTGCAGAATGTATTTATCATACATTATAAGCTTACGCAGCGATGCAAAGGTTTATAAATATTAATATATACTCCTTATTTCGAGAAAAGCATGCCAATTATCCACATCACATATTAAGAGCATCGCTTTATTCTGAGCAATGACTCCCAAGGAAAGCCGTTACATTGCTGAATATGCGACAGATTTATCGTGGTTACGTAGTGCAGGGAAAGTGTAGGATATCGATATTTTGATTTAAAATTATATTATTATTTTATTTCACATGATTAGCACTTGTTAAGTAGTAAGCATTACTCGACGATTCATTCTATTTGTTAAATAATCCAACTAATAATTCGGTAATCCAACAGCGTACATATTTTTAACTTATTTAGTACACCCGCCCTCGCTTCGCCTCGAGAAACCTGGGCCGCCTTATTACAAAAATTCGGAAATTTTTAGGCGTGATTCTTTAAACTGATATATCTTTTTTATTTATTAACCGATAGAAATACAGTAAATACTTAATTTTAACTTAACTTACTGAAAACCGAACCCGAATCGGTTTGGGCGTTTCTAAGATTAGCGCGTACAGACAAACAGATTCTAAAAATAATTGTTTGGGTTCTATTGCGTTAACAAAGACCCCTTTAAAACTTTTTCTCATATATGTTCCATGTAAAGACGGCGATTAATTACAGATTTATTATATGTATAGATTATTATAGTATTCATTTTATAGCTTAATATCGGATTACAAAGATAACCAGTAAAAGTTTTAATTTTATTCTAAAAAAATAACAAAAATGAAACTAATTGGATTACAGCTTTATACAGAACTACAGTTTTAAAGAATTATAATTTGTTTGTTTTTTCAATTATTAAACAATCCATTCATTATTCTATGTATAAAAATGTCCAAAACTAAACACTAACGTTCAAAGTATTACCACATAATTATTACTAACAATATACATATATACCAGCTAATCGCAAGTACACACACGCCACAATATCCACTTTGTATGACGTAATCTCATATCAAGGCTATCAATTTATTCCAAATCTCGGATATCTTGCGGAATACGAATTAGAATATTAAATCGGACAGCACTAAGGGTCGTCACCTGGGTGGCGCGGGGCGCGGGGCGCTCAGACTTGGCGTCGCAATGTCGGGCAGGTTACGATTTACACTCCACCGACTCAGCAGAAACTCTGCCCGGACGAGAAACGCTGATAATCCACATCCATACGCTGCGTGAGAATTAGATCGAGTTTGATCCAGCTTGCGTATCACCCAACATTTGACGGTTGCTTTTATTACTCGACTACATTAATTAGTATGTAAAACAACGTATTTATAACCATCGATTAAATGCATCGATAAGTCGGTTTACGGTAATTGGACATCGTAAATAAGAATTGTCGATTTAGAAAAAAGTATCGCTTTGGTGTATGGAATATGGATTACGATTAACATTAATTGCGTTTTCAAGGGCACTGTAATGAAATTGAATGTTATTTCTAATCTATATCTATACTCTATACTTAATACTTAATACTTAATACTTAATACTTAATACTTAATACTTAATACTTAATACTTAATACTTAATACTTAATAATATTATAAAGAGGAAAGATTTGATTGTTTGTTTGCATCGAATAGGCTTCAAAACTACTGAACCGATTTGAAAAATTCTTTCACTGTTGGAAAGCTACACTATCCCCGGGTGACATAGGCTATATCATATGTATATTATAAAAATGAATTGCTGTGCGTTAGTCACGCTAAAACTCAAAAACGGCTGTACCGATTCGGTTGAAATTTTTTGTGTGTCTTCAAGTATATCCAAGAATGGTTTTGATTTACAATTGGACCCGGTAGGTGGCGCTGCTGTCCATATGTCACCATATTATTATTTGTTTATTAATTATAGAGCGGTACGAAGTTCGCTGGGGCAGCTAGTTATACCTAAATAAATTGTTACATTAAGAATTCATATTCCGACCAATCTATTCTACCTATTGGGATATCGGATTTTTGGTAATTAGACCTAATTACTGTAAATTCGGTATATTTTTACTTATGCCACTTCTTTCTTTACAGGTATTGGAGATGCGTGTGTCAACCGGAGAGTGACCACGCCGTCTTCCCCTCGAAATACGACGGCGGCATTATGAACCTGACGAACATCACAATAGTGAGACAAAATCATGAAGACCAGTTAATATTTTGGAGACTGAATTAGTGTTCTGACGTTATTATTGGCACGTTGACTGTAAAATGCGCGTAATGTTTTTGAAAATAATGTTTTGGACGTTGAAATTATTGTTAGAAAATGGTGACCTCGCGTATGATAAGCGGTTTAGTTCGCTACGAATGATGAATTCCGTATAGATAGTGTGTATTCCCCAACCCCATTGATAAAGGGTATAATCAATGGTATTCTCGCAGTGTTCTTATTTAAGATACATTGTATATGTATAAATAATTATGTTTTCTGAGTGTGGACTTAAACTCAGACTGATTTGAAAGCGTTCTCGACGACTGCGCTCGTCGATAACCCTAGGTTAAGCGAGGCCGTAGGCCAAACGATCATTGCCATCTAAATATTGTGTAGTTGTTACTTACGCATCAACTCTTAGTACATTTCATTTGCATCGAGCGATTATGTGTGGGCCAATGTTATTTATATTAAATATTTAAGAACACGAGAGGCGGATGTTAATCGTGAATTAACATCGTATGTTAATACATTATGATTATTACACAATGATTAGTGCAAAATCCACATGTGACTTGAAAATTAATCGATACGTATTACTTTAATGACCACAGAAATTTGTTTTCGTGTTTTAATTTTTTAATAGACACCATCGCTGTAGAACGTAGCGTAAGTCAATCACACGTTAGGAGGTGACGAATGAAAATTTTAGTCTTGCAGAACAAATAGGGAATAGAGGTTTTACAAATAATTTTAAATAGAATTTTAGGTGTTCATTTACCAGTTCACCCATAAGCCATTTTCAGCCAAAAATAGATTTATTGCTCAATATTCTGACGCCAAACTGAGACAATTTTGGAATATTATTCAGACTTATTACATTTTGAAAGCACAATGTGCATGAATGTTTTACAAATGTTGCTCTGATATCGTGCCTATTGCTAGATATAGGTATATGAGAATTGTAAATAAAATATATATGCTCATTATTCGAAGATTTCTTAATAAACTAACTTTCATGCAGGTCGCGAAAGTTGACGCACAAAATCCTATATAGTCAGAACTCTAGTCCCATTATTTTTCGAATAAGATTTCGTCAACTAAGTGCAGAATTACTCACTCAAACGTGGGCTTGTGGGCTAGCCCTAAACTCTGTCGTACTAAAGAGTTTGTTCTGTGAATTACCTCAGTGGACTGTTTGTGATAGATTTAGCCAATAAGTGTTCAATGTTAGTACTTTTACCGTAAGTCAATTCTTGTAATATTTGGCGTCCATACTATCATTTTTGAGCATGGTTTGATTTTGCCACCTGCTTTAGTTGGTACATTATACGCGGGATATTTATTATGTTGCGGTACTAAAGCTTGGGGTTCAATTTTACTATTAATATTAAATGTCTAAAGTCTGCTTTTATTCGAAGAAGCAGATTGCTTTAGCATTTAAAATGTTTTTCATTTTAGTACAATTACGTACAAAACTATTGTAACTACAATAAATATCTGTCATTATATTCTTTCATGTGGAACAAGGCGGCTTATTATAAGAAATATTACGTGACATCTATTTCGGATTAATTAAAACGAAGTACTGTTACAAAATCGAAATACGTAATAGTTATTGCCATAAATTAACAGCAAAGTAACTCGGGGCGTTTTTTAATTTTCAAATTACTTCAATGTGAATATGTGACGTGATTTAATTTATAAGCGTTTGAATATGTACACTACAAAATCGTAAGCTTAAAATATATGCCTCTTTTATCTTATGTAGTCAGCTGATGTTGGTGCTATAGATATCTACTATTTTAATATTGCATTTTGGTACGAAAGTTTCTTTTATTTATACAAGTGACATAAAATTGACGTACAAAATTGTATTAAATTAAAATAAATTTAAAATTCATTATGAACGGCGCAGATAAAATTGTTTGAACAATCTTTCACAAAATTAAATTAATTATCTGTATCTTTCATTTGATATTAGAGAGGATACTTATCCTTATTTATATTTTGCAACAATAGTTACAATTAGTGAGGCAAACGCCGTCTCAATCACACAATTTTATTTCTATAAATGATGTAGATAGTTAATTATTAGTTTTATTATAAGTTGACTTAAAGTCAGTTACTGTGGACGGTCGTGGATGTCGGACATCGACACTGTACCTAAGAATTTGTAATGTGTAGTAACCATTGCCAAATATACTATGTAACAATAATGAAGGCTACTTTATTTTTCCACCAGATATCGCTACTTGCATGAAGTAATAAGTCTACTTTGCGTTAAGTTATTTAAGACGACGATGTTTTGTTAAGGTCAAATTTAAAAGCAGATTCCATTTACAGGTAAGTACTATTAAGTTGTTTATAAATATCTTTGCTTACTTTTAACAGTAATTGAAGAATAAAATCATCTATTGCAAGTGGCGCCGCCTAGTGAATCTAAACGGTAGCCGTCACTAAGTAAACTATTGTATTTTGATTTTGGGCGTAAAATAGTTGTATTAGAAGTGTTGTAGATGACGAGCCTCGTTGGTGGTATCTCATAATAGTTAAGTGTTAGATAATATATCTCCTGGTTGTTGATTATGTAATTAAATAATGAAATATACAATGTAACCTGACGTATTTGTGTCAATCCAAGTGGTCAATTAAACACGGACCGAATTAAAAGTTTGTTCCATTAAGGCCTAGCGTGTGGAACGGGTGGAAACTGTGCTTATGGTGTTGATCTAGATATATGTATATTGAGGATAAAGCAACGCAACGAAATTTCGACTTAACTGTTATCCAAAAATGTTGCGTCTGAAATCAAGCAAGTGTGCAAGCAATGCGTGCAAGCAATGCAGCGCCGATTTTATCATAAGGTAATATGTTCATTCGTTCAATTTCAAATTCCTTTAGGACAGGTTTTCCAATGCAATAATCATATTTTTACAATATCATGGGCCAACGAGCATGGCGACCTGGTAAAAATAAGTATCATGTATGCATGTCCAAATGACCACCAGCTTACAATACGTAAGTAATCTTTTTAACAAGAAGAAAATCTCATATTCGTTTTTTATTTGCTCCGCTTGCATTTTTTTGACTTTTGGCTACTATTTAAATTATCTGTGTAGTAAGATTATCTGAACTTTGTAAAACTAAAAAAATAACGAGTGGTGTCGTGGGACACCAGATAGGAACGAAGTTCCTTATTATAAAAAATATTAATTTCAAGTTCTGTTCGAGGTATCAAGAAAATAATAATTATTCGGGTACTTATACATTTTTTATTATGATTTATTTATCTACTATATAGAATAAAAAAACTGCTTTACAAAATTATCTTAACACCTTTATTTGGTTTACGATGATTACATACTGTAAAAGTATGAATTGTGTGTATGATATTGTAATGGAAAAATCTCTCCTGGGGATGACAAAATTAGGCAAATTAGGCTCCATTAGGAAAAGTGGGATCTCAATTTGTTACTGAACTTACTTCATGTACGTGTCCATATTAGTATAAACAGCTGTATAGTATGTATAATTTAGGCGGATTTGTAATGCCCTGGCTAAACAAATTCTGTTGTTTACTACCAGTGTTCTGACTCCCATAACGGTGTATGAAATTCATAGAATAAGATGTGCACGGTACCTACAGTTATCATATTTTACGACGGAATAATTTGATTTATTATAAAAGTTTTATCTACACCTAGTTTTCACCCCAAATTAAATTGTATTCTTTTTGTACAACATTGCTACCTGTGAATTTGAACTAACAATAGGAAAGGGAATTGTTTGAAATGTAATCACATTGAAAATCTTGAGTCCCTCGGCATGAGATCTTAGCCATATTGCTGTTGTCCTAACAATTCTCATTTTAAAATGTTTAAAGTGACGTTATCATCTTTTAGCGACTAGACTTGTCAAATTTGCTGGAATTCATGGACGCTTGTGCACTTTAACTAGTTGATAGATTTATATAAAAATGTATGAAGGAATTGTAGTTTCTACATTATATTGAGCTGTGTGTACAAATAATGTGCAAACAAAATGTTCGTAGAATATGACATGTGACAAGTTTGTCACGATTAACTTTAATGTGTTAGCATGTAATAGATAATATATTTTATAATATAGCATGGTTATCGCAATACCATGCCCGAGGGCAGGGGGCATTCCCCATAAGTGTATAACTAAATTATTTTGTACAATGTTAAATTTTTTTCTATGTTCGCATTATTACGTTTAACGCATTACATGTTTACATTTTTTGTTTTTTTTCTTGGTTGCTTATTATTATATACCTAAAATATAAAATTTACGACAAAATGTGAAAAATCTTAGTTAAGTTAGGAAATTATGTGTCTAAATGTAAATATATAGAAGAAACATGTATGTAGAAGTACATAAATCTTATTTATGTATTAATTTGATATTGTTTTCAAAATTTCATAGGTTGTATTATTTGTCTCTTTTCAAATTTTTTATTAAATGTATTTGAAAAATAACTATTTCTTCTGCTAATTCCGACATTACGCGTCTTGCTTTGTTTTGTAATACTTCAGTCTTGAAATTGTATTTTTATCTTAGTCCTCAAGTGAAGCAATACGTTAGCGATTTCAAAGTAGTTGGTTATAGATGTTCAAATGTAGCCACTTGTGTGGTAGCCATTTTACAATTGATTAATGATTATACATAAAATAAATAGGTAGGTACATATAGGTAATTATACTTAATTAAGTGCTTATACGCACTTCTACACTGAAGTGACTGACAGTCACACGCATTATTATGTTACGTCACTACACATCAGTAACATACTGTCCGAGTACAATGGAAGAACCTTATCTATTCTATGTTCTCTGAACAAGTGTTAGCATAAGGGCATAGCAAATAAAGGTAAACACGAAAACTTGTCAATTGATATTACAATACAATTGTCACGTTTTAAAATAACGATATCTGGACTATTACAAAACATATCTGGTAGATTTGATGAATAACCTGAAAATGCTTGGGGTAAATAATAAAAGTCTAACTAATAGGTATCAGTGAAATGAAATCGTGAAATGTTTTTTTCGTGTTTCAGTTGAAGTGTTTCTTCCTAGTCTAACAATATAACAATACGAATGTAGTACCTACGGAAATACGACGTAGGTACTGAGCAGTGATAGCAGTGTGGTTGAACGTTGGGCTGTCGAGCCCGGCATCAAACGCACTTACCTCTGATTTTCAAAAACGATGTGCGTATTGTAATTTAATAATCACTTGCTTCGGTATGTAAAGAAAAACATCGTGAGGTAACTTGCACAACTGAGAGTTCTCCATAATGTTCTCAATCTCAAACTGCACTTGGTCAGCGAGTTGGACTGTAGGTGCCCCTCAAATTGTGAGAGAAGACCCGTGCCCAGCAGTGGGACAGTTACGGGTTGCGATGATGATGTTGACGGAAGTATTTACGTTAACTACTTAAAATTAGGAGGCTCGTCTGCTCGTTTATCTGCTTTTTAAATTAAATACACTCTATGAAGCAAAAATCATGAAATGATACGGACATGTACATTATAGGACAACGTGACGTGATTCGAAAACTCATTACATCGTTGGAGACGGCGGATACAACATGCGATCAGCTGACGCAGCAACAATGACAATGAAAAATAATAAGTAGGTACTTCACACACCTGACATAGCCATACCTACTTATTTCCTGTACGGTAGGTGGCATAGACTATGGACTTAACAAAAACCAAATGCATTGGTCTGTCAGCCGTGGTATGAATCCAGAATCTCTTGCTCAGATTATGAAAAGTTCGTGTTTTAGGTGGAAAACTAGTACATCAACTAGCCATAAGTATGTACTATAAATTTAAAATTCATGTCAAAGGCATACTTATGACGAAAGGTTATTAAAAACTTGATGTTTATTTTAAAGTTAGAAGGATGAAAACACGAGTTTGATATTCTAGCTAGTAAGTAGTAGTAGGTAGTGCAATCTGTAATGTGAGTAGCAACAGAAGCTTCTTGGAAGTTTGTTGCCGCTTCTTATTCCAAGACCACTCATGGTAGGGATTTATTGAAGCGATACGCCATCGCTTCAATAAATCCCTTTGTTTGACTTTCAAAAAGTGTTTGTAAAAAAACAACTTCGAATAAACTTCATTTCATTTGATATCCCAATTTTAAAGGTTTTGCCAGTTTCAATTCAGAACTTATCATATCAGATAAATGCTTTATTCCCCCACTTGTCACACGATGTCACCTCTTGAATGTATGAATTTTAGAGGCGCCAGGAAGCGTATGCTAAAAATACTAATTAACAGTATTACTTATTTGGCTTCAACCCATTAATGGCCCACTACAGGGCAAGGGAGACCCTATAACTGAAAAGGGGTCATTCAAGTATTACGTAAGCACAACAGGGGGGCCGGGGGGTCTTTGCTTTGTTTATTTTTGATGACATGGGGGTAGGGGAGTGTAGATGGTGATTACGTCAGCAGTTTAAATTTTTTTTTCAGATTTCCCACCATTTTTTTTTTCAAAATTCTCTTGAATCAATTAAGAAACCATTGAATGCAAGTACCAATGTTTACGTAAGCATGGGGGGGAGGGGTAAGAGATTTGCTTACTTTTGCTGACGAGGGGGACGGGGGGGTTAAAAATTGCAAAAAATCTGCTTACGTAATACTTGAACGGTCCCAAAGGCCTGGAGCATACTCCACCACGCAGCTCCAATGCGGATTGGTTAGTGGCCACCTACTTACAGTCGGAAGTTGTTACGCCAGCCTCCGATGTTAACAACCGATACCGAGTGCTCCGAAGCACGGAAGCGCTGAAGAATTTTGCCACTAGCGGTCATCCATCCTGCTACCGACCGCGTCTGCTGTTGCTTAACTTTGACGATCACTAATAATCGACACAAGCCGTCGTGCTGTAGGTCAGCACTTCAATTCATTTAGTTTATGGTGATTTTTATAATCAGCCTGTCCGCATGTGAATACGTAGGTACCCACAGGAACTGAAATGCCTTTCATGACTGCAAATTTTTCTTTTATAGGTTACCACAATTATTGACCTCCTGGCAAGTTGCCTTTGTGCCCTACTCATTTCTGCAAATTTAATGGAATTCGTAGGTCATTCAATGAGATTAGATTATTCCATTTCCGAAGTATTTTTATTGCCAAACTTTTGGAACATTTTTTATTGCTGGGAAGACGAATAAAGTTTTATTACACCGGGAACTATTTGTTAGATTTTTATACGACTTTCATGTTGAAGACCGAACTATTATCTACATTAGGTAGCTGACGGACGGTAATATGTTTAAGGTACCTACCTACTTACTACCAAATTCTGAAAGTGACTGATTAATTTTTTTAATTAAATTTATTTGTACTTAGGTAAGTAAACGCTGTTGTGTATGGTGGGGATTTTTTATGCCATCCAAAAAAATTATAGATACTAAACGACTGCTACGCAATATAGGCTTAACGTGCTCCGATATACTGAAGCGCTCAAGAAATGTACCGTACGTACCCGTACCTACTGTTCACCATCGATCTGGCAGCCGCAACCAGTTTTTTATTTTTAAATTATAAGTTAATGCTTGGCCACAATCCCACCTGATGGTAGGTAAGAGGAGATGTTTTTTTGGATTCGGCCGATCATTTAAGATTGCTGAATCATAGATGATGGTTCTTAGATGATTAGTGACCTTAGTTTATTATGTAGGTAGGTATTTGTACGGTATTCAAAAATATTTATATTTTCCCATTCAATTAAGTACCTAGGTAGTGTATGCTGATATAATGCCTTAACAAAGTGTAAAAAGCTTTCGTGTTGTGTTACATTGTAATGGGAATAGGCCTAAATTGTACCGAGCATTCCATGTTTTTTTGTTAACTAATGCTGGCATAGAGTTGATTTGGTAAAAAATAAATGATTGACATGTTGAATCTGAGTGACGCCAAATTAATTTATTGACAGTAAAATAACGCGATTAATAATGCGATCAAGAATATTATCTTTGACAAAATCTCTCTCTGCATTATTGCAAGGCAGGCAATATTCTTCGAGACCTGGTAAGAAATCACTCTAGAGTTAGCTGTAGGTATGTACACATCAATACACTGCAATCAAACAACGTAAAAACTTTTATGGTTGATTCGAGGAAGAGGATGGTAGCTAATACTGTGCCGTCGTTATTATTTGAGTAGCAGAACATAACTCAGCTTCCTCCAACAGCACGGTCTTTTCGCTATAACATCTGCCATTGGCGTGCACACAAGCATTTTTTTAAATAGCCGACAAAGGAGTAGACAAGCCATGACGGTAATTCGTCACCGTCCCCCAAGAACACTAGCATCACCAAAGCCGGCCAAGAAAGAAAGAAAAAAGAAAGAAATTATTGCCTCTCAAAAACCTTGGCTCGTCTTCGATTCAAAGATGCACGAATGCCGATTTTACTTTTAAATTCGATTGTGGTTTCTGATTACAATAAAGTGTACTGCATTGTGTACCAGCTCGTTGCGATGCTCATATGAACGAGCTACCAGTACCGTGCCAGCCGTGGCAGCCCTGGTACAACGACCGACAGAGTTTCTACGGCAAACACTTGGCGTTTGGAATTATTTGGTAAGAACCATTTCTAGTTGCATAGGTGATACCTTCCAGGGATGTTATGCGTATGAAATTTCGGATCTGGATACGGATTTAGAAATTATTCCAGTTTCAGATTATCCGTTAGTTTTTGATAGTTCCGGATATTATAATTAGGTATATTTGTTGTAACTAAGCAGAATAACATATTAAGTAGAATAACAATCTACAAAATCCCCGCGCAGGAATACAAACCAGTCCTAACATGTCTCATTTATCTATCCGAACAACGGATTCGATTACGGACAGATTTTTATTTCGGATATCCAATAGTTTCGGTTACGGTTACGGAGCTCCATAACATCCCTAAAACCTACCTTGCATCTTTTTGATGGAACTACAAACTGACTAGCGATAATAATACCCAAACATTCATACTTACTAACATCTCAGCAAAGTTATCATCTCAAAGCATTCATATCAGGATTCTCAGCATCGAATTTATAGCCCTGTTGAGTTCGAATTTTCTCTCAGACAGTCCAAAGTAACCCCTTGCTATCCAAATGCGACTTGAGAATACTCACACCTTGAAATACTTACCTACATAGTTAACTGTGACTGACGAATCACTCGCTTCCTAACAGATCTGTACGTTTCCATTAGGTGGCTGTTCTCCTTCATAATGGCGCTGTACACTGACAGCCTCTACTTGAACTGGGGTCCGCCTGCACAGCCGAGTGCCCCCAGTGACATGGTGGAGGAATGTGAGGATTCCGACACTTAATACATTTAACACATAATAAAGTGCTTTGAAATTTTATTAAATTTATTTATTTAATAATAGTTGACGCGGCGGACGTTGTCTGGCAACATAATATCTACACTAAGCGCATCAGTTTTATAGCTAACTAGACCTCCAGATATATTTTTACACGCGTTAGTTTTATTAATTTTGATGTAGGTACTATTAAGGTAGGTATATCTTAAGGTACTAGTAAGGTAGGTATATCTTAGATATACCTACATCAAAATTAATAAAATGATATGGTGTAAAGGCTTAACGTAACGTGCCTAAAATACCTAAAAATTAAGGTGACGACTTAAGGAGTGCGCACATTACACCAACTCGACGTCAACTCCACTCCGTTTCAACTCCGACGTTCCGTTCCGCGATCAACGCTTCATCGACGTCAACTCTACTCCGTCTCCACTCCGTTTCAACTCCGACGCTAGTTACATTACGTCATTGTGTCGGTCGACGCGTGGACTACTCGTCTACGGTGAGTCGTCAACGCAACGTCGACGCGTTGGTCTCGAAACGGAACGGCTATGGGTGTAGGGCGAGCCGTACAGGGCTTTTAAGTATAATGTAAAAGGGCAAAATAATACACGAGCTCCATTTTACAATACATTTCTATTGAATGACAATATTGACATCATTCCTTTGTTCTTCATAATCATCCGTTTATTCTTGTAGATGGCCTGTTCGGCGGCCAGTAACATTTTGTTAGAATACCTGAAACCTATGAAAGACTACCAACTGAATATCTCTCCTCTCCGCTCCTCAATCTACTCTCCACTCCTCAAGCCTGCTCCTCACCACTCCACACCGCGCCTCACCAGCTCACCACACCTCACCTCGCGTCCCCACACCTCATATGACCATCTCCTGCTAATCCTGCTCCTCGCAGTTGTTCTAGTAGAGGTACAAAATTCCTCCGTTACAGTCGGCCATCCTGAAACAATTGCGTCCCGCAATTGGCACGCATACAAAAGTATCAACACTCAAGAAAATCGACATAAAATTGTACAATGTCACATCAAGGCATACATCACCATTTTTATGCTGAAATATACTCCTCTATATCTCCTCTACATCATTTTACTAATCTGAAAACATGCACTTATATCTGCTTATATTTTACATCTCCTCTTTAGTCAGATTGGTATAAATTCCAGTTTATTTTAATAGAGGCTTCACAAAGTATTCTTCCAGAAAATGCCAATTTTATTGCAATAAAATCAATCTGCACTCATCGTCTATTCTTCATTTGTTTCACGTCTTTTGTCTTTCCCACTGACACGTTTATCTGACATTTTATATATTTTCTACATCGCAGAATATTGTTATTTCTTTGCTTTACATAATATCTCCAGGGCGAAACTCTTTCTAAAGCGGAATGAAACAACATTACCGGCCAATACTTAATACCTATAACACGAGCGCCACTAAGAACTTTTCATATATTTCATCGGAACTCATGAACTCTTATTTACAACGGCACAATTCACAATTTTCTGAACTCTTCATCAAATTGATAAATCCACATTTTATCTTTTTATATCGAGAGAACATTCATTTATAATCCATCTGACACATAGCCATAATGTCATATGCGTATTACTTTAAAACTTACTCCTTTTTATCGAGAAAACTTTCAATTCCGGCAATTACTTTTATTCTCTCCATTCTTAACACGTGGGTTTTATGTTTTACAACATAAATATGCCACTTCTGAATGTAAAAGGGCAAAATAATACACGAGCTCCATTTTACAATACATTTCTATTGAATGACAATATTGACATCATTCCTTTGTTCTTCATAATCATCCGTTTATTCTTGTAGATGGCCTGTTCGGCGGCCAGTAACATTTTGTTAGAATACCTGAAACCTATGAAAGACTACCAACTGAATATCTCTCCTCTCCGCTCCTCAATCTACTCTCCACTCCTCAAGCCTGCTCCTCACCACTCCACACCGCGCCTCACCAGCTCACCACACCTCACCTCGCGTCCCCACACCTCATATGACCATCTCCTGCTAATCCTGCTCCTCGCAGTTGTTCTAGTAGAGGTACAAAATTCCTCCGTTACAATAAGTTCGAAATTCAACCTTAACTTCAAAGATATAAGGCTCACAATTGAATGTTAGCTTTGTCAAGGTTTTAGTCGCGTTGGCGTCGGTCGGTCGTGGAGTCGTTGTAATGTGCGCACTCCTTTACCCAACCTATAGTAATTAGGCAGCGTCATCGCTGAAAGCTTCCAGTCGGCCATTTTTTTAAGGCCGACTTTTAAAAATTAAAAATTGATGTTCAGTGTTCAATGGAAATGTTTGAGATTAATAATAATTGAAGGCAAATATGTAATTTTTAAACATCTTGTATTTACACCCAGACAAGTTATGAACAACTATTGCTATCACTAACGTTCACATCGAATGTTATTAGCTAACTTAACTACATAATACTTATAGTATGTGGAAGATGACTGAGATACTCGAATTGGCACGTGACCACTGACCATTGATCATTTATACTTGAACTGGTTGTTTTGGAATGGCTGTATAAGTTGTATTCCACTGGGATGCCAATTTAAAATGTAAGTCTCCATAAACCCGCACATAATGTATTCAGACGTGTGAGATTAAATTTCCCAGCTTCTTTTTATGGCCATCAATACATCGGTTACTGGTATTACTGGTATCCATGGGAAACGGTGAATGGCGACCACTTGCCGCAAAGTGCCTCATCGCAACCGATAACTGTCCTACTGCTGAGCCATGTCTCTTATAATGTGGGTGGTACAGGCCATAGTCCACCACGCTGGCCATGTGCGGATTGGCGGACTTCACACACCTTTGACAACATTATGGAGAACTCTCAGATGTGCAGGTTTCCTCACGATGTTTTCCGAAGCAAGTGATAATAAAAGTCTAATACGCACATGAAAAGCTGGTGAGGTGCGGTGAGGAGAGGTGAGGTTGTTTGAGGAGAGGATATGATGAGAAGGGAGTCTTCCAAAGGTTTCAGGAGTTCTACAAAATGTTGCTGGCCAGCAGACAGGGCCATCTTCAAGAACAAACAAAAGATTTTAAAAAACAAAGGAATCATGTCAATATGGTCATTGAATAAAATGGATTGTAACACGGAGCACGAATATTTTATTTTTCCCTTTAGAATAAATAAAGTATGTACATGTACTAAAACGCTTGTGAAATGTATGTAACCTTTGAAAACGAAATGTCACATAATGCAGTTTGGATGTTTTCTTTCATCGAAGCAAGTTGTAATTTATTCTTAATGTACGTTTGAAAATATTGAGATGCTCACAGGATTACATTACAGTAAACGTTCAAACAAACCATAGGAAGTTTTGGGATAGTAATATTTTAATATTTTTAATGGACCCATGTATTATAGGGAAAATCACATTTTTTTTTGGTAAGGCATTGCATTAGCATCATACTATTAACATACATTCATGTATGAAATAACACTTTTCGATGTACAAAAGAAAAACTTTGTAACCAAGATATAGACATATTGCTAATATTATTCTATTCATACAATACCAGACTGTATTATTATTATTATACGAAACATGGATTAGATATGAAAATAGTTTTAATTGGACAACATTTGGGAATTCAATGTAATCACAACTACCGGTG
Organism: Ochlodes sylvanus; assembly: GCA_905404295.2. Lineage (NCBI taxonomy): Eukaryota > Metazoa > Arthropoda > Insecta > Lepidoptera > Hesperiidae > Ochlodes > Ochlodes sylvanus. The sequence continues at coordinate 4,125,383 of FR990131.1, read as the reverse complement.
GCGCGCCATACATATTTATATGCCATTAAGTTACTATTTTATAATAAAATACAATAAAATATTAAATTAAATAATCAGCATATTACGGCACGTCACTAACTTTCAATTTTTACCCCGTTTTCATACATCGTTAAGCATTCTTAAATAGTCACAAGTGTTCCATATACATAAAACTAGACACTTCCTAATCACTTTTATTTATACACCCATCATCACAATGTTAATGAGAAGTAGCATTTCAAGTCTACACTAAAAAAAAGAGACGTCGTTGACAAACTTTTTGTCTATGGTTTTATTACAAAGTAAATAATAAGCATTTTATTTACGACAGTTATAGCTTTATGAAGTAAGTATGATTTGAAACAAGATATTTCGGTAAGGTTGTTGCAAAGTAAATTTTCTTTATTGTAAGTATGTATTCATTTATATCTATACTGACGTGAAATAACACAAATTATATTATTTATTTATTAAGCTTCATTGAAATACAAAGAATATTAGCCTTTCATACCATATACTGGGGATTCGCTTCATGTTGATAAACGACACCAAATCTTAAATATGCGAAAATGGACTCTATTAACAAAAAAAAAAAAATTACATTGTAAATGTTATTTTATGCAGCGAGATGAGTGCCAAAATTTTGTATCGGAAGTATTATGACTTCAATTACTAAGTTAGCATAGACTTGAGACGCATTATATTAAAACTAATTTACAACTACAATTTCATTCTCGATTGCGCGTAAATTTGTCGATGATCAACTTTAAGGACTTGTAAGTGATAATATTATCTATGCATAAGCTATCTTTTCGAAAGAGATCTGACCCTCGAAAGGGGTTTTATTTTGAATATACTGCAACGTCATATTATTTTATTATTAATAGTCCATTCCAGCATCCTATTACAAAAACAATAGCATAGCACTCGACTGACGATTCTCCTAATTAGGTACTAAAATCTATTCGCTAATTAAACACTAAAAAGTACAATTAAAATTCTTATTTTATATCATAAACTATTAACTTTCCTGCGCTGTGGGTCTTAACAGAAATGAAATTTATCATGAAAGCTGAAATATTAGTGAAAATCCGAGATTTATGACTAATTGATTTTCGGGCGGCAATTGTTTCCATTTTCAGAATAGAATATAGCTATGTCCACACTGTGCCCCTTCATCTTCAACTTTCGTCATCATCATTCTATTCAACTTTTATTTGGCGCATTCAACTGATGCATTCAATAATTAAATTCGTCAGTAGCAGAGTTTTTGTCGATTGTTACAACATTGTGCGACGATAACATTCCACTTGGTGGAATATGTGCGGCTTACTTGGTCATTACAAATTCCAGAAACAAGAAACAAGCAAGAAACGTGGGTTTGAGGCTTTTTTTATTAATCGATATAACGTGATGATGCGTCAGTTACGAGAAGATAAAAATTTTCGTTTTAAAAACTTTACACGCATGTCCGAAAGGAATTTCGATCGACTTATGAAAATGGTTGAACCAATAGGGTATTTGGCAGATTTTAGAAAAATATCTCAAATTGTTCAATATAACATAATACATTATGCAGTTTGATTAAATCTTTGTAAATATCTCTATTTTCCATGAAAATTACCATCAAAGTTTAAATGAACAAAAAAGCCGCGAAAACGCTAATACGCCATTTTAAGCAGGTCATGACGTCACCTACTTATATGAACCAACTAAAGTGTCCATTCCTGTTCTGTGGTCATTGCTGTCAAACCATACAATACTTCAGTGAAGATAAGCAGCTGACGTCATTCAGCCAAACCGCGTGTTTTCGATCACGTGATCAAACATGAAAATTTAATTATTTTATTATCGATTTTTAATAAGAATCCAAATAATTTTAAAATAATGTGTTGGCTTAATTGGTTTAAAAAAATATATACTTTTAAGCTAACAACGGTTTGATCTATATAATAGGGTATTTGACTACCATGAAAGGTAGTCAAATACCCTATTATTACAATGCAGTCAACCCAGTACACGAAGCAATATCGAGTGAAATAAAGTAGTGTTGAACGCTTTGCGGCACAGAAATCCATCCGAAACGGGACCGCGTATTTCGTAGCGCGCGCTACGCTTTCAACAGTCAAAGCGCAAGCGTCAAGGGCATGCCGTACGTGCGCTGTTGAATGCGCTTTGACGCATGCCCTTGATTAACGAAAAAGGGCAATGTGTGGACATAGCATATGGAGTGAATATAAATTGTTTGCATACAGAATTTATTTACTATTTGAGTGGTTTATGTCATGATGGTCCTGCCAAATATAAATGTGAATAAGCCCTAAAGTGATCCGACGTTAAACCAGGTTTTGCGCTGTTCAGAGACGAAAGACCGACGGCTGCGAGTTATCTGCTCTCGGGTTTGGGTTTCGGCGGCTTGAAGCCCTGAATCTTTTTCTTTTTTTTCTCCTTTCCACTCCCTGATTGGAAAGTTTTCCAACTGTCCACTCTGTTTTGTCGCGATTCCTGGAATTTACAACTTTCAATAAATAAAGGCTTATATTTAAGTTTTCGCCACACAGGTAATACAATAATAATTAGGACATGTAATTTAAATGTGGCATTTTATCCAAAAGATTTTTTTAAAGTTAAAACTTCCAAATAATAATATTTTTTAAACCGAAAATATTATAACCAAAAACAATTATATTATGAGTCTTAACTCGTGTTCCTTACGGTTGAATTTTCAGCATTTACTCGAAAGAACTGCGATATTTACTTCAAAGAACAACCATAGGCGATTGATGCATTGTACACCCACGGCCAACTCCGATCCGGCCGAAATTTATTGAATCTAAATCGACCTGATGTAATGTGCTTAAAGCTGCTGGGTGGGGTTCATATTTCAGAGTAAATTTAAAAAATCCAATCCTAACCTAAGCATAAGCCACTTCGCCTAGAATAATGTAGTGAGTGTCCTAAGTTCTATAATATGTAGGGGTAATTTATCTTGAATAAATCTTTTTTCTTGCTTCTATAGACACAGTTTTAGTAAAGTGAAACGAGGACGGAATACTAATAGATATCTTGTGGTGATAAGAGTTAATTTAACCGCCTGGTTAACCACCATCCTCCTAGAACCGGCCGTGAAACGTTACATAGACGTTACGTATTCCGGTCGCGGTTTTGGTATTAATACGGATCCCCCGCTCTCCTATACAGTAACGCATTGCCTTTCACGATAATAGTGTCCACAGACATCTACTAAATAATTAAATATACACCATTATTATTCCCCCGTTTAGTGACTTCACAATAAACATTAACTAATTATTCCGACTATTATTCATACCTCAAAGTTCTTGGCCCACTCCTTTTCCATAGACATTTGTTCCTCTTGTTCGATCTCTGCCTCGCGTTTCCGTTTCCGTTCCTCCATGTCGCGTGTCTCCAAATGCTGTCTTTTCCGCTCCATGTCGGCAAATAACTAGAATTTGAAATTTGATAATTAAAAAAGTTACGAATTTAAATCGATAAAAAACAATCGTTCTATATAATCAGTTAGAGATAGCGACATAGTGATGGGCTTACCTTCATGGTCATGACATATACAGCGTGTTTAAACTTGACAGGATCGTCTTCCGGTACACCTTCTGCTAATCGGCCATCTTTCTTTTGCTTCTTACGCTTTTGCTCAATCTGAAATCATGCAATTAATAATTAATCTATATATATAAAAATGAATTGCTGTGCGTTAGTCACGCTAAAACCCAAAAACGGTGATTGAGTTGAAATTTGATATAGAGAAAGATTAAGATCCAGGAAAGGACATAGGATAGTTTATATCCCAACTAGCGACCCGCCCTCGCTTCGCTTCGGGAAACTTATTATCAAGTGCTTAAATATAAAGTTTCATGGTTCTTAAAGAGATGGCGCTAGGCGTTCTTATTCTTTAAGTTAGGAAGGTTCACCCCTAGATGGCGCTGTGCTTAAAACCCGAAGAAATCCCATACAAACTTTCAACCTCTATTTCAACCTCTTCATCCCTTTTTGTCGCAATAAAAGGTAGCCTATGTCCTTTCTCAGGGTCTAAAGATTGTCTGTGTCAAATTTCATCAAAATCGGTTGAGAGGTTTAAGCGGGAAAGCGACACAGACAGACAGACAGACAGACAGACAGACAGAGTTACTTTCGCATTTATAATATTAGTAGGGATAATACGTTCCCTTGGGAACACTTTAACAGTATTTTGCCGCGAGTAAACGTAAACGTACGTACGTAAACATTTGTAAATAAAATCAAGTTTTACGAAACGAAGCGAGGGCGGGTCCACTAGTGTAAAATAAAGACATTTTTGCTTCTTCTTCTTTGACTTTGGTTATCCTGTTTAAATTCAACCCATTACCCATTTATTTCCTCATACGTGAGGAGGCCTAGAGCATACTCCCCATGCTGCCCCAGTGCGGATTGGTGGAGGGGTCAGTGGCCAACCCAAGTGTCGGAGTTTTTTATGCCGCCCGAAGGTAACCTAAGGCTTAACAACTGCTACCAAATAGTAACAACCGGGACTGACGGCTTTACGTGCCCTCTGAAGCACGGCAGCGCCTAAGAAATTTTGCCACTAGCGGTCACCCATCCAGCTACCGACCGCGCCCGCTGTTGCTTAACTGACGATCACGAGCGTTATTCTGATACCAGTAAACAATGGTGACCATTTACCATGAGCTGGTTAATTTGTTGGCTATGTAGATAAACAAATGGTCAATTAATCTAACATTAATAAATAGTCATGCCTCGACTATGGTTATTTTCAACTGCTTACCATGTGTTCCGTTCTTTCTTTGGCCTCTTCATATATATCCAAGCTCCTTTTCCTTGTATCGTCATTCTCTAAAGTTTTCCAAGCCCTATTTATAATTTCAAAAGCTTGTTGAGCACGTTCAGAATCGTCCTGAAATCGAAAAACCACATACACTAGAATGCCACTGGTATAACATTACTGTGATTTTATTGTGTCTTTGAGTAAATCTTTTTCCTTTTAATGTGCTATTCTTTTTCTTTATTTGAGTTGCTACTTGGCTGTTTAATTTGCGACATCCAGACTCCTCATTCTTTCACACATGTCATGTCACCTAAGTAACCATCCCTTACCTAAGATCTGGCAGCGACGGGATGACTCACGATCCTTTTCCCATCTGTGGATAAAAATGAAAATTTTGACGGGTGTAACCGTCTCAATCGTAGGGCTAGGGGACTCTTCAGGTAACATTTAAAGGGGTATAAATATAAAACAAACCACTGTAAATGGAAAATGGGGGGAAATTTCACAATTATCCTGATACTAACTAGTACATATTTATCTGTAACTAATCCTAAGTAGAATTGTTGTAAAACATTTTAAGGCCATTCCCATGGAAGGCATACACCACTTAACATCAGATAAACCTAAACATTTGAAGAAATTCTTACTTTATTTTTATTTAACCACAGTTTAAGCCGGGTAACCATATCAAATTAAATTAAGAAACATTGAAATGACATCATTATTTAATTATTATGAAATCTCTCTTAACATCTTTCTAACAAAATGAAACTATTCTAATGATTGGTGGTAATGCATTTAATGTAAAAGATGTATGAAGAATATATTATGAATGTTAGATACTGATTTTAAAATTGAAGTTAAAAGATTCAAAGTGATAGTTGATCAAATTTGTAACAGTTATAATATGTTCATGATTTAAAGGTTATTGAAGTCATAAACATAATTTTCCTTTGCTAGTGCCTGTTACAGCACATAATGGTGTGTGCATAAAGAAAAACATACACTATGCAAATAATCATAATAGTTTATAGAGTCTCAAATGTATTTCAAGACACTTCAGCTTTTAAAGACTCTATTAATTGTGTTTCACTATTGACAATGATATGACTATAAAGTATGTGACTATAAAGTAAATGCAGTGAAAAGAATAGTTTTTCATGAAGCAAAGTTTATTACGATGAGAATCCTATGCTACAGTTTTAAATCTATCTAAGGTTCAAATTTTAAAAATGAATGAGTATTAATAGATTTACGTAATTTATACTTACAATATTTTTATCGGGATGCACAAGAATGGACAATCGTCTATATTTTTTTTTAATTTCATCTACAGTGGCGTCTGGTTCAACTTGCAACACTTCAAATGGATTCAGATTAAAGTAAGTAGACCCTGGACGCAACAGCCTTTCAATTTGTTGTTTGGGTGTTAACACTGAATCCCGCTTTTCTATTTCTTTCACCTGAAAATAGAATTGTCTAATACTTTACAAATCAGCTAAGGCTAGCCCTAGTCTTTGGTCAGGGTACAGCGAGACTATCTTTCAATACCCTTTTGTCTAGGGGCAGCTATACCTATAGTGCAGGGGGTGCTATGCACCGGGTGTCAGGGAGTGCCGAGCCACTCGCGACACCTAGACCTAATCCAGCGACCACACATTTGGATACAAAAGGACGCCAGTGCATTGATAGCACACGGGTGGTAACAGTGCTAGAGCCGCCCCTGCTTTTGTCTATGCTTTTTTACATTAGATAAGTTAATGCACTGGATCTAAATTCTATTTTGATTTTATAGCATAGCCCTTACAAAATTTTGGGTGGTGTGAGATCTCAAAACACCAAACACCTAACCCAACCTAATGTGACCTCTCCTCTTGCTCTACCCGAAAGCTAGCAATACACAATAGTAATAATAGTTAAACTGTAAAGGCAAACCTGTCAGATACAGTAGCGTTATGGCTTATCGCTGGCCATATATAAAGTGTTGGAATACAAAACAGTGGTGTGCTACTAAAACGTCTTCTTGTTGGTAACGGTTATTATTGAGATTCACTTCTGCGTTACGTTTTAAATTCAGTTTAATTCAGAATAACTATTTTTATTCAGATAATTTTGTAATGAAATTAGAGTTAACGAATTTGTTGTATGTTGTAAATGTTTTCATTTGATTCACTTCTTTAAAATTCACATAATTCGCTTTTTAATGGTTTTTAAAGTCTTAAATGTGTCTTGACGCAGATATGACGACACGACAAAAAAATCCTATCTCCCTATGATTAGTTACCACTTCGAGTCAAATAAGCTTTTGAGTATTACAATGATTAGATTAAGCATGGCTTGGCATTAATATAAATCGAAAATAGTATTTAAGGTTAGGTAGCTTACCTCACAATAGAATTGATCAAATGATTCCTCCTTGCCAGTGCCAGTGGATGTTGTCGAAGACATATCGAATTTTAAATTCGGTCGTGATTTTACTTTACTAAAGTAGATGATATTAATGTAAGTAAGCTATGCCAAATTATTCATCAAGCATTATTTACTTTAAGTCACAATTCACAAAGTTCACTCATCTAAGCAAATTCTATTTCAACACTCGATTTACAACAATTTCAACAATAATGAATATAACAGATCAACAGAATCACACATCTCAATCTGAGTCTGACAACTCTGACACATCACTCACAGATCACACACAGACAGTCTCACAGGTAGCACAAAGACTAGTTATGTGAAATAGTGAAATCCAAATCAGCACAGACTCACAAACTATTTAGAAATAATGAGAAATTGAGTGATTGTTTAATGTGGGACGATAATCATAATTAAGATCAGCGTTGCCAATTCACAATTTTTAAAAGGTATTTAATGTTTGACGTGATAATGTCTTTTATTAATTTGCGCGCACGGAAAAGTTACTCGTTCCGTTGACGTCAAAGCGTGACGCAAGAGCGTGATGTCGAGCGTGCATGACCTAAGAGCGTGACGCCAGAGCACGCCAGAGAAATGTGTTTTGTGTTTTTGTGTTTAACTTATATTCTTAAGATATTATATAACATTAAATGATCGTCCGGAAACCGACTTTACAGATAACCATTTTTTTAAGTCGCGTGGTTGTCCGTTTATTTTTTCAAGTGGGCGAAATTTGTGCTGCTGAGTTGATTTGATCGTTGCAAGTGGAATGAAAAAAAGTCGCAAGCCACAAAACAGAACTTCCGTGGATCCGTGGTCTTGATCGTGAGTTCGTGATGTTAAGGAGTGCGCATATTACAACGACTCTACGACCGACCGACGCCAACGCGACTAAAACCTTGACAAAACTAATATTCAATTATGAGCTTTAAATCTTTGAAGGTAAGGTTGAATTTCGAACTTATACTTAAAAGCCCTGTACTGCTCGCCCTACACCCATAACCGTTCCGTTTCGAGACCAACGCGTCGACGTTGCGTTGACGACTCACCGTAGACGAGTAGTCCACGCGTCAACCGACACAATGACGTAATGTACCTAGAACGGAACGTCGGAGTTGAAACGGAGTGGAGACGGAGTCGAGTTGACGTCGATGAAGCGTTGATCGCGGAACGGAACGTCGGAGTTGAAATGGAGTGGAGTCGGAGTGGAGTTGACGTCGCGTTGGTGTAATGTGCGCACTCCTTTATGATCACAGAATACTGAACGCAGCAATAGCTATACGTATCGGTGGCACAGAGTATTTTTTTATAATCTCTGGACAGGGAAACATTTCACATCTATGGTTAACATCATCATCATCATAGAAGTGACTATAGAAATATGAAACCTATGGAAGTGACATGTCAACAAAAAATGCGCGCCACTGTTTTGTCATCTGGATACAAAACATGGCGGTTTTAGTGCTGACCTATAAGTCATGACATCAACTACTCATGACCTATAACTGCACATAGGAACCTTGCTAATTATAATGTAAATCTTCCTATAATTTTCCCGACAACATTAAAATTATCCAATATTTTTAATGTAATTTATAGCGTACCTCTGTATGGGTAAAGATGGCTGATTTGACTCGGCTGAACTGACTGACAATGTCATTTGGACACAAAACATGGCGGATTTTCGGCGTCATTTGACAGTAGCATTTGTAGTACTAAAAGAAAAACACATTTGATTTAGTCGACATCACAGGAGACCGAAGAGCTGGCAGCTACCTCGGACAATGAATTAGCCTAGCTATTCAAAGGGGGAACGCTGCCAGTATCTTCGGAACCTTGCCTCAAGGGAATATAAATAATATTTTTTAGTTATTATGTTACCTTTTTTTAACTTTTTAGTTTTAGGTTGTGTGTGTATTGTTTAATTTTAATGAAAAAAAAAAAAACAATATGTCGTGTCCCTAATATATAGGTCAATGGAAGTGACGCAACCATTGTCACTGTCAGTCAGGTGCAGCGTTGCCATATATACAGATTTCTCCGTATTTATACAGATTTTCGATGTGTGATACAGATTTTCACTGGATACAGATTTTTATACAGAATTTTTACTCTATTGATAAAATGACCATATTCAACTAATAGCGGCTGTACACTCTCGCTGTCTCGCAACTCGCGAGAGCGCGACTGCTAACCGAGCGAGTGCATTGCACTCGTACGAGAGTGTACTTGGTAGCGCTCGGCCCCGTTCGCCTCGCCTCGTCATGTGAGAGCGAGAGTGAGTGTACAGCCGCTATTAAACACAACTTTGAACTACTTTGAAGACATTGACAGTTGAAGTTGAATGTAGATCAATTCAAATGTTCAATTCAAAAAATGTATGGAGGCTGGTCCTAAATTTGTACAAAAACAAAATTGGATGTGGAGAAAGTGAAAATTATTCCGATTATGACAAGGTTATGAAAATAAAAAAAAGATCCGCCCTTGTTTTTTTATTTGTGTTTGAATTTCAGTAGATAGATAAAAAGCTTCCGACAATGGGCATCTTTAACTTTTGGCAACTCTAACCTGACACTGACACTACTGACTGATAGTGACGTTGAGTGATGAATGAACGTTGACATTTTGTTTTGGTTTTGATTTCATTTAAAAATATTTCAGAATTTCAGACGTCTTTCCGACTTCATGATTTTGGTTTACAATTCATATTATTATTTAAAACATTAAATGTATTAATTATGTATTGAAAAAAATAATAATATAATAGATTTGAACATCTCCTTTTATGATGATGACTAATATTCTATTTTTTTAAATACAGATTTTATACAGATTTTGAGTTAAAATATGCATACAGATTTTATACAGATTTTAGCCGTTTCAAATACAGATAAATGGTTTATGGCATCTGGCAACACTGGTCAGGTGTCAGGGAGTCACTGTCACTTGTCACTAATTCACTCACTCATTACTAGAGTCACTAGTGTGACTGTGTGACTAGTGTCATTGTCACTGTTGGTGTTGTAAAGGTAAAGTAAATCTAAAATATTTATTGGTGTATCGACTGTATCGCACTATCGAAGTTGGTATATTTCTATTGACTGTATGTATTTCTTTGGGAAAAACTAAAAGGTTAATAAAACTCGCGAAACTCCAATACTTACATCGTTTTATTGGCTACAACCCATTAATGGCCCACTACTGAGCACGGGTCTCTCCTCGTACCTGAGGAGGCCTAGAGCATACTCCACCACGCTGCTCCAGTGCGGATTGGTGGAGGGGTTAGTGGCCAACCCAAGTGTCGGAAATTTTTAAGCCGCCCGAAGGTATCCGACATGGCTTAACGACTGCTACCAAATGATAACAACCGGGACCGACGGCTTTACGTGCCCTCCGAAGCACGGAAGCGCTCAAGAAATTTTACCACTAGCGGTCACCCATCCAACTACCGACCGCGCCCGCTGTTGCTTAACTTGGTCGATCACTTGAGATCGACGCAAGCCGCCGGGCTATGAGCGCTGTCGTTTTATTAGTGTTGAATTAATATAAAGTTAAGGTAAGATTGAAGTAGACTACGTGATTAGGTTTTACGTTATTTATTATACCAATTTTAGTAGTAAAACGTTAGTAACTGTTCTTCTATTGATGACAAAGTGATCACAAGTGTAGGTGTTGTGTCGTTAGTATCCACAGATGAAGGTAGTATCTTTAATTCTATTTGGTCTAGTAATAAAAAAATTTAATGCTGACCAAAAATATCAAAATAAGCTGAAATTGGATTAGCATTCAATAGAAATTAAATGTCTTTGTTTCTACTTCTCCATCTAAACAAAATGAGGATTAAGAACATTTCATTGAAATAAAGATCACTATATGTCTAAGTCAACCTCCTCTGTGCTATGCTGGTACTGAACAACGGTAGAGGCTACAGCGAACGGTCCTTCCTGTACTTTTGTCGAATTTCACTAGGTTCTGTACTACCCAACACATGCTTTTTTTTAGCATGAAAGCTTGCTTTTAGTGAGGACTTGCTCATTACAAGCATGTGTATTGCTTTGCTCGATATAAGAAAGCTCGTAGAAAATACAACTAAAGAGCATGCTTTTTAAAAGCATGTGTATCTGTACCTTAAATCTCAACATAGGTTTTAATCAATCATGATACGTTTTAGTGTTGGAGAGCAAGTAATAAGCGGATCCTCCTTCCTTTTTGTAAGTTTGATAAATGTTAGGTTTGTATGGGTAACAAATTCCTCATATATTTTGATCCTATAACAAATACCTTGCTAAATTTACCGTGTGCTGATCTGTTGTGTACACTTTTTAACTTTATTTGGCCACTTTGATAGGTTTCAGCTTGGACTTCATACTTTACCATGCATCTAGGTAGGTAGAATTCTAGTTGACGAAGACCGTCGCAATGACAACAACCTAGTCCAATGGCTTGATTTTCGTTAAAGTCCCCTATCCAACTACCGACCGCAACCACAATGGACTAGGCAAAAGGGTCAAAATGTTACAATCAAATACACCTAAAATCCGAGCTTAGCTCATATACATTACATTAGTTTTTATTTCACTTCAATACATGCAGTATTTCCGAAGTTATAACGACGTGAAGTTCAAGCCCTTTTTTGAATTTCCGAGATTTCGCGCGCTTACGCTATGACGTCACGATGTGGGTCAGCTGCGAGCCGATAACGGCGCGACGCTTGGTCCGGTGAAATCCAATGTACTTTGGTGCGTTTTGGCGTCTCGTTTCATTTTGTTTTGATTGTCTTCATTTTCATAATACCAATAATAGTGTGCTTATATTTTAAAGGAATAAAATAAATCATCCTCTCAAGTGAAACGTGAAGTGTGTAGAATGGAAGAAGGTTTTTTAAAAGGTCAGTCGGGCAATCTGCCAAGGGTGGATAGTTTGATGGTGGCACTATATTTCATGAAGAACCAGGATTTTACGGCTGCCGAAATTCGTGGAATAAAGATGAAAAGGTAATATGTACGTTCTGAGTAAGCATTTCCTAATTCCTACTCTCGGGTAGGTATTTGTTCAAAGTTAAACCGAACTGGAAGTGTGTTTTTCATTTAGTAGGTACCTACCTATTATGGACGGCGATAAAAAAATACTACCAAATACTCCCAATCAACATCTCGAGGTTTTCGATGATTATATTATTTTAGCTCTGTGTTTTATTAGTACGTAGGTAAGTTCTAGTAGGTAGGTATTTACGTAGTTATTAGGTACTTTTCTGTTAAGGCAAATAGGTAGGTACCTACCTAAGTGCCTACCTGGCTATTATTATAGTTTTATAATAAACCAGATATTTTTCAAATTTTATCCATTGTCCGCTTTAGTTTGTTCATTCACAGTTGTTTTTTTAATAAAAATAAATAATACCTAGTTAAGAAATTCTTACTGCTGTCATCCACTTCTTCCTCATTTTTGGGTCCAGAGGCACATTAAAAAAGAGTTTATCGGGTGTTTTAAATGTTGAATTGAAACACTGAGGCACAATACAGTATTTTTTTGCCATTTTGTCGCAGTAAACAGTAAAATTTTAATATTTACTGCGTAACTGCGTGCGAACGAGAGCGCGACTGCCGAATGACCCAATATATGACGTCATCGAGTAGTGAGCGCCCGCCTGCGTTTTTAAAAACCAACGGCCGTAAATACGCTCTTTGATCGTTAATATCTCAGCCATTTATTGAGATATGGAAAAAGTAAAAGCACAGTTTTTTTTCTAATTTTTTATAGATTTATTTGGCGTTAAAAAAAAAAACCGTTTGCCTGGTCCATTGCGATAATCAGGATCGACACTGATAGCGTGTGAGAGTTTCGGGGTAACTCTTTTGACCTGAATATTTCCTGATGTTGGTATGAGGTTAGAATCTCCATGATATGGTTCTTCGAGATTGAAGGTATCGGTGTTGGTGTTATTACATTCTAGTATAGCCTGATAAAATTCATATTTCAAGGTAAAAACAGTAGCTACACATTGCTGCATCGGTACGTAACGTTATCTAATACTACGCTTATCTTAACAGAACAATGTTTACGAAGAAAGTCGTGCTTATCACCGGCGCTAGCTCGGGCATCGGAGCTGCAACGGCCTTAGATTTCTCAAAACTCGGAGCGAAATTAGTGCTCACGGGGAGAAACAAAGAAAATCTGGAAAAAGTAGCGAAACAATGCGAAGAGAACTCTCCGGAAAAATTGAAACCCCTTATCGTTATAGCAGATATGAATAAGGAAATCGATGTTGAAAATATTATGAAGAGCACCATAGATCATTATGGACAGCTACACGTTCTTGTAAATAACGCGGGAATTTTGGAAGCTGGTACAATTGAAACGACTTCGCTGGAACAATACGATAGGGTTATGAATACGAATGTTCGTTCTCCGTATCATTTGACGATGCTGGCCGTACCGCATCTGATCAAAACAAAAGGTTGCATCGTAAACGTATCGAGTGTGACTGGTCTGAGATCATTTCCAAATGTTTTAGCGTACTGCATGTCTAAAAGTGCATTGGACCAATTTACACGATGTATTGCGCTAGAACTCGCCCCAAAAGGAGTTCGTGTGAATGCTGTGAACCCAGGAGTCATTACTACCGGTATACACAAAAAGAATACTATGGATGACCAGCAATATGAAGAGTTTTTGATAAAATGCGCCGAAACCCATGCCTTGGGTAGGCCTGGTGAAGCAAAAGAAGTTTCATCAACTATTGTGTTTCTCGCTAGTGATGGAGCAAGTAATATAACTGGTGCTACTTTGCCTGTCGACGGTGGTCGTCATGCCATGTGCCCACGATGATGATATCATTTTGATGATGATTGTTATGTATATGCAATAAATTTTATGTAAATGTTCCCCGTGTAATATTTTGTCAACAATCCATCGAACAAGCCAACATTTAGTAACTAGGTGTAGGTAATCATTACTTCGTTGTGCTAATGTTTGGCAGTTGCAGTTTTTGCCCGCAATTAACACACTGTTGATAAGTACGTAGTCCGGCAGGACTTCAGGAATGAATGAAAAAAATTTGTTCGATAGCTATTGATAAGCTTCTTCAATAAAATAATTGAAACAGAATATAAAAACTTAAAAAATATCCTTTTTAATTTTTTAATTCGCCTTCTACGTACAAACAACTAATTTTAGGCGCCGGCAGCGGCACGGTAATAATATACCTATTACCTATTACCCCTATTACCACAGTATAAATAATTCTACTGTGCTATTGCCGTAGCAGTGGGGCGCAATTGCACATAGAAAAAAAGGTAGGTACGTACTTATTCTTACCAGACTGATCAACCAGCGGGAGGGTAATGCTTTTGGAGTGTAGGTGCATATTATGTATGTTTGTATATAAATATGTATGTTTGCAGTTATAGATATATGACCATTTCGAGACATGACCGTGACTATAGTCTAAGGGCGCAGTGGCTAAGCGTTTACAAGGTGTACGGTCTATGAGATTCTTTTTGAGGTGAAGTTTGTATACGTTGTTTTTAAGGGGGGTGCTCGCCTTAGTCTGGTGCCCACTTCCCCTACACTTAAAAAAGTAGTATAAGCAAAACATTTAAGTTATACTTAAAAATAAGAGATACATAATTGCAAATCCTATCGATCCTTTGAATTTCATTGATGAACCCCTAGAGCTTTGCGAACTGTTCCTTAGGTAGCCCTAAACTCAAAGTTATGAAATGTCAAATACAAGACAATAATTGAAGACATTTTCTTTATTACAACAGTTATTAAGGTTGCTCTGTTTTTTAAAGGAATTCATTCAAAATCATCGTCCAAAGCCTAGTTTTGGCAGGATATTCTTGGTAGGGCATTTCGAAATCTTCGAAACGATCTCGGTGGTTTCTTGAGCTGCGGTCGTGAGGTGTTGTTTGGCACATAGATCCAGTGCTGCTGGCAAAGCTTTCAGAAGAGTGTTGATAGACGTCAGCTGTGGACACAAATCTTATTAATTTAAATAAATAAATAACGCTTCACACTCATAGCTCCACCCTAGGATTCCCTGTGTCGTGGGTGCCATGGACACCACACAAGACAAGAACACACACACCCAGACCAAGAACGGAAATTTAAATTGATCATTCAAATTTCCGCCTCGCTGGGAATCGAACCCAGGACCCTCGGAACGGCGATCCGGCGTGTTAACCATTGCGCCATCCGGGTCGTCAAATTATGTTGATTTCTTTCAGTACGGTCATGGACTCATGGTACAATGCAGGGGTTGATAATACAAAGACCTTTTTGTTTCTATTAGGTCCAAATAATTATGTATGCACAGTAAGAAAATTCTTTTATTTATTTAATATTTTATTGCTGAACCTTAAATAATTTTAGGTCAGGTTTAGGTAAATGATGATGGAAAGTGCGTTACTTCTACGAGTAGATAAAGTAACTTGTGGAAAGAAAAATAAATTCTTACCGGTTATTATAGATAGGTTAAATAATTATAGAATTTGCATACACCTATAACGTGTATCTTTCAATCTGAAAGATAGCCCTACACATGCAGTTAGTAGTAATCAATCAATCAATATAATTATGTAAAAGTGACTTACAGATAACGCACAGCCAGAACTACTTACTAAACGCAAGACGCTGAAATTTGACATGTATGTTCCTAGGGGAATTTAGGGGAGCACTAAGAGAGGATTTTTGGATATTACCGCTAGGGGGATAAAGTAGGGGATAAACTGAAACTTTATCTCTTCAATGGATTCACTTGAAACTTTGTATAGTGATTCCCCAAGCGGCGAAGTCAGCCCTAAGAAAATATTATTTTTAATTGGCGGGCGAAGCAGCGGGGGAAAGCTAGTTGATTATAATTATGGTGATTACTTACTGAAGTTTGCCTCTGAGATTCATATGTTTCTGAAGCGGTTTTCGTTTGCTGTGTAACTGCGATGAGACAGGGTTTTGTATTGGCTTCAATTCCGTAATTCAGCTCTGTGCAGTTCTTTGTATTCTCAACAGCAGTGTTTGTATAATCGATAGCGTTTGAGGATAATTTGCCAAGAACTTTTATCATATCATCAATTTCTTTGGTTCTTTCATCAGCACAACCCTTAGCTTTAGATTCAGTATTATCATAGATAGCATTTGCTTCATTTTTAAGTTGCTGTAATTATAAAATATAAGCTATTCAAAATGTAATCCGTTCATTGTGTGATAACAAACCTAAAGTATTGAATTTTAATAAATATACCGGAGGAATTATATCGTAGTCAGTTTTTATCTATGGGTGGATCTTTATTGATCGTTAACTTTGTCCTTCATTTTGACTTCACCACGTTTAACGTGGCTTAGGTTATAAGTAGAATACTTTACCTCAAATGTCTCACAGTATATAATAAGTTCTCACAGTATTAATTAAGTGATTGACAAATACCTACATGAAATAAATGATTTGAGTTTGCGTAATTAATTATACTAAAGTAATAGTTTAGGTACTTACGTCAGCACACTTTTGAACTCCCGGTATTCCAGAGATGGCACTGAAAGCTGCCCCAACTTTATCTTTGAGTCCTTTCATGTTTGTTGCTATTTCTTCAAAGAACAAACTAACTTGTTTATTCATACCGACGGCTAAAGCTTCGATTGTGTCTACAGTACCACGAGCTAAATTGCTCATATTATGAATTAATTCTGCGATTACATCTCTAAAAGTAATTTATTTGTTGAGAATTCGAAAGTTAATTTATTTATTTCCAACCACAAAAACACACATGACGATCTTGGCGTTGGTTTCCATATTTTAAGTTATGTTCTTTAATAGTTGACCGCTTCTCTCTCACATACAATAATAACCTTTGATAGGTTTTTTTTAATTTATTGAAGGGAATTTTTCGCTGGGCGACCACATCATCCCGTACAGAAAAAAACAAAACGTAATTAAGTACTACAACATAATAGAAACAAAATAAAATTCTAAAAACCTTAATTCCTTAAACCTTAATTCTAAACCTTTGTTAGGTAGGTATTATTCATCTTCCATTCCAAGGTAGTGTTTTTTGCCCATTTGCCTGTTCAAAATATTCTGAATGCAGCTGATTCAGAACACACCCATTTTTCTCAAGAGAATCATAATAATTATGACGATCTCATAACTACTAAATGAGTATTATTAACTCATACGATAGGTTCTTAGGATTTAATCGATGCATATTATCACATTTTAAAAGCAGATACGAGTACATCAATATGCAAAATATCTCGCTGTTAACTTCGTCTAGAGAATATTACCTACCGGTTTTGTTTTGCGGAGGTCGCCGTTGAGTTGAAATAAAAAATAAATAAGTATACACGTACCTTAGATTTGAGAGTAAGTCAATTTGTTTTGGACTTGTTAAAGCCAAACCAGTTTCTGATCTTGACTGTTGATTTAGCGCTGGAGACTCTTTTTTATCTGCCTGAAATAATAATTATAGATGTAATGAGACATTTAGTCTTCACTATTTTAGGCTGTTATTTCGGAGGTTCGCTGTAGGTTGCGATTCCGACTAATTACCTACTATCCTCAGATTAAGATCTCAGCTACTATCTATCTAGTATCTTCATTCTTCCTGAAGGAATTGTAAACATAGGTATCTATAAAGCATGTGTTATAATAATTTCAGGAATAATTAAAATACATCTTTGATCTTTGCTATAGAAATCTCTAGTACATATCTATGTATATAAAAATGAATCACTTTTACCCTTGGTCACGGCATTACGCTTGAACGGGTGGACTGATTTCTTTTTTTGTTGTGTTTGTTATTGTCAGGAGAAGGTTCTTATGAAAGAAAAATTAAGAAAATGACGCGGAAAATTAGGTAATTTAAGAATACGAGTAGGTAGGTACTTAACCACCATATTAAATTTTCTAATGATTTTTTAATGTAGGTAACATGGCGTTTGACATAACATAACATTGACAGAATGCGTGCTGCAAATATTCGAATTCAATATTCATAGACATGACAACGTCTGTCGGCTCAGCTAGATAATGTCAGTGTGAGACCAAAATAAAAGTTACTTTACCCGTTTCTTAATTTCAGTGACGTCATTTGCCCAGTCGGCCCATGACATTACTTTACTGGCTAACTTCTGGCCGGGGCTTTCGGTTGCGAGCAGTTGGCTGTGGACCACTACTGTATGGTTTGCTGTCAATCGTTCGTTATCAACGCCGCATTGAATCAAGGCTTGGACGGCGTTCAGAGCTTTTGGAGAAGGATCTTGGTCTGAAATTAAGAATATATTTTAAGCTGCAATACTAGGACATTTATTTACATTACATTAACACTTTATTGTACACTAATTAGAAACAATAACAACATTTAGAACATCACTACTACTAATACTTAATACTACAACACATATACACAGAAATCCATGAAGTACCTACTCGTATGTTATGGTTGAGATTATCTCTTTTTCTAGTGTGACTAATGCGTATTACTACTAAGTAGTAGATTATCCTTAAATTTTTAAAACACTATTATTATATTGCTCCAAAATTTATCTGAAATACTTGGAGTGATAGGGACTTAGAATTTGGGGAAAATTGAAACTTACTGTTAAAGTTGCCAATAAAAGCAATTCCAATAGACTGATTGTTATATCCAGGAGTATGGACTGCGACGCGGTGCCATCCTCTACCCTCGTACAGTTTCCCATTGCCGCCCACTAGGAACCTAGAAGCAGTAGCTCCATGTAGGTAAATGCGTGGTGTATGAATATGCCCTATAAGTTCAGAACCGGTAGGTTAGACTACACAGGCTCCACGCCCTCAGAAATAGCCTAGTTTAGTTTCGGCATGTGACTATCCTAGATAGGCTCTATAGGATTAGGCAGAAATTCGTTAGATAAAGGCCGAAACATGCTATCGGTTTTTTGGCTTTGACTATGACTTCTTGCCAGACCTGGGGATGACTAGCCAAGGAGTGCCGGAGCTTCGATGTTTGATTATAACATGCACTTGTAACTTACGAAGGTCCAATGTCCCACAAAAAGGCGATGTGGGTTTTCTGCAGGTCCCTTACAATTTCTGCGCAGTCAACATCGTTTGAACACGACTGAGTGACCGTGTGCTGTATGACGACGAGGTCTACCGGAATTCTGAGGAAATTCTGATGCAGTGGTCTCGCGGCATCCCAGGCTTTCCTTTCTATGATCGGTGGGCATTCTGAAAAGGAAGAAAGTTGGAGTTAATCTGATATTTGAGTATTTTTGGCAAGTATGTAGGTAGGTATGCAAACTTGTGTGTCGCGTAAGTACCTATCGTACTGCAAGAAATCGGTAGGTACGGTTGGTTGGACGCATATAGATAGAGTCACATTATTTAAGCTCAACAATTTTGTCCTGATCTAAGATTCTGAACAGAAATTCGAACTGTAATTTATTCTATTGCGATACAACATGTATAATCTGGTATTCAAATGTGGTATTTTACCATTCTAAAAACGAAGCTACTGGGAGAACGTTACGAAATAAGTAGAAATGAATATTAATCTTTGCATAGGTGTATTTATTACTAGCTCTTATCCGCAGCTTCGTTTGCGTAAATAATGTTTTAAACAAAATATCCAAAATCCAAATAAACCTGGTAGAGAAACTCTTAGTACTGTAAACATTAATTATAGGTAACTTACCAACAACTTCAAAGGCATACAAGTAATAAGTGTATCACAACTCACACACCACATACTCGCGCTTCAGCTGTAGTATTGTCAATAATGGACTAGTTTTGATATGTTAATATTAATAAATAATAATAAGGGTTAATCTGTCGTACGCATATACTTTACTTTTTACTCTAAGATTGCAATCGATAATGTAATCAATCTACATCTTATATCTTGTCCCATTGATGAGTAGGCATACGAGTATTAGCTTCATTCAACCCATTAATGGCCTACTGCTGAGCACAGGTCTCTTCTCATACCTGAGGAGGTCTAGAACATACCCCACCACGCAGTTCCAATGCATATTGGTGAAAAGTTTAGTGGCCAACCAAAATTACAGAAATGTTTGTCTCCCGAACAATAAATAGGGCTGCGACATGGCCTAAAGATTGCTACCTGATGATAACAACCGGGAGACTCCGCTTCACGTAACCTCCGAAGCACGGAAGCGCGATAAAATTTTTTTGCCAGTAACAGTCACTCATCCACCTACTGACCGCGCCCGCTGTTGCTTAACTTGGTCGATCGCTTTGGATCGACGTAAGCCGCCGAAGTGTGAGCGCTTCACAGCAGGCAGGCAGTGTTAATAATTGCATGTAGAGCTAAATAAAGTCGATAACGTAAAAAATATTAATGATGGGACATTTCAAAAGCTTAGCGGTTAGCGGGTCAGCTTTCTTTCCCGTCAACGCAACGCATCGGAGATTTAGGGTGGGTTGTTGGTACATTTTAGCTATTGTTGTAACCAGCGTTAACTTTTACCATGCCATAACCATTACCAAGCTCATTTAAATTTTACTTTAACCGACATTAACCACGTGATATGCAACCCACCCTTATTGGCACTGATGTCTGCGAAACGGTAACCATTTACAATTATTTACTTGTTTGTTAGTTTATAAATCGAAGCGTGTTTAATAAACCGGGACTAATAAAGATTTTAAACTTACCCGCTTTTCCATCCGGCGCAAACCACGTAACCAAAAAACACAAAATTAAAAACATTTTTTCGTTGCTACCAAACTGGTCTCAACCGAATATGGCAATGGAATAAAGATATTTGGACTTGATTGGGCTTATACATATCGCAAGCCTAATGGGTCACTAGCTTAACACGTTCACTGCGATATACGGTCATATTGACTCGGGAAGAACTATCAAGCGATACGTAGCGATAAATAGTTTTATTTCGCCTGGTGTGGAAGGTATATCTCAATAATTACTCGTTGGAAGATAAAAATAGATATAAATTTCGTTTTGTCACTTATAACTCAACTAAATAGTACGATTAAACGTTTATGAGTCAATATGACCGCTGACGCATTGAAGGATTTAATTTTTTCTCGGTTGCGACGGATGGTCAATATGACAACTTTCCGCGCCTTATACTGCACCGAACGGCGCGTGGAAGCCGTTTTAAGGAGTGCGCACATTACACCAACTCGACGTCAACTCCACTCCGACTCCACTCCGTTTCAACTCCGACGTTCTGTTCCGCGATCAACGCTTCATCGACGTCAACTCGACTCCGTCTCCACTCCGTTTCAACTCCGACGTTCCGTTCTAGGTACATTACGTCATTGTGTCGGTCGACGCGTGGACTACTCGTCTACGGTGAGTCGTCAACGCAACGTCGACGCGTTGGTCTCGAAACGGAACGGCTATGGGTGTAGGGCGGGGAGGGGCCGTACAGGGCTTTTAAGTATAAGTTCGAAATTCAACCTTACTTTCAAAGATATAAGGCTCATAATTGAATGTTAGCTTTGTCAAGGTTTTAGTCGCGTTCGCGTCTGTCGGTCGTGGAGTCGTTGTACTGTGCGCAGTCCTTTATTTTGTCACTGATGTGAAAGACATCGAAATAACATCAAGTAGGTACTGAATTATTTTATCAATTGTTAGATACCTATATAGTTTAGGTATTAAACTTGCGGTAAAAAATTATATTAATCTAGGTAACTCCTACTTGGTACTCGAGTTTTAATGCAAACTTTAGCGTCGTGCATTTTCCCCACCATCACAAACATTTCGAATTAAATTAATGTGTGTGTACTTATGTACACGCTTTAGAAGTTATACTTCTTTGGCGTAACAAGATAAAAATCTTTTCAAAAATTTCATTTATTATAATAATATAATGAGAAATATTATTATTATTTTATTTGTATCTATTATTAATATACCGCCAACTATCTACTTAATCCATACTAACGAGTTCTATTATTCTACTATTATTTACTAGATGGCGCTAGGCCGATGGCGTTCTTATTCTTTAAGTTAGGAAGGTTCACCCCTAGATGGCGCTGTGCTTAAAACCCGCTTCGAATAAAACAATCAATGTAGTATTTTCATTCTAAATTATCTTTAAAAAGTATAATTATAGGTATAATTTATGAACTGTGATATTGCAATTAAATAAATTATATGTGTATCAAATCAAACTAAAAAATACTAGAATATACAACTTGAACATAGTTATCAATTTTCATACCACCTAGAACTAACTTCATGCTGTTAAATTTAGGTGTCGCAGCCAACTTCACATATTAAAATTTCACTCTCATCATTTTTTCATAACGCGCCTAAAGAAGTATAACTTCAAAAAGAAAGCGGAAATGCACGGAAGGCAGGTAGATAGCCCCACAATCCAACTAACAAAAGACACGTGAAAGCTCAAGATAGATTCCGGATATCTAAATTACTTATCTAAATTGGTTAAGAGATTGAATCAAATTTTCAATTAGGTACCTCACTTTCCTGATACAGAATCTAGGAGAAAGATATACCTAGTGCCAATGATATATTAAACTTATAAAATGTTATTGCCTAGTGCAGTAATTTTCATATATCTATGACGTACTTAGGTAATAGATGAGACTATTCGACATTTCCCGGGATTTCCTCATTTTCTTGAAACAATATTTAATATTTTTGACTTGCATAGAGATATATTAAGGTGAGAAATGGATATATTAATACTATAGTAGCGACAGGAAATTAAGGCCCCTTTGACACATTAAAATAGTGACGTGATATATGTTAATTTAGTATTGAAAAAATATGGTCAAGTGCGAGTCGCAACGATAAATTTTTGGAGTAATAAGTAGTAACTAATTAAAACTTTTCATTAAAAGAATATATAAATGTATAGATAATGTATTAGAATGGTTAGATATATTTAAGGTCTCCTCGACTTTGAAGGGAGACCCATGCTTAGTAGTGGGCCTTGTTGGGTTGAGATGATTTATTTTATAGTACCTATATTTAATTAATGTAATTGACTTACTAACTTTATTTAAGATGGCATTGTATTTTATTAGTAAAAACGTGAAGAGATTTGTTCGCGGGACCATATACTATGTATAAAATTATGGTCCCGCGTTAGTCCATAATATTTAAATATACATGTAATATACATGTATGTTTAAATATCATGTAATATACATGTAATATACATGTATGTTTAAATATCCATTTAATTAATTAACTTTGTATACTAAGTACATTCGATAAATTTTATGACTCTTTGCACATCACTTTTGACAATGAAGAACAGCAATTTGCTCCTTCAAATTTATGTAATAATTTATACGAAACTTGATGATCGGACAGACGTCAAATAAACGTCATAGGGGCCTTCGTTTTGTGCCGCTACTGTAAAATAAAATGATACGTCTACCTGACAGTGGGTTTAAAAAGGTTAAAGAATTAAACCAAAAAAACCTTAAAAGTCAAAATTGATTGCTTTGCATAATTATATACCTAATTCACTTCAATATAGCGTAATAAAAACGAGTTTTTAGTTTTTCTTTTTATTAATTTAATACAATGATCTGTTTTCAACACAACAAAACCATTTGATATAAAACATTTTTTTTTCAAGATTATTAACTGCTCCTTCATTCCTTCTCTATTTTGGGTTTGTAATGACCAATGTACTGAATTTTCAACTTCATGCTTTAAAATTTAAAGCATCAATTAAATCATGGTTTATATCGTCGCAACCTATACCTAATTGTCCCACAGCTGTGGTCCGGTCTCCTATCACTATGTCAGGAGTGGCCAAGTGCGGATTGGCAGATTTCACACCTTTGAGAGCATTATAGAGACCTAAGTGTGCAGGCTTCGTCACGATCCGAAAAATCAAAGCTTTCAGCGAAAACGCTGCCTTATCCCTTTGACATATGGATGGATAAGAAAACAATGTATGGGTGGAATTTTATTTTATCTTTCATAGGCCTATAACAAAGTCCGCGATGGCCTACATGTCTATCTTTACTATACGTACCCATTGTCTGTTTTAATTTTTTTTAAAGCTATTTAGAGGGATAAAGCGCACTTCCAAAAGAAGCGGCACCGCGCCAGCCACCGGTACCCTTGTGTGGTACCAGGACCGGTGCCAGTCTGCGCGGAAACCCTCCCTACTGTATGAAACAGCAGGAAAACTGCTAGCAGCTACCCACCGGTGGCTGTGATCGGTGGCCAATTTGCGCGGAGCCATGCGTACGAAAATAGACGACACTTAAGTAATAAGCATAATAGGTATAATAATATTTATATCTTTTGCCATATTTTATGCAGAGTTAGCAGTCGTTCCGATATTTTTTAAATTATATTTATGATCATTATAATTTAGAAACTTACGAAAATAATTATGAAGATGACATTTTAAATTATGCAACATTTATTGAGCAATAAGCATTAATAGGTAACTATATTTTTTCTCTGTTGCCTTTTTTACGCTAGAATACTGCTAGGCGATCTGATATTTATTTTTAAATATATTTAGGTACGAGGTACGACTAGTAAACCCGCCCTGCATGTGGCGTGATTGTTTGCTATGTTTAGTGACATCATGACATGTAACGTTTGCTTATGTACAGTGTCTATAAGGGACAGGGATTACATTAATTTTCATTAGAACGCTCCTTGGTTACTTTATATTTCACATAGGTACTTTAATATATTCAGATCATATAATTATATCAATAAATAAATCATAACAAAATTCAAAATTGCATGCCGGACAGGTACGAGTAGAATTAGGGTAGATCAAAACATTGTAAAAACACATAAGTATTAGATTTTATTTTAATCAATTAGAATTGTTTGATTCAAATGATCTTAAAGGTCAAAATGACCATAATACAGACGCCATAATGTTGTAAAAATATGATATTTACGACTATGAGTTGAGTTTTTCATTATTTTTTGGTTTGGCTGTTGCTAATTATACGACTAGTCGAAGGAATAAATAAATATATTTATACGATGGTTGGATTACTAGATACTTCGATAGGCTGTTGACTATAATCAGACGACAATCGTATGAATAATTTTTTTTTCTTATATTATCGTACATAATACAATAAAAAAAAATTAAAAAAATAATAATATAACGCTGCGTGGTCAGCTACGTCTGTCTACACAAACACAAGCAAGTCATAAATAATTTCTTTTTTGGCCAGGTGAAAATGTGTTACGCATACCCATCCTTGCGGGGAGGGTTGGGCTATGTGGAACTCCGGGGATAAGGATACTTAAAACCCCTGGGTTCTCCCAAACGCCTGAGTGGGGAGGAAAACGGCCTAGCCTTAACTACCGCGACCTCTTCGGCAAACTGCTCACTTAGTCGTGAGCACCGAATAGACCCCATCAGTAGAGTCTACAGGGACGGCTGGGAGAGCTTGGCCACCCTGCCCGAAGAAAATGAATGTCGGTGCAATGCCGACGACGGTGTCCGCACACCGATCGTCAGCCGACCTCCATCAGGGTTTTGGAGGTTTCAGTTGGGTTAGGTTAGGAGGTATTGGACATAAGTCGTCGAGATGCGCTTTTCCACGTTCCAACACGCTACGGATCACGGAAGAAAGTGTAAGTGTGCCCGTGATCCCGACCAATGGTGTCGAGGAGGATCACTCGCGATGGTTTTAGCTGGTAGGGTTACGCCCCCGCGAAACGTGTCGAAACAAAAAAAAAGTGTTGGGAGGTATTTTTTTTTTTTATTTCGGTATTAAAAAAAATGTTTATTGAATTCTCATTTACAATATTTCATTTAGATATCACGTAAGTAGGTAGTCTTAAATATACGAGAAAGAAATTAAAAAAAACCAAAAGGTCTACAATTGCCAAGTTGTGATACCATTTGGGTGGTTGTTGCGTGAGCTTCGAAAAGAGGTTTTTTAGAACATAGATCGAATGCTGCTGGCAGGGCCTCCAGTGCAGTTTGGATAGTTCGAAGCTGTGGAAGAAATTGTAAATTAAAATATAGGTTCAAGACCAATACGATAAAGTAGGTACCTATAGGTAATAGATTCTTTCGTGAATCACCTGTTGAACAACAGATGAAGCTATGGCCTAACGGTTCTTTTGGATAGCTATGTAGGTCCTGTAACTAAGTATTATACTACCCAGTATTATTTATTTAATTTCTTGTTTCTGATCGACAACGCATCGTTGCTTGGGTGTGACCAGAGATGGGCAATATGTAATCATGATTACAGATTATCTACAATTTCATCTGATGTATTTTTCCCAAAATTTAATCATGACTACGTATTATGATTACATCTGGAGGCACGGAAAAGCGCCCAAGAAGAAGAGAGACAAGAAAAAGAAAGCTCTAACTACCTTTTCTCGAAAGGTGCTCGTGGGGGCATTTCCGGGCCTCGAGAATACTCCAGATGTAATTGTAATCTGCAATCATGATTACAAATGTTGCCCATTTCTGGGTGTTACCTCACGCTATTAAGTGGACTGTCTACTCGCTTGCTGGCTGTAAGCGGCTTGTAAGCTGTACCTTCGTGTTTCTGTTATTGTATTTTTTTACATAAGCTAATGCTTGAGAACAATCCCACCTGATGGTAAGTGACCCACATTACACGCAGGTGGGAAAAGTAATGTTATTGTAATGTTGGTGCATAGGTATTGATCATAGGTACTATGTTTTAATAAGGTAATACTTACAGCAAGAGTCTTTTGCGACTCGTAGTTCCGAGTCGCGCTTTGAATTTGCCTGGTGACAGAGTTAAGGCAAGCCTTGGTAGCAGGTTCAATTGCAAAATTCAGTTCTGTGCAGTTCTTAGTTTCCTGTACTGCAGTATTCGATAAATCAATGGCATTGCTTGACAGAATTCCGAGATTGTTGATCATGTTGCTAACTTCACTGACTCTTTGGTTAGCACAAGTCTTTATTTTGAGTTCAATGTCGTCATACAAAGCATTAGATCTGTCCTTGACTGGCTAAAATAATTTAAAAGTAGTTTACTGATCTGAATAAAAGTTTTTACACAGGCTTAGTGCATTATTATAGATACATATTAAACTCTTTTTACTATTATGATAATTAAACTCAACATATAAAAAAGGTTATTTAAAAAAAGTGCGTGGAGTCCTTATGAAACGATGAAATTAAACTTCACGTTATGAAATTTAAAAGTGATATTATGTCCGTTAGTATCTAACAATATTTTATCCCCGCAGTGGCGTTAAACGCTCAACGCACCTGTAAAGTACGGCCGGCGAATCTTGGACGCTCTGAACTTTATTCGGATCGCTGCGCAGAAGTCAATTTTAGGGTCGAATTGGTGGCAAGACGCGCGGGGTGTCACTTTGAGCATTGTTTGTTTCAGTCACACGCTGAGTGTTCGTGTCGCTATCTCTCTCTAAAGTACAATAGCTGCGCACTATATCCGAAAACCTAACTTCAGAGCGGCCAAGATCCGCCGGCCGTATTATACACTTCCTTTCCATTCCCGTGACTCACAGTCCTCCATCAAGTATAATATGTCCTTCATCAATTAGTAGCGTTAAACTTTTAACGCAACCGTCTCCAAAATCCTCTACGACGACTACGAAGATTCAAATTTAAAAAGTTAAGAATCGATAAAACGTTTTACTTACTGTTACACATCGGCTAACCCCGGGAATCAAAGAAGTTGTACTGACTGCTGCATTGATTCTGTCTTTCTGCACTCTCAAATTAGACGTTAGTCTTTCAAAGAATAATACCACTTGTCTATTTAGACCT
Source organism: Ochlodes sylvanus (assembly GCA_905404295.2). Taxonomy (NCBI): domain Eukaryota; kingdom Metazoa; phylum Arthropoda; class Insecta; order Lepidoptera; family Hesperiidae; genus Ochlodes; species Ochlodes sylvanus. The sequence goes on along the minus strand of FR990131.1, from coordinate 4,097,437 downwards.
TGCCTTAGAGCTTCTACTGTGCTTAGCATTTGTCTTGCTAACTTGTATAGATTATCAATTAATTCCCAAATAATATCCCTGTAAACAAATTGTGCATAAACTTTAACAAACATTAAAACACAATTACTAAATTGCAGTACTAAAGTGCAGGACCATGAAAGATTGTAAGCATAAAAGAGAATTTATTTTCGCCTCACTATTCGCCTCACTATTATAAGTATATTACTAACATCAAACTACACAGATAAATACAGAGGTTATCGTAAAAATATGTACGGTTTTAAGCGCGGTTCATAGCCCGGCGGCTTGCGTATCGAATGGTGGGTAAGCGCTAGGCCTCCTCATTAATGGGACATACCATTAATGGTTGAAAAATACTTTTACCTACTTAATAATAATATTAATACTAATGCTCACACACTCATACCTCCGCAATAGGATTCCCTGTGTCGCATGAAACGTAATCCAAGAATTCAACAATTTAAATAACGACAATTTTACCTTGTGTTTGTAAGCAGGTCAATATCTTTCGGGGATGTCAAAATTTCTCTTTTCGATATAGTTTTTCCATTGGATGCGAGATCCAAAGCATCTCTCGACTGTATTGTATCATCTTCAGATTCTAGTGTATTCGGTAAATGGTTGAATTCTTGAGTATCAGCCTATAAAATAGATATTTATAAACGATTTCACTTAGCTTGACCTCGTTTAAGGCGTGTTTACAAGGATATCAGCAAAAAGTTGTAAATTGTGGTTGTAAAGGTTTGATGTACATGTCTTGTCTGACTGTAGAAGTGTAATGAAAATATATTATATCTGCTTGATCTCCATAATACTCAATAAGAAATTAGCAGTAGTTACGAAGTCCTAGCCTGTCTCCACCGCTAAGGCTTTATTTCCTATATATTTAGAACGTATATTTCATCTTAATCATACCTCATGGTTTAAGTATCAGTTAAATATTTATGATAAGAAAAATAAAAAATTAGAATCAATATTTGTGTCTAATAATATTATTAGACACAAATATTGATTCTAATTTTTTACAATTAATTAATATTAATACAATAATTGTGTCTAATAGTATTTGTATCTAATATTTCATTATCAAATTTAAATATTTTTGTAAAACTACATTTCGGACTACATCTCATGAAGAAACAACCCACCCGTTTTATTATTTCGGTGACGTCCTGTGTCCAGTCGAGCCAAGACATTACTTTACTGGCCAACTTGGCCCCAGGACTTGCAGTTGGGATGAGCTGGCTCTGTACCACTACTTTATAATTTGCTGCCAAGCGTTCTAGATCAACTCCACACCGGATGAGCGCTCTAGCTGAATCCAGGGCTTTTTGCGACGGCTCTTCATCTGAAAAATGTTAAACATAATTTTACTGGTTTGTACAGTTTTGTTAAAAAAATCGATTAGTTTCGATGATCCTTTGTGTGACGTGAGTTGCATCAATTTGGATATGTATGCCGAAAACAAAGTGATTATGAATTTGGTAGTAACGTGTTTGGAAAAGAAATGAGGTTATTTTTTATAGCCTGCATCATGACGTGACGTATCAAATTGAAAAGGATCTATAATATGAAACATTTTTCATATAAAGTGGCCAAATAAGATCAAGGACTAGGCCTCCTCAAGTATGAGGAGAGATTTGTATTCAGTAGCGGGCCATTAATGGGTTGAAGCCAATATCATAATTTTAATTTCAATTTTACATTGTAATAGTAGGCACGTCGCTCAAATTGCTCATGACGTGTGCACCTGTAATTGAGTTGACACTTATACCATATACCAAATATGTTTCACCAATGAACAAAACGTTTGTGAATCACATTTATTGTAACAGTGTACACTTTGTTTGCGCAACTAGTGAAATAAAATAAAAAACAATGTAAAGAACGAGAAACTCACTATTAAAGTTGCCAATGAAAGCGATTCCAAGCGATTGATTGTTGTATCCAAAAGTATGGACAGCTACGTAATTCCAACCTCTTCCTTCATATATTTTTCCTGTATTTGCTATTAGGAATCTGAAAACATTAATATTTTTTATATAAATAAGACCTATGAGACCTGCATTGTTACCAGCTCTTTGACTGTGCGACCGAAAACGAACGTAGTATAAAACAACTCACGTTTTGATTTTAGATGGGGGTGTTAGCCATAATTACGCAGTTAATCCTACTACTATCTGGACACCCTCGGAATTATATGATTACTATTTAATTACTATTTTACAAGCTTTTATTTCACTTGTTAAGTTAAGTATGTTCGGGTCCAAGAAGTAGAACTTCTTCCCCTTTTTTCTTCTTCTTTACCACACAGTGAATAAACTGCTCTGCATTTCTAATTCACATACCTACTCGTAGCATTATAGGAGCGTGTATTTAGTTTCAAAAGTTATAATTTACGTTATTACTTACGATGGTCCAATATCCCACAGGAAAGATTCATTCTTGTGTATTCTCTGAATGTCCTTTACTGTAGTGAGGCAGCTTTGATCATTATTACAACTTTGTGTGACTGTGTGCTGTATAATGACCAGGTCTAGTGGGCTACGTAGGTACTGTATGTGCGTCGGTTTCTCTCCATCCCAGTCTTTCTTAGTTATGATTGATGGACATTCTGGAAACAAAAAACAGAATCAACTTATCGCCTCATACGTGGGCAGGGTATTTTGCATTTTTGAGGAGGCCTACAACACGGCTACGTCGTCGTTCGAATGCGAATAAGTAGAAGAGTCACCGACGTGTCAGAACTTCTTATTCTGCCTGAAAGCCTCAACTATGACTTGACGATTGATATCTAACGACAGTTCGGACTTCTAGAAGCACGGAAGGGATTCAAAATTTAGAACATCGTAAGACCATTTAAAAATCTGTCGCGTACCTACTTATTTAGTTGGTCGGCCGCCTAAATACGATTTTGAGAGGAATGAATGTAAACTACAAATTTAAGTTTGATAACCTTCGATAACTTTAGCATAAGTAGATGATAAATTTATCAACGAAGTTTTGGAAGTATACACAATGTTAATATTATTAAGGACGTAAGGATTACTGAATTTTAATTAACATTCCAATTCCAATGAAACAGAAATTTTAATGATTGCATGAACCTATTTTTTCTTATAATAGAAAAAGCTATTATTATTGTCTGCTGTTCATTAACTCTGAGATGATAGAATGGAGCCCCTTACATGCCACGAAAAGCTTTTAAAACAATTAAATACTTATTATTATTTTGTTATATTATTGTAAGAGCATTCCGCCGCGGCTATGCCCGCTAATTTTCAAAAAAATATTTTATCCCCTTAGGGGGGGTTTTTGTACTAAATAAAACAAGGTAAAAAAATATATATTCCTGGGGTTCGTACTTACGCCCTCCTGATTAGGCGTTCGGTATAACACTCCACTGGGCCACGGCTTCGTGAAATGTACGCGCGAAAATATAAATTGTTTCAACGTTAAAATTGAATGAAAAAATTGATGTGAATTTTTTTAACATTCATCCGTCATTTTCTTGTAATGGATGAAATAATTCACCTAATATAACTCGGTGGTACGGAACCCTACGTGTGCGAGCCCGACTCGCAATTGACCGTTTGTATTGCTTACAGTATCATTGCCTAAATTCTACTTACCCGCCCGAACACCCTGCAACCACACGGTGAACAAAGAACTTAAGATAATTATAAACATTTTAGTAAACTGCTTCAAGACTGGTCCCATTGGAGATATCCACTGGAGGACTGACCGAGGGAACTGGATTGAGTTATATATATAGAGCACTGCGGTAATGCTTTTGTTTTTATCTCTCTAGGCACGTAGGGTAATACGCCCCGATTGACAAAAGACTACGCTACACTACCAAAGCTACTCTGGTCGTAATAGTAACTGATCGTAGTTTGTGATGTCTATTTACAAAATACTTCCTACTTACGAGTACATTAAAACAAGATGTTTACGCAATTTCAATACTCAACGAAAGCCAATAAATTTCTGTAGAAAAATATTTTTCACGTCTCAAAAAGACTCATAATCACAGCTTTTTTTTAATAATACATAATTTAAAATTTATTTTTATCAATTTTAACAAGACTATGTGTAGGTACATGTAAGTACATACATAGGTGGTACATAGTAAGGCGCGGCGTATTACAATTATGAACCGTCTCCTTTTATAGATTTAGAAATAAGGGTTTTATGGTCAATTACCCAGTCTTTATTCAAGTCAATGAACTATCCTTATCGTACTTATTTTACCAGTATATCGAAGTAACTTGGTTCTTTTGTCAAGCGCCACGAAAAACATTGTCATCATCATCACATTCATCACATCATACATATTAGAAAAAAAATCTCCGTTAATTATTGAGTCCAAAGTCTAACAGTTTCCATGTCAGCAAACGCTCCAGAATAACCTTAGATTAGATGTTTATAGACCCTTGTTAAGCAGGAGCGGAGATATGCAACCCTGCCTTACTCCTCCACAGGTCTTGCAATTTATGTACTTAGTGCCTGAAATAAATGGATAGTAATGTTTTGGGTGCGTGTACATATTGAAGTACTCGTAAGCTTGTAAGTTGGGTAACATTTGTTTTATTTCAATCGGTTTACTAACAAATAGTCAGTCAGTTTTAAGAATCCCGTCTAAACATTATCGAGTGTTCCCCATAAAGGCATAATATTGCCAGTTCGAGCTGATTTGGGAAAAGGGTGGTAATCCTTACGGACCCTAATCTGCCCGCATAGGACCGCCCTACTCATAATTTTGGCACAAAATTTCTTTGGAGTCGAGGATGGTCACCTTTATCGTGCGAGTCGTGCATATTATGTAGTTATTCATGTTCTCTTTATTATCACTATATTTTTCCTTATGATAACAAATATTATGCTCTTTATCACGACCAAGATGAAAATAACAATGATACAATTTGATTTACGTTTTACTTATTTTTTTTCTTGTGTTAGCTTTGCTCCCTGTGACACACATTCAATGATGTGGGTGGTTTTATTGGCGATAATAGTCGTTGATTTGATGATGCCATCGGTTGTACATTCCACAACTGTATTTAAAAGATCATCGCTTGCCCCTCTCATTTCGGTGTGCTGAAAAAAAGTTACATTTAATGTATATTTTACATTTACCATTAGATATTTATAACTAGTAATTTATTTAAATATCGAGTAATAAATACATGAATCATCGTCATCATCATCTTCCTGCCCATTTCCCGATTTTATTTGGGGTCGGCGCAATATATTCTTCTTCCATTCTTCTCTATTTGCCGTCACTTCTACACTGACTCCCTTTTCTTTAATATCCTCTCTCACACAATCCATCCATCTTTTCTTTGGCCGTCCTCGTCCCCTTCGTCCATCCACATTCATATCAATCACTCTTCTCGTCACATGCATTCCCTCTCGCCTCATCACATGCCCATACCACGACATTCGCCTTCCTTTCAACTTATCTGTAATCGGTGCTACTTTCACACTTCCTCTAATATACTCATTTCTTACTTTACCCATTCGCGTAACTCCACACATCCATCTCAACATTCTCATCTCTGCCACATGCAATCGTCTTTCATCCGTCTTCTTTGCAGCCCAGCATTCTGATCCATTAAATACATTAATATAACCGAATAATGAATAGGTCTCCTTCAACGCCGAGCGGATTACCTATTGTTATAAAATAAATAATTACAACCAACTTACACTTCGGAGAATATATTCTTCTGTTACTTCCATGTTTTTATAAATACCATTTCTGATAGTTTGAATACATTCTTCAACTTCATCGTGTTTCATATATTTTTTCGTGCACACATTAACATCACTTTGAATACTTTTCAGAAACTCGGTTTGATTAGGGATTGGCGCATTTTGTATGGATGCTAAATGTTGAAGAGGATTTAAACTATTCGATATGCAGTTGGTGACATCAATTTGGATATTTTTCATAATTTCGTCTATTTCCTCTTTACGTTCCTAGAAAAACAAAGTAAATATGCTTTTGATGGAAGATGTAAATGAAGCTGATGTTAAATGTTAATACCTATTAATTTTTAAAATACTAGCTACTTAGAATTAATAAATCAGCAAATCAAATGTGACGACATACCGGCAGCAGTGGCCTACCGAGTCCAAACTTGTTTTAAAACCATCATACCCATTGAAATATACGTACAAAATTTCAACCAAATCGGCCCAGCCGTATAGTTGGAGTTAGGTGACAAACACACATACAAAAGAATAAGATGATTAAACTTGGTAAAGTAAGTCCGTCTACAACTCTCGACGAGCTCAGGTCTTACCAATTTTTCAACTACACGATTGCCCTTCAATTTTTCAATCGAAACACGTAAAAACACTTGGTTGTTGATTTTTGCAAAACTAGACACTTAATAAACCCTACTACCATGCAGGAAAACTGGTTCATAAAAGCAAAGGACCTAACCACATTGCCTCGTTCGCATGCACTCAGCTAACACTACCCTTTTAACTATGATTGGATTTGCAATCTTAAATTCATTTTTAAATTATTTTTAAATCTACATGTCATTACAATTCACTATAGTTTTTCCTATTTTTTTTTTATATTTGTTTTACTCCTTAAAATTTAAAATGGTACCTGCAGACATTTCTTGGCGATTTCACCAATCTTCTTAGCATTTTTGATAATTTCATGGACACGGTCATTGATTTTCTTCAAATACTCTTCGAATGCTTTCTGGAGATCTCGAGCTTTATCCTTTATCTTTGCTATCCAATCTTCAATTCTTTTTTCAGTATTCTTAGCTAGGGTATTAACATATTCCCAAGCATGTTTTGCCGTGTTTTTTATACTGTCCCATATATCCGATATGCTACGTTTTTGAAGACCATTTTTAATGAGTGCTAGTTCATTACGATGAAATCCTAAAATTTCTTTGCCTTTTATTTCCTTAAACAAAAAAAACCGTCAAGTTTAATTCAATAGATTGCCCCGTTTTGTTTGTTTTGTAGCTTTCGATGCAATAATGATTTACGTAGATGAAAATCTTCAGCATATTTTATTTCTTTTAAAAGTAAACACCTTACATCGAATCGCTTTTACGCTTAGTGATTTATATACCCCTAATAATTATTTTAATTTAGAGTTATATTTACCTTACTCCAAATGAAAACTATTACAAGAAATAGAGCACCACGCATCTTGCTATGTTGCCACAATATCTTGCAATGTGCTAACAATGACACTTATTTCAATTTATATGTCCATGATTTTATCTTTAACAAATTCCTTAACAATCATATCCACTTAAAGTTCTCAAATAATTTTAGTACATTTAAGGGCCCTTCAGGTTTCTATTAAGTATACTACAATAGGTGCTGATATTTAAGACGAAGCCATTTAGTATTTGCCGTTTGAGTTGAGTGTTTTTTAGAAGCGCTTCAAGACTTCTTGACGACCACCACCTTATTATTTACTCTGTTTAAAAATAAACAAACCAAATAAAGGTTTTAATAGAGATATGTAAAACTATACAATACAAATATATTAACTATATTTTATAGTGTTACATATTAGTAAATAATTAAGTATGTAATAAATAAATAAAGTAATTAGGCATGTAGTTTCAGAATATTTTTCTTAAGGTGTCATTTAATTAAGTTAAAAGTGTAAAACGGAAAGCAGCTTTCGTATCGGATTATTAATAACAGGAATCACATAAGTAGAGCAACAAAGGAAATATTTTTTTTAAAAGCATGTAGGTTGTTTTCAACTGGCGATTTAAGGATACTAATAATACCATAGTTAATCAATTATTATGCTTTATTTGGATTCCAAATAAAATACAAAATTAGCTTGCAAGGTAAATATTCAGGATTCCAAGGAATTCCCAGTGAACGATGAAAAGACGGAGGACGCAGAGCAACTTCCAATTTCCATGACGAGTTTGGCAGTACCGACGCCAGCACTGAGGAGCTGTGACGCAGCGCATATGTCGAGCGCCGCCGGGAGAGTTGCAATGGCCAGGTTGATGCGACTAATCTGTTATGAAATAAAATGATAATTGTTTATCCTTTACATATTCATTAATGGTACGGTTAGGCATAATATACTCGTAATAAGATACTTAGGTACTTTAATCTGTAATGAGAGGTAAAAATCTGTAAAGAGCTGATGATCATCGCTGCATCGAAACGCCTGCACAGATCTTCATAAAAATATAGTTACGTATCATATCGATCAAATCAGCTTTGAAACAAAAAAAAAACATATCTAATTCGTTTAGGAGCTACAATGCTACAGACTGATACACAGACATATCAGGCAAGCTACGGGGTAAATGGCACAATTTGATCATCGACGCCTACAGTGTTCTATAACAACAGAGTTGTCATAAATGAGATATCGGCCAAAAAGAAAGCCATTTCTTTCTTAAAGATTCTATATCTAGTGGAACGGAAGGCTAGGCTACGAACTAATCACAGGAGTTACTTACTGCTAATCCACTCTGCGTTAAAAATACAACTCCCTTCATTTCAGTTTGTATCGCCACAGAACCGAGGCAGGCGCCAGTTGCAAGGACATTTCCATCGTTGAGTTGTGTGCACTTTTTCAGATCTTCCATTGCACCGTTGGAGAATTCGATAGCATCAGTGGATAGCGTGCTCAGATTTTGCACCATATCGTTTACGTCTCTGATTCTGTCGTCTGCACAACTCTTTGCTCTAGTGGCTGCATCACTGAACAGAGCATCAGCTTCTTGTCTTCGGGCCTGACGAACAATGAACTTGTTAAAAATTAAACTAAAACAGTTAAAACATTGTTTTCTAACGAAAATAATATAGTGACACATTTCATTTGAATATATTTATCCATCATATCCGGGATTTATGATCTCTGAATCGTTCTTTTCTAACTTATCTGGAATATTATTTGATTCATATTTCTGATCAAAATTTAGCTTATCTTTTTTTTTCAAAAATAACGTTATACTCTCATAGACCATACTAGGATCCCTGGGTTGAGGGTGCCATGGAGAACGCACAAAGATATCCGTCTTGTTGTTACCCAGACCGAGAACAAAAATTTAAAATCATCATTAAAATTTCCACCTCGCTGGGAATCGAACCCAGGACCCAGAATCAGCCCGCAATGGTAATATTGGTAATCAATACGCCATATGGGTCATCATTTGGTAACATTGACTTATTATTACCAATGTTTGGTAATTTAAATGCGAGATGGAAAAATGTCATGAACAAAGATTTGTCGATAAAGAAATTGAACTTATTGAGGTCTATGATCTTTCGATCCTTATTTATCGACAAGTTTTATACATACATCAATACACAGTCTGACAGCTGCACCTGCGCCAGTAAACCTGTCAGTGACCTTGTTTATTGCCTCAGTGATGCGGTCCCTTAGGCCCTTAATCTCATTAACGAGTCTCTCTGTGAATAAGGATGCTTGGTTCTGCAAGCCTTGCGTAAAGGTTCCAATTGATTCCATAGCTTTCTGAGCCGATTTCTGGAGGTTTTGGAGCAATTGTTCTATTAATTTTCTGTAAAAAAATCAGTTTTTTCCTTTTTACTTCTGCTTACAGTATTCTTTAGAGCCGGAAGTTTAGGATAAATAACATTAAATATGTAAATAGTGCCAGGTATAATCCTGGCACTTTAATTTAGTAGATTCCGCAAACATGTCAGCACTAGCGGTAGTCACAGGTTGTTATTACCGTTAAGAATTTTTAAAAGTAGGATATTTTAGTGATAACCTCTAAGACTCCATGATAAAGTAATTATAAACAAATTATTATTTCATTTTGAATTGTTGCGATATATCTGACCTGGTATTTCCCACAATATCAATTTGTTGTGTATGTAATGCTATTGCATTATCGCCAGAGTTAGCCGGGGTGCTGGTACAAAGGCATACCTAGAGGAAAAATATGCACAAATAACTCAGTAATAACATGATCTAACCAATTGTAATAATAATAATAACATCTTAGACCTCATCGCCGCTTACCATCAGTTTGTCAAGCATTCACTTATCCTATGTAAAAAAAATCTATTTTGTATGTCTATGTTTATTTTGAATCGTATTTTAGAATAATTGTTACCACATACACGAACATTTATGGGGAGAAAGCGGAGACGAAAAATAGATCCCGCGGTCCACATTACCATGTAATGAAATGAACACTCATAATATGTACGAAGCAGAAATATTAATATTAGATCATAAAAGTGAAAACTCTTGTGGGGTCCTGATGCTCATTATCTCTTTGGGCAAATAACAAAAAATTAAAAGACAAGACTGAAGACCCCAGAGCTGGCAGTTTTCTCGCTCAGCGTATTAGCATTGCTATACAGAGAGGAAATGCTGCCAGCATCTTGGGCACTGCACCGCGGGGGCCTAGTTACATAAATTTATTTCAATTCATAACTTACTTTTATTTTGTCTTTTTATGTTTTTGTGGCTAAGTGTAATTAATTTCAAAACTCACCAGTCCCAACACAATGAATAAAAGCGCGAATTTCATTTTTTAATGTATGTTTGTTTCAATTCACGTTACTTGCTCCGGAGAACTGTAATTTTTCAGATGAACTCATGGTTTTTATAGTACATTCTTGCAAAATGCAATCACTATCAAACCAAATACATTTATCTTATCGTATCCATGGGATTTTATGTAAATAGTTCGGACAAACAGCAATAGTCTAATTATCATGTTGCTTAAGTTCTGCGTAATTGTGCGCCAAAAGTTGAATATTTTAGAGTTTATTTATTTTGTAACAATAAAATTCATTGACCTTATTTCTAGCGCTCTTATTTATGTAAATAAAATACCAAGGGTTTAAGATTGAGTTGTCAAGATACACCTTTGAAAAGTTTTACTTAGATTGTTTAGACGAAAATTGTATTTTATTGTGTGTTTTTGTATGTACAAAGAATAACGTTGTACCTATATGAGTAATTTACTGTGATCAGAAATCGTTTGACAATTGAAATGGATCAATAAACGTCATTATATTGCTCTTTTAGCTATTTAAGATGCTGCCGCGCTGTAATGTTACAGTAAATTAGCAAACTTTGTCTATCATTTGGACTTCACTCCATCATGGTCTACTACAGAGCACAAGAAATTTTGGCACTAGTGGTCACTCATTTAACAACTGACCGCGGTCGGTGTTGCTTGACTCGGTCGATCACTTATGATCAACGAAAACCACTGGGCTATGAACGCTTCAATATAATATTATAATTATTTTATGTATTTATTTACATATCTCGGATTGGCCGAGTTAATAACACCATCGTCAGACATTATGTGGGCGTATAGCTAGGGTAATCGAGCAAAAGAAATAGCGTATGCACAAGAATTACGTTTTATTACTTTTTTAACAATTTTTACTTTACACGGTCATAGTCACACCGGGTAAACGAAACGAATAACAGTCCCCAGAGGAGGAACCGATATCTAAGACGGTCAAATGGTAAGTGTCCTCTCCAACCAGCGCCCCTCCACGACCTAGGCTCTGCTGTAGCACGAAGTTAGCCAAATATCGACGTCATCGCGACGGTGCTGCCATCTATCGGAACTCGTGCTGCGTTTCGTTTAGCATCCATACTAATGACCGTCTCCGAGACATATATTATTTATTTTGGCTTCAACCCATTGGCCATTAATGGGTCATTGTAAAAACATTACATTGTAAAAACATTACGCGTGTTAGCTAGGTAGGAAGACAAACATACCACCATGTTTTTTATCCGTATTAGGGCGGCCTAGAATACCGATAGCCGTATTGGGGCGGCTGGAATACTAATCTCAATCCCATGCCGGCTTAACCAAGGTGTTGTAAGAGATTGAAGAATGTATTGTAAGAGATTGAAGAATGTACGTGAATTACCGACAGAACATGGTACAAATGTCTGCCCCATACGCTTGGCCAACGTCTCTTGTAATAGCAGATTCAAATTAAACAATATTATTATGGATGTTTGAAACAATATTTTCTCGTGGTATCATCATAATTTCATATTTTATCAAGGTTTTTTGTCAAAGTTTAAAAATAAATGGGTAGTTTTGTATTACATTAAAAATATTGGGTTAATTGCGGCAATATGCTTAACTAAAGGTACGCGTAATATAACATGAAGTAGGTTTATATCTCAAGGCTGCAACACAAGTCAACAGACAGTTATCAGTGTTGACAAAGTTTGAACGATTAGGTTTTGAGTGGAAGGAAAGCTAATTTTGTAAAGAACATTGGATGAACTTATGAAGTAGGTAGGTAGGTACTTAGGTATAATAAAGTTAAACACTTTATTTACTTTATGTTAGTAATAACTCGCCCTTGCTTCGCTTCCGGAATCCTATTATACTCGTAAACCTACCGACAAGAAAACAATAGAGAACATTACCAACATACCATAGAATCATCGCTACTCTTTCTTTATATAATTAAGGTAGCAAACGAGCATTCAGGACCACTTTTCCGTTGCCGCCCATGATAAGTGTGACCTAGACCAAGACTCAAATGGGTCTAGCTAGGATAGTTTGTCCGGTTAGGAGACTCTGTTAAAAATTAAATATTAGGTAGTTAGTTTAATATTTTGAGGTGTGGGACAAGGACTGTTAGTTGTTGTTACTAATAGTCCAGTTAGTCATGTTTGTCCACGGATTTCTTAAAAACTAGTTATTGGATTAGGATTATTTCTTTTTTTATTGGCCTACAATTACTTTATGGAACAGAAAAGATTTCATTAAAATCCACTTTTTATCTTCCCAGCAACAATAATATTCCTCGTCAAAGGATCGCAACGCCTGAAAAGGCAAAATAGCATAAGTCAGGAGGTATATGCTGTGAAGTCGTTATGAGCATCAAGTTAAACCCTTGTCCTCCGCGAAGTTCAACGGTGATAGATGCAAAATATTTAAAAATTCGGTTGCAATTGTCCGCGGTAAACGAGGTAAACATCAACGGGGACAGTAGGAATACCATCAACACGTTTTGGTTTTTGAATCACGATGTAGGATGTATAAGTATCCAGCATTCATTTTTAATAAATGACTTAACTTGTATTGAAAAAGTGTTCTTTTATTGTGCTTGCCTACTCATTCAAAGGAAATTATTTTCTTAAGACGTTGTCACGTTCAACTATCGTCAGTAAACCGACTTTACAGACAACCAATTTTTTTTTTGTGTAAATAAAAAATGTTAGTGTTCACTGTCCCCCGGGGACATCTATTACACCAAAGCTATAACAGATGCGTTCGTCAAAGCAGAAGGAAGAAAAGATAAAAAAAAACTTCAAAAAAGAGTTTGGTTAGATGTCATAACTATTGTTTTAGCGCTGCAGCGAACTTTAGTTCTAACTCTTGCAAATGTTCCTATCTCTCTCTATCTCTATATTTTCTCTCACGTTAAAATGTGTCTGTGTACCTTTTTTTGTTTCCGTTTCGTTTCATTTGCACGTCATTTCCGTTTCATCGAATTCCAAATTACAACGATACTATAGAAGTAGTTATTCACTTCAAAATCCTTGCTGTCAAGTTCCCAGCCGGGAAACGGTAAATCGTCTGGCGGCCGACTCAAGTAAGCCGATCTAGTCAGGAGGGCTTCAGCCCTATCACCAAGCTGAGGCCGGCTTCTGTTGCCCCTTGCGGCACCCTGGTTTATCGGCATTCGGCATGGCATTTTGGTTACTTTTTGGCCACCCCGATCCGGTTTAATTTAACACAAACCAAAATAAACCTATTAGTGATGCGCCGTTTAGTTAGTAATAGCAAAATTTTTATATAAACATTTTGCAGTGAGTCTTGTTGTTGTATAATAAAAACATAATTAGGTATGCCTAATGACACGTTATTACTGGCATTATTATTATTATTTTACTCTGCTTGCTGTACGCCGCTGCGCTCTCCACGAATCCGCACTGAAGCAGCGTGGTGGAGTAGGTACTCTCTAGGCCTCCTCAGATATGAGGAGACACCCGTGCTCAGTAGTGGGCCATTAATTGGTTGAAGCTACGCTGCTTAAAAATAGAAAGAATATCGTAATTATTGTATAAGTTACTAAGTATTTGTAACAATTTACATTACATAAATATAATCGTCATTAGGTACAGTATACCTTGCTTACGTCCAGCCATTAAAAATACGGTATGTATGGTACCATACATACCGTGTACTTAACACGGTACGTAACACGTGTACTTAACACGGTATGAATGGTTCATTGACCAAACTAACCATATCAAGTAGTTTAACAAAATTAAGATCCAAATCCTATGGTACGCCTGCAAGAAACTTAACGAAAACTCTATGGTAGTTCACATAAAGCTCAGCGCCGCAACACAGACAATTAATCAGGCGCCTGAATCCATTCAACCTTCACTCCAGTGTCGACCTTTTTTATGGAATTAAGATAGCAAACGAGCATGCATCCCTTGCGCTTCCGTCCATGACAACTTTGACCGACACGGAATACTCAAATCGGGACTAGAACCTATTGCAGGACAAGGGTATCTTCAATACTTTTAACGGTAATTTTCGCTTTCCAATTCCCAAGAGGCCGCGAGCAAAAGCTAGTCGGAAATAAACACTACAAAACAAAAACTTAAATGGATTCAAAACCGTGGTTACCCTACATCTTATTTACCTCTATGGCTGGCTTCAACCCATGAACAGCCCCCTATTGAGTAAGGGTCTCTCCTCTGACTGAGGAGGCCTGCAGCGTACTCCACCACAGCGAAGTTGAGGGATTAGTAGCCAACCGAAGTGTCGGAAAATTTTAGGCCTCCCGAAGGCCTTCGACTTTCTTTAACGACTGCTACCTAATAATAACCAGGACCAACGGAGCACGAAAACGGTCAAAATGTTTTGCCACTAGTGGTCACTCATAATTACCGACGACACCCGCTGTTGCTTACAATCTCTACGATCACTGAGGTTCGACGCAAGTCGGGCTATGAGCGTTTCGATACCTCTATACTCAGTTGCAACCAATGTACCTGCCTAGATTTCCTAGGTACGTAACCAGTTATGAATGTTGTGATATGGATGGCTCATTTTACCTGATTACGTTCAATGCGTTACGTAAAATTAATTATACCGGCAATACACGTAGGTACATCGTCAATTTGATCCAGATAATAACTTAAATGTGTAATAAATATTGTCACCTTAAGCAGTCTGTAAGCTCTGGTTACATTCAAAGTCAGAACAAACCAAAACTGTAACTACCCAAAACAGTCATTGCCCAAATACGTATAGTATTTACGTTAATTACGTAACCTGGTGTCACAACCAACGGAGCGTAAAATTTGCGTTTTTTAAAACCCAATACCGACATAAACCACTGTGCCCAATCTTTACTCATTCACGTAGAGTTTTGTAAAGATATACGCGTGACTGGAATTTGTATTAAGCATTCGTACTTCATCGTTGCTTAATTGTGCACATTTTGTTGGTTTGTTTTTGCACTGCGGCTTTAAATATAAACGTTTAAATCGGTGAAGTGCAATTGGGACTTGCTTAATGTAGGGTTCGGTACCACCGAGCGATTTTAACCCTAATTATCGCGTTAATTACAAAATAGAATGTAGAAAAACCCAATTTTTTAAGGTTACTTCGGGACTCCTTTTGGGATCAATTATTTTTACTTATGAAGAACTCTCAAGTGTAAGATTTCGTAACGTTGCTTTCCATAATCGAAGCAAGTGATGAATCAATAATCTATAGATTAATATTACATAGTACGCACATCATTTTTGGAAATGCGTGCAGAATTCTAACCGAGGCACCATGTTTGGAAGGCCAACATTTAAACCACTCGGCTATCACTGAACCAAATCTGTTGGTCGTACATCCACGAAGATTGGATAAGAGTTTAAGACTAATGGACAGATTTTCGCGGTAATTTTGTATGCCACCTTGTGTCTTTTAGGTCATTTTTATTGTAAGGCCACAGTGGAAACCCAATTTCAATTATTGCAACGATGAGAGAGAAAGAGAGAGAGAGAAGAGTGCGTTGAACGCGTGACTTCTACTTTCGCGTTAGAAAAATGTCACGCCACGTGTATACGTATCCTACTATAATTGGATTTGTTCTTCAAATTGTGGTCGGTACTTCGGTAGTCATGTAGGGTTGCCAACAATTCATTGGCGGAATATAATATTTAACATGCAAAATCAAGCAAAAAAGCTAATAAAATAATATTTAAAGGCACCTTAGCGAAACGGTGGTAAATGCAAAAAATTGACGTTCATAAGTGTATGTATCATACCTACATGAAATAAATGATTTGAGTTTGAATTTGAGTTTGAGTTTGGTATAGTACACTTAAAATTCTATTTTAAATAGCAAAAACGGTCAAATGAATTTGAATACACGCACATCGTTAGTCGAAAGATTAAGGCGGGTTTATAGTTTGTTATATGTATGATAGTATGATATTGATCTGTCTAACTGAAATACCTATGTACCTATAGTATTTTGGCGTAGAATATTTATTTCTCTAAAGTATAAAATATTTAGACCGGAAATATAGACAATTCTGTGCGGTTGGTAACCCTATGGTCATGTGACGCGGATTCCCGTGACCGCTGATTGCCCCAACCCCCTTTATGTCGGAGTCAGGATGTCCCCGTTTATTGCTAAATTACACCGCTGACGAATCATCCAATTGCGAATCTTTAGGTTTTCTGCTCACTGCGACTTGCATGGCCACTGAATTCTAATACTCGTATTGTCGAGTTTTATACTTGGTTTACTGAATCTTCTTTTGCCAGGCGCGTTGGTGAAGCCTAAGACGCCTAAGATCTATAGTTATACATTAGTGGACCCGCCCTCGCTTCGCTTTGAGAAACTTGTTTTTTTGCGTTTACAAAATATGTAATATTGTCCCAATTATCATTGATGCTCCACTTTTATTGGTCGTAGCGTTACGTTATATAGCATATAGCCTTCCGCAAAAAATGAGCAATCCAAACAAAAATATTTTTTCAATTCGAAACAGAACACACAGTCAATCAATTAAACAAACTCTTCAGCTTTATAGTACCTAGTATTATATACTAATCGGCGGTATTACTAGATATTGGCGACACGTATGGCGCAATGGTTACGATCCCGGACCGCTGTTCGAAAGGGTCCTGTTCGATTCCCAGCGAACCGGAAATTTTAATGTGAGTTTAAGTGTGAGTGTGTAACAGACTCTATACGCCTTTGAAAATATCATGGAAAACTCTCAGATGCACAGATTATATTTATATATTTTATATTTTCAGCAATATTATTTATTTATATTTTCAGCAATTTCAGGATTTAGTAAGTGGAAGAGTAGTACAGGAACCAGAAAAATGGCGATTTTCTACATTATAATTCTATATTAATAAATACCTTTTAATTCTGATTATTTGGATAATAATCCAAATAATCAGAATTAAAATCGCTCGGTGATACGAAACCTTATGTGTCGGTGTCCAACTCGTGTTTTACCGGTTTCATTATTATATACACGAACCTATGACAGTATTTATTAAGAAATCAGTTCTCGAACTAAGCACTACAATAATATCACGTGCGCATTGGCACTGGCTAATTAGACTGTATCCATACGTGTTCAAGCTTACCTGCTTAGTGTCGTGTTCGAGGCAATCCAGTTGTGACCTAGGTCGTGTGAGCGCCGCTAAAAACTCAGAATTGTGCAATTGTTATCACATTAAATCGCTTTTTCTTGAAACGTTAAGTGTTTCACCACTGTAAGAGGCGAGTTCAGCGATGAAATATTATATACCGATATCAAAATAACGGTTTCGGTATCGTCAATGCTTTATTGTTAAATGAGTGTACCTATTACAATTTAATATCTATTTAGGTAAACGGTTTTTACCGGTTGCTTTAGTTTTAATAGCTTTGGATAATAATAACTCTATCAAACCTGTAATTTGATTATTATGTATGCTCTCCAACGAGCTATAAAGTTTCGCTAATACTCTATCACGCTTGTCACGATATCAGCGATACCAGAAAAGTGTCCCAACTAATACCGATACCGATGATCATCATAATACTAAAATTGAAAATAGGTTTTGTCATTATGAGGCTAACAGTTAGTGTATATTTGTCGTACGTTCTTCTTTGGTAACTATCTCTCTAGAGAATATATAATCAAACTGTGTATCATCAAACCATAATATAACACAAATATGTAAGTGCGCCAACATAAATTAATACGAGACAATGCAAATTAAATTGAGTATAATTCGTATACAGTCTATTGATTTTGCTATTTGTCTTCGGTTTGTTGAACTCTACTTTTAATACAAGCATAGAAAAAGTGTGGAGTCAATTAATTGATGAATAATTTATTCGATTGATTAATCAATTTTGATTCGACAGTCGATTCGATGCTCAACATATTGATCATCAACATGAGTCTTTATTTATAAGAAACCACCCAGCAGACACTTTTAACAAGCTTTTATTTAAGTTATAATGTTTGTATGTATGTCCGGGTCACATCATGCAAACTGAATTATAAATACATACTTCCTCTTATTACGGATTTCAAATGTTGCTTATTCCTTAAGTTCCGATGACAATGCAATTTCGTGACAAGCATGACCTATCCGGTCACGCTCTGGATTGGCTTCAGACATGGTAACTCCTCAACGGTTGACAGCACTGCGACAAAATTTATTGCTTTGCACTTATAAACACTTAGTATTATAAAAGCGTGTTGTTAATTTTTCAAACTATTGATTGTAAAATAGGTATATAACGTGTTTAAAGAAATTTACTTATCTTTTATTGCAAGTCGCGCCCTAGCTCGCGATGAGACAACAAGTTGATCAACAAAAACTCCACCTTCATGCAATATAATGCGGAAATGTTAACGTACGGTCGGCAACGCAGCATGGCGAATTACTGGCTGTTTGGTTGTTTTCAGAGTTCCGTTCTTCATTCGTTATTCGGAATGTCAATCTATTCATGTAATAAAATGTAATCACTGCTAACTGTAAGTGGACGAGAAAAACAATGATCGGGGGTTTTTATTAACGAAATATAACAAAAAATTATGATTGTTAGAATTTTTGTCTGTTTGCCTTTGCACCTACGCGCTAATCTTCAAAATGGCTTGACTGATTTCATTGAAGTTTTAACTAATGTATGGTTGTTAGTTTCACTCGAAATTAAATATTTGTTTGATTTCAATTAGTTCATGTATAAAATAGTTTACGTGTCATGATTTTCAAGTGTGTGCACCAGTGTACTAAGGGACTGGTTTCCTGAAGCGAATCGCGGGCGGGTTTATTAATATAATATAATATATATTAATATAGTCAGACGTGTGGGTAAAAAAACTGCATAGATTTGCTTATTAGTTATAAATATAACTTATAGATAAAGATAACTTCCTGGGTCACCCAAACCAGGTTTAACCGGTTATTTCTTGGTTGCTTAAATGTTACTGGTACTAGAATAGTTAGTCGGCGTCCTTGAACTCGTAAATTTAAATGCCCTAATCTTAGCGGTGTAATCAATGCAATTTACGTAAAAGAACTATTCTTTGGACTCATAGAATTTCGTTGCATACATTCACGTGTTACTACATTCCGGAGCTGTCAAGCAATAACAGAACCGTTATATTGACGAAATAAAAAAGCAGTGATTGCTTAGGGGATTGATGTTCATCCGTACGGATCGAGGGGGGGGGGGGGGAGGGGTGGCTAAACAACTGTGCATTCACCTTTAACTTAGTACGTGTGTTTGTTTCTACATAGGTACCTACTTACTGCGAAGAAACCTGAATAAGTAAGTACTAATTAAGTACAATTTTGTAGAAAGATGTAAAGACGGTCAATTCGTTTTCAGTCTGTGGTAGTTTGAAGCTCGTAGTGTTGTTATATTGTAGGTAACTAACTACATTTAATAATTTCGTTCTCACTGAATTTTGTTTCTCTCAAAAGAGGGTTCATGTATAACTTTGTGTCAATTTTATTCTGTCACTGTTGTAATCAAACTTCAACAAAATTGCACTTTTGCCGTCGGGAGAAACAGACAGATATACTGCACCATTTCTTTCATCGAAAGTCGACGAGTCAAGTCATTGATAATTCATATACAGTTCATAAAATTGCCATCCATCATTCGTGAAGCCATTCGTCAGATTTACTCCGAGCTCATACAAACTGTAATAAGGTTTTTCAACAGATCATAATAATTATATGCGAGTTTGATTCAGACGGCATAATAAATCGCAATTTTACACGGTACCGCGCACACCGATAATGGAATACACCACAGAATAGACAACACGTAGAAATGGCATAAGCAGCGATAGCCGTGTGGTTGAACGTTGGACTGCCGAACCGGAGGCTCCGGGTTCAAACCCCGCACGCACCACTAATTTTCAAAATTTTGTGCGTATTAATATGTATATAATTATCACTTGCTTCGGTGAAGGAAAACATCGTGAGAAAACCTGAACACCTGGGAGTTCTCCATAATGTTTTCAAAGGTGTGTGAAGTCCACCAATCCGCACTTGGCCAGCGTGGTGGACTATGGCTTATACCCCTCACATTGTGAGAGGAGACCCGTGCCCAGCAGTGGGACAGTTATGGGTTGTGATGATGATGATGATGAGAAATGGCTCGGGATACCATCGAAGTTAATTAATTTGGAAGGATAGTTGTGGTTTCGAGACAAAATATTTGACTATTGTATGATCTATCGTAGATAAATCCATTTATAAATATTTGAGACGATGATATATGATTTGGGAAAAAATTACGTGATATTTGCCAAGATCTCCCTCTCCTCCACGTGAGAGTGGGTGAGATTCATCTCAACCCTCTCCCCCACCCCTAAATGCCTTACGTAATTTATGAATGCTCTAATGGTATTGGAACAGGGTCTGTCATATCATGTTTCAAAAATTGTTGAAGGCATTTCTATTCGTTACTTATTCCGTGACAAATATAATTATATTTATTTACAATATAAATTCTCAATTCTCGTGTCATGATATTTACATTTAAGTTGTTACGCATGTAATTCTGGTTTTGTACACAATGTGAAAATAAAGCGTGTTTAAAATCGGCAATGGAACGAATAGTGGCGTAAAAGAAATTGCATTGTTTCCGCCCGTCGAGACTTGCTTGCACTTTCGTTTTAAATAGAAAGTCAGATTTAGTTGGTTCAGATTGTATTGTATTGAAACTGTTTTAGTCATCATTTATCTGCGAAGTGGTATTTACACGACACTGCCTTTAGGAAAGTGCTAGTGAAACACAATAATAATTAATTAAGTACCTACTTGAAGGGAAAGTTTACTTTTTAAATAACCGCGCCTCCAGTCTATAAAACAATAACCACTTAATTATTTATTTATTTTATATTTATTCATTAAAATTGCAATATTCGTGTAGATCCAATCCAAGAACTCTTTGAGTTTTAATTTAAAAAAAAGTTTCATAAATGTTAATGTCTTCAAAAAGTGTTTGAGTAAACCAAATTCGAATAATATTCATTAAATAAAAAAAATGTAGGGATTTGAAATTAGTCATACTCAAACAATATTAAAAGATATAATTATTCTTCATCATCATAATTTACAGAACACTCCATACAAAAGCCCTAGATACACATAGGTCCTACAACTTTCCACAGGTTTGTGAAATTTGTGAACTTCAAATAATAAAATAATATAGGCCCCAATCATCATTTTTTACGGAACACTCCACACTAAAATCCTATATCCTGAAACATCAACCAGAAACAAAAAATAATTTTGTGCATTTTAAGTAAATATTGTACGGAACTCTGGCTCAGACAATTCCGTGTCGAACACTTCATTGGTTTATTTCTTACTAGCGACCCGCCCTCGCTTCGCTTCGGGAAACTTATTCCTTCGGTTTGCAAAGATTTAGTTATATATTTTGGATAATTCACAGGATATTTTTATAAATGATAGCTTTCCCCCGCGGCTTCGCCTGCCATAAACCCCTAAATATAAAAAATTTGATAATAAAATTTAGCCTATGTTACTCGTAGATAATGTAGCTTTCGAATGGTGAAAGAATTTTTAAAATCGGTCCAGTACTTTTTGAGTTTATTCGTAACATACAAAAATACAAATCTTTCCTCTTTATAATATTAGTGTAGATTGGTATCTTGCTCATCTTTTTATTGATACGAGTATGTTTGGCTTGGAAAATGAATGCATCATGTGTTTTATCGTCCGGTACGAGTTGCGAGCCTGTGAATTACAATGCGAAATGAAAGTCAAGTGACTGGATATCTAAGTGTGAAATTAACGCAGCCTTACTTTAACGCAATAGCGGCTTACTACACGGCACGGGTTATTTTTGATGCCAACATTCAGGGTCGATTTTACATATAGTGCAGGGGGTGTGATACACCTGGTTGCCGGTTGTTAGCGAGCGCCAAGACCATCTTGTAAGGTACCTATTTCATTTCAACCGCGTATTTTCGTACAAAAAGGCGCCGGTATATTGATTTCACACGGGCGCTACATGTACTAGAGCCGAGCCTGCCAACAGTTGTACAACGAGCAGGCGGGTCACCACAATGTAAGTGGCAACCGTGGCCCGTGGACATCAGAAATATAAAGTCATCACCGATGCATTGTCTTGCCGGTGAACAAGAGACGGGACTCACATTGACGGAATCGCATAAAGACATTTCACGATCCATTTTAGGTGGTGGTAATAGGACGGGTAAAACCCCAACCAAAATTCATGAGAAGGATTAAAATGGTTGGTACAAGCGTAGCGATCTCCAACAGTAACCTGTGCCGTAGTCTCATCAGTTGTTCATCTGAGTGTACTACGAACAGTGGAATTTTGTTTAGACTTACGGTGGAGGAGTGGATGGAACCCTTTATATTTACAGCGTATTTGGATTCCAAGCATTTTGACCCCAGAGTCCAAATTTCTTGGGCGCGTCTGTGCTTCGGAGGGAATGTAAAATAGTCGGCCCCAGTTGTTGGTAAGGTTAGTCTTCGTGTAGCATGAAATCTTCCGAAATTCGGGTGGGCCACTAATCAATCCGCACTCGAGCAACGTAGTGGAGTATTCTGTAGGCCTCCTCGTTACGAGAAGAGACCCATGCCCTCTAGTAGATCATTAATGGGTTGAAGCCATTCTCTGCATTATGTTGCATAGAAAGTGTCATGGACTACAACTTTTAAATCACCATTGCTGTTCACAATCATCCTTATGTAGAACAAGGTTAATAAACTAATACATGAAGATAATATTGATCACATTTAAATGCCATTAATATTTTACATGCTTCCTAATACTCAAGAAATAAGAGTTACATTGGCATGTAACTTACTTTTGAATCGTTTGCCTAACTTTGTTTCTCCCTATATGACTGTGCACCACATAAGTCACGAGGTATGTTAAAATCAGCAAGAAATGTATGTTACATTAGGCGGCCCTGGCCTTTAGCCGTAACCCTTACATTCGGAAAGGAGTCTCAAAGCCAGCAATGGAGCAGTTATGGGTCATGATAATGGTCAGACTGGTTGGTAATAACTAATAAGTGCATTTCGCGGACTTTCGCTCTTCCTTCTCGACCTTTAACCCGTGAATGTGTTAATGACGTCTTTTGTGGCAGTGACCACATAGCTTATGGTAGGTTGTCGTTATTTACAATAATTTTTAATAAAAAAATTGAACGTGTACCTATGTATGTTGCAAATTTCCAGATCTGACTAAGTCCAACATACATTTCCTAAAAAGTCTATTAGGTGTAGTAACAACACAAATGCCAGAATGATCTTTCGCTTATATGCAATATCATGTATAAATTAGTTATATGGCTTTCTGGGTTAAATGGTGGAAAACCCAGTAACGCTGCACCGCAATCCTTGACATTAAAAGCTCGGTTAGGATTTTGTTGGCAAGTGTATTGTAAGAAATATTGTTTCTTAAAGACGCTTACTCATACATGCCTGAAATACGTGGAACGTCATCATGAGTCGTTAGAAAAATTTGGAGAGAGAGCCGAGAGAGACAGAGCTCGTTTTAACTCTTAAAAAGCTTTTATTTAACTTACGCAATATTCACCCGGAGTTATTCACCCGGTTAGTTCACCCAGAGGTCCTGACATGACTTTACGACTGCTACCATGATAGCAACCGGGACCGTGGGCCACTCAAATTGGTGCCACTAGGGGTCCCCAGCCACCTACCGACCGCACCCCATGTTGCTTAGGACTTCGCACATTACACCAACTCGACGACAACTCAACTCCGACTCCGACCGTTCCGTTGCTTTATTGGGTGTGCGGCGAGTAGTAAACATCTTTCAAGTATACGTTCCAAATCCAACCTTGCTGAACAAGATATAAAGCTCATAATTGAGTTTTAGTCTTGTCGAAGAGTCGGTGACGGGTGGGAGTTGAGTGGATCTAATGTGCAAAGTCCTCTCTTAGGATTGACGCCAGCCGCCGAGCTATAAACGCTTTAGGCATCAGCGTTTATGTAAACGCTGTTAATATTGTCGTACAAGTACAAGAAGTCTTTGATAAACATCTGTTTGTGTGCATCTGATAATTTCCTTGGAAATGTTTTTTCTATTTATTTTTCGCTTCGACTTTCGTTTAATATTTGCTCATCTAGATCCGCTTTCTATTTGTTTCCGGTTACTTCCACAGCCGTATCTGTGTTTAGCGCGATTTTAGTGAAACCTCGTAACTGCCGGATAGTGTTACCATGTCAACATTTTAAAAATCAGGACTATTATCCGGATATTATAAAAAATCCGGTCATTTCTAAAAAAGTCCAAACATTTTTGTCATAAAATATTTCTCTGGCAATTTTCCATTTAATTAAACGCCAAACGACTTGTCGTGCTCCGGCGGGGGTCTATAAACCAGTTTTTCTTTCTTATTTTTTTATTCTATTTTTACGCATTGGTGATGCCTTTGGTGGCGACGGTGACCACTTACCATCAGGTGGCTCATCTGCTCGTTAGTCGGCTATTAACATAATAAAGAACTATGAGAGAACTTAAAGATCCTTCATCATTTATAATTATTATAATACTAGCTGACCCGGCGAACTTCGTACCGCCTAACAGTCGATTCTATAATATTTTTTTTAATACTTATTCTGATATTTGGGACACCGGGTTAGCTAGTAAGATAAAAAAAAGTTGATAAGTCAACAATATAAGAAAGTTGATATGTCAAAAAATAAACATAAATACTTAAATTTCTTTTAATAGTCACTGAAAAATCACAATGAAAATAACAATTTCTGATTTTTTATTATGATACCTACTTATTATATTTCATTAATTTTCAAAAATTATGTGCGTATTAGAATTTAATTAACACTTGCTTCGGTGAAGCAAAACATCGTGAGGAAACCTGCACACCTGAGAGTTCTCCACAATGTTCTCAAAGACCGCAAATCCGCACTTGGCCAACGTGACTATGGTCTATACCCCTCACATTGTGAGAGGAGACCCGTGCCCAGCTGTGGGACAGTTATGGGTTGTGATGATGGTAAAATGTAAATTCTCTGAGGTAATTCTTTTAATAGTCGCTAAAAAGCTTGCACCATTATTAGTCGAATGTTGCACTTCACGGGTCTGTCTTAACCGAAATCTTTCATGTTCATTGCGATCTTCACGTTCCTCGGCAGTACGATTAGATTGATAATTAATTAATTTGACTCGTTGCGTTGACCACCCGGATGGCGCAATGGTTAACACGCCGGATCGCCTTTCCGAGAGTCCTGGGTTCGACTCCCAGCGAGGCGGAAATTTGAATGATGAATTTAAATTTCCGTTCTTGGTCTGGGTGTGTGTGTTCTTGTCTTGTGTGTTGTCCATGGCACCCACGACACAGGGAAACCTAGTGTGGGGCTATGAGTGTGTAGTGTAGCGTTAGTGCGGGTTCTTCTGCCTAAATTTGTCCGCCGCCTTATAGGAAGCATATTTAGTAAGTCACAAACACAACAATTTTTAATTTTATAGGAATTGTAATATTAAAGATGCACAGCAAAGAGACGTTTACGTTTCAAGTGACATTTTACCACAGACAATTTACATTTTACCATCATTACAACCCATAACTGTTCCAAAGCTGGGTACGGGTCTCCACTCACAATGTGAGGGGTATAGGCCATAGTCTACCACGTTGGCCAAGTGCGGATTTGCGGACTTCACACACCTTTGAGGACATTATGGATAACTCTCAGGAGTGCAGGTTTCCTCACGATGTTTTCCTTCACCGAAGCAAGTGATAATTAAATTGTAATATGAACACAATTTTTGAAAATTAAGATGTGCGTGCGGCGTTTGAACCCGGCCCCCCCGGTTCGGGAGTACAACGTTTAACCACACGGCTATCTCGAAATTAATAATTTTTACGATACTAACGTCACTCGATTCTTTTGCCTTCCTGGAACCCCTCCACTAATACTGAAACTTTATGTTATGGTATTAAAGTTCTAATTGACTTTTAAGTATTATTACGAATCATTTGTATGGAATATAGAAAAGTGTTGTTTTTAGAATTTGTCAGGCAATTTCTTAAAATGTTCTCTCCGTAACAACCATCTTCGTACTTTCAGGAATATCATAAAAAAAGAATTAACGGAATCGGTTCAGTTGTTCTCGAGATAGCTGTCCCGGCGAACTTCGTACCACCTAACAGTCGATTCTTTATTTTTTTTAAATACCTACTTATTCTGCTATTCGGGACACCGGGTCAGCTACAGTAGCGGCACGAAATGCCCCCTTTGACACATTAAAATAGTGTCGTGATATAATTATGTTAATTTAGTATCGAAAAATATGTTCAAGTGCGAGTTGATCCATCGATAAATTTTTGGAGTAATAAGTAGTAACTACCTAATTAAAACTTCATTAAAAGAATATATAAATGTATAGTTAATGTATCACAATGGTTAGATATATTTAAGGTCTCCTCGGCTTTGAGGGGAGACCCATGCTCAGTAGTGAGCCTTTTTGGGTTGATGATTTATTTTATAGGTTATTTAATTTATGTAATTGACTTACTTACTTTATTTAAGATGGCACTGTAGTTTATTCATTGACATATTACTATGGACGTAGGGTCCGCGCTAAAAAATGTCCGAGCCAACACAGCAACAAAACGCAAGAAGAACAACAATGCCGCGTTAGTCACTTTTTGACCGTGCTGACAACTACACATCAACGATGCCGTATTGTGTTTTGAAATCGTGCAAAGACTACGCTAGTAAAGTGAATAAAGACGATGGTATATCATAATTTCGGTAAGTAGACTATTGTTTTATCTTTTAAATTATTGTATTGCTACTAAAACACGCTATTTTATTTTAAATTGAATTTATTTCAAAAACTAATTGCAGAATCAGTCAAAATAATCAAAAATATATCTTTGTCTTTGTCTTCTCACCATTCAGGCTATATAGTCAGAAAGAGACAAATATATCAGTTACTTTTGTTTAGATTATTTTGCACTATGTCATTATGGCGTGTAGTGTAATCGTTGTGTCATAAGGTGCCATTGACGTATGTGTTTGATACAATCGAAATAAAACCGTGATTTAATGAATTTAGTGTTTAAATTACCTTGCTAACATTCCTATTCTTTCTTGTAATGTCAAACTGGGACATTATTTTCGCGATTTTAGTAGGAGACCCTATGTCTATAGTATTTATGTCAATGATTTTATTAGTAAAAACGTGACAGTTCTACTTTATATAGTTGTAGTGTTGTGAAATAAGTACCTAATGATATCGATCGCATATATTTATTATATTAAATTCATCAGATTTTGATTAAAATAAATGAATAAAGATTACCTGTCATTATCATTATTTCGTTTTATTGTCGAGTGCCTACCTATACCTACTTATTTTACAACAGCTTCGAAAATTTTGAAGAATTTAGCATTATCAATCAAGAATAAATACGTGTAACATCTTGTAATGAAATATATTAATATAATATTAGTTAATACATTTGTACAAAAGTTTCCGGCTGTAGTTTAGTTTCTTACATTTTGTAAAAAAAAACGGGTCTATTATCGTGTTACGTTTATCGATATAGCTCCATCCCTATCAGTTTCTCCGAATCTGATATAACCTTGTACGTGTGTAAACGTCATATTTTTATCAAATAATGCATACATAATGTAAAAAAGACGCTCGTTCAAGTTTTCACAGGAGCTGTCATCGAGAAAATAAAGAAATGGAAATATTATAATGGTCTAAGAGCTAGCAACGTTTTCGAGAGACCATTTCAGGTAAGCTAGTTTTGAGATATGGTATCTCTCTCACTCTCCCGGACATCATACGGGAGGTCTGGCTGTCTAATTGTACAAAATAAATTATCATTTTGATACCATTAATCCACAAAATAATTCAATGGTTTTTAGTAATTTCTCTGACATTTATTTGATAACTATTTCTAGACCACGCAAAATGATACCACAACATTTTTCACTTTTGGATCGGTCTGACTGAAGTTTAACAATTGATTTATTGTCTGGCAAATAAATTTTGGGGTTTTAGATAATTAAATAACAACATACAATAATTTGAAAAAAATATTTTATAGCAATAATAGATTAATGTTGCAAAAAGTTCAATTAAAAAAAAGATAAGAAACCTTCTTAAAATGATTTGAAAAATTGATATTTTACTTGTACAGATACGATGCGCACTGATGAACGCAACGTCTACCACCAGCCAGACCGTCAGTATGACGTCCAGGAGAGTGAGAGAGATAACATAATATCTAAAAACTGGCCTACCTCAAATTCTTGTTTTTCCAACGTTGTTAGCTCTCGTACCACTCGTGTCTTGTGTATCATGTCAGTCAATTGTTTTGCTTTCATGAAATCCCTTCACTGACACTTAAACTTTATGCTATGGTATTAAAGTTCAAATTGACTTTTAAGTATTATTACGAATCTTTTGTATGGGAATATAGAAAAGTGTTGTTTTTTTACTTTTTTAGGCATTTTTTTAAATTTTTCTCTCCGTATTAACCATCTTCGTACTTTAAGGAATATCATAAAAAAAGAATTAGCGAAATCGGTTCAGCCGTTCTGGAGATCTGCTCTTAGCAACAAAATCAGCGATTCATTTTTATATATAAGATTTTCTCCATCGATTTAGAATTCTAGATAATTCAGCCCATATTTAGACAAAGTCAATAAAAACAAAAGTCTTATTTTAACAAACAATGAAAATTGGTAACCAACCCGTTTAAATTCTCCCACGGGCGAACATTGCCTTTCTCGCAGCAAATCTAAAGTAATTAGCTCCAGGAATCTTTTAATAGTCGTAAAAAGCGCTATTCTTCGAATGTTTCTTTCAAAAGGTCCTAAACATTATGGTGGCGATCGTAAGTTAAGAAATTTACAGACCGACCCCTTATTATACTGCTAGCGATAAAATAGTAAAATAAATAAATCAAAATCAATATATTTTTATTATATAAATCTCTTGCGTTACTGGGTGACTGACAGACAACGCACAGCCGAAACTACTCAACGCAACAAGCTGAAACTTGGCATATAATATTCCTTGGGGAGTGCAGGGGAGCACTAAGAGAATATTTTCGGAAATTCCCCCCTAAGAGGATAAAAAGGGGATAAACTGAAACTTTGTATTGCTTCAATGGATTCACTTGAAACTTTGTTTTCTGGGTTCCTCAACTGACGCCAGTGAACACTAAAAAAGGGTTTTTTTTGGAAATTTGCAGGCGCAGCCACGGGGGAAAGCTTGTAGTTTATGAACTAAAACACGCTTTTATACCGCCAATCCTGAACATCCTCGTAGCACCAAGTCATTCTTGTCATGCAAAATTTCAAGTCCGTAAAGTAAGAGGAAGTAGTTCTAATTCAGCTTGCAAGATTAGCCCTGATTGTTATGTTTGTGATGTTTGTGTTGATTAGATTAACATACAAAACATACATACATACATATAAACATACATACAAACATTGCAAGTTCAATAAAAGCTTTTGTATAGTAAATTAGTACCTTCCTAAACTAAGCTACGAAAATAATACTAGCAAGTATAATATTATGAAGACCTTTACTGTTTAACTTTATATAAAATACATTTGTGATGGAGATAAAGTTATCCCGTAGGCTGGTACCTAACCGTAGGCTGGTAACCTCGTAGTGGGTTTCAACTTATATCTTAGTCGAATGCATACATCAAATAACATAAGTGCCTACAGCAGAGAACATGTATCACAACATAAATCGCACCTACGAGCCAAGGTTAATAAACAGACAATAGTATGCCTTGGAATATTTTTTGCTAGATCATTCTACAATACATTGCTAATTTTGATGCGGGGTAAGTTGATTCATAGCTTGAATTTGTGTGTTATTCAGATTTTAGGGCAAGCGACTGAAAAAAAATATCGCGTATCGCTTATTTGCTAGTAGGCTACTTACAGCGGCTACTACAAAGGGCTGACGAGAAAAAACTTGAAAGTTCAGCTGCCTTAGGCGACTCGGTGAGGAAAGATAGTTAAGTGGATAAGGAAACATGACATGCACCAGTGGTGGGGCTCAAGTCTGTTTATAAATACTTCAATTCGTTTTGTCAGAATAGTTTGACACAATTCGTATACCAAATGTGTTAAAATGTGTTGAACTATTTTGACACGACGCAATTTAAGCATTTATAAATTAGCAGACTGACCCCTGCTCTTAAATCTGGTATAACTGTATTGACAGGTGTGTGTGTGTGTGTGTGTGTGTTTTTGAAACTTTTGAAATAAACTCAAAGACTTATCAACAACTAAAGCAATCGATTATTATGGAATAGTATTAATTTAATGTTTTTGACTTCCGGTTTAAATGGTGTCTTTTAGAACTACCGGAACATTATGACAAAATTATCTAGAATAAATTTAATTATGATTTTGGTGTCTAGTTCAAATTTGACTTCCGATAAAAATATTGCATAAATATATTTTTACTTCCTACTTCCGTCAGAAAAGAGGTTAGAAATAGAACGAATCGTTTCGAGTGAACTTTTGGATTAAATGCAGTCGATTTACTTTACCTTTAGTTTTGCCTTACAAAAGTATGATATTTTTCATGTGCCCTATACATGCCCGCCGATGAAAGGTAGAGCTCAATATAATTATTATAATGTTTGCCAGTAGCAGTCGTCTTAAAGGTCCAATAAAAGTAAGCAAAGTAGTTTCCATAAATTTTAGTTTATAATCGTACAAAAAGCTGTTTGCATACTGCTAACCGCAAATTAGGCGGACTTCGGACTTGGTTTAAGATACTAATATCTTGATGATTAACCGCAGACGTTACAACCGAACCCTAAATCATGTACCTACTGGACGTCGATCAAGCTTCACGATTTTGTCGGACATGTCGATACGTGAGCCAGAAGACATAGATTTTATTGAAGCGCCAAGTTTTAAGAATATAAAATATTAAAATATGTCAGGTAATTCACGAAAAATACCTAATTCAAGGTAGGTATAAATAAGCAGATATATGTAATATATAACACCTTCCTGCCTACTGTTACAGGGTAAAATCTGTACATTGGATATTTTTGGGCAAAATTTAATGTAGATAACCTTTATTTAGAGCAATTTTTTTTTAATTCTTGTCTGTCTGTCGGTATGCGCGAAAACCACATATCACGCGAAAGCTACTGAACAGATTTAGATGGTACTTTGTATATTTATAACTTTTACCACGGGTGAGGGCTTAGGATACATTTCCACTTGGAAAACGGATTTGTTTAACAACAGATTAAAATTAGTATGGAGAGTTTATGGAAAGGTTAGTAATTATTGTTTTGGCAGTAGATAATTAACTTAAGTACGTTAGCTGCACCTTAAGGTCACTTATCAAATACTATTAGGGCTATTTGATAAATAGTCAAACCAAACGTTGATATTTTGCGGTAACGGTAACCACTGGTAAACCAATACATTCCGGACATTATCACAATACGAGTAGACACTACAAAAGAAGTACGAGGCAAAATATAATAAACAAGATTATTATGCAATGTAAGAAAGGGAAGGAACTCATTAAGGCGTATCATTATCGGTCCACTTTGACATTTGCGGTCTCTTCTAGGTTAGCGTACGGCCATGTTAGGGTTTAACGACCGGCTGGGCCGGTCAAAACCGATTTAATTGAAACGCCATAAACGGAACCCCGCACCTGCGTGGACGAAGAGTAACTAACATGCGGAGGTCGAGTTTTACACAAAGAAATCTTTAGTTGATGATTAAATTATTTTAATAAATTATATCTAATTTTTATTTCTGGACATTTCGATACATACGTATACTACGTTGCCTGTGCTCTACATTGGACCTTTAATGGTCATCTTTGTCAATGGATCTTTAAGACTGTCACGTCACGTCACGAGTGTCACGTTCACGACTCATTGGAAAGTATGACATACGTACGATGATGTACCTAAGACGGACGACTGCAGCAAGTATCCGGCGAATGAAAAGTCAAGATCCATCAAAAGGCGTCAAATACATTTTACTAATAATACAGTTGACCTTCAAAGGCTAATTGATAAACTAGATCAAGGATTTCCGTATGTATCTGGACTCAAGATCCATCAAGAGGCGTCAAATACATTTTGCTAATAATACAGTTGACCTTCAAAGGCTAATTGATAAGCTAGATGTCACAAGGATTTCCGTATGTATCTGGACTCAAGATCCATCAAAAGGCGTCAAATACATTTTACTAACAATACAGTTGACCTTCAAAGGCTAATTGATAACTTGGATGACACAAGGATTTCCTTGCTAAAAAGTTTATCAATAAACTGGATGACTCAAGCAAGCCCGTAACCAGATTTCCTAGCTACGCGCTGCCGTTAAAATTATGTATGGCGCATTTACTGATGATAATGACGATGATGGTGATGATTTGTGATGATGTGTTCGACTGACTGAGTGTGTTCAATGCTCAAACTTTCTTGGTGACGGAACCTTTCTGAAAAAATGAATATTTCATGACGGCGTCCCAAAATATTTAAAGTTATATGGTTATATGGTTTATTACTACTCTTTTAGTTGTTTTTTTAGTTTAACGGCAGAACCTCCGAAGCGCGGAAACGTTCAAGACATTTGTTCAACTATTGATCCCGCCCCCTGTTATTTAACTCGGTCGATCACTTAGGATCGACGTAAGCCGCCCACGTCGGTAGCCGACGCCGATCTATTAGCCCTACTTTTGGGATTTTGGTCAGAAGTAACTAAAACATGTTTCAATGTTTTTCGAAAATCAACTTCTATCGGGGAAGAAATAGTTAGTGTAATATAATATAGTAACTGTTGTAGTGGAATAAGTACTGCAAGTCGTACAATACTCGAGGTACTTGAGGTTAATTGTGTTCGTGATTTTCCCACACATTTGCATAAAAGCGGTGTTGAACCGTTGAAATGTCGGCGCATGTGTTTAGGAATAGTAGGTGTTCGTAGATAATTATGTTCAACTTGAGGTGAGATATGCATGAGAAACAATAAGAATACGTATTTTCTCACGATATCCAAACATCTTTGTTTAGAAAATTCTAGTACAATACTATTATTTTCTCTAGATATTATGTAATCTATAGATTAACAGAAGAGCTATCTCATTGTCCCTATGTCATTGTGTCATTATCTATGACATTGTCATTAGAATAAAATATTGGGCTGTGGCAGTGTTCTCCTCTCACAATGTGCTGGGTACAGGCCATAGTCCATCATGTTGGTCAAGTGCCCATTGCAGACTTCTCCATAATGTTCTTAAAGGTTAAGAACATTATGGAGAACTCCCAGGTGTACAGGTTATTTCATGATGTTTTGCTTCACTCAAGCAAGTGATAAATTAATTTGTAATGCAAATTCTGTTCGGGAGTCCAACAAAGCCACTTTGATATCAGTGCTGTCATCAATTTCGTTTCATAATCTAAAAATATCCATTTAAGAATACACCTAATTAATTTTTCATTCAGAGTATTCGTATGAAATAAAATTTTACATACATTATCGTACATAGGTTATTGATATGAACTAAGTAAAGAAACAGACAATATAAATAGATTTTGTTTTATGATGCTTATAGACTCGAGGCGTATATTTGTGTCTAATAATAATGGACGCAGCGCGTGAAATTGGGCCGTGATAAGTCAGTACATGCATTTGATAAGTATTTGCAACGATTAAATGTATGTTATTACTATGTTATGTTATTATAACCCAGTGGCGTAGCGTGTCTTAGACGTGCTTTGTATCAAAATTCGTTGGCCCAAATGATTTTTTCCCGCCATGTATTGTCAATGACTTATTATGAGATTCTAGATAATATTTTACGAATTTTAATAAACATGCCAACCTCAATCATATTATTTTAATTACCTATTAATCTATCACTGCTAACTTTGTTTCTATGTTTTGTGCTGCTAACAATATTATGTAATAAGGTTTGAAAGAGTTAAAACATGAAAAAATATGTTTTTCTGTTAGTATTTGAAGCAACAGTTGTCCTATTTCTCACCTACAAGTGACAGCGGAGTGAGCAATTCATGTTTACGACGCCAACGCACAGGTGTTGTAACTGATCGGTACGTACACCGCAAAGAACAACACTTACCTCAATACATTCACACGTAACATTCGCACTTTCTTATAATTAACTAGCCGCTGTTATTTCCCATCGGCAAGATCATAGTCTATGTGACTTTTCTCAAATTAGTTTCTTAGTAATAGTCGTAGTAAGTCGTAATTTACATATTTAGTCGTAGCACAAAGTAGGTAGGTCGTAGTAAGCTTCTTGCTGCTCCTGCCAAGACCACTCATGGTAAGTAATAGTTGAAGCGATGGCGTAGTTTGACTTTAGAAAAGTGTTTGTAAAAATCGACTTAAATTTCATTTCATAAGCAATGTGTTTATAAAAAACAACAACTAAATATTTCCTTTTATTTATTTTCATACACAATTATTGTTCAAAAGTTCATGCTGCTAGAGATTAAATCTGGGCGTTCTTTGTAAGTACTAAGAATTTTATTTCATAGGCATTATACAATGATTTTGCTAATTGAATGAAATGAAAATAATATTGTGACTGCCTGCATTTTATAGAGGACGTGGACCCATTGTCTCGTCCATTTGTCAGCAGTAAACGAGCAGCGAAGTAGGTTTGGACTATAGGATGGATATACCGTTAAACAAAAACAAATATTGAGTAACTAACTTCAACACATACCATTATACATACTATATTATTGTCCCCATTACAACTTTATTGGCATAGACTTAATAAACACAGAAAACAAATGATTATACGTATTAGAGTTTTTATTTTATACACAAGAGTTATCGCATGCAATTAATATTTCAATCAACTATCAACTTGGTGATAAACTGTATAGCGTCAATAACCAGAATGTCATTGTAAAGGCTTACGTCACACCTCTAGCGAGTAGCGAAATACGAAATGTATAATATCGATGATGATGACATTTCCACTGTTTATGGCCAGTTTGCTATTAGAAAAGTACTTGTGGATAATAATTTGAGTGGAACTTGGCTGGAGTGGAGTGGAGGAGTGGAATTTTAGTTACCTACTTATATTTTTTTCTTATTATGTCCTATAGACCTGTTCTGACCGCGTAATTGAACCCGCCAACCTACCGCAACAAATGGTGCCGAACCCGGAAATTTGTCGTTTATAGTTTACGCTAGGACGATCGAACACACAGATTTAAATAATCAGTCAGCAATCAAAGCCGTATGCAGTCTTCCTACATTGCAGTACAAGGAAGCTGTACTCATTTTTACATTCATAAAAAGTGTTGCCAACCGTACATTATCTTGGTTAATACATTAAAGTCAAGCCTGTGTTCAGGCTCAGTGAATTATATACTGTTTTAATGTAATTTAAGTACTAATTGGATACGTAACTTGGTGATTGGTTCAATGTAATTTCATTTAACCTCAATCATAACCACAACCCGGTTTGTGTCATTCATATGCATGGCTAATCTAGATCCATGTTGTTGGCAACATGGCAACCAACAATAAATGCGTGTTAAGAAAATAAATTAAAGATTTTATAAAAAAATATTCGTAGACGCTTATTTTATCATAATGTATAAAAGTCCAAACATTGCCTTGTGTTTTTATTCATTTAATTGATCTAGTTATTATTTTATGATATTATGTTTATTTTTTAACTTTGACTCCGACTCTGTTGAACTTTAACGTTTAATTTTAACTTACAGTATAGGTATGTATGCCTACTCAACTCTACAGCTGTACTTTGTTTTTACTGTGGTAAATTCTTTTGCTTTTGATAATTGGTATTTCCTGTCAATGTAAGAGCAGATTTAAATTATATCAATTCACACGTAATGTTATAAAGAATATTTAATTTAATTTTAATAAAAAATTAAATTAGATGTTATTATTTCGTTGATATGTATTATTATTTTTATGTTAATGCTTTAATATTATAAATTATTCGCTGGATAATTCCAGCAATCTTTGCAGCTTCGATTACGAAGTAAAAAATAATTTGCAATTGGTATAAGACAATGAAATGTAACCAAATATTTGAAATGGATAAATGATAACAAACATAAAAATGGTATGGTCGTTCATAATGTTATGAAAGGCGTAGTTTAGAAACTATGAAACGATTTAATAAAGCAATATAAAATTTTGATAGAGAGTGAAACAGTATACCTACTCGTAATTGTGAATTACCAAGAAATATAAAGAAATGTCTACTAATGAATGGGTTCGAAAATACAGGTGAAAATTATTATATAGGTATCTAAATGAGGTGAAGCAATTAAAATATTTAAATTAAGTTCAATTCGTCTAATTTCAAATCTAAGTTACAACATAATTATAGGTACGTACCTACATGTTTCGTTTTCGAGATTAGTATCTAAAATAATTAACAAATTATATTAGACTTTCACCTGCATGTTCACAATTTATTGTATCTAATAATTTGTTGATTATTTAGCTTATTAATCTCGAAAACGAAGCACTTTGTGTAAAGTTCATTTAATCTTTAATTTTATTATTAAGAAATCAGTAGGTACCTAAAATCATTTACCTAATGACTTGAATAATTGACTAAGTACAATTAAGTAATAACCCCAATTTTATCCTTTATAAAGTAAACTTAAATCAGTTTTGTTTCTTCTTGCACTATTATTATTATTATTTGATATTACTCTTATTATTTTCCATACCATTCATTTAATTAGGTACTTGTATAGGTACCTACTTACATTAGGGTCTAAGAATAAATTGCCAAGCATGCCAAGAAAATCTACAGGTGATTAAGACTACATTTTGTTCCTTTGAACATTGAATCCGTACATTGAATAATATTCAATGTTCCTATGTGTGTATGTCTATACTCGTATATGTATGTGTGAATTCATGTCACGATGTGAGTTTTGTTGATTATCCTGATTAAAATACCCATAATAACAATTTCCTTAACTTAAAATAAAAAATAATACTTCTTTAAATACTCATTTAATTTGAAGGTAAATCCAGGTCCTATTGCAAGACAAATGAAGACATTCGTCAAATATGACAATGGTTGGTTACGCATCTACTGAGTACATAAATAATCCAATATAACTGTTCACACACGCGCGGCACTCGAAAGTTCGTCTACAACTCTACAGACTGCAGGTACAGCATTCACGGCGAGCAGGTCTCTCGACCTTGGTACCTGTACTGCGAATATTTTATTTGCTCATTTTGTTATCCTTTTTTCCGCAAGCCTACAATTTAGTATTTAACTCAAAACGGTTCTTGTTTTGTAAACATAACAACGCCCTTATTATCTGTATCTTATGTCCTCAACCGCAAATACTTTATTCCGCTCCGATAGCAGCGTTTTCTTCTCGAAGCGATAACGGCTTGTAGGTATACCGATTCGTTTAGGGTTTGAACAATAAACTTGTTGTTATAGGATTCTAGGGCATCCTGATTAAGACGTGCACGTCAACCGATGCATTTTAATGTGGAGATGATAATGAGCGGCGGGCATTGAACGCTGCATTATCCTCCGGAGGGCAATAGGTGACGCGATATGATAGCCAGAACCAGGGCTCTTGCAAGTGCGGTCGAGGCCGGGAGCTCGGGAGAGGTGGTAGCCGCTCGCATGCCACACTCAGTGTACAATC
The DNA here is from genome assembly GCA_905404295.2 of Ochlodes sylvanus. Classification (NCBI taxonomy): domain Eukaryota; kingdom Metazoa; phylum Arthropoda; class Insecta; order Lepidoptera; family Hesperiidae; genus Ochlodes; species Ochlodes sylvanus. Next base: position 4,059,177 of record FR990131.1, on the reverse strand, counting down.
GCGCGCCTCAAGTGTTGCGCGCACGCACCGCTCGCTGCAGCCGAGCCGTTGCGCACCTATCGAACCGATCGCCTTATCGATACACCTTGCATCCGATCGCCGCTCGGAATTCCGCACGGCGATGATACATCTCGTCCAAACACGCAAATGTTTGCCCAAATGGGAACTATAAACAAGTGCACGTGATGCTTCCGTAATTAGTGAGTGACGACAGTAGTGATAGTAGACGGAACGGCGTTGCAAATGGACCCGACCCGTGTGAGGAGTAGTGTCCGAGGAGATAACGTGATGTGACAACGATACGTGTCGGAGTGCAAGTGGAATAGCTTTGTGAAAGTGTGCAGCGAGCGTGAGTGAGGAGACGGCAGCCGGCGCGGCCGGCGCCCCGTCACAATGTTGAACTGCACAGATCTGGAATGTATCCTGCATCACCACCACTACTATGCGCACCTACATCACATACACCACCTGCAAAAGGCGCAGGAATCAGGTATGGTAGTACCAGTAGTATCGAATAAACGTGAGCGAGAATACACTAACAATCGACGAAAGAGCGATCCAAAAACAAATGTAGGTACAATGAAACGGTATATCAAACATCAAATAAAAGTTGTTAATGATAACAGAACAAGAGACGCGTCACTCGAATCCTTGATATGATTAGCAGAAACAATTGAATTTAGGCAGTGACGAAATGAAGACAGTTATTTTACTATACGGCCTACCACCGTACGCGACAGACTTGACCTTTATGAGCAATGAAAACGTGTATTTAAGTATTGTGTTAGAAACGCTAATGGACTGAAATACAACGTTAACAGGTGTTAGGAACAGTCGCGAGAGATCACGCAATATGCCGGCTTGACGCGGCGTTTTCTCTCGAAACACCGGCGTCCGCCGGACTGGCCTGGCGATATGCGAAATGGATGTATTTGTTCAAGCGAATTTTAATACTGCTTGTTTTCTCTTTTTGCACATGTCAGCCATTCAAAAACCACCAAGTTTCAATGTCACTTACGAATATTTAAATACAGCTCGAGTCAAAAGATTCAGAACTGTGGAATTATCCTTTATTAATTATCATATGAATTAAATGTGTATTATTAACTGCCATAACTCACAATAGTTATTTGCAGCTGTGTAAACAACTGCCGTCTTTTCTGTAAATATTGTTAGGCACCTTATAAAAATTTAACATCACCGTGTTTGGTATTTTAGCTCCTCACTAAGAGCTGTAGAAAGACTGGAGATTTCTTGTTTTAAAATAAGCGTTTATAACTGAGGAAGCCATTTTTCTGATCTACGCTTTAGGTATTTTAATTAATTCAGCATCTTCTTCTACTGATTATAAACTGGTGTTATTTGTTGGATGATCCGAATCATATTGGAATTGCAAATACTTAATGGACTCAGTTGAGTTAAATCGTTAGCTTCATTTAAACCTGTATTCATCAACTCATCAAATACTTGTTGATAAAAGTAGGTATGTTTTGTATATTTATACTTTAATTTATTTCTTGAAAGATAACTTAAGAAGCATCTTGCAGATTTATCTGCATAAGCAATATTAATTGCAGTCTTTTGATACACTTCTTGTGATAAAACACAAATATTATTATAATTAAAATAGCTACTTATACATACACTTCTTAAACTTAACCTTTCTTAAAATTCCTGAAAACTAATGACACGACTATGAATAATCGCAGAGAATAGACTAAATATTGATGAACGCCAAAATCTCTACCACAATTTAAACAACAACAACAAACATTTTTACTATGAACGCAAAGTGAAGTCATCTAATTCAATCCATTTAGCATCAAATCTGTATTCATTAGATCTAGTTTCATTTTCTCCGAATGCATTTTATAATTGACAATCGTGTCCAAATGAAAATATGTTTTTAACTGATTCACTATATTCATTGGAATGGAACAATGATGATTGCGCCCCGCATTGTTACGACGTCATAAGTATGCGTAAACTAAACATGCTTCGTATAAAAACTTCGGACACTCTTTTGGTTGCAATAAATATTTACAGGGATATTAAGTTAAGAGAATCTATATCTATACATATAATAAAAAAATTAATGCTGTCTCTACATTCAAGATACATAATATGAGAAAAACTACTATTGGCGACCTTTGCAAATGCCTATCTATTTTTGTCTGTCTATCTATGCATTTTACGCGATAATCTTACTGAATTTCCGATTTTGGTACGCTTTTCACTAATGGATTGTGGTAAGCTTCTCTTAAAATTTCGTGTTATTTCGATAAGTCCATAAATAAAAAAGTTATGTTAGTGTAAATAATGACGTATAGCAATTTTCGAGGGTGGGTACTATGGGACAGGTTGAGAATAGAATTGTCCTTCCTATTCATTATTTTGTTTTGTATTCACTGATTCTTATCACTAGATATAAATTTTAAAATTTCATTTACACATTCTCGTTTTTGTAATATCCTTCAAATCAATTTGTATTACTCATTATGTGAGAATGACTATTTTAACATTGCTATTTTAAATTTTTAAATTGATGCATTTATTTCGTAGCAAAAACTCATTACAAAACATATTCTAATATCACGATGCCAATTGCCAACTGATAGGGATAAAAATTTTGATTTATTTGTTCAATACAAGTTCGACGTCATTGCTGCATTATCAATTCAAACATCCATTATTTGCGCATACCATTTTTTTAATTTTGTTGTTTGCAAACATTATCTTTATTTATAGATAACATTAAATTTCAGCTTGTGATGCTAAAAGGCTGAAAAGGTCTATTTGCACTAAGTGTCATTTAAAAGGACGAGTCCAAAGTCAATACCAAAAGGTCTGTCCTAAGCAAATAGGTATATTACTCGATGTATGTACATCGAGTAATATACTTCATCGCAATCCATAACTGTTCCACTGCTGGGCTATGCTCGGGGTCTCCACTCGCAATATAACAGGTACAGGCTATAGTCCACCATGCTGGCCATAGACTGGCAGATTTTACACATCTTTTTTTACAGAAGCAGGTGATAAATGATATTTAGTTTCTAATGAGTATATAATTTTTGAAAATTACAAGTACGAGCAGGATTCAAATCCATGCCCCAGGTTGGGGTGTTCAACGTTCACACCATTCGGCTATCACTGCAGGAGCAAAATCGAAATCGAATCGAATCGGGTGATTCCAAATGATTAGTCAAGTCGACTCGACTAGCTTTTCTGGTGAACATGGATTGCAGGAAGTCTAAAGTTACTCCAACGAATTAGCGATCCACCGTAGGTCTAGTCTCTTCTCGTCATAACGATGGCATAGAGCGTACTCCACCAAGCTTCTCTAATACGTACTGGTGAAGGGTTAATCTAGTAATATGGCGAAAGAACGTGAATGACTAATGGCCATTTTCAATATCCTATCTACATCGATAATCCACAGTGATGCCTAGTTATTTTCAAAAATTCACATGGATACAATAAATTGATGATAAAATTGTTATTACTTTATTTGTAAACTTATACTGAAATTATGATGAGTATTTGATTCGATTTGACATAACCGTAGCCTAGTTGGTAGTGACCCTGCCTGGGAAGCGAGGGTTCCTGGGTTCGATTCCCGGCCGGGGCAGATGTTTATGTGACAGATAAAAATGGAATTTTCAACACAAAAATAATTTTTAAATGCGAACATGTAGTTCCTGAGATTACCTCGTTCAAACAAACAAACACTTCAGCTGTATAATATGTATTAGTATAAACTCTTGGTTTCTAATATACCTACCTACCTATTGCTATTCTTCTTTGGGCCATTACCAAATAAAATTGTATTATGAATCCCTCAAATGGTCATAATAAATAATAATGCATTCGTCTTTATTTCATCAATACGTTACGTTACTTACTCAACACTTTACGTAAGTTTACAATGAAGATTATATTTATTTTCATTGGAGTTGTTAATAAGATTGTAATAATTAAATATTAAGCAATATCATATTAATGTAAATTTAACAATTTTAATGAATATGAGTAAGTTTTATTTTTGCTTTTTTGGGATTGTTTTATATATTTATACAATTAATAAGAGTTTAAATTTTCAAAAAGAAAAAGCCTTATAAAATTAGAAGGCGAATTTAGTCATGCTCTTTAAAATTCAATCATGAACTTATTGAGTAACATTTTAATTTAATTAATAATTTCACTTCAAAATTGCTATAAAATAAACAGTAGGTATAATAATAATCGTATAAACAAATTGGCAGTGGATCAGTTTGGGGGATCAGACCGGACTAACTTTACTGTAAATTTGCTTACGTAAGTGTAATACTCGTATATCCCAATAAGCTTTATCATAATTGCTTCTTAATTACCGTGGGTGGTAATTATAACTTTCTGCTATTAATTAAATATAACAAAACACGCGATAACCTCAGAGATAGCTCATAATAATATAATATTGCGGACCTCTTCTTATTATAAAAGTACTTTAGGATAAGTTACTCATCTTGGAGCCAAAGACAATGCAATTCCACAAGGGACTTGTGGAATTGCAATTGTAGAGCAGGAAACCGCATCGGATTAGTGTTGAGTTAGTTGTTAGTAATTAAGATCCTTGTTGTGAAGGTCATTAGGCTCTACCACCCAGCTTAAGTGTCACCTTCGTGTAAGCAGTGATTACCGAGTGGTTTAAATGTTCGACTTTGGAGAAGATCCTGCACGTCTCCTGCACCTCTAATTTTCAAAAATGACGTGCATACTCGTATTGGAATTTGAATATCACTTTCGGTGACGGAACATCGTGAGGAAACCTGCACACCCGAGAGTTCACCATAATGCTCTTAAAGGTGGGTGAGTTTTGCCAATCCGCAATTGGCTATCGTGGTGGAATATGGCGTATTTCTCACACTGTTAGAGGAGATCCGAGCTCAGCAGCGGGACAGTTATGGATTTCAATGATGATGATGAACCTGATGAATGAAAATTTGTATGTGAGTGTGTGTACCTACTCTATAACTCTCGCTCTCTGTTTGGCTGTCTGTCTGTGTACGTTTGTATGTTCCCAAACTGGGTACTGTGTTAGTAAGTTATAAGCGTTTTCCCCAATATAAAAAATTTCGTTTTGCTGGGAACGCGTCATCAAGTAAAATACACCTCCGACTTTATAATATTATCTCATGTTCAATGTTTTAAGTAATATCTTAAATTAGGTCAGAAAATATTAAATATACGTTTTATTAACACGTTGACCTACTAAAAATCCAGCGTGACAATAAAAACTGTGTTTATAATTTTTTAAGTTATATTTTATATATTCAGTGAGTTTTATGTAGCAGTTTATATTTATGGTTTTGTAATAAGCTAGTGGTCGTCTAGTGATTGAAATTTAACTGTTTCATTTGGTAAAGGTTAATCTTTGAGTCCAGTCCAAGCTGATCTCGCCTGCTGGTGGTGCACTCTGCTGGACAACGGATAGGGTTTCTTTATTTTTGCTTATGTCGGCTAGGTATTAACACGAAAAAAAGTCAGTTTTAAAAATATAGAAATCCTGTTTCACGTAAACAATGCAGGCAGGGTCACTACCAACGACTCCGTAGTCTTGTTGGTTGTGACCCTGCGAAGCGAGGGGTCCCGGGTTCGATTCCCGGCCGGGGAAAATGTTTGTTCGGGTCATGGGTGTTAGTGATGTGTAATTTGTGTTGCCATGCCAGTCACGCCACCCGCGACACAAGGTATCCTAGTGCGGGGGTATAAGTGTGTTTTAACGTTTAGCGTTTTAATGCTGAGTAGATTTCATAATGACAATAGATTTTGGATACAAATATGGAGTTGTTTATTATGGCTCGAATGATAAAGCGTTGCGACTATCATATGTCAACTCCGCCTTTCACATGTCCATCGGCTGATAAAGGCATTTCAGCACAGAACATAAGTTCCCGGCGTTTCTAACACTGAATACTATCTACAATAGTGGTCGTTGCTTAATTTTATGTTTTTAACTATGATAAGATTACATTTTTTGCTAATATTTATTATTTTATTAACGTTTTGACAATATGTAGGTAAATGAATAATTATCTTTTCGCTTTTTGGCAAATTCACCTATATCACTTTTAGGTGTTTTTAATAACGTGCGGATTTCATCAGGCACGCGGGATTGCCCCGCATGCGGGATATTACGTATCTTTACTAAGTCGTAACTACGTATAATATTACGTATATTACATATACCTACCTACTTCGTAAACTAACTCGTAACTTGTCTTCGTTTGGGATTTATGACTTCTACAACAAATCACTTTATGAACAGTAGTAATATTAAAACACGTAGAATACTACTATGATTTGGTGTTACCATACAATTGTTATGATAGACAACTACATAACTAGCCGTAATATCTAACGAAGAGATTTCAATACCTACTAATAGATAAATGTCTGCTTTACAATCTAAAAGTCAGACTACTTGTTCAAACTAGTTCTGAATAGGAAATGCGTGTGACGCGAAGTAATTACTTTCGGCTCTAGAGTGCAAGTGAATAATCGTAAACTTAAACAAGTTTCTCTTCGATCTAGTATAGTACATTTAACACATTGGCTTTAGAACGATTTGTTACGGTGTTAGCCAAGAGATTGACTTTCTGTAGGTTTCAAATTACGTCATACATATTTGTTTTAACATTTTGCACATTTTTATGTCGCTACTCTGTCCACCCAGTGTGTCTTCAGCTCTACAAAATCTATAGGAGGGTTATGATTTCAGCCCACATTATCACAGTGTTATTTACCATACTCCTCCGAAACAGCTAGACCGATTTTTATGAAATTTTATGTGCATATTCAGTAGGTCTGAGAATCGGCTACTATCTAATTTTCATACCCCTAAGTGATAAGGGTTGTCCACCCTAATTTTTTTTTTCATTTTTTGGACAACTTTTTTTAAGGTTATTTTTTTATGGTGTGGCATAAAAAATTACACATGATCTCAAATTTTCACTTCCCTACCCCCGCCCCTCAAATTTAAATCGCGCTTTTTGTATTTTTGTATGAAAAATATATTATGCCGGAACAACGTTCGCAGGGTCAGTTAGTGGTACTATAGAAATGTTTTGATCGTCCGCTGGTTATAGGTTATGTTCTTACATTAAATTAAAATGACTACTCCTTTTGAATGCTATAACGGATACCGTATGTCCGTAAGCATACTTGCCCCTGGGGCAATCAATATCAAAACAAATCATGGATTGCCCAAATATTGTTAACAAATCGTTAAACGTTTTTATGTAATTCAAACAACAAATGTTCATTTCATGAAACGTGAGCACGAATGAAAAATAACAATCTAAAATGCTTGATGTTTCGATTCTGTGGTCCGATCACGACATGTTATAAATTGTGTCCCTATTAGATTGCTTACAAGATATTAATTTAAAACTTTATATCTGACTACGTAAAAGCACTTTGGAATGTAAGTACCATACATTAAATGAGTAAATAAAACATTACACACACTAATATAAGTTACTTTATTCACACTGCCATACGTTTGTCACTGTCGCAAACCTCGTGCGTTTGAAATTTGTCATGGGGTCATCGTTCATAGAGTCAATGTTAAGTAACCCTTTGAACAGAATGAATTACGGTTGAATTTCGACCGCAGAGCGGGTAACTTGCATTAATAATTTCATATGCCTATACTATACTATACATATGTGGAAATAAAATGACAAATTTTTGTGTCTCCTCCTTGTTTACAGAATTTTACGTAAAAAAGTTAATGTTATTATCTCAACTCACTCTCGACGCCAGCGCCACGACTTTTTAAATATACGCTCTATCTCTTTTCCTTGTAAATCTATGTTTAAACTGGAGATACATATTTTGCAACTGCTCACGTCAGGGCGGTGTCAAACGGCTTAGTACTTGCTGTAATACACTGCCATTGTCCGACGGCGTTTCATAATAAAACATTCATTTATGTACTGTCACTTACTCTCGATTGCAGAGATCTTCGCCATTGAGCGATGAAGAATATTGCGTCCAATTTTACAAATAGTTTGAATCTGTCTGGCATAAAATATGGTTCTAATCCTACTAGATTGTCATTTCATCGGTGACACAAAATCAGTCTCAGTACTGACTGATGCACCGACCAGACTGACGTGATGATTATAACTTTTTATAGTATGAATTACTTACATTTGGTTATTAATGTGAATATTGTGAATCATGAACTAAGTTTTGCCTGTTTTTTTACAAATATATTAGATTTGTTGCCACACTTTGATTGTAATAACAATTTATGAGAAGTTTATGAGTTTTCTTACTCATACGATGTTAATAGTTGTCACACAAAAGCCTTGATAAACATTCAAATCTTACATTCAGCGGTTATCACAATTGCATACATCACAATGAACACTATGTAAACTATGATCGTTGATAAATCAAATATTGCAAGATAAATAGTCAAATTATCTTATCTCAACTTGACACACGTGATTGATAAGGTAGAGCAGCTACCTTAGCTAAGCTAAACTGTTAATGGTCTAAAGGCGATTTTTCATCAAAATTTATTTGACCATGATCCATGCAGCTGGGTCGAAGTATCTTTATAATAATAATTAGATCATAACATAATAATTAGGTCTTTAAGAAATTAGATTACGAGAAATATTTAAATAGAAGAGTAATAAGAAATCACATACTTTTATTTCGATGTTCCCATAGAATGTCGACCGATTCGAATTGACTTTTATATTATACAATTTTTATATTAGACATTTTATAGTGTTCAAATGTGGCATTGGTTACTATGGTTGCCGATGTGAATATTTTGATGATCCCACGGGAATCTTTGACTTCAAGCGTTTTTCGTTGACTTATATTTTTATAGTTGCCAAATGACAGCATTGGTTGCTAAGAAGCGTGCGCGGGTTTAGCTAATGAACCTATTAAGAAATGATGGCGAACTAATGCCAGTATCAGACCTTATAATATTAAAGATTATACAGCCTCACATTCTGATTCATTATGATCGCTGTACTTTCAATCCTCTGTTATAAGAAAATATCCGTATGTTTTGATTGGCTTCGACTACGGAAACTGTAAGTATGCCTTAGAAGTAGTGCAATGAGTTTTAACACAGTTTCAAGAATCCACTTCATTTAAATCATTCAAATTAAGACCTTAAAACTTTGGGAATAATGTCGTTTTTCCAATTCATTACTATGGGTCATTTAAACGTATGTATTTGATAAACATTGTATGTACTTTATTACTAACAAAATAAGGTTGACAGTGCAATATCAGTCTCATTTCAGCATAAATAAAATTTATATGAAAGTGTTTAAAAGGGAATTTTATTGCAGTCGTTCTAATAAAATGACTGTTGGCGATGTGTAATTGAAAAATATTTCTCCGATTGCAATGATGTATTAACAAATTATTAATAGTATTTAACAACAAATTAATCTATCTATGAACGTCATTAGTAATTTTGTTTAATTTAATAGAAAGTGCGTTGACTACGTCGAAAAGTAATTATTATAGTGCCATTCTGCCAAAACCTCATTAAATCAGTTAATCCGTTTCTGAGAATAACAGTACAGAAAAACAGACAAAATATCTTTGTACGTGTGTTTATAAATACTAAGACATAGATTTCTCAAAGCGAATCGCGGGAATTTCCAGTTTCTAATACAACCAATGAGGTAAGGATACTGGTTAAACTTTGAGGATAAAATAGGATAAAGTAAGGGGCCAGCACATACAATTATGTTAATCGCGGAAGCTTGTTTTTATCTATTCAATTCAATCAATTTGAATCACCTATTTAATATGTATACCTCTTTAAAATTTTAAACGTTACTTTATAGTAATTCTCTTCCCAGATAAAAGTAGGTTAATCAGAACACGTGCCTGATTTGTATGTATGAATGCATTGCAAGTTGCATAGTATTGTTTGCAAGTGAGAATACATTAAATAAATAAATAACGCTACACATTCCTACCCTACCCCGCACTAGGGTTCTCTGTGTCGTGGGTGGTATGGAAAACACAAATAGCACATCACTAACACCTATGACCCGGGAATAAATCTGCCCCGGCTGGGAATCGAACTCGTCCCGGGTCCTCCCCCCCCCCCCCCCGCTTCCTGGACAGAAACAGTACCAACTAGGCTACAAAGGTTGTGTACCCATCCTATTACCGATTTGACTCTCGTTCTGTGTCGGTCACAGTTGCCCAGCAAGGGTTTTGCTGCAAGCTCGTTTGCTATCTTCAATCCATACAAAATTGTGTAAAGAGCCTTATCACTATATCAGTGTACCATTAAAACCGAGGGCGTGGGTACAGCGGCCATCAACCACCAAGATCACCTGGGGCCATAGCCTCGTCTGTGCTGAATACACCATGAGTGGACAAGATTGGCCTGAACTCAAATATGAATAAATCCCCTTACACCACTCAATGTCCGCCAGTCCGCACTTGGCCAGCGTGGTGGACTATGGCCTGTAGTACCTCTCATATTGTGAGATGAGACCCGTGACCAGCAGTGGGTTGCGATGATGATGATGATGATGATAATAATGACCGGCCCCCCTCATGCAATGTAATCATCACGAACAAACATCTTTAACTAGATGAATGCAACTGTTTGTCTGTTCAAATTACATTAAAGTTCACGCGCACTTGACCCTGTATATGAATTGAAGTCGTTGTAGACTCGAATGAACGTGGGCGGAGCCAAGGTGCTATTATCAAATAACGCTCGATTGTCGCTTTATTGGACGTAATACAGTTCTGCACGCATTGGGGTTTGTTTGAACAATTAGATTATCGCTTTTGATTTCAAAAAGTTTATTTTTTAATGGGTAGCGGCGTTTTAACGCTGTAAGCGTCGTATCAATGTCAGCGTTGACGTCTATTCGCATACTTTAAATAACAACACAATTTACAGTGCAATTTTGTGGCCAGATAAGCAATCTGTAGGTAAATACGACACCCTGACTGCCAGAATAGAATGGGGTCAGCCTAATGGCCGCCCTAATATGGCCAAAATCTTATCAGATTCTGACGTAAGGTTCCGGAAAGATATGATTATTGACTAGCAGAATTTTAGCACAACATCTTTTGTAACTTTGTTATATTGCACCGTTAATAGATTCGAGTTTGTATTTAGCATAAGAAACTGGAAATTTAATGACCGCTCTGCGTTGAAATAAGTTTGAATGTTCTAACAGTGATTTTATTGAAAACAAGTTTCGCGAGCACCGACCAACATTTTATTTTTTCCTACATTTAAAGACAGACTTCCACTGCAAAAGGATAATGAGAGGGATATTGTCGAGCGAAACGGATAGCTGGTTAAAATGGGTTTCATCTGCTAAGTAATAGTTATGGCCGTTTTCATTATTTGCGTTCCACCGCCAGAAATTAATGAGCTCTTTGGCTCTTCTTATCCATGAACTCTTTCTGCAAAGCTTCTTCTTGGCGGAAGCGCTAGTAGGTATGCAGTTTTCTTCTGCAAGTTAAAGAAAGTTCATGCGAAATACGTTGGCGGTTCCACCGCTTTTTGATTTCGTGTTTGTAACTATGAAAATGTAACAACTACCCGAAGATTATAATAATAAATAACTTTTAATAAGTAATGTGAAATAATAAACAAATACTGTAAAATTAAGATTTTAGAAATACTTAACACAGATTAAATAACAGCAGATCTTGAGTTAAATTGATCCGTCACATTTGATCATCATCGACGTTGACATAATAAAATTTGAAGAGAAAATTAATTTCTGGGCCGAGTTCAATTAAACAGACATTTGAAGATACTAATTGGTGCTGAGACTGTAAGTGTAGTTCCCCAGTGTAATAAATTACATTACACCGTAAAGAGATTACGTTCAAACACGGTTAAAGTTTCTTCCATGCCATTTGAACTAAATGGATTACACTTCCTTGTTTCTTATAATCTGTTTTGTTTAGTTTAATTTTATAAGGAGGCTTACAATATCTTAGAATAACAGTGTTTAAAGTAGGTATAATATATAGTGTTTTTATTATAATTACGATACCTGTCAAAGTTGTAATTTAATAATATCACTATCACTACAATTTGGATCGGGATTTCGTGGCCTAACAGGGTCGCACAAATACAATATTTATTTTGTTTTTAACGCTCAACCGCCGCGCATCCACCACGCGTTCGCCGCGCGTCCACCGCGCAGCTAGGTAACTGCTAAGAATCTGTACGTTGTGGACTAGTCAATAAAGTTCAATTTGCTATGCACCAGGAGGGGTTCGCGCAGCCGCGCTACGATCATGCATATGATATAAACGCGTCCTTACGGGTTCTTTACGTCCATTACGTTACGTACGGCATTGATTTATTTGCATCGAGCGAACTGGCCAGTTCCTATTACTATAACTATCAGCAAACAATAAAAAAATCTTGTTTGTTCATTAACATTAATTCAACAATAACAACGCATTAAAAACAGTAACGAACTCAATCATTCAAATAAGCTACTACTTAGAGGTCATTCATAGATTGTTTGATCAATGATCTTAAGTAGGTCATGGGAGTCGATCACACGTGATCCAATCGAATGAATAATGAAATAACGTTAATTAGCTGTTAATTTGTTAAGGAAATTGACATTTACAGTATGCCACCCAAGTATTAGTTTCCTGTATAGTATGGAGTAAACAAGTGAATGATTTTCGATCATCGCACGCCTTTTTTATTTAGGTAATAAAAATAAATTTATCACGTAACATGATATTTTTTTATTTGGCAACATTTTTGGTTTATGAAATAAAATGTGCATTGCGGATATTGCGGTGCATGTGATCGTACTTGTCAGCAAACCAGGATATACCTAAGTTTCTTACATGCGTCCGTACGTACCGTCGCCAAACCATCAGTGCCACTTACTCGTGGTGTTCTGGTTTGGCTTGAGAGCCAGGACTTTCTTCCTTCTCCTTTCTAAGTCGGGAACGCATCGGTGATGCCTTTCGCACGGTAATGGTATCATACAGTATTCCATCTTCATACAAACGGTCGGAACGCGAATCAAACCTACGCGCCTCGGAGTTTAGTACGTACACTAAGTACACAACAGCCACAGAAACTCCATAGGGACGAACGAACGTGTGGGTTTGTAATCAGAAAGCGTGCGTATTACCTACCCACTTACATTCACTACAACTAGAAAGAGCCCTAGCGCGTGGGGCTGTAGGCTTTTATTTCAAGGACAGGGCCGAGTCACACTACTGTATGATACTATTACCGTGCCTTTGAAGGTTGCTAATGTCCATGAACGACACTGCCCACTTACCACCAGGTGGCTCGGCTGCCCGTTTGTATGCTATTTCCATAAAAAAAGGATTATTGCATAACTGTATCTTGAAAATGGTTAGAGACATTAAATTGATTAATAGTATACACAATTACAGAAACAAGTTTTGTCACGGCTATCCTTATAGACACGCGTGACATTTGGGCCATACGCAATATTAATTTACGAAATCTTCCCAAATAAATGTGTAGTATTGCTCAATCAGAAAATAAATGTGCGATTCGAAAGTTGTGGCAAAAACAGATGTTCCATAAAGTTTAAGTAAAAAAATAAGAAAACAAATAAAAGTAATGAAATTATTAATTATTATCATAGCTGTTTCAATCTTTATTCTTTGTTTCGGAAGCCAATATTATTCCATTGTTATGCTCTCTACTTTTCATCACAATTTTTATAGAAAACACTTAAAAACTTTGCTTTTAATTTTTATACTTTAACCTTGCTTACGATTTTTTACCTTAAACTTTAGTAGTTGTGTACATGAAAGATTCCACCGAACAATATTTAAAAATAATATTTAAAAAATAATAGCAAAGAAGGTTGGGACTCTGCCAGCGCAGCGAAGAAAGGGTACCGGGTTCATTTCGTGCCTTAGATATAAATATCTGCCTTAGATATTTATATGACAGATATGTAAATGTTACTCTCGGGTGTTGGGTTAGGTCACATCTTACGGCGCGTTCACATAGAACGTCCGTTTTACTGGATCCGGAATACTGGATGCTAGTAGCGTATGTCAACTACATACGCTACTAGCATCAAGAATTCGGGTAGTAGCAGTATTATAAGCGATTTCACACAGAATCCAGTATACCGGATCCAGTAAAAAATCCCACACACAACGGAAATAGGTACTGACCCGTTAAAACAGATCCAGTAAAACGGACGTTCTATGTGAACGCGCCCTTGTATGTTGTTCATGCTACCTGCGACACAGAGAGTCCTAGTATCCTAGCAAGCACTACTTACTAGATTTTGCTCGCGGCTTCCCCCGCGCGGAAACGACAAAATATCTTTAAAATGATCCCATGGGTACATATTATCGGGATAAAAACTATACTATGTCCTGGGTCACAACCTATACCAATATCAAATTTCATCTGAATCGGATCCGCGGATTATGTGTGAAAAAGTAGCAGATAGACAAACAGACAAAGTTACTTTCGTGTTTATAATATTAGCATAGATGTATTTATTTTTATTTATTGGAGACACCAGAGTACATCCGTGGAGTGCGTTCAAGGCATATTGGATTTCGACGAGGTCTGTATCTATTAGTAAGCCACTACTGGATTGAGGAAATACCTATCAGTTAAAACCATAGACAAGGATTGAGGATAATTTTATTCACTGCGGGTAGAGCAACCTCGTAGACTAGGCAAGACGCAAGAGCATGGATTACTAATATATAGACATTTGGCGATGCATTCATTACTTTAACATAAACAATATTCTCAATATGATTGTCTTTCATTTACTTTTGCAATCATGTAATGAGATTTTTATTTAAAGACCATCCTGTATTTTGCTTAATCTTAAAAGGAGTTACGTTCACTGCTATAATAATATATTATGTAACATAATGCATTATGTTTTACAAATACATTCATGAAAGTAATGTTTACGTATAATCAAAGGTTTACTTTTGACAAAATGCATTACGCCCATAAATAAGTTCCTACGACCGAATTTGACCACAGGCTCGGGCCCAAGTCTACCAATTGTGTCAAAAATGTGTCAAACTCATTAATGTAAATCATTGACCTATGTAATAGGGACACGACATATTGTTTGTTTTTTTAGTACTTCAAATGCTACTGTCAAATGAGGCCGAAAATCCGCCGTGTTTTGTGTCCACATGACATTGTCAGTCAGTTCAGCCGAGTCAAATAAGCCATATTTAACCATACACAGGTAAGCTATAAATAACATTAAAAATATTGATTATTGTTAATGTTGCCGGAAAAATAAAGGAAGATTTACATTATAATTAGCAAGGTTCTTTGTGCAGTTATAGGTCATGAGTAGTTGATGTCATGACATATAGGTCAGCACTAAAGCTGCCATATTTTGTGTTCAGATGATGTGCACAGTGGCACGCATTTTTTGTTGACATGTCACTTCCATAGGTTTCATATTTCTATGATGTAAATACACAGGCCACTTAGCCAACGGTTGGTTGAATGGCCTGTGTGTAAATGGATTGGAATCAATGGAAAAACTAATCAAACACGACGCAATTAAAGCATTTATAAATTTTCAGACTTGGACTGGGACTCATTCTACTTTTGGTAATTATATATAAATTTTGATGTTAATTATTTAAGATTAATAGCAATGCGGGTTTCGCAACAATCCTTTCCACGTTGTGTGTAACTGGTTTAAATTTAAATAAAATTTAGTTTATAACCTGAGTTAGGCTGTGCAATAAACCTTGAAGTAATTCAGTTCGAGTCTTTGATGAAGACATGTCATGCTCAACTTAGAAAAAAATTGTCGCAGTAAATCTGTATGATCTTCACCTTATAACCCTTAGGGCACGGTAATGCCCCCGCCAAAACCAGTGGCACTATCTATCCTCCTTTAAAGCGTTTTGTCGTATTTTCTCCCTGATTCGTCGTATGACTCTGAACTTTTATTATCTGAATCCAATTCTGTCCCTGCAGAATAGTTTTAAGTTAAAACAAAGACAACAGGACACCTGCAATAGTCGTCACATTTTTAAGTGTCTCGAAATAACGTCTCTTGCAATTAATGCCAATGATCTACACAACCTTGACTTGATCTATTGACGTGATAAAAGTAAGCGGCAATCAGGTTTAGTTATACCAGATACGTTACTCCGGACTGTTCTATTTTTTCTTTATTCCACAAACTAAGGCCCTTTGGTGACCACTGACTTTTTGTCGGCTGCAAAAATAAAATGTCGAACACACCCAAGATTATTTTTATCACTGCTATGTGTTTCTAATAGACCTACCCTGGTTTAATAGGCACGATTGACAGTCCATCTATCTGTAAATAAAGGGCAAGCATATCTCGGGTTTTCAAAGATAAAAATAGTTTCAAAAACTAAAAATATGCAATTAACTATAACACCAAGCAATATATTCAGTCACTGTGGAGTTAGTCGTTGAGAAGTTTCTTTGTCTGGAGCGTATCCTAAGCGTAGTATCCCGCCATGCTTGGAATAAAATTGTATTGTCATCGGAACTTCAGCAATATGCCAAATTTGAAGTCCGTAGAGTAAGAGGTAGTAGCTCTAATTCAGCTTTCAAGCTTGCACCCGACGGTTCATACAAATATTGGTCGTTAAATGAAAGCTTTTAAAAAATAATCGGTTTAGACATGACATTTTTGTAAAACAGATATTTTGTAAGACATAATATTGTTTTGAAATTTCCGGCGAAAAGTCGGTCACCAAACATTTCTTGTGTGAGAAGCCACACACTTTTATATAATGTAGGTATGTAACTATACCGAAAACATTTTTCTTCTTTTGTTGCACAGCAAAGCGTCGGTCATTCCTTTGGTGTTACTGACATCCATGGGTGACTGCACCGACCACACAGCCAATAGACACCTAAAGTTTGATTTTCCGTATTGAATGCATTCTGGCAACTAGCTGAGGTAAGACGAAGCGGGGCGACTGGCTAATACAACGCTGTGATTGGCTTATTCAAAGCCACACGAAACTTTGGAAAGAAATAGATTAATTTAAGCAACGTGAAAGAATGAGATGGCA
The DNA here is from genome assembly GCA_905404295.2 of Ochlodes sylvanus. Taxonomy (NCBI): domain Eukaryota; kingdom Metazoa; phylum Arthropoda; class Insecta; order Lepidoptera; family Hesperiidae; genus Ochlodes; species Ochlodes sylvanus. The sequence goes on along the minus strand of FR990131.1, from coordinate 4,042,068 downwards.
CGAATTTATATCGGTACTATAAGCCAGATGTTGACAGAAGTCATTCGCCTGTTATTAGGAGTCTATTGGCTGTGTGGTCGGTGGGTGACGGTGATAATGGATTGACCTGTTTGCGCGTTTATCGCCTTACTTATAAAAACTTGTGCTGTATCAAACTTCGTAAATAATGTTCAAGCAACACTTAACATTTTAAGTGTAGTAAAAATTCCCAATGACACTGCACATTTGCAAATTGGATGCAATAAAAAATGATACGTTGGTTCATTAAGCATCCATTATCTATAATCGTAACAAAAACTGAAAAAATAAACACTTGAGTAAAGACTTAATCAATATTAAAGGTCGGTAAAATGTTTGACACGTAAAATTAAGTCTATATCTATATACTTACCTACGATTAATATTTAAATTGTTATACAATATGTTTCCTTTTAATACTATGATGTTTATAAGGAAAGGAGTGGTTTCATGTTTTGTAATTTTGTATTTCATTTTCTCATTCTACTTATAATCAGATGTGGTTTTAGTATTATTAACTTATTTAAAAATGTTTTTCCTTTTATTTTCGTGTTTGTATACCCCACAAATACGTATCCATCGTAGGTTCGTATGCCAGTATATTTTATAGACGGATATTTTTATTTCTTCTTAAAACATATGACTATATTTGTATATGATTATATTTGTAACCACATATTATGTAAGTAGTTACTTATAATAGTCGTAATACAAGTATTGTCCGTTCTAGTATTTTGTTATGCGTTTAAAGTACTTACGAATATATTTCTAGTCAAACGTATTTAGTATAATACTATGACATAACGAGTTTCACACGTCTCCTTTGACACAGATTTAACTAAAGCCCCATTGTCACTATCCGTGGTCTACTTTTTATAGCACTTCACACAATTTTTGTATTTGCGTGACAATTTAATAGGAGAGTATAAGGTATTATTAAACGCTGCTTACATTATTATTATTTATACTAGATTTTATTTGATTGATCAGAATAGTTTACAATAGTGGAATGAAAAACCAGCTAGGGTTCCGTACTATCGAACTGTATTAATTCTTCCGGTCAAGAGGTAGAGCCCTGTGACAAACGACAGCGGACGCATATTATTAGGGTTTCGTTTGTCATCCTTAGGGCACGGAACCCTGAAAACGAGCTCACGACACGAAGTGACCCGTAGATATTGCTACTCCAAAGGCCTCAGCGATGCGTTGCAGGCCAAAAAGGAAGCAGGGATTGTTAGTGAGAGTTAGTCATGTTATTTGTTGCTAGTAATAGTCCAGTTAGTAATTATTACTAAGTCTCTTTCCAATTAGGTAACAGATGTGTTGCTACCCTTGAGGACTAAGATGGTCGCCACCAAAAGTTACACTAGGAGCCACACCTTTCCAACCGGAACGTAATTGCAGTTAAAACAATTATTACACAGAAGAAATGGTACTAGGTACCGTAGCAGGCGGTGATACTACTCCGGGCGAACTCTATAGACTCCACAACCTAGGTACTGGCTGGCTGTTAAGTTTTTAATGTGAAAAAAATTATAAAGTGTCTGTACAAGACCTAATGCTCTACGTTTAACGCATTAAGTAAACCATTGGCGTGACAAACAGCAATGTAACACCTTTTTTAAACTGACGTAAAACGTAACTAACGTACTTTTAAATGACGGGCTACGTTGCCGCCTACCTTCTTACAACGACTGAGTTATTTATAGACATTATATTTTTGTGACATACATAGTCTGCCATAGTCCTAAGCTTTCGACCATCTGTTTTTACTGCTGATTCGCGACTGCTACGGCTTTTTACAGCCGTGTCTGTGGAAATATACTTAACTGAGTCACTGCACAAATTATAATGATCGGAAATTCACAATGGATAATTGCAAGTGATTATTTATTTATTTACTAGCTGTGCCCGCGCCGTCGTCCACATGGAATTTTAATTGTAACGGGGAAATTTCTAAAATAAAAGTAGCATTAGTTACTCCTTATTACATCAGCTATCTGTCAGTGAAAGTCCCGTCAAAATCGGTCCAGCCGTTCCAGAGATTAGCCGGAACAAACAGACAGACAGACAGACAAAAAACCGTGTATCATCCATCCATCAAAATAGTAAAAAGCGGTTATTTTAATATTACAAACAGACACTCCAATTTCATTTATTTGTATAGATAATATATAGTTCTGTAAGTGATAAATGATTAGCTGAAACCTAGTATATTCACGGCAATCTCCGCGTCTGAACGCAATGATTAGGTATACGTAAGCAGGTATAATTAACACGTTCAGTGCGTTATGAGGTCGAAACGTCTCAAGCATGACTTCCCGCTGGTGCGGCAATCAAAATCGCGTTCTTTCACTCCGTGCGGGAGGCTACAATTTTAACATTTCTTTGAGTATGACAGAGACAAATACATAAAATTGTTTCTCTTGCAAAGTAGAGCCCAATGGCTTATTTAATAAGATATGAGGTCGAAAAGCCCTCAAACGCACTGAATAGAAAAAAATATGCGCCAGTGCGGAGTGAGGTCTAATCTGCCTCAAAAGTTGTAGGCCTCATAAACGCACGGAGTGAAGCGCGGGGGGCGCGGGCGGCGCGTAGTGATGCGACAAGTTTCGATACGGAAGCGCACTTCTTGTCCGCGCGACTCGCCTTATTTTTTAAGTATTTTTGTTATTGTTCGTTATTGACTTATTATTTGTGACTTTGATTTGAGTACTTTGACAGATTGACATTGACATTAGAATAGAAAGAACCAACAGCCATCAAGTAATATCGATTTTCATAATATACTGCATTTAAAATCTTTCGGTAAATAGCCATTTAAAAGTAAAAGTATTTTTATTGGATTTATTAACATCGATTTTTTTACTTAATAATTTCACTACTGCACTTGGTTACGTTTCTTTTCACGTAAAGTATTACGGCGAAGAGTAAGGATAGTAAATTGTAAAATTCAATAAAAAAATCCCACTAGCTACAATTTTAAGTTTTGTATCATAATAAAGCGTATAAGATGACTCATATAAAATATAAAATTGATTACTGTACAGTCTTGTACCACTTTGGCGGACCTCGTTTCATCCTCTTAACCAAAATGACCCCTACTAATAGCCAAGCTACAGCTAGCTAGTTGACAACTAAACTAATTGTACTCAAGATAATTTTTTTAGCACGATTTTTTAACACTCATCATTTATACGTATGCTGCTTACACTAACAAATCCTTAATCGTCGCAAATCCTATTTTGCTTTTATAATCTACACAATACTCAAATAATGATAAATATATTTCAAAAGAGGAAAATCAATTTAATACTCTAGATATTATTATTTTTTTCCTACCCTAGGTGTGGGTGTTTTAAAATGTATATTGCTACAACATGAATGTGGTGTGAAATATTTGATAAATAGCTACTCGTATTTTTAACTTCTGTATAGTTTATATTTCCGGTTTTTCAATACCAGATTCCTTTAGGTGAGGAAGTATATCTTCTCTTTTGTTCGTGTCTGCAGTGGTCATAGCTGTTATACTCAATGAGTAAGAGTACATACAAACACACAAATCTATCTACCCACTAATTACCATACAAACACACAACACAAACACACACACACAACACACACAATTACCCACCCATTCACACAAATATGCACACATCCATTCATACACATATACACACACATAAACTGACTTACATACTTTAAAACTAAAATTGGTATGTGTGGTAGGTGTATGGTACTTTAGAATCCTAATTTAAGTAAATATATGTTATATCACCTGCATTTCTATTTTATTCCCATCACTAGTAGAGACACAAATCGAACTTCTTTTCAGTGCGTTGTGAGGCAGAATCGATGGCATAATTCTTTTTTTCATTTATTCAATACCGAAATGTCACACCTACGTACGAAGCTAGATTCAACTTGAAAAACTATTTAAGTTTATAATGGTAAAGTTTCAAGCAAATATTTTCAATTTTGAGCTATATTTAAGGCGTTTTTTAGAAACAATATTTTGTGAGGTCGAAAAGCCCTCAAACGCACTGGAAAGAAGTTCAACTTTGTCTCGAAAAGACCTCATCCGCACTGGCTGAAAGTCCATCAAAAATAGTGACGCAGTGAACGTGTTAAAGCCGCCCTGGTTGAACGCTAATTGTTGTACGCAATACATACTTCCCTTTGTTTACGTTCGAGCGTGGGAAATCCGCTGGTAGTACTTGCCACCGTATTCAATCATATAGAAGTCAATATATGTACACAGTTCACTAACTGACATAGTGGTTTCAGGTAAATATGCCATTACAGGGCATAGATCTCTTGATCTCCTGTTAAATCTAGAGCGTACTCCATCACGAAGCTCTTAGTAGTTGGGTGTTGAGGGGTTCAAACTCAATCATAAGTTTTTATAGCTCTCCAACACTGACATGGCTCAACCATTGCAATCTAATAATAAGAACCGGAACTGGCAGCAAAGTTGTCACCGAGGCAAAGTAGTGCCGTTACAATGCTGATAAGCGAGCGTTTTTATACCAAGTTCCATAATGCAGGCGAGGCGATGCTAAATCGATTCCGAGTTGAAGCTTAGTGCTAAGAGGCAACCCAACAAGCGGTTCCATAGACATCTTCTTATTCGCATACTCTTGTCAGAGCAGTCGTGTTTAAGCTTGTTGTATGGAGGCGCGAAGCACTACAGCTCTCCATATATCCCGAATGTGGCGAGCGGGCATTCTCATTGACGGTCGCGTTGGTCAGGGTCTTGTCCCGTCGGTCCAGCGTAATGGTGATTTCCCCTGAGGTCTAGCTTCATCTTTCCTTCTATGCCTCACCAGGCGTTCCATGGCGTTCTTACGATCGCGTACTTCTTTGCCACATGTTACTAATTTCACTTAGAACCACCTTCTTAATCCTCGCGGCAAAGTCTTAGTTCCTTAACACAGTCGCCGATCAATGACATTTGTTACGATGATGTAATAAGTAGTGAGTTACAAAAGAGTTTTTCATTATGATGAGATAACTCAATAAGATTCAACTTCAATTCAAAGCAATTGATTGTAACGGTCTATTACTGAATTTGCTTCTGAGATAAATTTCTGCTGGAATAATAACGTCTTCTAACAATTCGTTCTAGAAAAAATCGTTTCAAGCCTCCAAGAGTCGTTTGTCATGCAGAATGGCAGATACGACGGCGGTATCTAAAAATACCTTGCGTCAATTGTGCTGATGTCATTACCTCCGACCAGTTACGTGTTTAAACTTTCTTGTTGCAAATGTATATAAGTTAAGAGCATTAATGAGGCACTTGTTTGATTTGCGTCATGGAGAAGAACAGGTGGGTAACGAGTTGGGAGTCTGATTATAAGTCATTTTATTGTTATATATCAATGCCTGTGTAACTTATGTAATGTACCTACATATTATTACATGTATTAAACTTATTATAACATACATGTATGTTTTTTATTTTTTTCAATACTATCTGAGCTACGCGCACATCACTAGTATCACAACGACGCGTTAAGAAAAATCTTTGCATTATCTTATTCGCTAACGTGAATCGGTTTTGTAAATTTATAATAATTAATATCACTACAATCTTTGTAATATAAATACTTTATAATTACCTCGCTATGTTTAACTTATCTACTACATCCAGAGAACGAGTGTTAAAAAAGGAAAAAGAAGAATGTAATCGTCAGACAAGTAATTATAATTTATTACACTGAACTGTTACAACAACAATAGAATAAAATAATCATTTTATTAAAACTATTCACAAATAATAATCTATCGAGATGACTTACTATACTTTGATGAAAAGAAATAAAAATAAAAGTTATCAGAAAAGGTTAACTGCAATAATTCAATAGTGTCAGTACCCGAAAATATTTTAAAAATAAAAGAAAAAATGCGCGGTGTTAGTACCAGTAATGAACTTTTACATTTACAAATAAAAATTCACATTATACCACACCACTTTATAACGTATATTTTAAATGAAAATAATAATATGTGACCGTGTAAAAAATTGGCGATTTTATCGATGAAAGCGAGCGCAAAGGAAGAGCTCTTCCAGATAACCAAAAGTAGAATTAATGTTAGCTAAGTGGACAAGTAAACAAAATAATGGTGTACATGTATAATTAAAGTACTATAAATTATTTTTTATTAATATGTTTATGATCTTTCAATGTTATAGTGGCAGAAAGTCACTTAATAGCAGCTTCTTTTTTGCTGTCAAATTGTTGATACCGCTAGTGTTGGTGACCATGACTGACAACGTTGGTCGTAATCGTACATCTACTCAGTATAAGTCCGTGTTTTAACAAATACAAATTTTATTTGCACGTACAAATGGAAAAGTTGTTACTTTAGTATTTTTTTACAATGGACTTTATTTCACCATTTTCTATCGACAAAGTTATTTAAATTTGAAATAATCTCGACACATTTACTAATGAACATTATTTAAAATTTCGTATCGGCGTCATAAACTATTGAACATTTTTTACATCAAGGGATTATGTAAACCTGTGTAGAAAATTGCGGTTAGTCCATTACTGGAGCAACTACCTTATCACAAAAGACGTAGCTCGCTCACCGAAGTGAAAAAGAAGACGTTTCATGAAAGGCGTATCGGTCCGTAGAGTCCGTTTGGGTGTTACGCCATTATGACAATAGCTGTGAAAGTATTTAGAAAGTGCAAGTCGGGTCAGATTCACGTACACGTTATATCAGACCTGAATTTACATAACAATCACACCTTTGTGGGTAATTGGAGCGCTTATGGAATTCGTACTTGAAGGTCACTGCCCACTTGTGTTTGTAATACATCATTAAATTAAACGTAAACAGAATAGTGGTGTGTTTATTGTGATAAACGTTGGCAATGTTTTAAAAGTATGTGTATGAATGTAATAAAGCATAATATTTTAGTTTTACATTTTTTAGGTTTACACATGTGCCATGACATCTAAATTTACATTATCTAAATACTTTCTTTGTTTCCTCTTCCTTCTTGCTAAGACGGCTACTGTTGTCCACGGCCAACGGTGACCACTTACCATCAGGTGGCACGTCTGTTCGTTTGTCGGCTATTAGATTACTAAAAAAATACAATTTATGGCAACAAAACCAAAGTCATTAACCCCGGGCGTACGGCCCCGCCGGCGCCGGCAACTGTGTTTCGGGCGTGTCCATACATTCCGAGTATTTTTAGATAACTTTGATTGCCATTTTTGAAATAATTATCGTGCAGAAATTTGACTTTATATTTTTAATCATTACTTATGACCATGTTCCTTCATTTTCTCGAATATGTCAAGTGAAATAAAAATCACCCAGTAGTTCTTCTTCAGTAATAATTCTTCATCATTCGTTTTAATTCTTCAGTATAACAACACTGCATTGACGAAAAATTAAAATTTGAAGCACCAAGAGTGTTTAGCGGAAAATGAAAGAAAATTTTAATTTCACAAGCTACAATCGAAGGAATCCCTACAACAACAGATGTAATTTTAATGCGTAATATTTCGCCATATTTCGAAATAAAAGAAGAAAGGAAAATTAAATGCAGGTTTCGATCACTGATTTTTTTTTCAATCACCATAAATGTAAAGGTCATTTAATATGTTTTGGTAATATTAACATTAATTGAGTTGTTTGATTGTAACTTGATTTTGTCTTTTGACATACCGTCACAACATCAACAAAAAGTAGTCGTGTGAATTTTTATATTAATATCCGCAATTAAAAAACCTTATAAAATCGTACCGTAACCTTTCAGTTTTTAAGATAAGATATTATAATATATTAATTAAATTTTTACACACCACTACGACATTTGTCTCAGAGACAAGTTTTTCCGTTGAAAGGGCAAGTGATTTAAATTTATTGTCAGCAGCAAACAAAGGTGTATCAACCTCTAATTTATTTATTAAATATTAAGTACCTACTGCATAGTTTTTAGTTATCGACGTGCAAAGTCCTGGTTAATCTATTTACATAAAAAACCAAAAACGGAAACAAAAACTATAAAAACAATTTTCGTTATATCTACATTATACTACCTACAGTGTGTTCGAATGATACTTGTATGACTTATTTTCATGTTTATTTCGTTTTAACATTTGAAAGACTAAGAACAACTTCACCGATATGGGTTAAGACAGTAAAATATGCTTAAATAAGAAGTATGTAATTCACTTTGAAGTCTCATTACTTGTCGTGCTTTGTAATTGTTGCCGGGTAAGTTTGTCCGGTTTGTCGTCGGTGATGTCGTGACTGAACGACGCGACGACGTCCGCGTCCGACTCGACGTCTTACGTAACGACTGGCTGGTCAATTGCTTGTCAGTGCACGTGGAGAAGTCAATTTTTAATGTCTTTACCGGGGCACTGTTATCAACTATTGTGACGAATTGCTAGACTTTAATTCTTTATTTTGCTTGGGGAAGTCGACTGACACACGCCTGAAGAGAAAGGCAGGTATTAGGTACACGTCTTATAAACTGTAAATGATCGATGTTTGCATATGAAAGATATTGGACAAAAAAGTGTTATTAGTTCATTTATTAATAAAGCATTGAATACGACTTATTCTTTGTTTTTACGACGCTGTTTCTGAGATTAGCGACACTCATAGAACCTAGTCAACTCAAACCGACAAAAAAATTTTCTAAAAATCATTTTATGACATTTATTAAAATCTACGCGACGAGTTATTTAACAGCAATAGTTTTTCTCAAATATCTTTCATGTACCTATAGACTTCGATCACGTAGAAATTTATTTTAATTAGGTATGTTTGATATGATGATGATAATGTAGCGCAAATAAATCACAATATCGTAACTTAACTATTTCGTACTCATATCATAATAATGCACTTACTCTAGTTCATAATTTAATTTAAATAAATACTCTGCTGTTGTTTATACGCTTCGTGGTCTGCGAGTTCATTTATTACCAACCTTATTTTTTTTATTAAAATAAACTTACTCTTTGCAGAGTTAAAATACAGAGATACGACTTGTTAGATGCCTTTCTAAGATGCCTCAGTGATGACTATCATAATTTATTTCTGAACTATTTAATGAAACATCTGATTGTTAGATATCGTGTAACAATAGGATCGTGCTGAATTTGCCCTTGGCAGGTAGTCTTCATTTATTAACATCTTGATTAATGAAAAGGTACAAGAGCCATAGCTTCCGGCAAATTCGATCTTCACACACAATCGTTCTGAGGGCATTAGTAGTAAATGAGATCTAGATACTGTATTAATGACACATAGTAACTATTATTAACTGAGCTACATTTATGTGTTTACTGAATACTCACTTAATATTACACATAATATAATACATATTAAGTTTAAAAAAAAGGAGTGTAGAAATAATGACAAAAAATAATTTCTAAGTTGATGAAATTACAGTCTGACTTTAGGAAATCTTCGGAAGATCTTCGAATAATATTTTAATTTCTAGCTTAATATTTTAATTTCTAGCTTAATATTTTAATTTCTAGCTTTCTAGCTTATAGGTAATCTGTCTTAGTTTGGAATTATGTTTTTAGTAAAATCTTTTGAAGTGCAATAGTTCCTGTTAGGTCAAGGCACCATTTTGTCCGCGAATTCTTAAAAGCACTCCATAAACATGTCTCAGACAATGCGTGACGGTATATTGTAATGAGCCGATTGTTTCTGATTGCTGCCTCTGACGAACGCGACAAAGAAAAACTTGACTACAGTAGAGTCACGGCAGTAGTTATTGTGGATAATTAATCATTTTTTATCAGAGACCTGCTCTGCGCTCGAAATAAGTCTGTAATTTTTTAATTTAATTACTATATAATTTACTCTGTATAAGGGTTACTTCAAATTTACATAATTGACATTTTATTTTAAAAATGTGTTGGTTATTTACCTTTCTGCTCTTGTTCTCCGTATAAACTTGAATGATATTAGTATCATTGGTGTCTCACACTCCACGTGCTATATTTTCCCTCAAAAAGGGGTAGAAAGGTTTGCTCTTCACATAGTAGCACATCGATTTTAAGTCGCATTTAATTTATTATTTCCTAATAAACGTTAATTTAATTTACGATAATGTGAGGTTAATAAATAAAACTATAATAAAATATAAAGGTTATGTATTTGGTTTTAAAAATGGTAAATACTGTACCTAAACTCTTATAACACAAAATATATTGATGTGACGTTACTTCTTATGCTATTTATTTCATTCGTTTGGTAATAGTTTGTACAGTCGTCTTCTTTAGAGTAGTTTTTTCATAGCTGATTGTCGTGGTCATTAATAACAAATTCGGCTACCATTTTTTCCAGGCTTTTCGGTTTTCCGAAAGTCTGATGGAACCGTGCACGTTAGTGTTGTAGAGTCATATTTTGCATTGTTCTAATTAATTCGACTAATTATCTTGTATAAAAAGCGTCAGAAAAGTAATTAACAAACATGAACGATATTTTATCCAATTATCATAAATATCATATTCACAATAGAGTCGTACTTTAATTAATGGTCACTTAATTAACGTTTTATTTTAAACAATTAAACTAATTAATTTGCATTAACATTATTTGCCTGTTACATGTTCATTTCTGTTTAAGTTTTAACCACGAGAAAGTATTTTTTAAATGTCTGAAGTTTGTTTTATTTTAAAATGGCTATATGCCGTTGGACGTTAATCTATATTTTACCGTTATTGCTTTCATGTTATGAACTATAAATGTATGTCAAACAAAAATTATTCACCTTCTGGCAGTTTATTTAATCATTTTTTGTTGAAGAAACATTTAGTTTATACAAAGAGCGACCTTACACGCAGATCACTTGGCAATTATTGACATCTTCATAGATGTCACAGGTTTTATTTTAATATTTTCAAGCAGGCCCTATGGACATTATTCCGTCACATGTATATTTCAACGTAACAAATGATACTCAGGGAATTTGACCTGATTCAGTCGATTGAATCCCGTATTTGTTGAGAAAATCCATGGATAGAGGGACCAACGATTAGGTATAATGTGGACACAATCTAGCTGACCCGATAGACGTTGTCCTGTCTTAACTATACATATTCTTAACTATGTGGACTAAGAAATGTAACCTTATGGAATTAATGTAACCTTATGGCGTTGAATATCGTCAAAGAGGATGTAAAAAAACTGAATATCTTGGTGCACATAGTTTAAAATATACATAAATATTAGTTAAGAGAGGACTACATCTGTCGGGTCCGCTAGTTTAAAATATAACTGATTTTGCTTTACACATTACCCTCCTTTACGTCGCGCAGTCTGGTAAAAAGTAACGATTATAGCACAACGCTGATTTTTTTTTTCGCCATAACAGACCGAATTCTCTATAAACTGGTAATGTTGCGCATAACCGGTTACTGATAAGCCAATAATATAATCATAGACAGGATTAATGTCATGTAAATGCGAATATTTTGACTGCAAAGCTATTTCAACTTGAAGTTTGGTACAAAGTACTCATAGTCTGTATTCTTGACATATAAGCCTGGTAACATATTGTATGTACGTACATGCATGTGAACGCACGCTTTTGTTAGTACTAACCTTTATTTAACTTTTTACCAAATTAAGTACCTACCCGTATAACAGATTTGCTATTTGCCTGGTTTCCTAAGATTAGGTCGTTTTATATCAAGTTAGCTGTTAAATTTTCAATTTCAATAAGTAGATTCCGATACATGCATGACAAAAATAACAAGTAAAATCAATGAAGATTTCATTCTAACTTATTTGTTTACACTATCTATTAAGGCATGCAAGGACTATAGCCAATATCAATTTTATCATTGAATATTATTTAATCAGTTGTGATAAATGAATAATTGATGGTATACCGTGAAATATACGTCGAAGGTGATCGAGAAAGACAAAGAATGTTTGCAATATTTATTATTAAAACTAAAGTTATACTTACCTGTTTATTCAGTTCTTAATAATGACAGAATGAGTCGAATTTAAAATTGCTCTGATTCACAATATTGTTCACTGATAATTTTTAAAAGCATTCTTATTTTTATAGCGTTAGATACCTTCATAAATATTAACGACTTTTTACGTTAAACTTAGTATTTACGGGCTGATGGCGTTTGGATCGTAAAAATGCGTTGGATGTTCTGTTTTTTTACGTATCACGTTGTTATATTGTACATAATGACGAAATAAATGTCTTCATCTTGTGTTGTCTTGTTCTATATAAAAAAAAAAGGGTTTGCTATCTTCGGTTCAAGCCAAACTCCCCATGCTCATGGTGCATCCTACTGAACAATGGACGAGGCTATGACAGGTCTCCCTCTTCTATGGGGGTCTCTTGGTTCTGTGGAGGGTGAGACTTAATCACAATGGTACTTACGTACTAGTAGTGGCAGAAATTATCCCAAATCGACTTCCCTTCTAAAATTGACCACGAAATGCACATTTTTGGCCGGCAAAGCATCGGTGATGGTGTCGGTCTTCCCGATATTCACGAGTAACCGTTACGAGGTGTCTGTGTTACTCGTTGCCGGCTAAAAATACAAAAACCTTCGCGATCTTAGGTTTCTTTATCACATTACCATTCATAAGTCTTACTAGAAAACGACCAATTATCCCTTTAGCTTATAATATTTATTTTTATTTCAAAATCTTTTTTTTTTTATTATTTAAAATTATTCAAAAAACCCCCCTTTTCACGTATGTGAGTAAGAGCTACGAGAACGTTCGATATCATTTGTCAACACACACCTACCTACTATTGTTTTAGTGCAGATTATAAAAACTTGTACGGTAGGTAGTTGTCCTTGTACGATTAGCCACTTTCACCTGTATGAGAGTCGTGCCGGGTATTTGTTTGAGCATATTACCGAGAATAACTAGGAAATTTCTATAATTTCTAGAACTTTTGTCTTTCTGTTTGTATGTCTTTGTTTAATATCGCTTCGAAACAAAAGTACCGAAATAAATTCTAACGATTTTTTAATGGAATTAATGTAGCAAACGAGCAAGCTGCACCATCCCTCCACTGCCGCCCGTGACAATAGATTGAGAATATATACATAGTCCGTAGCATGTTCATATCCATATCATTGTGTCATCCGTATCAACATGTACCTACCATTAAATTTCTATTTCATTAAAATCGATCTGCTCTATCAAAAGTTATTGCTATTTTAACAATCTATTCATGTTAATGTATCAATTTAAATTAAACCAAACAGACAATATTATCCGATATTTTCGCCACCGATATCGCGGATATAGCCAATAATAAATAACATCAAAATACGCATTTAAACGTAGTTTTTGGACTATAATTGCAGCTACTGAAAGTAGATAATACCGGGATCCTATATAAACGATTCGCTTTGCTTACTATTAGTAGAACCATCTTCGAGACGTAATTAAAAAGTGATCCTATAAGAAAAGATTTTAAACGGCTTTAACGACGGTACTGGTAACTTGAAAATGATCGGTTTAACGATTGGTTAAGACATCTTTTTAGTTTCGCTGTATAAATCACTAACAAGGCTCATGTGCTAGTTCATAGCGTTTCTAACAGCACGGACAGCAGTGTGTCAGGTTTCTAGGTTTGTAGGAGCGTCAACATGATTGACTTGCCGGTATCGGTATCGGTACGTTAATGAATTTAAAATGGTTTTTACGTTGCACGTTCGTGTCCTACATTTTGGTACTGCATCGACAATTCATATTACGGAAAGTCCTATCAGGAAAATATATCCTGTGGGTGTTCATAATAATTCATAAGCTTCGGCCTTTATCACTCAAAAGGTTTGTGCCCTAACATGTTTTCAGTCATCTTCGATAACATTATAAAGTACAACCTTCAGATAAGAACCTTCATCAAAGCTTATGATGATTTAACGTGTAACGTACTCGTAGTTTTCGGTTTATCCTACCTATTTTATTGTTTTGCCATCGTAGCAAAACAACTAATCCATGGAGTTACGTTTCCTGGATTCCGTGAAGGGGACCACATTCCATTATGTATAATTATGTATGTGTACTTATATCAAAGGCGAGTAAAAAAGTTACAAAAGTACATGTTTTTTGAAAATTTGGATATTTTAAATTTCGATTAGGTATGCTATATTTTTTTATTATTTCTTTTCCCAACATGCGACATTGATAAATTATTACGTAGTAAAAGAGCCATAACGTGTCGACAACGGGTATCTTCGGTAACAGCGAAATTTAACCGGTTTGTACTTGGTGATTTCGCAAATTACAGTTTTTGTTTGCGAGTAGGTACATTTTCCGTTATATCAACATTATAAGCTCCTATGTAATGTTGTCCTTTTATGGTCACCGGCAACTTCAAGTCATCGGTAGATGAAGTTTACAGTTATTTTCGTTTATGCACAGATAATTTATATGTATACGTTAAATATAAATTATCTGTATACGTATACATTACTTTGTATACATATACGTATACATTACGTATTACATGTATACGTAACATATAAATTATCTGTGCATAAACGAAAATATATAATTATACTAGTTTTTGCTACCTATAGGATTTATTTAGTAAGTAGTTTTAGTTATTCCATATATTTTATTTTATAAAAAAATGCTTTAAAATAAATAGCTTTGACGCGTGGCAGAGGACACCCTTCGACCTTGTATATCGACGACCCCGTAGTGGGTGCTAATTCTGCTTGCGTATCAAGCGAAGTCCCTGGTTCGATTCCAGTAGGGGTAGAAATTTTACAAGATGTGGGTTTTTGTGATAACTTATTTACCTTGTCCATGCCACTCGCAGCCATTCGTCTATTTTCATTATCTGTTACGTTAATGATTTGTAAGCTCAACTATTATAGGCTGGATTGTTTTGATACAAGCTGTGCAAATATCAGCTAAGTCAATTATTGGGTCATTATCAAAATTCTTTTCACGTTAGTCATAAGGGTTGCACACATCACAACTATCACAATTATCATACGTCGTAATTTAAAAATATTACTTGCAAATAATTTCTCCTAATCAGAATTAATTCTTACCCAAATAAGTATATTAGTTTCCTTAAACACTTAATGTAGATCGAAATTGTCCTGTCCTTATTACTGTATTTATTATTTATTTATTTATAATGAAGTCACTTAAAACAATAACAACTTAATACAATAACAATAAACAACTTAATACAATAGTTACAATGCACAGAAGTAATAGAGAAAATTGGATTAAATATCCACTTGATTAATAGGTAAGTACATAGACATAAATTATTTCAGCATTGATGCAGCGATACAAAAGTGTAGCATACATTAATTCGCAATGCTTTTTGAAAGTGAAGTGTCGAGTGTGTGGACATGTGTAAGGTCGAAGTTGAGCTATAAAATTACATGTTGTTCTCATAAATACTGTTGGCGATTCGTTATAACGTTATACCGTTATATAATATACATAACGTTATAATATAAGATCCGGGTAAAACTCCTTTTGTCTTCATGTTTACGTTTATTGTCACAAATTTATTAGGAGCATGATTATCGTCGTCGTCGTAAAGTATTTATACCCAATAGTTTTATTTAAAACGCGCACTCATTCCTCTGCTGAGTAATTTCTCCTACAGAGTCCATTTAAATGTCTGCTGCAATCATGAATTCAACAATTGTTTGCTTAAGTTAGCGTTTGACTGCGATTCCACCTGGTAGTGTGTGGCAATGTAGCTAAAGCGCATTAACATAGAAAAAAAAACAAATCGTGACTAGAAACCTTCTCATGACAATCATATTTAAGCGTTAGTTACTTAGAGTGTTAGACTTCTAGTGTTATACTTTACCGAAAAGACTCGCATGACACGCATGACAGTGCTATCATGTGTGGTTGATACTCGTAATGTAACGAATTTACAACTGTATTTACTACAATACGACTTAATAAATACCTACAGTAAATAGAATTAAATTATTAAATTAAATTTTTGGGTACGGAACCCTAAAAATCAATCAGCATATAGATACAGGAAGTCAAAATAGCAGAGGTTGAATATAATTAGCTGAGAACAGAAGGAAGTTATAAATGGTATATACGGTTGTCTCAAACTCTCGACGCCGCGACATATCCTTCTGCTTCTTTGATATTATTATCAATTAATATTCTATTAAGTATTAAATTGAATTAATTTGAAAATCAATTAGATTAATATATTTGTTATGAGTAGAATTAGCGGCGAACTTTGTTGATTAAGCCGATGCCGCCTATTATGCCGACGCTATGCATTTGAGTATCAACCGTAATGCGTTTAGTTAAAGAGTTACTTTACATTGAAATTATGAACGTATGTATTTTAAATACATAAAACTTTAAGCATGCAAATGTCTAATTTCTACATGCGAGCATTATTATAAAAAAGAGGATAAAGTTTCGTTTTTGCCAATAGCTTATACAATTATAGCAATACGTGGAACTGAGACCTATTTCACAGTCTCTGAGGATTTATATTGATAAATTATGAAACACATAAGTCTAAAGCTTAAAAATGGGTTAAATTTAAAGTTTATATGGCAACAATCCATTAATATTTTGCTACAGGTCATTATTATCACCATAATTGAGGAGGCATAGAGCAGACCACGCTGCTCCTGTGCCGACGGGTACAGGGGTGGGCAAAATGAATCATGAATACAAGAGGCCTACTACGAAAAACGAAAGTTGACTTATCGGACGATGGATTGTACGTCACGATTCATGACGACCCGGATGGCGCAATGGTTAACGCCAGATCGCCGTTCTGAGGGTCCTGGGTTCGATTCCCAGCGAGGCGGAAATTTGAATGATGAATTTAAATTTCCGTTCTTGTGTGGTGTGAGTGTTCGTGTCTTGTGTGTTGTCCATGGCGCCCACGACACAGGGAATGCTAGTGTGGGGCTACTATGAGTGTGTAGCGTTATTTATTTATTTATATCACAGCTTCAAATTGTAACCAAAAGTTACCACACCTTTAACGTTAATGAATTAATCGTTTTATTCCTTCCCAAGCATTTGATTTAGGGAAATCCTTTTCGTTTCTTATATCTAATGAACTGCAAAATCCTGTTTCTCTTTCCACTTTTGCAATAGTAGATATCTTTATCGGTATCGGTAAAAATTTAAACCCATCATTAGGCTTTTCAATTTATAAAATCAATATCTATATATTATTATTATTATCTTAATATATATAATTCTTCTGTGAGTGTGTATGTCACTGAACTTCTTTCAAACGACTGGACCGATTTTGATGAATTTTTTTGTGTGTGTTCAAGGGGATCTGGGAATGGTTTAGATTCACAATTGGACCCGATAGGTGGCGTTGCTGTCGATATATCACCAAAACATTTTTTAATCATAATGCGGTACGAAGTACGCTGGGACAACTAGTTATTATTATATGATACTAGCTGACCCCGCGAACGTTGTTCCGCCATAAATATTTTTCATAAAAAATACAAAAAGCGCGATTAAATTTGAGGGGTGGGAGTAGGGAAGTAAAAATTTGGAATTATGTGTATTTTTTTATGCTACACCATAAAAAAATTTGCAAAAAAAAAATTTCCAAAAAATAAAAAATAAATGTTACGGGTGGACAACCCTTATCACGTAGGGGTATGAAAAATAGATGTTGGCCGATTCTCAGATATAAGTACTCGATATGCACACAAAATTTCATGAGAATCGGTCGAGCAGTTTCGTAGGAGTATGGTAACTAACATTGTGACACGAGAATTTTATATATAAGATATATAAAAATATCATATTATTACTGGCAAGCTACACTCCTGTCAAGTGACCTGTGGTGGTGGCCGCGGAACTTCCGGAACACGACCCCTTTCGGCCACAGCTCCTACAGGTCAGGTGTTATGTCGGTACACTCGCCGTACGCGTACTCGTATAGCACTGCCGACGGTTCTAGGCCGCTCTGAAGTTAGGCTTTCGGATATAGTGCGCAAGTATTGTACTTTAGAGAGAGATAGCGACACGAACACTGAGCGTGTGACTGAAACAAACAATGCTCAAAGTGACACCCCGTGCGTCTTGCCACCATTTCGACATTAAAATTGACTTCTGCGCAGCGATCCGAACAAAGTTCAGGGCGGCCAAGAACCGCCGGCCGTACGAACCCGAACGATGTGAAGTGAGGCATTCGGCGAATTCAACTTCTTGACATACACCCGGAGCTTCGTCTTGACCTCCAAATACTCCGCGACGTTGGAGGCCTTCGTGGTGTAGTAAAGTTAAATTGATTAACTATGAAGTTAAATTCGCATTATCAAGTATAACAAAAACTGCTCGTCAGATCTCGCTCAAATTTAATTGAACCACTTGTCAACAACCAGCTTTTGAATACAATTTTTTAATCGATTCAAAAAAGATGGAGAAATCGATTAACATCGAGAACATAGATTTTTCTCTTTTTTTTAAGTCTGTTAAAATTTAAAATACAGGCCGGTCCTTAGAGGCCTTGAAAAGGGCTAGGCTCGGCTCTGAGTGTAAGATCAGAATGACCTAAATATTTGTAACCTGCTACACATTAGCAGATTACTAAACGCTATTGTAAAACCGTCTCGGATCGGATTAAAACTATGGATGATAGCTGAAACGTATTGTATAACCGTATAATTATATTATTGATGCGATGTGGTTTAACATAACAATTACCTAAGCATACACTTCGCGATATGTAAGATGAAAGATGAATAGTAATGGTCGGTCCGACCCGATGACATAATTAAATGTCACCAGGTCGAGTCGACCCGACGACCATTAAGCATGTCCGGTTGTTATCCGTATGCGATGGATTACCTCTTACAATGTTTACTAATTTTTTACGCAATTTGAGCAAAGTTTTAGGCCATTATATGTTTCCAAATAACGTTAATTCTTATACATATAAATGAATCGCTGATTTTTTGCTAAGCGCAAATCTCGAGAACAGCTGAACCGATTTCGCTAATTCTTTTTTTAATAGTATTCCTTAGAGTACGAGGATGGTTCTTATGAAGAGAAAATTTTAAAAAATTGCCTGAAAAAGTCTAAAAACAACACTTTTCTATATTCCCATACAAAAGATTCGTAATAATACTTAAAAGTCAATTGGAACATTAATACGATACCATAAACTTTAAGCGTTAGTGCGGGGTTTCGGGAAGGTGTAGCGAATAGCAGAATATCGACTGTTAGGCGGTAGGAAGTTCACCGGGTTAGCTAGTTAATTATAAATACTTACTAAATAAATAATACTGATAATGCTAAGAGAATTATAAAAGAAAAGTAATAACTTAAGTGTGCTATTTTGAGAAATTCCTTTTTCAGGAATTCTGTCTTGATGTTTGTCATAAAATTGCATTGTCATCAGAACTAATCCAATATGGAAACTTTGAAGTTAGGACTTCAAAGTTCAAGAGTACCTACTTATATTCTAATCAAGCTTGCAAGATTTGACATTTCATAAAGTTAATTAAAGGCTTGTAATAAAATCAAACTTAAAATGATTGTATCTAAGCATGTAGAATCAACACGTTCTTTATTAAACCGGTTACAAGTTTACCCAATAACGTTCCAATTATCACACATTCGGGATTTTTAATCACGAAAATATTAACGATATGTTATTGGTTAATCACTGCGACTATTCACGCAAGAACAAAGCGAATAATCGCGTATTACAATTGTTCCGTAAATAATTACTTCTAATTATGATTACATCACTACACAGTTGAACGCCGGTTCTAACAAGGTACTTAGAAACAGTATATATTTACATGAATAATAAATATCATTATTAAAACGGTGTCATAATACGTACGTGAATATATTATAATTATTTAGCGTGTCATATGTCGGAGTTATCGTGATTTTTAAGTCACTGAAGTAGGAGACAATGGGACTGGCGACAATCGTAAATCTCAAGAGTAGAATTAACACTGTGAGTATGTACTGGTGAAAACCAGTTTATACTGGTAACAGCCGCAAACCGATTGGTGTATAGAAATATATATGTTGACGAGAAAGGAGGCATTGATTTGTATGTGTAAATCTCAGATTTAAATGGTCACATCAGCATCACCTAGGCAGTCTTTCCCAAAGTGGGCGATAACGCAGCCTTATGGGTGCTGAAGGCCTAGAGGGGGGCGGTAAGGAGCCCAAAAATTCGGGGGTGGTAAACTTAGTCGTTTTGATTGCTCTAACTGGTAAAAAAATGGCGCTGAAAAATAATTGACTTTCAAAGTGGGCGGTAGACGAAATAAGTTTGACAACCTCTGAAAAGAGGGTTCAGAAACACTCATGTAGATTACATCCGCAAACCTCCTTCATTTACTCGCTGATACCCTGGCTAATATGTTAATGCCTTAATGTCAGCAGTCACGTTTTTATAAATGGAAGTACTGAGAAAAAATTAGTTTTATTGTTCGAATAATTGCTACTATAAAATGTCAATAGCGTTATTTATAGTGCTGACAAAATATTCATACATCGTGATTGTGTAGTGTTGTAGCATTGAGTTTGTTAACGCCTGTTTTGGAGAACAATAAGACCCTGGGGATTTAAGATACACGTTCCTTCAATCAGTTGGATGATGATATAGTACACATCCAAGGTTTGAAGACTTTAATTTTAAACAACAGAACAATGCATATAACTTGAAACGCTAATTACCTAATATCTCTTAAACAGATAAAAAAGTTTTTTGAAGTTATACTTCTTTAGGCGCGTTATGAAAAAATGATGAGAGTGAAATTTTAATATGTGAAGTTGGCTGCGATACCTAAATTTAACAGCATGAAGTTAGTTCTAGGTGGTATGAAAATTGATAACTATGTTCAAGTGGTATATTCTAGTATTTTTTAGTTTGATTTGTTACACATATAATTTTTTTGCCAGGTTCGGGTAATTTTTTCTAATCGATAAGTCACTTTCAACTACTTACCTTTTTCTACTGGTTTACTGGTTCGGAAACTAGTTCTTTACGTTTACAAATATTAACTAAATAGTTTCCCATTTTAGCAACATTTTTCATTGATGCTCCGCTCCTATTGGTCGTAACGTAATCTAAGAATTTTTCAATACGAACCAGTAGTTCCTGAGATTAGCCCGTTCAAACAAACTCTTCAGATTTATAATATTAGTATACTCGTAGATTACATTTTTGGCTTTCAATAAACAAAAAATCTAACTCTAAAGCTTTTTGAAACTATCCTGCTGCGACCCGGTTCACCCGGTATGAATTTACGCCACCCGGTATAACATTTTGTTACCCGGTAAAATATTACGGAGTACATACATACGTGAATAATATAGATCCAAATCTAAATAATATCACTTGGCCTTTAAATAACAAGGATTATCATTACCATTTGTTATTGTTGACACCGTCATTTCCATGTGATTATTTTGTACGAATATTACAGGGACCTCAGTTTGGGACTACGTGACAAGAATATAGAAGCAAACAATAAAATTATTTCAAGTTAAAGCAAAATATAAAGGTGTCATATTGTTTTAACACTTACCATCATGGCTTTTAAGATCCGTATAGAGTTGGTTGTGGACTATACCATGCCTAGTTTGTGTCTTCTTTGGACCTCCCCAGAGCCCTGTTCTAGTGACCATGCCCGCGAAACAAGGTCCGGGTTCAATTCCCGACTGGACATTTACGTGACAGATAAATGGTTATTCTTGGATTGTGGCTTTGTGATGTCTTATTTGAATTGTCTACCCGCGACAGACATACTAGACATCCTAGTGTGAAGGTATGAGTATGTAAATATTTTTAAAGTATTATATTTACGTTAACACATTTATGTCACAGATGAAACTTTGATCTCGGGTCGTGAGTGTTAGTGATGTTTTATTTGTGTTATCCATGCCCCCTGCGACACATGAAAACCTCGTGCGGGCGTATAAATGTGGGGGCAATTATTTTGAAACAATTAGGTAAATAAATAAATATTCGTCTCATCTCCCGATAACCAGTGACAACTCGTACAAACGTTATGTCAAGACTTTCACTACGATACCGCGAATTCTTATGATTGCATACTTCTTGCAAACTCGTTTAATCGAGAACTTTAAATGTCGGTCACGGTAGAGAGATTTGCTCGGGTCGGGTAAGAATTAAGATGTAAATCATATAAGGAGGCGAACAACGTGGAACATACTGATGCGGACGACAATCTACGACTTTAGATACCAACTTAATTAGGAATTATTACCAGCCATAATAATATTATACAATGGACATACCTAATCATTTTTATTATCAGTTTTATGAAATATGTGAACACGGCAGTGTATTTGCCAAGTCGCATAATACTGTATTTTTTAATCATTTTGTTGTATCCATATTTTATAAATGCGTCGATGTGACATGCCTTTTTAGTCAGAATGATCTAAAATTATTTGTCTTCGAATATTCTTCCATTGGTTGTTGTTGTCCACAGTGATAGTCAAGACTATCGATGTTGGATTCTCGAACAGAAATACCTTGCGTTGAATCCTAGAGACGCACTTGTAATTTTCAAAAATTATGGACGTGAAAGATTAATTACCAAATGCTTCGACGAAGGAATCTAAGGTGAGTTTAATTAGGACATGTATTGCATGATATTTTATAATTAATCCATTACTTAGTAACAACTTAACAAGTATCATAAAAGCTTAACTAAAATGACATTGATGTACTTACCTATAGTTGTGTCTTGTGAGCTTTTGAAATGAGAACTCGTAATTATTATGTCTGCACACTTGAACTATGTAACTAGTAATAAAGTAAAGGAGTATAGGCAAAAAACCAAAAGATTATAATCGTGAGATTTGTAGAAGGTCAGCCGCAAACTGACGGAGACGTTTACCTCTGAATTTAAATATTTACTAGTGACATGAACAAAAGATGTAATGTCGTGATAAATCATAAAATGCTTGTATGAATAAGGAAAAGAGATATATTGTATTCAAGTGCATGATCAACAGACAAATCTTCTAAAAAATATTGCGATGGGATCTATTACGATAATAAACACCCCCAAATAATAGTTTTTTATGGAATTAAGATAGCAATCGAATTGCAGCACCGCCCTTTCGCTGCCGCTTAAGACAACGGTGACCGACACAGAACACGACTCAAATCGGGACTAGGATGGTTAGTACAGTTATATAGCAGACGGTGTTAGAACGTTAGTTGGTTAGTTCGTTAGTTATGAGGGGGCAGGGGCTGCGGCAGGCACTGTTTGTGATCGTTAGTCCTGTTAGTACTTGTTAGTAGTGTCACAGAATGTTGCTACCCTTGAGGAATAAGATGATCGCCTCTAAAAAATATAAACGGCACCACACCTGTCTAACCGTAACACAATTTCTGTTTTTCCCAAATATCGTTCATGTACAGACATCGAACAGTTACGGTTTTAGTAAGTAGTAATATTACCAACGCCCAGTCTATGCTGGTGTAGCGAAACAAGTGGGTAAACAGCGCGAAAGGCCAGTAGCTGTTTACGTTGAAACCGCACGCGGGACGGTTGTCCCGAGCAATAACTGTACCGACACTTGATACCCTGAACACAACGGACTGTTTACCGCTCGGTTCTAGTATCATCTGAACATGATCTACACATAAATAGGGACTGTGTGAACCAGTCTTTATTTATGTAAATAGCCTAGAAATGAGCCGACGAGCCATCGGATCATAAGTAGTCATTGTCGCCCATGGACTCTATTACTGTACCTACATTGTGGCCATGTAACTCGACTGGTATAATAGTGTGTTTCCAGCCAGAAAGGAGGACGAAGAAAGAAAAATTCTAGCTCTCTAGCTCCCATAGTCATTTGACGGCTAAGTCAAGCAAGTGGGTGGTAGTCCGAAATAATGAAACGCTCATATTCTCACCCTTCTCTACAATGTCTTATTTGATCCAAAATATCCTCCGTATCTCAAATAAAATTTCAAATTTCTTCATTTATCTCATAAGCGGTCCCTCTGCTCCTCTAAAAAGCTCATCCTAAGCACTCCTTCACATTCCACATCCGTTACTGCTGTCCACCTATGAAACTATCCCCTAAATATTTAGGGGAGAGTTACGTATAGGTACGTAATGACTTCACCGTAAGGAGTGCGCACAGTACAACGACTCCACGACCGACCGACGCCAACGCGACTAAAACCTTGACAAAGCTAACATTCAATTATGAGCCTTATATCTTTGAAGGTAAGGTTGAATTTCGAACTTATACTTAAAAGCCCTGTACGGCTCGCCCTACACCCATAGCCGTTCCGTTTCGAGACCAACGCGTCGACGTTGCGTTGACGACTCACCGTAGACGAGTAGTCCACGCGTCGACCGACACAATGACGTAATGTAAATAGCGTCGGAGTTGAAACGGAGTGGAGACGGAGTCGAGTTGACGTCGATGAAGCGTTGATCGCGGAACGGAACGTCGGAGTTGAAACGGAGTGGAGTCGGAGTGGAGTTGACGTCGAGTTGGTGTAATGTGCGCACTCCTGTACTCTGGTAATAATAGTAAATTAGTAACCAATGTGGCATCAACCAAACGCTATAATAATTATGTATTGTGAAAAACACTCGAGGAATTGTGTTAAGCCGAATATTGAATAGACCTATTATTTATTATTACACAGAAAATTATATTAAAACTAAATTATATAAAAAACGCCTAGGCTTGAGATATGTTTATCAAAGTGAAGGGGCCCTAGTAAGAAATACACTTTAACTAAAATGTTCAATTTGGTTTTAAACTGTTATCTATTAGGTACCTTGAAATAATTAAGGTCTCTTTAATGCCATTTCAGTGCAAGATGTTCACTTTGGTATTTACTTAATGATTGAAAATTTACATTAGATTCTTGAATTTAAAACGTGTAAGGACACAGAAGTCAATTTTTTTCATCCAGTAAGCAACAACATAAGTATTTCCATTTATATTATTTTCCATTTAAATTAGGGTTGTCATTTATCCGAACTTGGCCGGTCATTTCCGGAATTTTAGTCTTCTGTTCGGCTTTTTAATTCGTCCGAATATTTGAAAAAAAATACATAAAACGTAAAAATAAAACGTATTAACGAAAAAAACGTCAAACGTAACCTTTCATCAATTAATAACAAAAATATAATTAATCAGTGTCATCTCGAACTTGTAATTCTAATTAAAAAATACCTACTTAATCTAAAAATAACAACAAAACACTTGCAAAGCAAAGACTTACAAATAATTACTAAATTTTATTTTGTGACTAAAATGACCGGATTTTTTCTTTTCAAATTTTCGGATGGTAACCCTACATGTGAAAGATGATTGTTTCAGACTTTACGTAATATGACATTCTAGAAGGAGTTACCAAGTGTACCTATGCAAAAATCAACTATTAAGTATTACTTTCAAACCGGTTTGCACCAGTTCATCATTATACGATATTGTATGCATAAAAACGGTTGCTTGACAAATTACATAGCCGGGGGTAATAATCGAATCACTCGCGAAGAATTCGGAAATGCTGATCGATCAGTTTCTTGTGAAATGTAAGTATGTACTTGGGTCCGTAATTTTGTGCTATACAACATCACCATCTCCTGTAAAGATGATATTTTGTTACAATAAAATGATTAAGTTTTAATAACTCTACCTGATATGTACTCGTACGAGTATATCAATCAATAAAATCTTATGGAATTATTTAGTAAGTAAGGTGTTGTTATCGACATAGACGCTAGTCTGAGATTGATGAAATTTCCTTTCTATCAGTCTATTTTCTCTCCTCTCTGTATACTAAGAAACCATGCCGAAATTATTTAAAATCTAGATTACTTTTAATCCGTTAAAATACTGTTCTCTTGGGATAGGAACTTTTAAGTCAAAATAACTGTACAGTGTAAAATAATTAAAATAATAAATGCAACACACTCATAGACGTACACTACGACCGAGTCGAGGGTGACATGGACAACACGCAAATACAAGAACACCCCCAGACCGAGAACAGACATTTAAACTCATTCAAATTTTCCGCCTCACTGAGATTGATCCAGGACCGGCATGGTAGCCAATGCCACACTAGACCA
Organism: Ochlodes sylvanus; assembly: GCA_905404295.2. Lineage (NCBI taxonomy): Eukaryota > Metazoa > Arthropoda > Insecta > Lepidoptera > Hesperiidae > Ochlodes > Ochlodes sylvanus. The sequence goes on along the minus strand of FR990131.1, from coordinate 4,015,942 downwards.
TTGCCACACCGATCTACGATAAACCAATAAAATTATGTTCAATATTACTATCATCTTCAATAAAATTATTTCCGGTGTTTTTTTGCGACTGCAATATTACGGCCTTTTTGCTTTTTGACCCTGTTCAGTTTATCAGTAGATAAACACATTAATTAGAAACTATTTGAACTAGTTTCTTCAATGACCTGAAGCTAGATTGTTGGTTTGTAACGGGAACTGCAATCAACATACGTCCAGTTAGCACCGTGATTGTTTTGTTATTAATATCAAATTTAGCACAATGAAACTCTGTAGTGATTATAATAGTAAAAAATAATTGGCATCGTGTTTGTATGTTGAAAATTGGGACCATGTTGGTCCCATTTCTGATGGAATAGACTTGACAGTGTTTAGTTTAATCTTTAGGTATGTAGGCAAAACTGATAACTGTAGATACAGTTTAACTGAAAATTAAATTAAATTATTTTATAATATTTTTTTTTTAAAACGCTACACACTCATAGCCCCACACTAGGATTCCCTGTGTCGTGGGTGCCATGGACAACACACAAGACAAGAACACACACACCCAGACCAAGAACGGAAATTTAAATTCATCATTCAAATTTCCGCCTCGCTGGGAATCGAACCCAGGACCCTCGGAATTGCGCCATCCGGGTCGTCAAATTATTTTGAAGATGTGAAGTGTGGCTGTACATAATATAAAAATAGGTATCAATTCCGTAAATATATTATGATTTGTAATCCATAAATATAGTACCTTACCTTTAGTTTTAAGGACCTACCGTTAATCACGAAGACCGTAATAACTGTTACAGATAGTTACCAATAGTGAAGAAGGCAAGGTGGCGAAATGATCTAAATATAGGAATATCAGGCATTTTTGTTGTTTATATAATAAAGGCTAGTTTTACCCATAAATGTATTATCAATAATAATACCCAGGTCTCAATACATGAATACGCATCCGCATGCATTTATATATTTTCCAGGTAACTTCTATGCATACTTATAGAAGTTACCTGGAAAAACAACATATCCCGGGCTCCCACAATCTTCCATGGAATAGAGCTATAATTTTTGTTGTGGTGGATTTATGTTGCCGCTTTATGTAGCTGTGTGAGAACGGTAACATTTATGCAAATGTTCTCTAAACAAATTTCTGGACGTAAGCCACTTTCGTGGTCGCGTACGGAATTTGCAATGTTTAGGTAATCTGACAGACGTTTTTGCATTCGTTTTAAATACTTGTATTGTTGTGACCCTCCCTCCTCGCTGTTTTACAAAACGAAACACTTTTTATTTTATAAATGATGCAAAAAGTATCTCCTATTTAGGGTATTTCCAGGTAGTTCTCCTATTTACAGGTAGGTAGAAAGTAGTTATGTTACACTCTTATGTGGTGAATTTATAAAAGTTGTTTAAAAATTACTCACATGACGTTTTAAAAGATTTTTCAAAAGAAAACAACTTATGGGAAGTTGGGTTCTTTTGAAAAATCCTTAAAACCATGCTATTCGTTCACTTCAACATAACGGTTTAAAACAAAAAAATATTGACTACAATAATTTGTACTCAAGCATATTTTTTTATTATTTATCTTCCACTTCACGTGAAGGTGTTGAGTACCATTTGGCATTGAGTCTGTTCTTTGTATTAAATCTAACGGTGAAGCCATTTACGGCGGGTCAAAAGACTCTAACAAGACAGCTCTTGTTATCAATACGACCTTATCTAACGTGCACGGTTAATAGTGGCCTGTGACACTTTAAGTACCATCTTTTTATAAATTCAAATGTTTTCTTTTATTACGAAGTGAATGAAACTTTGCATGTCAAATAGTCGTAAACGCCCTCGCTTCGCTACATGAAACTTATGTCTTAGTACTCAACCTCGAAAAAAGGTTTAGACGGGATTCTTTACATTGACATAAGTAATAATATTAGGACGGTTTGCTTAGGTAGTAAAAAAGCTTAGAAACTTCACGGGATTTACACAAGCTCACATAAAGCTATACGGCATGCAATAGTCCTGAATTATTTATACCGAATAGGGGATAGCAGGATTGCGCGGTGAATTCTAAGCGCTCAGCAAAAGAATTTAAAGCTATTAATTTAACGCTCATGTCTGACCTACCCCATTGCTCAATGCATACTACGCACGCTCTCTCATTTCCATTGCTAATACAACGATGATACTGATCGCTACTATCGTTTCTAGAAAACAGATCAGTTTTATTTGAGAGAAACAGAGAGATATAGATAGATGTAACTGTCAAATGTATTTAAACTCGTTATTAATACATATAATAGGGTCACAGATATTACCATATTCGACATGACCAGTACGATGATAGCGATCGAAGTAGGTACAACCATTGGGTGTATAAAAGTTTGAGTATATAAGGAAATGACATTTTGGATAAGGATAAATATTTTAATCTCAGAATTGACTCCGTTGCGGTTCAGAAAACGTAATAGATAACGGTATCATTAAAAGTTTAAAGAAATAATTATACGTATGTATTATAATAGCTTTTGTCTTGTTCAGTAGATATGAGCTATGTTATTGGTTTTAATTTACAAATTGTGACATTTTAATACACCAGTAATTTATTTGGTTTGTGATACAACAATTAAATTGGACATAAACAACACATTGGATTTTTCATACTAATTTTTTTTTAAGTTTTTCTTCTCTCGGCAGTCCACACTGACTGCTAATTTAATTTGTCTCTGTCAAACCTGAAGTTAAGTATCGACATATTCGCGGATAAGTTCACTTACTTATTGATTACATACTTGTATCGGTTGCTTCTTAACTTACACGTATGCCTAGAACTGAAAACCCGTTCGAGTTAACTTCGACTTCGACTCATTAGTAGCAACAACGGCTGTGTTTTGATGTCAACATGGTAGGCACTATGTTCTGCACATAACTCGAATTGCAATCGGATTAACGGTACAATTCTGCGATACGGTTTTGATTGCTTCGATATATGTAAGGTAAAACTTGAAATGTTGCAAGATTTACCAATAAATACACCAGGTATACTAGTTTAGTAGAATGCATTGAAACTAGTTTTTAATTGGCTTAAAAACTGTCACTGTACTTGTCGAGAGAAATTTAAATTTATTTAACTAGCCAATTAAATTTGATAATCACATACAGTACTAGTTTTTATTTCAATAGATTAAACAACGTGCCGTGAACATCTTAAGTTTTTTACGATTTAAGTAGGAAAAGTCAGTTTTAATGAGTAGGTATGTCAGACGGTAAAATACTAATTGGTTTGTGTTTTCACTACCATTATATTCACGGACTCTGTATTCCGTGATTATATTTAATCTATGTAAATGCCTGTAATAAAACTATATCATAATGCAAATATTGAGAAAGTGGTTCAAATATTGGATCCCCGAACGGTTGGGTTCGAATCCTGCGCGCCCCGCTAATTATAAGAAACAAGCCTGCACCCGCGGTTTCGCCCGCCAAAAATCCCTAAATTAACAGTTGATAAAATCAGAGAACTTTCGTACTAAGTTTGCGCTCCCCTTTTACCTCCTTAAGGGATGATTTTCGAAAAAATATTTTAAACATGTTTCATAACATTCTATGAAATACCTTCATACTGAATTTCATTCAAATACCCTCAAAACGGCAAAGTTTCATACTAACTTTGCACCCCCGTTTTACCCCTTTACGGGGTGAATTTTCAAAAATCCTTTCTTAGTGCTCCCCTACGTTATATAAGGAACCCCTGTCCAAAATTTCAAGTTTGTAACCCTTATAGTTTGGGCCCTGCGTTGATTTGTCAGTCAGTCAGTCAGTCAGCTTCTCCTTTTATATAAATAGATTTATTATCACTTACTTCGGTGTAAAAAACATTGTGAAGTAACCTGTACACTTGAGAGTTGTTCATAATAATTTCAAAGGTGTGTGAAGTCCACCAAACCGCACTTGGCCAGCGCCTGGTGGACTATGGCCTATACCCCTCACATTGTGAGAGGAGACCCGTGCCCAGCAGTGGGACAGTTATAGGTTGTGATGTTAATGATGTTGAAAGCCGGCCATGATTATATATTTTGTGAAATTATAGTGAAGGTGCCTTTGCTATAGACTATAAAACGATTTTGTCTCAATCTGCCATCAGTCTTGGTAGAGGTATATTATTGAAATACCTACTTCTGATACCTACATAATGTATAAGGAGCCAAAATACTCATAGCAGTTTAATTTTCAAGAAAATAACAGACATAAAATAGATTCTGTCATGCACACGATCTATTAGTGTGGTCGTAGGCTGCGGCAAGTAAGAACGCAGTAAGTGAAGATTATATGAATTACTTTATGGTTACTAGCTGCAAACGATTATCGTCTATAGAATACTTAACAGTTGGACCTATTCTAGCTTGAAAGCTTGTTGAAAGGCGTTTCTATATTATTCTCTAGGGTAATGAACACAATGTAAATTGTAAGACGCGTCGGCTAATTACTTTTTAGACGTGATTTTATTTTATGTGCTAACAAAGTTACATTGGGATTTAATTACGTAGTTTTCTCTTCAAAGGCGTTGGTAGGGTAAGCCAGTTTTATTTTGACTATGAATTTTGCTTATGGGAAAGTTTGCCCTATTTTCAGTATTTTTAACACACTTCTAAAAGGAGTATATTCTGAATTCGATTGGTATTTTTTATGTATGTACACTGATTACGCTGAGATTTATGATCCGATTTACGTGATTCTTATTTAGTTTGATGCGGAATAGTTGCCAATTGGTTCCACAAAAATTTAACATTGTTTGGTCCAGTAGTTTTCATTTTACAAAACGGAAAGAACGGCTCAACGTACTCTCTAATGCACAGAAACGTTCATGCTTTTGATTTGTGGTAGCTACATAAATAATTGCTCAATCTATACATTCAATATTGATACATATTGCTCAAGTATTAAAATTCTAATTCAGTGTCACTCTTTCTAACAGTTTCACCGTATACACTTTGGTTAATATTCGTTGGCGGTCCCTACTCGCCTTGGGCGCGGCCGGCAACGACCGAACGTTCGAGAGGTCAAGGAAGTAAAGACATCAGAAGCGTCACATCTTCAAGCGCGTCATAGACATCACAATATGCATGTATAATGTACAAATTAGAATAATATTGGATAGGTATATGATTAAGGCAATAATTTACGAATTTAGAAGTAAATTGCATAAAGCATATTTTCGGGGATAATTTATAAGTACTAAAATTACGACCTGACATAGAAAGTTTAATTGGAATTAAGTTGTATATACGCATACGCAATGTGTTGAAACGTATTTATTGTTAAATGTTTATAAATAAATTATTACCTAACAGTAAATACGTAGGTATACCAAGCGAGAATTCCACGCGACCTGCTCGGACCTATTACGACTGCTACGCTTAAACGTTAGTAATAATTTTTTAAGTACAGTAACAATTTAAAATGACGAGGTAAATCTTATTTACAGAAACTATTTACTATTAAACTGACCTCCATTTTTCTGGGTTAATGTAACATTTAAGGTCACTGCGTTGAGGGTTACAACGATAATGTTATCGAAATATATTTAGTGTAAATACCTATGAACCGCAAACAGTTTTATTTACGATGCGATGTTAATTTACCGCACTGCAATAAACATACGATTAGTCAAGAATCTGAATGTAAAAATGTAAAACATAAATTAATCACCATATTATAACACTCGATGCTCCGTCCCGTTTGACATCATGCATAAATTTACATGTAGTTAATATATTTAGTTCACTGACGAATCAATTAATTTGCAACCACTTTTCTTACAACTACTTAGTTTTATGAAGTAAACAAACTACGCTCAGTCCCGTAATCTATCTGCGCGCAATTTAACTTGTCGTATCCAGTTGATTTATAGCTGGGTACCCTACCTTCTATAAGTCAAGAGGAATATGACACAATCGTCCACTTCCTAACAGATATCCTATCCTAGGTCAATCTCATTAGAAGCGTGCGGAGGCACGGAAAATTGTGACGGTACTGGTTCAAATCCAGCTTATGACTAGTTAAGGTCGTTTGGTTATTGAACTGTAAGTAGTATTGTTTTGTACGATTATAACTTTTTAAAGTCCACAAAAAGATAGAACCCGGATATGTTGAAAAATTTTTAAATACGGTTCAATAAACTAGTTTTAACTTCGATCAATGACTTAGGCTTTTTTGTTTTCATATGATTAATAAATAAATACTTATACTGAGAGCTTCAAAGGTAAGCATTTCGTCAAGTAGTAATCATAACACTATAGCTACGACTGTCTTAATATTGAGGACTTTGAATCCAAATATAATATCGTAGGTAATATTAATCTAAGAAAATTAGTAGGTATGTATATCAGCGATCAGACCAAATAATTCGTGTAGTTTGGAAGTTGGTACAGCTACTTTTGGATTTACTACGAATTATGTCACATGAGTACATTTTACTGCATACTTTGCCTAGCCCATTGAACCCGCTTTCAAAAAAATTATACCTACCTAAAATAACAATATATGTACGTACCAACCTATTAACAAAATATTATGCTATTTTGAGATCAGTGAAAACAATCACACAGAAAAACTGATAAACTGACAAGCAGACAAAAATTCTAAAAACCTTTTTACGTAATTGCGTTTGTTAATGCTCTTAATAGAGTATGTCAAATATCTTCCGTGTAGGTACAAACATCGATCAGTTACGGTTTTAATATAATTAAGTATAGATATTACTTCTGTCCTTAGAGTATATATATAGTTAATATTATATACTCTAAGCTTCTGTCACTATTACCGAGCTTGTGTGTTTATGACGTCAGTCGTGTTTTTATAAAAAGTACAAAGTATTGAACTGCGCGCGCGTTTAACAGGCGTGAAAAATCAATTAGCATATTTATCTTTCGTCTTGTGGTAAATAGGGTTTTTCGAGTGTCGAAATATTGTCATAAAACATATAGGTATTTGTAACATAATATTACTTGCGTTGAGTATATTGGAGTATCTTCTAGTAAAGCCCAATTACGAGAAAAAACCCGTGGGCAATGAACATTAATCACGTTTTGAGTTGGATCTTATACTACAGGAGGACCTGCTTCATTGTAATGGTTGAGGCACACTTACCAACTCAGCAATGATTCGACGTCGCCTTAATTTACTTACAGTTAGTTCAAGCACTACCCATTTCATGTTTACCCATGTTACCTTATTAATTATCAATTTATTTTCTTTCAATTTCTATAAATTAGAAATAGATTCTTTAAGGGATTGCAATAAATGCTGTCAAAACTTTAATTTCTAACCTTTTCACAGAACCTCCATACTACATGTTATCCTACGGGAGTAAATACAAAAAAATAAACCCCATTACAGTTTTATTATTATAGTAGGACACGTGAACATTATTAGAGAAGGTATAGATTTTATTATTCTATCTATTTATCAATAGATATGACTTTAAATGAATACAAATTAAGACTATTAATAGTAGTTCTTCGCAATATGCTCCTTTGTTTCGTTTTCTTGTCCAAAACTTCATCATGTCTTCTTTCCATATAAAATAACTATTTCCTAATCAGTATGTACACTGGACCAAACGCGTAAAAAGCGAGTGAGCAACATAAACAAACATCATAAAATAACCACAATCGCATCGGTTGTATGTAATGTTTATAGTTAGCCCATTGCAATAAATAGGACTTTAAAGCATTGCATTGCATAGCTTTTATCGCGGGCCTTGAGCGTGGGGACCGAATCCAGAAATTCCGTAACGAAAAAAACCTAACACCCCCAATCAGCGCCATCTAGTACCTTAATACTAAGGTATGGTACGTATGTTTTCTACAAAGTAGATGGCGCTGTTCTGATATAACTATATAACTTCTAATAATTATAATTGCATAAGTTGATAAAAAATGCTATGCAATAGCTTTACCGCGGCAGTCTCTGAGTGCCACATTTTTTGTACTACGCTGTGTGTATTATTACGGTTTTAATACACCTAGTATTTTTCTTTTTTTCTTACTGCGTGACGCAAAGTACTTACGTATGTTTGTTGTATGGTTTTTACTTGTTGACGATCCAGAGATAAAACGCGTGGGCCGATTTAGATGATTCTTATGTCAATTTATTTGTCTTGCGAGTACCTGTCACTAAATACACAATAATGATTATAATTAGAATTAAATTTATGGACAAACAGACGTCATATTGCGAAAAAGTTAAACTTAAGTTGCCGGCTTCGATTCCCGGCTGGGGCAGATGTTTATGTGACAGATAAATGTTTGTTCTCGGTTAACGGACCACCGTTGCCTTTGGATATCGGTAACAGCAGAGGCATCGCCACCAACCACACAGCCAATAGACGCCTTTCAACGCCGTGATTGGCCTTACTAAACGTTGGAAAGAAATAGATTAATTTACGCAACGGGAAAGAATGTGACGGCACTATAGTTTGACATTTATTTCGGAACTATAAGCCAGATGTGTTGACAGGAACATTCGCCAGTTATTAGGCGTCTATGGGCTGCGTGGTCGGTGGGCATCGCCGATGTGCTGTCAAAGAATGCTAAGCGAGAAGGAATAAAGAAAGACAGGTGATGAAGTTACTATGGTATTTTTCTACCAACATTACTAAGCAGTTTAAATAACTATATTTAGCATGAACAAACAAAAACAGTCGGGATTTTACTCCTAATTTATGTTACTCAGATAAAACCATATTTATTACTTATACATAAATCAATGACTATTTCTTTAATCCATAACGAAGCGCAAAAAGTTACCCACGTTACGAATACATAATGATGTATTTATCGTCATAATTTCCTTGAATACCCATGACAGTACTATAATGATCATTTCTTGCAGCCATCATTAAAGATGGACGGGTAAGTCACGACTACAATATGTTATAATTACAATACGTTATAATAACCACACGTGTATTACTACACTTTAATAATATATTGCATAACGTAGCATTGTTTACAAGAATATTGCTGGCAATTCTTGCGATCGACTGTAGCCTGTCCTTCTTGGAGAAAGATAAGTCGTATAAGAATTATGTTAGATATTATTAAGCTATTGCATAGCTTTTATCGCGGGCCTTGAGCGTGGGGACCGAATCCAGAAATTCCGTAACGAAAAAACCTAACACCCCCAATCAGCGCCATCTAGTACCTTAATACTAAGGTATGGTACGTATGTTTTCTACAAACTAGATGGCGCTGTTCTGATATAACTATATAACTTCTAATAATTATAATTGCATAAGTTGATAAAAAATGCTATGCAATAGCTTTACCACGACAGTTCTCCGAGTGCCGTTTTTATGTAAATATTAGATATACAAATATTTGTTGGTCAATTTATTAATTGGTTAAAAAATATTTGATGGGAAATAAAAATTCTCAACGCTCGCTCTCACGCCCACACTTTAGTTAAAATAAAAGAGGTCACTTGCCATCTATTGCCTATGTAGATTTAAGAATTCAAGGCAATTAGCAAGCTGTTAGATTTGGATGATTCGCGATCAATATCATAAAATCTAATGAAAGGAAGCCTATGTACAGTGACAGAAACATATCCGAGGATAGCAAGCGATAATCTATCAAAACATCAATTTGTCAAAGCAAGAGAAGCCAAAATACTACCACATTTTTTTATTTCTATCCTGCATATCCTTTCATTCCACTCCACTCCATTCACAGGCTACCCACGTCTCGATACAACGAAGGTACTCAATTACCTTCTTCACAATTCAAACAGATTGGTAAGTCTTTCATGAACTTTTAACATCTAGAACGGAGTCTGACCAGGGCCGCACAATGTTAAGTTACAGGCGTTTTTAGTTTAGTTATTTAGTGTATTTAAAATATTGTAGCATTTACAGCCAATCGTTTATCAATTAACAGTGTAGGCATCAATCTTTGATTACTGCAAAAATAACCGACATCAAAACTTTTAACTACAGTGTTAACAATAAATTAAACCGTCTTGTCTACTCCATGGGTAAGCATTGAAAATGTATTAATTGGATACAAACCAATACTTCACCATAAATTAAAAACTAGAAGGAATAAAGAGGAAGAAAGGAATCAGCTTAATACGTTCACTAATTAATCCGCGTAGAAAATGTTGGTAATTTCATTTTGCCACGAACGAGATATTCAGATTTTTCTGCAAAACTTTACGTTAACGCAAATATTATCGATATTATTATAAAGTCATCAATACAATTACTGTTATCTTTCCGTGAAGCCTGTCTGCTTGCTGCTCCAAATGCTCGAGTTAGCTACGAAATGACTGACCTTGTCCCGGCTAGTGGCTTGAGAGCAGAAGCGGCTAGGTCTATAAGTCGCGAATGGCTCTCGGCGCCCCCTGACACCTCGCGCCCGCCTGTGCACCCGACAGCACCCCCTGCACTATAGGTAAAGCCGCCCCTACTTGAGAGACAGTGTTTTTTTGGTTGTTCCTTATTATTTTTTAGCCAACAAAGCATCAATATAATAATGCCTTCGGTGTTAATGATGTGCGATGATGACCAATTTTATTATCATTGTATCTGTATCTGGGTCGTCTGCTTGTTTATCAGTTATTCTGTGTTTATCTGTTATTGTTATCATTTTTAATAACTTACTACTGAATATTTTAGTAAAATGGATAAGTAATTAAAAAAACATGCCAAATCTACGGTTAGAATTTATACGTTAGTATGATAAGACGTGGTAATTATAAGACGTTCTACAAGACACTATAGACTACGAGTAACCAGCAATTTATACTTCATTTATTTACCTTGCATAATAAAGTGAGTACATATTATGTACAATTACCAGAGAATATCATACACGTTAAGTAGTCAGCGGAGAATTTCTATCGGAAGTAAATGATCGTATCTACATACGACAAGTCAAGGTTGGTTCCTGACCGTGACATAAACGGTAGACAAGTGTTTAGTACCTAATTAGTGGTATTTATACGTCGTGATTAGTTAACATGCATTACAAAACAGTAAGTAGAAATTCCCCCTTTATTATCTAAAGGGGGAATTGCTACCGGAAACGATGACATGATTGGATATCGGATATACGTAACAAGGTGGACTGGTTTGGATTGAACCAATATTGATGACATAATATGTTACATGTGACTCTAATATCATACTTTTAATTATGATATTCTTGTGAGTACAGCAATGCTAGGAAGTAATAAATGAATAATAATAAATAAACGCTTACACTTACATAGCTCCCCATTTGAGCGTTCCTTGGTCGCGGGTCGCATCGACAACATCATCAACTAAAACATCACTAATAGGTATAACCGAGAAGAAACTTTTATCTGGCATATAAAAATTTGCTCCGGCGGGGAATCGAACCCGGGACTTCTTCACAGGCAGGGTCACAAACAACTACGCTACGGTAATATAAAATATGTATGTATAGTAATGTAGAAAAAATTTAATTGTATGTACCCAATGACATTATAAGTATGTACCTACATATACCTATTAATAAATACCATATAATAATAGCAAAATTTCAATGCATTAATATAGATCTAACTTTAAATATCACTTGCTTCGGTGAAGGAAAACATCGTGAGGACAGCGGCACAAATTGAAAGAATTTTTACAATAGGTTCCATAGCTTCAATCATTAAACTTCAAACTCAAACTTGTGTGTTGTGTGCATAAATAGTTGTATGTTATGTGGACAATCATTACTCAAAAAAACTTTAAGTAAATATTACATACCTATTACTCATAGTAGACATCATAAGACATTCAAGGTTTACCCTAAGATATTTGTTTAAAATGATTAATTACTTAATGGAACTTATTAATACCAACCATTAATAATGGAGATTCTTAAAAGTATTATTTCAACAAAAGTTAGTCATTTGAATAGTTACTTAGTTAGTTAACGACTTACGATAATAAACTCTGAGTTATCGCTTTAAAAAAACTCGATTAGTTTGAAAATAAATCATCTTGCATTCGCGGGAAACCAACAGCCTATCCTGAAAATATTAGATTTTGATGGTCTTACTTACATGCCAAGAAGCCTCTTACAGTTATGGAAATAAGGCCACATTTATTCAGTTTTCCAAGATTTTCATATTGGATTAATACAGCAATTTCATAAACTTTATAGTTATAAACAACAAGGTGCTTTTAATTTAAAGCGAAAATAATTATATTATAGGAATATCCCAAAAATCCTAGACCATCGTGAGAATATTAGTGTAATTGAGGTGTATTGAGGTGCACTAAAATTGCCCCTGCCAGGAATCGAACTTTTGCAGGTAGCGCTTTTGTTTGAAGGTAGCGATGAACCCGCTATTTGAAGGTCAGTTCTGTGGGAACACCGATGCAGGAAGTTCGTTCCACAATTCACACAGCTAGACGTTAAATTGTATAAGTAAATCAGTATATTCACAAGTTTGTGCGTCAGGGCTCATGGTTATAAATGACAGAGACTCAGTGGATAAGGTTGCTATCCACTTAATGTAAATTGGTTATTTCCGTATTTTTATGACCATTGTTAACATGAAATCTGCATTATTTTTACAGCTGCTATCATCCTGATACACGTGATGACGGCACGTGGAGTAAACACCATGAATTACCTACTTTTTGAATATTATTTACCAATTACAGACGAACTTTTTTGTGGTTTTTAATTAGTTGTGTGATATGGATCTTCGCTACTCCTCGTACGATTGTATAATATCTGTTTGCGGCCGTTGTTTGAAACCTGCACTGCATCTGAGAGTGTTTTTTCTGAGAGTTATCCATATTATTTTAAAGTTTGTGAAGTCAACCAATGATCAGCACTTGGATAGCGCGTTGGGCTATGGCATGTACCCCTCACATTGTAAGAGGCAGTCGAGCTCAGGAGTGGGACAGTAATGTGCTGCAATGATACTCCACCACACAGCCCCAAAAAAACATACAAAATATACTCCAATTTATCTTTTTTATTTTGGTTTTTGTCTCGAAATCTCTCGCATGCAAGGTTAGTTCGATTATATTGTCATTAGGACATCATAATATTTAATCAAGGTTTTAGATTATATAATAATCAACAATCTGGATTTGATTACGATGTAAAGCTATTATCTATTCTGTGGTATAGTTAAATACTGGCGAAGTTGATACTTGTATGAACATATCAAGGACATTACAGCAATTATGATATTCCAAAGTTCAGAATACAAGTGTTCTATAGGTCTATTCAAAGTCCATTGTACATAATACAAAATTATGTTACTCAGGGTTATAAATAACCAACGTTTTATTATAGAACGGAATTCTGAAAATTGTATGAATTTGATTTAATTTGCGATTACATTTGGAATAAGAATAAAATTATATAACAAAAATTGAACTGAATTATTAAACGAGAACATTCTTCATAGTTATTAATTATTATTGACGATAATGAATTGTTTATTATGTTTTCAAGAATAAGTGTCTATTCGCACGTGCGGCAGAGACGCGATAAAATGTTGCACAACGACGTTATCTTAAAATTCAATGGGTTCCTGGGTGGTCTGAAAACACCAAGTTTGATTTGCTGTACAAGAGAACATTAAGCACATAATTTTGTACGGTACCTTTTTATTGCCTAGCTAGAAGGAATAGAAAATTGTAAGTCGTCCGTATTTTTTAAATTAAAACTAATCACAATATTTATTAATTCTAAGGCGGTACGAATATCGGCTGGTCATCTAGTTTAATATCATTTTTGTGGTTGCGACCACGCAGCGTTGAAATGTCGCAGCGACACTATTCGCACGTGTGTACATAATTTTGTCGCGTCATTGTCAACACAATGTCGCACGTCTGAAAAGACACTAATAACATTAAACTTTGCATATTACTTTCAATGAAATGTCTGTGAATGAAGTATATTAATATTATAATTATTATTCTAGAGTATTGACAATTTCATTGAAATGTTAAATGAACAGTTGATTCTATTTGCGTGATAAAATGAATGAGATCGACAAGGCGAGTTATTCATTATTCAAGTACATTTCTGTCATTGTACAGAACTACTTCTGGGCATTCATTTGCTATACAAGTAGGTACCTACAAATTATTGGTGTATGAATCGTACTAATTAATTCGTTAGTGTACGTACTAATTAATCAATCATGCTCAATATCTATAATAATATATATAGGTATAATTTGCACATCCATTCTTTTCTTCAAACCTCTGCAACCTCCTAAAACAACTGACAAGGCTTTCTGAGATCCCAGTATTGGACGTTATCATTCAGATGGTACATACTTATATGATATTTAGACTTGTATGTTCATGTTATTGTGGAATGAAATAGTGTTAAATGCCCAAATAGGTTCGTAGAAATGTCTAATTAACCGGAAAATAAAACAACGGTTTTTTAAATTAGATACGAGCCCTTTGCATTCAGGTATGGAAGACTTGGCACGTCGCACGAGACTCTTTAAATATTAAATGGGCGGAAAAGACACATAATTAACACAACAATATGAACCCCATGTTTGATACAATTTGTGTTGGGTTAGGAGGTTTCGACCAGTGTAATAGTAATAAAAAGGATATTATCAAACAAGTCACATTAATTTATGTGTATTCTAAGAAATACGGCAAGATCGTTCGTACGACGTAATGCGGTTTCCAAAGAAAGACTATACCTAAATGTCTTTGTTTACAAACGCAAAAAAGAGCTAGACGTGTCTTTCAAACACACTTAACAAAGATTTAATTTTTATGTCAATAACCCGACGGATCCATGACGCCAAAATTTGTTCAGCAAATATTTTGAGCAACTTTAAAACTCAAAACCTGATCGCTTCATTAGCTTGCTTACAAAAACTTTATTCGCTAATACTGCTAAATTTATATTTATAAGTTAAAAACATGGTTTCGAAATTTGCACATGCTAATTCAATAAGCACGGAAATTGTATTAAATATAATAATAAGTATAGTGTGCTAATAAAATTTCGTGACGTAGGTACCTATGTACACTGTTTCTAGAGACACTCCAAAAAAATAATTTTAGACGCATGGACATATACTGAATATAGGTACTATATACACGTCTAAACATACAATAATACTGTAACTGATCGATAGCTGTACATAGAAGATATAAAAAAAAACCTATACGTGGAGTCCCTACGCGCAGATAAACTGAAACTTCACAATATAAAATTCGAAAGCGGAGTTTACTAATTTTTTTTGTGAGTAATACTTTTTTTATAAACTTTATTATTTTCTATTTTCGGATGAAGGAATACACCTGACATTTACTAATTGGACTATGGTAACTAAATCAACCCTACCGTACCCCTCCTTTCTATTCCCGTGACTGATGTTCCCCCACCACAGCGGCTATAAACGTAACGCAACCGACAACAACTCCGAAGTCCACTAATAAAGTTTCACTTGAAAAACATTATATATCTTAGAATACTCGTGATGATGATTAGATTGTGATGATGATTAGATTGTGATGATGATGATGATGATTAATTAATTATATTTTCTTTTCTTACAGGTACATACTCGTACTATGGACTACATACTGATACTTAAGTATACAAAGCGAATTGTAAGTAAGTTAGAAATTGCACACCTTTTATATTCCATTTATTTGTTATTGTTATTAATTGTTAATAACGGTACAAGACACCAACTTAGCAGAATGTTGATTAAATTTTAGCAATAATTTGATAACTATTATCTAATACTCTGAGTATTAGTAAATACTAGTACCTGGATGACCGAGCTTTACTGATTTAGATACCGAGCAAAGCTCGCCTTCACCTGAAGTAGCTTTAGTGTTGCTGTGTCGCATAACGAAAAATAAATAAATGAGTAAATTGATTCCTTTCTCAACTTTAAACTTATTGTTTAAAGTTGAGACATACACATACGTTCATGGATTGTTATGTAAATACAATGATTGTACTGTGATTTAATATAATGTAGTGGGTGCAAATAATCACCTTATTGTGTTCAAGCCGGATGTAATTTTTATTTTTATTTACTATATACTTACATATAACTTGTAAAACTAGAAAAGAATTAGATAATTCTCATCACTTTTAATAGGTAACTACGTGTATGTCCTATTGTAGATAATATCTATGTATTTACCTACATAATTTGCTAAGGTTGTAGTCTTGTAGGAGTTGTAGGCATCTACATGGAGCGTGTCCGGGATTGCGTAAGCGATAATTTAGGGAGATAAGCAACGAAACTAGGGAACTTAGGGAGATAAGCAACGAAACCTTATCGATACAAGTTTTATGTTGTATGTTCAGTAAAATTGTATCGATACCGATACAATTGTATCGATACCAATACAATTTTTATGTAAGGTTCAGCGATCTTTTATGGAGCTTGGAGTACGCTTTTATGTTAAAATGCCGAAGTCGATAATTGATTTGCCCATACAAATAAACGTAATAAGGAACATGCTAGGAACATGTCCAATATTTTTCTCAGTTCAGATCAATTACAGTTTTATAAGTGTACATACATAGATATAACAACTGATATTATATACAGAACGCGCATATCTTCATTGACAGTACACATTAACACGATTTCTTTATAAAAGGACGAGCTAAATATAGCATTCTCCGTCGCTGAAGTGCACGTGTCAAATCGTCTGTCAGTGATAGCTGCATAATCTTATTGTAAACAAAATAACAATGCGCGCAAACAATGTTATTTGTGACTTCTAAATATTATCTGTACCGATACTGTAGTGTCAAGACTCAAGATAGCATTATATACAGTGTTTAACGGTTTACGGGGAATTTACGGGATGGTGGTTACGTGTTTTTTGACACACTTTATTGTTATACAATTATGCATGCCTATAAAAATAAATGCACAAACACTCTCCCTTTGTACTAGGATTCATGTTCAAATAACAAGCCATAAAGACCTGCGACCCGAGAAAAAACATATTTTTCCTCTCAATTTCTTCGCGCATCTGGAAATCGACGCGTTGCCGGCTACGAAGGAAGTGGTTTATAAATTCGATTTTTGGTTCTACTTTATCATTATCATGGAGTTTGCAGTGTTTTAATTTTATCATCATAATTAAAATAAGTAGGTAAATATAGGTCCTTATGTCAATTAACGTATTTCTGTCGGCTCACATAAATATTCGTTCTATTTCGTGTTTTTACTATTCTAAATCGCGAGAGTATGCCATACATACGTATGTTCGTTACGTATTCAAGCCTGCATATTGTTAAGAGCTTATTAAATGTCATATAAATTTGGCTACTCCAAGTTTAGCACGGGTAAGAGGACGGCTAAAAGCTTGTATTAGTATGAAATAATTACGAATAAATATTATCTAATAGGTCCAGTAAAACCTTCCGTCCAAACTTCCAGTTAAGAGTGCGTTCAAGGTCTGCTAAATACACGCCTGTCATCTCATTATCCATTGACGGCTTTGTTCATCTTCATTTAGTGTGATGTACGTGGAACTCTATTGTTTACTTTACTTAATATTGTTTGGCTAATGACTGACTCATGATCTTAGTTCCGTGTTAAAGTAAAATTATACGTAGTCTGAAGTTAAGTATTACATTTACATAGGCTTATTTATTTAGGCTTAAAAACTGATTATCACATCAAACAAGATAATAAATATATCTAGGGGTCTGAATCTGTTAAGTACATTTATTCCAAAACCAATATAAAGCCGAAAACAAAATAATAAGAAATACACAGGAATGAACTTTAATTCACATGATGACACATTTTTGAGCCGAAAGTTCTCAACTCGTGTACGTACTTTATTTTATTTATGTTATTTATCATTATGTTACCTGAACACAGGTCAGGTTTTATCTTATGTAGGTAGCTCTATACTATAGTACCTACTATATTGTATATCTGTATATATATTGTATATATATCTATAGCGCCATTTAGTGGCTTACAGAAAAGTGAATAGCACGCAAACCTGTTCAAGAAGAAACATATTTTCCCACTTGTCATGGATAACAGTTTAACGAAGCTAGTGTCTAACTAACTAACGTATAGAGGAAATAGGAGAATAAAATAGTTTAATAGTCACTGACTTACATGACGAGAATACATAAAATTAGTCACGATGAATACTATTTTGGTTTTCTCATGCACTCGATTACCTACTGTAGTGAATCTGACTCAAGAACTGACTAATGCAAACTTTAGGGCTGATACTCCTCGTATATTTAAAAAACTATTTAGGAACGAGTAAGTCATGATGGATCCATGGATGGATGGATTATAATTATTGGTTATAGCTGTTTCTTGTGTAGCAACGTTTAAATATCTATGGTCAATACATAAAATGTTATTGGTTGTTACTAAGTGTTACCGTGTTATGTAAGGTTACATAACTTAAAAATGGTCAGTAGGTACGTTGTGATGACCTGAAGCACCAATTCTTAATGAATTTTACCCAGCCTTATATGAGTGGAGACATCCAAGAAAGAATAAAAATTCTCAATTAATATATAAAGATACTCTTTCTTGCGAAATAAATGATAACATTCAACAAAACTTGTCTTATTTCCAACATTTTTACCGACTTTCGCTATATCTAAGATGTGAATGTAATGATAATCTTTAACAAATAGCAACAAATTATTGCATTATGTCACTATATAAACTTTATCGAGTTACTAAAATTTTCTCTTAATTAAAACAAATGATATTTATATGTGTTTGTTGTGGTTTAAACGGACATCTAATATTAATAATTCATTTGACCAAAACCACATCCCTAACTAATTTTTTGTACTTATTGTGCAGACGATGCTTCTTGATTTAGCCGGATGAGTATTTCTGAGTCAGTACGTATTTCAAATCTGTTGCATGGTTGCATGATTAAACATTACTGGGATGTTGTTTACTTATTAAGCTAAGCTTATTTTTGCAAAGAAGCATTAACCAACAATTACCGAAAGATATTGCATCATTGGAGATCAGGTTACACTGTAAAAATCGGTATTTAATAATATAAACTGACTGTTGATCTGTTTGTCTTCCTGTCTGTTCGAGCATCACGCGGAAACAACTCCTTAGATTGAGATACCAAGTAATACATAATTATATGACATATTTTTAGCACTATATCTCGGGTTTATTTCTAGGAATCTTTCTTTATTTATTTTTTTATTTTTGTCGCCGAAAAGTTTTTTCCGCGTAACTATAATTATGTATTACAAAACTATGCTCTAATAATGTTTGTAATGTAAAACTATAAAAATGAGTAGCAAAGTTTCGGGTGCATTCAAAAATTGTCTACCAGTACAATTTAGGGATTTTTCCGAGTTTTCTAAACTAGCCCGTATTTGCTTGTATAAAAATACCTTCAACTTATTAAGTAGGTCCTGTACCTAGTCATGTATGTACATTAATTTGTACATGTACTCGCTCGACGCTCACTTAGCATATTAGATGAGATCTAAAACTGGTGCTAAACTAATAAAACTGCTTAAGTTTGCTCAACTTATTCCTTCGTCACGACTCCTTTGACTGTTGAGGTTATCTTCACGCAGATAACATCATAAGTATCAAAATATCTAATGCTATCTGTCTGTATATCATTTTATCTTTAAAAGATATGGTTTAAAATGATATTCAAAAATAAAGGTTACTATGTAAGTACCTACTCGTATATTATTATGCTAAAAGAATAATACTTTATCGAGGCTCTATCCATCCTTAACTGAAGCTTCCTTATCCTCATCTTAACTGATCCTTACCACCATATAACAATTTGTCGGCTAATAATAAAACGAAAGAAACGTTGCTAACAAAAATAAGTGTAATATGTAATTAAAAATGGTATGACAAGCGATCAAAACAGCGACCTGCTGATTAAACGGTCGCTGTCACAAATGGATTAGTAATAAAATTTCTAGCCAAGAAGGAAGAGAGAAAAAAGAAAGAATTTGCTAATACTCCGGCAAGTCCTACCGATAAACCTTATCGTGTGATAGCAGGACCAGAGAAGGTAAATTTTTAGCCAACTACGTGAGGTAATCACTACGTTACCAATTCCAATAAAATCTCACATATTATTGTGTAACCTGCCTAATCAATAACATTTTTTTTATTGATTTAAGGCAGCAAACGAGCATGCAGCACCACCTTCCGCTGCCGCCCATGACAACTGTGACCGACTTAGAACAAGACTGATATGGGGATAGTTAGTCCAGTTAGGTGACGGTGTTAGAACATTAGTTGGTTAGTTTGTAAGTATGAGGACTGGGACAGGGACTGTTAGTGAATGTTAGTCCTGTTAGTTATTGTTAATAATAGTCCAGTTAGTAAATGTTAGTAAGAGTCTCGTTATAATTCGGTCACAGATGTGTTGCTACCCTTGAGGACTGAGATGGTCGCTTCCAAAAAAGTGTAGCCGGCATAACAGGTAACTGTGTACTTTAGGGCATTGACTAGGCATTGACCTTTTAAAATGTCTGCCTCATGATTTACCCCAATATTATAAATATGTATAAATTAATGTTAAATTTTAAATTGTGATTATTACATCACACGTAATATGTACATAGGAATTATTATACACGATGTCTTCTTTCTATATCAACGGTGATCACGATATACGTACTTTTTCTTTGTTCTTATTTTCAGTGTCCATGTTTTCCTCTGAAATTTAAATTCAAAATTATTTATTCATATTGATATCACTGTTACAAGTATGACACGTGAAGTAATGAAAGCACGTAATTTTTTATCTTACCACCGTTTCGGAAACATGTTAACCTGGAGGAGAATAAACGGTGAAAGCAACTCCTCAGCATGTTTTTACAAAATACAATTTAATGCAGAAATATTTTCTAACCTCAGCAGAACCGGAGCAGAGCTGATCATTTAAATGCATCTTTGTCATTAACATACTAAACTTGTGGTTATAACTTATAACTAATGGTTCCTTACATCTCTAAAAACAATGGTAAAAATACCCACAGGCAAGAACTAGTCTCCGTTATAACGTTCTCGACTTACGAGCAGGATTCAATAGCCTCCTCACCTTCGTAATCAAAGCCACAGGGCGTGAATGCCACTTGATCTTTGTTTTACGAAGGTTAGAATTCAGGTATTTGAATACTTTTACCTGACATTTGCATCTTCTGGAACGATGAGTTATCGCTGCATTGTCGCTAGGATGTCGCAATGGGTTTATTGGCTTATATGACTCCCTTTCTTATGATCAATTTATTGTTTAATCCAAGGATATCTATCATGTGCAAATTATTATAAATAATAATAAAGAAACTCTAACACAGTCGTACCCCTGCACTAGGATTACCTGTGTCGTCGGTAGCATTGACAACACAAATAACACAGCACTAGCACCCATGACCCGGGAATAAATATTTATCTGTCACATACACATCTGTATCGGCCGGGAATCGAACCCGTGATCCTTCGCTTCACAGGCAGGGCCACTACCAACTAAGCTAAGGGCCGTCAGGACTTAGGTTAGGAGGTTAGGTAATAATATATAAAAATAAACTTCAGATAGTTAATCCAGCTTACTCTTGGTCTTGCAGTGATAATCAAGTGGTTTAAACTTTCGACTGGTGATCTTTGGACTTGCGAACTTCGGCTTATTTTCGAACTTTTTCTTTTTTTTTTCTTTGGCATGGGTACTCGCACCTCTTATTTTTTCAAAAATCATTTGCGTATTAGAAATTATTTGTCACTTGCTTTGGCGAAGGAAAACATCGTGATAAAATTGGTTTTCTATGTTAACATCCCCAAAACTCCCGACAGACTTAGACCTGGATGCTGCTACTGATCAATAATTCATAAATTTACAATTTGTCCGTGCGAAGACACAATTTATACTCGTTTCACTATACACGTACATTAGAGACGCATATAATGTACCTGCAGCAGTGATAGCCGTGTGGTTGAACGTTGGACTGCCGAACCGGAGGGTCCGGGTTCAAACCCCGCACGCACCACTAATTTTCAAAAATTATGTGCGTATTAATATTTAATTATCACTTGCTTCGGTGAAGGAAAACATCGTGAGGAAACCTGCACACCTGAGAGTTCTCCATAATGTTCTCAAAGGTGTGTGAAGTCCACCAATCCGCACTTGGCCAGCGTGGTGGACTATGGCCTATACCCCTCACACTGTGAGAGGAGACCCGTGCCCAGCAGTGGGACAGTTATGTGTTGTGATGATGATGATGATAATGTACCTACGATAGTTGATGTATCAACTATTTAATTATTTTAATGGTGTAACTATTGTAATTGTGTACAATTATACATAAAATACGTTAAAATCATTACCAACCGATCCAGTTGGTGAAGTTGGTCGTATGAAAACTTTCTTTTAGAAACACAGGATTATTATAAAGTGTTATTTATTGCCTGCTAATCGATTGTCGTAAATATTCTTCTTGTGTATTTTTTATGAACGCGTTTTTGGGTAAACGACCGCAAATGACATTATAACTTGTGCTTTTCTGAGGTACGCAGTTAAGCCAAAGAGCCGGCTTATTAACTTATAATAGTCTTTAAACTTGAGACTTTATTAATAGATTTAAATAAGAAGTCCAAAGGGTTTTTATTTTACAATTACTTCAATCATTAAAGAATGTTGTAAATCCATATGGAGCATCAATTTCCTTTCATAATGAAATCTTAATTGAATGTTACAGAAGGAAATAAAGTACATATATCGAATCGAACCTCGCTGAATAAAACTATCCATCTCCTTATACCTAACCAAGCAGTTATTTTTAGACTAGAATATTATTTCGTACATATAGGTACACATAATTTATGATTTTTACATGAAATCTTTCAATGACTATCCGCTAAAACAAGAAATAAACTGGAAATGTTAATGTAATATTGGATTCTTAGCTCCATCCACAACACAGTGAATATATTAAGGAACAGGATAATAATATTACGTAATTTCTTTTTTTTATTCTGGCCAGTTCAAATCTTCACATAAGTTTATTAATTTTACTTTAACCTTTTTTTAGAATGAACAATTGTGACCCCATTATTGCTTGAAATATAAAAAGATATGTACTTAACAAAAACCGTCGAGCAAAAATACGGTCATTCAAAACTTATTTGTAGTTTAAAGCCAGTTATCTTACTCTTCAATATTAAAAGAATAAACAAGTTTGTAATCATTGAATAAAACAACTATATACCTAAGTACAATTCATACAATAAACCAAAATATATTCTATACACTCAACAATATAAAACATATTTAAATTTTTGAGTGCTTGAAGTGAAAATACTCATTATGCACAAATGGTAGTTGTTATTTTTATATATTTGTTTCTGTTTATGATAAAGCCATGACAAGGACACAGATCAAAATATCTCACGTAAGCACAGTCCAGTTGGTAATGTCATCCTGTCAAGCTTAGGTACTGTAGCCCATCAATGTTTAGGGGTAAAGGTTTTCTTTTTTCTATGCGTTGCAACCAAGCTTAATTGCACCCTGTTAAATATTGCAAGAATCATTGATGCCAGATTCCGTTTTCAGCTGGGATGGGACCAGGTTAATCCCATAATGTGTGGATTTCATGGCTAACACCCTCCTTTTTAAAATTAGAAGTCTAGAATACATCTACCTATATATATAAACATGCTAATGGAAACAGACCAACTTCAGTAAGTTATCAACCTATTTCGTTTTTTTTTGTTTGGTATTTATTCATGACTTTTCCTTTGTAAAGTTTCTTTGAAGAGTTTCCTTTGGAAGTTCGCAAAGGTTGGGAACTTTCAAGTATTTTTTATGGCTTCGTTGCTATGGTACCCGTTTCTAAACCGACGCGTGGGCGGGTTTTGCTTACGTTAATAAATAAATAAAATTACACTTAAGTCCACATTAGCCCCAGCGATAGTCTCGTCATGAGACTATCACTGGGGCTAATGTGGCTGTAGACTCCTAATTTAGCACTGAATACGATTGGCTAGTGTTGTTTAAACCAAACAAAAGCAAAACTATGCCAACTATCGTAACATGTTGGAAATACGCCAATTGACACCCGTTAATAAACACAGGTCAATTATATGCACGCATCGCGGAACAAGCTTTTTATTGTTGCCCATTGATTGTATGCTTTGACTGTCCTTATTCATAAGTTCTTATCACTATGCCTTGCCTTTCTGTATTCGTATTGTGGTTACCACTGATATGACGGTCAGAATATACAGCATGAGTAGTGTTGCCAGGTGTCCCGATTTCTACGGGACGACCCCATTTTCCGGGGGTGTGGTGACTCGTCCTGATTTACCAACGCGGAATGTCCCGTTTTTCTAGAAAAATTTTACCTGTATAACGCTACGCTACACACTCATAGCCCCACACTATGGTTCCCTGTGTCGTGGGTGCCATGGACAACACACAAGACAAGAACACACACACCCAGACCAAGAACGGAAATTTAAATTCATCATTCAAATTTCCGCCTCGCTGGGAATCGAACCCAGGACCCTCGGAACGGCGATCCGGCGTGTTAACCATTGCGCCATCCGGGTCGTCATTATAGAACGTCTTTAAAGAACATTTTAAGAGATTTTTCTTTTATATTGTCACCAAATCGTAAAATACATATTAATGTAGTAGTTTTTTGTAGATGTCCAGATTTAATAACCACAGACCGAACTTATTTTTACCTTCAGATCAGAAACTTGACACCGTGTACCTGGCAAAACCATGCATAAGTCTTAAGAATTGAATAACATAATTTTATCTTCACCGTACGTACTTTTAGGGTTGTCGCACTCGTATCTTCTCGGGAAAGATTTGGCATCGCCTCGTAGCGATTTGTCGTGCCATTTCCAAGCTAGATATTGTGATTATAATAGCTTCATATAAGTATAACATGCTATGTCTTGAAACAAAGCAACGCATAAAACATACCTATCTAGAAGTAAGAACTGAAGAAAACTTAACAAATGAAATAATAAACTGCATGTATTTCTTTACTATGTATTAAGAACCCAGTAGGTCATGCTACGTTATAACAATAATAAAATTTTAAGGGATATTTTACGTGCCGTATTCAATGAAAATTATTATAACATAGTTTTCCTGTAGCTTCTGAATACAAAAACTGTACAAAGTGTTATCTTGGGAAGTACCCAGCGAAACTTGTCACCCGAACGTGTTCTTGCATCAAGTTAATATTGGCAGTTGCGTACTATCAACGATCAGTGACGACTGTGACGTCGCCTGGACACAGGCCAGATTTTCCGCGACAAAGCCTTCGACCCGTAAACTCGATCGAAACGAAAATGTAATTATCGTTGTAAACAATGGCTCGCAGGCGGCATTCGAGCGACGAACTCCGCGCGAACCGCACGCGCGCGTACCTCACAGGTACAAACTTATCGGCGATCGTATCGTATACGTTTTGTGCCTTATCGTGTGTTCTGAACTTTTGTCTTTTTTCCCTTTCACCGAACAGAAAGGGACCGACGATACCTAGTTCAAAAGGGTGACAGTGACCGCACTCCCTTATCACCGCGAATGGTCTTGACATTGC
This sequence comes from Ochlodes sylvanus, assembly GCA_905404295.2. NCBI lineage: Eukaryota > Metazoa > Arthropoda > Insecta > Lepidoptera > Hesperiidae > Ochlodes > Ochlodes sylvanus. The sequence goes on along the minus strand of FR990131.1, from coordinate 3,990,320 downwards.
TACGAAATCGCGGGCGAAATTACCTGTGTGTTTGACAGATTTTTTATAATTTTCAGTAAGGCAGTCATGCTCAGTCGTAAATATTCATAGGTTCATTTGTTCATTGCGTTATCTGTGGTTATTGTTCTGTGATCATTGTTATGTTGATCGGAGATGTGAAGCGTTTTAGTGCAAATAACACTAAACGAGCACAGATTAGCGGAAATAACATTTCAATTACCCTGTCGTGTAAAATGTATTTTCCTTGACAAGAATGTGGAACTAATGCAATGCGGGTGTGCATTGGACTTAAAACGACGCAGATGTCCTTAAGTTAATAACAAATATTGTGTATTTTTAAACAAGAACGTTAAACTCAGAGACGGTAATACATTTAATATGCTTTATTTTTCATCGAGTAACAATATATGATTGCCGTAACTAATTTTTGTGTGGCCAAACGGCAGCCGTCGATAATGTTAACAGCCTTGCAAATAAGTCTATTCAATATTTAATTTAATGTTTATACATATTTTAATGTAACGAAGCTTTGAATTTTTTGTAAACCGAGTGTCCTTGGATTTAATTTTCATAGAAATCGTTTTACGTTCGTTTTCATTGGATTATGAAATGTAAAGCCATTTCATTTATTCTCCTGATGAACATTTGCATCTGAATAAGGGTGCTCTAAGGACTTAGTACCTACTCTTAAAAGATTGCAGAAAATCGTTAATAAGGCTGCTTTTACCTTAGTTCAGTGAAAGATCGCTTCTACCTAAATGATCAAAAGATATGCATCAGATTTCAGGCCCTCACAATTCGGTCGCTAAAGTTTTTAATATAAATTCGGGCATAAGATATATCTTCGTAAATATCTGGTTTCCGTAAAAAATGCTGTTGTTTGACATTACTTCAGTTCCAGCTCAAAGGCTCGGAGTTTTTTCATTTGTTTTCAAGGAGATTTGTATTTTCCACCAACTGTCACGCGCAGCAACTCCACGGCTCAATGCATTAGATATTGATCATACGTACTTGAACATAATACGCCATTAAATAACACACAGAAATAGAAACAAGTAATTCAGTAATTAAAGAGAATGCTCACAATAAAACACTTTTATTACCCGCTCCACATTCACAGATAAGATTAAATGTAATGTTTTTCAAGACACGTTTTTCATGAATTATTTTCAGTTCAAGTTCGGTGTGTTTAGTAATTTTTATAGCAGTTGATATTTTCTTTACGTTTTGAAAGGGATTTGTGAATAAAATGCTTAAATAGTAGAGAATTTTATAGAATTCAATAGAGAATTCCCTAATGATTAAACTCCTAATGATCACAGGCGGATGCTAAAACAGATGTATTTAATTAAATTCAATCAACAAAAATTCAACAATATAAACTTGGCAACTAAAGTTAGTTAAATTAGTAAGGAGTAAATGGTTAAGTTTCGCGCTGTGGCTGAATTTGTTTAAGTCGTCATGTGACGAATCACGTGGTCATCTCGGCGTGCATTCGAAAACGTTGAAAGGACACTCGCGACTACATCCGATCTCCATAATACTGGTTTTCCACAAATGGATAATTGTAGGTAGCTTTCCAATTATGTTCATTCTCGAAATTGATAATGTCTTCTTTATATTAATAAGTATAATAGTAGTAGTGTAAATGAATTATCCTGGTTTTTATACTAACTAAAATAAATATATCTCGCGCTCAATAAAGATCTACTTGCAAAAACTGACAATGGTTTGAAGTTAATTCCTTCTCATTGAAGCAAATGTTTCTTCTGTAGTGAAAAGTTAATTGGATTTTTTAAACCCATTTAAACTATTTTTTACGGTATGAACAATGTTTAACAAACGCACAAAAGGTACTTAAACGTCTGTAGGATACTTAACTAGCAATTAAATTTTTCCTATACAAATAACAATATTACTTTTAACTTCCTGTTGAAATTGATATTTCATCTCTGTATTCATTATTCTGTATTATTATCTCTCTTTATTATTATTATAAACGTAGAATGTCCTAAAATACTTTGAGTGTTAACAAAACGTTTATTATTTGAAAATTAAACATTCTTGTCATTGACGTCTTCGTTTTTTACTTTGTAAATACTTAAGCTATTATTAAACTACTCAGTAAACTTTAAAACTTTAAGCTGCGAATACTTTAGTTTCAAGTATACTTACCTATAATTTATTCACTATAAATATTGTGTATTAAGTGCCTCATATTTTATTCAACCTTGCGGGATGACATGTGAAAATATTTGAGAATATTTACGTGTTAAATTTAACAATGTCAAGACACATAAGGTGATCAATCGCTCACGATTTCCGTCACTTAATCTAAATTGATAACTTATTTTAGGCGACATCAAGCATCAAGTGATTTTGCAGTGTTTAAAGTGACCAATGGTTCGATTTTCAAAAATCAACCACTAAAGTGATTATGAAGTGATGTAAAGCATCCAGTGATGAAAAGTGTTTGACGTTACACATCGCAAGGAACACTGGAGGTCGACACGTATGAAGTGTCAGTTGACGTCCAGCTGACAACAGATGTCATCCCGATTGAAGTTGGTGAGTCAGTCAGTCAACCTTGTTCAACATCAAGTATTGCACTACTTTTTCCCTAACATTTTCATTATAATATTCATGAAGGATCTTAACAAGACCATGATAAATTAAATCAAGTAAGAATAACAAAAGAAAAACCCGACTTCAACATCGATGAGGGTTTCCCTCGTTTCCCCTGGGATTCCATCAATTTTATCAAATCACAACATAATCAAAACACACTCTCTCTCTCTCTCTCTCTCTCTCTCACACACACACACACACACACGCACACACACACACACACCCAGAGAACCTCCTCCTTTTTTAAGTCGTTGAAAAAGATATTGCTGTTTTAGATAAATTATATAAATAATTTGCAATAATTAAATGGTTGTCACAAAATTAAAATTTGATCTTTGTTTATTTTGCTGTGAATGTCGTTTTTAAAGAACTTAATATTAAAATGTGCCTATTTAATTTGGTCCTGACACACTCATTTCCACATGATAGAAAGAGTTTTAATGTCAGCACATTTAGTATCTTTAGAAATTTTTTGAAGAAAACGTTACGAAAATGGTATCAATCGATTAGTATCTATCGGTTTTCAAATTGATTTCATTTACATTTATTTGACATGAATATTTATTACTTACCTTTACATAAATAAAAGTAGCCGACGCGAATTATTCTTCAATACGCTCATGCTTCAAATTAGAATAAAATTATTCTTGCTTGTTAGCTCACTGCAATATTATTTGCTACAGTCTGTTACTTAAAATACTCGCGCTATTTACTCGTTGGAAGTAATACTCGTCCTTTATTAAATCGCGGAAGTATAAATTTTCCTGCAAGCGTAGGACTGAAAGGAAATCCTGAAGGACGGACGGAGGAAAACATTGAAAGTGACAACGTAATTGTGTGGTCACTCTGTTGAGGATAAAGATGATGTTGATTATTAAATCTGCTTCTAACGAACTTGCTCTGAAAAATTGTTTTAATTATGTTGCTCTTAAAAGTTTGGCTTTAGTATTACTGTGTCTATGGGCGAGCGTGAGATACCATCAGGTGACGTTAACTCGTTGTCGGTTACTCAAATAAAAAATAAACCGCGACGGACGTTGCCCGTCAAAATACAGAAGCGCTCTCATAATGTTGCTGACGATCACCCATCCCTCCCGAAGCAGTTGAAGTTACACTGATCGGCACATCATTGACACAAATGCTTAAGCAACACAAATGCTTTAGCAATAGATGCAATTTTCGAATTTCTTATTAATTTCGCTGAGTAAGTCTTTTAATCCTTGAAATCAATTTTAATGTTGAATCTATTAAACCTTTGAGACCTTAATCGATGTTATAACTAAGTATTATTAAATTCATCCAAATAAGTCCAAATATATAAAACGTTATGACTTCAATAAAAAAAAATACGACTGACATTGTGTTTACGAATAGTAATTTACCATCAGTATTATTTTTATTTGTATTTTATTACCTATAAGTAGGTAAACATTAAATTCCTTAAATTAACCGTGAATTAATGTTTTAGGTATTTCGGTTGCATTTTTAGAGAACCTTGACTTAGGGGTTCATCCTGACAGGACCCTAAAACCACCCACAAACTACGTTGTTTCCTTCACGGCAACAATTTGTGTAATGACCACGACAAAGAGTTAATGACCGCTTACACTTCTTGTGTGACGGTTAATAATATGAGTATGAAAGTGGCAGCAAAAGAATTCAGAGAAAATCCTTTATGATAGTGATGAAATTCTTCATGAATTTGTGTTTAGGAAAGGGCAAGTAGTACTTATCATCCCTTTCTGTTATAGGTAGGTATCTGAAAATACTTATTCTTAATTCGATCAGTCTTTTTCACTAGTCTATTCACTTTACCCGGAGTATGGAGAACTCAATATAACACAATTTCCTCATGAAAGCTTTGTCACCGAAAGAAGTGAATATGTATATTTACCTATTTGAATAGACGCATAACATTATAAATTAGAGGTGCGTGAGGAATTCGGTAGGAAAAGACATGTGTGGGTTTTGTTTGTACTCCCGGTCCATGAAATCCAGGGAACTATGTATTTTAATTACATTCTACCTACAGGCCTCTAAAATAAATGTCCGTGACTTCAAGTAATTCTGCTACGAATGGAGCATAAAAAACACTGAATGATCGCTTGTAATTAAATGATTTAATCTTTAAAATGGCAATAAACTACAAAAGGTATTAACCTATATCCACCTGTATTGATATTTTATAATTTTTTATTATAATTATAATGACGTACTTAGACCACGCTGACGTAACTTGATCATTCATTGATGTAAGTTTAGATCACTCGGAAAGTGCGTTAAAAATACAATTAACATACGAGATTCAATTTCTTTAATCGACGTGCAAGTAATAACGGCATGTTATAATCTTGTCGGTCACAGGACTCACAGGTTATCACATGTCACACAGCCTTGTTAGAGTGTCAACGAGCGAAGCAGTGAGATGTGATCGGACGCGCATTCGTCATTGGCCTTGCGTTATCACCGCGAGCGTGACACCTGCTCTACCGGTACATTGTAGGTATACATCCGTTCGCCTATATTACTGGTGACGTAAATAATTTCCAATGCACAGAGTACTCTGTATATATTTTTCTGTATTTATTTTAATCCATCCCTAGCTTTGTAAACTGTCGTTAAGAAAACAAGTGAGATGTGATCGCACATGCATTCGTCACAGTCATGCGTTATCATAGCAGCCGCTTTACTTGCTCTGTGATCAGTACTTCGCGTACTTATATTATACGAGTACTATCCGATGAACTACACTTCGAGTCATGCAAAGAAATAATTTCCTCTGTATGGTATTCTCTTTAATTTATGTTTTTACAGCGTTTGTAAAGCGTCAACGCGGCAACATGCAAACCAGTGAGATTTGATCGAACGAACATTCGTCACCGGTCTTGCGTTATAAGATCAACGTAACACCTGTTCTATCAGGTTATTTTAGCATCCATTTGTGTTATTTTTATGACCGAGCTCGTCTCTACACATATTATTTTTTAACGATGTCACACAGCTCACATAAATCTCTGTAAAATAACAACAATTTAATCTTTATTCCTCTATAACTCTTATATTTTAGAAAACAAAAAAGCATTTATTTCGTCGCTAAAAACAATTGTAAAAATTGTTTTTATTATCTTAGTAATTCCTAAGAATTATTTATTTCTATGTTTATCGTTTCTAAATTATTTTCATAGACTCAAATAGATCAGCTGTTTCTTCCTTTATGAATACATCATCTTCAACCATCGCAACCTATAACCACATGAGTAGTTACACGGAACTATAACTGTCAACTACTGGACTCGGGTCTCCACTAACCGTCTGAGGATTACAGGTTATAGTCGAAGCACAATTTTTTATTGGCAGAACATAATGGAGGAGTGTCAGGTGGGCAGGTTTCCTCACGAATATGAAACACATACGAATAGTTATCAAGCCGACCTTTAAAGAGATTTCATACTACAAACATTCAATGTCAAATTATCAAAAAAATCTGTGTTGATAACTTAACTGTGTTGTTAAATCGGCCCAATTAGCAAGAAAACTGGACCATTTCATTTACAAAATATGTAATGTAACAGTATAACACTAAAGTTACTGTGTCTAAACGCTTACGGCGATAAGAATCCATATATTCATCATAACAGAGTTAATTAATACGATACTAACATACCAACTACTATTGCTATGTTATATTGATCCTAAATACAACTGTAGAAAAGGAAACAATGGATTATGGTTAAGCGCTTGGAGCTGTATTGCGTGACAGTAATTATAAATCACGTCAATTATTCTCGTTCCAGTAATAAAAGACGATGGAGGGTACTGTGGTTCTAACGTCTAACCGTAACTAAAACTAGCTAGATAACCTTTAGATCTACACATTATAATAAATCTGCACCTGATCCCCGTCTGTACATGGAAGATTTATGAAAAAAAAACTATTACTGGGGTCCTATAATCTTGCAATAGAAAGGATAACAGTGATTTTTAGAATTTTTGTCCGTGGTTTTGTACGCGCTAGATTCAAAACGGCTTAACTGATTTGGGTGCGGGTTTCACTAACGTATTGTGGCAAGTTTCACATAACACTTTTGTTTGGTTTTTTTTTCAATCAGTTCATACACAAAAATGTTATGTCATGTTAAAGAATCACGCCTATCAATTTTCAAGTGTGGGACAGGTTTCCCAAAGCGAAGCCAGCACGTGTTTACTAATTATATTATTTGCCACAAATACATTGTCCTTAGTATTTTATTAATATTTATTATTTGGAATTTGTACACGAATTGGTTTTGTGTACCGACTTAAGATAGCAAACGAGCACCATCCTTTCGCTGCCGCCCTTGACAACTGTGATCGACACAGAACAAGACGCAAATCGGGACTAGATGGTTGGTCCAGTTAGTAGAGGGTGTTGTTCATCATCATCATCATCACAACCCATAACTGTCCCACTGCTGGGCACGGGTCTCCTCTCACAATGAGAGGGGTATAGGCCATAGTCCACCACGCTGGCCAAGTGCGGATTGGTGGACTTCACACACCTTTGAGAACATTATGGAGAACTCTCAGGTGTGCAGGTTTCGTCACGATGTTTTCCTTCACCGAAGCAAGTGATAATTAAATTTTAATACGCACATAATTTTTGAAAATTAGTGGTGCGTGCGGGGTTTGAACCCGGAACCTCCGGTTCGGCAGTCCAACGTTCAACCACACGGCTATCACTGCTTATATGCTTATGTATGCGGCCTGGAGTAGGGTGTTAGTGATAGCAAGGTCCTGTCAGTTGTTGTAATTTTTATGTGCTCCGCGACTACGGTCGCGTGGATGTATAATTGTTACGGGGAAATTTCTAAAATAAACGTAGCCTAAGTTACTCCTTATTACATCAGCTAACTGCCAGTGAAAATCCCGTCAAAATCGGTCCATCTGTTCTAGAGATTAGCCAAAACAAACAGATTAATGTTCTTTTGTTATATGTACCGTGTACGTATACATCCATATGCATTTAGTAAAAAGCGATTCATTTAATTATTACAAACAGACACTCCGATTTTATTTATTTGTATAGATTTCAGATTTCAGACTTAACTCGTGGTCCTTAGCAGAGTGATTAGGTACGTATGGTTTTTAGTGATAAGCTGTTTTATTTAAACCTGCTCTAATTAATTAGTGATAATAGCACACGCATGATAAGCATTTATTATTATTTATATTATACTTTCTATTAACTCTACTGTTAATTATTGTGTTAATTATACATAGGTGTAATAAACCTATAATTTTTTATCTTTTAGTTGACTGGTATAAACCACCTCTTAAACAAGTTTAGTGTCGTTATAAAATTTAAATATTTTATTTTTAAATTTTGTTACCGCTGTTTAAATTAAAACTGATTAATTTTATAGTGTCTTCTGTATTAGTAAAAATAGTTCCTCGTTCTATAAAGAACTAATTTGGCTTACTACTTTATGTGCTTAAGATCAACTAAAGACTGTTCAACCTTCGTTCTTTAAAACCTATTTTGAATTTATTTATACCAATATTCAGCCTTATGTACTACAATCACTGCGACTAAAACTTTATACGAGTAGCTAGCCGTACTAGGTTAGTATGTATTAGTAACTACCTACCTACGTGTTGGATATAACGGAGACATTTAAAACAGAAGATCAAAGATTTCGCTGACTTTGAACTTATGGTGGCGTTTATATGACACGCAGGGTCGTAGCGCGGACGCCGCGCGAAAAATATCGCGTCGTCTAACTAGGGCCTAACAAGTCTTGGTTTGTTTGTGCTACTTTATTATATTAACCAATACATATTTAAAATACTAGTATTACAGTAAAAAAACATTTACCCCTGTGCACAGCCTGTGCCCTGTGCGCATCCGCCGCGCGGCCACCGCGCGAAAACTTTCGCGGCTTCTAACTGGGGTGATGAATAGTGATGTGCAAAAGACGGGCTCGGAACATTTAAAATTTGTTTTTTTTTTAATTTAATATATGCCTGCCCAGTTAATAAGTAAACATTAAAATTAGTCTTCCGATTACTTTTGTCTTTCACAAATGCATTCATATACAGCTAAAAATACTACTAACATTTTGGATCCTACGACCGAAGGGGCCTTTTATTATACCTAATTGTTTATTAATGTTTGTTAATATACATTAAAAATACTACAACGTAATATTCAAAACGATGCTGGTTTAAATACATACATTCCAAGACTGTACAATAAACTATGCTATGCGGAATGATAACGCGTCCCCTCCTCATATAATTTCATCCGGCTTTATCACCTACGGCCGACAAGGCCACGTCTCTCTTGATTGCACTCGTAAACATTTTACGAGGTTACCGTTATGCCTATTGCTTGTATTTGTGGTCTAGATTTGTACTGTTCTGACTTTGTAATATGTAAGGGTATCTTTTATTTATTGAATCCATACGAAAAGTTTAAAATTCTTAATTGCCTATGCGTAATGAGGTTTCGCGCCCCTACCTCATTTAAAAATAAGTATAAATCTCTGATTGTTTAAAATTTTAAGATTGTTTGTACCTATCTATGTAAAACCGCGTCACGTTTATTTTATTGTTTTACAAAGTGTTAATATGACAGTATCTACTCTACTCAAATTACAAAACAGCTTACAAAAATATTTTAAAAACATAATCCGATAAAAAAAAAAATTGGGAAAAATTTTGAGATATAAAAATCAGGAAATCGTTTAACATTAGATACCTTAAATTTGGAATTTATATTAAAATCATTTTGCGAATTAATTTACATATTCACAACATATTATATCCTTTCTATGCAATGTGATCGCGATTTTCATATCATTCATGTTTGATAGTGAAAGATCTACTTACCTCAATGATGAACGAAAATTATAAACCGGGAAAAAATTCTGCTCATCGGTTTTCACGCCGCCTTGAAAACAATGATATTTTAATATGAAACAACAGCAATCAAAAACTTATATGAACAAATGAACATAATTATTTATTTATTTATTCATAAAATTGCACCAACTAATTATACACTTAATCAAACGTTATTATTACATGCATAAAATACAAGAAAAGGGCGCAAATAGCATGACAAATTTAAGTAAAGCCCGTAAATTAATCTATATCTATATACATATAAAATTGGAGGTGTGTGGACGAATAGTGTTTGTATTTGGCAATAGGTACAAATCTCCCATCGTGCACTATGGTGGTTGCAAGTCGATAGTTATAAGGGTGTAAAAGATACGGGGATTGAAACATTTTAACTTTAAAAATGGAATACTATTATTGGTCTCAAAATGGTCTGGACCTTACCTAAAATATAGCTATAAAACAAGTATCACATTAACATATTTTAAAATTATTAATTCTACTATTATTTATTTAATATTGCGTGCTCTGAAATGGGTTTTGCATATTGCAAATACAGTATACTAGGAGAACTAAAGCTTCTACAACAAAATAGTTGATTATACTGCCCTTTAGCTAATTTAAAACGATGCAATATTCTTGTGCAAAGTTGAATTTACTCGTAGTTAGCTAAGTCACTTCGACATGTAGTGATTTGAAATTGAAAACCTCTTTTACATAATACTTGCTGATCATCACATCATTTACAATCCTTGTCCGCTTCCGCGGGTAATAACAGTGTTTTTCTCGCTGTAATTTATCTCAAATGCTTAACTTTAACGAGAAGATGACTTATGGTAACATGCGGTAGTATTGTCTTACCTTATTTACCTTATTTATTCTTAGTTAGTCATGGCATTTGTGTTGACATAATTTTTAGCATTCCTCACATTCGATGAATAAACTGAATCCAAAGAAAATCATTCACAAGCCTGTCATACATAATATGTATAATAAGTTAAAATTAAGCTAAGATCGTACTTTATGTTACTGTTACATGTTCCTTTTCCTATTAAAATAAATTTATTTACGAAAATCGCATTGAGTTTTATTTAAAAAAATGCCATATGTTCACACGAAACATAATTTGGCGACCGTAACTGGAAGGAAAAAGTAGGCGATCCGTCGCGTCGTCCGAAACGTCTACTTTTGTTTTTCGTAGTAGGCCTCTTGCTCTAAGCTCTCTTCGTTATGAGGAGATACCCTTTCTCAGTACTAAATGGATTACAGCTAAAATTTAAAATTCAACTTTTATTTAGGGTCACAAGAGATTCGCACTTAACCTGTTTCTTTCGGCTTAAACTTTATTAACTGTGATTTGCGTCATCAACAAAATGTATGTTTTGTCAGCGAGTCAACCACGTAAATGTTAACCTAATATTAGTTTTAAGCTCAAAACAAATTAAAAACAGTCACCCTCGTCATTTATGTGATTCCTTTGTAGAAATGTGCAATCTATCTTTTTTTATAACGTTACATACTCATAGCCTCACACCAAGATTCTCTGTGACGTGGGTACCATGGACAACACACAAGACAAGAACACATAGGTGCATCCAGACCGAGAACAGAAATTTAAACTAATCATTCGAATTCCGCCTCGCTGAGAATCGAACCTTGCCCTTTGAACGGCGGCAGTCCGGCATAAATCATTACGCCATGCGTGTCGTCATCTTTGTTCTTTCCAAGCAGACATACAAACACATAAGTGGGTAACTTCATTGTACCTACACAAAGTTTACAAGTTCAAAAGGCATCGGGTGATAATATTTAAATGAGATACGAAGAAGGCGACCTCCGTTTCATTTACGACTCGTTTATGTTATTACTTACTACGATAGATCTAAGCCTCGTGGCCTTTAACTCGTGCGCACAATCTTTCTCCTTAGTGAACTCACCATGATCTATCTTAAGATCTTATGGTATAAAATTTACAAAATTATTATCGTCGCGTAGATTCATCTCTTGGCAAATTACAACGTGTATGACAGAGAGAAAATGTGTGAGAAGGATAGAAGAAATGTATAAAAAGAATCTCAAGAATGTTATAATGAATCGAGACGAGAAATTTAAATAAGTTTTTAAATTTGGAACAAACAGACAGACTGACAAAAATTGTAAAAAATGTTATTTTGGTATATGCACCGTATACCTATATATGCATATGCATTTAGTAAAAAGCGGTTATTTTAATATTACAAACAGACACTCCAATTTTATTTATTTGTATAGATTATGTTATATTTGCTCAATATACCTATTTATAATGTTGACACGATAGTGTGTCTATTTTGGGATTTAGCATAGTTTGTTATGATCTGCTTATATACTTAAATGATTTACAGCCTTACCCAGAATTTTACCCAGAATTATTTAAAATATATTTTACACACATTTCTACCCTGTAGGTGTCTACTATACTGGCTTTTTACAAGCTTTCCTTAATTTGTGGACTTCCTGCCTTCCTTCTTCCTTTATTTACTCTATGGACTTGAAATGTTGCTTGCTTTAATTCCGCTGAAAATGCATTTTTTTCAGGCATGATCGTATACTACGCTCAGGATTGGCTCCATACTCGGAAACTCCTCAACGGTTAATAGCAATTTACATAATATACTATACTTATTATAAAAGCGTGTTTTTTGCTTTTCAAACTATTAAGTAATTTATAGAATGTGTTTGCAAAGCCCGTGAAAGCCGTGGCGCATTTGTATCGGTGTGACAAATCAAGGTCTTTTATATCTTTGGGTGGGGTTGAAAGCCTAATTTTAGGGGCGCCCATTTAGGGCAACGACGGCGTTTCAAGGTAGGCCGATCGTTTGGTTAATGGGGCTTAGATAGTTAGTACCTGCAATACAATTTATAAATTGTGTATTTCTGCACGCTATGGGATAGTATATAATAATCCTGTGAAAAGATACGAGAGGTTGGGATCTAAATAATTATTAAGATTTGAAATTTTCGAACACTAAATTTGAAAAGTAGTACTGCAGTATAAGCCGTAGTCAACATCTACGTGTCAAACTCTACGTGTTTAATACGTAATTAATACGTTTTACAGATGTAAGTAGTAGGTATATTACTAAAATTATAATGAAACAATGGAATCTTTTGACCCAGCAGGTCCACAATTATGTAGATCTTACTGTAATGTTTTAATATTGGCTGACAAAAACCAAATCTGCATATTATCTTACTTACACATGAATGTTATTTATGTAAATAATGCAAAAAATTCAAGGCTGTCGCGCTAACAATGGACTGCTTCCGTTACTGTAAGCATGATAAGAACACAATTTAAACCCGATAAATTAGATACCATTCAACTCATCTCACAAAAAGTCTGATCTTTTCGATAAACGCCTATTACTATTTATTACTGTGTTGTTTATATTTTTTATGTAAAACTCTGCCTCACATTAGCCTCACATTATTATTCTCTGTGGCATGAGTGGCATGGACAACATTCGAAGAGAAACACCGACCGAAAACAGAAATTTTAACTCATTCTTCAAATTTCCGCCTGGCTGGAAATAGAACCCAACACCCTTCGAATGATAGTCGGAAACCATTGCGTACGGTCGTTTAACAGACGAGCCAAGACATTACTTATGCATTTGGCCGAAAAAGAAGCTGGGGACATCGTCCGTTTCATAACACCACGAGTTGGGAGGTTGGCTTGGATTCAACATAGAAAGAGCCCCTTACCCGATTGTAAATGATCACATCCCACGGACATCAGAAAATCCAAACGTCACCGGACGGTATGTACAAGCCATAAAGTTAGCAAGAAACAGATTGTTACTGACAGTCTTGATTTTATTAATTGTTATGTAAACTGAATAATTGAACTTTACAAAAATCCATAAAAATATTATTGTTCAAATGGCGATCCAGCTTACAGCATTTGAATTTGTAAGAGAAACACGTAAAAATGTACTTAGCGGTCTATAAAAACGGTTCCAACTAGTATAAAAAACGTCAGCACGAATACTAAGGAGTTTAAATTAGGTGGTACAAAAACTACTTCAGGTGATATATCGGTTTGTCCGACATAAATACGACTATTAAAGTGACAAGATTCAGGCAAAACCTGTACTGGCAAACATAAAAGGCTCAATTTGCATAGTGAATCGCGCTTGATGGATTGGTGCGCGCCTGTGTTTACTGTGGAGTGTAGTGCTAATGTCCATGTGACAGGTGACTTGGAAATTTCCAGATTGAAATGTACTATCTTTTGGTTGGTTGGTAAATGGTCATATAAATAAAAAATTAAATGTGGCACTTGGAGACTGCCGCGGTAAATCTATTGCATAGCATTTTTTATCAACTTATGCAATTATAATTATTAGAAGTTATATAGTTATACCAGAACAGCGCCATCTAGTTTGTAGAAAACATACGTACCATACCTTAGTATTAAGGTACTAGATGGCGCTGATTGGGGGTGTTAGGTTTTTTCGTTACGGAATTTCTGGATTCGGTCCCCACGCTCAAGGCCCGCGATAAAAGCTATGCAATAGCTTAATAAATAAACGCTAACACACTCAAACCCTCGCACTAGGATTTTCTGTGTCGCGGGTGGCATGGAGAATACAAATAACACATCGCGAACACCCATGACCCGAGAACAAACATACATCTGTCTCATAAATATCTACCCCGGCTGGGAATCGAACTCGGGACACCTCGCTTTGCAGGCAGCGTCTCTACGAATTAGGCAGGCATAATTATGTATCGTGGTAATGTTTTGGAACGAAGTTCCTTACGGCAGGCTTGGAGGGGATAGGTTTTGCTGCGGCGACCGAACTGAAAAATATGTGATAGTAAAACCGTAAGAAAAAATGCGTGGAATAAAAGCGTTAAATGAGAACTGCGCAGGCGCGACAGTAGCCGAAGGAACTTCGTTCCTACCTGGTGTCCCACGACAAGAAATCATTTATTCATATTATTTAGTTTATCTTTTATGCTAATAGTTACTAGCAATACCCTTGTATTATTTGGTTACCTGGGCCGACAGCGTAATATTTTTTCAGAAAGATGGACTATTACTATGGACTATGCGATTTTCTATATCTCCGGCAACGGTATTCAAGATTTTCACGTGACTCCCGCGTTATAAGTCGCGCCTTGGGTGTGATTTTATTTTATTGTGTGTTTATTTATTACCTATTGCATATAATAATTATCATATTCTTCTTATTTCATATGATAATATAAGTACTCTCTGTACTTCAATAACACTTTTATATTATACCATGCTAATATTTAAAATCAATAAATTAAATATGAATAGTTAATTCTGAACACATGTTACATGAAGAAAAATATTTCCTACAGTTTTTATAGTGTCCAAGATACATGTGTTCGCATTTGATAAATAATTTCTAGACATCGAATAATTAATACGAATACATTGGAGTGATTTACATAAATATCTTTTATTTTATTCAAGACAACAACAGCTTTCAATTCAAGCTTGTAATTCAATACAAAATATCACTTGACAGCCAATTATAGTTCTCTTCTAAATATTTACTAATTACTTATTTAACTAAAACTAAAAAATTACAAAGCTCAATTGTTTAATTCCCACATTAATGAAACTTTCACCATAATTACAATTAAATATTGAAACATACATAAATCGTGGTAGCCGGTATTAAAAATGTATCAAACTTTTGAATACATTGCAAAGAAACGATATGAGTGACGTCAGTAATGTCAATATCGATATTATTTATAGAAAGAGTGTAATCTACTCATTATATAAAACGCATGGAAGCGAATAATTCGTTATGATCGCTATAATTCGATACGTGACTCGAATAAGAATCGCGAGACAAGGTCCTATAGTATAATGATGTCAACAACGTCACTCGAATCTATTTTCAACTTTATAACCGTTACTTTAAACGTTATTTCTGAATGTGTTTTGATAGTTTTAATCATGATACTGATTTGTCCCGTTTTTCCACGTAAGGACAAACAGGAAGCGGCCTATTGACTAAGTCCTTGATCTGCTGAATCCGTGGACACTGACAGAGGTCAAAAGTAGAACTTGACTCGTATTACAATATGTTAGATCAATGTTTTTTCTCGGGTCATGGGTGTCAGTGATATTTTATTTGTGTTGTCCATACCACCCGCGACACAGGGAATCTTACTGCGGGGGTATGAGTGTGTTATTGTTTATTTATTTAATTGTAACCAGTTCAAAATTATGAAATTGGTAACTACCTGCCTACTTTACAATAGGAAAATGTACATAACTGACTCTACAGAACAATTAACAAAACAACTTTTGAAATTGCCGGTGTGTCACATAATGTTTTAAAGTCTTGTTATGAACTTGAAAAAAGGAAACTCTTCAAGAAAGTTGCTATTCTAGTTGATATAAGTGTGACCTTGCTGTATTTATAAAATTTGTAATCACTGTGATCCATCACATATGACAACCTTATCAACACTTTAAGAAAGCAGATGACACGATGAGAAAAAGAGAATTTCTTTCAGCATTCAAGTTTATAGAACGATAAGATAAGATTTGGCATACAATGGAAATAAAAATGCATAGCATTGCGGGGGTATGAGTGCATTCCCCCGCACTATGATTCCCATGGCATGTGGCATGGACAACACAAATTACACATCACTAAAAACGATGCGACACAATTGAGTTTGGGCTAGTTTAATTTTTCTTGAGAAATTTGGTCTTAGATGATATTCAGAGATTTGATATTCAGAGTGAAATTATTAGGGTCGCTATATTAAAAGAGTGTTGATAGTTTTTAAACCATAATTATCTCGTTCTCTGTTAGAGAAAATTATGACCCGTTAAATAAATTAATTACTATTTCTCGGTAAAAAGTATTATTTGTATAAAAGCAGTGAGCTGTGTCCTTGAATTAGACTGCAATTTTAAACATAGGTCATACAAACACCACCTTAAGTTTGATTATTAGTTTCCATGGTAATATCAAAGACGGTGCTGTTAATTTGGGTGCTATTTTGTCGTCATCGCTTACATTTCGCCTTTACTTCTCTGCATGCAATCTTCATATTTTCAACTAGCTTTCCTCCGCGGCTTCGCCCGCTAATAATCCCTAAATATAAAAAGGTTGATAAAATCAGAGAACTTTCATACTAACTTTGCGCCCCCGTTTTACCCCCTTAGGGGGTGAATTTTCAAAAATTCTTTCTTAGTGCTCCCCTACGTTATAAAAGGAACCCCCGTGCAAAATTTCAAGTTTCTAACCCTTATAGGCCCTGCATTGATATGTCAGTCAGTCAGTCAGTCACCTTCTCCTTTTATATTATAATTATATACCTAGATAGATTCTCCTTTTTGTCTTACATTTTTTTAATTATGCCAAGTGTCATATTAGAAAAAAGCAGTGACAGCCAAGTGGTTTTAACGTTGCACGTTGGACTCCCGAACATAAGGGGGGGCTGGGTTCAAATCCTGCGAAAATTAATTTTTCAAAAATTTGTGAAATAAATGATCACTTGCTACGGTGACAAAAAACAGTTTGAGAAATTCAACACACCTGTGAATTCTCCATAAGGTTCTTAAAGTTGAATGAAGTCTGTCAATCCGCACTTGGACATCGTGGTGGAATAAGGAATGTATGCATTGTCAGAGTAGACCCGGCGCCAGCAGTGTGAAAGTTAAGGGTTGCGAAGTTGCTATGATGAAGGGTATAATGTCATTGTTTTACATTATTGATACGGAAACAATCAATAATCAATAAGTATAATCAGTCTTAAGCCGGTACAAAAACAAGCAAGAAATGTATGGACCTTGGGGAATAAGCACCATAATTTATGTAATTTCAATGTATGTGACATCTTAAGTGACACTATTTACCTTTCGTGTTCATGACCTTACTTCGAAAGTACAATTTGCGATTTTAAAGGCCTTTCCGCAAAATTTGAAACTGACTTTTAAAACAGAGTTGCATCATGTTGTAAAATATTTATGTTTATAATATATACAGATTTTGTTTGTTACTTATAGCGTCATTTTTTATCGAACAGCTTGAAGTGAATTGACACAATGCTTCGATTGACATGACGCTTCATCTTGGCAAAGATCCGTTGCAAGCCCGTAGCATTGCATAACATTCATAAACATTGCATAACATACATACTTAATTACAAACAAGCATTGCACGTTAAATAAAAGCTTCTAAAAATTATTAAAAAAAATATATACCACAAACCAAATTTCATTCAAAGTTCATTAACCGTATCCATATAGTCCATGATATTTAATTTGTTTTAATTATCAATAACTAATGAGCACCTACGCGCTACACTCAGTTTTCTCGCATTGACAAAAGTCGTATATTCGTACCGACTATCAAAACCGGCCGAGAGGTTGCCAAACCGCATTTTTGTAAGCAAAAAACTTAACAGTCGACCGCGGACATCTTCGTTAATAAAAACACAATAAATGTATGCTAATGTTGATACAGGAGCTGATTGATGGAAGGCGAAGACTGCGACCGCAATAGCGTGTGCGGTGAGATCCAGGTGGGGGATGTTAAATGTTTTTGGGAAAGTGTTAAAAAAGTTGCATGTATCTGATATAGACCAAAATGTTTAACATATTTTTGAATACGACGAATCAGTTTAAAATACGTTTTTAGGGGCACTAAAAGGGTGAGAAATGGAACTCTATTTTTTTATCTATACATATAAATAAAATTGGTCATGTCTGTTTGTAATATTAAAATAATCGCTTTAACTAAATGCATATCGATGATACACGGTGCGTATACCAAAATACCATTTTTACAATTTTTGTCTGTCTGTCTGTTTGTCTGTTTGTTTGAGCTAATCTCTGGAACGGCTGGACCCATTTTTACGGGACTTTCACTGACAGATTGCTGATGTCATAAGGAGTAACTTAGGCTACTTATGTTAAATCCCACGCGGACGAAGTCGTGGGCACAGCTCGTTCATTATAAGTTAATGATTGACCAAAATCCCACCTGATTTTTGGGATGGGTTTTTTTTTCAATAAAAAAAAACCATTTGGTGAAATTTTTTTTCAATTTATTTCCTATTAAAAGTCTGTTTATCAGCCACAGTTCACCTGAAATGTCCACAAAATGCGTGTTACTGTGGCAGCTCTCTCAACAAATAATGAAAGAGTAAAAAGTTAGATCCCAAAGGGACTTGACAGGTTATTTAAATCCGTTACAAATTTTGCTCCCAAACTGGACTGGTCACGTGTTATACGCATGTTCCGCTACATCGTTTCAACTGTCAAGTTTGTTAACTAATAAATAAATAAGTAAACGTTAACACACTCGTACCCCCGCACTAGGATTCCTTTTGTCTCGGGTGGCGTGGGTAAGCCCATGAAGACCCAAGCCCATCGTTGGGGCTGTTATGAGTTGCAATGACGTCGAATGAATTTACTCAATTAATAACACTTTTAATAGTCATGTTCTTTTACCCGTATTTAAGTACAGACTTATGGTCAATTAACGGCAATATTTCTTTATTCCTCTCCGTATTTCGACGTCATAAGTCGTAAAACAAATTGGACGGAGCGAGCCCATCCTTCATGACACTGCCGTATGACTCGAATGTTATCAAAAATAAACTTTATAGCTACACAAAGGTCAAGTGTTACTGAGAAGTACTTCTGCATGCTGCGTTCAAGTGTCGCTTAGTAACTGGAGTCTTATGAATAAGTACCGCATGCCTGTGATATCCAATGAAGTTCCAGAAAATTCATATGATCAATTGCTTTAATAACAAACTGTACTTGATGATTGTTTTTACTGTGGGATCTTGATCGATAAATAAGGAGATTTTCTTGCGGATTATATTTTTAATTTGAAGGGTTTTAAGTATCTTTACAGTGTTGTCAACTTGTCATTCTTTGTCCGCCCACTTTATTCGTGTTTTTTTATTTGTTTGATCACTATAGCATTCAGTCATTCTTCATGATATTTATTCACACACTCAACCTCACATGGTCGATTTTAAAAGGTCAAGTTTTAAATTGACCTCTGGACATTTCCTGTAAAATCCAGATATTTTAGCTACGAAATATTTTTTTGTATTTTGTTTGTTTTAAGTTCCTAGTCTTTTTGTCTTGCTTTACACACGGTCCTTCACAGCCCTTAAAAGTTTGTGTAGTGTTATATTTCCTGTGTTTCTGTTGTGTATACCTATATCCCTTCTACTTGTATTTGTATTGCTTTTCAAAATTTGGGTTGCCTGGAAGAAATCGCTATGTAGCGATAAGGCCGCCTTCTGTGTTATAGTCGTAGGTATATCCTATTTTTCATTGTTTTGCCGAAGGATTTTCACACTTTAAAGACTTACAAGAAATATTATGCATATTATAGTCACTCGAGTGACAATCTTCTCTCAGTCAATTCAGTTAATGATACATAATTACATATATGTATGTACCTGGTACCCAAGGCCTACCTAGTTAGTAGTTAGAATTCGCGTAGTAATCAGTGAGTAATGTGAGCTTACATGTTCGCACCATCTTTTCTTGTCTAATTTGCCGAATCAACTGGACGGACGGCCTATGGACGAAAATGACCACTTATAGTTTTAGTGTACCTACCAGCCTACCAAAGCAGTCGCGGGAGTTCGTGTAATGAGTCTAATTTACAATTGTAGGCATTCGTACATAACGACAATGTAGAGGAAATGGACAATCATTTTAAAATCAACGTGGACGAAATTTGCGAAAATCACACTGTATTTGTGTGCCTCTGGTGCCCGGACATTGGCCTCAAGATATTTTCACGGAAATAAGTAATTCAGCTTCTTAATTATAACCGTTTTCGCTATAATTACACATCGCAATTGTTTAATTAAAAACAATGTTTTAATGTTTTATTCATTGAATTTATGATGATTACGTACCTATAATGCTGTAGCCATTTTAGCTTATTATCCTCGTCAATGCAATACTTACACGCCTCGAACTCTTTGTTCTCATAGGCTATATAGTTCACCACACTAAATTAAGTAGCCATGTCCTGATTTTAATCGCATCACAGCATGGTTAATAGAACTTTTCTTAGTATATATTTCTCGCGATTTCACCATACTTAATATCCACCTATTTAATATCTGCTATTTTCTAATATATCTGCAATTTTAAATACTTGTTATTTGGAAAGACCTGTTTTTGTTAGGTAAGATACCTATAGTGTACATTTGGTCCCATTTCAATTTTAGGAAAAAACCACCTCTAAGGGAGAAAAAATAACTTGAAGTCGATTTTAAGTTTAGTTGAAAATTTTTGTTATGTACATAGATTAAAAAATATTACCTACCTATATAACTGGATGTGACAGACGTATGTAAATTTCTTCTCAGGTTGATGTTTCTGTGATATCGTCATATCATGCTATGCATAATTGCCATGCGATAACGTAGAGACGTTAACGTAGATACAGATGTGTCTAATTACAATATTATTATACTGCAGTAGCTACTAATGTAAATATATGACTTTTCTAAGATCTAATAGTGTTCCTTTACTTTCAGGTAAGCAAAACAAGCCTGGTACGCCGGGTGGCCACGTGAGTTCAATTACGGGGAACCTCAGTTTAAATGTAAATAGCTAATAGGAAATCAAATTACCGAGTACACTGCGCATACATCGGTGACAGAATGTTTTATGATTGAGAATGCGTTTTATCAGAAATGTTATCGTGCGTTGACTATTGTCGAGAACAGATAATATTAAGATAAATATGGAATCTGTTTTGTAAATATCTGGTGGAGTATTTAGTTGTTACTACTTAAATAACTGTGGTGTTCGTATATAAATTCGTGTATATTTAGTAATAAAACAACATGATAATATAGGATTATGATAAATAATGTTATTGATGATAGTAGAGACTCATTTATCCGTTCCATTATCCGGACCCGAAACATACGGATTCGGAATTATCCGTATCTCATTTACACAAATTCCTGGTCGCCAGGGTACCGCACTCAGCAGTGTTAAGATTCCGTGAGTTTTCATCTTAAGCATTAGATTGAAGGATTTGGGCTGCGAGCCAGTAATTTGTCTTCGCTCTTCTGCCCCGGTGGACATCGGAGACTTACCATCAGGCGGCTCATACACATCTTTGTTGGATATGTACGAGAAAAACATACTAGTATTAAGAAAAATTAGATGTTATAACGCTAATTTTATCTCAAATCAGTATTCTAAGTTCACTAAACACGTACATAAGTAAATAAGCTTATACCTAGTCGATGCAGCGTTAGATACACGTTATGTATTTAGTGCTATATGGTATGCATCTTCATAACGCCCACACTGCATTGCATTTGCATATTTATAACTAAAGCAATGATATTCCTTACTATACTTAAAACAGGGTTGCTGTTTTTGTTTATATTATACAATGAAATAACTTTGTGTTATGTTTAGAGCTCTTCCATCACATTTTGATATCTTAATGAGAATAACAAAATCAGCATTATTAGTATAAAACAAAGAAAATCGAAGGTATAAAATGTTACATTTTTATTTTTTTTATTTGTAGTGGAATAATGGATGCGCCATTGAAGCACTCATAGCCCGGCGGCTTGCGTCGATCTCAAGTGATCGACAAAGTTAAGCAACAGCGGGCGCGGTCGGTAGTTGGATGGGTGACCGCTAGTGGCAAAAATTTCTAGAGCGCTTCCATGCTTCGGAGGGCACGTAAAGCCGTCGGTCCCGGTTGTTATCATTTGGTAGCAGTCGTTAAGCCATGTCGGATACCTTCGGGTGGCTTAAAATTTCCGACACTTGGGTTGGCCACTAACCCCTCCACCAATCCGCACTGGAGCAGCGTGGTGGAGTATGCTCTAGGCCTCCTCAGGTATGAGGAGAGACCCGTGCTCAGTAGTGGGCCATTAATGGGTTGTAGCCAAAGTCGCATCCTCATGAAGATACCTTTATGTTCTACATTGAGAGTGATCATCGCAACCCAGAACTGTCCCACTGCTGAGCTAGGGCATTCTCTCCTATAGTCTACCTTCCACCACGATGGCCAACTGCGGATTGGCAGACTTCACACACCTTTGAGAATATTATAGAGAAGTCTCAAGTGTGCAGGTTTTCTCACGATATTTTCCTTCACCGAAGCACACACACACACACACAAAAGGGATGATTCTTTTCTTATACGCAATTTTTGTTTTAAACAGACGTTCGTGCAGTAATCGATACCAGGCCCCTGTACGGAAGTCAAATTTTCAAACCACGTAGTGTTCACTGGTTTTGCTACCTTGAAAGTGATAAGTATGGCTTAAGTCCAAAGTTCGTGGCGTGGTCCCACCTAATAAAGTAAGATAAATGATTCTAATGGAATAAACTAGGCAAATGCCCCAATTTCATACGATTTTACGATCCCATATTAAGGCGTGGTTCGGCAAACAAATCGCTAATAACGTGAAAGCCGTGGAAGGTCAAAGTTCGTGTCATTTAACCAGAATAGCACTCGAGCGATGAGCGGTAGTTTTGGGTTGTGCAAAACATGACATAAGACTACGTAACATTTTGTAATACAATATTGGCATGAAATACGCCAATATTTTATTAATACTAGGTAAAAGTAAAACAATAAAACTCACTAACACAGATAACTGCCTGCTCTGAACTGCAGAACCGCCAGTCTGCTTTGACCGGTCGTGAAACTCGGGACCCCTGGTTTTTTTTATTGATTTAAGGTAGCAGATGAGCATGCAGCCACCTTCCGCTGCCGCTCATGACAACTATGACCGACTTAGAACAAGACTCAAATGGGGACTGGGATAGTCAGTCCGGTTAGGTGACGGTGTTAGAAAATTAGTTGGTTAGTTTGTAAGTATGAGGACTGGGACAGGGACTGTTAGTGAATGTTAGTCCTGTTAGTTTTTGTTAGTAATAGTCCAGTTAGTAAATGTTAGTAAGAGTCTCGTTATAATATCGGTCACAGATGTGTTGGTACCCTTGAGGACTGAGATGGTCAGGTCTAAAAAGTGTAGCCGGCTCCACATCCCTGGCTTACCAAAAAGGCGCATTACCACCTGGACTATAGGGTCGTAAATATTAAAAATATTATAATATTTAGTATGCTCATGAATTTTCCATCAATAATATTATTCCTGTAGAATTGTAGATCATGTCGAATTCTTCGTAGACAAAACATAGCAACAGTATGTTATATTGTCCTTTTTATAAATGTTATAATAATTATATTCAAAACACGCAATTCGAATAAATTGTCAAGTAAAAAATATGACTGACAGAATTTTAATTAATGGAAATGGTTGAGAGAGCTTTACAAGATTTCGTAATATCTAAACGCAGTATGAAGTCTTGTATTGAGTCCCATTGTAATCCGTCCTGCGGCTCTCAATCTATGTTATTTAGGGATATGTATTATATCGATACTAGTATGCAGAAGATACTAGTATTAATTATCTTGAATAGGTAGAAGATATCCTATTATCCTATTAATATTATAAATGTGAAAGTTTGTATGGATGTATGAATGTTTGTTACTCTTTCACGCAAAAACTACCGAATGGATTTCGCTGAAACTTTACAATAATATAGCTTCACACATCAGAATAACACATAGGCTTTAATTTATAAAGATATAGTGTGAATTATCCAAAATATATGTATAACTAAATATTTGCAAACCGAAGGAATAAGTTTCCCGAAGCGAAGCGAGAGTGGGTCGCTAGTTTATAATATCTTTGAATGTTTTGTATTGTAGTCTCTTGTAGTAGGTAATATAAGGTCGAGTATATGAATAACATAATAAAGGATTATTATGTAAGTTAAGCCTATAGAGCTTTTCACTTCAAAAATATTAAGTAAATAAAAGTAATTAAAAAAAACAATAATAATAGAACAATTTTTTGATTTATCGAAATTGATTTACCTGCTGCATTCAAGTTAAAATAATTAATACGGTTATCTTTTAGCTGATCAAACAATAAAGCCTATTGATCAAGAAAAACTATAGCCTATTAAGTAAATATAAGCATTTTTAATAACTAAAATTCAAAATCCTTTTTACCTTAATTATAATTATTAATTAAAATTAGCAATACACTTCCTACAGTTTGAGAGCCACAGAGCATCTGCGCTAGCTTTTTGCCTCCGTACGTGGTCTGACTGAATTAAAACGGCAGTTTAATTTGGTTCTAAATATTACGTAAGCGACTAGTTTTTTTTGCTTGTTTTATCCGTTAGTCGACTATACACGTCGCGCCGATTACCATGATATATTATGTGATTAAAGTGTTATTTGGTATTGAATAAATGAATATAAGGTATATTCGTTATTAAACTGTGTGTGTAATAATAAAATAATGTGTTAAAATAAAGTAGCACAGATCTGGGACCCAAGTCTGCTAATTTGTAAATGCTTTAATTGCATTGTGTATTAATAGTTTGACAAATATCGAATGTGTCAAAATACGCCAAATTTTGGACACGACGCAATTGAAGCATTTATTCTAACTACTTTAGTTTTGTTTACTGTAAGTAACTTTACAACTCGACCATTCGAATTCAAAATTCCGACTTCAAGACCTTAGTCACATTGGTGGTACATATTTACTTTTAAATAACTCTACAGTTATAGATTAAAATCGCTTTTCTGTGCTGAGTTCTTTTAAACAACGCAATAGATTGTACCTTTGGACAATTTCATTTTAAAAATTCACAAAGTATAATTGCACGTAATTGTGTTTTTAAATACGGTAAATAAATTTTATCTTAGTTTTACACGCAGCGGGCGCTAACCACAATAATAAAACAATAATTACGTGATAAAGTTAAGCACACACTGATCCCATTCTTAAGCCAGTTGTCGCTTGAGAAATGTCACTTGTTGAGAGGTTAGCCCTGAGAACTAACATTTCTGATTTGTGCCAATGTAATTGATTAGTAACAAAAACTCGATCTTATGCGCTTAGTTCAACAGTTTTTTAATCGTTAAGTAAGCCGTAGATATTACTATATGTTTAATCGAGTTGAATAGCTTATTTTGTTGATATTTATAGAAACAAGCGCCCATAGCCTGGTGGCTTTCATGATCGAAAGTGATTGGCCGAGTTAAAAAACAACGGATGCAGTCGATAAGTGGATGGTAACAAATTTCTTGAGCGTTTTCGTGGCTCGGAGGACACCAAAAGCCGTTGGTCCCGGTAGTTATCTTTAGATAGCAGTTGTTAAGCCATGTCGGAGGCCTTCGGGTGGCATAAAAATTTCCGATACCTGGGTTGACCACTAACCCCCCACCAATCCGCACTGGAACAGTGAGGAGAATGCTCTAATCTTCCTCAATGATGAGCAGAGACATGTGGTCATTAGTCGAACATTATTGGGTTGAAGCCAACAAGGGAAGGAAACAAACGAGCAGTCAACCTGATTTTAAATTAGCACTTCATAATTATATTCTTAACTGAAATAAACAGTTAAACAAATGTCAAAATATAATTATAACTCCTGAGCATGAATACTCCAACGAGATCAAATTTGAATGTACCTAAGTATCTACTTCAATAATCTACTCCCATAATGCATTGTCCTCTAGAGGGCGTTATTTTAGTGTAAAGTCACAAACCATATAACTTTATGATCAAGACGTTTCAAACGATACCTTATTTGTCGAATTATGATAACTTAGAAGTTTTGCAGCCCAGGTGAACATACAGATATAAAGAATTCCCAGACCCATACTGACATCCATGAGAGACGGTGGCTAATTAACGTAAGGTGGATTACCTCCTACTCCGCTATGTACCTACATACCTAAAAAATACTCAACAATGTTCAAAGAAATGACTCATAATGTTACTTACGTTAATGTCTTTGGAGCCTCACAAGTGGAAATAGCTACCTACTAACTTTCATGGAATAAATGTTTCCAATTTCTTCTACTAAATCTAGAATTGATCTTGATTAATCCCTTCTTTCGTGTTACGTGATTTATGGTATAGCTAGCGTTCTTAGGTACTAGTATAGTTTGGCCAGCTAAGCTAAGGTCACGGTTGAGGTCATAAGTGTCATAACCTCATAACTTGAAAAAGTAACGTATATATAACGCATTTCAACTTTCTTTATGGGAATTGAATATAAGTGAGCTTATATTTACGTGTTTTTGTTTTACTCATTCAATTATAAACCAATTTTTCTTATTTTACGACACCCAATTTTGATTGATCGATGACCACAGCCATGTTGGGAGTGTGCTGCCTGCGAAGCGAAGGGTTCCGGGGTCGATTCCTGGCCGGGACAGATATTTAGAAGTGACTGTTTATTCTCAGGCCGTGGGTGTTAGTGATGTGATATTTGTGTTGTCTATGCCTCGACATATGGAATCCTAGTGCGGGGTGTGAGTGTCTATAAGTTTATTTATAATTATGTTATTGCTATATTGGAGAGCCAGATCCTTAAGCGTCTTTTTAGGCGGTAACATATTGGTGATGATGATCAGAGATATCAATGGAAAGAAGAGAGAAGTAGTGACTACAGCATAGCTTAGGTAGGTATACATATGTAGGTACAAATATAAGGTCAATAGCACTTTGAAATATGTTAAGTTAGTGATTTACGTGCGTAACTACTGCACTTGTACCCGCACTTTGTAATGAATATGTACCTATGACCGTCATCAGACTGATACAGCAGCGGACCATAATGCCAAATCATCCAGTTCGTACAAAAAATTTAACTCATCATTGAAATTTCCATCCCGCCGTGAATCGAGTCCAGGACCCTTGGAACGGAGATTCGGCAAATTAAACATTGCGCCATACCGACCGTCAAAATAATGCAGTGTTTTATTCGAGACAATGTTTTGCTGTGATGTTATATTAACAGACATGTTATACATGTTCTTTACTTTAATGTAAACACACTTTAATGCCTGAATAATCCCTTACACGAGTAATAAATAACCATTCTACCTACTTTATCTTAAGCTTCGCGCAAGTATCGTATGAGAGCACTTTACGATACAGTGATAAAAACGCCGTTAGCTTATAAAAGGACAATCTGCGGTATTAAGTGCAAGCGGATTAACATATACGCTCACACACTCATACCCCCATACTAGGATTCCCAGTGTCGCGGGCGGCATGGACAACACAAATAACACATCACTAACACCCATGACCTTAAACTCCTAGACCTTAAAGCACTAGAAGTGAAACCTTGTTTGGTTAGATGTCATAACTATTGTTTTAGCGCTGCAGGGAACTTTAGTTGTAACTCTTGCTAATGTTCCTATCACATTTTCTCCCACGTTAAAATGTGTCTGTGTCATTTTCGTTTCCGTTTCGTTGCATTTGCGCGTCATTTCCGTTTCTATACTATAGAAGTTTTCACTTCAAAAGTGCTACATATAGCTTTAAAAGTCGCACACTCTCTAGCGCCAAGGGTTGACTGGTGTATGCCGCTACGTAACAAATATTCCCTTTGTATAAAGAAGTAATAAAGAGTAAGTAAATAAACATAATGAGTGTTTAAAGTGTTATTACGGTGACCATAATTTATTACGTGTCCTAGCCGGGACATTTGGTTCGCAATCATGATGATCCGTTTGCGATATAAATATTCAGTTTTACAGTGCCAAAGACAATAGAGTCTACTCCATTCCCCTCCCTCCCTCCGGCGGCTAAACGGTTCACGATGGTAGTATTCATAATGAAGTTTACAGGAAAACTAACAGCTAAAAGCCTACCAAGTTAAAGAGTAATAAAGACAACTACAAAATCCTGCACTACGTGTAGCCTGCACTTGGCCGGTTTATATTTTTCCTTATGCGTATGTATGTATAAACTGGCAAGCTCAATGAAACAATTCTAGGAATATACCAAGTGACATTTTGTACCAAGTGTTCTATAAATAACGTTTCCCTCTACAAATACATATAAACATTCAAAGCACCGTCTACGAGCTTTTCCTGACCCTTCACGTAATTTGCACATTGTTGTGACGAATGCAACGATTTAACGAGTAACCCTCGGTTGGTTGGTTCTAACCGACATTAAACTTTGATTAACTCATTTACTTTAGTTGTTCGCTAGATAACCATGACTATACATGTTAATTATGTGATATCGTTGCGTATATTCTAATAATATATCAACATGAATAATAAAACTAATTTTAAAAACAAATAGTTAACGTTTAAAACATAAGGACCGTAGTTTAGGCGTTTATATTGGGGCCGAATAACATTTCTGAAAATGCTTCAACAATATTTCAAACAAACGACTTTAAAATCGTAGGCTAAGAACAACAAAAGTGTTAGCGACAAACTTCTCAACTCTTTGTGTAAACAATTAAGAAGTAATGTTAATTGTATGAGCAAATATTTAAAACGTATGTTAATTTGATATTTACCAAGACTCAGTTGTCCGTGAATATTTTAATCCATGTATTAATTATGAATGTTGTAAACTTGTAACACACTTGACGCAATATCAAAGGGTGCTCTTCGCATTATCTCAATGTTTACTAATATATTATATTTAGTAGTTTTACACATATCATTGACATAAACATAAATATTGTAATACAATTAAAAACAATATCAAAGGGTGATTTTTAAGCGTTGCATTCATAATAGCTTATATTATTATATTTCTCAGTGAGATATAGTCGGTTTTTAACCATTGCAACTAACGCAACGATGGGGAAGGATAAAATCTTCAATTTTTTCGGTTAAAATTTCTAATTGACTTCAGATTTATGATATAGCTGTTTTGAGCTAAAACATGCTTAGTCATTATGAGTAAGCGAACACATGGGTTTTTCAGGAAGGGGGTGATAGGCAGGTATCCATACTTAATGTTATAAATGCGAAAGTGTCTATCTGTCTGATAGGACTTCATGCCTATTACGCTAAACTGATTTAGATGAAACTTGGTATTGAAATAGTTAAATCCTTCGAAAGGATATATTATAGTTTTTATCCTGATAATACGTTTCCTTGCAAAAGTTAAGTGGTATTTTGTCCTATGTCGTTACTTAATAAATAATTACATATTTTGATAACGTAGCTACTTGCTACGACGTAGGTGGTTAGGTATATTTCACTACTACGAGTCATCTGTCTAATGATCCCAGTTTTATCATCTTATGATAATGGTAAAATAATAATAGTAATCGTGACTACGTTACCTAATTTTACCATAAAGTTTCATGCCATCGTTATGTACATAATTATAAATCAAATTGGTCAAGACTTAAGAAAGGTGCGTTAGTTTATGTACTGTACGCTTTTGACAAATACTAAATGACCTAAATAAGCACCTGCAATAAATAATCTAAATCAGAATTCATAATAATTAGATTAATTAGGGCAGAATAGTAACAAAAACCCTCTTCATCTATTTAGGTAAATCTGGCATTAAAGACTGTTAACCTCGGTTTTATTCATCTAAGTGAATTAAGTACCAACACATTAAGTTAAATAGAGTATTTCTATTGACATACGTGGGTGATATTGTAACAGTCCGTTTTATTAATTTCTCTTTTAATAAGTGCAGGGTTCAGATTATTTAAAAGCCGATCATCTATTTAATCTGTGTTAAGGCGACGGCTCAGTATGAAATGTAAAACGCAGCACTTCACGGTCATCTTTATTGCTTCGATACTTGAATATCTGGGCTGGTTAGTGGCTTTCGAGGATAGGCTTAACCGGAGCCTATCCAACTACTTACGCAAAGGATAAGTCCTTTGCATAATCGTCTTTTTGTATGTATATCCTTGCATGTGGTTGTTTGCGTTTCGTATAGTATTTATTTTCTAGGTTGTACCATTTTATATAATATTTTTGCATCGGATCCCATCGTTCCTGCCAATTTTATCGAAGCCTTTATTATTATTGTTCGTTCCGCTTTCCACTTTAGGTACGTCAATTTTTTTCCTTTAAAAATCCTATAACAAATTATTATTCTTATATATAAAAATGAATCGCTGATTTTGTTGCTAAGAGCAGATCTTCAGAACGGCTGAACCGATTTCGCTAATTCTTTTTTTATGATATTCCTTAAAGTACGAAGATGGTTATTACGGAGAGAAAATTTTAAAAAAATGCCTAAAAAAGTAAAAAAACAACACTTTTCTATATTCCCATACAAAAGATTCGTAATAATACTTAAAAGTCAATTTGAACTTTAATACCATAGCATAAAGTTTAAGTGTCAGTGAAGGGATTTCATGAAGGCAAAACAATTGACTGACACGATACACGAGACCCGAGTGGTACGAGAGCTAACAACGTTGGAAAAACAAGAATTTGAGGTAGGCCAGTTTTTAGATATTATGTTATATGTCTCACTCTCCTGGACGTCATACGGACGGTCGGCTGGTGGTAGACGTTGCGTTCATCAGTGCGCATCGTATCTGTACAAGTAAAATATCAATTTTTCAAATCATTTTAAGAAGGTTTCTTATCTTTTTTTTAATTGAACTTTTTGCAACATTAATCTATTATTGCTATAAAATATTTTTCTTCAAATTATTGTATGTTGTTATTTAATTATGTAAAACCCCAAAATTTATTTGCCAGACAATAAATCAATTGTTAAACTTCAGCCAGACCGATCCAAAAGTGAAAAATGTTGTGGTATCATTTTGCTTGGTCTAGAAATAGTTATCAAATAAATGTCAGAGAAATTACTAAAAACCATTGAATTATTTTGTGGATTAATATGGTATCAAAATGATAATTTATTTTGTACAATTAGACAGCCAGACCTCCCGTATGATGTCCGGGAGATTGAGAGAGATACCATATCTCAAAACTAGCTTACCTGAAATGGTCTCTCGAAAACGTTGCTAGCTCTTAGACCATTATAATATTTCCATTTCTTTATTTTCTCGATGACAGCTCCTGTGAAAACTTGAACGAGCGTCTTTTTTACATTATGTATGCATTATTTGATAAAAATATGACGTTTACACACGTACAAGGTTATATCAGATTCGGAGAAACTGATAGGGATGGAGCTATATCGATAAACGTAACACGATAATAGACCCGTTTTTTTTTACAAAATGTAAGAAACTAAACTACTGCCGGAAACTTTTGTACAAATGTTCTTGATTGATAATGCTAAATTCTTTAAAATTTTCGAAGCTGTTGTAAAATAAGTAGGTATAGGTAGGCACTCGACAATGAAACGAAATAATGATAATGACAGGTAATCTTTATTCATTTATTTTAATCAAAATCTGATGAATTTAATATAATAAATATATGCGATCGATATCATTAGGTACTTATTTCACAACACTACAACTATATAAATTAGAACTGTCACGTTTTTACTAATAAAATCATTGACATAAATACTATAGACATAGGGTCTCCTACTAAAATCGCGAAATTAATGTCCCAATTTAACATTACAAGAAAGAATGGGAATGTTAGCAAGGTAATTTAAACACTAAATTCATTAAATCACGGTTTTATTTCGATTGCATCAAACACATACGTCAATGGCACCTTATGACACAACGATTACACTACACGCCATAATGACATAGTGCAAAATAATCTAAACAAAAGTAACTGATATATTTGTCTCTTTCTGACTATATAGCCTGAATGGTGAGAAGACAAAGTCAAAGATATATTTTTGATTATTTTGACTGATTCTGCAATTAGTTTTTGAAATAAATTCAATTTAAAATAAAATAGCGTGTTTTAGTCGCAATACAATAATTTAAAAGATAAACAATAGTCTACTTACCGAAATTATGATATACCATCGTCTTTATTCACTTTACTGGCGTAGTCTTTGCACGATTTCAAAACACAATACGGCATCGTTGATGTGTAGTTGTCAGCACGGTCAAAAAGTGACTAACGCGGCATTGTTGTTCTTCTTGCGTTTTGTTGCTGAGTTGGCTCGGACATTTTTTAGCGCGGCCCTACGGCCATAGTTATATGTCAATGAATAAAATACAGTGCCATCTTAAATAAAGTAAGTAAGTCAATTACATAAATTAAATAACCTATAAAATAAATCATCAACCCAAAAAGGCTCACTACATCATGGATCATGGGTCTCCCCTCAAAGTCGAGGAGACCTTAAATATATCTAACCATTGTAATACATTAACTATACATTTATATATTCTTTTAATGAAGTTTTAATTAGGTAGTTACTACTTACTACTCCAAAAATTTATCGATGGATCAACTTGCACTTGGACATATTTTTCGATACTAAATTAACATAATTTTACCACGACACTATTTTAACGTGTCAAAGGGGGCATTTCGTGCCGCTACTGTAGCTGACCCGGTGTCCCGAATAGCAGAATAAGTAGGTATTTAAAAAAAATAAAGAATCGACTGTTAGGTGGTACGAAGTTCGCCGGGACAGCTATCTCGAGAACAACTGAACCGATTCCGTTAATTCTTTTTTTATGATATTCCTGAAAGTACGAAGATGGTTGTTACGGAGAGAACATTTTAAAAAAATTGGTTGTCTGTAAAGTCGGTTTACTGACGATAGTTGAACGTGACAACGTCTTAAGAAAATACTGATGGAATGGTAGCATTTTTCAAAAGAAAATTTTAATTTCATTTGTTTAATAGATTTGTCAATGTCAATTATAGCATAACCTACAATCGCTGCACTAGCGGACCGATGCTATTCATTTTAATGATGAAAGCACGAATACCTATTCGACAATATATCACTGAATATATAATTAATATCGAAACAATCATTACCTTTATCGCTGTAATTATCGTTGCTATAAACAATTGACACCACATTCACTTTTCACTGCACTTGATACTCGATCAAAACATATAAATGTACTATAGTATAGCAGCTGTCCACGCAGACGCATCGCTCACTCAAGTAGGAGAGAGACGGATGTCGGACGCTGCCGAACGCTGCCTAACGCAAAGGCCGATTGCTACGCCGTTACGGTAACGACGGTAACGCATGAGTCATGTTTTTTCATGCGTGCCACCGAATTATAAGACGTTGTCACGTCAAAAATTGCCGGAAAAAGTCTAAAAACAACACTTTTCTATATTCCCATACGAATAATTCGTAATAATACTTAAAAGTCAATTAGAACTTTAATACCATAACATAAAGTTTCAGTATTAGTGGAAGGGTTCCAGGAAGGCAAAAGAATCGAGTGACGTTAGTATCGTAAAAATTATTAATTTCAAGATAGCCGTGTGGTTAAACGTTGTACTCCCGAACCGGGGGGGTCGGGTTCAAACGCCGCATGCACATCTTAATTTTCAAAAATTGTGTTCGTATTACAATTTAATTATCACTTGCTTCGGTGAAGGAAAACATCGTGAGGAAACCTGCACACCTGAGAGTTATCCATAATGTTCTCAAAGGTGTGTGAAGTCCGCAAATCCGCACTTGGCCAACGTGGTAGACTATGGCCTATACCCCTCACATTGTGAGTGGAGACCCGTGCCCAGCTTTGGAACAGTTATGGGTTGTAATGATGGTAAAATGTAAATTGTATAGGCGGTACGAAGTTCGCCGGGTCAGCTAGTATTCTTATATTTATACGATTTCCTGTGTCGCGAGTGGCATGGACAACACAAATCACATCACACAGTAACACCCACATCACTAACACCCAAATCAGAACTCAAAACAGAACTAACATTTATCTGTTACATAAATGTGTAACCCGGCCTGGAATCGTACTCGGGACCCCTCGCTTCGCACTACCGCACTACCTACTACTACGGGGAAAAATATTATATAAACCATTTATATCGACCAGAGAGGTAACACATACGTTTACGCGCACAATACATTATCAGTGTTAGCTGTTCATTTGTTTACTTTGCACATTATCGACACGTCTATAAAACACTTTGTCGGTACTTCACGAGCATTGGATCAACAGTAGTGGACTCTTATCTTAAGCAATATTAATCCTTGTAATCAATCATGCTCTTGATATTGAAACTCGATTACAAAAAGTTCTGAAGCTTTGTAACATTTGAACGGGAAAATACAGTCACTATCAAGGTGGTAACTATACTGCAGGACAGAAATAGAAGAAAAATGTAAAAATGGCGATAAAAATGCAATATTTATTACTTATTTAATACATTGTGAGGATATACAATAGTTTTCATTCCGGAAATCATCCCCGAAAAGGGGTGAAGGGGGAGCGGGAGGGGGGCGAGATATGTATGGGGAATCTATAGTTGCTCAAGTGTGGGATATATAACTATGATTTTTTTTATAAGATTGCAATTGAGCAAACGGGTAGATCGTAACTTGGACTGTTAATTACATATGATTTAGTCATTAGCGATCATTTTATTGCTAAACGGAATGTATGAAAAACTTTAAATTAGATAAAGGAAAATGCACCATAATAGAATAATAAAGTATTGATATTCGTTGTGCAACATTATTTAATCGTGGAAAGACGTGATGATAGACAGGAAAATTACAAATAAAATTATAGACGTTCTAGAACTTAGAACTTAGTTCTTAGAAATATTAAAAATACAATGGAATGTATTTTCATAACATGCTTATACTCTACTATCCAGTTTAGTCCCACGCAGCACAGCAGCGTAAGTCTCTGTTTTAAAATCGTCCGTGAAATGTTATATACTCGAGGTACTCGACAATAAGATACTTACATTAAAAACCCCCGACAAAGAAAGTCTGTAATGAGCTGATGATCATCAGACGATTGAACAGATCTTCATAAATTATAGCTAGGAACCAAGTCGATCACGTCAGCTTTCAAACATTAAACTGGCACGCGTGAAGCACTTAATCGAGTAATCATACGCCAAAAATGCCTTACATCATTTTGGAAAAGAGCTGATACTCTTACACTGCTGGACCGATTTCAACCAAAGATAGCTAAGAACTACCGCAAAGAAACTGACTTTCTAATGAAAAAAACCGCATCGAAATCGGTCCACCCGTTTAAGAGCTACGATGCCACAGACAGACAGACAGACATCGACGTCAAACTTATAACACCGCTCTTTTTGTGTCGGGGGTTAAAAATAACAAACGTACAGATCCAATAAAACGATTATAAAAGCAAATTATTTTTCTTGCTGTAATTTGGTGAACATTTACTGAATACAATATTTGGGAGGAAAAAACTTGATATCATAATGATCGAATTTCTATTTAACATGGCATTAATTTTAAATTCGGATCACGTACATCATATTTAAATACGACTGCGTCTTTTACCTACTAAATTATTTATAATGGTATCAAACAAAGGATCAATAATGTTGTCTCAATATAGGTTGCGGTTTTCCCTATAAACACCGTACTTGTACATGATATAAATAGTAAACATAGGCAGCAGTAAACATCGAATACTTCGTAATTCAGCAGCTTATCGGTATCGGATACGAGCCGTAACTGGATGTATGAGTCTCTAGAACAATTTCTACACACCAACACTTAATTGTTAAATACCAACTTCTCTTATCTATACGTATAACTGTCTCACTCAACAGCCTGAAGGCCTTATGACCTTCACATATATGTATTATGTATTGAGTAGTAAATTTTTGCGAAGCTGGGCCTGCTTTTCCTGGGCCTTAGACACTTGCGAAGTCCAACTTTAGCGACGCAATGACCTGCATATTTTACCGAGATCCTTTTGCGCGTTAACATTTACAGTTGTACTAACAAGAACTTGGGTAAACACATTTTCGATCTACTTTGTCTTTACATGTAGATCGAAAATGTGTTCGTGTATAACTTAAACGTA
This sequence comes from Ochlodes sylvanus, assembly GCA_905404295.2. Lineage (NCBI taxonomy): Eukaryota > Metazoa > Arthropoda > Insecta > Lepidoptera > Hesperiidae > Ochlodes > Ochlodes sylvanus. Next base: position 3,953,992 of record FR990131.1, on the reverse strand, counting down.
ACTTAAAATGGTTCGAAGTTTAAACAATAAAACCATAATAGCATCATAATTTTTTTCTAATATAGCACATTGTTCGTTAATTGAGGGCCCTTACCCGGCAGACACATAAGTTGCTATATTTTTGCTATATCATTGTGATGTAATTTAATTATTCCTAGAACAGCGGCTACACATTAATATTCAAAGTATATCTAATGATCATTACCCACAATTATATATCAGCCCCGTTCCGCTTATATAATAAAGTTATTATTCAGCAAGCTAAGCGAGACTATTTTCAGAGTACATTTAAACGTTGATTTTTCCTACTTATTTGACAAATATAATAAACACATAGGTACAATACTTTTCTTACATACAATGTCACAAAATATACTCTGCTATAATATTAGTAAGGCCAATTATGCAAAGCATGACCAGGTTGTATTAAATAAAACTGTTTAAGTGTTTACAAATCACTGCAGGTATAAGACTAAGATCATGTCACGTCCATTATCGAAGGTCATAAGTCTCATTTACCTACCTAATTCACATGGGTGCCGATGTATGTTTAGTAAAGAAATTATTTTATTAATACTTGTTAAGAACTATATGTGCCTGAAACCTCGTTCGCGTGGGACTTTGGGGATAAAAAGATGCTTTTATATTGCTTTGAGTGAAAATCCCATTAAAACAGGCGTTCTATACATTAGTCCGCACAAACAGAAAGATGGACAGGCAGACAACTTGTGATTTAGTATCCTGTATTCAATAACTATAAGTACTTGAGAAAACACAGTTATTTTGAAATTCAAACACTTCAATTAAATGCACACATAGTTTTTTACATGACCACAATCCCATTCCTTGACGGTAAGTGGTACTTTTGGGTGGTAATAGTAAAGGTCTGTGCACACATCAACTCAACTCCAACTCGAATCCGATTGAATTCATAGGAAAGTATTGAAATATGAACTTTAGTTTTAGTTTCTTATGGTTCAATGTACAAGCGGATCGGAGTTGGCTATAGGTAATGCGTTAATCGCACGTGGATCAGTTATTTTAAGTGAATGTTGAAAAATCAACAGTAACATTAAGAGTATAAAGCTCATAACTCAATGCTTTCTTGTGAGCTAATTCTTAGTCGATTTGACGTAATATGTGCAACTTATAATGCACAAATTAGATATCATATAAGGATCTTATTGACAATCCTGTCGGTCAAAACATTGCGCTAAATTGCTTTCATAGATAAATGAAGAAAGTATGTCATGAGGTTTCCCTGCAAGATAAGATTGTCGGCTATTTCAAGCTGATTACTGATTTCCTTATTATGCAACTGTTCGCGATAATGTCATTGATGGATCGTTATTGATTGATTACGAAGGCTTAGTAAATATGTGATTTAAACCTTGTCATCATTGTAACGACCCAGTTAAATAGGCGAAGCATCTTAGGTTCGAAAAGGAAGAGCGAAAAATTTTATATTTTTTATATTTTTTACTTCTCCTGTTCACTTTCAATAATGTAAGTTCATACCAACTATAATAAGAAATCTATACATGCGTTTAATAAAATAATCTGTAACCTATCGCTGTCTGTACATGTAACTTAAAATGAGGAAAAACGTTTTACAGGAAATCAAAAACAATGATATTTATTTTTGTCTGTTTGTCTGTGATTTTGTATGCGCTAGTCTCCGAAACGGTTTAACCAATTTGGGTGAAGTTTTCACGAATATATTGTGGTAAGCTTCACTTAATACCTTGTTTATTTTATTATATTAACAATTTCCGAATGTGCGTACGTTTGTACGTACGAAGCGAGGCGAGGTTTACCAGTCCTAAATAAAATCTTGTTTTATTCGTAAAATAATATTTATTTACGAAGGTTCTCACTGTGTCACTGCGTGATCCAATACGAATAATGACTAATTTTATATATTTTATTTATGTTTAACAGCCTGATACCAACATAAAATGGTGATAAACCGAAGAAAAATGGTTATACTTTCGATTTGGCATAATCGGTTATTTTCTTGGTACAATGATGGAACAAAGTCCGGACAATGTCATTGATACGAAAAAGACCAGCAAAATTGTAATCGAAGTGTCGTTTGGACGATATGTTTTATTTTATGGTTATAGTTTTCAAGACAGGTTTCGTTGAGTACTTTTAAGGTTTCGTAGGCAAAACGAACCCTTGTAAGTATGTAGAAAGCAATATCAGAATAAAAATATAAATAATATTTATATATTTTTTGATATTGATATTGCTTTCTATATAAATTCGTTATAAATCATTAGGCGAAAGAGCCTAGAGTTCGCCCGGGATAGTACTACCGCCCGCCGCGGTAGGTACCCTGTCTTATTTCTACCACGTAATAATTGTTTTAACAGCAATTATTCTGGTTGGAAAGGTTAAACTTTTTTCGAAGCGACCATCTCAGTCCTCAAGCGTAGCAACGCACCAATCAACGAATTATAACGAGATTCCTACTAACAATTTCTAACTAAGTAGACTAAACAGTCCCTGCCCCAATCCTCATAATTAGTAACGAACTAACCACTCCTTAATAACACCAACTGTTAACTGGACCAACCATACCAATATTATACATACATATTATGTATAAATTATAGTCCCGATTTGAGTCATTCTGGGTTGGTGATACAGTTGTTATGGGCGCCAAAGGAAGGGTGCAGCATGCTTATTGTTATCTTAATTCCTTACCGAAACCACGAACTATAGCGATATAAATATGTCAACTAAAATCAAGACCAGACTGTGGTGTAATCTACCAGGTTACTTCGAAACCTATCTGCCGCGTGCAGGGTTTAAAGTTCGGTCTTTGGTCGCTAAATCCTCTTCTGAGTATTGTTTGTAAGGCCCTCAAATAGATATAGCAATAAGTGCTCTATACCTATTGAAACAGGTCGATTTGTGGCATGTAGCACCGCCCCATATACCCGTATCCAGCGAAGCAATTCGTTTAAACTTTACTCCGAACGTGGTGATACGACCATATCTGAAGTTGGTCATAAATTTTAATGATAATTATTATGGTAGCAATAAAGTTTTAGTTCATTTGATTTTAAGGTTTATTTATGAGCTTATGTCAATAGCAGGTAAAAGTGATCTGATGTGAAATAGTCGTCGACGACTATGTAATTTGGAATAACGACGAATCTCTGACCATCAAAAAACCGGGGACCCTGCTTTTTAATTGGCTCTTCGTTTAAAAGATTTCATGAATAGCACCTTTCGTCCCTAATTCGATGCAATAATGCAATTTATGTAACTGATAAATACGAGTATGTCTGTTCTTCGGTGTGAACGTTTATGATTTTTTGCTTGTGTGTCTCATCACTTATAACACATGGAATCCTAGTATGAAAATAATGAGTAGGTATGTGAGCATACATCATCAAATAACCTAGAATAAATTATTTCGAACAAAAGCCCGGAATTTGTGTCAAATTTCAAACTGCTCAGTACTTTCAATGTCACTAAATTTTATGTCATAAACAAACAACAATAGCACCTGACCGAATATTATGGCAGCGTGATTGTATATAAGAGCTGTTACACATTGTCGACTTCTCACGCGCGCGTGCTAGACGCACGACTCGGTCTACTCGTGAGGCACGACGGAAAACACGGGCAACCAATGACCTAGCTGAACGATTGCCATGTTTCTTGTACTTTCGGGTGTAAGTCATTTTTTGGATTTAATTTAATTTGTAATACTAATGCATGTTCCGATGTCAAGATCTCAAACTATTTTGTATTTTGTGTATGTGAAATCGAAGTCTTCAGAGCAGTTCGGTACAAATACAGAAAATTGTTATGAATAAAAATAAATAATAATAATAATAATAAGTACCTTTATAAATAATTTTAAGCCAAGTATAAATAATTTAGCGGTTTCCGAGTCATTGCCGTTTCGGAAAAGGCTCAAACGATTTCATGAAATTTAGTAGGAAGGGTTTCGGAGGCGATAAATCAATTTCATTTTTAGAAAATGTCGTTTTATCTGTGTTTTCGGGCAATGACAAAGTGCTTATGTCGGTATTATGTTGGTAAGATCGAAAAATATTATTCATATTTCATCACTATGTAATTAATCCTTATCTAAATAAATTTCAAAAAAACACGATTTACCAAAATAACGAGCAAACCTCGGCAATCCAGGTACTCATTATAGTATTAAAATAAATTATATTTGTCGTAACGACTGCTAGCCCGCGTTTTGTGTGTAGCAGTTTTAACATTCGCTTATTTGGCCACTCATTGTGCACGAGATGGTTCGAATACAAAGCGGTAATATTGACCTTTGCATTGAGATGGTTCGCACTTCCGAATGAATAATGATTCAGCTTCCATTGTTTCCTCTAACACTTGGTAGGACTTGGTTCTAAAACGCACTTCTTTCCCCGGAGTGAGTCATGTGATATTAACACTTACGTTATCCAAATACTGTCCAATATATATATTACGACGAATACGACTTCCTTCTGTGTTCCTTCCTCGTTATCGTAGGTAATAATATTTCAGTCGACTTTATTCTTAAGCTCCATCGTCGTTATAGCAAATTAATTATTTTAAACTAGCGAACTTCGAACTGCTTCATTCATTTTGCTTTGTCATTAAAGCGAGCGAAATAATTCATAATGTCGACTTCGCTCGACACCCACTGAGTTGTCTACGTCTGTCTGTTTTCAATGTGTGTGGCAGGGAAATGGTAAAAATGGTAATTTGACGAAATCGTTAAATTGACATATGATCCATTTGCGTAAGATAACTGTGTTTATATAGGTTATGTACATAACTCATAGGTAAATAAAATAAGTTGGGTAAAGTTACGTTAATTAGTTTTTTTAGTTAATTAGTTAGTTAGTAGGAAAAGTCAATCAGCACAGATAGGGTTTCGTCGATTTTTGTTAAAACCACATTCTTGCTCTCGTTCACACTCTACTCCGCTTTTCCTGCGTTTCGACTTCAGTATTTTAATAAGTATAGAGATGAGGATTTAAAACTGATTTCATCTTTCCCTAAACAATTCAGGGATTATGTCAAATCACTTACTTAGAAAAACGCCACTTGATATTGCAACATTTTACGTGAATCAATAATGTGTGGAGTAACGAGAATGGATAAAGTAAAAATGAGTATATTAAAGGAAGTCTAAAAGTAACACAATAACAGAAAAGTTTACAGTAGGCCGAATGTCTTGGTATGGGCCTGTGATGAGGCGAGAGGAAACGCTTGTGCCTGCATGACAAAGGGGACGACCACAGAAAAAATGGATGGATTGTGTGATTTGTGTGAGAGCCGATATGAAAGATATATGAGTGTCAGTGTGGAAGAGACGGTTAATAGGGAAGAATGGAAGACAAGAACATATTGCGTCGACGCCAAATAAAATTGCGGAATGGGCAAGAAGATGAATACCAATAGGCATTTGATAAAGTGTCCATTTTCGCCATTTGCCTGCGACATGAGCACGTGAGCGATGATCGACGAACAGTTGTTTGCAAACAATACACGTAATCATATAGAAATGTGGGCGGTTAGTTTTACGAGGCGAGGTTCAAGGCTGGCATAGAGCGGAGGTTACTTCATTACTTGTAATAATAGTGTAACACCTCATAATAAGTTACTTATTATAATAGTCAGTTATTACACGGTGCTGTCAATTATTTAGTATAGTTCTTGTTTACATAAACGTCGTCGATATTAATAAAGGACTAAGTTTTATTTTTTTTATTCAGTATGAAATATTATTTTCACACTAAATAACTTTATTTTTAGCAATCGAGCATGCAGCACCACCCGTCCGCTGCCGCCCATGACAACTGTGACCGATCTAGAACAAGAGAACAAGACAATGGGGACTAGGATAGTTAGTCTGATTAGGAGACGGTGTTAGAACAATTCATTGGTTAGTTTGTTAATACGAGTAACAATGAGGATTGGGACAGGACCTGTTAGTAATAGTTAGTGCTGTTAGTTGTTTTTAGTAATAGTCCAGTTAGTAATAGAGTCTTGTTCTAATTCAATCACAGATGCGTAGCTACCCTTCAGGACTTAGACGGTCACCTCTAAAAAGTGTAACCTGCTAATCTAACTAACTGAAGAATAAACGCTGATAGCCCGGCTGTTTGCATCGATGCTTCGGCAAGCCGTCGGTCCTGGTAGTTATCAGTAGCAGTCGTTAAACCACATCGGAGGCCTTCTGGCGGCATAAAAATTTCTGACACTTGGGTTGGCACCTAACCCCGCCACCAATCCGCTCTGGAGCAGCGTGATGGAGTATGCTTTAGGCCCCCTCAGGTATGAGGAGAGCCCCGTAGCTCGGAGGGCCATTGAGTTGAAGCCTGCCACACTAAATAAGAGTGTAAAGTAGCCGAATCCGTAAATTTAATCTATTCCCACGGGATAATGGGAAAAAGTGTGTAGGAAGAACAGTTATGAGATTACGAAATAATGTTTATATGTCATTTATTTATTTATTTATTTCACTCTTTATTGAAAATCTACCTAAATCTAGGAATTACATTGTAGTTATAACAATAAATCTATTGGGGCTCAGTAAACCGACTCCTAAGTACAAATTAAATGTAGCAAATATCATCAGCCTGAAATTATGACTCATTCCTAATAGTAGGTAGGTACCACTGGTAAGTAACAAATAACAATTTTTTACTGTCATCAACAAAACGAAGGTTGGTTATTAAAAAAATATGGGTTTTTTTCAGAATTGGACGTTTCTTATAAAAATAACACCTAATTTCATGTGAAAAATTTAATTCTAATCCTATTTTAGGTTCATTCCCACTAGTTCAACTGATTACTTCGACCGTTAAACTATGTTACACCCCCTGTATACATAAATAGGCACATAAAGTAAAATGTTACCTACACATACAATTTGTATTAATAATGTCTATAATGTTTTAGAAGCAGTTGATATTTTGAAAGTTTATCGATGCAAACCTAGAGCGCGTTGTATTGCTTGTAACTAAATATAATGTCTGCAAGATGAATATTAATAATTTAAAACTAAAGATAGTCAGCCTAAAAATAGTTTAGCGATAATAAAAAATATGAATGGTTACAATCTATAACATACATATATTTCGAGACCTATTAACTACAAAAAAAACATTGACTAATCATTGTTATTATTAATATGGTAATGATTCATTGACTAATAAAAAATAGGTGTTGGTAAGGAGTGTTTTTGTTACATTAAGTTTTAAATGCAAACTCACTGGAGGGTCGTAAATTACCAATCAATTATGTATATTGTAATAAAACATTTATGTTAATTGGACGTTTATTAACCACTAACGTTTCAATAAACCCGACGATATCTGTATATGGATCGTTATAAAACCACAAAGCTGATCGTCTTCGCATTCGCAAATATTTTATAATCCATTAATATGAAACCACGTGTCATATAAAATATGTTGAAAGATTAATTTATTTATTGTCACTAATGGCACACCGGACCGCTCAGAGTTTGTATCTAAAAATGTACACTATAATTGCAAATAATAAATATAAAATTATCAAAAAGTACTTATTATTATTGTGGCTTTAATTAACTTTCTATTTTTTCTCTAGGTAATGTAAACCACTATCAGATTTAGGTAGTTTAATTACATTTTAGTTAATAACTGAGCTTTGTAAAGTTTGTAGTAAATCAGAAGTGGAAGATAAACTCTACAAGTTGCTTTTTAGGAACTCAAAATTTTATCACACCTAAGATGTTCTATTCCACACCAGCGCCACAAGTTATAATTGTTTACAATTACACTTATGCAACAAGTAAGAATATCACCATTTATATTTAAACGATGAAAGACAGTAGTTACGGCGAAATTTTCCCATGAAAGTCGGCCCCATAAAGTTTCGTCATTATGGCTTTGGAGATCGCGAGATCGCATAGAATCCAACAAGGTATCTATTTGTAAGACCTATGATGAAGGCGGCTATGATAAATGGTTGAAGTAAAGCCTCAGCGGAATACTTTCTCTCGACTTCGCGGCATCAGCGTACGAGAACTTGAATTGTAGTTTCCTGTGAGTGTGGCAACAACTACCATAGCCTAAGTAAATAAATTATGAAAACAAAATTCTGCCTCCAAAGTGCCTTTGTCCTCAAGGGTAGCAATATATCTGTGACCGAATTAAAACGTAGTTCGTTCGTTTGTTTACTAGTTAGTAAACCCGACCTCGCTTCGCTTCGGGTAACATGTCCCTTATAATTATGTAGGTATGCAAATTCGAAAATTGTTGGATGTGATTCTTTAAACTAGCATAACTTTTTTATTTTCAACCGATTGAAATATAATATATTATCGAGCGCACTCAAATCGGTTAAGCCGTTTTCGAGATTAGCGCGTACAAAACCACAAGCAAACAGCAGGCAAAAATTCTAAAAATCCATATCTTCTATGTATAGACAGAGACCAGTTACAGATTTATTATTAGTATAGATTATAATTATTAACTGGATGATTACTAACAACAACAAAACTAACTATCACTAACGCTCCCTAGTTCCCTACCCCAGTTCTCCTACCTACCAGGTAAGAAACTAACCAACTAACGTTCCTAACCTAACTAAATAATGCTCTAACACCTCTTTACTAATTGGACTAACCAGCCTAGTCCCAATTTGAGTCTTGTTCACTTGCAATCTTAAGTACAAAAATAATGTTACAAGTAAAAAAGCCGACTTCATAATAATGCAAATTTAAGACTTATATGGCTTTCTTATGGATGCCATTGGCAGAACTGGACGAAATTTAAACGGGACCACACTAGAACCACCAGCTTTTAAATAAAAAAAGAATCATAAAAATCGGTTCTCCCAGTCGAAAGTTCTGAGGGTAACAAACAATACTTGACACCATTATTTTCTTCCATTGATAAAAGGGTGCAACACGTGCAGGGTACAACTTGGCCTTAACGAAGGATAAAGTCTTTTGCACCCCAATATAAAGTTTATCCAATAAATGTTCTTAATACTGATGTCATATTCCAAAGTCAGCCCAGTTGTACGCACAAAAACTAATTTGATCGATAAGTTCTGTAACAGCCGGCGTCGCAGTTTGTTGTTTAGAGTTTGTCAGTTATATAATTGCGAATTCCGTCATAGCCAACGGATGGAGAAGGCCGTGGTCGGCGGAGCGTGCAATCGGTTGGTCGCTGGTCGCCGCTTGAGTCTGCTTCAGGGGCGATACTGTTATGAAAAATCATAAATCTTTACGTTCCGCTACCGCCCTGATGTGCATGCAGATTTGCAATAATTAAATGGATTCTCCATATAATTTGAAAAACGCTATATTTCAAATCATTACATGTCGTTGTAATAAAACAAATATATCGGATGAATATGACCTCAAACGAACAAGTCATTCGGAAATATTACGAACATCTTCAGACGCGCCACCGATAAAATAAAAATAATCATGATTGTTGGGTGAAACAATGATGAGACTGTATACAAACTGGAGTCCAGCCCTCGTTCGTTACTATAAACTACTACATACTACGGTGAAATCTCCGTGCTATAAAGACGTCAGTTCTCTTGGAGTAGACTATTTTTACACTTAGTGTAATGAAGGCGTCGTTGAGATGTTTGAAAAAAGTTACGCCTGCTGTTACCTTCTGGACTGGCTTTAGTCCATAGACTATTTTGCGAGAATGGTCCACTCGTAGGTATGTACATAGTAGGTAGTAGGGCTACCTTATAGTCCTCCAAGTTCGAAGTTCCCAAGATGCTATAAAATGGTGTTAAAAGAAACGGGTCGTCCGTCACTTTCTTTTTAACATGACACGACGTGAGTTGCTGAGGTGATCACCTTCCACCTTAAGTGTCAGCTATAACCATAAGAAACCACTGTTCAGTTTCATAAGAACTGACAACCCTGTGTGTTTTGCAGCAACATTGATCAAATGTTAGCGTGCAAAAAATTACCCTACAATCCTACTGGCATGTCGATCCACTAATAGGATCTAATGAGAAGGTGTTTCTTGGTATCGTATTATCTGCTTATTGAAATATCCCAGTTTAATAATAGGTAATCTAGACGTTACCTATTGTTACCGGCGACGCGCTGCGCTGTCAAACTCAAAAGAAATAGTAGAGGTAACAAGATCATTGTAAAACCGAACGTATTTTTTGTACCAGATTTGTAGATAGAAAAATATTAATTACATAGGTATCGAGCTTTTAATTTTTTGCCGTTAATTTTTGTAAACAGCTTGTTATTAACTTTTGTTACTTACTCGCAATTGTTGTTCATGTAAATAGCTACTATAAGACGAAAATTAATTAAAACAGGCGATAAAAAATTTAATTATTTACTACAACATTTTAACTAGGTTCTATTGACGACTTTTGTTCTGTGATGAGTAATATTGTAATGAAGTCTAGTTAAATTGTAGACAAAGGGGTATCTTTCATCTCAGTCGTCTTTTATAAGTCCTGAACGTGGCGGGTGAGGTTTCTGGAGGGTACTCACTACTCACTCGCTACTTAAAAAGAACCAGTCGGGGACCCTTCAACTGCATACCAATTAATTAAGAGACGGCGTTCGCACTGAAAACTAGCAGCCATGCAGGTCCTAACTTACCTAAGTTTAGTGGCCTATGACCTTGCCCTTTGGTTGCTATGTATTTTTGTAACATACATCTTTGTAACATAATTTAGTCATATTTCGTAATAAATGTTGTATTTCTCTCTAAAAAGTCCTTTCTTTTGTTTCAGCGATGTCGGCTGATGGGTCGACGACAGATATTCATGGATTGCTCAACGATACTGGTAAGCTACATTATCAATAAATGTAAAATTATATGTTATCTACTCAATAACACTTTGTACTTAGCTATTGCTTAGTTAGATAATTGTTTTAATTTTAAAGACTCTGCAGCTTATGCAAGCAAAGTAATACAATAGAGCCCTCTATCGTACAATATGCTAACGCATGGCTATGGACTATACTCCTAAATCTACGATACTTCCACAGATGGCGCTATAGGACGCGTGAAGTTTTTAGTTGCAAGTTCTTCTAAGAGATGGTGCTGTTACCAATAGTGCATTAACAGACACTGAAATAAAATGTTTTGTAGATGGCGCTATGGCCGCATTAAATATTTAAACAGAGATGGCTGGCTGTATTTGCAAATAGAAGGCAAGAGAGTCCACTAGGTGGCACTACTCGGCCTGTTGGTTATTGTAATAAGTAAACGATTGTTGAGATATTCTGGATAGAGATACGGACTCAGAGAAGGACATTAATTATGAATTATACAATACAACAAGAAGTTAAAGTTAGTTTTTGTTGCAAGAATTCTCAATAGTGATTCGTCGACTTGACTTTTATAAGTAGGTCGTACATTGTAGGTACGAGCGTATGATTCTAAATAAAGCAAAATCTATGAAGCCTGCAAAAGCTTAATCACGTAATAACTGTGTAATTAGTTAGATCAAAATATAGGCAGTTCGCTGCCTAACTACAACCGAATCGTAGCGTTATTTGTGACCGCCATTTTTGTGTAAATGTAGGTACCTAGGTACCTATTAACTTATCTATTATAATTATGTAAGTACTTATATTACTGGAGTTTTGGTACTTACCGGTTTATTTTTTTAGACCGTACGGTACCTAGGTATGTTACGATTTCAAAAATTATTGTCCACTGTAACATTTTTACATGTATTCCCGGACAGTGGCTATCACCTTGATCCGTATAAAAACTGAAAAAAGCAGATAGAAAAGTAAAAGACATTGTCATTAACAATAATTATATTCACTGATATTATTTTAAAGTGGCATAATTATTTCTTTGCTTAAATTACGGGTGGATAATTTTTCAAATTTTGTTTAATAAAATATATTCGCTGATATTATTTTAAACTTTCATAATACTTTTATTAGGTCGTTGTACTCGTAGTTGTAGTCGTTGTACTGTGCGCAGTCCTTAAGTATTTGTAATTAGGCGTTAAATGTGACTAATATATGAAAGATTTAACTACTCGTAAGAAAATCATCTGCATTTTTAATACTTTTAGGTGCCTGTTATGATTTAGTCAAACTTTTATTTGAGTTATTCAATTTTATCTTACCTAACATACTCCACAAACTTTTACCAATTTATACTTAAGTGGGTGGAAAGGGTTTTTTTGACTAGCAACATTTGGGTTATCGTGATAAGTTCCCAGCCACACATAAAAGGCGTAACCGACAATGATGTTATAACTTATAATAGTAAAAAACATGTATAATGTCGTTGGTGACCGACGCTTTGCCGGTCAATTAGGATGCGAAAAATCTGTTTGTGGAAGTGCCCTTGCTTCGCTTCGGGAATCCTAGGCACGTCTTAGTAACCACACTCGAAAATTTTTTTTAGACAAACAATAAATGGTAACGAAATTGGGTGTACCTCTTAGTCCCGTGAAGCTGTCTCTCGATGAGAACTGAAACATCATCATCTTTATTATCATCTTTATTACGGAATTTACGGAATTTATTCTTTGGTTGTATTCGTACGACATTGATAATTTACTTCTAGATTCTCTCTAAATACGGAAAATATTTATTTTAGTTGTACGATGGAAGATATGCTGGAAAACCCTTTATCAGACGAGACATAATACGACATACTGTTATATCATGATAAATATCAATTCGTGTTTATCACTGACATACATACATCAGTCTATCCAATGATAATTATGTTTATTGAAGAAATTTAAAACGTGCAAAGAGAATAGTTAAGGACGTGTGCAAGAAATTATTTCCACATTATTTTATTTATTTATTCAATACGAGTGTTTTCCACGAGCTTACAATATTACCTTATTCAGAGGAAATCATAATGGTCGGAACCGTGACAATCTCATTAACATGTAACACATTTTCCTCCATTTTCCTCTTCCGTTAAACCACATGAGTAGTGAATAAACTTCCTTAATCGATCACTTTTACACGAACTTGAATTACTACTACCGCTTGTAGATAATTAAAATAGGTAGGTAGGTATACTGTTTTTTCTTAATATCATTTTTTTAGATATTAACATTTTTTAATTTAAAACTCGATTGCCAATATTACTCGACAATGGCAATATTCGTCGTGGGTTTCCTAAATTTTTAAAAGAATATGCTTTTAGCTGAATATTTTAAAATTCCCTAAAATCTAGAAGGTGAGGAAACTATTCCTATTCCTTCTAGTTTTATCGGTTTAGTTTCATGTTGGGAATAAAAACTAATTACATTATATGTATGTAATCACACTGTACCTTAGAGTAGTGGGCGTACCCATTTCCATAGTAAAGATCTTTACACTTTCACTAGACACCATCGCTACATCTAAAGCTGCACTGAAGCCACATGCCATCTATTCCAGGTTTTAGTTGACAGAGAATAATGTTCCATATCTGTCCTCAGTAGCAAATACACTTGTCTACCAATAAGTGTATTTGCTACTTTTACTATTGCTATTGCTATTTACTATTTGCTACGTTTGTGTATTTGTTATCCATACTAATTTATAAATGCGAAAGTTACTCTGTCTGTCTGTCTGTTGTCTTTTCACGCTTCATCTGGTCTGGTGAACCGATTCAGGTGAAATTAAATATGGAGACAGTTTGGGACCCGCAAAAGGATGTAGGATCATTTTTATCCCGATAACATTTCCTTGGGATAATTTAAACGATATTTTGTCGCTTTCTGACTGCCACGCGGGCGAAGCCGCGAGCTAGTTTCAGATAGAAACAAGCATCTGCTAGAAGTTTCTTGAAAACAACAGCATAATCAACAGCATAATGGCGCGCTATTCAAATAAAAATTAACTGACATAAAATGGTACCTAGGCACCTAAAACGGTAAACCAGGTACCTACATAATTAACATTTACAATGTCTGTTTAAGTAGCTGTTATACAACACGTCGTTATGGTATCAACAAAACGAACACTTAACACTGATACTGCTGATTGCATAACCTGTTATTTAACTTAAGGTAACTTTTGTTAAATATAAATAAGCAGTTTTCGAATCGACTGTTACATAATTCGCTATCAGTTTTACTAACACGCTTATCATTGTTTCGCTTCCGACAACTGGTTACGTCTGAAGCTTTGCGATGTAATTTTATGAAACTGTAGGTTTAGGTTGATAGCCTAAAGGTTTGCGCACATAACTTAAAGTCAATTCCAAATTGACTCATTGATTGAAAGCAGTGAATTGATCTTTGTCTCGTGTGACTTAAGGTTGAATTTTCGGCCGGATCGGAGTTGGGAATACATATTCAATGCCTTGATTGTGCGTGGATCGGTTCTTTCAAGTAAATGTTGAAAATGCAACCGTAAAGAACACGATATAAGGCTCATATTTAAATGGGAACATATTGAAATATGAGCCTTATATCGTGTTCCGTATCGTGTATGCGTTGATTCGGAGTCGGGTCGGAGTTGAATAGATGTAATGTGCCAGACCTTAACATTGGATTTGATTTTAGGAAATCGCTTTGGAAATACTGATTTCCTACTGTGATAGTTACAGTGATGTTTAAATACTTTGGCGATAGTCGGGGTATCAAACTAATAACACAACAACAAACCAAGAACAGAAAGGACAACCCCAATTCCCATACAACCTCAGGCCATGACATGACAAAACTGAAAATTTGCCATCAATTAGAACATAATATAATGTATAAGTGACACAATTTTCAGGGCTGCCAGCAATGGCCATTTAAAGTAATCGTAGGATAAACATAAGGTTTATAGGTTTTAATTTTCGCAAAGTAGGTATTGAGTGTCACTTTGAGTGTTACCTGTTTATTGAAGGAAATATCAATAAATGATAATGGTACTAAAGTCAAGTTTTGTATAATTATCTTTAATAATAATATACTAATTGTAAATTCATATTTCTTGACTTCAATTCTTTGACGTTCATAAGTGTATGCATCATACCTACATGAAATAAATGATTTGAGTTTGAGTTTGAGTTTGAAAATACCCGTACGTACTACGTTCATAGTACCTACATACTTATCAGTTATCATTAGGTATCTATTAATTAATTGCGATGATCTGTAAACCTATAGGAAAGTACGTGCATTTGTAGCTAGTACAATATTAAAAGGCAGTTCCTTTAAAACAAAAAACACTGCTTTTACTATTATCAATATGACAATTTATTAGCTAAACCAATATTAGGCAGCTATATGTAAGTAGTCTTCGAAGGGGAATTCAAATTAAAAACAGTTTCTTTTTTAAGATGTTTAATCATTATCATCTTCATTATAATATATTAATACATTGTCCAAGGATTGTGCAGGAGGCGCTATATTCTCTTGGTACCTTGCCCAACCAAGGTACCATATAATGCTCATAGTATGAGCACAGCAACCCACAGTCCTTTTCCCCACCACGCAGTTGCAATAATATTGAACTATGGCATCCCTCCCGCTTTTTGTACTATCAATCAAAATATATACAAAATAAGTTTTTGAACTTATGTGCCTAGACTGTATTCGGCCTCTTAACAACCACGTGGTCTCCGATACCGACAGCTCTTGTAGTAGATAGCTGTCGACCTCTCTGCATACTTCAATCGTATACCTGCCATTTGCTCTTATATGCTCCCCATAATATGACCGAGCCTGTTTTAATTGGTATGTACCAAGTGAGATGAGTATAAGCTCACTAAATGATAGCTCAGGAAATTCTCTTAAATTATCTCGGTCAACATCAATGGGCTGATATTCAGCCCTACGTCTATTTACGTTATTATTAATGATGTAATAACTTAGTCGGTTTTCTACATACATATATTGATGAATCTTCTGGAGAATTTCCTGAGCTACTACAAAATCAACCATTAGGTTTTTAGAGGCTGTGTTAAAATAATCCTGCCTAAGCAGTTTAAAGTCGCGCTTAAAACGCCCGCTGACTACCTCTACTACCCACCTACATATTGTAACTGCCCTGGATTTGTTCGCTGCTAAAGTTGGAAGTTGGGATTCACCCGTCTGTAATGAACCTGGAACATATGTCCTGTAGCCATAATCATTAAGATATGGTAGTGCATCGCGAAACCCCCTATCTAAAATAAAGGCGTCACCAGGTTGAAAGTATTGTCTTAATGCAGAATTATCTTTAAATTCATTTTTCATAATTTCTGCATCAGAGGTAGTAGCGGGATAGGGACCCAGCACTTCTACTATGTATCCATCTGTACACACAATCAAAAACGGTTTTACTAGATTTTGGTACTTGTGGAGGCTGTAAGTTTTTTTTTGATATGAGTAGTTACTGCTTTTTTGCACATAAATATATGTGCCATCTAAAATAACTATTGGTTTTATATCACCGTTGTAGTCACCAAACAATCCATTAGGAATTAAAAGATTTCTATCTATTATTTGTTCTCTGGTAATATTATTTATTCCCATATGATGAGGCACAAATTTATCCATTACGTTTTTTCTAGCTTTATTTATAAGTGTACCTAGAGTACTTTTTGGTATTTTTAACAGTGACGATAATCGTTCATCAGAGTCTCCAGTTCTTAGCTTTATTAAATAAGCAGCTAATGAAGTTGACCCCCTTTTATTATTTAACAACTGAGGTAGCCTACTCAGAATCTGTTGAAACTGTACTTTATTAAAACCTACCCAGTGGTAAAAAATATGGTCATCAATGCTGTTAATATTTTCAAAGTCCAGCAATTTAGATTCCACATCTTTTAGGGTCAACATGTCTTGTATTTGGTTTGCTGTAAACGTGTTATTTATATTTTCAGTAATTCCATTTAGGAAATCCCATGATGTGCATGATAAATGAAAATCACACAAGCGGTTATTAGGTGGTACATAATAATTGTACATTTTTAGCAAAAATTGACGCTTATTAAGGGGAACATTATTTCGTTCTCTTCTCTGACACCCTTCAATAAAACATCTGCTCTCTGTTACACTTGGTCTAAAATAATCGGGCAATATTATGGAGGCTACAGGGCCAGTAGGGATTATCCTTTCAACCGCTTGAGGTTGTTGTGCTGGTTGTGATGGTTCTTGCCAATTATTTCCTTCTACTGACGAAACAGGCTCATTGACCGTTGATGAAGATGAAGCTGATGTTGAGGGACCCGAATGGAAGTGTCGAGATGCTGTTTTTGCTCTTTGCCAACAAGAGTGACATACAACACTTGAAGCACCAACCTAAAAATAAATAGCAAGTTTGAAAATGCTTCAGACTGATAGAAATACAATTTCTATTTAATATTTTTTTAAAGATGTGTGTTGTTTAGTAATTAATGCTTACACACTCGTACCCTCGCAGAAGCATTTCTTGTATTGCAGGTGGCATGGACAATACAAATAATATCACTAACACCCAGGACCAAATAAATATCAGCCCACCAGGAATCAAACATGAGAATGCTCACTTTGCATTCTAGACTTTAGAATAGACTTTATTGCCTTGGTGGTGATAGCCCAGAGATGAACAATTCAAAATCTCATTCGAGATTTAAGTAACCCTGCTGCACACGTCAATAGTGTTCTATTACTGTTTTTTAACCCCCCTCAATATTTTTTTGGCAAATATATTCAATGTACGTAATAAGTATAGATAAACGCTATAAAACTACACACCGTTCTTGGTAAGATCCATTCCTTTATAACATCCCTTATTCTGCGTTCTTGCTCAGGGGCAGTACATAAATGGTGAAACCGTATTCTTCTTAAAAGAGACCGTCCACAGAGAATGCAAACTCGACGGTGCCCCATAGATGACACCTCTGGTCTGTTTTCAACATTTAATTCACTGCTGGCGACATTCCAACAAGCTTGGCAGACAAAATCATTAGAATGGACCTGAGAAAATATTTAGTTTCATTAATATTAAGTATGCTTATAGTCAGGGGTCTCAAATGAATTACATGGGTATGTATAAAAATCTATTAATAGTAGCAGTAGCAGTTTAGAGATTATAGAATAACTAAGTACTTACAACTCGAGGAGCGATCCATTCCCGTACAATGGCAAGTATCGCGTCATCGTCCAATGATCTTCTTCCAATAGCATTACAGCGATTGGTTGCTATTCCACAATTAATACACAGATTCATGTTAATTTCAAGCAAACCTGTAAATACAAGAAATAGTGGTTATACAAGAAAGCAGGATTCAGTTTAACCGGTGTTCTATCCAATGTCAATAGAGATTGGAGGATACGTAATTCAGTGTTCAGGCAAAGGTCAGTCAGGAAGCAGTCGATCTCGAAGTCCAGTATTCAAGCAGAAGTTGTAGTACAGATATATAAATCGCAAAAACAACGTGAAATCGCAAAAACAACGAAAACACATTCACCAGCGCAAGAGTACGAAAGCGAATAGAACAGGAAACAGGAAAACAGATTAAACAGAACTCTAATCTTAGTGACATTGACATTTTGACATATGTAGTGATTGACATTTGACAAAATGGACGACATTTTTAAATCGATTCATTGAAGTACTCAGTATCGATTTTTGTTTTCTTCTAGACATCAAACCACCTCAATAAAAGAATAGTAGTTTATTTGTATATTATGGATAATATCAACATACATTTTAAACATAATTCATTTGAATAAAGACGTGTAACCGTGGGAACGACACCCAACAATCGATTATTAACTCGATAGTTAAAATAATGTAACGTTAAGAGTTCCCATGTCTACGTACGGGCAAGCCCTATTTGCGTACTATGATACACATTTACAGAGATAGCCTTTAATAATACGATTAAAAACTTATAGAGTCATAGTGTCAGATATTTACGGAGACAGTGATAAATAATAAAAAAAGAAAAAATTAATATCTCCATTTGGCCACTGACAATAAAGCTAATATTTATTTACGTAAAGTAAGTAAATAAGACAATTTTTTTGGTATATAATTGATACGTGTCAAGTCTTGGCCGGAAATTGGGTCTCTCCTTTAAACTCATCATTGAAATTTCCGCCTCTGTGGGAATCGAACCCAGAACTCTTCGGCAGTCCAGCATAGTAATTATTTCACTATACGGATTGTCGGTCATCTTCCCGGTGAAGATTCTGTTATTTATGGAATTTCTAATCACTGAAATTTTTTAACTTTAAAATTAAAAATTCTTGTCTTTTTTACTTTCAAGGGTAGGTAAATAGCCCTGTTGGGCCCTAATGATAATAGAACGGAACAATTAACACGTGTTTCATCGTTACAGACATAACAAGACCTATCTCCATTACTCCTATACTGATGACCTGTGATAAATTATTTATGACACCATTAAAGCGTCTCAAGGTTGAACTGGATTAGCCATAGTACAAGATATTAGCTAGCATCGCAATAAGAATTGATGTGAAGTCAATATAACTTCGGGAATATTACGGAAAAATTTGAAACGCAGGTTTCGCGATCTTTTGCTTTACGGTAAATCCGATTGATAACTTATAGGAAATAATGTGGGATGTTTCAACACTTTCGATGCCCGAAACACAGTAAGATATGGTAGCAGCTGAATCACCAAATCATGCATATTACACATACAATATTATATAATATAGATGTATATTTTACAATATTATTATCCATACATCATTCATGTGTACTTACGTAAAAGATAAACCACACAATTATGTCGGTAACTTGGCCATAACGTATTTTGTCGAAATTCTCGAAAAACAGGCGTAGTGTTTAATTAAACAAAGCTATGTTATTCGTAGTATCTGCTGAATAAAGTCGAAAACAATGACGCCAGTTACCCTCTACGCGACTCTGGTAGAGCCCGGAGAACCAAACAGTATTTATAACAATTAAGCATACTATGAACAAAAATTAGCAACAATTAAGCATGACTATGAAGCGCTCATAGCCCGGCGGCTTGCGTCGATCTCAAGTGATCGACAAAGTTAAGCAACAGCGGGCGCGGTCGGTAGTTGGATGGGTGACCGCTAGTGGCAAAAATTTCATGAGCGCTTCCGTGCTTCGGAGGGCACGTAAAGCCGTCGGTCCCGGTTGTTATCATTTGGTAGCAGTCGTTAAGCCATGTCGGATACCTTCGGGCGGCTTAAAATTTCCGACACTTGGGTTGGCCACTAACCCCTCCACCAATCCGCACTGGAGCAGCGTGGTGGAGTATGCTCTAGGCCTCCTCAGGTACGAGGAGAGACCCGTGCTCAGTAGTGGGCCATTAAAGGGTTGTAGCCAAGCATACTATAATGTGTTTGAGTTGAAATACCTAAGAGTCAATTAACAAGCGGATTACCTGCTTCCTTCTTGAGGCGACAAAGCATTGTTCATTGATAAAAAAAAATTGAAGTTTCGCATGTCACATTGCTCCACCTGTCTGGTAGTCCGTCTGCTTGATTTTTGAGTATACACTAAAATAAACAGCCGGCTGTGACAGTACTTCATCATCACAACCCATAACTGCCCCACTGCTGGGCACGGCTCTCCTATCACAACGTGAGGGGTACAGGCCTTAGCCCACCACGCTGGCCAAGTGCCGATTGGCGGAGTTCACACACCTTTGGGAATATTATGGAGAACTCTCAGGTGTGCAGGTTTCCTCACGATTTCCTTCACTGAAGCAAGTGATAATTAAATTCTAACGCACATAATTTTTGAAACCTAGAGGTGCGTGCGGAGTTTGAACCCGGGCCGCCCATTTCGCAAGTCCAACGTTCAACCACACGACTATCACTAGACAATTCGGTACTTAACTAATAATAAATAAATCCTAAAACTAGTAATAAATCCTAAAACGATCCACCATATGGATCATATTATGTTAACCATACTAGGTAATAGATACTCTAACTTACATAATATGGAATTTGTCACGTTTCACAGATGTATTAGCAATCCAAATCAAAAGCAATGAAAGAATAATATTTTTTTTATTAAAACCAATGTTTACTCTTATTCAGCACTTAGAGCTTGTTCATACGTAGCGTAATCACAAAATTGGTTAATTAATGTGTGCAGACTGAATTCGACCGCCCGTATATAGTTTGTTGATGTGGCCGCTATTGTCATCACGGTCGAAGTTACGGATTGAAACCTAATGGTGGCGATAAGATTTTTGTTATATTAATTCCTGCGTATAATCGAGAAAAAGGGCATAGCAAAATTCAAAGTAGCGTACCGAATACTGTTAATCCCGCGCTTCACTGCACAGCTAGTCGTTAGGCCGTTGCACGTCTGAATACGGCCTTACAAGCGTAGGTACCCTTATCGTATTACTCGTGTATGCGTTATGAATAAGTATAAGCTTTGTTTAGCTCACGATACACGTGTAGCGGCGAGTATGTTTTAGAAACAGTTACCAATTTCCGATTATTATTGTTACGTTACGTAACGTAACATGAGTAGGTGGAACAAACTTATGATAGGTTTTTGTTTACTGAAACTCAAAACGTGTTAGTTTATTGGGTAAAGGAATTAAAGTAGAGAATGGATACAGGACAAATTTATATAGACACACAAAATTGGTAAATGACTCGGCGAAGTTTATCTACAACCAACATGTTAACTGTAAGACAATTAATTATAGCGTTCTCAGTTATTTTGTTGTGATCTAAGATTGAATCCTAACGGCCGAATGATATTTCTCTCGCACTTGCTCAGGGTCCATCAAGGTGGTGATAAGATGTAGTCAGCACGCATCTTTGCACTTAAAGCTTGGTATAAAATTATACAGAATTAAATTATTTCACTGTTTATATTAAGAAGCGCAAGGTACTAGTTTGCAATAAATTAATTAAAACCCAATAGGGGTTTAATAAATAGTAGCAACGTCCAATTAATAGTATAGTAGTTACTATGAAATGTAATATATAAACAGACACGAAATAAGAAAGAGAAAGACGTGGTGCCGGTTCGCGGCCGAGACCGCGACAAGCGACCGAGACAGGAGACCGCGACCGGCAATTGACCATAGGCAATGTATAGGCGACAACTCGCGACCGAGACCGAGACAGTCTGTCGCGCCTATACAAAGTGACGGTCGCGGTCTCCTGTCTCGGTCTCCTGTCTCGGTCTCCTGTCTCGGTCTCCTGTCTCGGTCTCCTGTCTCGGTCTCGGCCGCGAACCGCCAGCTTTAGACCTACTAATGTCATTGAATGATTGTTTAGAGGTCAAGGAAACTTCGTAACTGTGATTATAGATCAATCAAAGTCCCCGGGTGTTCATGTAGCAATGACAGTCCATCGGAGTTGATTGACATGCTATATGAAACTATCATACATAGGGCTAAAACGATAACCTTAGATATAAACAACCTATTACTACGATGTTACTAGGTCAGGGGTTTCTAACCGATAGAACGAAACGTACGCGAAATTCTAATTAGAACCATAAATCGACCCTGTAGCGTAGTTGGTAGTGAGTACTAATTCACTACCAACTACGCTACGGGGTCGTACGGGGTAGGGTCACTAGACCCTACCTGCGAAGCAAGAGGTTCCGAGTTTGATTCCCGGGGCAGACATTTATATGACACTCGTGGGTGTTAGCTTATGAATTAACGTAAATATTAATCTCTACTCTGCAACTTAAGAAAGGTTGATGAAGAAATTATATTATTTTCAATTAAAAAAACTTATAACTCCAGTAGTTAACTGAAAGTATACGTATTTTCTTTTTATTTGGATTTTTTTTCTAATCTTGAAGTCCTTGTAAAATTCATGGTCTATGGACGGGGAAGGTTGGAAGCCACTGTCTAGAGAAACGACTCGCGACGTCTCACATATATTATATTATGCATTTCCTTAAATCATTAATCTTTGCATACAACAGTAGTTATTTATCATACGACTTTGACTGACTTCCTTTACGTAATATAGGAATTAAAGATGGTAAAATATTATTTATTAATGTTTAATCTGTCATCTACAGTCTACACCTTTTTCATAGATAAATATTAAATAGCGATTTTATCACACTTTAATTACTATTTTGTTCTTTTATACACATAAGGGTCTAAAATTATCAAAAACATTTGTCAAAGATGTCCAGCAAATTTTAATCCCATTACTAGGTATATCCGGTGTGAAAGTCGTTCGGCGACGATAATTTAGTTCACAGCAGTTCTTCATAAGATTGATGTGTCAAGTAATAACATCCAAACAAAAATAAAGAAATACATAGGTACCGAATACATTAACAGGCCAACGTGTCGATAGTAGTTCTTTGTGTCTAATGGCTCATAAAAATGAAGCGGAAATAGCCACGACACGAGGAAATGTACTCCAGATTGCATAAGACGAAGTGTCAAGCTCAGAACGACGTAAATTACCCACGTTAATGGCTACTCGTTGTTGCATAACGAGACCAATGGACTGATCAATTGGCTACAACGCAATCAGGACAATTGGAATGGAAAGAAACTGAGAAAATTCTCAATTGAAACTATTTTCATGACAGTTACTTTTATTCGGGGCGATCACCCTCGGGACCGTACAAAACGCACCGTTTTAACGCTTTAATGCGAGCTTCTTAACGCTACAAGCATTTTAATTACCACCGTCAATATGACGTCAATTCTTAAACATATTCGAATAAAAAGCTTCAATTTTCAGCATGATTTCCTGGCTGTATGAGATTGAACACATACATTTTCGTTTTTCACGCTTGAGGTTGAGGCTACACATCGAATTACATTACATCGAAGTTCATGAGAAGGTTATTGTATGAGCATTGTATTATTTTGCAATTAAAAGGCTATCTAGTACAATATATTATAATTTATCAAACAATTATTATGTAATTGCAATAATAACCCCTATTTATGAACCAGCGAATGCCGTGTGTAATGAATATCGCTTGCGTACGACCTCCCGCGAGGCCCGCATCGTGCATTCATCTTTAATTTTACAAAGTTATACTCGTACATATTATGTGCATTACAAATGAATAATCACTTATACTACTTAGTTAAAGATAATATCGTGAGAAAACCAGCGTACTTACTCGTATGTGTATAATGTTATCACAAGTTTTTTTTTATGGAATTAAGATAGCAAACGAGCATGCAGCACTACCCTCCCGCTGCTGCAAAAATAGAATAAGTCTCAAATCAGAAAAGTAACAAGGATGTTTAGTCAGTAAGCATACGGATTTAGAACGTTAGTTAGTTCGTTAGCATGTATGAGGACTGGGGAAGGGACTGTAAGTGACAGTCCTGATTGTTATTGTTAGTAACGTCTATTGGCATAATATGTAAATGATGAAATGATTTTAGATTTTAATTAGAATTTAGTTGTCGCCGGTCAAACACCCTGGACACTGACCCCTCGGCGCTCACATTCCGAGCCGATCCGCCAGCGGTACCGACTGTGGTAACTGTGTGGTGAACCGGTAACTCTATAATGGCGCCAGCAGTCACTTTTATATATCTAAACACTTGTACATAAGTCACTGGTTACTTTAGTAAGGGCCATTCGTTAAATAGGTACCGTACAAAGGTAGGTACAAAGCTAATTTTACTCATATGACTACTAAATGCCTACGCTTCGGTTAGATACACACGGGATTCTATAAACTGATATGTCTTATTCATAATAATAGTTCGAAGCAGAATATTTTTATTATCTTGTGATTCGATTGAAATAAAATGTACACTAAATGTTACACTAAGCTTGTAAAGCTGTGTAAGATAAAGCCGTTTCTGAGATAAGCGGGAAGAGGCGCACACTGCTTTAAAAAATATTTAACGTAATTTTTAGTAATGGATAAAACCGTAATTATGGATAAAACCCCCGACAATAGGTTTTCTCAAAAATCTTCTATACATACATATACTGACATCGTATACCACAAAAATTATACCATACTAGTTGTCCCGGCGTACTTCGTACCGCTTTATAATTCAAAAATGTTTTGGTGATATATCGACAGCAACGCCACCTACCGGGTCCAATTGGGAATCTAAACCATTCCCAAAAAATTTCATCCAAATCGGTCCAGTCGTTAAAAAATGTTTTGGTGATATATCGACAGCAACGCCACCTATCGGGTCCAATTGTGAATCTAAACCATTCCCGGATCCCCTTGAATACACACAAAAAATTTCAACCAAATCGGTCAAGCCGTTTAGGAGGAGTTCAGTGACATACACACTCACATTCGAATTATATATATTAAGATATGATACGATATGTATTAGATTTTCTCTACATAAATGTGTTTCTCTTATTACCAGTATTTAATTATTTCAATGAGTACAGCAATATAATTAAATCGTAGAACCACGGTGTAGAAAACGTGAGCGCGATTATTAATATTATCAAAGCAATAACCAAACTATTAAATCACTTATTTGTTATAACATAAGAGGAAAGATTCCAGATTATTTATCAAGTTAATTATGTTATGTTACACGCAACATAGTATTTATATTAGAGGTCGGTGCTTATTAGGATTTAGAATATAGTTTGATAATTTTAATCGTGTACAGCTTAATTAATGTGTGCCTATTAGTTTATTGAAACTTACCCAATTAAACATTATGATAAAATTAGAATAATTATTATTAATATTAATGATTACAGAGAAACTCCAACAATTTTATCCATGTCCGACGTGATAATCATTTCGAAAAATACTTTTTCATAAAAATAGTCCTAAACAGACCTCCATTATAAAAATCATATTTCAAATCATGAAAAAGAAATAGAAGCCCGATTTTTATGGACTTATGGTAACAAACCTACCTGATGGCAATTGGCCACCGCAGTCCTAACCTAGACTCTAGACTAAAACACTAGAGAAATGTCGACACATTTCTGACCAAGATGGAAAAGGTGTTCTCGAAGCACAATTTTTTTAATATCTTATATTTTTATGTCAAAAGCCGAAAAACGAGCAGCTGAGGCACATGGTAAGTGTAATGTAACCATCGTCTATGCACATCAGTACCACCCAAATCAACACCTATGCGTTGCTGGCCAAGGAAAGAACTAGTACTAGTTACCAGGCAGAACACGACGCTGGAACCAGCCAGAAGGTTAGAGCTAGTCAGCCCGGTTTCACGGAAAGACATTATACGGGTTAATACCAGTAATAAAGTTACTTATCAGATTTTCCATAATTGATACTACACACTCACCTGTCTATACTCTATTATTATTTGATACGATTGTAAACAATAACATATTTATACATTTCTTGTGTAAAGGAAATAAATCAAGGAAAAACAATAATACTCGTAAAGAAAACGCTTTCAATATCGCACATCCAATGTACGTCAAACACTACAAAGACACCTACGTGTCTACGTCTTCAAATGTAAAACATACGTAACATAAATACTAACACGTTTATTGTGTGATATTGAAATAAAGAACACGGAAATCTTAGTTCTACACAATTGGAAAATCTATAAATTAAGTCACGAATCGGTTCAACTTAATAATCCATTTACACAATTTAGTCATATCGTGGGTTGGTTTTTATATAGAGTTGTAGAAATAAATATTATTAGGAAGTGAACAAATGGAATTCCATTAAATTATGCTAGTTGCTTCCTCCTTTTATAAAATAACGTTTCACAATCTACTTTATTGCATATTTATTTTTATTTATCATAAACAGTGAATGAATACTAGCATTACAGTGATGGAAACTGATTAATTTCTTAATACGTGGAGAGTAGAATTTGACAAACTAGATACAGTTAAATACACTTAATTTTATGAATTTAAAATAAAGGACATACTTAATTTAGAACAAGAATAGATATGTAACAACTTAAATCACACTTATTTTCAATCTAGTAATCTCGTCTTCGCTTAGGTTCAGAAAACCTTTTACATAATTATTATGTACCTACTAAGGTGTGGGTACTAACCCATACTTGAAAATTATTAAACATGATTCTTTATTCTCCACCAATCCGCACTAGAGCAGCGTGGTGGAGTATGCTCTAGGCCTCCTCAGGTATGAGTAGAGAGTACCCGTGCGCAGTAGTGGGCCATTAATGGGTTGAAGCCAGCCAGGTACTCTTTTCTAATGAACTGATTGAAATAAAACAAACACTCTAGCTTACTATTAGCGAAAACCGCATTCAAATCGGTTAACCCGTTATTGGGAACAAATGCATAGACTTAGAGGCAAACAGACAAAAATTCCTAAAATCATTGTTATTGCATCAATTGAATGAAAGATACCCATAATAATGGTTTTTCTCAAGTATCTTTTATGTACAGACATCGATAGATTAGAGTTTTACGTAAGACGAGTCAAAAACAACATAACGCAATCGACTACATTTTCACGTGTTGTTTTCGAGTGAGATAACTCTCGGAAGAATACTGAGGCGATACGGAGTTGAGGATCAGCTGAGGTCGTGTTATTAATACTCTTATCACACCCCCCGGGGCTCGTAATAAAACAACCAGCTGTTTTTATCGAGGTTATTTTCGTCTTGGTTCGAGTAAATATTTAGTTTGAACTTAATTTATTTAGGTCAAGTCAGATCAAGTTTTTAACCTTCCCTGCTCGCGCCACTGCTGAGCTATGGGGCCAATTACCTCCCGTTGGGCAACTGTCTCTGTACAACTCAGATGGATCTACAGGTCTCACGTACGGCGGTAGGGTTAAACCACCAGGATATTTCACCCTCCTTCTAAAATCTTCTGTAGAATGTTTGTTATGTTTTTCAAAATCATTTATATGTCACATAGTTATCATTGATACACTTATGCACGTCATTTTTTTATTCTATCGCCGTTTTGCAAAGGTGCTTTATGTGCCTCTGTCACAGTGTATGACTGTAGGAGAAATAGAAATAATACGAGTATACAGATATAATATTTAGATACTTTAAAGTTAAACACTTGCTGTGAGCTTAATAGTTCTAACAGCCTTTCATGATTTGGTTAATTTGATCACAG
This sequence comes from Ochlodes sylvanus, assembly GCA_905404295.2. NCBI lineage: Eukaryota > Metazoa > Arthropoda > Insecta > Lepidoptera > Hesperiidae > Ochlodes > Ochlodes sylvanus. The sequence goes on along the minus strand of FR990131.1, from coordinate 3,926,059 downwards.
TTATGCCTAAAAGTACCACCAAGGCATGAACTATGTCATCACGCTTATCAATGTCGATACACTTGATTACTTTCAACTTCAGACAACGAAATTAATTATTATTTCACCTCAAACCAGTCTGCGGTCGTGATAATACTCCAACTTACTTTCGAGTGACTTATGTCTAATCCTCTTAGCCAATTAGTAGCTAAAACGCTGACCGTGTTGTGGGCAATCCTACGGCATGCAACATTGTAGGCGATAAGCATAAACTAAGAATATAATAATATAAACATCAAAACACAATACAGAATTAATCATCAAAGTGATCAGATCCGATGTCGTATACAGGAATAGCAGATTGTTTTCACTAGATGGAAATCTTGTTGCGTATTATGTGATGAGCCTCGTATGATAAACTGTTTTATTCATATGTTAATACTTAGTAAACATGACAGACGTCATTGGTGGCCTTTAATTGCAAGAAATACAGTTACAAACAAAAACAGTTGCTTATCTCACTGTGTTGAGTTCAATAACATAAGAATAGCTAATTAGCATAATCTATAATTTTTCCGTGGCTGAACTGGGCATAAAAGGGGTCACATATTATGCATTTATAATGTAAATAGTCGAGTAGATGTGCCATCTGATGGTAAGTATAGTGGCCCATAGACATCACTGACAGAGAAGGCATCACAGATGCGTTGCCCCCAAAAGACGAGGAGAGAAAGAAGGGAAGAGATAATTTGTTATCTGAATAGGACATAAAACTCTTTTAACCAAACATTATCAAGAATTCTTAGGTTTAAAGGTTCTTTAATGATGTTTTGCACCATCAAAGCAAATTATATTTTTTTTAGTATGCAGATAATGAGGATAACGACTTAAATTTTCCTGGTTATTATTATTTTAGTGTTGATAAACAAACCAAATTTTATCTGCATTTCGGGTACGCTTTCGAATATAATAATATTATCTTCGAGTATATGAGCGCCATTTCTTGTCGTACTATCTAAAATACAAACTATTCTTTATGACGCAACTGAAGCATTTATAAATTAATATTGAATATAGCCTCTGATCAATTTGAGTACACACCAAGGCTCGATCACCCAATCATGATGTTAATCACTACAGTAGATTATTAAAATCTTATTAATTTATTAAAATCTTTGAAATAAGCTACATTATCTAGATCAGGATGTATGAGGAGGTAAAATAAGGAAACTTTAAACGTGCAGAGATATAATTCAGTCATGTATCTTCTCTGGCATTTTGAACACATGACATCTTGTTTCCTCATTTTATATTTATTGTTGTTTCCGTGTGATTGTACGTAACTATCAGATTTCCGGTCACGTCTATTTCCATTTACTTATTTTTGTGTACAACTCCTATGTGATCAAGTAGTAGATCAGAGAGTAGATAGTAGATAAAACACATTAAAAGTGAAGGAAGACCTTCATTATATTCGCAAGAATTTTTTTAGGGACGTGTAAGTTATATTGCGGCATTTATGATACCTTTTATTTTCAAGTTATATTATTTTGTATATTTATAGTTAAATCATACAATGTGGCTATCATTTCGTAGTTTACTTATTTATTATACATTGTTTCAACATGTCGTAAGATGTAGTTGTCGTCGTAATTGATAAATATGTCGATATAATATTATATGCTTTTAATTATATTTCATTGGTTATTGTGATATTTCTTTTGTACTTTTGTGTTTTTTTTTGTTTGTATTTCATTTTAAGTATCATTCATATTTCATTTCATGGTGATGGTTACATTATGTTTTGCTTTTTTGTGTTTTCTCATTTTTCACGCATATTTCTTTTTATTTCAGAATCAGATCTCACGGGCTTATCGCACGTCGGTAAGTGAACATTTTTTTTTATTTATCTATGTTTTTCATAATATTTGTTGTTTAATCATTTTTACATGTCATGTTTAGTTAATCTAATTTTAGACTTCGTCTGATGTGTGTTTAGTATTTAACTATTTACTCCATTACATTGTATTGACACATTTGCGATAGTATTCAAGTTATTAATGAAATATTCAACGAGGTTTATTTTTACCGTCGTCTTTCTAAAATAGATCACTTATAATCTTATATCTAAAATATTTACGTAATTCAGGAGTTTGCAATTTATTTTATAAAATAAAATTCGCTATTTGAATTTTTAATAGGTACCAGGCCTTCCATGCGTCTTGCTCAACGTCAGTTATTTTGCTAGCTACCATCGACAACCCTTATTAGTCTATGGATTTCATCATATAGGTATTATTTATTTGCTATTAGGCTGATATTCCTACACTTTTATGCTACTGAAAATGCCATCTTATGCATAAGGTGTTACAATAAAAAAACATTACTGTAAACATGACTTTATGCAATGTTTATACATGACACAATAAAAATTAAAATGACAAAACACTTATCAAACGATTGTCTAAAGATAATTATTACAAGGTTGTGTTCTATTCTCGAATATGATCTGAGTCTTACTGAATGAAACTGCTTATCAGATACGATATATGTTTATTGTTCCTATCTCAGTTTATTGCTTTTAAATCTTATTACTCACTATTAGTCGTTATCAGTGCTATCACAGTCCGTAAATCGGTTAATTTGTTGATGTTAATCTAAAACAATTAACCTAAGTGATTCATGGCATTTGCGGTTTTTGCTCGTGCCAACGTTACTAAATGGATGATTTTAGTTTTTAATTGAATTTTTTTAACGTAATGCATTATGGTAATATTTCATACATCGAATACACTAATATCCAAGAATACTTTTCGTTTAAATAATAATTATGGGGACACATTAACTACCTAATTGTTTATTTTATCAGATTTTTTGCTCATCAATTTTGTCTCAAATATTCCTTTTGATGATGATATAAATAAACAATAAAAACAAATAGATACCCCGAGACCAAAAATAAATAAATAAATTACCACTACAACTACAGCTGTCTTCAAACCATTCGAAGCTTTGACTGACAGATGCACAAACAAATCGTTCGCAGTGTTCCTGCAAATACGTCTGCTTCGGCTACTGTTGATTCTCATCAATCATTTCTCTCTATGTTTACACACGACTTCCCAGTAAAAGAATGTTCATTGTGCCTCGCGAGATTATTGCGTAGTTGGTGCACTAAAAGTTTAATTATTTTTTATACGTCAGATGGAATCTCATTACGAGACAAAAATAGGAAGAATAAAGCTGCTGACGTCATAACACTCATACGATCTTCATTACAGCATTTACGCGTAAAGCTTTGTTCATGGATATAATGTTTGTTTTTAATGTTTTTAATCTATAATAAGAATTGTTGACTGCTTTTCGAAATACACAGCCTTGAAGAAGATTCGAAGTTTAAAACATCATCAAACAATTCGAACTTCAAAAATGCGAGACGTTTGACTAGCTACTTGCTGTGACTAGGGATTGCAATGCAGCACTGTTTTCAATCCCGCGGGATTTTTTCTGGATTTACTTGAATCCGAATGTTCATAAGATGTATTCTTACTCGTAAATTATTTTAAACCGGACATTGACTTATATGTACATAATTATTTTGTTGTAAAAATCTAGAATTTTCCATTGTTGTTTTAAAAGTTAAAATATGTACATAAATGGTTATGTTACACCGGCCTTATTACAACAAGCATGCGTTTCAATTAAGGTCTATAAGGGTAATTGGTGTTGGTTGCCCGCAATGCGACTGTTCCACACGACTGTTCTATCAATGACTAAAATATGAACATTTCAATGTGAGATCAATTTATGAAATTAAGTCGCGAACATGAGATAATAAATTATCATCATCATCATCATCATCACGACCCATAACTGTCCCACTGCTGGGCACGGGTCTCCTCTCACAATGAGAGGGGTATAGGCCATAGTCCACCACGCTGGCCAAGTGCGGATTGGCGGACTTCACACACCTTTGAAAACATTATGGAGAACTCTCAGGTGTGCAGGTTTCCTCACGATGTTTTTCCTCACGATGTTTTGTTACCGAAGCACGGTGAAGGAAAACATCGTGAGGAAACCTTGATAATTAAATTTTAATACGCACATAATTTTTGAAAATTAGTGGTGCGTGCGGGGTTTGAACCCGGAACCTCCGGTCCGGCAGTCCAACGTTCAACCACACGGCTATCACTGCTTCATATAATAAATTATCCTGAGGTAAATTTAAATTCTGTAATCAATAACACAATTGCGAGCACCCCTCACGTTGTGAGAGTAAATTCGAGCACATGAGTGCGTTAGGAACATGTTGCAATGAAGACGTCATTTAATGCGTTTTTTGTTAATTATGGATGAACTAACTGCGTTGAAAAACATTAACTGAGATCTTATTAAAATCAAACTTATCAGTAAAATAGAACAAAAGCATATAAAAATATCCGTAATTGTTTTGGCGGGTTTCCAACCAAGGATACCGACTCTGCTCTTAGTTCACAAAGCAAACAATATGATATATAATTTGTGATAGTGTGAGAAACAAAGACTAACCAAAATACACAACGACGCAAATGTGATTTGAGAATAAATAATACTTTATTGATGAGTTTATCGAACTTTTTCAACCGTTAAAGTTCGCGGTGAATTTATTTAATTTCCTGCTTCGTTTGTGGATTTAATAGAAATAATCGTGGAACTTGCCGGGTTTTTTAAAACTATTTGATGAACAAAATTTATGTGCCTGACTATTATCAATTTCTTAGTAGTATAGACATTATTTTTATTGAAAATAGGATAAAAATATTGTCGTAAAAAATTAATTTCGTCTAAGGTTTAACAATTACCTGTGCCAGGATGGTTATTTTTTCCTTATGATTAATTACACTTTATTAAGAAGTATTGACTGTACTATTTTCTTAATTGAGGTATTACATAGAAGTAACAGAATGAATAAGCAGTGATAGCCGTGTGGTTGAACGTTGGACTGCAGAACCGGAGGTTCCGGGTTCAAACCCCGCACGCACCACTAATTTTCAAAAAATTATGTGCGTATTAAAAATTTAATTATCACTTGCTTCGGTGACGGAAAACATCGTGAGGAAACCTGCACACCTGAGAGTTCTCCATAATGTTCTCAAAGGTGTGTGAAGTCCGCCAATCCGCACTTGGCCAGCGTGGTGGACTATGGCCTATACCCCTCTCATTGTGAGAGGAGACCCGTGCCCAGCAGTGGGACGGTTATGGGTTGTGATGAATGAATGAATGAATGAACAGAATGAAACTGAATGCTTCGCTGTACCTAAGCTGAGTAATTTCTCTCAACATGTTTGAATTATTTACGAACGTCCAGAATTAAATATAAAAATGCAAGTGAGACTATAGTATATAGTAGTTAAATTGGGTTAATAAACCCCCAATAGATACCTTACAGAATGTTTGATATACCATGAAAGCTGTAGTACAAAGTACATTGTACAGGCATCAATTAGTTAGAATTTTATTGTAGGCACAATATGTACGCATCAAACAAAAATATAAAACAGTGTCTGCGCCACACTTCCGTTGGAGTGGTCCCGTAATAAATTGCACTAATTAGCGAAATGAATGATCACATGATCAATTACATAACTTGTTTGTTTTTCAACACTATTTATAGTTTTCCAGCAATATATTGCGTTGAATCTTTTATATAACGTTAGGTCTGTTTCATTGAATTATTAACTGTGTGTCTTTAATTTGGTTGCTTAAAATTTTTTTCAAAGTTGTCGAAGAGCCAATAATAACGCAGGTCATCCGCTTTCTTTTCGGTCGGCAACGTGTCAGTGAGGCTTTTACGGATGTCTATCTGCGACGATGACCACTACCAACATGACAGCATGTCTGATCAGCTTATCTGACTGTTTACTCGTACGTAAGCGACTAGTTACGTAAAATGGGTGTGTCCCTGAAATTACAATCTGAATATATAAAAAATAATGTAAAAACATTATTGTTCATTTCCGAAACGCGTTATGTATTTTTTTGTACACCGTGCGTATTTTTATAGGTCTCTTTAAATATAATTGATGGCCACCATTCATTGTGAGATAGAGGCGTGACAATGTTTAGATGTCTATAGTCTATTTCCATCGGTTCTGAGACCAATTTTACTTTGTCATTGTTATTAGGGTTGCCACCTTCGTTATAATCATTTGTAGTTTAAACCTTTCTTACCTTTTGCACAAGTTTCGTACCGGTTTGCAGTATATCTTGAGGATGCAAAATTGGTTTAATTATAACGACAACAAATGCTTACACACTCATACCCCATACATGCTTTCATACCCCATAGTAGTAGAGAATCAAGCCTCAGGGATCGTCGTAAGGGATTTTACAAAGAATCAATAACCAGGTTTCGCTTCGAAAACATCCTTCCATTCACAAAAAGTCAGTGCATCCAAAGCAATTGCTACTGGTTTTCATCTATGTATTCTTTGAATACATAGAATATCTCTATGAAGCAATAGCGTAAACCGCATTAAAACTTGTTTTGTACTTTTTGACATTATCACATCAAGATAGACAAACTATTTGAGTTATATCGTAATATTTGGAGTAGGTACAATTTTTACCTTCAGTAAAGCAAACTTTTGCCTTCAGAGGATTAGTGTTATGTGGATATCAGCCCTATCTTTGACTGCCTTGAAACTGTCGAGATAGCATTTAACGTGAAAGACAAAGACCAGAGACACAATTTTATTTATCACCAAACATTAACTGAAAGGAATTCTTTACGATAAATAACACGAAGGTAACTGTTAGACAGATGTAATGAGAAACAGAATGTTTTTGTGTCTTTTTCTAGTTTTCTTACCACGATTTCTTTTCTTTTAACTATCGATAATTTCGAAGCAAAAGTGTACAAGTTGTGCATCATAAAAAAGTAGGTCAAAGCGTATCTAATTAAATTTAACAAACAAGGGAATGGTAGCTAGCCAGCCGGGCTTGTGCCATACCACCAAAATGTCTTAAATCTTCGTAACAATCCTTACTAAATATTTTTACACTGCATGGTGAGAATTACGGCGCAGTGTAGTTGTAAAATGAGGTTGATTATGGTTACCCAATTTTATCTTTGAAAATTATGAAAACCGTAGTATCTAAAATGCATAATTGCGCAATATAAAGTAGGTCGCGGTTAAATGGAGGCCAAGCGTGAGTAAATCTTTACGATGATAATAAAAGAAAACATAAAAAACCGAACTGATTAATTTGCGTGTTAAGTTTGTCAACAATCACTTGTATTTAAATGGCAATAAAATCTATAATCATACAACACAATACAGGACAGGTTTAACGTATTTATCATCTGATAGGAGTGATATTCAACTGGTTTGGACTCCCGAATACGGAGGCCTGCGTCCTCTAATTAAAAAAATATGCGTATTAGCCATGAATTACCACTTGCTTTGATGAATAAAAACATGAAGGAAATCTTTGCAGGTTTCCTCACGAGGTTCCTAAGCGTCATTCATAATTCTTTCTTGTCCATAATGCGTCGGTGATTCGTTTACTGATTCACATGGGCGGTGATGGTTTGTCTGCCTGCTTGATTATTGACGTACTGAAAGCCGCCATCTTACATTTCGAATCAATCAATCTCTTTCTTTGCATAAAATAAGACCTAATAGTAAGGTAATACATGAATAGAATGCAAAATAAACAATGTAGCAATAAAAAATGGGAGTAATAAATTTAATACATGTGCGTACCTAATCGGTCTTGCGTGACGTCACATGCTCCACTGACCTAAATTAGGTTATACATACAATTTTGTAAGTATAGAATCGTATGTATGTAGAACGGGTTGAGTAACCACGAATAATTAAGAACAAAGTAAAATATTTCCGTCAAGACTGTCTGGTTACTATGCTCTTGCTTGAGTCGGTCTCAAATCTACTAACTCGTGTTTCGGCTGAGGGCTTGACACTGACAGCCAGCAGGTGATATTTTCTTTTCTCTTCTTTCTTACTCTTTGGTGTTGCTGATATCATTGAGCGAGTTTGACCACTTACCATCAGGTGGCTCTTCAGCTCATTTGTTAATTATTTACTTAAGTATATCCTTCAATTCGATATTATAGATTATCCGAAATCTGATAAATGAACCAACTACAAAATATGTACATATCATAATATAATTATGATGTATCGTAAACTTTAATGTGACTTCTAAGCGAACATAAATAAAAATGCACTTTACTATTATTTCTAGCCGTTCCAATGACGCAACGAAAGGTCAAACAGCTTAACAGGAAGAAAAACCAACTTATAAAACACTTAAATAAAACATAAGTAGCTATTTGATAAACGTGAATGTAGCGCTTTTTGTGCGGATTTAACCATTGCACAATTAAAACCTCATGACGTAATATCGCTTTGCTGAAACAACAATAGGTTATACCTACTTAATCATATTTGTTGTAAAATAAATTCTGTGACGTAAGATTTACGTAACGTTAATAATCTAGGTATCTGGATAAAGACGTAATGTGTATTTCAAACCGACTAGAGACCGACACTTCAAGATAGACACGACCTTCAGCAATGAAGATACCGACTAAGAAGGAGTAGAAAGCAGTCTTCTAAACTCTTCAAGTATACTGAAACTGATGATTCCGGCTGTGAAGCTTGAGGACCAGTACCTTCCCTCTTCTTTCTTCTTTATTGGCCGGCAACGCATCGTCGATCGCTTTGGTGTTGCTCATGTTCCGGCGACGGCAACCACTTATCATCAGAGTGCGCCGCGTGCTTTACAAAAAAAATTAAGGTTACACGCTCATGAATTCAAATAAGGTACTTCCGAGTAGATGACAGGAAAATTAGTTGCGTTCTCTCTTTCTGGTAATAGGAGTAAAAATTTGCTACTTCAATATTTCTCTCAGACACATTAGCAGTCTTGCAATGAAAGCGAATGTAAACCTGTATTGCAAAGTTCGTACTTACGTACGACAGTGAAAGTAAATGCTTCATTTCTCTTAATACTTGGTCTGATATTTAATAAAATAATAGATAACTTAGCAGAAATTTTGTGCAATAAAATGTAATCAACCGATCAATATTGGAAATGGTTTTTTAAGGGCTCGATACCCAGCGAGGCGGGAATTTCAATGATGAGTTTAATTTCCTTTTTCAATTATGAGTGTGTGTATTTTTCATGGAACATACGAGACAGGGTATCCTAGTTTGAGGCTACAAGTTAGAGAAAAGAAATAGTAAATCGTTATTAAAATAAAAGAGAAAACAAAATAATAAAAAATACTATCTTGTACAATAATCTCAAATCAATTCATCAAATAACTCTCGAGTACAGGGCCACAAATACGAGGAAAGTTGAATTTTTAGTTATGAGAAAGCGAGGTATACATTATGTATGAAATTAAGAATTCTGAAATCTGCAAGTTGCATTTCATATCAAAACATTTATTAACAACTTACCTAACACAAAATATTAGAAAATACAGAATTTCGATTCATCACGGCGTTTACTGCTGATAATGGATAAGTACTGAATTATTCATTTGCAAAACAGACGACATAAATCTTTAACACTGGAACCGAATGCATTTGTAAGAGTTATTTATGCAAAGTAGTTAAATGGGAACGGTCAAGACCATTGCTAATGGCACATCAAAGAACAGAAATTTGTCCGCTTTGACGTCAATTACGTGCTATTTAATACTTGACTCGACTATGGCTAACACCAATACACGTAATTTAGTTATATAAAGAGAACAAAATTAAAATCGTAAACATGGTAGGTACTAATATTATTAATGTGAAAGTAAAAGAACTCTTTTTTCTTGTTTTTACGTTTAATCCGCTAAAGACAACTTATTTAGATGGCATTTGGTACAGAGGTAGTTTAAGTCTCTGGAAAGGACATGATAGCTTTTATCCTGGAAATACGTTCCTTTGAGATAACTTTAACGATATTTTGTCATTTTTTGACTCTCACGCAGGCAACGCCGTCGGAAAAAACTACTTAGTATCAGATAACATTGTTTAGGTATCAGAAATTTTGATAACATTGTGACTGTTGCATCAACTTATAAATTTGACGTAATGAAATAGGTACTTTCCCTTAAATTCAAATGTAATTTAAATATAATTATTAAGATTGCTATCTGAAATCAATTGCAGTTATCAGATTTCTGACATAAGATGAGCTCATTGTTATAATGAGTCAGGTACAGGCGCTAGATAAGAAATATATTACAACTTACAAGTTTGTTTTTTTACTTAAATCTTTGCTAATTTACTTGTAGCCGTTCATTAACCTGTGCTTTAGTTGTTTTAAATAAAAAAAAACTTGCTACTAAAATAACTATAACAATAACAACAATGTGCGTACAGACAACTATACCTAACTTTGAATTTCTGGGTAACTTTGAACACGATATTTCCCCAGCGAGGTTACCACAAGAAAAAAGAGATGTCTAAAGTTGCATTGAAATTCAAAATTACCCGAACCAATTGCAAGTAAATAAGTCGTTATTCCAAATAACACTGTAATTTTAAACATGTGTTTTCGAAAACCACGTTTACGATTTTGATGACAATAGCTATAACATTTAAATTGCTACAAAATACGAGTATACAATAATATCTCTATTCAGTGGTAACTTTATTCAGTGTTGTTGTATTGCCATTATTTATTTTTGGTTTGTATGTGACACATAAGTCAAATTCATCTATGCTCAAAACTTCGACATTATTTCCTATTTCACTAGCTCTATTTTTAAAATACAGGTCAATGTCATTTAAAATAGAATATAGATGCAAATCATTTTTTAAAAGCGATGTTTATAATCTTTGATTGGTTTATCTTTGAAGCCAGGTCAGGGATATACTCCCCATTAATTTTGGGGCGGAATTTTTGACGGCCAAATTACTAGATCCACAAGGTTTTTAAATTTATATTTCTGTCAATTTTCGTTACTAGATTTAAAACGAAACGTTGTTTTGATATGTAAGTGTAGATGAAATGAAAATCGATTTAAAAATCGATATCAATCGGGTATTTAATATAAAGTCGAGAGATCTCGTAGGGATTTATGGAGTAAACCCGTTTTAAACAGTGCGTAAAAATTTGGAACGGTTTATAATCTGTGACGTTTTGGCCGTCGTCGTAAGCGTGGGTGGCTCTGATCACCTAACAATGTTACGAGGGTCACGAGTTCGACGCAATTAGACGCGCCTTTTCCTGTCATCATTGTACGAGCTACACTAAAATGAGTTTTAATCCCATCTAGTGGAACAGTGGTATTCGGTGTTTAGTGTTGTGTAACGCGCAATTTGTACCGTCACAACAAATGAATTGTGCCAAGTACAAACAGGAATTATGACGTTCCTACTCTGTCTGAGATTTCGTGGCATCAGTTTCATATTTTGAAACGCAAATCTTTCAAGGCGACGTACCGTTACATCACATCTTTTTCTGAATTTCACGATGAAGAAATCTGTTAAAGTGATTTTACAGCTAAATTTATAATCTGTAAAAACTATTTTAATGTTTCTGTTCACATATTTAACGTGCCTATACTTTTATATTGTCAATGTCTTAATAATATAATATCAATAATATAATGAACTGATTGCTATTTTTATTTTTAAAAAGCCATAGTGCACATAATTCCTCATCTTTATAGTATATAAATGTTTTTTGTTAATTATATTTAACTATCATTCATTTAAATCTTGTCGTAATTCGAATATAGACGTCATAAAAAGACTCCAAATTTATTACAAAAATTAACAATAGACATAGACGTAGACATAGACATAATTATAACATAGACGTCATTGACAAAACAGGCTTATGTTAATAAACAGTTCCTAGTAGTAGTTGTTACTAGCATCATGTCGCACAAATAATGTCGGTACTTAATTATTATTAAGTATATTCAGTTGTTGAACATCAAATGTTTTGACGATCGATAAGTGACGTCACTCTACGTCACTACAGGCATATTTCTTGGCACAACCTTGACATCATACAACTTGATTACGCGACTTACTAAGCGCGTTACTACGACAATGTCTGTTTATGTTCGGGTATATGCACAGCGCTTGTTTTGCTGCAGGGGTAGTTTTAATCCAATTTATGATGTAGGCAGTGTAACCGATAATTTATTTTGATTTGTAGCAACGAGCGTGTCGGGCTTCTGTTAACAACCTTGGTAAGTTCACGGACGTATCGCGGGATTGTAGGTGGAGGTCTTGTCGTGGCTATCTATGGTATGCATAATTTGTATGATTTTGGTAGTAACTGAAGGTTATTATGAGTCAAAATTTAATATTAATGCAGAGTAGTTGCATAACATTTTCATATAGTAAATACGAGTACCTACCCATAATGATTAAGGTTATGGCCAATGACATTATGCACTTTTTTACTATAATAATATATAATGTTAGATATTGGTTATGGCTTAAATCAAAAGTAGGAATGCTTACGTATATTAAAACTCAGTTAAACTCAAATATCTTTTTCGTTGTTGACTTGAGCAGGTACTTGAGTTGAGTTTGAGTTTAAATAATACTCATTATTGAGATTGGCAACCATGTAGGTGGTAATCGCCTTAACAATTTAGATACCAATTGATAGATGTTATAAATTAAACACATTGAAGGTTGTTAAGGATTTAGACGACGTGTTGAGTCATTTATCCACTTATTTCTTTAGCAGCTGTTATGGTTTATTAGAAGTATTGGGTTTGAATCGTTCAAGACTACTCCATCTACTCGTACCTCCTGAAGCGTGCTTGATTATGCTCCAAACTTCTCCAGTTCAATAGACACAACATTTTTCGCCGTTAATGGATTCTAAACAACGTTATTAAGGTGACCGTAATACATTTATTTTTCAGTCATGTTTCAGTAAAATTAATGGGAAACAAATTCCTACGCTTCGATGGTTAATTTAATACATTGTTGTAACAGTTTCATGAATTATTTAGGTAAGTGAAACAGGAAGCTAGGAAATGGAGTAAGTGAACAATCAAGACCAGAATAAAAATTCTTATTACTATTAGATCTAGGTGGAGATGTTTCAAAGCACACTCACATTTCCTTCACCGAAGCAAGTGATTAATTTGTAATTTTGTAATTGTTTTTTAAAAAGTAAAGAAGAATGCAGACTTATTAATAATATTTTCTGTAACCTCTTATAATTACCACATTTCCTTTTATGCTACTGTACTTAATTTAATACTCATTGCATGAAGAGATACATTTTCCAATATATTTTTGGTTTAAACATTCCAAAAATAAAAACTTTCGGCCATCGAACACCATAACTGAAATTGAGGGCACCATATTGACAGGTTAATTGAGTATTCTATTTTTAATCGAAGATTGACCTACAATCGGTTTGTTATATGCTTGAAGGTTGCCACGTAATGCATGGTGTTATTAAGGCCACTTATGAATAATATTAATAGCCATAACAAAACCGTGGGCCATCTGGTAGAGGCTCTAATCACCCAAGGATATGAATAACCTCAGATACATTACCGATGAGCCTGAAAAGAAGAAAGTCACGCTTTTTGCTGGCTCTCCACCATTGGCACAGACACTATTATTGATTTTTTTATAGAAATCTATCTATATATATAAAAGAAGAAGCTGACTGACTGACTGACAGACATATTAACGCAGGGCCTAAACTATAAGGGTTAGAAAATTGAAATTTTGCACAGGGGTTCCTTTTATAACGTAGGGGAGCACTTAGAAAGGATTTTTGAAAATTCACCCCCTAAGGGGGTAAAAGGGGGGGTGCAAAGTTAGTATGAAACTTTGCCGTTTTTGAAGGTATTCGAATGAAATTCAGAATGAAGGTATTTCATTGAAAGTTATGAAACACGTAAAAAAGATTTTTTCGAAAATCATCCCTTAAGCGGGTAAAAGGGGGGCGCAAAGTTAGTATGAACGTTCTCTGATTTTATAAACTTTTATATTTAGGGATTTTTGGCGGGCGAAGCCGCGGGTGTAGGCTTGTAGCTTATAAACGGCCAGATATTCCTCCCAATGGTTGGTAGTCACCTGTTCCATATGGATATTAGCTACATTAAACTTCACCGATGAGTTGCCAAGCAAAAAAGAAAGAAAGTACATACTGTACGTTAAGTAGGTGTGTTTGGCAGCCGCCAATCATATCAGCTGGCCATAAAATGTTTTTATTGCAGCGACATGAGAAAACATATGATCCAAGAATACAATACTCACAATCATTGACATATTACATACTATGTCAATGCTTACAATACAGTACTTACAATAAGATCGATTTGCAAATATTATTGAACTGTTTCAATTTATTGATAAGATAACAAACATTACGTCAAAAACAAAAACAGTGCGTTCACAAAAACAAGTTTATTATTGCAAGTCCAGGAAAAGATACAATCTATATTTGTTTTATTTCATTAAGAAGATGGATATGTCTATTTTATGTAATTACTGCGAACATATCAGATAAATTTGTTTTTTTTATAGCGGTTCCTAAATACGCAGTTGCATTATTTTGGGAGTTGATTTTAGCCGCAATGAATTGGCATAATTTTGGCAATAATTCGGTATTAATCATTGTGACCAGGTAATTAGTATCTAATTTCGTTATTTTGGCTGGTATTTTTGTAAATTAAATATTATTGGAGTTGTATGATGATGATTTTCGTTTCAAAAAGTTTGTTTTAAGAGCGTAGGTATCATTTAAAGATGCCATGTTTGTACCAAACGAACAGTACCAATCAAAGTTACAGTACAACTTTTTAATATCCACGTAAACCGAGGTAAGAGACGTCTCGTAGTGGGGTTAATGGCTCTCCGACAGTTAAAATTTAACTTGCAATATTGGCGTAGTATTCTCATTATACATACTTGTACTTACCTTATTATGGTTTTAACAGATGAATCACTTATTTGTGGCAAATAAAGTCTCTGGCTGTCTTGTATGTAGGTAGTTCATTATTAGACTACAAAATAAATTATGTATCTAACTTTATTTCTTCCCTGTTTTTCTATGGTAGGCAACACAACGGTATTGGCTTTGGTATTACTAACAATGTCCAATAATCATGGGCGACGCTTACCAATTACTATCGGAGGGTCATTTGCTCGCTTGCCAGCTATTTATGTACAAAATAACTCTAATATGGTGAAGCCATAACTGTCACACTGTTGACCAAATGTGGATTGGCAGACTTCACATACCTTTCAGAACGTTATCGAGAACTCTCAGGTGTGCAGGTTACCTCTCGATGTTTTCCTTCACCGAAGCAAGTGATAATTAAATTTTAATACGCACATTACTTTTGAAAATAAGAGTTGCGTGCAGGATTTGAACCCGAGAGAACATAGTTCAAACCACTCGGCCATCACAGCATTCTGCTATCACTGCACTGCATTGATTTAGTACCTACTTTATAAAGAAACAACAATATCCAAAGTTAAATCTGTAGGTGTTCTGATTGAAACATTTGAAACAGTTCACGGAAATAGTGAGCCAAATCTGAAATAATTAAACCCAGTGTTTTTCGCCAAAGCAATAAGTTTAATGTTTGTTATCATGGTACCTCGTTTGAGACGTTAACCAAATGTAACCCATTCCACGAACTGATCGCTGATTTACGATATCAAGCTACCTGAGCTTCGTAAGCGTTTTTCAATACCATTAAAACTACAACAGTTTCACTTGTATTTAAAATGTTAACGTAGCATAAAGTAATAGAGTTTAATTTCATTTGTATTCAGGTTGTAATATGTAAACAAAGAATAGCATATGCTGCGGTGTGAGGCTGTCTTCTAAAATACGCTTTGTAACTTTTTGATTTCAGTTTGTTTTTATTTTTATTCAAAAATGATAATAATTCAAAAAACGCTTTTTAAGTTTTTGAATAATTTATATGTGGGCACTTAATTATTATTTACTTATACCTACTATATTGTACTACTCGTATAGATATATGTACCTACATTACTTTTCGCTTGTAACGAAACACCTGCTTATTAGTATAGCTACCTATGTATGTTTTAAATCAATCGATAGGACAATTATATTTCAGAAACTTTACAATGGTTTGGGCCACCTTTAAGAAACAAAAAATGCGTCATTTTTTTTGAAACGAATATTTTTTCTTCCTTATTGTATCGCCACGACATTGAGCGTATTTAAATTCCGCATCAAGAAACTAAAAATAGTGGATAATAAACCTTGCAGATATAATTTTAAATAACACGTTAAATGTGACTAACCTCCCCATGGGCAATGGTATAAATTATAATGGTGTAAACAAACCAAACCGCATTTAGGCCTCGATTACTTAAAATACAACGTTCTTACGTATATCACAGTGAAACTTTCAGACAACACCCACGGAACACATGTATTCGCATTTGCGAATAACAAAGCGAGCTACGATCTGCGCAAGACACGAAAAAAGATTACTTTTCCTTTAACACGATCACGACACCGTTTGATCGTAAACTACTTAAATAATCATGAGAAAGCGATTAAAAAACAAGAGTCTAATAATAGTTCAGGGATGTCTTCCGTGGGTGAAATTAGAACAGTCTCGTACTCGCACTTGTGTGAAAAGAGAGTTCTTTTATAATTTATGGTAGTCGACATTGATAGGTAGACTACAGTTTACAGAATACAGTTGGCCTTTAGCGTTACCGCCTATTATTATTATTAGCGTTATTCTGGAAAATCAGCAGAAAGAAAGGTTTGATTTACCATAATAATAATAAATGACCATACGCAAAATGTCTTTACACTACTAAATGCGTCTAAAGTCCTCAGACTTTCATTCAAAACGAGTCTTGCGTCAAATCGCCTTACAGCAGTGGCCAAAAATCTTAACGAAAGTGCCTTTACGTTGTCGTTCGCCTTAAATCATAACTTGCGTTGGTCCTATTTTGAGTCCATTACGTCATTATTTCATTTAATATTCTAGCACTTTTTTAAAATCAAATAAACGCTTCTACAATTTTCATTGGCACAGATTTCTTGAGTTCAGGATAGATAGAGAGACAGAGACAATGTGAACCACGTGAAGTCAATGCTGGCTTCAATCAGTCTGCGTGGTGGTCAATAAAATCAATGTAGGTCGCACGTGGTATAGGGACTGGTGCATTTCGGTACTGAATTGCCTATGACGTCAACACCGCCCTACAAACTAATGCCAATGATTATTATAGAACGATTTTTATAGAACGCATCCCGATGCATTCTAATTTTGTTGTCTCACAACATAGACTATATCGTGTGTGTATGTCGTTGCTTAGAAACTTGTTACGTCGCTTGTTCTAATATAACAACGAAATCAATAGAATTTAATATTACGAGTCATAAAGAAGTCTTCATTAGTACGAGTATAGCTTTACGATAACTACGTTTTGCAAGTGGATTCGTCTATAATTATTATTTTGTTCTTTAGAAACGTGTCCATCATCGCAGGTTTTTTTCTGTTTTTTATAGTAGCTTGAATAACACGACGATCATATACATATACCTATGAATGAAACCACAATATTTTGAACGCCTCAATACACAATTTTATATACAGAGATGTCGCTTCATAATATACGAGTTTCTGAGGAAATATTTATCTTTGTCGTAGTTATAAAAAATACAATATCTGTAGAAGAAACATTTTAGTATACAAATATAAAGAGTAAGTAGATGTAATAGGTATACAGCTAGCTGCTCAAGAGCCCATCATCAAAGTAGAGCACATATGGATTGTAATCAAACGAAAATAGTTATAAAGGAGAACGCAGCTATGATTGCGTAGGAACATTCGAAGTTTATTGGATTAACCCAACTATTCTAATAGTTCTGCAATGCGCATCTACGTCATGAAGCCAATGCGAACAACGTTTTGCCCGAACACAACGGTTATGTGAAAAATTATATGAGAGTCGGCGTAATTGCAATTTTATCTCATAACTAACCTCAGTAAGTTCATTAGGTTTGTAAGTGTTTCTAGATTCGTTTTATTCTGTAACGAGCTAAAATTCCATATTCTTAATGTTGGAAGTACTTTTAGCTTTCATCACGTGCTTTCGGAATAAAGTAACAGATATAAGTTAACGTACACCGAACTATTTAAAAGTTAATTGTAAACCTTGTAGACAATTTATTTTTCCGCCTACCTATTCATTTTTCCATTTTATGAAATACTTAGTATTCCATATAATTATAATAATTATGTTGACCCACAACATAATATGTTGTGGGTCAGATAATATTATTATCAACATGTTAACTTGTATCATAATCCATTGGGTAAGTTCTATATGATATCTGCACAGATACAGCCTGTAACAGCTCATATTATGAGTATTTTATAGACACATAAACAAACATACATTCCTTTCCCGTTCCTATTTACTGATTTTGGCTCGTACTTTCGGAAAGTCATTAAAAAGGTCGGACCATCTGCATGTAGCCGCATTGTACCGCCCTTAGCATTTCATAGTGTTGATATATTTAGCGCATGGTCGCCCCTTATGACGTCAATGCTGACATTTGGGCCTTGGGCGGTGTGGCAATCGTTTCTAGTCTAATGGTTTGCGTGAATTATTAGTAGAACTAATTATTATGTGACGCCACGCTACTGCTCAGATTTATGATGTAACTGTTACGGTTAGTAATTGTCAGTCATGATGAATCACCCACATGACCTGTATGTGTCTCGATTCTCAAGTAAAGCCATAGTTAACCACGGCTTCCAAATTACAGATGAACAGGCTTGACACGCATTTGAATATATTATAAAATATTTTGTTACTTTTTCTGGTACGCTGTTTCCCCTGACCGTGTTTAAGTTATTCAGAAGTGGCAGTCTAAACCTTAAAACTATTGACATAAAATAAAATTTTGTGTTTTCTTCTTGAACTATTGCATAATTATTTAATTGAATAGAATTATATTAAAATATATCGGAATATAGGTTTCTCTAAACTCAATCCACTGCATGCTTTAGTGTTCATTCTGAGTGTCCTCATTCATGTCAGTTTAAGTATCACATATTTCAGAGAAATCTACATAAAATTACATGAGTAAAATATGAAAAAAGCAAAGCAAATTATACTTTCGCAACATAGATATAAGATAAGACAAACTAAACTGAAAACAGAGAGGATATCACAAGAAACATAGAAACAGATTAGACTGCAAGACACTGAATGTTGTGATATTTTTACTAAATTTAATATAAAGAAAGTGTTTGCCGCAACGCACGCGAAATTTTGTAAACATAATTACGCTACCGAGCCAAATCTATCAGACGCATGAGAGTTACCCTGAGACGAGATTGCCCCCGATGTGTCAGTGGAGGACATAATTAACGAGAACCGTTTTACTGCGGGGCGTTGACCGCAAATACAAACACACAGAAAACATACAAACATAGACGCAGGTGAACAAACCCTCAAGCTTTTCAAATCGAATCCGTAACGATTGAATCCACTCCTTTACTAATTTGAGCCGTGATGGAATACGTATGAGTTTCCTGTGCGTTTATTGGATTATGCACTTTGCTGTATCGATACGAATTCGTCTCGATTATTCGATCGCATCTTCAATCTTATTTCGTCTTATTGAATGATATTGATATGCTTCCGTTATACATAAATAGAATAAGCTGTGTGTACATTTTTGTGCATACTTGGTAGCGGTATTTAGGCGTTGATCTCATCATATCATAGTACTAAAATAGACTAGAAACAATAGTAAAGAATAAAACTTTCAACTTATACAAACTAATATGTGATATTTTTAAAGATTTAAAGTAGCGTGAGTAAGGTTTAAATCCTGCACAAATCTTTAACTTAAAAATTAATCAACACTTGTTAATTAAATTGTGAGTCTGCGTATGTACGCGATAGTTCTCCATGTGCTCCATGTGCTCCTGTCCTGTACGGTGTGAAATTCAATTCACAATTAGTGGACGTACTTTTACCCCTGAAAACATAAGAGTAAGACTATTTAGGTGAAGTTGCAATTTCGTTTCTCTTGTTTCCCGCTACGTGGCGCTATTAGTATGTAAAATGGAGTAAACTCTTTACGTAGAGAACCCACGGAAGTAAGAGCCCAATTATTTTACCCAGCATTATTCAGTTTGTAAGGAGTTATAGAGATCAGTATTTAGTATTAATATCACGGAGGGTGAATACACCGACCACGTGTATGTAACAAAAGGAATTCCTTTTGTTTATGCACTTTAAGGATGACACAAGTAAATAAAAATAACTGCGATCACTTAATATTCATGAGGCATTTGCAAACAAAGGGAGTCACGTGTATTTGCAGTTTTAACTGATAAGTCACAATCCTAACGTGTGGCAGTTTAGGTGCTTGAGATTGGATGCAGATCCACCTAGTTACTATAGTATTTTTATATATAGTATTTTTCCTGCATTGCTAAATCCAGTCAGAGAGCTAGTAATGATGCGGATTACCTAATTCCTTATGTAACCACTACCTAATCCCGATGGTACTTGCATGGTAGTTAAGTATTTTGCCTGTCTAGCTACTCATTGTAAATCCAGCCAAAGAACCAGTAATATAACTTCAGAATACAACTTCCTACCTTGTGTAACGACGGGTAAACCCTAAAATGCTCAATTACGAAATACTCATGTGCTCATAAATCAAATCCCAGTGTAAACATGATGATGTAAATAATCTCGCCGCAGACGCGCAGTCTGTATGTTTTACAAATTTAATTTAACGTAGCTTCCCTGATCTGTTTATTTGTTGTGCTGTGTTCTCCTTATGTGCCTAAATGTATATTTTTAATATTTACGAGCCACCTGGTAAGTTGTCGAAGTCGTTCATGAATATCAACATCAAAGGCGTCACTGATGCGTTTTTGGCCAAGAAAGAAGGAAGGGGAATAAATAAAAATAACCGACAAATAAGAAACCGAGCCAATATGATGATGATGAGCCGAGTATGTGGTCACTAAGCCTATGGACATCAGTAACACCTAATACATCACCGACACGTTGCCGGCCTACAAAGAAAAATAAAGAAACAAAGAGCTATTACTAACAATAACTAACAGGACTAACAATCACTAACGGCCCCGGTCCCAGTCCTCATACTTACAAACTAACCAGCTAATGTTCTAACACTGTCATCTAACCGGACTAACTATCCCAGTCCCGATTTGAGTCTTGTTCTGAGTCGGTTACAGTTGTCATGGGCGGCAGCCTAAGGTGGTGCTGCATGCTCGTTTGCTACCTTAATTTCATAAAAAAAGCTGACTCAAGTATCAAGCTCCCAGCCAGAACTCTACAAATATCGGCTGACTCCAGCAACTTGACACGAACCCTCTTCTTATTCGGTATTAGCTAATGCATTAATTGTATTAATAAACCTAACGCGGTCGAACACAGATGCGTAAACCATCCATTTAATTTATGAAATAATCCCATAAACATAAACTATGACTAATAGCTAAGTGCACCCTATTGATAGACGTGGTTTCAATAAACCACACAGAATATGGCAGGCGCTTCCCTTCCTTATCGAACGCTTCCGTAAACAAACAGCGCTAGTTTTAATTTAGAATACATTATTGTTTATAACCAGGAACGATTACGACAATAGTAAATAACCTGTTTAATTATGAAGTTCATTTGTAAATGAAGTAGTCATTGACTAGACTTTAGCTAACGTTAGCAATGACAAGGGCTTAGGCTTTATTATGATGTGGTGTAACACAATGACACTGCGACAACAACCAAGTGTCCACACGCATATTATTATTTATACGAAACCATTGACTTAGTAATAATAAGTCAATGTACGTAACGAATAATATACACACATGTCACACGATCCAACTGTTGCAGTTGACGTTATTTATGTGGAAGACAACGACATCACGGCGACCTCATGACGACAGCTCCCGGTGACAAAATGAGAGGTTAGAGTATAAAGTAAGCAGGTATTTTAGCGGCCACAGCCTATATTATTAATTGACTTTTAGAGAATAACAATACCAAAGTTATAAATGAAAATCTATGATACCATTTGGCCAAATTTCCTTTTGGTTATTTTCATTCTCGTTTATGATTCTACAACTAAAAAGGTACTGGACCAAAGTTATAGAGAATTTAATTTGCAACGAAAAATGTTTTTTCACAATTTAATGTGAGACTTATACTTAGTTTGCCAGATAAGCCATCAAAAGATTGCACCCTTGTTTCCACGATGGCGACCGCGGGACAAGGGTTGCGTTGCGACCCCACAAACTTGGATTTGACTTTACACACCCTCTTGACATTTAAAAAATAAAATTGCGTCCTCTGACAAATGCACGTTAAGCCCAAAAAATGTAACATATCAATGGACTATAAAACAAAAACAAAACTAATAGTTGTTTGAAACCGGAAGAGTAACAGTTTACTTACATAGTTTAGAAACTCAATAAGAGTGACGTTATTATGTGAGGCTGAGATGAAAGAAAGTTGTTAAACCGTATGTCATTTTTACGATGGCATGTCTTATAAATAAGAAGGACCTACTGTTAAACGATTTCTAAAAACATTCCATAGTAATTTGGACTGTATTACGTACTGTTAAATATGTTAATAGAAAAAAAAGTTGTTACTTTCGTGTAGCACTTTAATTTTAATTTTGTTGCTCTATATTTCAAGTCACAGAATTTTTACGATGTAACCGAAGGACCTCGCATGATATTAGTCCGACAGACTGTCTAATGCGAGTCTTTGAAAGTTAAATATATGATATAATTAGGTACCGTTGACATCATATCCGTCTCTCACTTTTCACATAATCTAGAGCTAGACAGATAAACGTCCCGACCATTTTCTGTCTTGCTTCTTTATTTTCATTTTAGAGAGACAGAATTATGTGTCATATTTAATCGAAATAATTTTTCTGGATCGTTCGATGTATTTTCGTCATACCTATTTTTTGCTTTCATATTTAATGTACCTAACTTATTATCCCGGACAGAACCTAACGGAACCCGGAAATTTAGTGACTATAGTATATCCTTATCTATGCTACCACACCTATAGAAGCTACCAACGTCACTCTTGGATATTAATAAAATAACATCATAACAATAAAAGCATCGTCCATTTGTTGTTAGTCAATGGAATCAGAGATCCTCATTTTTGACTGGACCACTGACACTGCAAATTAAACGTTTAAAATATTTCACGGTCGACTCCAAAAGTGGAATGTTAGATTAGATTAGGAACAATCCGGGTGGTATAGAGCCTAACGACTTCTTGGCTGTCATCCTCATTATTTGTCCGTCAGGATGCGCTAAGAGCAGTGGTGGTTGGATTCAAGAATGTACTTGGATACAAGAATGTATGAAGAGTACCCCTCGGTGTTATTAGACAAAAGCCAAGATAAATTACATTATTAAAAAAAAAACTGTAGACGAATGGAAAATCCAACTACTAAATATTATTTAAACGAAATAAAAACCTATTATTAGAAGTGATATTTTCCTTAACATTAAAACAGCTCAACAGTTCCTAGAAAGCTCAGTTGAACTCGAGAAAGTGCGAGTACCGTTACAGCCAGGCGCCAGTCTTTATCTCAGTAAAAAGTTATGACGAGACCTATATGACACAGCAGAACCAATTAATATAAAGAGGCACTTATAAGATCTATATCGTTAAGGCTTCATTGAGACAAGAGATGTACTGCTTTTTTCATATTTTTAGTGAGATTTCATAGACTCCCTAGGGATTTCAAACAGGGGGTTCCAGTGTAAAGCACGGTTACAAAATATATGTACCTATATTGGTTGTTCGGAAAGTCATTTCGTTTTTTTGTGGAAATGAAAGACAGTTTTGGTATAATAAACAAATACTTTATTAAATTATGTATTGGCCGTTCTGGTCCAACACCTTTTGCCATCTTTCTGGTAGTAGCATAATTCCACGCTCATAAAATTTTTAGTCTTTGCTGGCAAAAAAACTGATCGAGGTGGTTTTTTAAAACAATAAGATATATCGAAAATGCTGCTTATCGCTCTCCGTATTTAAAAGGGCACCAATCAAAAACTACTGCGTAGAATTAATTGGAATTTTTCACACACAAGCCTTGCTATATGAGCTCTCAAAGCATTTAAAAATTATACGGCTTAAATGTGAAGTTGGGTGCAAAAAAATACAATTAAATCCTCTGTCGGGAAAAAACGAAATGACTTTCCGAACAACCTATTACATAGGTAGTATCAGAGAGTTTAAATAAATAAAATTTTAACTAAGTACCTGCCTTAACGTATTCGTAATTTCGTACACATATTTTATTATGCTTAGTAGTTATTTTTGATATATTAAAAAACATAAAATGTTTATTGTAAATGTGTGTAAATGTTTAGTATCCGCGATAATATCCGTTTAAAATTATATGTTAAAAAACATTGTATAAGAATATGGTTGTCTCTATGTTTCTTTAAACTGCGTTTACGGTATACCTGTGATAATGTTAACTCTACATTCGCGGCACGAACGCCCGTGAAAGCAGAAAAACCTCCACGGCTTCGTATTTGCATTTCGCGGCATTCACTGGGTTGGTTTAATCACGAGAAAGAATTTCACTAAATGGACTGGGAAAAGTTATGAAGCTTTGCAATGCCGAGGACATGTTTTTCACTCTTCATGACGCGAGAGCTACTTGATATTCGTAGATTGCAAGGTCTTTTAAAGCGGCCATTATGAGCATAATTTGCTTCAAACCATTATTTCTTTTCACGTGGGTAATTGACGTTCCGTGAAACTGGGCATGACACTCATGGTAATTGGTCAATTATACACTAATCAGCTATCCCTCAGCGCACTTTATTTATACTTTTGTTACTTTTAAAATAAAGGCGATTATCTTACCCAGACAGTTCGACACGATATATGTACGAGTACACTGCTACTACTTGTCATATTAATGTTGTATTCATGTGCATTTTTATTCGTAATAGAAGCTAAAGTAATTATTATTGAGTTGCGTCGTGTTTCGATACTAAAACTATAAAAATAATTGAGACGACATATTTTGGCAAATTTTAACATAATTACATTACATAAATACATAATAATACTTTCTTTCGCTGAGGCAGTTTTTAAATACAAGGCATTAATTACTGTAACTACATATTACACGTGGCCTATGAAACATCTGTTACAACAACTGAACAGTCTACGACGGCTAGAGAATTGTTAAAACCTTGTTTCCGAACGAATATTTAATTTATTTAATTGTCCCAATGAATAGTAACTATTCTTAGGGTTTGCTGCTGTGACCGTATCTCTTCTTAGAAAGTGAAGGGTTTAGACCAAGAGAAACTTTCGGGTTTGTTAATTTCATACATCTGTGAGAAGATTTTGGAGAAACTTAGCAATCGCCCTCACTCTCCTTCCGTACGTAATATATTTGCATATCTACTTAGCTTCCAAAACTTATAGATGCGTGTTACCAGGAGAAACAAAGGTACTTTAGCTAATATATTCCGATATCGGTTGATATTGAGGTGACATTGCGTAGCAACGAGTAATGACTCTTGCGATATTTATATAATACTAGCGAACCGCCCTCGCTTCGCTTCGGGAAACTAATTCCTTCGGTCCATACAAACTTTCAACCTCTATTTCACCCTCTTCATCCCTTTTTTTCGCAATAAAAGGTAGCCTATGTCCTTTCTCAGGGTCTAAAGATTGTCTGTGCCAAATTTCATCAAAATCGGTTGAGAGGTTTAAGCGGGAAAGCGTAACAGACAGACAGACAGACAGACAGACAGACAGACAGACAGACAGAGTTACTTTCGCATTTATAATATTAGTAGGGATTTACGTGAACACACATAGTTACAAGATAGTGATAAGTGGGGACAGCTAATATGGTAGAAAAGCAATGTTACTTCAAATGACCTTACATTTTCATAGTGTCGAACAAAATGATAAGTAAATCATTTCAACGTAAGTAGAGACAATTTGTAATGGACGATAATTAAAATGATTGAATATTAAAAGCATGTTTTGTATGTAAGTACCATAATTTATAATGTATGAGTACCGACATACTAAGTTATATAATTAGTACCTAATACTCCGGATAAAAAGTGTTAGGATGTAATTTATTAGTAATAGTCTCGTTCTAATGGCCAAAATCTTACAAGTTATTTTTGTAAGATCTATATTTGGATAATATTGATAAGACGAGTGTGGGTCATATATTATCGCGTTTTAAAGTAGCACACTTTATCATTGTACTAAAATCAAAGCAGATTAACATTACCAAGGCGAAGATAGTTTACAAATATTTGTGTTACAAGAACTAGCATTAGAGATAATGCTACCTAACCCAAATGTGATTATAAAGTAGGAAATTGTGATTAAGGTATGAAAATTACACAAATCTCTCATAGGTATGTTTAAGAAAATAAATTCCGCATTTTAATTCATAGAAATTCATATAATCCAGGCCACAAGCGCAAACGGCAATGAAAGGCCGATGAAAACAAAATTAATTTTGATTTTCGAAGAACTGCAAATTCGGAACACGTCCGCCATATCCAGTTACCTTTAATAATAACCCTATTACAACTGAGGTGACCTGTAAGACGTTGGTTATTCATTCGCAAAACTGGGATTCAGAATGATCTCATTAATTCAATCATTCCGTTCTTAAGACAGGGGAGAGCAGCCAAACAGTGTTTTAGCAAAGTAGGAAATAGAATAACAACGAAGATTAATAAAGACACAAAATAATAGGCAAATTAACTAATTTGTGTATGATATTCAGTCAATATACTAAAAAGCTACCATGGCCAAAGAATGAGCTGCGAAACATAATATTAACAAAACTAACATTTACTTGTGGTAAAATTTAAACATCACCAAAGCTTGAAAATAATGTTATTGATTGTTCTATATTAACAGTCTATAGTTGGTGGTGAATTCAGCCGAAACGTTTGACGTAAGCCGAACGAAAGTAGTAACGTGACCCATTTCTTTTGAGGTTTCCCAACGTTGTGACGTCAATGTGATATTAGGATAACAGTTACATTGGTCTATACGGGAGGTAATGTTACGCAATAAGAATATATGGCACGCATTGGGAGTGATAAATGAGTGTTTTCAATGGAGTGAATGATCGATTTGTTGTGTTTGATGTAATTGAATGTTTCGATGATGCTGTAATATTTCGTAATGACGTGGGGTTACTAATTTTATGACGGTGAATTTGTTTATTCTTAAGTAACGTACATTAGTTGCGTATGTGTAAACTTTCAACGAGCAGACAGGCTACCTTGTGGTAAGTGGTTACCGTCGCCCATGGACACCAGTTATACCGAAGGCATCACCGATGAGTAGCCAGCCAAGAGTGGAAGAAAGAACTGGCTATCAAGCTCTCAGCAGGAACATCACAAGTCGTATGGCGGCTGACACGAGCAAGAGGATGGTAGGCAGTGGCCCTACCACCAAGCGAAGCAACTTGTCGTTTCAGTGTTAATGACATGAAAGTTCAAAAGTCAGTTTCGTTTTATTACAATTTGAAATTTTTATCCACTTTTGTGACCAGTACTGACGTAATGTTGAAGTGTTTATTACTTTGTATCTATAAGCGCATTTAGTATATTTTGTTTACATATCCAGAATTTTCATTACGATTTTGTTCCTAAAATAAACTGCTAAGTGACTTTCATCTGTATACTCTACTAATAAGGTCGAGCCGGTTGTCACGTTACTTCTCTCCCAGACATGCGATATACTTAAACCAACGAAGTAGGAACACACAGTAATGTCTGGGTTATTATTACACCGTTTTGCAAAATATCCATTTTGGCGTCGGTTCAATCATATCCTCTGATATTGGAGCCAAATAATAAACACGATTTCGTCTCAAACAAACATCATGAAATATGAAATTTGTCTCAAATCGTCTATGTTTGCCAGTTACGATGTTTTAAACCGTACATGAAATTTGTGGCTTTGTGGAAATCTAT
Organism: Ochlodes sylvanus; assembly: GCA_905404295.2. NCBI lineage: Eukaryota > Metazoa > Arthropoda > Insecta > Lepidoptera > Hesperiidae > Ochlodes > Ochlodes sylvanus. The sequence goes on along the minus strand of FR990131.1, from coordinate 3,898,035 downwards.
GAATTACCAAAACTATTACAATTTCTCCTTGAATCAATTCTTGTTACGCATAATATATATTATTATCAAAAATTAAAATTATAACTAACCGAAAACAAAATGCTGCATTAAACCATCCTTATATGTCTATGATGTCCTTATCTATGAAAAACTGCAAAGATTAAGCGTAAAAAACCATAAAAACGTTAACCTACGGTGATCTAACGTGAATACTCGCAATTAAGGTCGCGGTCAGTAGAATTTCACCATTATCGCGATAACAACCAATACCGTTAAAACCGAGAATGTTGAGTCGTCTGTGGTGATTGTTGTCATTAGATAAAAATTGTTATTAAGCTATGTCAGGCGGCAAGAGATTTTCCACTTAGTCGGACACCGACCCTAGTGTTTCATACCGGAGGTGCGTCGTGGATTGATTAGGACTTCGCAATAGTAGGAAAACTTCTCCGCTCCGCTCAACAGCGGGGCCTTCCCCTCCACCGGGAGACTCTTGTTCTCCCGAGTTTATGCCCGGGTAAGAAGGTGACCCTTGAGACCCACAGATCGCCTCACGTCCTGTCCCCTGCAAAGAGTGCGACAGCGCAGGAAGACCGAAGTCAGTCAGTCAGGAAAACTTCGAAAGTCCGGCACTGACCGTAAAAGTCTTGAAGCGAGCCAACGATAAAAAGATGGACCTTTAATTATCACCTTAAATGTGTACGACATGCCAAGAACTAATTACAATATACCTTCACACAATATCACACACTGATTGCTAAATCAGTAAAGATCTGAGGATCCTGCAAGTGCAATGAACAATTATGCAGAGGGTGATGATCTTACTACGGCTGGTTCATCTATTTTTATCTTTGCAGCGGTTGTTGTTGTTATAGTGTCATTGTTTGTTAGCGTCTTTGTATTAGTCAGGTCGTAAGACTGAGAAATGTATTGGTCTTATCAAATAATTATGTCAAATCTTTATCCTTATAAAACTGTCCTCTTTTTGTCCTTTTCCAAAATATTTAGGGTACCTACATTCAAAACTCCGCGGTGTTCTGAATAGAAGTATTGCAATCGTGAAGTCTTCCTAGTTCACGAAGTTGAGATGAACTGCAGAATTTTGTATATTAAGTAAGTAGGTATATATTATACGTATACTTTGTATTCGCTCACGCCTTTGTCGTTGTGGTTTTGTTGCGGTATAATGCGGTCTGAACAGGACTTCAGAGAATCATCTTCGTCTTTATATAAACAATTTGACGTTATCTATTCTCTTTAGTTTCATACTCGCTAGTTATTATCATTTAGGGTTATTCGATTTAGTAGATAATTATAATGGCAGTGAAGTCATCTACGTCTTTGGGGTTGGTGTTCCCTTTGAAGTCACCGCGAGGTCATTTCGCGGGTGTTTGACCGTGGACAGCATCGTCCGTCAACCTTTTTTATGTTTCCTTTTAATGAGTTCATATAAGCCAATTTTTCACACTATTATTATGTAAACCTGGTCCACTAACACTGCTAATAGTCCACGAATTAGCAATGAATTTTTGTTCCGTGCGGTGTATTTGGACATTAACTCTTATGGTTATCTTTTGTGTGTTTATGGGGTTTTTTTACCTGCCTGGCTACCAGTGCCATCAGTGGGAGACATTTTTACCTATTTCAATTGCAAAACTGGATAGCTGAAATTATTTTTTTACTATACCGCCTGGTAATGCTTTAATTATCCTGATGTTATGGTGGGTGGTATACTTCTAAGGTGGGTGGTATACTTCTACGGGTGGAGGTTTCCCAACATTTTTAGATGGCCCTTCATTTTGTTCGCACGCTATACATAAAAAGCATACATTATGTTATAGGCTACTATGATAAAAAATAACGTAAGAACCTCGAACATCATAAGGGGTCAAGATTCTACGGGTCCCTGACTCTTGCCCTTGAAGTTTTTATAAGAACCAACGGTCTAGCGACCGGATGCCGTCTGACTAAATAAAATTCCTTCGGGCGATATTATACGGTTTTATGTACATACAATCAGCTGTTCAACTTATCAGTTGTACAATTTTTACATATGTTCGATTTGCCAGAGTACATTTTGTTAGAACAAATTTGAATTTTAGGTAAGTATGACATCATTTATTAAAGCAGAAGAATAAGTTATATACATAGGTACGGACTTCATGAATTAAATCAGATCACAGATTATTCACGAATTTACTGATACAAGTACACTATTTCATATCACATTAGTTTTTTTTCAGAATTTTACACCTGTGGTTAAAAAGTTAGATAAGTACTTTGTAGATGTTTTACGATATCGAAAACATTGCCGTCATATACAGATAATAATGAAATGGTAACGGTTTAGATAAGAAATTTAACTACAGAACACAAAAATAAATTAATAAAAGGTGTAAATCTTCAAATCACTAGAAACACTCGCGGAAATTATTACCTAATATTTGCTTTTAAACCCGAGTTAAATTTATTACAATATGTTAATGAATTGAACATCTCACTTGATATTAGCATGATAATGGATGCGCCGGTTTTTGATTTATGCTTTCAATTTACAATGTTTCTGTTATTTATTTTGTAATCAATCTTTTAAGATTGGAATGAGTTTAATGAGCACATAATATGATTGTATAATATCAGCCTGGTATTAATACTTCATACTAATCTTAAAAGCAAGCGATTTAAAAATACCAAACAAGAAGGTACTACCCTTTCTTCGCTTCGGAAAACATGCCTCCTAATCACCATGATAATATATCTTTTTCATTTGTGAACCAATCGTAATAAACTGACAAATAAAAACACTCTGGGCCTTAATAAACCTCTCAAACAGTTTTTCGCAAATATCTTCCAATTACAGACATGGATCAGTTACGATTTTATTATTATGTTGGTATATTATATCGACGGCCTCTACGTACAATCCCTTAAGTGGTAGATACGTGATTTGCACTTTTTGTCACCATGACCTTCACGACACCCCAAACTATCGTTAAGTTTAACAAAAATAAGTCTAGTCGGCAAACTTACCTACCTTTAAATCCGTCCACGTCATGTCGTCATTAAGTTAATGTATGTATTTTTATGACGAGTGCACGATTGTAACACGAAAATCCTTCCACGTGGCACAAATGGAACTTGCCAAATCATTACGTAGAACATGTGTGATAGTTAATACGTCAATACATTTAATTATCTATATAGACTCAAGTGCAAAAATGTGTACAGGGTTATAGTAAATAAGTAGATATATAATATCCAATGTTTAATTAATCGTCTTTTGTTTGTTCAATGCCAACGTACGTTTAGTATCACAATACTATTGCAAAGAACGTCGGAACTTGGTTTAAGACCTAAATAGCGCCTAATCCGCCACGGTGGTATTGTGTACACGATTGTAACACTAGTCACGGTGGAAAAGTTAACTTCCAACATTTCCAACTTAAGGGTCCCATTGGCCCAAGTACGTGGGTGTCTAGTGATGGTCAAAATATTATCATGATTACTGATTACAATTACATACATCTGGTTCGAAATGCCGCCACGAGCGGCTGTCGAGAAAAGGAGGTTAGAACGATGTTGGCAGGGGCATTACCGTGCGTCCAGATGTAATCGTAATCTGTAATCATGATTACATTTTGCCTATCTCTGCTTGGGTCACACTTAGGTACTCTGGTACAAAAAAGCATGTGAACTATTATATTTCCCACACAATAATATAGAATTGAACGGGTAGGTAATGTCATTGCCATTCAGTTTCACTTATGCTTAAAAAATAAGGAAAAATATTGTTTCTCAGAATTTATAATATTATGGTATAGTTTCCATAAAATAAATTCTGAGAAACAATATTCTTCCTTATTTTATAAATGGTAGTCTAAAGTATTTCGCGTAAACATTACATTATGTATATTTTTGATACAGCCAACATTCCAATTACAAAAATTTGGTATCGATATTAAAATGTTCTTAGAAGCAAGAAAGTGTTTTAAATTTTTTACGAGCGGTCACAACCCGATCGCAGTTGCTTGCCCACTTACGATTAAACAGTCGTAAGTGGGTGTAAGTAAACGGGCTATGAGTGCTACTTGCAAATTTAATCTGGAATTTTTCCGGATTGTGGCGATAAAAAGTCCGAGGGAAAGGCTTCTCGTTGATTGTGGCGATAAGGAATGACATTCACGGATGCGGCGTGACCGCGTGAAGGAAAATCCCATCGTCTTTGTAGCAACAATCGCACTTATGTGTATACGACTCGCACAGATTTGGCATTGCTGATAGGATTTATCACATGCCTACTTATGTAAGTGTTGCTAAGCATGTGAAAAGTTGAGATTGATCCTTTGATAGTGCACTCCAACTTATTTCGTAAGATAAATCGTTTATAAATAATTTTTAATTAGCTGGCTATAATCACTTAATTATAATTTTTAATCAGTCTTAAAATTGTGGTGTAGGTATTATATTAAAAAAATGTAAATCATTTTCTGCTTTATAATCCTTTAAGTCTTGTTTGTGTGAAAGTTTAAAGACATTTAAGATAGCATAATACGATAATCTTATTGTCTTTTATCTTAATTTTCTAAATCCAAATTTGAGCTTTATTTATAATTTGAAGTCTGTTGGTGATCGGATTTATAAATTCAAAACTCATTACATTTATAATAAAATAGGAAAGCGACAAATCGATTGATATCCCACCCGATCACTACAGCGAGACTACTTGGAAATTACCCATAGAATAGATGTAATTCAAACTATTAGTAGTTTTGAGGAACGCGAATGTTGACGATTGAGAAATTAGATTTCAATCAGTTCAGATATCGCAAATTATAATCACAATAATATCTTAATAGCACTTTATAAGACCACTGCTGGAATAAGAACTCCCTAATTTGCGTCACTCTGACCGGTCCTGAGCCTTCCGAATCCAGCTGTAACTTGCTGTTTTCTTCAGGTCGTTAGTATACTTGGCACTGGGTAGCGTGTACGTACGTGTACGTGTCTATATGTACTTGAAATTCCTATATTTACAACTACTGAGTGAAGAAGGAATATCTCCGACTAGACCTCTATTGTACATAATTAATGGTTCAGGAAACAGATAAGCTATTTTCTTACCAGTTGCTATGGGAAGTTACTCTAATTTCTCCATTACGTTTTACTTCCTTTATCTTCCGTCTTTGGAACTAGTATGGAGTAAAACTTGTTCAGAACTGGTAAAGTAATCGAACGAAACTAATCTAGTTTCTCCAAGTTGTTTAGACATAAATAAATGTGGGGCAATCTAAACGGAATGGGTGTAAATAAGCACTGGTCCAAGCCGTACGAGTGTCGTCATAACCGGGGACTTTTTGTAATAAGTGATTTAAATAAAATAAAAAAATGCGGAAAAATAATATGTAATAATACCGTACCTACCGTGTACGTCGGTTAGGCGGAACGATAACATCCGTGTAAGTACTGTTTACGTCAAGTATATTGTGATGATGATGGTGTAAACGTAATTCTTCCAGTAAATAATACGCCAAGAAATTTGCACAGGTATTTTACGTATGTATCTATGTATATGGAAGCCTACGTGGCACTTTTTAAAATCAACAGTTACGTACACATTAATATAGGCTACAGTTTCGGCATAAGCGCTGCGAGGATTTCACTTTTTCTAGTCTACAATGTACAGAAAATATTATATATATGTATTAAATCAATTGCTGTTCGTTAGTATCGCTAAAACTCGAGAACGGCTGGACTGATTTGGATAATTTTCGTTTTGAATTATTTGTGGAAGTCCAGGGAAGGTTTAAAAGGTGAGTAAATATAGAAAAAAAAGCTTGGAATATAGTAAAAACAATAATTTATTATAGAGCGATACGAAGTTCGCTGGGACAGCTAGTATTTATATAAAAGCGAAAGTATACTAAGTCGCAAATAAAACTCAAAATCCCAAAAACTAGTACCTAACCTTTGAAAATGAAATTTGGTAGAAAGTTACTTCGTGAGAAGACGTCAATTAAGAACGGATTTAGTGATAATTCATCCCTAAGAGCGTATAAAGTAAGGGATGAAAGTTTGTTCTGGAATCAGTTAAGAGTTCATCAGCATGTGCCTAACCGCAGGAAACAGATGCTCGTAGTATCGCATAGATACTGTAACGACATTGTGGTGTCATCATCGAGATATAAGTACTAACGTACTAGAGAAGACACCGTAAATTCCTACTTTGTCCCGTTCAACTGCGGCGATCGCGCCGCACCGTCGCCGCACCTCACTCAATCGTCACGCGTAAGTGCCGTGATTTACATGGCGCTTAAGACCTTTTTGCCGAGAATAAATACACTTCCGCAGCAAATTAGAGCTGTGGTAAATTAGTTTTCGGTTTAGACGAATTGTTATTATTTTAGCGCTGCAGCGAACAAATTACAAATTACGAAGAATAGGACAATTCAGTTATTTGACGTATCTTCTCTAGTACGTTAGTACTTATATCTCGATGGGTGTCATATATTAATCGGATTAACGCCTGTGTACAACTACGTCTAACAAAATAATACAAATTTCAATAGATCACACTAGTTCCTACCAGAAAAACATAATAATTAACCGAATCTTGGTATCATAATTTTTTTATCAGTCGCTAGATACAATCTAAATATTTATTTTTACACAGGATTAAACAAATTCTCCGTCAGATTTGCACTTCATTATGTTATTAATGGCACATGTCAGACGTGTGACACTAAATAAATAATCGGTTATTGTCTTAAACTGTCAGTGATAAACAACGATTGATCGTTGGTAATAAGCCTTTTGTTTTTATTTTTGTTACTTTAAACTTATCGGTCTATATGTCAGAAGCGGGCATAAGCGAAGCGGTCATAGTCCAACGGCTTAATGAGGAGCTGAGAAGTAACATGAGCACTGTCTCGAGTTAGATGAGTGTCCGCTAGGCTTTCATGAACGCTTTCGTGCTTCGCGGGCACTTCAAATCGTTCGATCTTGTTATAGTTAGATGTTACCTGTGAGCCTGTGACCATGTCGGATGCTGTTGTCTTATTTTATTTTTATATCTTTTGGCACCGTTATTGGTCTTAACATTTTATTTTGTTCCACGACCGCTAAATTACAACCGATTCACTACACACACCTTGACCAATCGAATAGGTCACCATGACAAATGTGAAAGGCCTTATTTTCAGTGGAATTATACACGAGACTTCTACACATAGACTCAATAACCTTATAGAGCAGCTGTTTTATGTGTGAGTGTAAGGCTAAACATAGATTAGTTAAACCTATCGAAAAGCATTATTCAAATATTATAAGGCGCCGCCCGCCGCCGAAGTCTGCACTGATTAGAACACTTCTGTAGATGAGTTAAATAGCTAAGTGGTCTAAGTTGTATAGTTAGTAAATTATGTAACTATACATTTAAGTTCATTTGCTTGTGATGTTGGTTTCTTTTAAATTTGTCATCTTTCATACAGTAATTAACTTGTCATCACACAATAGTCAGAATTTTCCAAAGAGTATTCAAGATACGTAAGCATGTGCAATATAATAATTATTAAATACTGAAACAATTATTATGAATAAATAAATGTAGAATTCTACGAATAGTCTGCCGCTCGGTAAAATCAACCAAGAATTTCACACCAATTGCAGATTTCAGCAAATATGTATTACAAAATTCAATACATTTATTTATTTATTTAAAAAACAACTAAGTACTTATAATTTTATGCCTATATGAAATAGGTAAACCACAATAATTATTTGAATTGATTCAGAATGAATATGAATTTAAATCTTTAAGTTACAATACCAATTACTCAGACTTACATAGCTGATCATGAATTTTACCAAGTTTTACGTTTAGGGATCACTGCAATTTATGCACAATGATGTATGTAACATAAACACTGTTATTCTCATCAGCTCGTTTGTCGGCAGTTCGCATACATTAATGGGTACCTACTTCTAGTTCTGTAACATTTCGTAGTCTATGGTGACGTCACGTGTCACGTCCTATCACACACGGAGTGCGTGTGACATCCGTTACTGAATTAAAGCTTATTTTATTCGCAACACAGTACAATGTACTCATACAAGTTTAAATGGCATGGATACACGAAAGGAGTTTTAATACTGTTAATGGATTGGTAACATCTTTTGTTAGTTTTGTTTCAGGAACCAACAACATATTTACTTCATTATGTGTAACATATAGAACATAATTATTTATTATCTTAGTAATCTTTAAATATTATTATTTTGTGTTAAATTAACAAAATAATACGACATAGGATGAGCACGTATTTTCCATTTAAATAAACATGTTTTCAATGACACGTCATAGATGTTGCTTAGTAATTGTATATACATAGGTATTGCCTAGGAACATGTCAAATTGAAAAGAATTTTCCTTTAAGACACAATGAACGGTGCATATTAAAATGTATTATCTAGAAAATATATTTTATACTTATGCTGTTTCTCACAATAATACTGCATTATACATCACGAGGAGTTTCTGCAAAAGGTTCTAAGCCGATTAGCAGTCGGGTCACGACTCTATTGACAGTTCATTCAATGTTCACACTATTCATTGATTTACATCAGAAAGTGTTAGGTAGTAACGTACGTCATACTCGTGGTCAATACTTAGCCGGCACTTTTATTTGATCCATCATATCCAAGACCTGTTTGTCACACATTTAACAAAATAAGACCTACTACTCAATGATATTTTACTTAGATTAGATATGTCACTGGAAAAGTGGGGCAGTTAAATTCGGCGAATTATTGTTATTTTAATTTAGTTATCTCTTTCTGTCCAATACGTTCCGTAATTATTTTCGCATCCATGGCTACATAAAGGCGTCGAAGCGACGCATCTATAGTATTAATTTATTTTTGTTTACACATCAAAATAACACATAGACAATAATTTTTAAAGATAATGTGAATTATCCAAAATATATAACTAAATCTTTGCAAACGCAAGGCATAAATTTCTAGAAGCGTAGCGAGGGCGGGTCACTAGTGGTACAATAAAGGTTATCATATTCCCTGTTGCAATATGGTGTTTCCTATGATTTCATACTGCTTTGTCAGCATTACCCGGTGCGATATACTTTTTCCTACTCATTGTTTTGCCGCAGCAAAACGTCTAGTATGGCATGCGTAGGCAAACGTCATATCAAGCCATAAGATGACTTCTTCATCGTCCGTTAGGTCGGGTTTTTGAAATCACGCTTAGGGTGGGTCTACGCTAGACGAGCCGAGCACGAGCGGAGCAGTATGGCGTTCGAGGCTCGTAAGTCGGTCCACACTACACGAATTTTGGCTCGGCTCGTGGTCGGCTCGTCTGGCGTAGACCCACCCTAAGCGTGATTAAAAAAACCCGCACTAACGGACGATGAAGAAGTCATCTTATGACTTAATGATGATATGAGATTGTTTATTTCTGTTGCCGAATTATCTATACAAAAAAAATACAACTGACCGCTTAACATGGAGGATATGCGAGATAAACTATTTTTAGGGGCCTTATTAGCATACTAAAATTTAAAACAATGAATGTTAGAGTTTTTGTCTGATTGTCTGCGCGTGTGTACGCTAATCTCAGTAATGGCTTAACGATTTAGGATGCAGTTTTCACTAAGGTAAGATTCGCTAAAAATTTTGTTGTATTTCAATCAATACTCATGTAAATAAAAAAGTTATCTCTGTAGCATCACGTCTAACAATTTTCAAGTGTGTACAAGGACAAGTTTCGCAACAAGCGACAAGCGAAGTGAGGGCGGTTTATTAGTCACAAAATTATAAGCATCACACATTGTATGTAGGATTACAGTGTACCAAACAATTACTGTTCCAATCGTTAATTGGTATATAAATACCACGTTGTGCTGGACAAACCATACACTTCAGATTATTAATACCAAGGTTTATTAATAGTAGCTTTAAATGACAATTCTACTCAAAGTATCTCGAGTCTACTAAGAATTTAAAATTCTTGGAAATGGGCATTACATAAACAGTGTTATTGGTTACGCTTGACGTGTACCTAATGAAGGAAAAGATTCACCATCATCATTTTACTAACCCATTACTGTCCCTCTGCTGGGCTCTATAGCAGTTTAATCCCGACTCATGCAGGGCGGTAGGGTTTTATTTTAACACCTTCCTTCTAAAATCAACCGTGAAATGTATTTAACGGGTGGAGTCACAAAATAATGGGGTTCCCCTCTTCTAATTTCAGCAACAGATTGGTGACGTCTTTAGTGTTTATGTCCATGACAAATGATTTTTCGCAGATCTTATTTCTCTACGATGTCTTATTTATTTATGATGTCATGCTAGTTGTTTATTGTACTTGTTTGTGTCTGACAATAATCCCTCCTTATGCTCAGTGTCGAAGAAGTCCTTGATGTTGAGCGCACTAATTAAATAAAATAGGATCTTGCTACGTTGGAGTATTTGCTTTATTATAAAAAAGAGAAAGAAAGAGAGAGAGAGAGAGAGAGAGAGAGAGAGACTTTATTGTATGTATATGTGTTTAGTTGTCTACGGTTTTGTAGGTCTACAGCGTTGGTTTCCCAGACGTGTTTGATATTTACGAGTATAATATAAAGGCAGTTTTACGTTCCCAGAATTTCTTTCATCTGAAGTCCTAACAATGAGTGGAACTATTCGTTCACTTGGAAACTAAGAAATATGTTATATAAAAGAGCTCTGCGCCACTGCGTCGCACTTACCTGAACAATAGCAAATTAACCACTCCGGTTACCAGCTTTAATTACTTTCTGATTCTAGTTGATAGACTTGGGAAAATTAGCGGAATGATTTCTTATAGGTACAATTTCAAAGCGAATAATTTGACATCTAAGTTAATAAACTATTTACAGCATTCCCGTGAAGATCTCTAATCTTACTAATATAATATTACAAATGTGGAAGTAACTGTCTGTCTGTCTTTTACCCGCTAAACTGATTTAGATGAAAGTTGGTATGGAGATGGTTTGAGACAATGGAAAGGACATGGACATACCATAGTTTTTACCCCGGGAATTATCCCAATACTGTGCCTTGGGGTAAATTTAAAGGTATTTTGTCCTTTTTCGACTCCAACTCGGTCGAAACTGCGTAAACTAGTATGAAAAGTTAATTTAATGTTTACCCCGGCGGAGAATTGAACCCGGAAGGTTTTGCTTTCGCTCTAAGCGAATCGCCACTGCCATTCCCATTCCGACTACAAGACGTCAAACAAAAATTAATATTCAAAAACATATAACATACTAATGAAACGAATATAATATTATGATACAGCATTTTTCTCAGGTTCAATACGTGAAATGTTAACGGGCAATTACATCAGCGGCTCTGAATAGGTACTTCAAATGTCGGGGCGTTCGTGAGCAGATTAGCTCACGTTCGTATCATACGTGTAACGCGTGCTGCCTTACATTTGGCTTTAATCAGAGTTAAGAGAATCTGATAATGGCCATAAAGTGCCTTCCTGTTACCTACGGCTTAAGTTCACGTAGATTTGCAATCTTTGTGAAAATTTGATCGCTTGGCTTAGTTTTTACCAGCCCACTGCTGTGTGTGGTAATCTCCTCGTAATTATGAAAGCCTAGTACTCCGCCACGGTTTATAATACCTTAGTAGAGAAGTTAATGACCCGAGCGTTACAATTAGGGCACGTGATTCACGGGAATAAAGTATTACACATCACTAATAAACCCACCCTTGCTTATTACTTTTTTGTTACTATTCTTATATCTCAAGTTCTAAGCGGCGAATAAGTTGAAAATTGCGTCAGTTTTAAGTTAGACATCCATTAATACAACATTACATTACATTATTCAGTAGTTTTAGCGTGATTCGCGTAGAAACATGCCGACAGACAAAATTTCTAAAAATAATTATTGGACGTCTATTGGCCTACCTCTCTTAAATCCCTTTGCAGAGATTTAGACCAGTTACAATTATATTGTAGGCATAGATTAACGTGATAACTTTGGTACTTACAAATTATTACGCGTAGACATTTCCTACTTTTGATGAACTATTACCTTGCTCATATCTAATCATAACCCGTCGAACGACGTAAAATATTTTTAATAAATACTTGTATTAACCGCTTGTTCGTAGTTAACCTTTACTTTAATTAATCGTCGGGGAATGTTATCTTTGTTAATAAACTAAAAATTTATTCGTGGATTATGATTCATCCAATAACGTTAACAAAGAATATTATACACAGCGTATAGAGAATCCTATTAATATTATAAATGTGAAAGTTTGTATGGATGTATGAATGTTTGTTACTCTTTCACGCAAAAACTACCGAATGGATTTTGCTGAAACTTTACAATAATATAGCTTACACATCAGAATAACACATAGGCTATAATTTATAAAGATGTAGTGTGAATTATTCAAAATATATAAATAAATTTTTGCCAACCGAAGTAAGTTTTCCGAAGCGAAGCGAGGGCGGGTCGCTAGTATTATATAATTGCCTACGATTATACTATTATCCATGTCCATATAATCCATAATACCGGTTAACTATTTATGTTTGTCCTACTCATACAGCTTTAAAGCTTGGTTTGACTCGAAGCTCTAGAGCTTGGTTTTACTAGTCCCAAAAAAAGAACCCAAAAACATGTTTTGGCCTCTAACGAATTAGGTATGTATAATCCTTGTAGGTGTAGGGTCTTTCTGGGAGGAGTGTGAAATTTTTCACACTTAAAATTTATATGAAGGAATTCAGAAAGCTTCAAATTAATAGATAAAACATTACACACACTATTATAAGTTAAACTTTGCACACTACCTACCACAAGTGGCTATAGGGATCATACGCGTGTAGGGGTCATCACTCTATCGAATTTCCAGTGCAGAGCGGGTTACTAGCATTATTTCTTATGCAAAAACATCGAGATTCCCAAAGCATGTTAAATTTATACACCGCAATTTCAGTTTAATTGTAATAATTTTAGTGTGTTTTGATGACCGCCGGCGCCGTGCCGGTAACCCTTCTGTACCTACGCGGTATGGCAGTAAAGAACTTTATAGTCGAGAGCTGCGTACGTCAAACGAACATACATTATAATTAGCTTTGTTATTTGAACACGCTGAAATAAAGCTGTTGTACAGTGCAAATATCGAACTGCTGGCAGTTCGAAATGCGATGTTTTTTGCGAAATGTTTAAAAGTGTAGCGGCTATTCTGGAATTCTGGATTAGCCGCTACACTTAAAAATTTCTTACTAGACAAAATTTAAATATTTGTACAAAGCTGTTACCTATTATCTTTGGGAATGTAATGTCGTATCTCATGTTTAAATACATATTGTTACAATAATGATAGACACATCAAGAGACTATAAGTACTATGTAATCTATTTGATTCCATCTTGTATAATAATAAATGGCAGATCATTAAAGTGATATACATGTATACGTATATTGCTTCGTCTTGTGTGTCATTAGTTGCATACAACCGATGGTTGGCCCTGGTGGTCATTGTCACCCATTTGTCAGGGGGCTCACCGAATGTTAGCCAATCGAAAGCACCATCAAGTTGTTTTTGGTGAGGTTCACTAACTTTGCAACCGATGTAGTTATGCATCACATTCATCACAGTCCATTGGTAAGTTATTTGATGGATGGTTAACCATGCATTTAAAAAACACCTTATTTCTATGAAAGGCCGTTGGGATCGCACTATAACACTGATCAACAGAATGCTTATACTAAACGTAGTCCATTACTTCGTTTGTTATTTAGGATGAGATAACTTGACTTGGACTACACGATGGACCTTACCTTCCAAATATTTAATCCAAACCATCGTAGGTGATTTTTAATCAGGCTTTTAAATCATTATTATGGTAGAAAACATGACGTTAATGAACACATGTTTATTTATAATGGGTTTTTATAATCATTATTGCTGTTTGTTTATGTTTCACTGCAATTATGAAATCGAGTTAGTATTAATTAAAACGATTTGAAGAATTCTATACGTTCATTGGTTAATTATAGGAAATATAACCGTTAGATAATAAATTCCATAAAGCAGGAAAACTGTTAGTTATAACCACATTAAATGAAACCACTAGCAGAGGATTTACCCATGGAATTGCCTGTTTACAATTTCAAAACTTATTTAGAATAACGTATGTGAATAACCTAATTTTTATTACAAAATATTTATTACAGAGAAGACTTCAAGTTCAATGTCTCTGAAGGTTAGGTAAGGTACTGTTCCAGGAAGCGAAGAAATTAATAGAAGAAATAGACATCAGGTCAGGCTGTGGGTATTTTAATTCCTATCTTAAACTTCATTTCAGGACAGAACGAGTTCATCGGGTCATGGGGAAAAGTTCATCCGAATGATATTACAGTCCCCAGAAATTAAATTCCTGGATTGCACCATTCGTAACATTAACAAACCGCACATTCAAGTAGGTACCCAGTGACTGACGCAGTCGCCTTGGCACAGATACTAGACAATTTCACATCTGATTCTGTTGGTTCTAGCCGGTATAACAGAGCCGTGATGGTATTTGAATATTTAATGCTCGAACAATAGGAAAGATGCAATCATTGCACCTGCGAAGTATGAAGGACTTGTCAGGTAAATAGGTGAATTCTAAGGTTATATAGAGCATCTGTAAGGTTGCATAATCGCTTCGAATCTCTATTGTTCCTCGTTCTATTGCATAAAGCCTGTACCAGTAAATTCTGGAGAACATGGCATGTTACGAGTATATTACATAAATAGTGGATGCGTTTGGTCCACTAGTCATTTTTATGAAGTTTGGAAGCGATTGGAGCTATGACATTAAATGCGATTTTCATTAGATTTATTGAGTGATTACTGTTTTAGTTAAGTTTTTCAGTATTTTCATAGGATACTCGATTAAGTTTTTGGTAAACGTCAATGATATTTTTTGAAACTCGTCGGCAAATTGCGTAAAAATATATCTGGTATAAGATACTTTTGAAGTAGATCTGCAATATATTTAAGCAAAACAGAACACCTAACATTTAGGTACTTCTTTTTTCCTCAAAGACCTTTTTTGCTTTAATAAGCGCGGAATACATAATTGCCAGAAATAGCTACAATCTCATCATAGCCGTTCTTCCCCAGTTTACATATATAGTTCATAATTAAAATGTCTACTAAATACTCGTGGAAAACGCAATACTAATAAGAAGTCCTTATATTCAAGGTGGTAAACGTAGTAATTTTTCTGGGACATACAATCACCTTATCTTTTAAGACATGAGTATAATTTTATCGAGTATTTTAGTATTATAATAAGTTACAAGGAGAGCTCTTGACCCGAGAACGACCACATTCGTTTTATTACGTTGCAACAAACTTACAAATTATATTACATGCAACAATACTGAGAACAACAGACACTTAGTAGACATGACGTATCCTATTTTAAATGTATTGTTCAATTGATTTTAGCAACCCTCTTTGTGTTCAAAATTCGATCGTAATACAGTCTATCAAAGGTTTACTTTACATTGATACTGTGAATGTAAACATTTTATTTACATAATTATTTGTAATACATTATACATAAACCAAAACTTTCTAAGCTAGTATCTATTATAGTTTACAAAATCGGTTGAACTTAACTAGGTTAGGTATGTTTTAAAAAAAATTTACTACTTGAAAATTTGACAACACCGATATGGTATTTTATACAATGGTTCGCAGATGTGCTGAGTTCTGATTGATACTAATTCCCATTTTAGTAATAAAATCACAAACTTACAACACACCATAATCTACTAATTCAATCATGACCTATTCGTAAAATGCATATTGTATTGTTCTTGCGTACAAAATTAACAATAGTAAGTAAATCTTAAATAACAACAATGAACAATAGGGGGTCTCTGAGACATTTAATTACGATAAGTCTACGACTAAGTCTAACGTAGCAGCAGACGACGCGTGACTCACAATCTATTATATTCAAATAGACCAAAGATTTGATCGATTACCAACTGACACAACTGTCCCTCCACAAATAACAGAACTCAATGAGTAATTTAGTATGATAAATTAATTGAAATGCCACAATGTGTGTAGACTACTGTAACACAAATTAAAAGCTTTCATCCTGTCTGTTTGTAATCAAATCTTGCAAGTTCAATTTGACCCACTTGTTCGATTGAGTTTAAACTTTGTAGGTATAACTACATTATGTAAACCTAATGACAATGCAATATGATTTCATAGATATAGTCTGATGATGGAGTTGGAAGGTGGCGATAGAAACTCTGAAATGAAATAATACTCTATTGCGTTTGGGCTGGTTTGATTTGTCTTGAAAAGAATTCTGGTCGTCTCGTTAATGAAGCAGGAAAGTGCCTAGGACTATAATTATCTCGTTTAAAAATAAGTTATTGATATGTTTACGTTTTAACAGTTCCTCTGTGATCAAATTACGAAATTTTGTTTATTGTCTGACTCATGACGACCCTTTAGCCCAGTCAATAAAGTTCTTATGCGATGGCTGTCTATTACAAGTTTCAACAACCTCCAAAACTTTATTATTATTCATGTGACACTATGTTTCATCGATTAAGTATGTGGGTTAACACTCAATTTAATCAATCGCTGGTAAATTGATCTTATGTGCTACTTCATAACAATAAAAAAAGCAAAATTAATAGTATACTTCATAGTCCACATTTCATAGTTTTAATAGTACATAGAGGTCCGGTATAAAGATATTTCAGGATACAAAAAATATCAAGTGTGTAGAATGGTGCAAAGTACCTATAAATAGTATACCATATTTATTACCACTACACACGTCGCAACTACTTGTTTCATTTTAAAGTAATTAACAAATTAATACCACTTTACAATGCCAGTTATTGGTCTCGTGTGTACCTACTGTTAATATTATAACGTTCGTGTACGGAAGTAATTCCTCGTCGACCTTCAATTTCGCTAACGAGGTGAATAGAAACAAACTCAAGAATACTGCTATAATTGATTAAACGTGGATTTTGGAGTGTGAGTGAGTAAAAGCAGTGTCGTTTCTAAATTTGTTCGGTACTTGGTCAAGATCTAATCCGTACCGTGGTGTTACAACGCAGTGGGTATATTTATTCGAGGTATTGATTTTAGACGTAGATCAGAAACTCCTCTTACATGTTGGTAACATAAATTGGCAACTTTCTTTTGGAGACGCAGCTTTTAGCAGGAGTAAGAGATATTCGAAATTGTAGTTATGGGAAGCAATTTCAATTCTTTAATGCCTTAAAATGTATGCTAATATTCTTGATCAATTAGTATACTGACATCTGAGGAAATAGCCAATTCATTTATCAAACTGTTGTGTCGATTAACATATTAACCTGTCGTATTGATTAAGAATTAAATTCGAATTACATAAACCAGCGTAATCGTTCATTTATTACAACACGTATTGTTACAAGAGGTTATTACTTACCTACTTCCTATTCAGATTTAATACATTGTAAATTATATCCATCTTATTTTACTCCAGCGACCGATCTTCGATAATAATCAGTTAAGTATGCTTATGAGCAGATGGCCTGAATAAAGTTTACAATATCCAGCAGAGTATCCAATTAATTACTTTGGGGGTTAATTTATCATTACCCAGCATTATTCGAATTAATTGTAACTGTTACTAATTTATAGTTATCACTTAGTTCGATAAAGG
This sequence comes from Ochlodes sylvanus, assembly GCA_905404295.2. Lineage (NCBI taxonomy): Eukaryota > Metazoa > Arthropoda > Insecta > Lepidoptera > Hesperiidae > Ochlodes > Ochlodes sylvanus. Next base: position 3,880,289 of record FR990131.1, on the reverse strand, counting down.
AAGACTTCGTGAGAAAACCTGACACCTGAGGGTTCTCCATAATGATACTGAAGTCTACCAATCTGCAATCTAGTGGAGGGATGGACTATGGCCTGTGCCACCCACTCCTCACATTGTGAAAGGAGTCCCGATCTCAGCAGTAGACAGTTATGAGTTGCGGTCAACTAGCATTATTACCATCTGCGAGAGCGTTTCGTCTTACCGTTTACTTAGACTCGTTTTTCACTCCACAGTCATTTGCTCCATTGTCAATCCTGAAATTTATGACCACCCGTTTCATGTGCTTATGTGCTTTCAAAGTTAAGTCGGTAACTTAACTCTTCTCCGAAGCTTCACTGTTATTATCAATGTATCTTTGTTAGCTTACCGACTTTCAATTTGTAGACCTCCTATTATCTTCTATCGTAGGTCAATTAGTGTTCTTACCAGAAGGTAAGACTTCATCACCACCTTTGTTCATCACTGTTATCAAGCATTGACTCATATTAAGTTAGAAAAGGACATCAATGTTAGTATTATATTTTGCTTTATAGGTTTATATTGCTAATAAATATGTAGGTACGTCAATTCACACTGTACTGTACTTAGTGACTTCCTTTAGACAATGGGGACTATTAGTATGTAAATACTCGTACTATTGCTTTACACATGGCCACGTTAATGTCATATGCGTTTGCTAAACGAAAAGATAAATGCAAATGTATTGAAAAGATCATTATAACGTAATGACTAATGACGGACCGGTATAGAGGAAGGTGTTATGTAATCCGAGAAACTTTCCACATCATACATGCATAGCACAAAGAACTCTATGGAGTTCTTGTCGTATTCGACAGACTAATAACATAAATATCTATACGGTAGCGCAGGACGTGCTGGGGAAGATATCCCGATTTTCACTAGCATTTGTCTCCGTGAGGAAAACCGTCGAGGTAAGCGTTTGCAGTGTTAAAGTTAAAAATTAAAATTAAAATAAATGCACTTTAACACAATCATACCCACTCCCCGCACTATTCCCTGTGGCGCGGGTGGCATGGTCAACACAAATTACACATAACTAACACCCATGACCCGAGAACAAATATTTCTCTGTCATATACCTAAGTATCTAAACATCTGCGCCGTCCGGGAATCGAACTCGGGATCCTCGCTTTGTATTTGGTATACGTATGCTACGAGTATTACATATTTTTATTTTGTTCTAATATTGTATGTTTTACTCTTGTATTATTTTTACATGCAATGTGATAATTCAGCCAAAAAAACGCATAGTCTAGATTCTAGACTGTGTACCTACCTATCGTACATTTGGTATCAGTATTCTACGCAATCTTTACATATTCTCGTCTTTAAACCTTAGCATACAAGTACTCTTATTCAAATGCAGATTCACTCATCCAGGTCACTGGAAAGGTTTTCTCGTATGACAATGAACAGTACTTCAAAACTAAGTCAGTATGTTAATGGGTTACCTACTGGGTGATTAGAATTATGTCTTCTATTATACGCTAATTTAATTCTCGATCGAATGATCGCGTTATGGTATTCCGGTCAAACGAATGCCATACAACAATCGAGTCAGGGAAATAAAATAAATTAAATAACTTTACTTTTATTTACATAAGCGCATCTTTCCTTTGTGCTGGAAGGGTTGATGTTTAAGTTTTCACGAATGTCTTCAGATGTAATACCATCATACATTGTAATCACGAATTGTTGCAAAGACTAATATAAGATTGTAGATGGTGGCGAAATAAATCTTCGTATTCTAATGATATTGTATCAGTTTTTCATTGCCTGAAAACACTGGTAAAACGACGTTTTCTAAATATAAAACCTAGCTAGATCGATTTGTCGCCCCCAAAACCCTACATACTGAATTTCATTAAAATCGTTTGAGCCGTTTCCGAATTTCAGATAATATATTATACAAGAATTGTGGATACACTTGGTGACTGAGGTCCAATATTCAATGAACTACAATGGACACGGTTTTTATGTAAACTTTCGACAAATGAACAAGCCACTTCATGGTAAGTGGTCACCGAACAATCATGGTCACCCACGAACCATCAGTAAGACCAAAGTTACGTACTTCATCGATGCGTTGCCCGCCAAGAGAGAAGAGAATAGAACAAACCTAGTAGTTTCTTGTATCTCTCAAGCCATAATTATGAAGTAATTTACATTACATTCCGTAAAATGTATTGTAAAACATTCTATGTACATACTCCGTTTTTACGTGAATAGCTTCAGATCGTGCGTTTTTGAACAACACACGGTTACGAAACCACGAACTGTCGCAAGCGTTGATAGCTGGCGCGACGTTACATTATTTGTGCTAAGAAGGATAAGTCATGCACTGATTCTTTGGAACAGACGACATTCGGAACAATATGCATTGTGATGCATTGCAAGTGCTCTCTAGTAACGTCTACAATATTAAATCCGTATAGTTAGTTATACATACGAAAAGTTTCCAATACCAAAATCAATCATTTTTATAGCCTGAAGGGCTCACGTAAAAGCTACTTTCAAATCCATGGTTTGAAGTATGTAGATTGCTTCCGGGTAAAAATGTTTAAAATATACCGAGAAATTTTGTGAGTTACAACCTTTCATTGTAAAATAATTCATTTATGTTTAAACACTCATAATTTCATCGGGGATTACTTTTTGAATGCCGTACTAAAATACGATTACGGCTCAAAAATATTAAAGTTATTTTAAACCCGTTGTTTCCATAATAAAACGATAAATCTAGTAAATATATTACCTAATCTAATACCACTACATTATCTGATTATGGCATTCTAAATATAGTTGGGTACCATCAGATATGTAACGATAGCATTCCAGTGTTATTAATATAGCTTATCGGTTGGTCGGACTCATTGTCAGTTTACATTATTATTAGTCATAGTTAAAAATATTTAAAGATTTTCTCTTAAACGATACAGCTTTATATCAGAAATGCTAAGTGAATGCCAACCTATCTGTATCATAATACCAACAAAATTGTAAGTGCATGTTTTTTTGCGTTCAGAATTGTGTTTATATAATTACAATAGTACCACCTAATTGCCCTTGTTTCCCTTGGGAAACTAATGCACACTTAAAAAAATTAATAGACGGGATTCTTTAAAATGGCCTCTATTTTTATATTTGTTAACCGATTAAAATTAAGCAAACACTACATTTTACCAAACATAAACTCTGACTGAATGCTGTCAATTGTTCATAGTAAGTCCCTCAAGTTACAGGTAGATCGGTTCGTCCCCAAAGGGTTTTATCTCAATATGCTGGTGGTACTTTTTATTCTGAATGTCCTTGGCACCGACTATATTATCTATTAACATCAAGGGGCCCTCCGGCTTGTTCAATTGTTACTAACATAAAAATACACAGTTGTGATAAAACGCTACAGTTGTACGTCATTGTTAAAGTACACACAAAGCACGCTTTAAGCATATTTTATTCACAACAGAACGACTAAGTACTACTCGTATAAAGAGTACGGAGCAAAACAAGTGACAATCAAATAAACTGAAAACCGTACCTACATTATAAAGTACAGGTACCTACATAATTACATTGTCTATGCTTTTGCCTAAGGCAATTGCTTTATCATAGCTTTATATTTTTATTAACACTCATCAGACAGCATTTTATTATTCTTTTCAATAACTAGCACGGATTAATTTGATAATGTTGGGCACTCTATCATCTTTATAGGTCTGTTTATAGCAGCAATCCAGTTATTTGGAACATCAACCAGGCTATATGCAATAGTCTGATTTGGAAGCGTATACCTACCTAAACTGATTCTATACTGTAATCTATAGGGGAAGTACTTACGATGTCTACGGATTAAGATGTCTGGCTTAATATAAAAGTACTTCGTTTTTAGTCGGTACTCCTTTGACGGGAAATAAGGATTATATTACCGCGAAGGTCGGTAATTATGATTATCGCTTATAAAAAACGAAAGAACACTAAACGGGGAACTACATAATTATATTTTTGTTTAAAACGTTATAATAATTAATTACTAAAAAAATATTTTGCGATTTTGTGCGATCGTTCATCGCTACAGTTTATGTGTTGAATTGTATTGTAAAGTGCATTAGTGTCAAGTCCAGGCTAGTCTCCCCTGCATCTTGTTGAACAAGTATAGAGAGCCTTTGGCATTCGATCTGTGGCTTTTTGACTTGCTATTCTGCTTTTACAGTCAATCGTGAAATGTTTTGTTAGTGTCAGAGAACCAGAATTGAGCCAGAATCCGCCTTTTCATGTACGACAAACGAACAAACCCACCCACCTAATGCTAAGTTAAACACCAAAAGGCCTAAAGCCTCTTTACAGATCGGTAATATCAAAAGGATTGTTAACTATGCAGTACAAAGGTCAGAAACAAAAAAGGTTGACAAGTTATTATAATCATCATATTCCATAGTTTTGTGTATGAACTGCGTTGAAGTTTTGGCACATCGACAGCATGAATCACTTAACTCCTTTTCAGACGCTGTTGGAACTAGTTGCTTGCCAAAGCATGTTATCAATAAATCCATACAGACACATGAAAATATCTATTATTGAGACGAACATCTGTCTGGTGTTGAATTCAAACGTCATTCAATCTAATTTTGGTGCAGGAGATTGACGTATTCATGATTGTGACTGGCCAAAAATAACACCGGATTGGCACTGTTGATTTTTTATTTCTCCTATTGTGAAGACATGTGTAGGCGGATCTATAGGGATCTAATATCTCAAGGCTACATTAAAACCATACTGGTAGACAGACAGTTACAAAATCTGGCATCTTGAATTAGCTACCTTACTACACACTCTTTTTTTAGAATCAACGGAGGGGTCAACTACATACGAGTCAGTGATAAGAAGTGATAAAATAATTTGATCCATGGATCACTTGCATTGCATCAATTTGCATTGTAGAGTAATAAATAATAAATAAATAAACGCTTTCACTGTTACCCTGCCCCCGGATAGGATAGATGCCTAGACTCGTGGGTGGCAATAGTAAATTAAAATGCTAGCTATAAGCAAAGAAACCGAAGACATAGTTTTAAAAACATCAGGTACGATAACAAAAAAGAAATAATCTGAATATAGGCAAGCCTTATGATATAATAAATAATAATGCATAGAACAAGGAAGTAAAAATTGAATTAACCATAAAATAAAATTGTGCTGCATTAATTATTTAAATCTTGCCATTGAAAAGAAAATCTTTTATCTACAGTCTGCTCGTTAATCGTTTGTCGTTATAAACGTAATGAGACTATTTAAACTCATTTCGTAACCGGATTTAAAATAGCGAAAAGTGGATTTAACTCAACGAGCTGTATTATTCGCTGGTTTAACTGCAATACTCATGACATGACATCATGACAGTAAAATAAGATTTGGCGTGATCTAAAATTGTCTATTCGGAAATGCCCGTAAATAATTAAATTCGAGTATCTTTCTTTTTGTTTTTATTTGTTTTTTACAAGAAATCCAGTATGTGAGTCATGTCAGAAATTCTTTCTAGCAAAAACAAAAACCATTTTAAAAGGTAAGTTCTATGTACTTTGAAATTTAAGGTGGAATAAAGGTCTCAATTTCATAATAATAATAATATGATTATGATGTGTATATACGAAAACCCAAATAAGGTTATTCTTTATGAAATTACCGACGAAAATAATGTAATAAAAATAATAATATTTTTGGTATTTTGGTTTTTAAATGAACTTCTTAATTACAGTTTCAAAATAATTAATACTTTCGCAAAATTATTAAAACTAAATTGGCAAAACCGCGTGTGGTTTCTTTATTTTATTCATCCCTGTTCTAATTAATTCTGACATGAGGCAAACTATTCCAAGTAACCCTCAAAAGATAACTAGAGATTAGAAGAGAGTAGGTACTCTCTCTTCTACCTTATTACTAAGCTTATCATACTTAATAAGCTTATTAATAAGGCGCTATTTTCAGATTAAGCATTAACTCTATGATCCCAATCAAAACCGTTGTTAATTTCGTTTAGGTAACAGATGCTTATAAGTTAGTGTAAATGCAATATTGACTTCAAAGTTCCATTAAAAGTATTTTTGCAGTTGAAGATGACGATGCAAACAAGTTCTGATTTTTACGCGAACAAGGTCAAATGAACACATTTTATGCCCAACGAGTTCTGGTAACCCTTTAAGATATTCCCCTCAGAACTCTTTGCAAGGACATACAACAATAGCTTTGTTATAACAAGATCTTGTTTGTTTGTCTTGTATCAGTCTGTCTGATGATAGAAAAGGTCGCTCTGAAGACCGAAGTAAAATTGTTTACGACGTATATTTTATAGCACCAAATCGTCTTAAAGTAATCTTAATTCTGAAGGAAATCTGAATTCATTTCGGGAAGTAGAAATCTCGTCTGTGGATTGACACAATCCGTTTGGGTACAGTCCATTACCGACTGTAAATATACATAAACTCTAATCTAAAAAATCCTTGATTGATATACTCAACAATCCATAGTCACAATGAAATTCATGAAACATTATCAAAGACAATTAACTTTTAAACATGATTCGACATTCTTAGATCCATTCTATTCCATTTGGACACGCGATTGCTGTATTACCCGCAAAGTATCATTGCTATATACAAACAGTAATTCACGGAATCAAAGGATATCATTAACTACAATTTGCATTGTAGTCTTTTGTCAAGACTTGTTTTCAAGTATTGATTTTTCTTGTATTGAATCGATGTTCAAATAATATAGTGCGAATGAATATAGAATTGAAGTATTGATCCTTGTTTAGTCCAGATTTAATAATTTATTTGTTCTGGTCTTCAAGCAGAATGCAGTGGAAGTCAAAACATGTTAGCAAAGTAATGGTTACGTTTACCGTCATTAGTACCTACACATAAAATGTAGGTACTCGATAAGTACTTCGTTTTTGCTCATTTCGTATAACAGCCAACCAAGGTTATTTTACTCAAATACGGACACACCAATTTTATATAAATTGGAAGTGATTTGACACGTCAAGTGTTGGGTAAATTGTAAATTAGTACTAGACGTTCATAACGGATAGGATAAATTCAGAAGCAATGATAGCCTACTATAAATCGATAATGGATGTCAATAAAGCATTATATGTTATGAACGATCGATGTAATAAACTTTCGATGTGTTGATAGATCGATATAATAAGCTGTCGATGTAACGCTGTCGATGTCATGAACTTCGATGTATTGTAATTCGATGTGGCGTATGGGACCCTTATAATTATAAAGCACCTTTGTGAAATCGATAGATAAAAAATCGACGATGCGCGTCCATTTTTTAACTTTCGATCTATATCAATCTACAAAGTATATCTATATACCTGTATACGATGATTTTGAATTTGAATGCTTTCAATATGGTTTCCTGTTTATATTTGCTACTAAAATAACGTAAGAGGATAATGAAAAATAGTTATTATCTCATCGAGCTATAAACTAATTATCTTGTCAAATATTATATGTATGTCGAAAATATAATTACGTTTCACTATTGTATTTTTTTAATATTTTTTTTCAAATAATAATGCCTTCATGAGCCACGAATCTAATTTTTGCTATAATATATATACAATAAGAATACTAGAAACTGTCAATTATTTTCAACTTCATTTCCAAGCACATTGAGTCACAATACTCACAATGTGTTTGGAAATGATGACACATTAGGCTAGTGTATGTTCATTTTGACGTTTTAGACCGAAGTCAAAGACGCCATTATTGCTTGAAATAATATATTCCATAAATTAATTTTCTTCACAATAAAACTCATGTCGCTCATTCGATTGCTACTGACGACGAAGGTGATTCACATATCGATCGACACACGCAAACAGGATTAAACCGTGCAGTTACGTAACAAACTACTCGAAAACGAAACGTCACAACATTCGCAGTTTGAAAATCGGTAACGATTTCTCCGAATGATTGCTACCTATTTTACGGGAAATCGATTGGTGAGTAACATTTAGTCTGTCGCCTTACGTTTGAAAATATTTATTTATAGGTACTTATTAATATAATAACTGGTGAGCGAGGCATTCATGAAAGGTAAAAGTGTAAAAAAAACTGATTTTAATTTGTGACAAAAATGTGAAAACAATGATGACGAGATATAGATCAATGAAGATATTACTATAAAATGTTGTTGAAAATATTTAATTACGGAATTATGGAGTAAAAAAGAAATCTGACTAAATTTCATTAAGAGAACAATAAAACTTATAAGATAAGTAAGTTTGCACGTTCCTGGCATCTTGACTAGGTTTCTTGGATTTTTTGTGACTTTTAGATTTTAATATACACCTGGATCAATATGAATATATCATGCATTAATCATGTTATTTAAATCTAACTTTTCACACGTCCAATGTCCACGGAGAGCGGTGACAACTTTACATAAGGTCAACACGTCTGCTCGTTTACTGGATATACAAAAAAGTATGTATTTGAAATAAACAGAAGTTGAATAATTTTATTATTCAACGCTTATTATTCTGACTAAAACATATAGTTTTTGATAGGGTGTTGGATTCATGTTTTTTCAGAACAAAACGCTAGTCTCATTGAGATACATTGTTTAAATTTTTTTTCTCTTTCGATATTTTTTTGTTTTTTTTTTTAATTTAATTTCTATTTGCGTACGTTTTTTTATGTAACTAGAGGACGTGCTATGCCAACTGATTTAATATGGTCACCGCCGCCCATAGATATACATACGAGTAGTATACCAAGTACCAAGATATCGTTAAGGCGTTGCCGACCGAAGAGGAAATGGTGGACCCACATTACCAAATCACGTGTCATTTCACGGTCGAAATGTTAAATCGTGGTAAATTAATGTGAGGTTTCCTGTGAATACCCTCAGTTTAACACATTAACCTCAGAATTAGAAGGCGCAAAATTAAAATACGAAATAATTTATTATCCTTTGTTTTTCCACTCATTTAGTGGTCAATGACCTTAAGCCACAATGCCCACAATATATCCTTGAATAGGACACGTAAATTACTGAATATCAGTGATGCAGAGATGTAATTAGTGTAAGAAATTATTCTTGTTTTTCTACATACAAAATCACTCGCTCCCTTGCAACCACTCTTTAGGAATCCCTGTGTTGCGGACAGGATGACACAATTATCCTCACGACATCACAATTATCCATCCTCTCATGACAAATAAATTTATTAATCAAAACTCAAACTCAAACTCAAATCATTTATTTCGTGTAGGTATGAAACATACACTTATGAACGTCAATTTTTTTCCTTTACCATCGTTTCGCTAAGGTGCCTTTAAATATTGATTTTTTAAATCTTTGAGGAGAAAAAGAAACGGCGAAAAAAACTCCTCGGCACATCTTTTAAAAAAAATTAATTTTATACCTACAGTTCTACTCATGTTAGTATGTATGTATCTGACATACATACTAACATGAGTAGAACTGGTCGCGGATGTCTATATCCAAGCATCTTTGTCATTAATATATTCTTCTACTGTTTAATAACCTTTCTCTATTAGTCGTGTTTTTACATGTTTCTTAAATATTTGTAAGGGCAAATCAATAGTGGACTTTGGTAACTTGGTGACTTTGGTGACTTTGGTAAAAAGCGTACACCGAGCCCCACAAATGACCGCTGGACCCTACGAAGGCGGTACGAGGAAGTCACTAAATGGTGCATATTTCTAGTTTGCCGATCGGTAATATCGGATTTTTGTTTATAACAACTCAAATTTTTCCTTATAAAAATTAAATTGCTATAAACATATTGGGAAGCTACAGTTAATACATCTATTTCTTTGAATTTTTCACGCAATGAAATCAATATCGGTCCCGGGGTAGCGAAGACGGAAACTCTGGAACACCTATTTTTCTCTTTTCCTCTCTTTATTTGTGAGCTTATATTATGTTTGTATGTGAAGTAATAGATATTAACCACAATTTGTCTATGATAATTTTAATTCTATTCTCCTATTGAATTGCCATTTGTTTAGCTAGAGTGTAATCCGGTCTATTTCGAGCATTGCATTCCGCGACACATGGGACATGTGCAAGTATTAGCTCCCAACTTGCTTTTATTCTGATCTTTCTTTAGCCATTCTAGAACGTACCGAGAAGGTATTTTTATAATCCACTGATAATGTTGATGCCTTAGAATAATTACACTGTACTATAGTGTAATTATTCTAAGGTTGATGCATGTTACGGATATAAAAAGAAGAATAATTAAAACGAATGAACCGAAAAGATGATTTATTTCACTAAACGTTTGGTGTTTAAAACATTTATCTCCTATTTGTAAACCAATTTTTTTGTGTTTTCTTTTTTTAGCTCAATAATAATATTTTGGAATTTCAATAGAAAATGTCGAATGTTTTCATTATAAACTTTTTATAGTTCAATGTTAGATAATATTCACGAAACATTTACATACTCTGAAACGGCTTTCGTGTTTGAATATTTATCAATTTGCGTGTGATTACTTAGCAACCGGTTTAAATTGGGTAACCTACCAACGTATTAGCTTGCGACTTGTTAAAATGTATGTTCTGCTTATTCATTCGGTTTAACAGTCATGTCTTCTTTAAGTTAACTGAGAATTTTGAGTTATTTAAACCCATATATATGTAAGTGTTTACATAAACTAATTTGAATCCTTTTCGACAAATAAACCCTAAGTAGAATTCCATCTAGTAGATTTGGAAACCAGTAAAGTTTTTCGATTTCAGTGCTATGCTATATTCTATCATGGTATATTTTAGTGCTAGCTTGAATTCAATAACAGGTTTCAGGGTTTAAATGTATCAAAGACCACAGGATTAATTAATTCTACACAACTACGATGACGTAAAATAATTTTTATAAGTACTAACGTTTCAACAGAATAATTTTGGATAGTGAAGTTTAATTTATTTGCCCTTCAACAGTACTCGTGGACGTCTATTTAGGGGCCAATCCACTTTACTCACGTAAAAAAGATACAAAAAAACTTACGTTCCTGCAAATTTAGCTTCTATCTTGTTAGTGTAAAGTTGTAATTTGAATGGTCTGAAAAAGCTTAGCTTAGGTGTATCGGCCCAACAGACTATTTAAATTAAGTACCATGTCTGGTACCTTTAGCTTTCATTGCTTAAATACGTATTCATATCGTATAATATGTATGTACATGAAGGTGTGTTCGTATTTCGTGGAATGATACATTTTGTTATTTTTCGTAAAAGACGACAAAAACTTGATAAATTCCGGTATTTTCGGTAATATCTAGCATTTCTTATTTCCAACTTAAAAAAAAACACTAAAAGGCACTCGGAGACTGCCGCGGTAAAGCTATTGCATAGCATTTTTTATCAACTTATGCAATTATAATTATTAGAAGTTATATAGTTATATCAGAACAGCGCCATCTAGTTTGTAGAAAACATACATACCATACCTTAGTATTAAGGTACTAGATGGCGCTGATTGGGGGTGTTAGGTTTTTTTCGTTACGGAATTTCTGGATTCGGTCCCCACGCTGAAGGCCCGCGATAAAAGCTATGCAATAGCTTAAAATATCATTGTTATAAATAGTAATACTATAAAATATAAACTTATTTTGTAAAATAAATCACGACTACGGAAGTACCTTCGGATCTCTTCACTGCACTGCACAAACTTTAAAAAAAAAATGTTTTAAGTTCACAGTGATTGCTGTTATTATTATTTTTAAACCCATTTTAACATCTGACCGCTACATCCGGACTTCGAGTATCAGTGAAAGTAAACAGACATTTCAAAACAGGACGTTATCGCACTTAACTGTGCTTAATACATCTGTCAATGTTAAACATATCGGATATGCGGTGCGTGACATGATTCATTAAATTAGGGCTGCCAATATAATTTAAACGTATTAAAATGGAGACAGCCGTTTTGTAATGTTAGTGCTAGACACTCACAATTACTTATCATCAATTTCCTTGTTTATGTAATGTTATTTGTAAATATAAATTATAATAGTGATGTTTATTTCACACTAGAATTTCAAAATTTTAGTAGTATTTCTCAAGTAAGCAATTTTTATGAAATCTGGGTGACTGAATTATATACCGATTTTATATAACAGAAAGGACTTGTTAGTTCGTAATTATTTTTTAATTTTCCGTTAATGGTATTTTTTGTTCAGATATAAATAAATGTACCTAGTAATTTGTACCCACCTATTTAAACGTACAACAGTCGACTTGATTCTTTATCTCACATAGTTATCGTCTGAAAACATATCCGATGACGTTGGATGAAAACCGCACGCCAAACAGCGATTGTGCGAAGACGTAGTAAAATGATCTTAAATGAAGACACTCACCTGCCTAGGTAGTTACTTCGCCTTTTTAGTTTGTCTTTGGAAAACTTTATCATTCGCTTCAATTGACAACCTTATGATAAAATAAACATCGATGTCCGATTCGTTCAAATGACATCAATTCATCATTTGAAAGGTCGAACTGAAGTCACTCTCTCTAAGCAGATACTTAACTTACTCGTATATTGCCCGCAGATAAATTTATACACAAAGAATCATTTATACATGAACTATTCGTTTGAATATGAAGTTTAAATTAAGTAATTCTGTGATTTCATTGGGTTAACCATACATTTAACTGGTCGGTGTTTGTATTATAAAATATAGATAGTCAAATGGTGTTAATTTTATTATAAATGTAAAATCAATTTGATTAGCTGGTTCGAAAAAAAAATATTGTTAGGATTTTAATATTCATTTAGTACCAATTAGTGTTGTGTTGATTTTGGCAAGTCATGATTCAGAATTCGGATATTGAAAAATTGCATATTATCTATTTTGCTAATCTAGAAACTTGACAGTAACCCTGTACTAAATTTGCCGGTGTCATAAAATCAATTTGTCACTACACCAGTTGAGTATCTATTAAGGAAATAAACACTAATTGAATCTATTTTTGGCAGTGGACACATTCTAAAAGTGTTATAATAATATATACAAAATAATGGTAAGTCCTGGTAAGGTAATTGTAAATTAGCTTAACTACTCATATGGATTATCCTAGATCGTCATGTCCTATTATACCTACTTTCAACGAAAATTTATGATATTTTTAAACACTATGGTAATTAACAAATTTGTTTTATAACTCATACGTGTGACGTGAGATGCCTGAATCATTATAAACAGTCATTATAAAATTCAAGCTTTTCTTAAAATCGGTTCTACATACGCTGAGGATCCTCGTTGCGTTATGAAGTTCGATGTAATCGTACGTTTTCGTTACTATTTGAGGCATATTGATATAATAATTATTGCAATCGTTCAGCGTAGATCAAACACCAGACACTCATAGTTAGTCATCGCGAGCATTCGCAGCGTGAGTGTATGAGCAACATGATAATAAACACATTTCATCAAAAAGGGATAAAATATTTTTTCTTTAAATTACGCTATTATATAAACACCTTATATACCATATACCTAACACTAATCAGTATCGCCACAAAGTAGTATGGCGAAGAGATTGATAGTGATGTCGTCTAAAGACAAATAATTCAATTTTATAATCAATCAACGTGTTCCACGTTTTGGACAGAAATGGTTTATTCATGGAGATAATGTAGTGTGTTGATAACAGGGATGATGAAATGTCACGTGTGCGTTATGCGCAACCACGGTTTCACGGACACTGAACATACATCAGCAACGTAAATATTAAACATATTCTATACAAGTAACAAATCTGTACATTTTTGTCATCCATACAACTGAGTCGAAATAGCGGTAAAACCATTCAAAATGGTGAGTACCCGTTCAAATTCAAAAATGTTTAGTGTCCGCGGTCCGCAATGACATCAGTTTAAAATCATATAATAAATCTGTAACTGATTCCCTGTCTTTATTAACGCAATGGAACTCAAAACAATGATTTTAAGAATGTATGTCTGTTTGTTGGTTTGTCTGTGGTTTTGTACGCGCAAATCTCAAAAACAGTTCAACCGATTTGGATGCGATTCACTACATGTTTTATTTTAACCGATTAATATATAAAAAAGTTATGTCAGTTTAAAGAATCATGCCTAACAAGCCTTGAGCCAGCGAAGGCGGCTTTGACCCGATTACAAGTATCCACGGATAAATAATCTGTATTGTATTAGTAAAATTCACAATAATTTCGTGTCATAACTGCAAAAAAATATCAGTAGCGTGCTTTCTTATCTACGTGTTTTTGTAATACCAAATGTCATTCCATTCGCAAACAAATTGAAAAACATCACGTGTGTATAACACTTTAGTGATTGAGCACACGTGATAGGCAATTATCACTATTTACATAGACACGTGCTTGGGGGTATATGATAGCTATTTTGTAATATTTACTAAGTACCTAGTTTCGTGTAATCTTAGGTGTACTGCGAAATGATCGTGTTATAAAATAAAAAATGTGATGTCACTGTGTGGAAATAGACAGAAACAGCTTTAAACAAATTTCAACTTTAGTTTAAAAAAGAAATACAAAATTTATGATTTTGTTGATTGACTTTTGAAAGGGGAGGGAATAAAAATAAAACTAAAACATTTATGTTCATTTCGTTGATTGCAAAAAACCGAACCCCATTTGAAAGGGAGAAATAGGGTGATTGAACTCCGCCCGCTGTTGGCTGCCTGGGTAGCGCCCTCGCGACTGGAATACTCACTTCAAAATAGCTACCCTTTTAATATAAAGTACTTACCTTTTGTTACTATGCCTACAGCTTTATAAAGACTATTAAAATATCAATGGTAAATATTTTCAAAAGAAGTGATAATAGCAAAACTATGCTACGTAGGTACACGTTTAAATCCTCTCGTTTCTTTTTAAAGTCTACACTTAACTACCAAACTTAACTACCGCAACTAAGGACATCCTAAAGACATGTAAAGGCAAGTAAAGACATGTAAATTACATCAACTCAACTTCAACTCGACTCAGACTCATCGGAAAGCATTGAAATACATGGCACAACATGCTATGTGTTGTCTGTCAGTCAATCAGAATAATTTGCAAAGCAAGCTCCTTGGTAGTACAGTGGCAAATATTTTGACAGCTTCCATGCTTCACGAGCCATAAAAACGACGATCCATTGCAATTTTAAATAGCAAGTTACGCCATGTCAGAAACCTTCCGACGGTATTACCGCATGACTGATCCCTCCACTAATCTGCACTGAAGCAACATGGGGACCACGCTCCAGGCGTTCTGTTCCAAGACGTACCAGGAAAGAATTATTACGCTTTATTAGTAATGACGTGAGTGATTGAAACATTAAGTTATAGCTAAGTTCTCGTAGTATATACTTGTTTTATTTGCGGTTTGCCACGAAGCCCTATAGCATAACCTCATTGGTCTCAAATTACAATAAAAACTTATATTATACAATATACATAAAAGGAATAATAGGCATATAACCAGTTAAGTTCCCTTCCTAGTATAGAGCTTAGTTCGTTATTTAGTTACTTAGTTAGATCCCAGTACCCCGTGTTCGGGAAACTAAAGTTCAAACTAATACTTTTGCAGTGTTGGCTATTGGATTGGTAACAATAACAATAGCTTTGTCTTACATCAAATAAAACTAAAATAAACAACTTTAATGCCAATTGCTGTAACGTTGGCAACAATGACTCACTTTAACCATAACAGACAAAACATAAAGAGCAACCACTATTTTCAAAGCATCGATTGTTCAGTTGGCAACACTGATTGACTTATAAGGTACTTTTAAACTTTAAAAGGTTCTGTTCACCTGAGTCTACTCTTTGAGTGGGTATAGACCATGTGCTTAGCAGATTTAATTACTTTGAGAATATTATGCAGATAATTATGAAGGTTACCTTAAGAATTGAAATATCAAATGATAGCCAATTACGACTGCATGGCTTCAAATTGTAGGAGGTAGGGAGATACCGGCTCGAATACGATACCTGACCACCGTCACAGAATAAATAATAGTACCTACTCACGTACCACCGTCGAAGGTAAGACTTTTAACTGCTATCATTATGTGTTATATTACCTTAGGTCTGAGCGGTCTTGGAACGATTAATTCTATGGGTTATACTTAAGTATACTAGCTTAGATCTAATTTACACACGGTCCGATGATAAAACCGGAGCTTTATTCGCATATCTATCTGTCTGGCTTTATGGCCGACATGTAGATACTATGACTCACGTTATTATATTAGGTTTAATTAATAAACAAATATTAATAGGGTTAACTAGCGCAATAAATGTCATTTATTTCAATTTTTGTTTGTCCGTCAGTTCGTCTGTGCGTAATCACAGAAACGGCTTAACTCATTTTTTTCTTAATAATTTAATAGTAAAACAAAAAAATAACTTTAATACATTCATCTTATCTACCTATAGAAACATCAGTTATGCTTTGACATTAATTAAACATTCAATCACGTACATACATATCATTCCATTTAGATCGTTTACTGAACAAACCTCACACCCTTGCTTTACAGGATCAGAACAAAAACGCGGATATATCTTAGTTACATATAAGCAACATACATTACCGCGTCGCATAAAACAGGTTGTATTGATTTATATGTAACACGATACTGCTTGTGTGTAGACTTACCATGTGTGCTGCAGTACCGCGGATAATTTATTACTTTTTGTTAGGTAGGTACACTGACCTCTATTACAAAGACTTAAGACTGCTTTTCTTCCAGAGTTGTGCTATGCAGCTATGATGAAAGGTTGTAAAAACTAAGCCACGAAACTATGTAACCGTTCAACTGATACTAAGCTATAAATGTGTGGCTATTAAAGCCATTCTTCTCTGCACATAGCTTCATCAGTCGCGGTGGTAGGTATGCGGTAGGCGGTGGCTGGCTACCACCTTCTTGCTTGAGTCAGCCAAATGGCGTGCCGTGCTCTAGCTGGGAGCTTGAAAGCTAGTATTTTCTTTCTTTTCACTTTTTTCTTTATTCTCCGCCAACGCCTGACTATCCGCTCAAGATACTATACAGGGTACTGTAAACTTTCATCTCCAGAACCTTTTTTGCTGAAAATACAAAATTTCCCTCATTTTTACACAATTGTATTCATCAGGACTGGATTTCAAATAAAAAAAGAAGAGTTTTTCCAAATCGGTTATCAAAGAAACGGTTAGCGAAGTTCTAAAGTAACAATAATTTAAAAAGAAATACAACCGAACTCAAAACCTCTTCTTTTTTTTAAGTCGGCTAAAACACTCGTCCTTTTCGAATATATCGAGACAATCTGTTCAAAATACCCATCAGGTAGGTTGAGTGTATCATATTTTTTACGCATTAAATACAACACCTGTCGGTAGCACCTATAACGTCGGTAGTAACGGACACCTGTCAGTAACTAGCGCCATCTACTCCTTAACCTACATTCGTTTTTGGCTGTGAATATATCGATTTAATGTGGTAATTTAACGTTGACATGTAGTGTAGATATAACTTACAGCACAGCTTTTATTGTAAAAGATATTTGACGAAACTAACAGAGTAATGCAACAGTTATGATTATGAAACTGTTGGATTATCTAATGCAGATTGTAATGTGATGAAAATAAAAATTAGGTGGTTTAAAATTACTGTTTTGTAACATAATTATATAAATCAGTAAACATTGTGCTACTGAGCACGGCTCACCATTGTGAATGTGAAGCATCCACAGAGCCCTTCCCTTTCACATCTGCACATCCCTTTCACGCAGCTCCAGAGCGGATCGCTAAACATGGTTTAATGACTGCTATCTAACAACAACAACTGGAACCGATGGCCTTACGTTCCCTCCGAAACACGGAATCGCTATCGACCTAACCACCTTTCATAAAAGCAATAACAAAAACAAATAAAAAACTATGAAAATAAAACAAGAATTAGTGTCTACAAAAAGACCAGCTGTATCCCAGAATCAGGTAGCAACAGAATGGCCTACGTGGTTAATACCGCGGCGTCAGTATTCTCAGCATGCGTGAATAGAGCCTTTACTGGATGGAAGAAGGTTACACGTGGAAAGTACTGTTGACACAGCATGAGTCAGTGGCGCCAATGCTGTTGCCTAGCGGCATGCACTGATTTGTTTGCATTTCTAGCTACTCGTAGGTGCAATAGATTTATTTTAAGTGGCCAGCGAAACTTTATAGCTCGTTGTATGTAGCAGACATACGACTAGACGAGCCAACTGATGGCAAGTGGTCAACGTCGCACATGCACGTCAGGAACACCAAAGGGATAACCGACAGGTTGTCGATCAAAAAATAACTAAGAAAGATAGTAATGACTCTTAATACAGTCGGAATAAGAATCATTATTAAGTTTTGAGCTAATACACAATGGGAAATATTCGTATATTTTTTAGTACAACATTTATTGAATTTTTCTGATATTGTTGTCGTTGCATGTACAAAAGAATCAAATTTCCCACAACAACTCGTCTTACTCAAGCATTATAATGTCTAGATTATTTTTATATTAATTTAGGCAGTTATTTTTTTAGTATTGTACGTTTTTTGAGCGAAAAAATAGCCGATAGTTACTCGCTCACTCGCCGGCGGTGAGACAACATATTTTACATAAAACGTTGGAGCATGTACATTTTTTTAAAAATTTTTTCGTTCAACACAGCTGACAATAACATCTGGACCAACTAAGAAAGGTAACGAATCCTTTCACTGATTTTGATTTTCTTATAAATAATAAGTTTGAAAAAAAAACTTTCTATTTTTCTCGTCATTTATAACATTTATTTGTTACCTAAATGATCACGTTTTTGTTTATCATAACATTAAGTAGGTTACGCATGTAGTAAAAGAAAGTAGATAACATGAATAGAAAAATTACGTAAAGCCGTTCTAGATCCTAGTTTTAGTGACCTTAGTCAGCATGCTGAGAATGAATGCTGCAATGCTGAATTTGTTAACAAAGTCGGTACACCATCAGCAGCTGTTGATACAGGTGCGCACACTGATTTGCTGGCAACGAGGAAACAAATTGCACAAACTCATTAAATTACACAGTATAATAATTGCATTTTATTTATTGTTTTTATGCTGTTTGTTTATGTAACTTTGTTCCAATGCACTGCAGGTTTGCATCATTAACGTGTAAATATTTAGATGGCCGTAACAATTTTAAAATTATTTTTACCGTAAGATTGGCTTCAGATAAATGTATCCCAAGGATCAATAACCGGAGTGGGAAAATCTTTATCACAAACGAGGAAGGAAAGATATCCGGAAAAATATGATAAAGATGTAGCTTGATACATTTCGTTACACGATAAGCAACAAATTGATTTGGAGAGTATATTCTTATAGACAAGCAATACCAATAACTAGGAATGATAAAAAAATAGAATCGCAAAAAAATGTTTCTACAATCCGCATGTTAAAATTGGCTGACTCAAACTACTTAGTCATCTTGAGTAGTCAATACTGCAACTAACAGAACCTTAACTAAAGTTAATGACAAAGCATTTAGAAACCACTTTTAATTAGCTAAATTAATGTGTTTTTTCTTTCCCTAATCTGGTTAGTTCTGGTCGTTTTTGGTTGTGTAAAAATTCATTTTTCAATAGCTTCATTTCCTCTACATACAGAAGAGAAGTTTCAAATAGCTTTTACAAATTCTTATTATTGTACGTTTAATTTTTTGTACTTAGTAGATTGTTTAGACTAGAAACTCCTACGTAAGTGATGAGGCCACATATTGTACGTACTCGTATGTACTTGGTGATATGTTGTTTTGGTGTAAATAAAAAGGATTTTGTTGTAGTTGTATTAGACCCGGAATTCTATCTATCACAGTATCAGTACCTCATACATACATTTTAGATTTTGCTCGCGAGAAGTCAGACACGTGTATATTGAGGCCGATGCACTTTGTGCACCTGTGTGGATAGTTGGGAAGTCATCAGCACGTAACTGGATCTTGGACAACGGTATCAGATGGACTAAATATGGACTGTTTTGACTGAAGACTCGCAGATGATATTGATAGAGCTCGTGAATACGTAATTCACGCTATTCGATGCCTTGAGATTGATGATAAAATATGTTGCTAAGTGTTATTTGATTCCGGGTTCATGGTTGTGTACACTCATATTTAGTATAGCTTTGCTGCTGAAGAATCTAAGTTTTATAAACTTGTGATATTAGTTATTACACTTTTGTATTTTTGTGTATGCATATTAGTGCACGGCTATTCTGATGATGAATGGTCGCCAAAATCTGAGGAATAATGCGCGAGGTTTTGATAAAAAAAGAATACCAAAACTAACAAAAAAAGATATAATGGCGGAAGGTACTAGTTTAGGGCAATAAAACTTTATAGGTAATATTAAAATTTCAGATTTTCTAGCTAAGAGATAAAAAAAAAAAATTCAGATTTTTTATGGATCTAATTGGTTCCACATTATCGCCGTAGCTTAATAAAGTTATACAAAAACGAACATTGAAATCTTGTAATATTACTTGTTATATACCATGTTCTTTGAACAACTTCTTAGATAATTCAGCTGACTCATTCGTGATCATAATTTAGTCTAAGTGATTTTACTAGGATCTTGTTCGAGAAATATTGTATTGTATATTATCAAATCTGGGTCAACCATGGTCACCACCCAAACATGTTAAGAATCTGGTTTGAGTTGTGGGTCAGCCTTCAGTCTTATCAGGCCGTTCTAACAATCACTGCAAGGGCCTGCTTACGACAATTCTAATGTGTAGCCTTTCTGTGAACCGGAAATTAGCCAGATTTCAAATTAATTAAATTTCATAATGCTTGAACGTAATTAAGGTAGGTGTATATTATTATATCTAAATAGATTTCTCCTAAATTAAGAAGCATTGTAGATTTATTTCAGTTTAGTAAATATTTATTTTAATTTTTGGGACTACAGAAAAAAATTGTAAGAAAACTTCAGAATTAGTCCTTGTATCTTTTCTTTGTATGTACTCGTATAATCATACATACATATACAGATTTTCTAATTATCATTCATTGTTCTGGACTTGAAATTCTAACAAAATAATTAATAAGTTGCTAAACGACATAAGCCTTGACATCATGAATATCTTTGACTGACTGAATATAACTTGACATTATTAATCTTTAATTAAAAGTATGATTTTAATATTTTAAGAATAGAATGGTTAGTTTACAACAAGTATCTTTGTTACTAACATTAGTCTGTGTTTAGCTCGACCTCGTTTCAAAACTCGGTTTCCCACGACCGTTTGGTTTTGTTACAACGTGCACAAAACGGCACCCTATTCGGAACATGACCCCATTAGGACTGTATATTGTTGTCTCGCTCCCACTGTGCGTTAGTGTCAAATATCGATAATATCGTTTAGTTAGAGGAACTCGATTTGAAATATGTAGTACAGTTGCAAACAATTTTGTTTGATCTTACGAAATGAGATGGGTTAATTACCCATACATTTGATAAATACTGTATGATTATGCTAAGGTTTAAGTTAAAGAATGAGCCATGAATCAAGACATAAGGTGATCCAAGGCAAAAGGTGAAAGAAGCGGTTACAGCTTTTGAGAAAAACTTATTGATTGAATATCGTAAGAGACTATTTCAATGATATAATTATCCTGTAGTACAAGTTAGTGAGGTTAACTCACAAAAGCGTGTATGTCTAGTCTTTATATGTAGTGTATTAAGGTGGAAATTAGTATGTGCTTGTAACTTCCTGAAGCGGAACGTTACTGCTTCTAACCAGTGAGTGAATGACTTATAGCTACACACTGAGACTTTATTTTGGCTATGTAGTATAGGGACATTAAAATGTTGCCAAATTTAAAACCAATGATGATTTAAAACGAACAACAATAATATTGCTCTTATAGTAAATACAGTCATACCGAAGCAATATTTACAAACATAGGTAATGATTTTAACGGGCAAGAGGAAAGCAGTAATTAAGTACGTACCTACGTACCTACTTACGTACTTGAAAACATCGTAATCATACATTACTTACTTCTAAGTATACCTTACCTGTAGGTAAAACACTGCTAAGTATACCTGTAGTTATTTTTATAAGAGTTTTTTTGTATTGTATTGTCCTTAAGATATTTCGCATTTTTAATATTAGGTACGATATTTCTTATCGTATTTGTTTTAAAAAAATCGAAATTAAGTTCCCTTACAGAAAGGGTAGCTAATTGAAACTGAATTTGTTACTATAAAATATTAAATCAATGCTATATTTAAAACGTTCTGTGTCGTATCGCCAATCAATACTCACAAGGTGTTTTTTAGGGGAAATACGCGGTCGATATTTTGTATTATATACATAACCCGTGGACTTGTGACGGTTATACGAACGCACCTATCTACTAGTAAGAAATGTGGGACGCGTATCGGCTTAATTAAACTTAATTAAAGTAATATCTGTACCTTCAATCTTCATCTCATGACATGACAGCTACAATTTGACAGTTGTAATTACAAATATTGTTATTGTAACTGTAATTATAATTGTTGTAATTGTTGATTATAGCTTATGTCATCGCTCTAGAGTTAAATGACGGACTCGTACGGTCCGCAGTTACAAATGGGTGAACGTTAGTTCCACAATATATTTTCTATAATAAATTTGATAAATCCTGCTTGGTATTGATAAATTACGTTAAATGTAGTCGGCGTTCTTTGTCGAAGTCTAGCTAGAAGTCTAAGGTCAGGAATTATTTATCTTAAAGTGATTACTAGACTGCTTCGCATGGAGTAGGTGCCTACTCTGTGGTACACCACAGAGTTACTATAGTACTCTATGAGCCACCCAGGGTTGTACTTGCGTTGTTCGTTGTACCTATTCCTATTTAATTCAATTTTAAATTCGCAGTTACAAAAAAATAGTAGGTAAGTGTAAAGAAAACATTGTAACTAAAATTTAAGTCGTTCCACATAATACATTGAAAATACATTTACCAACTGACTTTAAAATTTTGCTACATATTACAAGGACATAATATTATATTACAGCCACAGTTGGACAGGAAAAAGTTTGTAAATAAACTTACTACCTATCCATACAGTTTCGCCATATCCTCTTTTGCGGTTTCGCCATTAAATTGATAATTTTATATATTATGTAGGTATGTATAATAGTTCATTATCATAAGATGGACGTAACTATCGAGGTGGAACAACATTTTCAAAATTACAATCACTTTACTAAGTTGCTAATATCCCTCTGCATTTACTGGGAAGATTTATCTCATTTTCATACAAAGTCAAATACATACAGTTGTAACGTTACAGTCCGTGACCAAATTTCATTTCTATAACCAAGACATAAGGTGGAATTTGAGTTTTTAGTCGAAAATATATTCCCTGAATATTTTTTGTAGTGTCCATAAGTTTTTTCACGTTTTTGAAGTCATTACTAGCCATGCGACAAGTAAATTTAAGGAAATATATATTTAAGTATATTTAATATATGTACTTAAGTATATTTAATTATATGTATATTAAAATCTACGTCACCGTGCATGATGTATCGACACGATGCTCGTCGCATGCCGTCACTTGAAGCCAATAAAAACATCTTTATCAAGTTGAAGGTTGCAAAGTGTTGCGGTAATCTGTACGTAATTACATATAATAATAGAAAAAAATATCAGTTTAAACCAGTATTCACCACTACAAACCTACAAACAGTATATAATATTACACAACACGGCGAGACATTATTAATTACTTATTTTATTGAATCCAAAAGCATCAATTGACTTATATGCAGGTAAGTTTATATAAATTGTTTATAAAATAATTTGCATCTTCTTTTAAGCATACATACGCCATACTATTTCGTCGATCCAGAATGGCGTTTTTACTAGTCTGCCGGAAGTAAGCTTGCTCTGACTTTTGCCACCCTGACTGATTCTTCAACTATTAAACACCATAGGAATCACTGACGCATTGCCGACAGAAAGAGTAATAAAAAAACGTAGAATCAGCGAAACAAAACAAAACTTTAACCAATAACCATGATACTCATTCTCGTAGTTATGGTTGTGTGGTCCTTAGAGAAGCTGCATATTATGTTTTAGGAACATAAGAATGACCATCAAGAACATTTATTCTAATAATTATTTCTTCGTTCATGCGATAATTTACTGTAACAGTATGTAGTGCTCTTCAAAAATAAGGAAATTTGATTGAAGAACGGAAAACCCAAGTAATAATTTTATATATATAATAGTCATGGGACCATCGTCATACTATCGTCATAAACTGGACTTACTTCTTATTAATTTATTACAAACTGCAATAGTTTACGTGAAACAAACGTGTTAACAGCTTTTAATTTTGGTACGTACATTTTTATTATTTCTATACGCTTACCCACAGAAAATGAAACATCATAAACATGTTATAACCCGAATACATATTATATTATATTTGTCACTTATTAGTAATTTTTTATCCGTCCCGTCCGGGAATCGAAACCTCTTTTCGCTCGGCAATCTTCCACTGTCTGAGCAAGATCGGTATCTATACAAATAAATCTGTAACTGATCGCTGTCTGTACATGGAAGATATATGAAAAAAAACTTTGACTGGGGGATCTTTATCAACGCAATAAAACCCAAAACTATGATTTTTAGAATTTTTATGTTTGTCTGTGGTATTCTGGTAAGCTTCACTTAATATTTAGTGTTAATTTTATTTCAATCGGTTCATAAATAAAAAAGTTATGTCAGTTTAAATTAGAGAATCACGCCTAACAATTTCCGAATGTGCGTGCGTTGGTACTAAGGGGCATGTTTCCCGAAGCGAAACGAGGGCGGGTTTACTAGTTTATAATAAACATTTCATTATGTCTTGTCATGTCTTATTTACCTCGACAGTACCGTTCTATGAGGTCACAGTCCACAAATTGTAACTAGGGTCAACCACTTATAAAAATAATAGACACCAAATTTTACTTGACTTTGTGGTTTTTATGAATATGACCCTTGTAACATACCTTGTAACATACGCTGTTTCTTATAACAACAGCCTTGTTCTTGAAATATTTCAGTGTTTAATTTACTTTATTTGTCAGATGACTTTGCAATTGAAGGTCATCTACTATATACATATATAACCGACATAAGATATGTATGTAATTCATTGCCGGATGTATGAGTAATATGTGCACTTACCATGCTATTGTGTACAATTCGCCAAGAAGACCGGTCGTAATGTACAATTTTCCGAGCAGTAGTCTTATATATCTGGGACAATGATCCAAATGGACAAGTTCAACTTCTAGAAAGTATCTTATGAAGTCACTCAAAGAATACAATTTGAATATTATGTAGAATTCGGGGCACTAAACCATAACTTGTAATACAAAATTACTAGCTCGAGTCGATAAACCAGCAACATAAACTGTGTTGCCAGATCTGAGACGTGACGATTTACCATGAATAGTCAAAAGTCGATATCGAAAAATATGTAATATATGTACTATTTCTTTACGTGATCGAATTGGCAGTGAAGAAATCTTTAAACGAAGAAGAGTCGATAATTTGGCTATCAGAAGGTTCAGAACTCTAGCTATGACATAGGTTACTAGAATCCTATGTCCCTCCTATGCCTGACAGATGCACTAAGTTTATCTTCTTTCTCGAAAGAATTTAACTTCATTTGATATGCATTTCTATGGCGGGTTACTAATTTCATTTTTATTTGTTACAGATGCCCCGAATGATGCGAATTACATGATTGGTGGAGTCGTCATTGCCATGGCCCTTGTAGGGCTTATTATTGTGCTGCTGGCTCTTACTATAAAGTAAGTGGGATCCAAGATATAATCTTTTTTCCTATTAATTATATGGGTTTTCCTAAAGAATTGCAGTTGTTCGAATATCTATTGAACAACGAATAAACGCAATCGATCTTGGATACGTATTTGAGAGGTCATAACTCGAAGACGGTACTCGTGATGAGAGCAAAACTCGTAAAACTCATAAAGATATAATAAAAATCGGTTTACGAGTAATGAAATGGGGAACGTAACGTTAACAGGGAACTTTAGAAGAGTAGCGGATTTGGTAGACTGAGCTGATATATTTATTATACATGCTTATGAATGAGGTCAACTTATGAATATACAACAACCCTTTAATCATATCTTGAATAAAATCACACATTAAAAATTAGTAGTACGTACTACACTGCAGCCCCCTTGCCGGCTACTAACATATCTATACAGAATCTTTAATTTTTCAACAAATATGTTTTATTTTGGTTCGGAATAATCCATGTCTTTCAGAACAAGATCTATAAATTACAAATTAACTTATAATATGTACTGTGTAAGTGATCGACAAAGTTAAGCAACAGCGGGCGCGGTCGGTAGTTGGATGGGTGACCGCTAGTGGCAAAAATTTCTTGAGCGCTTCCGTGCTTCGGAGGGCACGTAAAGCCGTCGGTCCCGGTTGTTATCATTTGGTAGCAGTCGTTAAGCCATGTCGGATACCTTCGGGCGGCTTAAAATTTCCGACACTTGGGTTGGCCACTAACCCCTCCACCAATCCGCACTGGAGCAGCGTGGTGGAGTATGCTCTAGGCCTCCTCAAGTACGAGGAGAGACCCGTGCTCAGTAGTGGGCCATTAATGGGTTGTAGCCAGCATGTATTGTGTCTACAGATAATATACATCATTTTATCTAAATCTGCTTGGAACCACGGACTGGTGCGGTAAATCAAAGATATTGTAGTTGAAATTGTGCCAATTCAATTTTACCGACGTCTTTAATTGCGTTACAATTTCATAGATAAACTGCGGGCGCGATAAATAGAAATCATTTAACTAATGTTTATTGACTTTTATCTATTTCCAGTCCAAATCTTAAATTGAATATTCAGTATGTTGATATTTTAACAATGTTTAATAAACAGCCAAATTCGATCTTTTTGATTCAAATTGTAACATTCAATCTTAAATTCAATTCAATTCAATCTTAAATTCAATTCAATAAGTTTATATTTCACCGTTTCAAATTCGAGATTAATCTAGGTTCGCTCGACAAGACAAAAACCACTTGATGAAATTTTTCACGTTAAATTGTATCGTTATCCACATCAATGAAACAATGCCAAATGTCATAAAAATCAAATTTAATGATGCCAAAAGAAATAGTATGCTCAATCTACGAAATAATTTTATTCAATGAAAACATTGACGGTGTACAACACCTCTTTTCGTTAATACTAATAACTCTCCTCTCCTTCTCTCCCATTGTCTTATCTTACTTCGCCTCGTCTCTCCAGTTCTTCCTCCCTGTTGTTAATGTTAAGTTTAGCTTTAAAATTCTCCGTTGCAATATGCTATTAACTTATAAAATGAAGATATATTAATTTTATAAAAACAACAAAAAATCCCTATAATTTTAAAAGGTGTTCAATAAATTTGGTCTTTCAAGTTGACCAAGTTAAATTTCCAAGGAGATAAATTGTCCGGGCAAAATTGGGGAGAATTTGCTTGCTTTAGTACAGCAGTTTTGATTTAGTACAAGGAAGGAGGTTGCGAGTAAATACAATGCGGAATTACGTACATACGTACGCATAAAATATACCCAAGCAATTACAGAATTACTGGGATTCAAAAGAATAATAAATAATTGATAACATACCAATTAAATTGAATTCCAACGCAATGAACAAAAATGAACACGCATGCCGATAAAACATAGTTGCTATACGGTGTTATTGTCTTGTAGATGTAATGTTACAAATACCTGAAGTGAACTGAACCCTGATAATATAAATTGTGAACGGAGCTAGCATGTCAGAAATGTTAGCCTATGACATAATACATGTTTAATATTGTGGTTTGTGTTACAATACCTCTTGAAACGTATCCACTGGGTCAGCGTTTCTCAAACTATTTTTCTCGGTGTGTAAGCTTAGTCTTAGCTAAAATAAAAACACAACACAATACAATTTTCATCTTAAACACATCAGTCTGTACATTATGTATAATAAAAATATTACTGGTTTATGTCGGTACATGAGATATTTGAGAAAAAAATGCATGAAGGGTCTTCAAAGAAACGAAGCGAGGGCGGGTCCTCTAGTAAAAAATATATGTTGCAGGACAACATCTCCCGGGTCAGCTATTGCATAATAAAAAAAAACTTTGAACAATACGTAAAACTTACACAAAATCAAAAACAAAATACCCGGTAGATTGTACCCGCATTGTTATCGTGACACAGTGCACTGTGTAGGTCTACCCGGTTACTACCCGGTATTGTAATTTCATAGCTCACTTAGCTCAGCGATCGTTTGGGAAACACTGCACTTGGTAAAATAAAGTATGTTATGCTTTATAATAAACATAATTATTCTCATCGAAACTATCGTAGGTACGCTTATTGCACATTTTTAAATTAATTATCAATGTATTATCACGTTAACATTCTTATGTAAGTACATAAATCTATCTTGGAGGTAGTAACAACAATAAGAATGACATAACAATAATAGGATCAGTCTGAGCTATAACTTTGTAATTGCAATAATAATTATTGTAATGACTTACTCGTATATCTGCTATTCACTAATAAAGTACCTATTTAAACTCTATGTCCTTATTGACAAATTCATTATCATTCTAAGCTATAAGCTTTAAGCTTTTGTAAGTAGGCACTTCTAACGACTAATTTACTTTGAAATGTTGCAATTGCATAACCAAGGCTATTTAAATAGGTGTGAGTTTATCAATGAAAGTCCGTCATTTTGTCAAGTCAAAATCATCGAATCTGTCAAATTCGTCTCAATTTTTGTAGACGCTTAATATTTTCGTCTAGTGCCACTCCGTCTTGCAATTCTCTTTTGGCAATGTGACAGACGTTTGCAATTCCATGCATTCCCAGTCGCTAATGTAATTTCCTGCTGTTTACTGTGTTTATTTAAAAACTTAGAATACTGTCACTACTAGTAAATACCTATCATTAAGCCAATTTCCTGTAAGTCTATAACACGGTGTAGACAGTAGACTTTAGTCTCACAAACTCACCTTTACGCATTTGGCAAAGGAGATTTCTCGCCCGGCTAACCATGACTGGTGAACAGACACGCTCCAATTGTTCTATATTTAGAACTTATATAGTAAGCAATTTAGTGTATCAGCGTGGTAAGTGGTAACACTCTTATCGTATACAAAAATCACTACACGTAAATTAGTACAACAATTAATCGTAGCAGATCATAGACATATTTCAAAAATTATTGACCATGTCAGCTTTCCCGATTTACGACTATTAGACAAAAATAGTTCGTAGTTTATACTCAAATAAAAAATCCAAAAAGGTCAATTGTTTTCTTATTCACATTGTGGAGTAGCTCTGTAACTCCATAAGAGGTCTTGCTTTTTGAAGTATTATTAAAAACTGAGAAAGAGCAATCATTCCATGCAACCCCAACAACGAATAATTTCTATACTTATGCGTGAATAGTATCCAAATTCATGTAGTGGAATTCCAGTTACTCCTGTTAAAATACAGTTTAATCACAAGTCAATACATGAATCCTGTCAATATAGCAGTACTCTTTTGCGACAGCAGCGCCAACAGCGTCTCTTTCCGTGTCAATCAGTACACAACCAAAATCGTGACCCCTTACATTGTTCTGCACGTTTTAAACATGCATTCGATGATGTAATTGGCGAAACTGACTCGTATCATACAATTGGAGACTAATCATTAGCTCAAGGCAATAGAACGGCGACTGACGGAGAGTTGCGGAGTGTCGGAACTCCAAGGATTTGCTTTATCACTTACATTTGCGCGACTGTGCTTAAACACAGGTATATTATATGCGACTTCGAGTTTTGAGTGATTTCTCAGTAGTCATTTAAAACAGTTTTTTTTTCAACATTTATGAGGATAAAGTTATTCTTAAACTTGTAGGCACAGATATCGTTCAACTACAGATTCATTCTTCAATCTATTCAATTCTTCATACTTCTTAATTTTTAAACTGTCCTGACTAGCAGATCAACGCAGAGCCGAAAGCTTATATATATCTAATTATGGTAAAAGAAAAATTTAAATACCATTCCGGCGTTGATAAAAAGACTGCATTGTAAAGCAAGTATAGTGCGATTTCACGTATCTTTTTTTATGCCTCTGTACCAAGCAATTATGGTTTTTATTCACTGCTTGAGGATGTGTGTGTAGTAGTTCCAAACATACAAATTCATACGTTTCCCTCAAATTTTTAAAAATGATTATGACTAAATTTCGACCACTGGAAGAACACTCCATTTATTTTTAAGTTATAATAATGTTGATTACATTTCAATTGTAACATAATTATTTATTAAACAACTTCCTCTGATTTCTGATTAATTAGTGCATTTTAAATTATGTAATATTATATTACATTATTTTCATTTTAATTAAATTACCTTGGAACTTACCGTTAACATTAATTTACTATTATAATCAATGATAATAATTTATAATCACAATAACCGCTTATTGATATTAAGTAATTATTAATGTAGTTGAATATTATCCATAAAATATTGATCTTTAATATATTTAGCAACTCGTAAACATAATATTGGTAGCCCATTGGATCAAATAAAATAGTTATATTGTAGATCATTTGTCTGATTATTACAGAATATTATTTGGGAGAAACGATTTTTTTAAACATGTTTTACTACATTTGAATATCGTTTACATTTCCCACTTTGGTAAATCCGGGTTTAAATTACTTTATATGGAAAACGTAGGTAAATTCTCATATTTAACATTGCTTTTAACAATGCTGCTTCTAAAGAATCCCATAATAAAATTAACACCTCTAGTTTAAGTAATAGGTACAAAGCAAAATCGATTTTATTTTATACACCAATACGTCTCAATTTTTACCCATAATATATAAATTTTGTTATATAAAATTTGACCTTCTATATATTTTTTGATCAAGTAAACCCTTTTTTGTTGTAAAGTAAAAACAAATATTCGAATGGTCTTGTCACGCGCTTGTCATGTTTCACAACTACCCACATGTATTTTTATGTGATATCATTTGAAAATAATTTATTCTGATACACTATATTTGACTTTTATAGTTAAACCTGTGTGTAATCAGTAAACATATACTATTAATCCTTAGTTATTGAAAGCATAGTAATTAATTAAAGCCATTCCATCCAGGACAACACAATTTAAGTGCAGAAATATTCTTATCGCCGCCATAGTTTATTTCTTTAAAAGATCGGGGGTAGATAGATAAATACGATTAGTGAAGGTACTTCGAAAAAAACGAAGGTAGTTCAAATGACAATTGAATTGTCCTCTGTTCGAAATATAAAACATCTTTGTGTTTGAAATCGGGCAGACCTTCCGCAATCGTTCGCATTTGACGCAGAAAAAAGAAATCTCGAGTGATACTGATAGATGTAGACGAAACTGTTTACCGCAAACGCCGTGAGATTCACATAAACATTTACCACTCTGTCTTGTGTGCTGAAATATTTCGACTATGATGCTGGTTCTTAGTATCATCAAACGTTCTTTTAGGAAGTTGCTGAAGAAAATGTGAGTGCTAATTTCTTTAGTTCTATTATTAGTGCAGGTATTACAATAAATGATCAATTTAGAAGTCGATTTTTATGAAATCGGCTGTCATTTATTGTAATACCATGTATTTCATAAGAACTCGACTGTCATTTATTTTTTTGATCGTTTTTAATCGCCGTCGCAAAAAGTAACATATTCCTTCCTATTATAACTTTAAAGTGTATAGGTATAAGTATGCCTGTCTGTGGTATCGTAGGTTCTAAAGAAACGGAATTGCCAATTTTGTTGGATTTTTTTTTGTTTAAACTATTGAGGGAAATTTGTTCTGCTGTTTAGAGTCTGTTTTCTACAATATCTACTATAATCATACAACAATCCTTGTTTTGTATATCTTTGTGAATCGTGAAATATATTATCCGGTGGTGGTTGTTACAGCAGGAACATAATGAATATTTATCTATTTATTACAATTGCAATTAGCACTAATGTTATACCCGGGTAGGACGTCAATGTCAGCAATATCAAAATTATTAATTATAAGAAGACTACTTAATCTATTCTATACTAATAATAAATCTGTAACTGGTCGCTGTCTGTAGGTACATAGAAGATATATGAGAAAAACTTTTACTGGGGGTTTTTATTAACGCAACATAACCCAAAACAATGACTTAGAATTTTTGTCTGTTTGTCTGTGGTTTTGTACGGGCTAATCTCCGAAACGGCTTATACAATTTGGGTGCGGTTTTCATTTATATATTGTGGTAAGTTAACATTTAGTGTTTGTTTTATTTAAATCGGTGCATAAATTAAAAAATTTATGCCAGTTTAAATAATCACGCCTAACAATATCCGAATGTGCGTACTAAGGCACTGGTTCCCTAAGCAATGCGAGAGAGGGTACACTAGTTTAATATAAAAACCTTACTAGCTAGTAGCTAGTACCCCTAAAGTGTCATGTTACTCAGATATTTGGTGGTAAAGATCGCTGAAAGAACAGTAACAATTGTAAAACATCTACTTTTAATTATTTATTTAAGCGGCTACCAATTTATAACGGTATCACCGCGCGCCCCAACATGAAAAATAATTAAAAATGGAGGGGAGCCGCTATACCTCTTAATTTTCGTACCCTTTTTTTCTCTTATTAATTTTATTGTACCTTGTGAGTATTTTTTCTCAAGTTGGCTATACATTTCTAA
This sequence comes from Ochlodes sylvanus, assembly GCA_905404295.2. Taxonomy (NCBI): domain Eukaryota; kingdom Metazoa; phylum Arthropoda; class Insecta; order Lepidoptera; family Hesperiidae; genus Ochlodes; species Ochlodes sylvanus. The sequence goes on along the minus strand of FR990131.1, from coordinate 3,847,420 downwards.
GCCAAGATGTAGAATAAACGTAATAAAAATATCTTTGAATTATTTAAATTTGCCAATATTCAATCTAATAAGGATATGAGGGATATTATCAAGTCAATGGAATGTGCTAAATTGTTTCCAAGTCAAGTCGACTAGGTATTTTTTATTAATAATTTAAGTATATCTTATATTACCTATTTTAAATAATGATCATGTTTTGTATTAGCGTGGAACATAACCAGAGACAAAATTTATACTGATGCTTTTCTGCGAGTAGTTTTAATTTAGTAATAATTATTGTGTCCTTAGTAATTAAGGAATTCCGCGTTAGGATTAAATATACGTTCAATAAACGTTATCATAATTAACCTTGTGACAGAACAGAACCACGAACAATAAACAGTTTAAAACTCTTCTGGTATTGAATTGACCTGGGAACTTTTCAGTCCTTGCATCCCAATCTCACTAGATCGTGTGAATTGTGCGACTGTGAATCTTGTGGTCTGTTATTTAAAGATCATGTGCAGCGCATTCGTGAGATGAAACTTGCCTGAGATATTTTGAGAATTAACAAGTTTCTGTTTACGAAGATTCGATTGCGTTAACGTATTTCTGGTTATGTGACATTGACAACGTTGTGCTTGTAAACGTAAACATAATGTTTTCTCTTTCCGTTTCTCTTATGAAAGTTTTTGGTAACTATGTGACGCGCGAATTAAAAGTGTAAGCAAAGTTTGGAAAAATTAATTCCTAATGTATCGTGCAATGTAGGCCAGGGTTACTCAAAGCTTGGTTCGCGAACCCTTAACCCTGTTATGTCACAGCGAGCGACGGATCGACAGGAAAATTGGTTGAAGTTGTTTTTTTAAACCCTTTAACCTCTTTAAAAAGGACATAAGTAATGAAGTCGGGATAAAAGGTGGCGATTAAAAAATATTTAATGAGATTCTTTATATTGACATATCTTTTTATTTGTAAACCGATATAATAAAACGAAGTTGAATGTTACTCCAGGTTTAATTCCAAGTTTCTCAGATTATAGGGAAGAAACACACGTATAAACAGACATACAGAGAAAAATCTGTTCAAAACAATTGCGGCAAAACGGCATCTTGTTGTCTGACATTAAACCTTTCTTTAAAACAGCTTCTAGAAATCTAGACTGAACAAACACGTAATGAATGAAAAAAAAAAATTAACTCACTTTTGCCTGACGATCTTGTGTATTAAATTCTTTTTTGACGTGATAACGTCTTATAAATCGATGAACGCATGCACGAAAAAGTATGACGTCATTGTCACGTTCCGCCCGAGCCGAGCGTGCAAGCGAGAGCGCGGAACGAGCGATAGAGAGGCACGATAGGCCTAAGCGTTCGGTTTTAATCAATGTATTCTTATGACGTTATCAAGTAAATTTATCGTCCGTAAGTCGACTTTACAAACAACCAATTTCTTCACAATTTTCATAAACATCATCATAGACAGCCAACACAGTACTTAGTATGTGGCCACTGCATTCTGGGACATCTGTAATCTAAAGTCTAAGTTATTGGAACTGGTGATTAATTGAACAATAAATTGTTTCTATTTAACATTTCTTCAACGTTATTGTAACATTCCGCATTATTATTGTTGCTGTTCTAAGTCGGTTTTGAACCGATTTATCAAATCATATTATCCTATTAGAGTCTGCCCTATTATGGCTAAACCAAATGGAGGGATATGATTTGAGCCCGAATGCATAATTATGTATGCAATGATGTTACTTCGTCTGTTCCCACGGTACTTCTAAACTACTTATCATTATTCGACAAATGAGAAATCTTTAGAAGCGTCTTGATTGCCCGCTTGTCACGTCACACTAAATTCAATATGAAGCCACTAGGGCACATAGTCATAAATCATTAACATTTTTTTAAAGTGCTGTGTCAAATAAAATTGCTTAACTAATAGGTACCCACATTTGAGCCTTTCAGAGTGTTTATACGTAGGTAGGTTTTAGTTTTCAATATATGTCGTTATAGTATCTATACATACCGATAAAATATGTAGTATTTTGAATATGTCGATATTTGTGATTCAATTATAATTTAATGTAGATGTAGATTATGACGTTACTGATAGTACATACTTTGTTGGGTAATAGTTCTCATAATACGGATGAACCGTTAATTAAAAACAACCGGTCCACAACAATGAGATACCAAGGTCTGCATCTGGCTTGGACTGGCGCCAGTTCCTCTGCATCTCAAATTTACATTCGGTAACAATAAGTATCTGCAAATATATTTAGTCTCTTCAACAACTTTTGTCCTTGGCAGTGACGACACTCCATTGGGGTCTGTTGTTTTCGTTGGGCGGTTAAATTGATTCGACACATGTTAAAAGTTGAACTTGTAGTTGTAAGCAAAAGTTAATTTCTGATGATTATTTTTAAAGACACTTGTCGTTATTGTGTAATTAGAAGCTCTTGATGTTATATTCCATGTACCTAGACACATTCTAAGTGTGAATGAAAAAAGTTCTTTAAAATTTTGGGCGTTTTATGCCCATTCTGCTTTCATAGCTGTAATTTGAAAAAGACGAACATTGAATTGGATGGAATAGCTCACGCACATCGTCTTCGTGATAAGTAAGACATAAGGAATTAAACTAATCAAAAAGACCACTATAATATTATGAATAATGTTAAGAGTTTCATACATAAACAGGCAGAAATAGATAATGCACTTTCTGAATTTAGAATAAAACCTTTTTGTACATCTAATCCATGTGCCGTATAAAGCCTCTTTACTCTATGCAAATCCACACTTACTAAGTTAAAGTAGAAATATGTCATTGACTTCATGGCCTTAATGAGAGGGTCATTAGACAGAACTTGTTTCCAAGTTTACGACACTTAATAGGTTATTGTTGATGATGGTGACAATGACAATGATGAAAATGATGATGATTGGAATCTAAATAGTTGCAATAAAGAACTTAAAATTAATGGAAACACAGACCATCTTTTTAATATTGACTTAAATAAAATATTAAACAATAAAAACAACTCATTTCATAAGGATGTAGTTTCGAACCGAGTAGAATCGAATGTGGTTTACTATAGGTATTACAATTTGCAATATTTTAAGAGTTGTAAAAAACATATTATCATCATTTCAAATTATAGTTTTTGTACACAAAGTATCAATCAAACGGAAATCCAGCTGTTTCGGAAATCCAGTTGATAGAGGTCTAGTAACATGAGATCGTATAAATGTTTTATTTGTTTTCCTTGGCAACCGCAAATCGGTCACGTTCAACAAAGCGTGGATCGATCACAGGATTTGTTTAGTCTCGGTTCTGTAAATCAAGTCAACGGTATTTGTGTCTGTCAAATTCCTCAACCGCGAGTTGTGGTTCTAGGAAACTGCATTATTAAATTCCTGTTATCTGTATTCCAAACAGTCCCAAAAATCATTTTTTGTAACTTTAAACCGCAAAAAAATTACTTGTGTAGTAATTTGTAGTAATCAGCTCCTTGCTGTACTGATTTTTTTTTGGATTGTCTAAACATAACTTAGGTTAAGGCTTTGCGGGGTTCCCATTCTCGCCTTAATTGATTTGAACCAAACCTGACATAATCCAACTTATCTTATTTAACTATAACAAGATCTTATCATCTTCCGGGAATTGATCGTCTCCCGTCGAGATTTGATCAAATTTCCATTTGCGTCATTTCCTTGCATCACTCCTCGCCAAATAATGCAAACACAAATTAATACAAATGCAGAATATACGAAATGTTGAAAGGTAGATCATATTTAATCTGTGGGTGATTTGCCGAAAATCAGATTCATTTGCGGTCCAATGAAAATAAAGAGGGTGTATTTTAAAATACTTTGCACTAAAATACTATAAAACGAATACCTTATGCCAACAGTAATCATGACAAATAATCATTTAGTGGAAAAACAATAACGTAGACCGCCTTAATATACCACTTATATTACCTTTATTGTTATTCTGCCCACAAAAACTTTTATATAACTTTTAGATACAAGATTCTGTATAATTCGCAAAAATCTACTTGCCGGCGTATGCCAGATGTCAGAATCATTTGCCTTTGCAATTGGACCTTTAATGACAGGAAATCATCAACTCCTTGTGTGGTCCAGTTTTCATGACCGACACATGACGCTGAATCACGACAAATTAAAGCTCACAGGTCATTTCCGACCTATGTGGATTATTATTACCTCTTAATAAAGTCCTTTAATTTGAACTGTGAATACAATTCCAATATTCTTATTAATACTACCTTGTAGGAGTTATAATAATGCATTGCGTTGATGAACTTTTTTTTTTGTGCCGGCCATTATGTGGAATCTTATACGAAATAGTATTTTCAATTCGGTCATTGTTATCTGAATCTAAGTTTTAATACCTCTCTTTAGATAGATCGCTTCAAATATGACTGTTTGCTGGATTTAACATCCTGCAATACAAGCTAACAACACGTAAGATAATGCGTTTGTCGGAATTCAGAGCCTTCCTGCAGTCTCTCTTTGCGCCAGATGGCAACCAACTAAGAAGACTTATTTGATTATTATATATTGGACACATTTCGAGGTTTCTTCTCGCCGATAGCATAAATTTTGTAACACTTATTTAGTTATCACTATTTACCCTTGTATCTTCGATCTTACCTGCGTATTGATAACATACGGACAAAGAAATCTTATTAACAATGTTCTACCGGCTATGTATGTATTCAAAATATTGAGAAGTAAAATGTACACCTTGTAATTTAAATCTCAATTAATTTGGGAGGTGCCTATACCTCTCACACTTGCATTTGTGATGAAACCTAATCCATATATCTGAAATAGGTACAATATTAATATTATTATGACCGGGTTCAGTAAACGTCCCTTCACGCCCAGTTGCCCATTCCACTATCTTATCGCCGGATAACGATAGGGCTTGACACCTTTGCCCATATCGTTACATAAATGAAAGGATTGACGTCATCACAATTAATAATCGCTAGCGTGATCCATCTGAGTTAACAAGAGACTCAAATCACCATAATGAAATCCATGATGCATCGACCATTTTCTTTATCAAGTATTTACATCCAAGTATTTGAGTCCATTTCTCATTAAAGGAGACATGTATAATAAAGATTTATCCAATGCTTCTACGTTCATGCGTAACACTTTCAACAGTGCCAATAGTCTTGATCATTTTGATACAAATAATGAGCTGAATAATTGTCAGTCATCTGAGCACCGCGACATTTGTTATGTATGAACACTTGGACGACATCCGTTGACGTTCAACTGTTTTCAGTCGGATCACAAAGAGCGAGTAACAAAGCCGGATTTCTTGAAGTGAATTTAAATTGAAAACTTTTACACCTGCGCAGACAATACGCCAATTAGTGGCAGCATTAACTCTATCCAGTGTAGCAAATTTAAATTATGAACATTTGTGTAATTTATGCGCAGAGCTGTCGCTGACATGGTTGCCTTGCGTGCTCGGATCTGCATAGGCATAGGAAGGGTAATAATGAACGTGCTCAAAATACCGTAACGCGTGTTGATCGCGGAGGGCTTTCGCGGTGCGAGGTCGAGTCCCCATAACATAGCAATAAGGTAACGGGAGAGGTGCGTGTTCAATGTTCAGTTCAGTCGCCACCCACCGGCGCGCAGCGCGAGGCGTGGTGTCGACGCCACGAGCCAGTGAAGTAGTCACCGCAGTGTCGGCGGTATGAAAACTCACGGCGGTTGACCGCCAGTCTGCGCCAAAACGCGCCGTGCGCCCCACGTTGGCGCCTCACCGCCCTCGTTCACAAACTCTGTGTCAAGTGTCTGTGCCCGCCTTTCGATGCTCTTCGCTCCGATCGCCGTGGAGGCGATGAAGTGTAAAGAGGAAAACTGCGAAGTCGGCGTGGTGCTGGAACACAACTCCCTGATCGTGCTCTCCGTCAACAAGACCATCGTCTGCCTCTGCGGACGGGACAAGCACAATCCCTTCGAGCGCGGGTAACTTAACCTATTGCCCGGGTTAGTCGGTGGTTACTTGCTTCTTTCAATAGCAAAGTAATCTTTTAAATATCACTTTACTGTCCTTGATTTTAGGCTAATGATGCAGTTAGTGTAATTACTAATCATATTAGCAGTCAATTGTTGATATAAGTCCTTTAGAAAGGAAGTTATTCAATTTGCAGAGCGATCATTTTATTCTTGTGCTATTAATGCCTTGAGAGTTGCACCGAGAAACCCGTTTGCTATCATTCGGTCGTGCAGCAAGGTTATCTTCTATCTGGTCAAGGTAAATTCCTTGTGAATGCCCATATACTGATCGTATGTCTCCTCGATTAAGTGTCATTTGCAATGTAGAAACTAAATACCTACAAATGACGTACAGAGCATTAATTTTGCGCTGTGCGGCTGGTTCAGGATATTAGTCGATAGTGACTGGTTAGTTTATCCAACATTCGATTCTATTTAAAACCTAACAATCGTTGGAGTGAGTCAGAGAATCGAAGAGCCGGACAATAATGTGGTGTTGAAGAATAGTAGGAACTGATCGTCAACCGTTAACCGACAAGGTCGGGGTCGGTCGTACAATGGCTTCCGAACTTATAAGGCCTGGGCAATTAAATCTTGTTTTATTCATGTATATAGTCTGGCTACATGAATATAATTAAAGTGTCGTATGTTTCGAATTTAGTATTTGGCACTTATCACTGTGATCAGAATTATCTTTTAAGTGTGTTACATTTTGATACATAATTGCTCGCCAGTTGGTTACCATAGTGATGGTTGTCTGTCCGCTTGGATGATCTGGGTTTGAATCCTGCACAATTTCTTTTGATGTTTGATACCAACACGACGTGACAACTCTGCTATATGTATCCTGTAGTTCAGGTGGTAGTGTCAGTGGCTACCGACTGAATGGACCCAGGATCATTTTTTGTAGCTGGAGCAGATAAATACGTAATACACCTAAATAAGTTTGTGGTCGATTGTCTATGTGTAGGGCACACCAACAAAAGTAATCCTACTGCGAGAGTATGACTTGACATTTATTTGTACCATTCTCATAATATAAACAATGAATAGGTAGTCCATTTTATTAAGGTGTCCGTGATTGTATCATTTACAATAAATAAAAAAACAAACAAAAAATGCGGATAACTACGCTGATTATGTATCGAACTGGCATAATTATAGGTGTTTTTTCATTTTATTGATATTCATGTTCTTATCACTGTTCAAATAAGGTCACTTGTAACAAGTTACGAATAAAGATCAATGAAACATAATTAAATAAGTGGTAGAAGACCGTGTTGTGTGGTACATTTATGACAGGTTCTTTAGTCAAAAACATTGCAACTCAAAACTGAAGAAACACCTCGGATCCCTCTCATGATTAAAAGAGTCATAGACTATTGTGCTATCGAAAAGAAGACGAACAAACTTAAAATAGCAATGGTTCTATGTCGGTACATTCTGTTGGGAAACATTTTGTTACATTTTTTCCACTACAAATCAAATCGAAAACGGGAAGAAAATGCACACCTGAGAGTTCTCCATAATGTTCTCAGAAGTATGTGTAAAGTCCCCCAATCTGCATTTGGATAGCATGGTGGACTATGGCCTGTACCACTCATATTGTAAGAGGAGACCCGTGCCTAGTTACCGTGCCTACTGGGACAGTAATGGATTGCGACGATGGTAGTTCTGTTAAGCTTACCCTTTTCGGATTCCGTAATCTTTTAAAATCAGTTAACAAGATAATAAAATTTTCACTAGCTTACAAAGATTATCTGCATACTTTTTCAGTACATCTTAAGCCTCCTCCAAGATAGTTACATCAAACGTTATGAGTGGATTTTGTTTGTGTGGCCACTACGTTTATATAACATCTCCAGGCGATGAATTCGTAAACATAAGTGTACTTTGTAAACCAAACCCCAGTGAGAAACGGTCCATCTATGAACCTGAGATAAGGCCATTATAACGGTTTCTGGTTGCGAAAAACTACTTTAATTTAATGTAATAAGGTTTATTATTCTGTAGAGGTTAACCGTCTGTTAAACACGGAGGTTGAAGTATGCCAGGATTGCCAGGTGCGTAATTATTTCTGATTTAAAAGAGAGAAAATGTATTGAATTGGTACGAAAAATATCTTTTAGGTTGGATTCGCCTTACTCTAAAGGTTAGGTATTTAAAAATAAATAAAATAACTCAACAGAATGAACCGAGATGTTTCATAATAAAATTAGCATGCCCAAAATTTTGTCTTGTGTGCGAATTACATGGCCAATGCTTATCACAGCTTATTTTTTTATGTAATTGAGGTGTTATAATCATTCAATTAATATGTGGTATATAGCACACCGGGCCAAATAAGACCTTCTGCGGACTTGCTTTGATATAAGCATCATAATTTTTATCACCATTAAATTTGATCTTTTCCCAGTTGGAAAATATAAAAGCTATCAGAAAAGAGAAAAAGCAATCCAAATTACACCACATATTAAGTTTAAAGTAGCTTAACGAGAAATGCCATCAACAGTTGAAAGAAAAATTGTTAGCGTCCAGAGCAATTGAACCAATGTAAACTATAATTCATATCGATCGCAATCAATGTCGTCTATAGTGAGTTGATTATGAGTGCACTTATGTCGTTCATATTAGAAATATACCCTATTGACTCTCATCAAGTCTGACGTCAATGCTACGGTCAGACTTGATCGCCAGAATAATAAATTCATCAACTACACACTTTTTATGGAGCTATTATTGAATTTTTTATTTGACCTTACTGGATTATTCATTTCAAATATCAATTTAAACAACATCATTCAGTTAAGCAATAATAAATTGTGGAAAATATTTGTTTGAAAAGTTTCAGTGATCGAAGTCAAATGGATAACCTTTGTTGACGCAAATGGAAGTCAAATCTTCCAGTTGCTATGTGCACGATTAAAAAACATCACGCACGATAAATATGAGTATTTCATCATGGACGTTTTATACTCATTAATTTTGTAGTAGCGATACGCAGGGCGAAAAAATCACTAGCTTTCTTTTCGGTAGCTCAATATTTGAGTTTGATAATGAACTAAGCGGCAAAAAGAAATTGGACTCATTGATGTGGAAAACTTTTGGGCTCAATATTCAAACTCACATTATTGAAATTAAGATCCGCTTTGGTAACAACCGCATGTTGATCTTTAAAACGGACCGTATCTATTTTGCAAAGATAAAAAGGCTAAGTATATATTTCTTTTAATGTTGTATTTAAATGAATACAAACTGGCATATTTAGTATCTGCCTTGGTAACAATCGCAAGTTGATATTTAAGATGAACTCGATATTCAACCAAGGTTCCTTTATCGGCCAATAGCGTGGTCGAGTCTGGCACGCTTGTATATTAATTGAATCGTTTACTTTACGCTTTCAATGTTTGAGATAAAGACATCTGCGTATATTATGAACATTTCATTACACACACGCGATTCAAATTTGAATTTATTTGCACTTTTAACTGAATTTTGAGCTCACAAACTTTCTCGTTAGGAATTATTATTATCTTTAGCACAGTAAAAATCTCGCTTCCCATCTTTATCCTCCAGACGGTTCTCAAGGGTAACAACTTATAATGGCTCACTACCTGTGTTTTTTATCCCATATTTGAGTCAAAGGCCCAAAGGCTCCGCTGTGTTAGAGCGAACTAAGGGCGTTGCACCTTCCCGCTCTCCCTTGCCCTGCAGCCCTACTTTGTCTTTACAAGTTGAAAGCGTGGAATACGCACCTCCTTTACAACAAACGCGGGCGTGTGTTTGACTGAAAGAGATGCAATGTCACAATGCGTTTCGTCTGCTTCGTCCATAGACACAGATGTGCGTGAACTTACTGTACCTACTATAAACTGTTATGCATTTATACACAGTACACACTGGACTTTGAACTCGACTAATGGTGAAATGCAGGACATCACCCTCGTATTTATCATCTACAAAATCAATAATGGGTTCATGGATTGACGAAACGAAATATCTTAAAGCTTTAGATTAGGTTATCAGCTGAAATGGGGGCGTGTTCTCTGTTTACTTACGTTGTTATTGAAGTGATTACCGATATAAGCAGAGATTCTGAGAATAGCTTGTCTACTTGTTGCTTTTGGTCGATGTGTTCTGAATTTGTTGATTTGTTACGTGTTTCTATAAGATTATGTTTTCTGGTAAGAGCTCCACCGTATTATCTTTGACGCAAGAATATCTGAATTTAAATATCACTCACAGCCGTCACAGCAAAACCCAAATCGATTGGATCACGTTATAAAGACTTTAAACGTATGCGAATTAATTTTATGGCTTCGGCAAGCGGGACTAACCGAGTAACCAACGGTCGGATGCGTCATTACCATTACGATATGAGAGCGACCGACGAAATCGCCACCGTTCGTAGTTTTTCGCGGAAAACGGCCACATCGTCAAACCCTCCCCCCTCTTCCCTGCAACCGCGCTGGCGCCGCGTCAGACGCGAGGATATAAAAGCCATGCGCGCCCCTCCACTTCAACTCAGACGCATGGAGTACTCCGTAGAGGTCGTTTGGCACGAGCGAGCGCTTTGCTAGGCACCTGCCGGCCACTTACGATAACATTCTAGTCACCGCGCAGCTGAAGCTCGCGTAACGCTAACGCGGTCTACCGCGCGTTCCTACGAGCAGTGATATGTGCAATAGCTCTACTTACAAATTGTAAATAATTGTGATAATTTATTTAAATTAGTTATTAGTTACGCGCGTCGTCTAGACCGTGACACGGCTGTGAGTGAAAACTGTGAAATTGAAATGTTGTGACTGTCCGACTGGAACGTATTACCTGTGATCCAGCCCAGTGTGTTCAGTTATTCTTGCGTTGAAGGACCATTTTCCACTATGGTTGGAAACAACAATACTATGATGGCGATTCGCATCGTCCACAGCAAGCTGCGTAAGCGAGAGGAGCATTCTGCTTCGGTGCACCCAGCCGAAGCGGTACTCCAGGCTTCGCCGCAACTACCGCCTGAGCCTGTTGCCTTCCGTCAGCAGCCCTTGTGGCAGTTCCCGCCGCCGCTGCCTCCGCCTTACGTCTATCCTCACGATCAGGTTAGTTACCAAAACATTACGTACGATAACATTACATGACACGCTCATTAACATCTCGCGAGAATGGAACCAATCGCAATATTTATACTTGACCCAAATGCTATTTCAACGCAACACGCTAGCAGCATCATTTTGTCGTTAAGTTACCATCTGCTACTGTGGCTCAGGCAAACAATATGGAAAGTTGGCGTTGGTATTAAGATTCAAAAGAAATCGTGACTGGTGCGACCCACGTCCCCGCCACGCGAGAGAGAGTTGGTTTAAACGGCATGGCCACGATATCTAAGTGCGAAATAATAATTTAAATGTCGGGACACGCTCACGGAGTAGAAAGCTGCACAAGGCGAGCATGTTGTAACCGTTCGACCTTCTTTCTTTGTGGCAATGCCAGTCTGCAACAAAAGACGCTAATGCAAGCTGTACTGTACGCTTAAATTTACAGCCTCTGAAATAGTTTAACCTCGTTAACACGGTCTGCTAACTTGAATCCCGAGACCTACATACTGAACCGTTTCGTCGTTACGTTATGTTTGCAATAAACGTTCAGCCATATTGAGACGGCACCAGGAAACGAAGAATGCTAATGTGCCTTTGAATAGTGTATTCAAGGCTCGCTTCATACTTACATGGCCTCTAAGTTTACTTCGTGTTTCCTAGATATCTCCAATGAAAAAACTAGTTGGTTATACTGCCATACGTGGCTCGATCGTAATCAAAACATTGGGAATAATATAAAAAGTTCTGGCATCAAGGTGTTCTGAAACGGCTTTAACTTACGTCTATACGGTTGGCAACCGTTTCTAAATATAGCTCGGTTGCAGTTTAACTGGAAATCGTTTCAACACCGGGGCAAATGCACCTAATGCATCGGGGACGGTAACGGAACCACTAAATCGGGCACCGATCTTCGGGGTCAACAAACTTATTCCAGACGCAGTCAAAGAACCGGTTGTAATATCTTTTCTCTTCTTTCTAGGACAACTTGATGCAGCCGATTGGCAACGAACGTGCGAGTTTTCGCAGTCTTCGCAAGAACATCGGAGGTCGTTGGAAACGACTGGTGAAGAAGAAGCCCGAACAGGAAGTGTATACGATCCCGCCCGAGCTAAAGCCGCAGCTTAAGCAAATCTACGTGTATTAACCGCCTTTGCAATACGTATTCTAGCAGCTCAGAAGCAGGACTCTTCGATGCTGGTCAGGCCATTGACCTCAACCAACAACTCCCTGGTTGTAATCATAATCATATCTTTACTCGAATATCAAAATTTAAAAATAATTTAAACGTTTCTAACGTCTGCACGGGCGTCTAGCCCTTTTCTTACATATCGTTTCGACCAATTAATTTTAATGACCAATATTCTATTGTAAATCTTCTTTCATTCGCCCTTCATTGTGATGTCAAGCCTAGATATGTATTATTAAGTATTAGAACACTTATGTTTGTGTTGTTTCGTTGCCGATATCTGAATGTTGAAAGCATGAGTGATAGTCAAATGAATTTAGTTTAATTTTAATTTAACGTTATGAATGGATTTAGGAAATGCGGTCGCGCATAATAGTGACGAAAATCCAATAATTATGATAGAGGAACGAGATGCCTTGATAACTGTAATATTGACTAGGGCATTTGTAGCTGATTAACTTATTCTAGACATGATCGTATCGTTAGGCGAACTTCGATCAAATAGTTTCGTGAAGCCTATTAATATACGTGTACTACTGTGTGGATATTAAGAACACCTTGTTTGATGCAGTATATTATATCATCGTTTTGTGTTGTGAGTGAGACTGATACATGGTACAATTTTAACGTAATGTGACCAACAAATGAAATATTTTCTGATATTGTCATTTAATTTAATCCTCCACCGTCCATCTTTACTCGTGGACTTGCATTTGTCGGAATTACGCACTTTTACATGGACGCAATGGACTGTATTAACTGTATTTTTCAAATGTCGAGTCATATCAAATGTAGTTAGTTATCTTTGTAAACGTTGCGTTGAAACTAAACACGCTAGTGTAATTTTCAGATTTTCGCCCGGGCTTTCCTGCTGTGATATTTATGAAAATATAAGTGAAAAAAATAAATTGTTTTTCAATGGAACTTTCGTTTTTGTGCAACCTCGTCAATTACTCAGGAAAGACCGACGGTCGAGAATTTCGATAGCTCATATTGAGCTTGATATTTTGAGGATTAAGTTTGTAGCTAATAGGTACAATAAATTCAGCCATTATTATATATTTTCGTTAACTGTATCCAGCATACCATACTGTTACAAAGGTATATTTTAACAGCGTGCAAAGTTACTTTTGTTTAAACTATAATCTGTCATTGACATTGAAAAATAAATTCCATCGTGATAATTTATGTATTTTCTTTCCTCTAAAAACTATATTGGTTTGCAACATCTGAACCGAATCATTGGTACTACCTACCTAATATAAGTACAATTACCTAATACAACGAAACCTCTCTCATGTGTCTTGAAATACAATAATAGAGAGATAGACCTACCCATTATTGAGGAAATTACATAATTATTTAATACTTATAACATTTGGTGGGATTCAAAAAACACATTGCAAAACCGTAGATATCCTACCTACATAAGTAGGTAAGTACTTACAACCATGAATGATGAAATGTTAGGTACCTACAGTACTGCATTAGGTACGTTACTGCATTACCTTAAGTTCATCACCTTAGATCATTGCCTTAGGTCATGTTTGATATCAAAACAATTATTACTATATTATGTTTTTGTGGTAGGTATAATCAATTCCGTTTTCCGTTTGATTATTTATAACCACATATTATTGAACATATAATAATTATGGTGTCACACGCCATCTAGTGTTAACGTCAAATATTTTGATAGAAGCGCCATCTGTATTAAAAGGCACGAAACATTAATTGTCCTGCAGAGCCATCTATCGAGTAAAGTGTGAATGAATTTTATGTGCCATCTATGAAAACATTTTAGAACTAAATTGTAAATATTCATTATAAGATATCATTATAGTTTTCAGTTTATTTACAAGATGTCAGTATTTTACATGCATGTTACGTTATATTTTTTGTTTTTAGTAAGTAGTAAAGTAAAAAATAATTTACCAGTACTATAATTATTATGTACGTGTACAAAAATATAAATCTAAATAAAAGAAAGTTGTTTCATTTTGTTTTTAGCATAAGCAAACAACATCAAGTTGTAAGTGAAGATCGGTTATGGCATTTTTGGCGGGAACATTTGTCTTTATATTTTAATGACTTTCGTCACTAATAGTATCATCTCTTCTCATTGGCCCTAAACCACGGATATCTTGCCATGTTTCAAACGGTCGGAGGCCTATGACTTTAATCCGATGTAGGTACTTACCTACATTTATTTTGTCAATTACATGTCATGACTAAGGTCCGTTTAGTGTTGTGTTGTGTCCGTGAAGTATAATATACTAACTCCGTAAGCAACACTTCACTAGTAAGTACTTCACTAATAGTATAAATATACTATACAGAGTATAATTATACTTTTGGAAAATACGACTTTATTTCGATGACCCCGTAGCCTCTTGTCACAGAAAAATATAGGTATTGTGGCCTTGTCCTAGACTTCTGGGTTTTGATTTCTAGGACATATTTTAAACGAATAGCCACCAAAGACTCCGTGGTGTTTAATGCCGCTCGTGGAAGGTCCATAATACAACAGGCATCATTTCCTTATTGCCGTCCCAGGAGGAAACCAAAAACCAACATGTATGTAGTAATTTCCGAAACAAAATGAACTCGCAGAATTATTTTTTTATAGTTTTTAAATTAAAAAAAATAGAAATGTGGTGTCGTGGGACACCAGGTAGGAACGAAGTTCCTTCGGCTAATGAAGGCAACGGCGAACGAAAAGAAAGAGGGATAAAAAAATAAAAATTAAATGTGGCACTCGGTGACTGCCGCGGTTGGCTATTGCCTAGCATTTTTGATCAACCTATGCAATTATAAAAATTAGATGAATAAATCTTGGATTGCCGCCATCTTGGATTTCTATTTTGACAGCACCATCGACTTCAACACCCTCGAAAACCATGAAAACGATACCCATGACGAAAAGTTGATAATTTCGCGCAGCCGCCATCTTGGATTTCTATTTTGACAGCACTATCGGCTTCACCACCCTCGAAAACCATGAAAACGATACCCATGACGAAAAGTTGATAATTTCGCGCAGCCGCCATCTTGGATTTCTATTTTGACAGCACTATCGGCTTCACCACCCTCGAAAACCATGAAAACGATGCCCATGACGAAAAGTTGATAATTTCGCGCAGCCGCCATCTTGGATTTCTATTTTGACAGCACCATCGACTTCAACACCCTCGAAAACCATGAAAACGATACCCATGACGAAAAGTTGATAATTTCGCGCAGCCGCCATCTTGGATTTCTATTTTGACAGCACTATCGGCTTCACCACCCTCGAAAACCATGAAAACGATACCTATGACGAAAAGTTGATAATTTCGCGCAGCCGCCATCTTGGATTTCTATTTTGACAGCACTATCGGCTTCACCACCCTCGAAAACCATGATTAAACGATGCCCATGACGAAAAGTTGATAATTTCGCGCAGCCGCCATCTTGGATTTCTATTTTGACAGCACTATCGGCTTCAACACCCTCGAAAACCATGAAAACGATACCCATGACGAAAAGTTGTTAATTTCGCGCAGCCGCCATCTTGGATTTCTATTTTGACAGCACTATCGGCTTCACCACCCTCGAAAACCATGAAAACGATACCCATGACGAAAAGTTGATAATTTCGCGCAGCCGCCATCTTGGATTTCTATTTTGACAGCACTATCGGCTTCACCACCCTCGAAAACCATGAAAACGATACCCATGACGAAAAGTTGATAATTTCGCGCAGCCGCCATCTTGGATTTCTATTTTGACAGCACTATCGGCTTCACCACCCTCGAAAACCATGAAAACGATACCCATGACGAAAAGTTGATAATTTCGCGCAGCCGCCATCTTGGATATCTATTTTGACGGAATTATCGGCTTTAGTACCCTCGAAAACCATGAAAAATTATTTATTTATTTATTTTATTTATTTCATTATTTCGTTACGGAATTTCTGGATTCGGTCCCCACGCTCAAGGCCCGCGTTAAAAGATATGCAATAGCTTAAAAAAAAAGGTATTATACACTACACAGAGTACTTTATAATATACGGATACACTACTCGCTTGTGTATGCGACTGTCGCGCATGCGCACGTCTCATTCAACGCTTTTATTCCACGCATTTTTTTTCTTACGGTTTTAATATCACATATTTTTCAGTTCGGTCGCCGTAGCAAAACCTATCCCCTCCAAGCCTGCCGTAAGGAACTTCGTTCCAATATAGTTTTTAATAACAGTTTTTAATTTAAATAAATCAATAAAATATTTACATAATTTTTTGATGGCTTTAATTAATCACTCATTCAATCATTCATCATTTCATTAATCCATCCAATCAATCATTCCCATTCATTTCATTCTCCATTCATTTCATTCGCTTCATTCACTTCATAATATTTTTCTTTCTGTCTTTCCCTCATGGATATCCTTAAAAATGCGAAAGTATAGTACGGTCGGCGGTTCTTGGCCGCCCTGAACTTTGTTCGGATCGCTGCGCAGAAGTCAATTTTAGGGTCGAAATGGTGGCAAGACGCGCGGGGTGTCACTTTGAGCATTGTTTGTTTCAGTCACACGCTCAGTATTCGTGTCGCTATCTCTCTCTAAAGTACAATATATGCGCACTATATCCGAAAGCCTAACTTCAGAGCGGCCTAGAACCGTCGGCAGTACTATACCTCTGTATGTCTGTCTGTATGTCTGCTACCTTAACCAATATGGTCGTCAATTATGTACGTCATTGTGCACAGATGTCAACAACACTAACCTGCAAACCAAGCAGGCCTAACGTCTTGATTGACAGGTCTACTTAGCGTAATAATGTAACTCTAATGGCCCTTGAGATACAACAGGCCTTATTTATGTACGAGTAACAACCAACCACGCCAGAGACTGCCTGAAATGCAGAGTTAATGGACGCGGATGTAACCCACAACCCAATTAGCTAACAACCGACAAACGTTAGTGTTTTAATCATCATTAATTGCTTAAAAGCCAAGTTGTCTCTCGAAAAGGGTTCCAATCCAGCATTCATGTCTAGTTCACAAAAATTTTGTGTGTATGAGAATTGAAGCAGTGATAGCCGAGTGGTTAAACGTTGGACTCCTGAACCGGGGGGCCCGGGTTCAAAGTCAAACCCCAGCACGCAATTCTAAGTATCAAAAATGATGTGCGAATCACTATTCTATATCACTTGCTTCGGTGAAGGAAAACATCGTGAGGAAACCTGCACACCTGAGAGTTCTCCATAAAGTTCTCCCAGTGTGCCAGCGTGGTGGACTACGGACTGTACCTCACATTGTGGGAGGAGACCCGTGCCCAGCAGTGGGACAGTTATGGGTTGCAATGATGATGATGAAGAGAATTTTATAAGAATTTTATATTTAATCCCCTGTTCCGGTGAGGGAAAACATCAATATTCTTAAATGTTTGTGTGTGAAGTCTACCAATCCGTACTTAGTCAGTTTGGTCGAATACGGCCTGTACCCCTAAAATTGTGAGAGGAGACCCGTCCGCAACCTGGGACAGTTATGGGCGATGATAATGATGACCGGTAGTAGTGTTGACCCTTTATGTAACGGGTAAACTTTTGACCTCAGGACGTGGCGGTTACTGAAGTCACATTTATGTATGTTCATGCTGCTTGCAATACAGTTGATATTAACAGAAGAACAGAATCGTAACTTGTGTTTGAGCGCCTGATGACTTTGTAATGTTTTATTCATCGTAGCCGTGTCATTCGGTTAGTAACACGGCGTCACGAGATAATATTTTATTCTCCCTACTTTTTTTGTCGTCAACGCGTCGGTTATGGCCTCGGTGCACTCGGTGTTGTTCACCATCAGATGATGTGTACGTTTATCAGCTATTTGTACAGAATTGTTTAGCCTGAGTTACAACCGAGAAGACGTAATATTAATCCTCTGTCGCTATTTACCTTGCGTATAATAGTACTGAATAATATCACTAGTTATATACAGACGTCATCAGGCAGTAATCTTGCAAAGGGTTGCGGTAGCGGGGTCGCGACATGCGGGCTGTTGAATCAAACTGGCTGATGTAATAGATGCTTTTGTGTTTTATTTACCAGTCTTTGTAATCTAATGAGTCGTTTTACTAAGTCAGCTTGATTGCAGCTTAGTTCGCCGACAGTCATAATAGTTTTAGGTACTTTTAGTTTTAGGTATATAACGCGATGACGAATAAAGATAACAACAAGTTTCACGGTAATGTTGTAATTAAAATTACATATTCTCGATTATGTTAGACGCTGGTTCCCGCATTTTCGTTTTCTATTTTATGAACGCGTCCGTCACCCATATACTTACTACAGCGTCTGCCTTTTCACACGGTTTTCTTACATACCTTTGATAATTTCTGCTCCTCCGTTTTGAGACTTTGAAGCCTTTACGTCTTTAAATCATTAACACGCGTGAAAATAAATTCGTGCGCGGGTTACGTTTAACAATTATGGAGTGAGGTTACTAAGGGACAGGTTTCCCGTAGCGAAGCGAGGGTGGGTTTACTAGTACTCGAATAAATATAGTATGAAAAATTGAAATGTGCTGAGACACATAGTAGAAGTGAAACTTCAACGGAAAATGTATGTATCCATAAAACATATGTAACTTCCTGTTATAATTGGCACAAGCCTGCAGGCTACAACCAATTTTAAAAATAGGTGAATCAACATAACCTGTTAGCACTTAGCAAATGATAAATAACTACACGAACATCGACCTCGTAAAATTGCCACAAAGTAATCAATTTACTGACAAACGTGTTATTCTGTTAATGCGTTTGTAGTCTCTGATTGTCACTATGTTCCAATTTGCGTGTTTTGTTAATGGATTAGAACAATTTGTCACAGAATTGAGGGCACCCTTCTAAATTCAGTGGCTACACCGTTAGCTGATCAATACGGTGACATACAACCGGTTAAAGGTGACAACTGTTATTATACAAGAACCTAACAATAAACAACAAATCTGTCAATTTAAGTTCAAAATGTTCAAATATACAACATAGATAATATAGTATATGCAACGAAATACTAAACGTATTTGTGATGGCTTGATGAATGATCTTTTACATAAACATTAGTTTATTTTTAAAGACCTAAAAAGGACCTAAGTAGTTTGTACCTAAGGAGACAACCACAATTTTACCCCTTTAGGGGTAGAACATGACAAAATCCGTTCTTAACTATCGATGTAACGTGTTCGATGTCATGAACTTCGATGTAATGGAATTCGATGTGGCGTATGGAACCCTTAAAACCATAAACTACGTTCCTGTCAAATGTCATCTATAAAGGTCAAACGGTTTTCGATATTTCATGATGAGTAGGTATACCCATCGCTTTTATATGTGATACATAATTTTGCACAATGACTCCACATTCGTGACCTAAAACCTTTCTTCCTGCGCCCGAACAACGGCATCAGGAACTGTTCCTCGTTAGAGGAAGCTCCGCTTTGTGCGGTTTGCGCTCATCTGCGCTCGCTGCGCTGAAGCCCTAGCGGATGAAAGCCGTAGGGAAAATGAGCAACGTTGGAGTAGGATTTATTCTTTTCTATTTTATATAATGTAAGTTTACCATTTATACATACATATGTATTTGGATTAGGTAATAAAAGAAATCCAAATGTGTGCAATACACACGTGGTAGAAGTGAAAACTTGAAAAAACGAATACTGTCAGTCCAAATATTTATGTTTTGCTTTGCTTACGTAAGCCGCCATTTTGCCGTAAAAGGTATTGCTCTAGAACCCCGACCTTGGAGCACGCAAGCGGATAATGCTTCCTATGTCATTTTCTCCCACATTAAAATATGTCTGTCTCTTTTTACTATCGCTTTTTCAAGTGATTTCCGTTTCATCGAATTTCAAATGACAACGATGCTAAAGAAAGTATACTCAGTAGTGGCCATTCATGGGAAAAAGCTATTACTCAATAACGATCGAATCCAATCGTACAGTAGGTATTCTCTTTTTTTTACGATGCTAAGTTAATCCTTGACAACAATCCCACCTGATGTTAAGTGGCGATGATGTCCAAAGATGGTAAGCATACTAATCACTCTACTCTTTAATACTCCCACATCAAAAGCAGGAGGGAATGGCGACGCTGGCAAGCTTTCAATCCTTTGCGGCGCATTACGAACGACGCGACGAGGCAAACCGCGTCGTTGTTTTAGTGACATTGTCAATGTGTCTAAATTGAAAACTACATTTTACTAACATACGGTCACGATCCCCCAGTTTGGTGTACGTCACGCCAATCCCCCGTGTTGCGACAGACACTAGAGGGCGCCGCTAGACAGAGGGACCTGCACGCCCTTGTGCCAACTACCTTACTTGTAGCAACTCCACACGTTTTACGTTTAGATGGGATTCTTAAATTGTCTTTTTTTATTTGTGAACCGATTGAAATGAAACATACACTGCCCCGAGCTTACAACATCAATGAAAACCACATTCAAATCGGTCTAGCTGTTACTGAGATTGGCAGGAACAAACAGACAAAAACAATTGTTACGTACTATTGCATTGATAAATTTAATCGTGTAGGGTATTTTTTTTTAAATGTGTATGATATGATAATTATACATATAATATATGTATGTTAAAACATTAGTTGGTTAGTTTGTTAGTAAGTGAGAGGGCTGGAACAGGGACTGTTAGTGGTAGTTAGTCATGTTAGTTGTTGTTAGTAATAGTCCAGTAAGTAATTGTTAATTCGGTCACAGATGCGTTGCTACCCTTTAGGTCTGAGATGGTTGCCTCTAAACTGAGATGGTTTCCTCTAAGAAGTTATAACCGACTCCACACCTTTCTGACCGGAACACAATTGCTGTTAAAAAAACTATTACACGGTAGAAATGGTACTACCCCGGGCGAACTCTAGGCTCTACTACCTATTAAATACCTTCACCAAAGCTAATGGTATGCCTTACATTTCCAACTGATTGAATTGGTTTGATAAAATGGTTCTTTACATCAAAAATTGTCCCAAATTCCATGGCCATTTCTCCATTATTTGAGGTCGTACCTTGCTTGACATGATGAGTATTGAAATGTCTCGTTTCTCGTAAACTTACAGTAAACCTACTCTTCCTCACCCCTTTACGATGTTTATATGTAGTAACAGTTGCACTTAGCAGGTTTCCGACCGTACCTGCCTCTAGCGAGAAAATTGGATGCTTTCGTTACTGCTAAAGTTTTAAGACTTCTATTGTAATAAGCATAAAACGTGACTTACAATTGATACAGCTGCGTTAATGACTTGGATATTCTCGCAATAATGTTTGCAATATCATCTTCTCCTTTATTATAAGCTTTTATTTTAGGTACTTGAGAGACCTTAAGTATATCAAAATACCCTTAGTAATGTTTGTATGTGTGTTTTAGGTTGTGTCTTGCAATAAACTTATCAGATTGAACTGAGTTTGCAATACTTTAATTCATTAAGTTAAGTATGTATTTGGAATTAAATAACACTCATTTATACACAGACATATACACATGTATAAAAAATTACACGGTCAACGTTAGTGGGTATTAAAGTGGGTGGTGAGCCCAGTTGCGTCCGGCAGGAGGAACTATCTGCCATCGTTCGTTGTGTAGCAGAGTGCCCCTCTAGCAGAGGAGGTTGGTTTGGAAACATAGTTGAATGAAGAGCCTTTTACTCCAAGGTTTGGACTTATAGCTGAATGGAGACGCTTACTTTAACTTAAAGTTAGTCAAGCCTTACTTTTTGCCAAAGATGTGCGTTGGGGCTTGGCTCTGAATGAGATCTGATATTTTTTAATAGTGAAAGCGTTGTGAGCTTTTAGTTGTAGACTATTTAACATGAAATGTGTTTGGTGGGACATTAACTTCCATGTACAGACATCGATCAGAAAAAAATGTATACCTACATGAAAATAGCAATTTATTTAAATGACCAACATACAATTTAAAATAAATTATCCCAAAAACAGAGCTTCTCATTTGTAATACAGTGCATTAAATGTTAATTTAATTTCCGAACGAACGCAATGTGGGCGTAATCAGAATTGTGTTTTGAATTTTCACTAAATGACTTGTAGCACAACGGAAGCGTAAATTTTATTCAGAGGAGTGTTGGTAATAAGGAATTTACTGGTACTGTACGGTAGCTATAAATATACCTAGGCTAGTAATTGTTAGTAAGAGTCTTTTGAATCTCACACCTTTCTTACTATAAAATAAAATATCTGCTCCGGCCGGGAATCGAACCCGGGACCCCTTGCTTACCCTTACTGTTTGCGATATTGAATTCGAGCGATAATTTGCTTTATCACATGTTCGTAACTCGTTTGCGATCAGACGGGTCAGTTGTGATGCCATACAGGTGCCGAAATTATATGAATAAATCTGCATTCGCGTTAAGTCCACCGTGTGATTACCGCAGTTAGGTATTTCTAATTCGATTCAGTTCGACTAAACCATTTCAGTTCAAATACTGAGAGCTAATTTATTAGAAATGGAAGTAACATCGGAATAAGTAGGTATTATTTTATTTTAAAACTAACTGTGCTCGAGACCTCTTTCGCGTGGATTCTTGATACTATCGTTTGATAATAGCATTGTTTAAAGGACAGTGCTCATTGAAGTATGGGCTATGGGGTATGGGCTATGGGCTAGAATGGCATTAGAACCAGTTTTCCGAACATCTTTTGTAATAACGTACGTAACGAAGTCATGTTAGTTTAATTACCAACTCATGTTTGTTGCCCGTGTGCCATACTTATTTGCGAAACGATTGCTCAAGTAAGTATAAAAGTCCCTTAGAACTAAGTATTGTTATTATGTACAATGATTGTAATTGGAACAAGTCTCCAGGCTAAAATAAAGGCCGTTGTAGCGCTGTCTTCTTACGTTGCTGTAGAATATTAAACTAAGATGTACTGGATGTGATAGACCTATCACATCCAGTGCGTCTTAGTTTAAAAATAATGCCTTTTGATAAACCTCTAGCTACAAACTTAAAGATAGAAAAGATTTCAACCGAACAATTATTGTACAATTTCCTAAAACAATTCAAGTACCTGTACTTGACCGAACTTGTACTAACCGAACAATTATTGTACAATTTCCTAAAACAATTCAAGTACCTGTACTTGAATTTGAACATTTGAACATTTGAATTGAACAATTTCCTAAAACAATTCAAGTACCTGTACTTGAATTGTTTTAGGAAATTGTACAATAATTGTTCGGTTGAAATCTTTTCTGTCTTTAAGTTTGTAGATAGAGGTTTATCAAAAGGCATTATTTTACTAAAAATTATGGTTAAGTATCTGTATCTTATCATTATTTTTAGTTTAGTTTAACCATCATTTGTATTTTACCAATCCCAAAGTAATAACTTCATCATGTCCGTTTCATTTAAAGCCGTTTTTCTTGGATGCAATTAGCACTGTAGTGATAAAAGTTAGTCGGAAGGTGTATTTTATGATCGCCACTCCACCACTGAAGCCTGCTGATCTCATTAAAACCGGACAAGGAACGTCGAAAACCGATCCAAGTGGCGTGAGTCTGTGAAGAAGCTCTGTGGTGTTCATGACTCTCACAACAGAGCAGAAAGTCGATGAAAGAGACATATTAATTTCAATCATTTCTTATATTCAGATATTGCTTGGTTAGTGATAGGTACAACGTTTGTCGTAACGACGTTGCAGATTGTTGCAAAGTTATAAATAACGCCACACACTCATAGTGTCACATTAGGATTCCTGTGTCTTGGGTACCATGAACAACATTAAGCAAAGCTTTAGCAAAGTTGGCTAATACTAACAATAACAAGTCATTTCTAGTAATTTATCATCTTTGGCTTAGTATGCGTGGCCAACAATCGCCGTTTAAATGAACAAGGGTCTTCATTGGGCTCCTTGGTTCAAATTAAATAGGTTTAGTGAGGACATCGGGGTGTGTACGAGATTGCGAAAGTTTCAAGAAAATGTCCCGTCGTTGCCTAACTTGTTCGAATATTATAGTTGGAGGATAGAGGAATATTCTTTTCGGACAATGTGAAATTCGTTAAATAGCTACTGCAGCCTATTGACCCATATTATCTAAAGTACGCAATACAATACAGGACTACATAGGAGTCTCGACCTATCGACCAATAGAAATACAAAAGATCTATTCTACATAAAGCTACAAATTCATTTTTTCACCACCCCGATAGACTAACAAGCGTCATTTTTAACCCCAACGCTTTTGTGTGTTGTCGACAACCCCAATGCTGTTGAATAGCAAATGTTTTTGAAACATTTTAAAGCTTTCAAATATTGACTGGCATTGCCGCCATCGTTGAAAATACAATTATACCAACGTAAGTATAATATACAAGTTTTTTTAATTATCATTAATAAAATGTCCTTATTCAATTAAAACCCATACAAATTACCCAAATTACCTTGCATTTAAAGCGAAAGAAATACCTACTGCATAAGAATATTAAATTATCATTACATAAACTAGAATCATTTAAAAACAGCCAAAAGATACGTTGCCTCGAATATATTACCAAAACGAGCTGTATTTTACCTTACCTATGTTGTTTTAAAATTCAACACATTCGTAAGTTATTATTATAGAATATGTTTGCAATATCTCAAATTTGTTCTATCAAAGCTTGTGAAATTTAAAACCGTGCAGGATAGCTTTCAGCGGTCTTGTCATAAAATATTGTCTGCAAAACTATTTCCAGAAGATTCTAAGAGAGGAAAGCGTGAAAGAATATCACGAGAATTTTCCGGAAAATCAGTAATATGATTTGGGATTCTTATAGAATAGCAAACGGAACAAGACAGGTAACAAATAAAACAACGGCCGGTGTGTCTGTTATCAATTCAAGTTATAATAATGAAATAACAGAGATCACAAAAGTTATATCATGAACCAATTTAACCTAACGAGTAATTATGGAGACATTGCGTCTAGCAGGCATTGGTAATTTAACCTTGAAGTTATTCGGAGTTAAATTGGATGTTACAAAGTCTAGCGACCTTTGAAAAGAGCCCGGGCGCCGTGGCCTCGCCCGCCGTCCACCATGGTGTACCACGACCAGGGAGGCCAGCTTGGACCAAAATGGATGGAGCCCATTACACGCCAAGCCCCTCATACCACCTTTCCTTAAATATAGTAGTATAATTATCACTACAGTCTATTAGTATTCAGTCATGACGTGACTGAATTTGAACACCCTGGTACATCTGTAAACACAATCAACAATCTTAAACTTATTTAAGAAAAGTATTTTATGTTCCGGAATTGGAACAGTTCGTTCGCAGATCGGCATCCATTTTATTCAACGCTCTCGTTCACGGTCTCCGAGGGACGCAAAGTGCAGCACTAAATTTTATGGACCACTCGCTTTTGTTTTGTTTAGTACTACAATACAACTCGATATTGTCAGTGAACGGAATTGAACACGCTTTTATGATTCCTTATCTTAATTTTTTATTATTTACCACCCACATTGTGAGAGGAGATCCTAGCCCAGCGGGGACAGCTATAGGTTGCAATGATAACGATGAAAATTGTCATGTAATTTAGGTTAGGTTATATTTTCATTTCATTTAAGTTAGGTTAATTTATTTATCTATTTATTTTCCTTCACTTTCTATGCCCTTTCGATAGATGAAAATTTTTAATTTGCAAAATATAGCTTGCTATATTTGAATAGTATAGCTGAATAAATATCTCCCTTCTAAGTCGACCGTAAAATGTTTTACATCTTTTGGTTTTAATATTGGAAAGTCAAGTAACAAGCTCATTTCATTCCAGCCCGGTAACGTGTCTGTCTGTTGAGACAGATACGTTTTTTTTAATACGGACGGTGACCATGCTGACCATCATTGGCTGAGGGGTCCCGAGTTCGATTCCGGGTCGAGGCAGACACATAAATGACATGTAAATGTTTGCACTTGCGATACAGGAAATCTTACTACGAGGATATAAGTGTGTGCATGTAAGCTTTAATTTATTTACTGCTATAATAAAACTATCAAATATGCTATGGATACAAGTTTAGTATTTCAGATCGACGTTGATCAACACTTCCGCGCTCCGTTGTCCTGTGGGATTTTCACTACCGCACATTTTATGGATTGCTGGCTCGGTTGCCCGAAGCATGAATCTATTTTATAAATTTCATCAAGTAGGAATAATGATTCTTTATGGTGTACGGATTCTGTTCGACCTTGAGTAAGTTTGTTTGCCTGTACGTTTTGAATTAACAAGCAATTATAGTAGAGTGGTTTGAATGTAAGACTCCCGAACAGGGGGGGGGCTGGTTTCGAATCCTGCATGTACCTCTAATTTTGTGCGTGATTATGTGCGTATTAGAATTTCGGTGAAGGAAAACATCGTGAGGAAACCTCCATACCTGTGAGTTCTTCATAATATTCTCAAAGGGGTGAGGAGTCCACCAATTCACACTTGGTCCGCATGCTGAACTATGGCTTGTGCACTTTAGGGGATAAAAAACGGGATAAACTGAAGTTTACTGGAAACATTGCACGAATAAAGGATTTTTGGAAATTAAACCCAAGCATTTGGTGCTGCATGCTCGTTTGCTACCTTAAGTCCTTAAAAAAACTTCCAAACATTATTTTTTAATGTGAATTGAATTCGATATTCAAACATTTCTTATTCTTACATACACACATTTTTACACTGAAACTTGTTGAGTACTAGCCTTGAACCAAGTACATATATTATATCCTACTTGGTTAAGAGATAAAATTGAAAAAATAATTTACCATGAGATAATAAGTGCTAAATATATCAAAGAACATCCCCACATTATCTCGTTAAATAAACAAAACATTCGAAATTGGTTTCAGAGATAAAATCTGGAAGTTATTCAAAGCTTTTAAAACTATCCGCTCGTACCCCGTCCGTCGTTTCTTTGGACCTCTCCAGAGACGGCGTCGTAGTAAAGTTTACGATCTTTCGTATTTTTCTTTAGCACTCATTACTTCTTTAAGTTTCCCAGTCAATGTTTCTGTTCACCTTGGCTGTGGGTAACATCCTAATGGTTAACATTTAGTAAGAAAAGAATTTGAAGCGCCCGTAGCCCGGCGGATTGTGTCGACCAAGTAATTGACCGAGTTAAGCAACAGCGGGCGCGGTCGGTAGTTGAATGGGTGACTGCTAGTGGCAAAAAACCTCGACCGTTTTCTGCGCTTCGGAGCGAACGTTAAGCTGTCGGTCCCCGTTGTAATCTTTAAGCCGCGGCGAGTCATGGGTGGGCCACTTACCTCCCCACCAATTCGCACTGGACCAGCGTGGTGGACCCACGCCGAGCTAAGCCGTCTCATTTAGAGGAGAAACCCATGCTAAGAAAAGAATTTCCTAAGCTAAGAAAAGAAGTTGACAATTACAGAAAACAAAACTTATATCTTTTTTTTACCCTAACTCAAATGCAAAGTATTGGCCATGCCCTAAAACTGGAAAGTAGATGGTGAAAATGAACTGCTCAATATCATTCGTTCTGTATCCATGTACATTTTATTTAGAAGCAAGGCCGTTTCGGCGACTTTTCCCTTAGGAACACCCTGTATACCAGTAAAGTTTACTGCGCGTTGTGTTGCGTATTGTTTCCTTTCCCACATAGTAATGTATGTTATCAGAAAGATAAAAGTTAATGTGCCTACGAAATGGCATGCTATGTGCGGGTTATTATCAGGCTAATTCTTTATTTACTGCCTCTGCAGTCTCTAGATGACGATTTTTCTTGTGACAATTTTTCTTGTGTGTTTCAAGACAGAAATGAGGAAGATTTTTTTTGTAATTTAGAACATTCAAAGAAGCTTTCAAATACGAAATCTTTTACATAGATTCTTCATGGCGACAGCGACAGTTAACTTTGTAATTTTCTTGCTTGTGAAATTAAATGTTTTCAATGGATTGGTAAGGAACCCAGTGATTTTATGCTGGTGGCATTGCCTGGTTAGCTTACTAAAAAGATACCTCTTGTGCACGTTAGGCTGGTTCAGACTCAGGATTGGATGGAGAATCTCAAAACCATTTATTATTCTATACCAAATTGACGAAACGATACGGACTCCAGTCCAAATAGAAGTGACCATGCGTTCGATTCCTGGCCGAGGAGCATGTTTTTAAATGAATATGCAACTTTGCAAACTAATAAATTGGTATTATTATAATAAATATTCTTACATTTTGGTAATCCTATGACAATAAGGTCTGAAAAGATAGCAATCACAGTTAAGAGCACTCTCAAGAAGATGGACGTAATTAAGGCGGACAAAGACTAGAATCTGAGAATAAAAAAATATTAGCTTTATGAATTAGAGCGATGAAAACAGGAAAGTATTTCTGTTATTGCGTTTTTATATCTGTTTTAAGTAATTATTAAAATAGTTTTCAAATTGTTATTTGGGTAGTATTCATGGATAAAGTAAAATCATTTAAACATGTTTCGTGACAGGAAGGACTTTGAATATTTGACTCCATAATCGAGAGGCCTAGATTCGAATTGTGCACGCACCACTTATTTTTTCAAAAACAATGTGCGTTTTATAAATTAATTACATCTTGTTTCAGTAACAAAACATTGTGTGGAAACCTGCACATCCGAGAGTTCTCCACAATGTCCTCAAAGGGGTGTGAAGTCTGCCAATACGCACTTTTCTTAATTTGACCAACCGAGATGGGTGAAGTCTAATCAACGCCTACCTTTTACTCAATTTGTCGACATACATTTGAGCATACTTGCATTATTTCCAGAAAAATGAATTCATGAAACTGTTCAAGCGTCGAATAAAGGTAATAAATATAGCAATTGTCTGTAACAACTTCCACTCGGCCTGACGAGTTATCGGAAGCTATTTATTCATTCCACCATTGGAAGCATCGCGAAGTCTCGCTGTGCATCGCAATTAACGCCGGCAGCTAAGTGTTGAGCGCTGTGTAATTGGCGCCTGTTGTGAATCTGTGGCATTTCATTACAATATTGCAAATAAAGAAAGCGTTTTTCCAATTATTTTTCCCAGTTGAAGTTGATCCTTCAGCTGAATCTTTGGATTGTTTTATACCTCAAAATAGATATGGTAATTTAGTGCGATACAATCAATAAATAATTGTAGTAAACGATACAAAAGTGTTGTTAGACTAATGACAAGTTATTGTTTGCTGGATGGGTTGAAACGTCGGTTTTTTTTAAGGAATTAAATCGGATATTCCATTTTAATAGATGTGTTGGCATTAGAAAATAAGTATCAATTATAATAATCTCTCTGAAGCAAATTTACGAATGTCGTGGTTATTTGTCCAGAAATGTTTGGATAATTTGTATATTTTTAAGTGATATGATTTGTAAGTTCACCGTACAACTCGAATCACTTTATTGCCTATAAGATCTTTATTCGAAAGATTGTTTGTACTTTAGACAGCCCCCTAAACCTAAAGATACACGCGGAAGAACACAATACCCGTATGTTATTGACGATAATTGTTAGAAGTGCCCTCAAGTATTCCGTTAAGAAAATAGGAAAATCCGTGCCCCTTTGAAGCCATCCTTGAATGCACGCCCTGCGATAATTCCCTTCTTTGAAGCGCTCCATTCAATCGAGAAGTCGAGCCCTTGGTTAAACATCGCAAATGAAAAGCCATGGGGAATGTTTTAAGTAATTGAAGAATCGAAAGTGTTCAATATTACACAAAGGGCCGACAATTGGAATTTTACACAGAATTACATCGCATTGTAAGGCTTTGACGGTCCTGTTATGAATGTTGACAATTAATTGACTGAAGTGGTTTCGTTTTGATTTCGTTTTGTGATTTAGGTTACCGGGTCGTGGTTAAGGGAGCTTTTTCCCAGAATATTTTCTAGCTTAACTAGCTGATGCCCGCGGCTGGGCCCACGCGGATTTTTAACTGATTTTAAGTAAACAAGCAAACTTTCATCCCTTTGGGGTAGAATATGACAAAATCCATTCTTAGTGGACGTCTACTAACACCCTGCCTTATACGTAAGCTGTTCGATACTTCGTGATGGGTGTTGACCTTTTACATTTATTTATACTACGAGTATATTCAGATTATTTCAATAATTGTCATTAAGTTATTGTTAAACAAAACAATGGTTATGTTTTGCTTCAAATCTACCACAACTTCTTACCATCTTCATAGTTAACTGGTAGAGATTGATATGTTTTAGTTATTTTTTATTTCGCTTTTCTCACATTATCACCGTCACCGAGGGTCAACTGGCACGAACCTTTAATATTATTTCAGGATCTACATCGAAAATCTATAATAAATCTACGTTCAAATTCGAATGCATTTGGTTCCCCTCGAGCGTTAATGCATTCTTTTGATACTGCTTAGTCAATTGGAATGATATCGTTTTGTTAAACATCATTGAAATGCTAGTGTCTCACAGTTGGCTGTTAAAGAAATACGAGTAAAGAAAAAATACCTCTACATTTATTAATTGACATAAACGTACGTTTATTTTATTATTTATACAAAAAAAAATGTAAACAGAGTAAAGTGTACTAAATTAGTAATAGTCTGCTCTTGGCTCCTATTTCACGATACCAACATCTTCAACGGACAAGAATCCAAGTAGTATGCCTAACAAGTGGCAACACAACTTTACTTTAAAAGTAAATTTGTTGTACAAAAGCTATTTATCCCTCAGCGGTGAAAAAAAATTTGGGAATAAGATTTTCCAATTATCTTTAAAACCGAGACAAAAAAGAATAACTGTGGTGGCGGTGTGGTACTGTGGTATATTTGTATTTATACATGGATTTTGGACCCACAGTAGCAAGTTACGTAGCTTGACCCCAAGAGGATCGCTGACGCCGCCGACACGTGCAAGCAAGAGTTGTTTGTCCTAATATTAAAATGTGCAATTTGGCGATTTCGACATCTTGATCGATGTTAATCTAATTATTAATTTTGTAAGATTAATTCATTCCTAATCTGACATCGATAGGAGCTAGACTAGGCTAATTTTAAGACTTTAATGTATTTTTTTTATTAATTAAATTAGATTTTAAATTAAATCTGGCTTTTTTTTGGAGCCTCCGGCGGCAGTAAACGTAATTGGCGCAGTCGGTAGGATGCTCGCGGGCCGATTCGCGATAGCATAGGGTCTCAAAAATCGAGGAACGCGTCGCGAGTCACCCGGGTGGCTGTCCAGCCCCGTCGTCGAGTATCCTGAATCTACGGACCTGCTGCAGCTTGGAGGAGTTTCAAGACATCGAAGCACCAGGAAGAAACCAGACCAGATGTTTCAGTAAGTGCACTTGAATCGCTCTCGTGTTGCTTTCCTTTAGTCCTAGTAACCCTCACCATTTTCCATCCTAGATCGGATAGGCTCCGGCAGTCTGAATCTCGTCAGACTCGCCGCGATAATATTAGTGATAGTGTTAGAAATTTAAACGTAGATAATAATCAATTAGATACTTCTTGTAATAACTTACATACAATGTCGCACGAACCAGATACCATTTTTAAGGCCCTCCGCCTTGTACCAGACTTCGACGGAAACCCGAACGTTCTAACAAGGTTCATCAGTATATGTGACCAAGTAGCCGCAAAATATTTGAGTGCAACGCCGGGTAGCGAATTTTCAAATTCTTGCCTACTGAACGGTATCCTTAATAAAATCACTGGAACCGCTGCATGCACAATAAATTCAAACGGAATCCCGGATACATGGGCAGGCATCCGTGCTGCATTGATTAATAACTTTTCAGACCAACGTGACGAGACTACTCTGTATAACGACCTGACATTAGCCACCCAAGGTAATAGATCCCCTCAGGAATTTTACGACCATTGCATGACTTTGTTCAGCACCATAATGACATACGTGACACTACATGAAGTAATACCGACTACTGTAACTGCAAAACGTGACCTCTATAAAAAAGTAACAATGCAGGCATTCGTACGCGGACTTAAAGAACCCCTAGGATCCCGATCCATTTGTTTGGATCACAATATCAGTAAATTACTAAAATCATGTGTACCTAACCTTCGGCTACCTCAAAATATAAATCGCATATCGCTCATCAAGATCTTTTCAGACCGATGCTTAAGTTTCTGTGATAAAAATATCGCGCTTCGTTTGGTAAAAAAATTGCTAGCACATCTGTGTACATATTGTTTCGAAACGTACTATTAATGGGAATTCCAGAGGTTGCCATGGGAAATGAGATAACAACTGGCGATATTTGTGCGGTATAGTGTATACCGGTGCCGGAGCTAAAAGTCAACAACAGATGCTTCACTGATGGGACTATTAGAGAATGAAACGTCTGGAGCAAACAAAAATAATGTCATTTATATACATTTCTTCTGCCCGTGTGTATGCCACTGAACTCCTTCTAAATGGTTGAATCGATTTTGTGGAATTTTTAGGTGATTGTCTTTATTGAACTATTTTTGCATTCACATTAAATAATCAAGCCTCGGCCTCCTCGAAATAGCTATAAAAAAATGTGCAATACCGATTTACTATGAGATCAGCCAAACTATTGGGGACAACGAAGTGCTGCCGCAGAAAAAGTAACGGCATTTGATAAGCAGAGACTGATGGGCAAATCTTAATACCTAAGACCAGGTAGGTCGATACGAGACCTACCTGGTCTATCGCAAGGCGCTCGTGGGGTCATTTCCGGCCCTCCACTTGAAATTGTAATCTGTAATCATGATTACCATGATTTGGCCCGCGTGGAAGAGCTTTTTTAACTGATTTTCAAATAATGTTTCATCCTTTAGTTTACTCAATTAAGGGCGAGGTATGATAAAAATTGCGTTCAATCAGTGAGTTAGTGAGTATCCTTTCATTTGCATTATATCTTTATTTATATTGATAAATTTATTTATATTAATAAATAAGGATACAGAATAACTAAACAATTTAACAATTAACACCGAATACCTAAAACTATTCGTAATTAATCGATTGGGAAGGCGATTATTTCTTATTTCTACTATTTAAAATTCATGTGGTGAATTGATAACACACGGAACAAGACTAAGTCTTCCAACTAGGTTTTATATTAATAATAAGGTAAGACAAATAAGAATAACTAGGAGTATATTACTTCGCAACATGTAATACCTGGATTACTTGAGCCAATTTCCGTGGAACATTCAAGATACTTGTATACTTACGTAGCTACAAAGGCGACAGTAAAACGTTATGACGAGATACGCAGCGAATTTGTACTGGCAAAACTTATTGGGAAATTCAGTTACGCAGACATTTGATCAAAACTCGACCTTATTGTGAGACAGTTAAAAAGTTTTATAGAACAAATTTAAGTCGTTCCAAAGGTAAGTATAAGTTGGCTTGAACTCACACATGTTACATTGGAAAGGCTAAACTTTTTACAGCCTGAACATTGTAGGAAAGTCGATAAGACCCCTATAATCGCATTGAGATTGTGAGTTTGCGAAGTAATCTAGATTCACAAGTTTTCATATTTTATGATGACACGCACAGTTCACAACTTTCTTATGGATCATCGTTTACAACGTGTTGATTTTTGTGGAACAGAATTTCGTAGATAGCTTTTAATGGTTTGAATTAGCGTAAGGACGTCATCATTTAAGTCAACACATGCTGTCAAACAATCAACACACATTGTTCAAGTAATAAGCTTAAAAAGAAAGAAAAATGATTTTGACTGTAACGGGTAGATACCAACGATTTTTATAATTTTACATCGCCATATCGACCAACGACTGAGGTGGCGAGGGAAACGTAATATGACAGTTGATAGACATTAATGACAGATAAACCTGTCAACGTCTTGGGCGGAATGCAATAAAGTCGGACTTAAACATGCATATAGTCTAGGTTAACCAAAAATAAAATAATTAACATCTTTATGTCGCTCCACCCACTACTACCTATGTAAATAATTGGCCAATATATTTCCCCTCCTGATCTATAGTCAGAAGCTAACCATGACTGTAGGCCACTTCAATTGCTATCGACTGTTTGTTGTTTCCGCGCCGCACCGCGCCGCTTCGCGTTCGCATCCAGATCGCCCACGTAGGACGCTGCCTAAGGGGCGAATTGAGCGTCTGTGACCACTTATTGACCATTATGGCCGAGCTGTTAGTTTGCCAACTGTTATTATAAGGAAATCTGACCGAGTACCATCACGGTAACTCATCGGCCTACTTAGCTGGTTGCCAAATGGACACAATTACGACCATTTACTGTATATTAAAACCGAATGACAGATCGTTATTGTTGGTTCCAGTTCTGTTATTGCAATTATTGTGATCGCTTTTGCAATATACATTTGCCAGTAAAGTTTATGGTCCCACAAACTACTTTAAAATGAGGGCATTATGCGACGTACCTACTTGTGGGTTGGAGATTTTGTGTTGTATTGAACTATTTATTTAATAGTAAGAAATAAACTTGTTGTCCCTTTGGTTTATTATTTTTATTGCACATAACTAATTACAACTAACAAGTGGAATCTTATATCTAATTTTTTTTCTTTGCCCAAGAAGAGGGCAAACCCCGATTAATATTGTGTATTTTGGAGTTATTGAATAATTGAGT
The DNA here is from genome assembly GCA_905404295.2 of Ochlodes sylvanus. NCBI lineage: Eukaryota > Metazoa > Arthropoda > Insecta > Lepidoptera > Hesperiidae > Ochlodes > Ochlodes sylvanus. Next base: position 3,812,491 of record FR990131.1, on the reverse strand, counting down.
ATTTTTTAGTCCGTTTTTTTACTTGTAAGATTAAAATTATTTATCTATATTGTGCTTCCATAGTACGTGCTATACAAACATCTTAGTGCGGAGTGAGAATGATGTGAATTTTATCAATTTTAAGTATTTCGCCAAAATCTTCTCAAAGTCAAAAGCCTCAATTGTGTGTAGAAATATCATTGAATACGTGAGCCATACATATACATAAACAAATGTTTTCTAGCAATAGGCGGTGAGATAGCAACTTGAACAAATATCCTTTACGCATGGACTGACAGGTGAATAAAAATATTTCTTATTACGTTGAAATAAGAGCGGTAATTGCGATGGCATTCTCAAAGGTCTCAAACGAGCTTAGCGCTTGTGAGTTCTAAACCCGGTTTACGGCCTGTGCTTGCCATAAAAATGTTATGACATGCTTCATTATATAAAAACGGGGTAAAACATTGACAAGCTGTGTTTTATATGGCAGTAATACGCTCGGTAAATTTATGCAAATATCTCGTATAGGGTATTGATTTCGACGGAGTTTTTAGGTTAAGCGGCACATCTTATACGTCTCAAGTTTTCATGACGGTATGCCAAAATGGTACTCACGAAGAACTTTGGTATTTTAGAGCATAGGTTCTAGGCTTTTGTAAGTGCTTTTTGATGTAAGGGTTTACAGGTTATTGTTAAGGGAATCGTGCAATAATTTGGTAGAATATTGTATAAAAATGATAAAACGTATCATATACATACATATGTTAATAAGGTTAATGCCACATTGTTGTTGTACCTTATTTTATCTGTAAGGAATATCATATTTTTTTTATTAGTCAGTAATGATTATACACCTGAAGTATGTATTTACGATATGCCAAAACGGTACTCACGGTGAACTTATATAATAAATCTGTAACTGGTCGCCGTCTGTACATGGAAGATATATGAGAAAAACTTTTACTGGGGGACTTTATTAATGCAGTCGAACCCAAAACAATGATTTTCACAATGTTTGTCTCCATATCTGTTTGTGTAGAAACGGCTTAATCGATTTGGTCGCTTAATTGAGCGTTTATTTTATTTCAATCGGTTGATAAACAAAAAAGTTATGTTAGTTTAAATAATCACGACTAACAATATCCTAAGCAGCGAAGCGAGTGCGGGTCTACTGGATATAAATAGTTTTTGATTTAAGAAATAGACGGTAAATAAACGTGAGAACTTCGAGTCCGTTCTAAGCTCGTTTAAAGCCTGATTAAGACCTCAAAACACTTTGGTATCACGTATAGTTTAATAGTGAAACGCATTATTATTATTCAGCTTTCAAATATAAATGACATTATAATGTTTAATAAATTTAGATATAAAATTTTTCATTCGTATAATTTTGATAATTTACATTCATTACCTTTAACATTTTACAAAGTTTTTTTCTAGTGAATGAGCGCAGCCGAGCGAAATATTACACAGATATTTAAAACGACTTTGATGTTATCAGTTATATCAAAATATTATCATGAATGATAAGCATGTATATATAAACATACTGATATTTCGAGCCAATTTTATGGATTATGGTCACAGCGAGATTATCCAAAAATTGTTTAATTGAATTAATAAATTTGTGTATACAGAAGTAAATCTTAAACAATGTTATCTGAATTAGTGTATTCGAATGCAACCGCTGAATTACGACCAAAAGCAATATTTCATTGTTATCATAATAAGCAACCGCTATTAATAGTACTGAAATATCACACAATCGAACTTCAATGCTTGCCAAAGCCATTTCCATAACTCGCGTAGCTAGTCTTAACATCATAGATTTCGCTACGTCGCGTCGTAGCTACGTAGCACTGCTACGAACCGGTATAAATATTTCAGTACAGGAAATTATGCTCCCAACGATACTATGCCCGTACACCATTTGAATAGGAAAGTGCTATAGTATGTGTTAAAGCCGGCTAGATCCTAAATTATGTATTTCGGTTCAGCTTTTATTGAAAATTCTCTATTATCTATCGATGTCATAGAGAATGTGGACTAGTCCAGAATATTATTTTAAATTTGATCTTTGAGAATCTGCTTTTGAATCTTTTTTCTGTCACTATTTCACGGTTGGAATTGGAATGGAATAATTGAAATTGGAAAAACGAGTATTAATTAGTCACATATTAGTCAGTAATCAGTTGGGGTCAGGTTGGTCAACGATGATCTGAAATGATGAACTTATTTTCGCTCTTAATATCATACATATTAAGTTATTATTATAGTAGACGACACCTTAGTCTAGTTGGTATTTACCCTGCGTGCGACGGGTTCTAGCCTAGGTTTAGCTAGGCTAAACCTAGGCTAGAATGCTAGGCACAATCCTAGGTTTGTTCTCGGGTCATGAATGTTAGCGATACGTCATTTGTGTTGTCCATGCCACCCGCGATATTGAGAATCCTAGTGCGGTGGTATGATTTTTTAACAATTATTTTCAATCAACATCGACTGATTTTTCGTCGACTAGTGTGAAAAGAACCAGACTGCATAGAAGTATTATTGTAAGTTTAAACTGCATTCAATAGTTAATTTTAAATATTAATTTACAGTAGTATCTAACAATAAATGGCACCCATGACGTGTGAATACTGAATGCGGTGTTTCATTATGTATTTATATGCCGTTGATACGGAAATTGCAGTTTTGTAATATTCACGAGCGTACCGGGATTAATGTTGGAGCTGTAAGTTACGATCTCACAGCGATTATACCTTCTAATTCTAAACATTTGAGAAAGACAAGTCACTTGTATTGTCGCTGCGATGTTGAATAGATGAACATACTAACTACATAGAAGAATTTTATTTATTTATTTTATAGAAGTACATAACATTGGTTTCAAAAACATACATGGACCGATCATTGTATACAATTACTGTAATTAAAAAAAAACAACGGCTTGCACTCCGGGAGTGCCGGCAGAAGTGAAAACTTGAACATTTATTTATTTTTATACACAGGAGTAAATCAGTTGTCCTCCTGCCTACTTCAGATGTGTAGCAACCCTACATACATTTATAAAAATACCTAGTTTACATATATTCAGCCCTAGCTTCACGTTATCATGGCACATTATAAATAACCTTTGAATGTCACTAACTGCAGTCAGTTAGTGACATTTTTTAGTGTTAGTACTGTTAACATAAGCTCACTTCACCCCTTTATCAACAACCTTCATCTATAGGCCAAATATAACACGGCATTAACTTATCAATTAAACAATTCATCAATCGATACATAATCTGGCAGCGAATCGGCATAACTAAGACTCCAGTACGAATGTCCCGGATCAAGACACGTGTAGGTACGCGAGTTTTTTACCCATTCCAAAAAGTGCATAACGCCGCTAAAGAAGTTTTCACTTCTAAAAACGTAACATAACACTTTAAACGTATGTAACGTACTCCATAATATATTTTTTATGAACGCTTTTACACTCAAACTCCTACACTAGGATAACACACACGACACAACACAAATAAGACATTACTTACACCTTTGTCCCGAGAACATACATTTATCTATCACAATAATGTCTGCCACGGCCAGGAATCGAACCCGTGACCCTTTGCTTCGCCAGCAGGGTAACTACCAAATAAGTTAAGGAGTCGTCAAATAAATAGTCTTTCCTTTTATCTGATTCAGATTTATCTAAAACTACTTGCGCTTTTAACTTGGACCACCGCGCTGAGTGCATAAAACTCTGGGGAGAGTGTTAGTAAGTTCGTTTGAATGATTCGACACCTCCCTTGAGGTTTGAACCCTTTCAACCCTTACGAAGGGGTTAGGTATGAAATTATTCTTTACTATACCAATGTTTTAAAATATCTTTACATTGTCCTTAGCAAGTTTGTGTAGAACTTCAGTTTGGTAACCCATGTGTTTTTGTTTTTTTGTGGCCCAGCAGATATTTTGGCTTTTATTGATAAGAAGAATATCTTGTAGTGTAAAATACTGTAGAAGTTACCTTACAGACTCCATAAAACCCAACAAATACCAACTAACAATCAAATTATGAATAAAACGATTCAATAATAAGTGATCTTCTGTTCGTACTTGGGAGGAATTTTGGAAAAAATATATTATTGTGGGTATTTAATTTAAAGAAAGATCTCTTCCTTACATTGCAGAGCTCATAGCCGAGCGGCTTGTGTATATCTTGTGTTCAACCGAGTTAAGCAACAGCGGGCGCTATTGGGTGACCGCTAGTGGCAAAAAAATCTTGAGCTCCGTGCTTCGGAGGGCACGTAAAGGCGTCAGTCCCGGTTGTTATCAATACGTAGCAGTCCTAAGGCTATGTCAGAGGCCCTCGGACGGTAAACAAAATTTGAGACATTTAGGTTGGCCACTAAACCCTCCACCAATCCACCGGAGCAGCGTGGTGGAGTATATACCATGCCTTCTCAGATATGAGACCCGTACTCAGTAGTGGACCATTAATGCCAAGAAGCCAAAGGATCCTATAACAATTATTTTATGACATTCATAAATGTAGTAAAATTGATTTGTTACCTGTTTTTACACGACTGAAAACCAATACATAGTATTTCACATGAACGAAACCTATTAAGTCAAAGTACTCAGTTCACATGAAAACTGGCACATTCCAACAGAACTGTTATGCACCATATAATTTTGTTTACTTAATTCCTTTGGTAGCGTGATTGAAGCCAGTATTTCTTTACCATGTTTATGAAGTAATTGGAAAATATTTTAAAGCTCTAGAAAATAGCTTTCTGGTAAAATGACACTATGATTTATTAGAATGTTAGATGTAACTTACAATTTCATTAAATAATTTAGTAATAGTAATAACACTTGCTTCCTATAAAATAAAGAAATAACTTTAATACCTCAATGCCCCACTCAAGGATTCCCCGTATCGTGGGTGCTATGTTTTATGGGTGCATGGTATATGATATATGGGTGGGTATGTATGTATATTAGACAAGAAGTAACTCAGCAAGACGAAGAACAAAAGTTGAAACTTACCCTTCAACTTTCTGCCTCGCTGGGAATCGACCGAGGATCCATCGAACGGCGGTCTGGCATTGTAACCAGTGCGCCATACAGGTCGTCCTTATGTGGAACGTGACAATGACGTCATACGTTATCACGTCAAAACTTTGTAAACTATGCGCCATTTTTACTTCTAATCATAGAAACTAACAACCCAAAAAATAGAAACATAAAAACTGTGACCGAAGATAACGAAAACACCAAGCATATTTAACTGAGAAAGTGTAAAGGTAGGTGTGCTATACGGGCGTAAGAGAGAAATAGCTGTTGAAAAGGCGAGAAACCCCGCTGGCACACGACACCTTCCGCCACTTCCGATCAAAGGCCACATTAAAAATTAAAAAGTCGTTACATTAATGAATCGTATCAGATTTTCCCGTCGTCTCTAGCCATATTCTGCACGTCTTCGAGTCTAAAGCATCTTCTAAGCACTCTTTTGTTCACACTCAAGTCCCAAGCCTGCATATGAAAATTTTTGTTGTTTTCAGACGCTTTTCAGACGGTTCCGTTGCTACGTTCACTTTCGCGAATATGTCTTGAGTTTGCGCGATTATTATTCATGGAATGGATTTTAACTACGTTCCCTCGTACTTTAATTTCACGTCTTGAATCCTTGCATATTCAAGAGATGACTGCATGAAATGGAATGAATTTGCGTTTTGTTAAAATAAATGGTATTAATGTTTGACATTTGCGTAACTTTTGCGGGCTTTCAAGCGTTTTCATGAACGTGAGTGTTAGTTTAATTTGCACAACGGGGAGCGTACATGGATTAACTATTAAGGTAAGGTTAGAACCCCTTTACCTCAAAATGTAAATTCTCTCTCCCTTAAAATCTTGTGCATGACAATTTTCTGTGTCCATTAAAAAAACTCCCAGAGCGACCCCCCCCCCCCACTAAGATTTCCTGTGTTGCGGGTGACATGGACAACACAAAGAACACATCGATATCACGAACAAGCATCAATCATTTATGTATCAAGAACAAACATTTATCTGTCACGTAAATATGTGCCCCGGCCGGGACTCGAATCTGGGACTCCTCGCTTCGCAAGTCACGATCAATACCTACCTACTAGTCTACGGAATCCTCAAAGTTTTACCAAGTTAATGAGCTTATCATCCTGAAAGTTATCGCCAGTTGCCATCAGATGTGACTTCTAATTAATGGCATTAAGTTTTAGACAGTAAAAGTAATCTTTGATTGAGGAGTTAAAATTAGGCTTGTAATAAGTTCCTAACAAAAGGAATTAAGTAGTTATACTAAGTAAGTAGGTAGGAAAGTAAATTAAGTAACTAAAGTTCTTTCTTTCTTATCTCTTCCTTCTTTATTGACCGGCAACGCATCGGTGATGCCTCGGTGCTGACCATGGGTAACAGTGACCAATGACCACTCTCCTTCAGATGGATCGTCTTCTCGATTGTCGGTTATTAATACTAAAAAGTAAAAATACCCATACAGTATTAATCGACCTAAATAAGCAACAGGCACGATCAGTAGGTGGATTGATGACTGGTTGTAAAATTTCTTGAGCGCTTCCGTTATTATGTAATTATAAGATAACAGTCGTGAAGCCACAACGGAGACCATCGGGTGGCATAAAAATTGCCGACACCTGGTTTCGCCACTAAACTCTGCCAATCCTCACTAGAGCAGAGTGGCGGAGTATGCTCTAGGGCCCAGAGTTTAGGCTTATGTAGAGAGACCCATGTATTGGGCCATTAATGAATTGAAATCATATAATATAACATTATAGTAAATACAGATTGCCATAACTTTATATTATCAGATGAACACATTGACTTATTGATACGTTAATGGATGAACAGCATCTCTCTTGATTATTTTGTCCTCTCGCCCTAGCTTCTTCATTAATATGAACAATGTACAATAGGTATTGTAAGTTGTAAGAATCCCGGCTGAGCAATGTTCAACGGCTCAAACATTTGCATAGATTACGCTGCAACTGTTATTCATTATACTAACAATCGCAGTAATTCATTTCTTAACAGCTGTTGTAACATACAGCTGTTGTACATAACAGTACTTTTAACAGTTTTAACCGACTTCAAAAGAAGGAGGTTCTATATTCGACCGCTATATTTTTTATGTACATGTCCAGCGATTTCTTCGTCATTTATTTTGTGAACCGATTTTTTTTTGTTCTATTCGAAAATTGATGTTTTTCATGTGGTCTCGTTTAAATTTGAGTGAAATCTGACGAGTATTTTTTTCGTTATCCGAAATAATGGGCAGTTAATTTACTTCGACTACTTTGATGATGTTCTTATTTTATTATTTGTCGATGTTGAAGTCGGTTTTTGTTTTGATAAAATTAATGTTCTTAGTTCATACTAAGACGACTTCATAGTCGAAGGTCAATAAGGAAATAGATGGACGAACTAACAGTAAATGCGTGAAATTATGGGCAGGTCGATATTATTTTATGACTCATTATGGCTTGCGTATTATTGTAATTTTACAGTTTTGCAATTTGTGAACGCACGATTTAATTGCGATAGAAAATACCAAATAAGTGTTTATGAAGAACAAAATTGAAATCAAAAAGCTAATTTTAATTACATTCATTGACTAAGTGTAGTCATGTTATAAAATGTTCAAAATTAATAATGAAGTACTAAAATGTGTATGTAACCTATGTCTTTGTAACGGCGTGTAATCAATAAAGAGTTTAAATATATAAAACAAGTTGTCCCGGCGTACTTCGTACCGCTTTATAATTAAAAAATGTTTTGGTGATATATCGACAGCAACGCCACCTATCGGGTCCAATTGTGAATCTAAACCATTCCCAGATCCCCTTGAACACACACAAAAAATTTCATCCAAATCGGTCCAGTCGTTAAAAAATGTTTTGGTGATATATCGACAGCAACGCCACCTACCGGGTCCAATTGTGAATCTAAATAATTCTCGGATCCACCTGAAGACACACAAAAAATTTCAACCAAATCGGTCAAGCCGTTTAGGAGGAGTTCAGTGACATACACACTCACACTCGAATTGTATATATTAAGATAAATATGTCTACAAAACTAAAACGTTATTCACTAATTAATTAAAGAAAATTGATTAAATTATCGCTTTCTTATTAATATACTCACTTTTATAATTATATTGTAGGTATACGATGTACTAAATATAAATAATAGGTACTGTGTACAATAGAGAACACTCAATTTATCCATTAACTCTTTCTTTTCTAAAAGAAATAATGTGTAATATCCTCCATTTTACAATATTACAACAATATTTAAAAAAATATACGGTGGTGAATAACTACATCACAATGGAATCTCACGCCGTATATCTTTTGATTCGCGTAATAGAGAGATTTAAGAGGTCGTACGTTAGTAGCTCTGAAAAAGATGGTGTGGGATGACAAAAAATAAAGGGATCGAGCACAAAGGCAGGTCTTAATAAGGATAAGGGAAGAACGAATGGGACTCGGTTCATATTCAGAAATCGCAACCGCAAACCCCGTGTTATTGTGAACCAGACATAAGTATGGAGTTACGGGAACGCGTGTTTCAGCATTCCACGCGTGCTTTGGAAATGTCCTTTTGCGAGTGTGGAGATGTTTACTTAGTATACAAGTATCTATATTATACGTTACAGAATTTTTGTAGGTCCCCCTTTTTAATAATAAGCAAGTAGTCTGAGATTTGGTAGTTAAAGTTTACGTGGAGAACGAGCACGGAAATTTATTTTTATTTTATTATTTGTTTTGTAAATACATTTATATTTTTTTTACGTTCATGACGTTCATGCTAATTAAACTTTTGAAATGAATTTTCAGCGCAGGGTGGCTCTAGCTAGTACCTAATGCGCATTGAATAATAATAGAGAAAGATTTTCTCATAGCTTTAACTAATAATTTTAATGCACTGCAAACAATACACATTGTTGGCTTTGTTTAAAATGCCAGTCTCTAGTCAGCCAAACAAGTGAAAATTAAATTATAGAATTCCAATGGACATCAAGACAACCAAATAATTAAAGCGTATTAACTAATAAAGAGAACTTATGAAAACATAAAAAGCTGTTTTCATTGTGTGTTTTCAAAGACATTTTCTGATTGGAATTGTTTAGTCCGAAGACTTATTCAGGCATGCTGAATCAACATTATCTCAATTTCCTACTTTATGACCGACAAAACACGAACGGTACCTTTAGGGTGACTGATGTCCATTGGAACTCATGACCACTTATCATCAAGTAGCACACCTGCTCATTTATCGGCTATTTACATACAAAACTTCTTCCAAGTAGTGTCCACACTTCAAACGTGGGAGAGTAAAACTTTGATAATGAGTAAAGTACTTCTGAATTCCGTACAATATTATAGCGCTATCTAGTACAACTGCACTACTCCGTACTTCCCTTAACCTAGCCTTAATCCTGCAACAATAAGGTAGCCGTTCCGGAGCACAATAAGCTCAATAGTAAGAACGAAGCCGAAGAAACATGCTACTAATTAATTTTGCTTTTGTTAACGACGCAAAGACGTAATGACTGCCTTTAGTGTCACGAACCACTTATACTCCTTATATTCCTTTCTATTTTAGTTACAACTACTGACTGTGACTTTTCATTTTTGATTTAAGGAGGAATAGAAAGCTAAGCAGGTGAAAATAGGTACCTTTCTCTTGCGTGAGTCAGCTGCCAAATGACTAATCGTGTTGCGGCTGGGTGCTTTAGAGCTAGTATCTTTATTATATTCTTCGCTCTTCTTTCTTGGCTCGCAATGCCTTTGGTGATTTTTGTATTGATATTTACTCCAGTTACTATAAACCTTACCTGAGGAATATCTTTTAAAGATATTCCTCATTTTGAAAAAAGTTATAGGTAAGCTAAATTAATTCCGTGAAGTGACTCTTAATAGCAAAATTTCTTAAACGCTTTCATGCTTCGAAGTGGAGTTAAGCCGTTGATTACAGTTGTTAACCTAAGATAGCAGTCTTTAAGCTAGTTGGATACCCTTCGGGCAGCATACGAACTTCAGACACTTAAGCTGGCCGCAAACCCCTTCACCAATTTGCGTTGAGTAGCCTGATAAAATCTAAGGCTTCAATGACGAAACAAGCCCTGCAATACATACGTCTATATCGCTAATAGGTTGAAGTCAAGATCTAGGACCACCAAAGCGCCTTAAACAATACTTGTACATAGTCATGTTTGCCTTCACCCGTTATTAGGTAAGGCAATCTAACTGCAAACAATACTACATATATCTTGCTATGCGAGGATGTTAATTAAGTTGGAAGCAAATACAGACAGCAAACAGATTTAATTAATGGGGCACGACCGTGTCTAGAAATTAACGGGATCTTGTCAACTGTAAATGGGAATGTCGTGATTCTATGATGTTGTAACACCGTACCCGTACACGCTTGTATTCATGCAAAAACTATTCATAGTGAAGTAGTCTTTTCAGTACAGTGCTTGGTATTAAATAAAACCGGTCTGGTGCGAATCAGATTTGCATGGGGAACAATTCTGTGTTGTAAATGTATCGAGGAATAGTAAGTAGTTATAACATTGGCTTCCTTTTCGGATAGCGTGGTGTCGGTGATGCCTTTGCCGACTGATATCTACATGCTGACCACATAAATATAATAAGCTTGTTTGTCGGCTATTGTCGTCAGAAAATAATATTTTACAGTTTTTGTCGTTGATGGACTTGTGTTTTGCTTATGGAAACTGAGTGAGTGAAAAATATATTATTTTTAATTTGGTGTATCATCCAATTAAAGAAATTGCATAACAAAATAACATGTGTTTTATGTACTTTTAATCGAGTCTTAAAATATAATGAAATAAACTTTATACAACGTTTGCGAATTTCAGATTTTTCTAAAGATTCGATTCAGAAAAATTTGGGAATGGCAGACGGGCGGACAGACAAACACCAATGATCCTAGGATTTCATTCAACCGTAGTACGGTACCCTAAAAAGATATCCCCTTCATCTGGAGTAATTCTTTAGGACTTGTATGGTGCATTCAAGTTATCTATTGACAATCACATCTTTGGCAACCTCACTGCAAAGGACGGAAGATGCGCCTTGAATAGGTACGCGCCTTTTTCCACTCAATGCTGACAACAATAAAATACCTTTATTAGTTTACACAGTAAATAGTACATGACATTGTAAATGTACATAGTATAATACAAATTGAATAGTTGTATATTACTGTAAATTTTCTAATTTGGCCGTACATACGCAAATAGACGCAATTAGACGACCCGTATGGCGCAGTGGTTTCCTTGCCGGACCGCCATTTGAAGAGTCCTAGCGAAGTGGGAACTTGAATGATGGGTATAAATTTCTATGGTAGGTGTTCTTATAAAGAACCGCTGCACAAAGGTGCTCCTAGACCCACTGATCAAGTCCCTGCTGTGTCTGTCAGTCAGTCACTGACACACAGACAACCTCTTCTACCCGCAAGAATAAACTTTTCTACAAAGCTCCAATGAATTTTCTGTTAAAAATCTCTTCCTGGTCTCTCAAATCTGGCCATGAATCAACGCTACGTACCGCACGCCGCAACTCCCGTGATTTGTTGGCTCTTTGCCGGCTACGTGAAGTCGATACCTGTCGACTGGCCAGGATACAGACATTGTTACTCTAGAATATATTATGTTCAACGTATAGTAATTCACCATCGTTTTGCCGCAGAAAATCCTTGCGCATTTATAATTGTAACGATTTTTTCGTTGAGCAGCACGTTAGTTGCAGTTATTTGAATACGTTCTCTGGAAGACCTCAGCTTCACGTGTGAGAGGAAATTTATAACTACTAGAGACTCCCGTTTTGAAGTCTAAGTTTATACGTAATTCATTTTGTCAAAAGGTTACCTACTTTAAAAAGACAACAATGTTTGTTTTATTTTCTATAATAAATGTATTTAAACACTTTTCATACATATCTTAAAATCTATATTTCTTCTGTGCGTGTGTATGTCACTGAACTTCTCCTAAACGGCTGGGCCGACATTAGGTCTCTGCTGTCGATATATCACCAAATTTGATTTTCTATACAAGAGAACATTACTGAGCAATTTCAATTTTGAGCGGTACTCTAGAAATAATAGAAAATTATGAATAACCTGTATTTGTTTTATTCAAAATCCACACAACATTTCGCTGCTTTAATTCAAAACTACCACAAATCCGAAAATTGCAAAAACGTTTTTATTCCAAAAATACATCTGTAACCCTTCATATTTTTATATTTAGACAAGACACCCATTGATTTCCCATTTTAAGTTACAGAAATAACGCAACCGTTACTTTTGAATTTAACGTTTTGAACGCGCGAAATATGATCTAAACTGCCATATTTTCAGTTGTGCGAATTTTAATTATTTTAAGCACGTTTCTTTTGTGCAAAAGTGCCATATCTCGAAATTTAATCTTTGTTACTCATTCATTTTATACAGAAGACGACCATATTTCGAAAAACTTCAGTATTTGAATAAAGGATTCATGTAAGTAGGACATTATTTTTAAATCAAAAGAACCATATTTCAAAAAGGGGTAGTTTTGCAGAGAAGATATACCTAAATTAACTTAATTTTTTTGATCAAAATAAACTAATGAACCAAAGTGTTCGTTTTGCATTTAAGTTATTTAATATGAAGTACGGTATTTAAAAATAGTTTTATTTTGAATATAAAAAACTACTTTCTATTATTAATATTTAAAAATTAAAAGGGCCTTATTCTGGAATACACTAGTTTTGCTTTTATTTAAACGGAGTTGTTTTAATACATAAGTTCATGTTTTGAGATACATTACTTGAGCATTTTTTGTGCAAAAAGCATTGTTATCGTTGTAATTATAAAATTGCATTGTAGTTATAAAATGTTTCTACGGGTAATACGTAAACCATACATAATATATTATTGTAGGTATGTATTTACGTATTAGGTATACGTAGAAAGTTAGAACCATAGGTATCTACTATTTCCGTAGGTTTAATAAATTAAGTTTAATTAAAGGTGATTCAGTATTTATTTTTGTTTACTAGGTATTTAAACTGATTTATGAAGTTAAGTCATTTTAAAAATGCCAGGCTCCTTTTGAACCATCATGTCATCATGATTTCAAAAGGAGCCTTTAAAAGAGAAAGATACCTGTTTCGCTTACATACTTATTTCGCTTCGTCCACTTTCATTATTCCCTTCATACATGCTCTTCGGTTTAGGGTACCTACTCTTGACCTGGCCTTTTTTCAAGATGTCCCTGATTTGGTCACGTCCGCCTAGGTCTACCCCCTACCCCTTCCAACACTTTCATTCACACTCGCCTTATACACTTTTTCGAAAATCGTTCTTCATTCATTCTCTCGACACGGCCAAACCATCTCAGCATACCTTTCTCAATTTTTGTCACTACATTTTCCGTTTCCTTATCTCACTATTTCTTATCCTGTTACTGTCCACTCAGTTTAACTCCTATGATACTTGTCTTGTTAACGCTCTCATCTCAACTAAATTTATTCTACTTTCATGTTTCTTCTGCCATACCCAACTTTTACTTCGGTACATGAGTGTCGGAATCAACACCCGCTCATGTACAGCCAAACGAACCTTGTTAGACACCTTCCGACTGTTTCTAAAGGAGTGCAAAGCTCACTGCAAATATCACTCTCGAACTTTCCATTAATCTTGTTAATAAAAATATTATTCCAAAATATTAAGAATCGTTCTTTACAAATCTGTGGGTACCTAACACTGATAAATAATTAAATTAAGAGAAACGTAGAGAGCAGTTTAGTGGGTGTGTGGTACACCCACGTAAGTAACTTTAAAGTACTCATACGTGTTAAAAAGTTTCTATTTTAAATATGGTTCTTTTGTGATCTCAAGTGTTCCTAATTGCATTTAAGAAACTATTTTAGCTATAAGGTAACATTTTAATAGTTATTTTTGATTTAAAAGTTAAGAGTAGGAATGATAAAGAAGATTTCTCAAAAGTTTTGAATGTTTTCTTAATGTTTATAAAGTCTTTGTTTTATTTTGAGTTTTGAAAAACTTACGTTAGTTTTGATAATTAGTTTAGCTAATTTTATTAGTTTACTTTTATGCTTTCATTGTTTCAATAGAACTTAAACAATAATTGATGATTATTTTACAATAAATTTAACTTCTTACCGGTCTATGATTACTTAACAAATTTGGTGACATATCGACAGCAGCGCCACCTACCGGGTCCAATTGTGAATCTAAACCATTCTGGGATCCACCTGAAGACACACAAAAAATTTCAACCAAATCGGAACAGCCGTTTAGGAGTTCAGACCATTTGATACCAATAATAGTGTTACATTTTTCAAGTTAACATGTTTCAACCCCCGTATCTTTTACACCCTTACAACTATCGACTTGCAACCACCATAGTGCACGATGGGAGACTTGTACCTATTGCCACATACAAACAGTAGTCGTCTGCGATACGTAGTTTTGGTTGTAAACTGAAATATAGGGACACACACCTCCAATTTTATATATGTAATAGATAGATTTTGAGGGAAATTTTGATTTGTTTTGGATATCATTTTACACAGATGAAGCATTTTAGTTACTTTATTAAATTGCATGGCGATTTTTATTGTGTTCCTAAAAAAAATTATGGGCAAACATGATTAATACAATAATTTTTTTGACTTATGATTGTTTTATTCCATATTTAGAATATTTCGCAAATATTTTTTATATTCAAAAGTAACTTATATGCTTATATCTCCGCTAGCATTCAGTTTATTATAAAATTACTTAAAACATTTAATGCAGTTTAAAAATGCGCTTCTAATGATGTATAATATGCATATATTTTATGTAAAATAAAAAAGCATCAGACAAAAAATACTTTCTTTTTTCTTTGTTTGGCTCTCCTGTAAAAAAGTATAATTTTGATTTGTGGTAGTTTTGAATTAAAGCAGCGATTTATTAATTATAGAGCGGTACGAACTTCGCTGGGACAGCTAGTTTTGTAATAAAATTCAAACTGATGAATACGTGATGATGATGAACGATGACAGTCCACGATGACAGTCGTGGTGATAATGATGATACTTGAAAAAATTATTACTTCGGGTATTCCATTACAATGATTTTTAGATTTTTTTAATCTGTTTGTCTTTTTGTTAGTGTATGTGTTTACACTGACGAATTGAACTATTACTTTAAAT
Source organism: Ochlodes sylvanus (assembly GCA_905404295.2). NCBI lineage: Eukaryota > Metazoa > Arthropoda > Insecta > Lepidoptera > Hesperiidae > Ochlodes > Ochlodes sylvanus. The sequence continues at coordinate 3,797,219 of FR990131.1, read as the reverse complement.
TTGGAGTAACATTTTAATGTTTCTTATACTTCCATCGGTCCACAAATAAAAATCCTGACTAAACATTATTTGAGTGTGGATCGGTACTAAGGTATAGATTCACCCGAGCGAAGAGTGACTAGTTATCATAAAAGTTAGCTTTCTGCCCTTCGGCTCTGACTAACGGGAACTACAAAAACTGAAATAAGTTGACATTTTAAGAAGTTGCAAATTCTGCGGAGTAATTTCTTTTGGGCATCCACTGAGCAGCGAAAAGGGGTACGTTAGTAGGTACTGGTAACTTTACGCGAAGGGGACAGTAAGTATCTCATAAAACTCGCCTTCTCTCTCTGGGGACATGGATTTTTTGAGAAGTACCTACGTTATGAACATGGCGTTACCCCAATTAGGGAATTTTTAATTAAATAGTTTATTTCGTCTAGAATTATTAACAACCCTACTCTACCATTAAAATTTAACTGGCTGATTTTTGTTTACGAACATAACCCAATGCGTATTGAACCATGCGCATTGTGGGGTTCCGTGATTACGGAGCTATTGAATATTATTCGTAAAATTAGTATTAAGACAAATGTTTAAGTTACAAGTTTCTTAAGCCAATTCTTATTCTTTTATTATTCTTTATTGCGAGAACAGATGAACTTCAGGCTCAAATCATAACCTTCCTTTCCTTTTCCTTTTGCCATATTCGGGTAAAAAGTCGAATAGATTACACTAACAGGTAAAATTGTTAAAGATGGTTATTTTGTTTGTTTGCTGTTGGTTATTTTGTTGAAGAATAGAATAGAATTTATGTTGCTAATCTAAAAAAAATATACTTAACCATGTTGAAACCACTACGTTATTCCAGCTTAAAATTCTACTTTATATTTTTACTTATTCCAATTAAATTGGATTACACTCCCATTTGATAGTAAGTGGCTATTAAATCTTGGGTGGTAAATCCCACCAACTTATAAGAAGCCGACTCTCGACAAAATAATGAAATAAAATTTACATGAGATATATTTGAACTTTGTCGTGAATGATTGAGAGAGACACTGATTTAATAAGGGTACATACCGAATGTACCTATTTCACTGCGGTACGCTAAAAATGTCACCCTAACACGCATTTCAGCCCTACACCACAATTCGGGCGGCGATGCGCAGCGTCTGAAGAGCAAACGCATTTATTTGCCATGTTTTTGCGACAACTTAATAGTTACTATGTTTTGGTTATCTTCTTTTTATCCGGCTGCGTGATGAAGAAAAGGAAATATAATGTTTATATCAGCCTACATACCTATATGCGAGCTTTGTGGTGCTCTAGCTAGAGACCAAACCGGTAGGTCGACTTTGATGATTCTTAAGTTATTCGAATTGTCTTAATCTTGCAAGTACGAGTATCACTTTAAATACAACAGTTATTTAAATTCAATATAGCGACAAAAACACGCCATATTGGTTATAAAATAAAATTCGACGACCATATATAAGGTGGGTATTTAAAAATCATGTTTACTCGTAGTCTCTCTTACCATTTTTCATTTCGACTGTTTTAAGATATTAAACCTCAATTTCAATCATTCAAACGTTTGGGAAAACAATATAGTCAATATTCTCATTTTTTTATTTAATTCCTACAAGAATGAGCCATATTGTGGGAATTAAATTAAGAAATTAGGATCGAGGGCAGTTTGAATCCGTTAATAACAGCTGACAAGCTAGCTTGCGTGTTGGTTGAGTTAGCTCCCAATACACAACAACACAATGCATGCAAATAAACTAAATCTGGGTAATTACCTACTTCGGAAAATGATTACAAATATTAACATCACTATGATGATCATTTAATCCGGCGCTAGGTTATTCTTTTTAAATACTTTAAAAGCAATTCAAAAGTATTTTTTTCCCAAACAAAGATCGCCTACATTAGTATCAACAACATCCGAATTTTACCTCTCCAATCCCCCAAGCTTTCAGTTTTTGGCAATAAATCCGCCTTGACAAAAAACACCCCCGTTCAGGAAATATTGGAATGGGCGGAAATCGTGCGTCTGCGTTGTCCACTGCCCATTTTCAGGTCCGTTTGTCACGTGATTGTTATTGTTTTGCGAGTTTTATCTACGGAGTTATTTGATGTTTTAGGTTGCAGTTTTGTGATGATGGGGTTACTTGGTAGCGGGTTTGTGGATGGGGACGGTACGGGACGGGGACAGGCCGTGGACAGGGCTGGGGTGGGGCCGGGGATGGAGTCGGGGCCGAGGACAGAGACGGGCGGAGGACAGAGACGGGCCGGGGCCGGGTACAGATCGGGACAGATGGGGATAAAGATGGAGATAAAGACGAGGACGGGGAAATAGATGGGGACAGACGTGGGCAGTGATGGGGATATACATGGGGATAAACACGAGGCTGGGATTTGGATGTGGACCGGGTTAGAACGGGACGACGATCAAATCGAGGACGGGGACCACTTAAACGTTGACGAGGACAGGAACGAAGACGGGGCGTAGAAAGCAACGAATGAAAAATAATGAAGTAAGCATAGTAGGTACATTTATTGCTATCATTGATGAAGATAACGATTAGACTGATTCTAAAACCTAAAACAAGATTTGAGTTTTAACGTGTTATTTGTAAGTGACAATGATAATTAAACTCCATTATGAGTTCGCATACATATAACCATTAAAATTCTTCAATTAGTCTATGTACAAATATATAATAAAATATAAAACATCATCCATAACGTAAAATACAATGTTATGGAAGAAAAATTAAACTAAACTCGCACAATATTTTCCTCGCAACGCCGCGCCGTTGTTACAGTTTGTACCAAGTTCGCGTAACGTCTATGTACAAAATGAGTTATCTCTGTGCGCAGGCAAACGTTGAAATATGTACGCTAAGTTCATATTTAACAATATGTGTTCACTGAATTAGTTTTAAACTTTGGTAAACAAAACTTTTGAACAAGCTACGGCGGTTTTTGCGCGAGTTATAGATAGAATATACTTATTTCTACCTTATTATCTTAATTATGTATCGAACTTCAGTATTTATTATTATTATTAAATTTGAAGTTTTCCACGACATGGTTCGATGGTGAGCGATATTGAAGTTAGGTAGTAGGTATTAGTATTGCTAGTTACAAAATTTGTATTACATGTCATAAACGCTTTTCCTTGCTTTGAAGGACTCTTCTACTTAAGAGCTCTAGCTTAAAGTTAGTCGTGTTATCATTGAGACCATCGAATGGCATAAGAACTTTCAACACGCATGTTGTCTATAAAATAACCGCTCTAACATTTCCCACTTCAGTGGAACGTAATGCAGCTCCATATAATATCTATAGTATTAATAAGCAAAAAAGAAGTACTTAGTATAAATGCTTCCAGGCAAATCGTATAAGTTGTACCTATCAAATACACACCTCTTATTACATTGTTCAAACTCACAATGCGTTATGATACGAGATCGATCCAGGAAATATTCGGATTGCAATAAAAACATTCGTCTATATGCAGCGAGGATGCAGCGACGCGAAAAATATTGGAATCCGTCCAATAAGTCGGAGTAATGAAAACAAGTTTACAGTGGAAGCACCTAAGACTGTTTCCGGATGAAATCCCCGCACGTCGCGAGACAATGGATGTTTGTTGGCAGCCGGCAGGGCGATCCGGACAACTCATTTTACGGTCGACGTCATCAAGCTGATCGGGTTTATCGGAATCAATGGACTCGAAACTTAACTCGACACATATCCGGAATACTTTACGGACACTACTTTGTTGCCGTTCATATTGCACTAAACTGATTTATTTACTTAATGTATGAATGGGTCATTATGTATGGTCACGTTGGTGAGTATGATAAGTATTTTTGGGAGACAATTATTTAACTTTGACAACTACACAACAGTTACACAATTAAATTAATACAATGTAATGTGAGCTTATTCATGTAAGCTCTTTTAAGAGAAATCGCGGATATTGCCTAAGGGTCTCCCCTCACTTATCAACTCGGAATCGATGGGCTTTTTACCACCTGCTACAACACAACGCTACGCTCTAGCCAGCTCACGTCTCCGCTTCGCATTGGTGGAAACAACTAGCTTACTATGCCACTCGTCACGGTACATACCCGCTATTCTCCACGTTGCCGTTGGTGGAATCTGGCTCTAATCGAACACTACCTGTATCATCGGAATACGATGGTACCAATCATGTCGCCACGACGTTGGCAGTGGCCAAAGGAACGAACCTGTATGCGCGCAATTGCTGCAGAACTATATTCGAAAACCGATCGCGAAATTTTTTTTTACTGTATTTCAACTTTCATTTGTGAGTGCATGTTTTTATTAGTGAGAGGGAAGGTCAAACTATGTCAAAAAGACACACATCATTACACACCATCATACATTACCATCGATTGTTGCAATCGCCATGCGATGTCATCTATAACGGGTAACCCTTATTGGATACTGGGCTAATTAAAAGTAAGGATGCTGTAGCACCTACGAAGCTGTCGGGATGAAATCCTAGCACGTCGCAAGACAAGGGATATTTGTTGGCAACTGGCGCGAGCGATCCGTACAACTCATTTTACGCTCCACGTCGTCAATCCGACTTTTCATTCGGAATCAATGGACTCGAAAGTTAACTCGATGTATCCGCTGTAAGGATTACGCCGTTATCGCTTCTTATTTTATTTAGTGAAGGATTATAACTATTTTAAAGTTCAATCAATTTTATTGGTCGATCGACAAACAACGTCGTGTTATTACCTGTACTAGTAGGCGCTTTGTTGCTAATAAGCAAAGACAAAACAGTTTCGTACTTTTTTTTGGAAATTTATTCTGTAGTTATCCACGGAATGGGTAATTTCGTTTGTATTACCATTTAATTTGGTATAGTTGCTACTGTTGCTACTTTCGTTGCTACGTGCTACCTTTGCTACAACGAAGTGGGTTGAAGCTTAAGCGACACAGCATACGAAGCAGTCACACGAAGCAAATAGTCGCTGTAAATGCAGTCGCTGCGAACAAAATCACGTCGTGCGAAATCGTTGCGAATATAATTTAACATGTTCAATTATTATCGCTACAAGTACGAACGATTGCGAGTGGTATGACGGGCAACCGCTGCAAATCATTCAACGAATCATTCACATCATACCTCACGCCGCACCCGACTAAACGCTAAATTTAACGTAATTGCTAGTAACTTTCTCTTCTCTTTACTTCTCTTTCTAAGCATTTTTTGAAAGAAATAACACGTGCATTAAACAGTGCTTTATAATTTTACCATTTCTAGTTGGCTGTACGCAGGCATCTCTGTGTTACCGCAGGCTGACTAATGTAATGAAACAAAATGGGAAGAAAGGAAAAAATACTCGGAATGTCTTGAGGCAGCGGGCCGTGACTAACTTTTTAAGCAAATGTATTTTTAAATTGTCGCCGTCTCGTCTTTGCATGAGTTCGCTCAATTAGGGATGCCTCTAAAAGTAATTAGGAGCTTGCAATAAAGGTTACATTTCTCCGTAGATAAAAGTTTTAAACATGACATTTATATTTAGAACACCCTTTAAAAAAGTTACATGTTCATTGATACTTAACTGTCATGCCATGTCACGTCACGATACATGACGATTGGATTGAGATTATGAGGATCAAAGATTCTTTTCGTGACGTTTAATTCAAATATTGGTAAAGAGAATAGAGAGAAAGAGAATGCCGAATATCTTAAAAAAACTGTAAAACATCGCGTCAGTTGTTTATCGGTATCGTTTATTGTATTTATATTTTTTTATTATTTATTCATAATTTCTTGACAAAAATCCAACGAGCTTCTGCAGGCGATCTGCTGGCGTTCCCACAAAGCCTTCAGTTCAGGAGGATGCATCACGAGCAAATGGGTTAAAATGAACTCAAAGACGGATGAAACTCCTTCTCACCCGGTTCCCTCCTGTCGTATGTCGTACACGACAAAACGTCGTGTTGACTATATAACTTATTCGCTCTTTTTTAAGGAGCCATAATTAGGTAACTACATATAAATTGAATTAACCATTGCCACATTTATTGCTACATATATTTTTTATGTTAATAGCCGACAAACGAACAGACGAGCCAACTGGTAAGTGGTCACCGTCATCAATGGACACGAAAAAAATAACACAGTTTTAATTGTTTAAATTAGCAGAAGCAATTTCCTAAACATTCATATCAGCAACTAATTACTCTATGCAGCTGTAAACGTTAATGGCATAATAACAGAGTCCACAACGGCTTACATTGAGAGTGACGGCTTGCAGTGAGATAGATAAACGGACGAATTCTGGGTAACTGACAGACTGATAGACGGCGTCGTTGCAAAATGTGAACTTGCAAATCACGTTACTTCGAATTCGAACTAAATCTGAGTGATGTTGACTTGCAATTGACACATACTCGTATGCTCGTTGGAACGAGAATGTACGTTCGCCCTTCTTAAATGTATTCGTAATGCACTTTGACGTGGTTTACCTTGGAAATAGTTGCTTGTTTAATGGGGATAGAACCTCAAAGACAGCCGCTAAAAATCAAATAGGGTCAATTGGTAAGTATAAGAAACGTTTATTCCGTCAGTTGCACTTCGCCAAAGCTTACATTTGGTATCAGGTAATTTTACTTGGCTTGAATTGGAAGTTGCAGCTGCAGAAGTATCAATGTGACGGAAAACGGTCGCACTCAGAATTTGGCGCGGCATAACCGCGACCTCTGATGTTTCAGACGATGGTACACCTGAAGTGTCACGTTACCAATTCAACTGATCGTAGAAATTGCCACGCAAGAAGATAAATTGTTAAAAAAAATCTGTTATTGTTGGTTTGAAAATCAAACCATTTTTACGATTCAACCTCAACATGTTAATGTAAATTAATCTACAAGACATCAACTTTTACAGTTCTATTAATTAATGAAATAGTTATGACTGATGATATAATAATTATGATGACTCAAAGGTATTGCAGTTGGATACTAATGATTTACAAAAGCTTACCCACTGCTTATTATATTTCATCCTTCCAATTTAAATAACTCAAATAACAAAAGCTAAAACAAAAATAAAAATTCTTACAAACTCTAAACAATAATATTTCAAACTGAACGAAATTTGCTTGTTTTACTTAACCAAAGTAAAAAGTAAAGCATTAAATTGCCAAAACCGGAAAAGATCAGAATGGTGAATAAATCAGTTAGCCCACCGCAATATATTTGAATAGCTACATCAAACAGGACTTTGTAACGCCATTATACAAATTAGAAGTACTAATTAGGACATTTAAGTGTTTTGTAAACACAGGTGCTGTATTTGTAGAACTGTCCTAATTGATTTTATTGAGTGACCGTTTTCAATCCATTCGACAATTATAGCAATGCGATGTGCATGTTCACACAATTTCTCCGACGTCGCATCGCAGTTCTGTAACCCCCACAATTAAGCACGAAACTTTCAATTTTACTCGTTTAATTTATTAGACTAAAGTATTCCTGATTCCCTACAACGTAATCCGTTTTCCGTTTTTGCTTATACTCGCACAAATATTTATTGCGAGATGCAAAGACGAAGCTTAGCCCTCTCAGAAGACAAACGATCCTGTTCCTCTTACTTTCTTACATGACAAAGACAAAACTTTGTAAGACGCCATCTTGGAAATATTTCTGTTGTGTAACTTTAATCCGTAGCCAGCTTCCGACACGGCGGAATGTTCTAATCTGCGTTCTGATTGCGATGTTTAGTTAAAAATATGGCTTCAATTAATATCAATGACTTTAATCCATAAATGGCCTAATATTGAGCACCGTTCTCTACTCGTCATTTAAGAGGCCTAGAGCATGCTCCATCACACTGCACCAGTGCGGAATGTTGGTGCGGCTTGTTCAACCCAAGTATCAGAAGTTTTTATGTCCCTCGAAGGCCTCTGACGTGGCTTAACGACTGCTATCTAACAATTACAACCGGGACCGATGGCTTTACGTGCCTTCCGCGTGGAAATGCTCAAGAAGTTTTTGCTACTAGCAGTCACAGTTGCTTAACTCGGCCGATCACTTAACGTCGGTGCAAACCGCTCAAAAATATAACTATCATACATTATAGTCCATTGCAGATCAAATCATCTTAACATACATACACAAAGATTACTTTTGATACGTTATTTAATATTCCCTTACCGTAAAGTGGTGTAAACATTGTTTACTAATCATAACAATGGTACAAAGTTGATTTCCATTAGTCGAGCTTGTTCAGTCATTATGAAAATGGACATGGATCTTTGACTCACATAACGTGTCACCCCAATCAACAGTAAGTGAACAACAAATTAGTGGTGTCCAGTGCAATAAAATAATAATCCGCTAATCGATCGTAGGGAACCCTTCTCGAGTGACCAGTCTCAATAAATACTACGGCTACGGAGATAAAGATACTGGATACGTCTGTTTTTTATTAATGTTTATTGCTACTAAACCAGCAGCTTACTTAAGCGGCGTCGCCAATGATTATTCCAACGGATGGTAAACGCTTTAACGCTTACACACTCATATACTCCTAGTGTGGGGTGCACTAGGATTCAATGTCCCTAGGATTCACGGGTGACACTTCACTAACACCCGAGAAAAAAATTATCTGTCACATAAAAAAATTTCAAGGCCGGGAATCGTACCCGGGACCCCGCTTCGCAGGCAGGTTCACTACCAACTAGCCGCCGCTTTCGACGACGACATACCCCTAGCGGGTATGTCATAGTCGTAAGCGTAGCGGCGGCGGTAAACTTAGAGCGCTCTAACTTAGTGGAAGCTTGTTCACTTATTGAGATAATTAGCCAGGAAAATAGACTATTATGTACGGAGTGGCTACTGCACCAATTCAACTGGGTACGTACTCAACTGTATATAAATAATTTAATAATCATAGCAGTTAACACACCGAAGTACCATTACTGTTCATTATCCAAGAAGAGTTGCGGTGATATGTAACTGAAAAAGAAATAACATAAAAAGAAAAAATAATAAGTCATAAATATTTTCCATAGACAACCTGCTGTCACAATGAATACAGTTTTACTACTTCTACCAATGATATATTACACTAGATACGCCACCAACGCTCCTAACGCGTGCAGTGGAAACGGTCCTACGTGAGACCGTTGCAATCAGTCGAGCTGTCGGCTGTCATTGTGAGCGCACGTGTCGATTACATACTAAAAAAAGGTAGAATGCCTTTTTGTGCATTTCGAAAGTACAACAATTATGATAGAAAGGTAAAGAAAGAGGACGGTATATCATATCATATTAAAATGTATAAAAATATTGAAATTTTAAATAGATTAATTTATATTTTTTGTAATTTTAATGAATCACAGCTTGTTTCCAAACGATAAAAGAGATAGAACATTGCTTCACTCACAGGTGTAACAAAGATAGCACATACGTTAAGATCATAGATTAGAGGCAACAATGCAGACAGTAGGTACAATAGGTAGACAAGAAATTGTTAGTGTAACGATGAGATTTTTTTATGAATTTAGGCTGAATTCTTTTGTTTCCACGTTAAGTAAACCGTTATTTTTTTTAATGTTCCGTAGATTTCCTACCAACAAGGTTAATCGACAAAATGGGATAACTGTTGTGCGGAGACAAAGATGTGAATATTATTTAATGCCTTCAAATTATTTATAGTAGGATTTGTAGTAACCACTTTAAAAATGAAGAATTTACGTCAAGAAAAGGTTTGACATAGATGACAACTTAATTGACTTAATTCATTATACTCATGATAACCATGATTTTACATCTAAATCACGTGCTGCATCAAAAACATATTTCACTTATACCATAATATTTTGTTTTAATTTTTTTATATAATATTTTCTTACTTATAATATCTTTATAATAAAATCCCCTGTTAAACAATGCTGAATCTAATACTAAGACGACGGTTAGATTAAAAACTAATATTATGGTTCTGGAGTTCATCTGAAGTTGAAGAGAAAATTGCAGGACAAAATAATCATTCTTTGTAATGTCGTTGTAAGCATTTATTTTTAAAGATGTGCCGAGGAGTTTCTTTCGCCGTTTCTATTTCTCCTCAAAGATTTAAAAATTCAATATTTAAAGGCACCTTAATGAAACGGTGGTAAATGCAAAAAATTACGTTCATTTTTTTTTTTCATTATATTATTGCGTATTTATTTTATTTACAGAGAAATGATATAAAACTAGAATAATGAACCTTAAACTAAAAAACCTTAAAAAATATAGTAAAACAACTAAAATATATTATTAAAAGGAGTCCCTTTAGGCAAGGTTCCGAAGATACTTGCAGCGTTCCCCTTTTGAATAGCTACCTATACTAATTCTTTGTCCAAGGTAGCTGCCAGATCTTCGGTCTCCTGTGACGTCGACTAACCTTTTTGTTATTTCCTTAAAAAGCTATTTCATAATTGTATGTATCCTACATGAAATAAATGATTTGAGTTTGAGTTTATGAAATTGCTGTTTTTCTCTCTCGCAGTAATTAGTTTCTAATTTAATTTAATTTGTTTTTATTTAATTTTTTGTTTAATGTAAATTTAATTTAATGTTCTTTTTTGCTTATGATCCTTAATCTTAAATGTTAATATTATGTACTTCCAAGAGTCATAGCAGTTTTAGGCATAAATCATTCTAAGAATAAATGTCTCGTCTGTTACATTTATCTATAACACTTATGGTTAACGTCAATAGACGTCAGTGCAATATTTCGGTTGCGTTTGTCAGGTTCATTTTTCATATAAGTAACATGTCTACCTCTTTTTACTTATAATGTCATTAACTTCTACACGAAGTCCTTTAGCCTATCTAGTTTGTTTACATCAGTGCATTTCGTTCAATTAACTTGAGGCACTGAGGATGTCCTTAATAGATGTTTTATGTGTTCTAATGGCGGGCGACGGCGGGCAAACAAGCGCTATTCGTTTAATAAGTCTTAATTGGTGTTGTGGATAGCACGCACTGTTTGTGTGTAACAAATATAGGGCGAGTTTACAGGGTTTACTGTTATTTTAAAACGTTTCACTCGTACAGGTAAACCAGACTGTCCGGAAATGTTTCCGTTCGAATATATCATTAACTTTATATATAACAAGCGGACCTAACAGTTCAGTTTATTTACGACGAAAAGGAAAGACAGAAAGAGAATTTGTCCTTCCTTGAATAAAACAACTTCTTTTCCGAAGTAATGCCGTGGCGGTCCCGGAAAGGTGATGTGGAGAAATGGATGTGAGGTTTTAGTCCGTAAGCCACTGAGACACCTTCTCATTGAAGTCAGGCATGCCAAGTGGAGCATTTAGTATCCACGAGGATTTCCTCCAACTATAAAGAAAAAAAAGTAGCTCAATAGGCAGCTCCACGCCATCAACACAGGAAATCCTTGCATGAGTATGAGCTTTTAATTATTTTTATTTTATTTCCCAAAATTACCGACCGCATTACACGTCAATTGTAAGAACAATATTTCTACAATACGAGCAGAATATACAATAAACGGAGCCGAGGATGACTGTAACCCACTGTGTATTATTAAAAAGTATATTGTCTCCGAACGGCGCTGAATATTTAATAAATGGCGACATAATGATATTTCTCCAGAATACAAAAGAGAAAAAAGGGCACGTTATCTTCAAAATGCTACGTCACTTGGAAGACAGTCTTCCGCATAATTTATTAAAATCTTATTAAAAGTGTCACCGAAGATAAAGCTTTTGTATTAAAAAGACTCTATTAGCTACGTCCTTCAGTTTTATTAACTTTTTAATCTTTGCAACAATAACGAACTAACTCGACGAGCATGTTGGTGCTTTAGTTAACAATTTTTAACAAGCAGAGTTTTCGGGAAATTTTACACGAAGTATTAAATTGTTTTTCAGTTATAAAATTATAAATTAGGTTATGCAAGCAGTTGCTCTTGGTACTGATGAGGTATCGAAACTTTGTTGGATTTGCCTTCAAGAAGAACACCGAATCGTATGCGAATTTTGCCATGATATTCCATAAGAATCTTTTTGTGCCTACGACCATAGTTTCTAAGGGGACTGTTGCTCATGAGTTGCCATGGTTACATCACCGAGTGCCTGCTCATTTGTTATCTTAAAAGGTCTCCAATAGTATTTACAATAGAAACAAAAACATAAAATAAAATAAAAGTAACTTATGAATTAAAATTAATTTATGAAGCTAGCTAGGCCCCTGCGGTGCAGTACCCAAGATGTTGGCAGCATTTCCATTTTATAAGTGTGTATTTTCTGAAGCATCCTGAAGGTTGACTGTTAGAGAATGCTATTTAAGTCCGCCAAATTTACCACTATATTGGGGTTCAATAAAGAGAAAATAAATAAATAATTTTCTTTTTGGGTGTCCGTTTCTTTGTATTTGTGTGTGCAATCGGTCATTTGCATAGATTCAAAGTTGAGTGTTGATTCAAAATCAAATCATCAACGGTTAATTAATTTAAATTTATTTTAGAAATTTATTTTCGATAATTTATATTTGAAGATAAATAAAAGAAGAGTAATAAGGTTACAAAAAACAATGTTGAGTATAAATTATTTTATTATTATCGAATGTCTTAACTCTAATTATTGTGTATCTAGTGCTAGTGTATTAACTACAATATTTGTAACTCCCCTGTAATAAAAGCAAATTATTTATTAAAATATACAATGTCTGGCAAACCAGAGGATAGGACAAGGAGAGGCAGCTCTCTTTTTGAAAGGCATCATAATCTACATACATTGTTGATAAAAGTTATAACTTATTTGCTAAGTGCTAATTTCTGAAGAACTGCGTTGTCCGCTCGATCAATTTGGATTCATGAAATAACACAGCGGGCAATCTACAATACATAGATTCCCAGAGACTTCGTGTAGTGAGGTAAGTGAACCTGGCCTAAAAATATTATGTTTTGTCTCCTCCCTGTGCCAAAACTACGTACGCCATGTACTGAAAAAATATCTACATTTTTTGTATTTCCATAGCAAGTCTAAAATTGTACATTTCCGTTGACGAATGACGAACTTATTAACTGCAACATAGTTTAAAACATATTGTCTAGTATATTATATTACTCTTGTAAGTGAGTCCTGCGTTGTGATAAATCCAACTATAGTGGGGCCCGACATCCGTGTACACTACGTAGTATTTCGGGTCGCATTCGACTTTGGGTAAACTGACGCCACATTTAGAGAACACGCCTCGCAGGAACCAGCTGATTTGGTGGTCTACTTGCAATGTGGGGACTACTAGACCACCTCCACTGTCACCGTTCCGGGGGTTCACACCTAAAAAAGAAGGATAAACATTGTATGATACATATAACAAATATTCGGCAAATCATGCTGAACTTAACAGTTGGTATAAGACAACAAACTTTCTTGTATTTACTTTAAAAATATTTCAAAGAAGCGCTTATAGCTCGGTGGCTTGCGTCGATGCTGTGTGATCGACCGAGTAAGCGGGCGCGGCCGGTAGCAGAATGAACGGTAAAAATTTCTTGAGCGCTTCTGCGTAAAGCTGGGCACGTTAAGTCATGCTATACTAAGTACGCAGGATTTTAAAAACAGAGTTATAAATAGAGTTAAGCATATATCACATCTAAAAAGTTTGATTTCTCTTCAATAACAGTTTAAAATATTATTATTTCTGGTAAGAATTTCATGATCATATCACGTTTTATATTTAACCACCTTGCTTATTCCATTTTGAAATTGAGGCGTTTCATTTCAAAAGTTAAGAATCAGCGATGCATTTGTGACTGTTTGTAGATACAGTATAGTAAAGGTGGTATAATCTTATCCTGCATGGGCCGCTGTTACATTGAATGGTCCACTTACCAGAAGTAGGTCCGAAGCCTGCGCAGAACGTAAACTCATTCAATAAGTTCTCGTAAACATTTGACGCATAAGCAATACATGTGGTATCGTTCTGAACCATTATATTTGTAGCCCTCAGTGTGTCAGATAGTTTATTTTGCTCTGTTGTTCCAAAACCAACAATCTGAAAAACGACATTTTTAATTATGGGATTCGCACATCCAATGAATATCCCAAAGCTAGCATAAAAACCTAAACCTCGTGATCTGTTTCTGTTTATGTAGAACGGAACGTGAAGCCACGACCTAGAGGACGGACGTGTAATGTGGATGATCTAATTTTAATACTGGGAAAAGCTTTTGGTAGCAAATAAAACTATTACCAAGTGCATATTATACGTCACTAAATGTTAATAGTATCATTTTAAAACACTCACCTTTTGAAACTTAGCGTAATTGAATGAAAAAGATTTATCATAGAAACCGTTACATTACAATTAATTTAAAAAAAGAAAATATATTAAACTTACCACAGCTTCTCTTCCAAATAAAGCCGTTTTGTCATAAACTGGTCCCCAAATACATATTGGTTGTACGTAGTCAGTGAATATGAACCTTTTTACGATGATAATAGCGAGATCTGACGTCGCCAAGGCACCATCGTACCCAGGATGCAAGATTGTCCGCTCAGGCTGCAATATTTCGAAGGGAAATTAGGTATATCAAATGTAAAAGATCCAGCATCCATAGCAGCACATCCATCCATATTGCATATTGAAGCAGTAAATATAAACGAATTACTTTTAATATATCATCCTGTTCCAAAGCTAGCTGAAAAATCATTATAATACTTACAACAAAAGTCTGTCTACCGGGCTGATTAACATTTTTCAGGTCGGTGACCCCGGCTGTAACTATCATTTGATTCGCCGGTACTAAATTGCCATTTAAGTAGAGGCAGTGTCCAGCTAAAATAAGATTTATTAATTACCCAAATGAGATGTGTCTATAATATATGAGCTAACTTTTAGCAGGTAAATCGTACTCGTAATAGTTGTGGTTGTTTTCCCTAGTTGATTAAGTAATTATGTTGATGGTAAAAGGAGCTAAGGACACTAGGGTAGATACAAGAATACATCCTAGAACATCCCAATCTTCCCTGTTCGTACTGCTCCCTGCTGAACAATGGGCATAGACGCTGGCAGTAGGTTCCGTTGAAATTTTTAGGCTTTAGGTTGAAATTAGAGGACACAAATCCTCTTATTTAATCCTAATCAGTACTATTACTCATTCTGTGTCCTAGTGAAAAGTGAATGTTTATTACCTACTGATAGCTACCGCCTTCCTTTTGTAAACTTGAGTGTGAAACGTTTTTAGGTGATTCAGTAGAAGAATCGAAGAGTTAGCAATAACTCCAAAAGCTTCTTCAACCTTATCCATGGAGCGCATCGCTGATTCGAAAAAGTGTTACTGAGATCCACGAGTATTGACATCCATTTACCCGAAGGAAGCTATTTCAGTTGTGATTATTATTTTATTGTTTTTACTTGGCATGTAAAGTTAAATATTTAAGCAGTACCTGTCAATACAGCTATCGAGGAAATGATGTTCCCTCCACATTGGTACACGCTGGCCTTTCCTGGTTCCTGGATAAATATAGCCACATGCCACGGCCAGTCTCCATCCAATGCCTCAGTCCGCAAACTAGTCAGTTCAGCGCGGTTAAGAGAACGCCTTCCGCAGACATGGCGATATTTGGTGTCGTCCTTTTTAGTCACATTCAATGACGCAATTGTTTGTGATAACTGAAAAAGAGCTGATTTTAAAACCGCGTTTCCTTTTTGTCCTACAATCGCAGCACAAAATGAATTAAGACAGCGATCGGTTATGACTTCGTGTTAACAACAAGACATCAGATACGTTGCACGATAGTAAGAGCTTTTGCGGCCCATACTCCAAAGTTGATGAATTTTACTCAAGAGGGATTAAGCCATGCTTTGATTTATAAACAAAAAAAAACTTTAGATCCAAATTGTCGAGACACAAAAGTGCAGAATAGAAAAGTAATATTATAATTATTTGAGTTAATTTAAGTGCCACACCGAAAGTACAAATGTACCTATTCGATATTAAATACTAAACAACTGTACTATTAATAACATAATGGCGTGAAATAAAACACAACACAACATTATTGTAAGTAAGAAAGATATTAAGCCGCAAAGTTGAGTTAGTGCGACGAATAAAATATGAAGTGGAATAAATGTAATACTCTTGTAACAATTCAAAATATTCTTAACCAAATGTATCGAAATTTCACAGGACCCACAGTCGGCTTACAAATTGCAAGCGTGGGGTTGTTATTCCCCTTCAAAGAGATATTCGCGCGATAATCAAAGGGATTCTCTTGTCAACGTCTACTTGTTATGCGGATGCAAGTAAATTGGACTTATAAACTTTAGCAATGGAAACAAGCGATGTTACGTGACACATATGCAGATAACCGTGTTGAATAATCTGAATAAACTTGTACCGACTCCCTTGCCTTGAAATATTTACGTTAGAGAAAGATACTCGTAATGATATATTTAGTCACCTAATTCTATTCTATATGAACAAAACTTCTTACTAGGTACTTTGTTATCATCGTACATGTATTGTAATCTGGAAGTGATCATGATTTTTAGGGGTTTTTATAAAGACAGTAGACTCTGATAAAATATTTTCTATAAATTTGTCTGTTTGTCTATACGTTTATTTCCTGTAATCTCGGAAACAACTCAATAATTTTGATGCGATGTTCACTGATATATTGTAATTTATAGATAAATAGTAAATGTTCTGAAAGGCGTGTAAAGTCGGTTCATGGTGTACTATGGCCTGTACCCCTCCAATTGTAAGACCCGTGCCCAACAGCGGGACAGTTATGGGTTGCGATGATGAAGAAATGATGACAGATAAATAATTACCATTACCTTAATAGAGGCGTCACACAGTGTTACATTGTTAAAACGGAATTCGGTAACAACTGGAACGGAGAGTGGGTTTGGCTCGTTGATGGAAACATAGAAATAGTATGCCTTCGGTAGTACTCCGGTTGGTTTTATTGTAAAATCGTGGAACTCATTCCTTACGGTTACTGTGCTGTTTACTGTAGACTGAAATGGTAATAACATTTAATTTACAATTATATTTGAATTATATTGAATTATTATTGTTTTACTGATTATAACACATACAATGCTGGATAAACATTTTTTGTTTGTAATCTAATAAAATAATGAATTTAATTATGTGAGGTAATTAATTTAAAACAAAATATGTATTTTGTTAGAATGAAAATGAAAACAATGGTTATTAAAGCTTGTTTGGATACTAAACTCAGTAATTATCTTTATCTAAAGTTCAGCGAACGCATTAAAATTCGTAAATCATATTTTTATACACACAAATAAGACATCACAAATACCCATGACCCGAGAACAAACACTTATTTGTCACATAAATGTCTTACCAAGACCGGGAACCAAACCCGAGACCCTTTGCTCAAGCAGCGGCTACCAACTGAGGTAGCGTCGTTAATGATATTTTCTTTACACATGAATTCTTCACATAATTGAACTATATAAAAGTTAAATAAAAAATTACACTTACACCATAAAGAATGACCTGTTGTTGAAAGCTGATATCAATTTCCGGATCCACAACTTGTTGATACAAACCAAGGTTTATAAGAGCTCGCCATAGTTTGTCTGTGACCTTGTCAAAGTACAACGCGCCCAGACCACACGGGTCATACCTAGTCAACACAGGCCCTTTTATTGACATTGAGTTCACAAAAGTTGCAGTTAAAATCAACACAAGAAATCGCATTTCATATACATTAACCATCGTAAAAGAAGGTCACTTCTTTTAAACTAACTGAAATAAGTCTTTTAAAAAAATACAAATTTTTGTGACAACTATTCGTATATAACGTCTACTTTATCACTGGGAATTTACGACAATAACATTTTTATATTATTACATTTATCTTAAAAATATTGTAATATACAGGCTGTGCTCACTAACACGCTTTGCACGATTTTAATTGATATAGGTAATCGCTTTTCCTTATATAAGTGAAAGTATTGAGTCATCATTTGTTTAATACAGTTTAACACAAGTTGACTTCGTTGTAGTAATATTAATCGGGTTATTATTCAATTACTCACTTTATGCAACAAAGAAATAAAACAATGGTAAAGAATGTATGTCACCAGACTTGATACCTACTGGCCTCAACTAAATATATGTTTCTGAACTGACTAACGACTGGATAGTTTAGTTAATAGTCACCTTGCTTCTACTGGTGTGTAGGTAATGACCTGGGTGTGTTTCAAATCCAAATTCAAATTCATTTAATCATGTGGGTATTTTTACAATGCACTTATGAACGTTTAATTTTACTTCTACGACCATTTCAAAAATGTGCTTTATCATTGTTATAACATTAAGGAGAAGATACGAAGAAACTCCTCAGCACATCAGTTTGTTTGTGAGTCCACTTTTGCGTGTTTGTTTCTGTGAGTTAAACTTTGAGTGAGAGAGTTAAAGATAAAGATAAAGATTTACTCAACAAAAACAACAGCACACAACAGTTATGTTGTGTAAATAGATTACAAACGCTTATGCAACCCAACTGATGGTAAGACACCGTCACTCACGTACATAAACAACACCAAACACATCACTGTTGCATTGCAGCCGAAGAAAAAAGAGAAGAAAGATAGAAAGTGCTGGCTCAAGAGAAAGTAAGTGACTAGATTAAGTGACTTCTTGCTGTCGCACTTCCCTGCCTCAAAATTCCATGTGTCAAGCGAGACACGAACACATAAAAACAAGAACTCAAACTCAAAAACTCAAATCATTTATTTCACGTAGGTATTTTGAATACACTTGTGAACGTAATTTTTTGCATTTACCACCGTTTCGCTAAGGTGCCTTTAAATTTTAGATCTTAGAGGAGAAAAAGAAACGGCGAAAGAAAACTCCTCGGCACATTTCCCGGAACATAAAACTACTGAGGAGTTGGAACATAATTATTTGTTGAATAATATTTTTCAAGTTTTCAATAGTTGCCATTATACTTCGGACTATTCTTGACATACCTAAAAGCCAGAATACATTAAAACACTATCTATAGCTTCACTTTGTACGTTGTATGTTTGTACATCACAGAATGCTTAATAGTACCTACATACATACCGGTTACGTTCTGATTGTTTTGTTTGTGAATTTATAAACACTCTATATTCTATCAGCGCTTGACCATTCACCGCAGGTCATGACTTTAATATTCTTTGAATGTTTATCTATTGAGCGCTATAAGTTAATATTTCTATGAAATATGTAGCACAGCTTGTTTTACTTTTGTATGATAAACAAGTTTTTTCCAGGTATATTGAATGCTTTGTACAATTTCAGATGACAATATATTCTTGTTTCATACTTTTAGAGTGTGATTTTTCGATAATCAGGTTTTAGTTTTTGAACTTATATAGATTATAAAATTAAATGAATAAACGCTAACAAACTCATACTGGCCGTATTTAATATATAATAATATACACAATTATATACATAAATAAGACATCACTGACACCCATGACCCGAGAACAAACATTTTTCTGTCACATAATTCTCCCCCGTCTACCCCGGCCGAAAACTTGACCTGAGACCTCTCGTTTAACAGGCAGTTAAAAAAAGGTAAATTCTCATTCTATTTGCTCGTGAGAAAAAACAAATAAAAAAATACCACTAGATTATCATTGCTACGAGTATAAAGCTATAGAAAACAAAGTTAATTCTTTTTAACTATTCCAAAGTTATGTTTGATTTCAATAATGAATTGCGTGGTATTGAACAATATATGAGTATAAAGCATACCGTGCGGGCCAGCCGAGGGCGAAATTTAACATTGTTAAGGTTTGCAAGTAAAAGTATGCTCAACATTTCACTTTCATGTTCATACTCGCATTATTTTTTAACTGAAGCTGTGATTAAAATTATACGTGACGCTTGTGGGGCTAATTATGCTAAACAGTGATTTGAAAATGTTTTCTCGAATGGATAGCGTACGGTCGTCCCGGGTCCCTTACTACTGCAAAACTTTTTTTTGGTTTCTATTCAATTTAAATAGTTGAGCAGTAGGATTTTCTTAGCCGGGGGGGCATGGACACTAATAACCCAAGAATAACCACTTTTTGTCATTTAATTGTGTACCCCGGGCGTGAATCAAACCCGGAATCCCTAGCTTCTCAAGCAAGGTCACCTGAGCTGATCAACTGAGCTAATGGGTCATCAAGGATTAAGGCCATAGTCTGCCACGGTGACCAAGATCGATCTGGCAAACTTCGTAAACATTTGAGATTAATAGAGAACTCTCAGGTGTGCAGGTTTGCTCGCAATGTTTATAATTAATACATTCTGTCACTGTTTAACTTACTGATTATACTTTCATGTTTTAGTGCATTTTATAATCCATCAATCTTGAATTTGCCAGTGCCATAATAATTATAATAACGGTTAATAATTATAATTCATAGCAAACGAAGGTAGGCTGAGTTGCTGTGAAATAATTTTATATTTATTAAAAATACAGTTACCAGAACGTAAAATAAATGTCAGTAAAGTAATGAAATTTAGTGCCAGCCTACCAGCTAGGACACAGATAATTATGAATTCTACTTCAGGTGTTAACTAAAAATTGGAATTTTTCACACCGAAGGCGAACGTAAAGATTAAACAGGTACCAACCGTCCACAATTTATTTTCCCTGCTATTATGTAAAGAGTTCGATGTGGAAAATCATGAGTCTTGACGGTTGTATTCATTACGTTTTTAAACATTCTTACAAAATAAAAAGCAAAGGGATAAATAAAATAGATGCCAGTAATTATGTTCCACTTTTTTCTCCTATCATCATAGACTTTCCTGAGTGTTTACATAAAAAGTCGGGTATCTTCATATCGACACTGGGACATATGAAAAGCCAAGGCTTATCAACCAGAGTATCTATAAATTAGTAGCACCATAATTCTATTAGTAAATTGGTTTATGTCTCGATCGTATTTAGATATTGTGCTGCTTTTTTGAGTAGGTTAGACCGTTTTGAGTTAACGTTTGGAACCCACAAACTCTCACAATAATTTTTATTAGAACAATATTATACCGTTATTAGGAATTATAAATTTAAATGGGAACAGTTAAAAAAACAATTGCACATTATCAAAAAACGGTATTTAAAAAACTATGTAAAAACAGACATTCCGCATATTACGTACAGTTCGGTACAGTGTAAACGCATTCCGTTTTTAATAAGTTTATTACGAGAGCGCCACTAACGAACGGTTGCTGGGACGCAAATTGACAATAAATAACAAATGGACGATGAAGCCACCCCTTTCTCTATAAATCTGTTTGGTATGCTTATTATAATTATAGTACTTGTAATTTATCACAATTCTGTCTGTTTGTGGGAGGGAGCTTTAACCGTTATATACTTGTATATACTTATACATATATTTCTTTATTATTAACCCCTCGAGTGTAGTTGTCCCCTACGTCGGGGCAAAAAAAAATTCTAGGCCAACGTGAAGTGCACCCCCTACGGAGGGGCAAACTAAATACAATCGTATTGAAGGACGATTATTGTCTATTTCATAATATTTTGATCTCATTGGTTGGATTCAAATTGAACCTACGTTCATTAGCTACGAAATACCGACTGTGATTGGCTGCAAAGTCGAATGATAAACAGAAAAATATTTATTTGAAAGTTGTACAGTACGGTCGCTACGCTCGTTTCGCGTCATTTGAGTTCGCAACATTTTATAAAATTGTTTTCGAGAAGGAAACGGTGAATTAACTGATGAGATTTTTACTTATTATTACTGGAAAAGTTGTGCAGATTACGTGTAAAGTGCTAGTTTTGTGAATGGTGATAAAAAAGTTGGTGAAAAAAGTAAATAACTTTTGAACAACATAGTTACAGTGTCGTTGAAGTCGACAAGCTGTGTAAATTTTCATATAAATATAGGTACAGCAAGTTTGGCTTTATAGTATTACACATTCTTAGCTAATTAATCTAGCAACATATTGATTACAATATTTACCACAAAATTGACCAAAAATAAAATAACTTCGGCCGCTAAGCGGCTCGCTAAAAATATGCCGGTATTGGCACCGTTTTCGTGTTAGTTTTTTAACTTCTTTTATCGTGTAATTACTGTGTTTCCAAATGAAATATTCGAATATTCGAAGTTGAAAAGAAATTGAATAATTTCTTACGCAGGTAAGTTTTTTTGCTTTAATTTAATTGTTTTAGATGTTAGGCAATTTCGTTGTGATAACAATGATGTATAATTTATGTGATATAATTATAACATAATCCCGTACAATTCATTTTTACGATGACCTAGCGACAAGATCGCGCGAGTTACGAATAGGCGTGACACGTTGGCCATGTTTTACATTCGGGGGTCTCGGCACTCCAGGGGTTAAGGGTTCCTAATTGTTAAGATAACCCCTTTTTACTAAAAGGGGTTATCTTAGGTTAGGGGGCAGACAGGTATGAATAAACTGTTTGTTTCTATACTGGGCAAGATTTATTCTTTAAAATTAATAGACTCCCGTAGAATCAATATTATCAGCTACAAATCAAAGCACACTTTTAACATCAATGAACATTTTGATTAACGATAAACTCAGTTTTTTTAGATATTTGATAGAATTATTTCTTAGATATTTAAGGTTTCCAGTATAGTAACAGATACATGTATCTCATTTTGTATACCACATTATTTTTTTATATCATTTTGGTGTACAAATAAAATCTACTTGTATTGTTTAAATAACTGAAATTTTGGTAAAAATAACTGTTACCCTTAGTAATTTGACAAAATGGGAAACAAACTAATATTACACTCAATAAAAGTGAACGAGCTCATACCGCTGAGGTAACGTCTGTGCCCACAATAATTAAAACAAATAAAAATCATTACATACTGTTAATGATAATGGAACCATGCGCCACTCATTACACACAGCTGAATAAATTACTTGAAAGGATAGTGTGCCACAGAGTAAATGATTGTACTGAAATGTAATTGTAACAAATTGATACATCATTTATGTACATAACAAATATTACAAACCTGAGCATTGACCAAATAATTGAACATAGTTCTGGTACATGCACATAATCGCAACTCATAATTATCCCTCCTGTATCTTCTTCCAACGTGAGGGGTACAGGCCAAAGTCTCTTAAGTCGCACGTTGGCCCATTATAGGTAATGCATAACAAATGTTAATAATAAGAAATAAATAAAACATAACACACATTAATATAAGTTACTCTATACACACAACCATGCGTTAGACACGACGCGACATGACGGCTAAAATGATTGTGTACTATCATATAAACCCTTTGACAGAATGAATTACGGTCGCAGATCGGGCTCTAGTTATATTTAAAATGCATTTATAACAATGAATTAACCTTTGATTGTACCAAATAAAACGTATTTGCTGGGAGAAGCAGCGTGTAATTGAATTTCTCCGTCTTTTATAACTAGTAGCTCTGACTTTAATAACAAACTGCTCTTCCCGACCTACAGTAGGTACTATACTTAAAACTAAAATATATTACTGGACTTAGTCTCGCTACCGCGTCCGAGTGGAAATTGAATTTTACCAGCCAGAAAGACCTCTCATTCAGAAGAAAGTTAGAACTGTAGAGAGTTCATGCTATACGTATGTAGCTTGTAGTTGATGCAATCAATCCGTTACTTTGCAGAAATCTATTGTTTTCAATCAAGATAAAGTTTATACCTATAACATGACTACATAAAAATCGCGCTCTGAGAGGTACATCATAATAATATAATCAATAATATAATTGTATAATGATAAGCACTTGACATGTTAATTAGTGTAAGAGGTTAATGTACCGTTCTAATTAACAAGAAACAATAAATAAATAAATAAATCATACACACATACTTTCTTCAATCATATTTGCTATGCTAGATTAAAATCGGTTCATCTGTTTAAGAGCTACGATGCCATAGGCCGAAGTATAGAAACACAGATACCACGATAAACATTGTTAAACCCCTTTTTTGCTTCGGGGGTTTAAAACATAATAATTTTATATTGTAACTTTTTATTCATGTTTAAGGCTAGTAAAACAGTAGAGGATACATTTGTCAGAGTAATTTCCTTACAGAATATTATTGCTGAAGTGACTTCAACAAAGAAGATATTATACCGGGACAACTCAATACTAAGCAATAAAGCAAAAACTTAATATTAAATTGTGAAGTTTGTAGGGCACCTTTGTCTCTGTGTAAGCAGTAATATCTTTGTGTCAATTTCGGTACACGTTATCGAGTTGGGCCTACTTTTAATTAAAAGTTTTTGTTTAACGAAACGGCTGTTTTCATCCCTTTCCGCCTTTAAGTCCAAACCAAAAATTTTCGTGATTAAAACTTTTAAGGAGGCGGCATCCACTCGGACGTGACTAACAGGAAAGTGTAAAATATCAAGTCATTTCTTAGATTTACCACTTTTGTTATTATTTATTTAAAGTTTATTTATAACTTCAACCGCTTTGTTTATTTACACACTATACAAAAATACACATGAGTGTACACAAACTAATATTATACTCGTAACTATGTTTGATATATTGTATTGTTATATATGTTCGAATTATTGTCTTGTTAATAATGATGGTAAGAGGAAGCCGACGATTAGGGCGTTTGCTTTTACCGGAATGAGTGACGTGATCAGGCTATGAATGTCTGTTTGTGGCGCTTTAGAGCCCGAACGCGTGAGCCAATTTTGATGATTCTTACGTCACTCTATTTATCTTAATCTGGAGAGTATCACTAGATATGACAGTAATAATTTAATTCGGCGGCAACATGACACTGACACCATATTGTGAAAAATAATATTTTTGGGGAATTTGATTATGAAAATACCCTTCTTAAACCTTGCCTATGCTGTAATGGAAATCTGTGTGCTTACAGTTTTCTAGTTTAAGGAGTTTAGGTTGTGCGATGATGAGTCAGCTAATGTGAGTAGATTACACCAATGTGAAATGTTATTATTAAATAATATTAAAGCGTAGCTGTAGCTCGTAATAAAGAGATAACAAGCTGCTACAATAATAATCCCAAAAACAAATTCCAATATAACAACACTTATTTTCTCCACGACCCTACACTATAACGTTGTTATGAAACAATACAGTCTACGAAAAATCTTCATATAACACAACTTGCAGACGGTTCGCTGTTTGTCTAATTAAATGGATGTAACCAAAGTTCACCGCACTTCGTTCACTGAAAATACGCCATATTTTTATATATTCGTGTGTTCTCCCACGGCAAGGTATTTCAACTATCCAAACACTCAACTTATCTCTTTAATTTGAGAGAAACCGTGGAACGACACTGTTGAATTTTAAAATAAGGTCCCTCAACGCATTCACGGCGAATTTAATGTATCTACACTGCTGGAAGAAATTTTTATTTAAATCAGTAAATGGTATGATGATAATGTTAACATACTATGCGAAGATAATTGTATGATTGTATGTTTCTAATGTAATTACCAAGATTTTCTTTTAATAAGGCGTTGGTATGGCCAGCATCGGTAGCCATTATAAAATGTCAACTTAATAATATCATATTATTATCTATATAAAATAAATAATCTCTTCACACTCATAACACCAATGCCTCGCCTCGTGACTGCCGTGGAAAACTCACAGACGAGAAAACATACCCAGACCGAAAACTGAAATTGAAACCCATCATTTAAATTTCCACCTAGCTGGGAGTCAAAGCCTGTGAACGGCAGTTCCGTGTGTCGACTGCATAATATGAATTGTTTTCAAACTTACCTGAGTATTCTATTTTAATTTTCAGTTAAATTACTAAGTGGAATTAGGTAGTTAAATGATGTTTAAATAGTCTACTACTTATGATTTATGAACTTCCGAAGCACGTTAAATAAATAATTATAATTAAAGCCACTCCGAGACTTGAGTCAATCATAATAATTACTCGTATCGTTAGACCGAGATATGAAACGCGGGCGGCATAGCAGTCATTAAACCATGCTAAATGTCTCTGAAGCTAAATGCCAAAGCTATACTATAGCAAGTATAGTATATAGTCTACTCGATCTTTCGGAGCTATAAGCCCATTTGGCTTTCTGGAGCTAATAAGTCTTATTGGTCTTTGAAGGCTATAAGTCCAGTCGGAATTGTAAGCTAATTCCATTGCTAAATTAGGTATAAGATTTCCATCCCCACTCTCATTCTTGAAGAATGTTCTCCGCTACTGAAAATTTATTACTTCATCCAATTTCATTATCCATTTAGCATAATCTATCTTGCAGTGCATTGTAATTCTAATTTTATGTTCAAGTTTATTGCCAGGTTAAAGGCGATCACCTTAGAAGCAGTTTTACTGCGCTCATAAAAGAATTTTGCGACAAAGTCATTTATGTTCTAGTACTGATGTTTCGACAGAGTAAAATTTGCTATAAACTGTAGTTCTGAGAATATATTATTCATAGTACAATAACTTTAAACAACTTTTCTGTGGAACTTTACAACGTTTTCGTTTCTACAAGAATTTTTGCCTTTTTGATTATTCATCTTGTCATCAGATGTAATGCCCGGTTCATATACTTAACCAATCGTTAAACCGATCGTTTTCAAGTTACCAGTAAAGAGTCGTTTAAGTCGGCCCATATAAACTTATTACCTTACCTATTTCTTATAAGAAGACGGCAATTATTTTTGATGACAATAATGATTTCCGTTGAATATATAGTTCTTAAAGCCCTACAATATTCTTATGAATAATGTTTAATACCTGATATACTGTTTCATTCTACCAGAAAATAAAACTTTAGTATGAATACATTATAGATTCTTGCACTACTCACCATATTTTACATACGTACAAGGATGGCCACAAAGCTTCATATTCGAGCGGTTGGAACTAACCAAGTTCTATGCACTATTCATTGGCGCATGGCCCTGCATTAAATTAGTCGATAACAAACTGCTATTGTGGCGAATTCCCAGGAATACCTTATTGGACACAATGATCTAAGAGTATGGTAAATTATTCAATGTATGCACTTGTATTTTGATTGCTTTACTCGTATAATCTTTATATTAAGGAGCACTTAAATATCATGTGGCCAGTAGAGTATTGTCGAGACATAAATGTAGCATACCTACTTTACCATGTTTCAGTGGCTAATACGAGTATGTATGAATATCGTAAAAAATCTATTTTTCCTCTTTGTTCTCACTTAGCCTACAACGCATCGGTGATGCCTTCGGTGTTACTGATGATCGTACGGGACGGTGATCACATACCATCAGGTACCTTCGGGGAGATGAATGGCTAGTGACCTATGCATAAGCCATTCATCTAGTGAAATTACAGGTAGACTAATAAACATCCAAACATACAAAGTTGTGAAACTTGCAATTTTATTATATATTAATTAGAAAGGTTACTGAAAGTTAGAAGTATTTATTTAGTTCCAATTTTACGAAAACACAGAACCATTCATGCGCTTCAGTGATTATAAAAAGGCAATAAACAGGCGCCATGACATTTTAAAATGTTAACGTGACTTCATGGTCCAATACCTTACACCTGCCGTTGGGCAAAGAATATTTTAAAGTTCTAAACAGTGGTGTTGTAAAGGCATTTTAATTACAAATTAATATTGAAGGTTTTTACGGTCGCAATTCCACCGTAATTATCAAATTCCGTATTCATCAAAAAATTACTTCATACTGATACTATAATATAGTACACAAATTAATTTATTACAAATTACCAATTTATTGGACTCCAGGGTCATCATACCGATATGGAACGAATTACACTGAATTAGAATAAAAAGGAATTTCCATTCCACCTACGACGAAATATACCTAAATATTTTCAGTAAATATGTGAATTATTATCAGTGAAAAATTGAATGAAACAACTTACTAAGGACTCGTTAGTTAAGCATTCGAATCAGTTATTGATACTGGCGTAATTTAGTGACGAAATATTTCTAGATAAAAATGAAGGGTGTTCAGCTCCAAGGCGTCAGTTGTCACGTATAATAAGTAGGCTATTAACAGTTGATGTATCGACTGTCACTACTAGTTTATTGCTTTAGTCTTTGTCCCGCTCCGGAAGCTTTCGGGGGGCAAAATGCCGATGACATAGTAGATAATTCGTCCAGTAATTTATCACTTTCCCAAGTCCAATGATACGGGAAATCAATATAAAACTATGAGTTAATTATTTCTACGAATACAATTAATAATCTCCTAACTTGGTAATGATTCCACGCTTAACCATTTTCTTTCAGTTAAATGTCATTGTTTAATGACTTTCACCTACATTGTTCCCCCATATGAATTGTCCAATGTCCAATTTTCAACCACTCGCCTATAATCACGGAGCAAATACAAAGGCTATAACATACTCGGCTTACATCGCGTTGAATAGATCAAATAAAACGGTTATTTATCATCGTCAATTATGACGGGCCACCAGTTCGGATTCGCACTGAATACCTACTTTCAAACCTAGACCTCTAGACCTAATCAATTCTAGAGATTTAATGATAAGGAGAGACCCTTGCTCAGTAATAAGCCCTTAATGGATCGAAGCCATACACAGCTATAGGTATGTCATGTTATTATATTTTCCCTTACCTATTTTTATGTGAATAATAAAGCTTTAGCAAGCATTGGAATATAACAAGGTTACAAGAATACGTGCCACGAATACGCGCCAACGCAACAATTGGGATACTATATGAGTACATCAAAGAGACGAAGTCTTTGATATAAAGTGCTTTTGTTACCGATCACACATGAATGATTCTTCTTTACGCTAAGCCATAATTTGCATTATATAGATTGTTGAGGGGGTAAAATATGTACATACGATATTTTTGGGAAATTATAATGTAGGCTTTGTTATATAGGATGTTGTGGTAATATAATCCTACATTTTTTTTGGAATTATTGTCTGTCTGTATTTTCTTTATAGGGAAAACGCTTTTCAATTAATGATACCTACAGCTCAGAACAGAAAATCTGACGTGATGCCTTAACCACATTTGTTTCACATAAATATGTATGTAGATCAATATATTCAAAATTATCTCTTCATAAATATTTAATATCTGTTTGGTATCCCAAAATATGTTCATTTTAAAATTGTCGGATCTACCAAAAAGTCATAACTGAACGTACCTAACGCACAAAAAACAAAAACAAGCAAAATAACACTGCAAAATTTGTTTCATTCACTTTCAGGCGTGTTCAAACAATTGACGCCAAGTGAATGTCAAGCGTACTACAATTTAAAAAATACATACGTTTCGAATGACATACGCTATACTAAACTGTGTACCAAAAAAGCAAAACACGATATATAAATAAAAATTGACGTAGCGAAAGGATTGTATAGAGAGTCTGTGGTTGCACTATTTTCCTGTGACACGCGCTTGCGTGCGACAAAATTTTTATGTCCGCATCCGAATTCAGTCTCTTGCTCTACTGACCTTATTTGTTTATTTCCGTACAGAAAAACCTTTCAAATTTCAACTTTATTCCCAGTTGTTAAGATTTAAATGTACAATAGTTGCAACCAGTCAACCTTTATTGCGTAGTATCACGAACGAGCTCAGGTGTGGAATGGTTACATGTAAACTTACGAATGGTTGACGTTGTTATGCCAAGCCAAGTCTTGTGACTTCTAATATAAGTTTTTTTTTAATGTAAGTAGCCGAAAATAAGCAGACAAACCATGTGGTCGTAAGAGGCCACTGTCGCCCATTGACAACAGTAACACCAAAGGCGTAGCCGACGCGTTGCCGGTCAAGAAGACATTTAATTACCGAATAATATTAATGCAAAGGAATATAGGAAGATGACATGTTTGTATTACACTTTTAAACAACTTTCATTTAAGGGTTAACATTCAAGGGAATTTACGCCATTTTATGATTAATAAAATTTCGTCTAAATAGGTAATGAAATTAATTTAAAAAAGTTTATAATAATTATGACGGCTCACGCCCAAGGTTTTTTATTGTTTAAATTATATTCATCACCTAATTACAATGAATTTACGTATTATCAACTTTAAATGGTTGTTATAAGTCTGTACCACACTTTCCAGATGACGGTTTACAAGGAAACAAAGTTTCAATGTTTTGAAATCTACCATAGGCGTGTGTCTTACGACTTTCGTACTTACGACCAAAATAATAAGCACTATTAAAAGCTATCTATTAAAAAAACCCTTCCACGAGGGTAACACTTCAATTGTTATTTTTACAGGTGTTGGGTACAAAATGACCCTATTGCATGCGATTACGCCATAGCAGGGTTAATTGGATAATTAAAAATTACTTTTTCTGACACACGGAATACATTATTACACTTTATGATTTATGTTGATATACGATAAATACACCGCCTTAAGGAGTTCTAAATGAGTAACATTTGGAATATAACAGGAAATTAAGGGGAATTTCGGTTATTTACAAGTTGTAGACCGAGGGTCTTTAGCGATTTCTATGGTTAGTACCTATCGAATGACAGGAGTACACAGAAAGAACACTACTGTTAAAAACAAAAAATATTTCTCAATATAGTTCGTTAGTTATTTTTCAATTTTTTTCCCCGAAGTTAAATAAATATCTACTAATAATAAATATCTACTAATAATAAATCTCTAGCTGGTCGCTGTCTGTACATAGAAGATATATGAGAAAAACTTTTACTGGGGGTCTTTCTTAACGCAACAGAACCCAAAACAATGATTTTTAGAATTTTTGTCTGTTTGTCTGTGATTTTGTACGCGGTAATCTCCGAAACGGCTTATCTAATTTGGTTGCGGTCAAGTTACATCCGTTTAAAGAATCACGCCTAAAAATTTTCGAATGTGCGTAGTAAGGGACAGTGTGCGTGAATGTGCGTAGTTAGACGACCCGGATGGCGCAATGGTTAACACGCCGGATAGCCTTTCCGAAGGTCCTGGGTTCGATTCCCAGCGAGGCGGAAATTTGAATGATGAATTTAAATTTCCGTTCTTGGTCTGGGTGTGTGTGTTCTTGTCTTGTGTGTTGTCCATGGCACCCACGACACAGGGAATCCTAGTGTGGGGCTATGAGTGTGTAGCGTTATTTATTTATTTATTTATGTTTCCCGAATGAATAAGACTGGAATAAGAATTTTGAATTAGGTAATTTTATCATTAGTTCATATTGGATCACCAAATTTTATCTGTTTAACATTTTTCTTTTACTTTCTACTACATTGCAGAAATTTTTACTTATACAAAACTTCTACACTACACTTCTTTGCTTTATAATTTAAAAAGTGGTAAAAGTACGAGAAAGAAAATCGTTAAAATCCAATATGAACTTGCGTGATACAAGGCCTTGTAAGGAATATTTTCCATTTCCTGTACAAAATTACGTACCTACATATATTATTATTGTAAATTTTATGCATAGTTGTTGTGTTTTTTAAAGTTGGTCATTAAAAAAATAAGTATAAAATTGGTACACTTTTGTAAATGTCTTTTAAACTATTCTTTAATATAAAATTAACAAATATATTTGTTTTCCTTGTGTAGGTAGTGAACAAGCCTCATCTTATAATTCTATTTAAATTAACCACTTTAAGACATAATGTAGGTAGTTACGTTATGAAATATTTTTAAGATGGCGTTATTATAAGTATGTATAACTTTAATACCTTACTCCCTAATAGAAGCGCGAGTGATCGTAATACCTTTTCGTAAGTACCCTTAATTAGCAATATCGGAAGAGACATCGTTACATCAAACGACATTTGCTCTTTGTTGCCATTCTGATGGGCTCAAAGTCGAGTATTTATTTTGGCGAATAGGACCAGTTAGATGCGTCCGATTGGTCGGGATTTAGTCGAAAATTGCCCAAATGAAAGCTCAATGAACGCGTCAGAGTAACTCGCCGGACGCATTTGTCCACGTCCGGATTGTCCGCATTGCCGTACGATAGTGTTGTACGATTACGGCTGCTTATGTCGATTTTTTTATCTAAATATCCGACCAACGAGCAGACAGGTCACCTGAATGTAAGTGGACACCGACGCATATGAGTAACGACGTAAAGGTATCATCCACGTGTTGCTAAGATAGAAGAAAAAATGGTTGTCTATAGAGTCGGTTTACGGACGATAATTTTACGTGATAACGTCATAAGAAAATAAGTAGCCCAATAGCCCTTGTGCATGGGACCCGCTTCCGAATTGTGAAGAAATTTGTTTTTTAAACATATTTATTAAAAACCAATTACAGTTTTCTTCAGCGAAAAAAATACGATAAAGCCTGCTTAGAATTGTCCTTCACAAAATGTTTAATGTCTGCCAATTTGTTCCCATTTAATAACAGCATTTAATAAATAACAACTCAATAGCCTTAACCCGCTATTATATTGCGAAGGGAGAACCCAGCCAAGTGGTACTATTTGAATATGATGACTGTTGATAAAAGAGCATTTGGAAATAAAAAGAAAATGATACCAGAAACGGAACCAGTTACTTTTATCGATAACTGAAGATCAAACAATCAGATGCTCTTTGCCTGCCCAGCGTTCGGAAATTCGGGACGTGAAATAGACGTCCAGATACCCTCATGCCCGTGATTATGCACTTGGATCTGAACGACACTTTTCTATGTAAACCATTCGGGTTTATAAGAAATCTATGCGGCTAATAAAGATATATCGGAGTCAAAAGAGTAGTTTAAACAGGTCATTTCTTAGTAATTATATTGTAGCTAGGCTTTGCTAAGCATACAAAAGCTCAAACATTTTTTGTAATTATTGTCTGTCTGTCGATCTGTCTGCTCGATGTATAATAGCTTTAGACGATATTTAGCGTAATAATACCGTGTATTTAAGGTGCGGATTTAGGATAGGATATATACTTTTTACCAATGACATTTTATAAGTAAAAACAAGCTTTTATTTAACTTGCAATGTCGGTATGAACGTTCGGGTCAAATGTTACAAGGTGAATTAGAACAACTTGCAATTTTTTTTTCATATTGCTTAAGTTTCGATGATGATGCAATTTTATGACAAGCATGAGACGACTAAGCAGAGGAATGCCTCCAGCCTCCTCGGAACTCCTCAACGGTTATATTAGCACAGAAGAAAGTTATTACGTTGCATTTATAATTCAATTATCAATATAAAAACACATTAAAAACAAATCTAAAATCAAAAATACTTGTGATGAAATCAGATGACTGGTTGCTGCGTATTACATACGGCCAATTCCAAAAAATGCTAAACTATATCGATCACAAAAGCAATCTACGTTGAATTAAAAAAAAATCCAATGTACAGATTCGACCCCGTTACAGTTTTATTATTAGGAAGAGGAATTTACAGATAAAAACTGTTACCAGAAATAAATTTGTGCCCATCGACTCCAACAATTGTGTGGTTATGTGGTGTGAAAAGAGCGAAATATATTTTGTATGCCTGTTTATTAGGCATCCGACCGGCTTTGTTTATCTGTTTCGATCAAATAAACCTTTTTTGTTTCGTTTTGAAAAACAAATCACTTTTTTTCACACAACAACGTTATTGCGTCATCTATATCTATACTACTATATAAATGTGTAAACTCTGAACATTTTTTTGGGAAATTTCGTCACAAAAATTCGTTTTATCACTCACTGACATCGCTCGCTTCAACCCATTAATGTCCCACTACTGAGCACGGGTCTGACCTCATACCTGAGGAGGCTTAGAGCATACTCCACCACGCTGCTCTAGTGCGGATTGGTGGAGGGGTTAGTGGCCAACCCAAGTGTCGGAAGTTTTTAAGCCGGCCAAAGGCCCCCAATATGGTTAACGACTGCTACCAAATGATAACAAACGGGATCGACGGCTTTACGTGCCGTCAGAAGCACGGAAGCGCCCAAGAAATTTTACCTCTAGCGGTCACCCATCCAACTATGGACCGCGCCCGCTGTTGCTTAACTTTGTCGATCACGTAAGATCGACGCAAGCCGCCGGGCTACGAGCGCTTCACAGACATCAATACAATTTTTCTCCTTCTTCACGATCCATAACTGTTCCACTTGGACAGGCTTGGGTTTCCTCTTAGCTTAGGTTGGGTTAATTGTAAAAGATGTAGAAGCAGGTTGTAAAATGTCTCGTCCGGTCTACTATACCGGCTTGAACGCTAACCTCGACACGAATGCTCCCTGTTGTACTAGACTACTAGGCCTTCGTAATTCGTGACTCTGCCGTGGCTAAAGTGTGACCTGACGTCAACATTTATCGTCATTACTATTTCCGGACGCCATATTATACCACACCATCCTTAAAATAAACGAGGTCATCTTAACACTAACACCCAACTTTTTCGGTCCCCCTTCAGCTTTCATAGGCCCATTAAAGCAACCGTGTTTGTTTGAGCCTCGCGTTATAACCCGGATTCCATACTGATCCCGTTCAAACCTGTTTCTTTATATTAAAAAGATTTTTGTTGTTATATAACCCCAACATAAAGCGTTTGACAACCCGCGCAATGGTTATCAGGACTGCCGTTCAAAGAGTCCAAGTTCAACTGAATAACCTAGTGCTTGGAATGTGTTTAATTTTGTAAAGTTAATGTAATGTTGGAATCCTACAAACATTCGTATTGACGAACAATACTAGTGTTAGCGAACGCATTGTTAATTTAAACCAACAATTCATAAACAATAATTGAGTGAAGTCCACCATACAGCATTATGCGTTTGTCAAAATCAATGCATACGTAAAATATCTAGCTGCTCAACTATTTTACGGAACGCACCGCGTTGAATTGTTAATATTTATTCAAAATGGAGCCACACGACCATTTTTTATTTCATTTTATTGGACAAATTGATGAAGTTTGTTGTGCGAAAAAGATCCACATGATTTTCCCCACGTTAACTAGTAGTAAGTACAAAAAGCAGAATGAAACCGCGAACAAAAATATATACGATGAATAAAGCTAAACAAACCACAAAATCATAGAACCTAATAAAACAATGTTCAAATTAAAATTCAAAAACATTTAATCATTTGGGTATTTTTAGTTATGAACGTCATTATTTTGTTCACCTTTTCGCAAAGGTGTTGTATCATTTTTATAGCACTGAGGAAAAGAAACGGCAAAAGAAACTCCTCATGTAAATCAAATAGACCAATCACAGTGTAGTATCGATTTCTAATTCTAATTGCAAAGTTATCTTTGAGCCTTCACATACTATGGTTACATTATTAGAGGTAGCAGATACGCTTTTTGAATACGGGAGTAAGAGGTTTCTATTATAATTTCGATGTTGTGTGAAATTTGGCAATCCACCCACTCTTTGTAAATTTGGTGGATTATACAAACTCAATGTGACAGAAGATAACTTGTTATTGTTAGGTATAGCTTGTGGACCTTTGTTGATTGAATAAAGTAAAATGAAAGTGATGAACGTTATTGAATGAATGAAACCGCGATTACACCGGTTCTTGTTAAACAATTCATTCAAGATGACTTCGCTTAGAACCGACAAAAAACCTTTCAAGCGTTTGTTAGCTGAGCTTGGACAAAGCTTTCTACGTCCAATCGGCCCAAATGGACACACAAATAGTTGAAAGGCCCGTATGAGGTCATTATTCGCTGTGTAACCCAACAAAAGTGTCACAATGGGAGACGACGGACATTTGTCTACATCCTTAGGGCACGTTGATTTCGGGAGGAATATATTACGAAGGGAATGGGCTTTTTCATGGAATCAACGAAGACGGATTATTTTAGTCGGAGTTGGTGGCGTGATAAAGTTTCCGCATTAAACGTCCGCCTCTAATAGTGGGATGTAGGAAGCCGGATCGATGGCAAAGTTGCGATGTGTTCATCCAGTTTTTTCGATTCAGTCGCACCTGCTAATTCAATTGACGGTTTAAAACTAACCTGTTTTTTATTTTTGTATTTGTTTTAAAAGGTAGATACTTTATGCTGATGCGTTATGA
The DNA here is from genome assembly GCA_905404295.2 of Ochlodes sylvanus. NCBI lineage: Eukaryota > Metazoa > Arthropoda > Insecta > Lepidoptera > Hesperiidae > Ochlodes > Ochlodes sylvanus. The sequence goes on along the minus strand of FR990131.1, from coordinate 3,761,180 downwards.
AGCTAAAATGAGTGCTATGATTTTGGGCCATGTATTTCTAACAAGTTACTTACAATAAAATTTGAAATGAAGTATTGTTAGATGCGCCTTGATCGTCCGCAAAACATATTTTTTCAGGAACTGATTAGATTTGGATAATACGTGGATGATAACTTATTTTATGTGTGCGGACTTTGCATGCTATTTCTTCCCGCGAAATAAGAGATAAAATTTAGCACGACGGTTCGATGAAAAAGTTAGTTATTAATATTTTGACAACATTAGTGCAACTAAGTATTACAATTAGGTAATCAATTGCCAATAAAGAACAAGAAAAATTTACCCCTAAAATATAATACCTATGTATAAAAAATAAGGTAAGGTAATGCCTGAAATAAATGACTAGCAATGTTTCAGGTGCGTGTACTTACAGGCACAGGTTTACCGAAGGGAAGTGAGGGCGGGTTACTACAATTTATAAACTTCTTTCTACCATCACTCGCAGGAAAACCGCTCCTTTCTGAAAGCTCGGCGCATAATATTATTATTGAAAGAGGGTTATTAGGCTCAGGCAGTTTATATTTCGAATTATAATTTTTGATTGCTTGTTACGGATGTCTTTACCATGGATATTTTTTTATTAACGATTTGTATGAGTCACCACCGCACAAAGATTCCTTGTGTCATGGACATGGCATGGACAACACAACTGACACATTACTTACACCCAAGACCCAAGAACATACATTCACCTGTCAATTAAATGTCTGCCCCGGCCGGGAATCGAATCTAGGATCCCTCGCTTGGTAATCAGGGTCACTATTAACTAGGTTATGGGGTCATATTGTAGAGGACATGAGGGTAGGGTAGAGGTTACGGTATATTAGATCTGTCAAAGTCTGATGACGCACTAGGTACGCTTTGAAAACTTGTTGGTGAAATCTGGTAAAACACTGGTCTCTAATTTTCTATCCAATAAAAGGCCTTCTGATAATTTTTATTCCTCTTAAAAGAGGACTCTTACTCTAGAAAAATATTTTCAACAATGGATAGTAATTCGGCCTAGATAAAGGCAAGGAATCGAAAGTTTAAAAAACCTTCCGTCGGCCGAGTTTCAATCTTACGCTCCATTATCCCTCTACGGTCAGCGCATATGGAAATTGGACGAGGAGCGAAATATTGTGTTCCGGAAAATATCCTACTTCCAACAAAGTACCGGCGTTTAGATGACATTTCTATCAATAACCATTGAAGTGACATTCTTATTTGTGCAATGGACGTGTTCAGTACCTATGAAACTGGATTTCTTATTTTTTTCGGGCCTTAATTACACCTGCTAAAAGTGAGGTGAGGCTAAATGCAGGTGATGGTACGATCCTGTTCAATGCAAAGTATATCAAAGCATCGCCATCTTCTGGGCGCTGGTCAGCATTTCGGAAAAGTGCTTCCGAAAAATACTTACTTGAAATTACTTCAAACTTCAGGATTTGGATGGTAAAAATTGAAGTAAAAGTAGTTATATCCATTGGGTCCAATGACCACAACCACGACCAACTTAATATGTCCATCCTGAACAACCATAGAGAGGTTCCTCCTGTTGGCGGTCACTGGGTTCTCTACCACTTAGTTTAATCTTGGAAGTAATAATACATTTACTGATATGATTATCTACCAAACTGGCTACACACTCTTCATACTAGGAATAAACTTGAGATATTTTAAGCGCACTTAATTGCAGTGTATAAAATAGCCAATTATCACACGGATTTCCCACCGTCTTATCGGCTAACAACGAGGCCGTGATCCTGGAGAGTAACAGACGGTCCGTGACGGTGACCATTTACGATGACTTGCCTGCTCGTCTACTGACAATTGATATAAAGCTCATTTTAACAGAAAATAATTCAGCACGAATAAAGTAAGATAGGATCGAAAGATAAAAATCTTCAATCGTCTTCAATCTTGTGATCCATTATCCCTCCACGGTCAGCGCTTATGGAGATTGGACGAGGAGCGAAAATATTGTATTCCGGGACTGCTCGTTGTGCCAGCTTCTAATAGCATTTGCTAGATATTGTACATACTGGTATCCAGCTTCGTTATTTAGTGAGCGGTTAAACAGAAACTTGGCAAGAAAATAATTTAAGTCCTCTTTTTATATCTGTTGGCTTTAACCTATTAGCAGCCATTTCCTGGATACGGATGTCCCTCCGTAATTGAACGCCTAGATGCATATTTTCCACATTAATAAAGATTCTTCTATTAATACAGGCGGTCAGACTGTAAGTCCATTGGTCGTTGAATATAATCGTGTGGAAATTTCAGGCTGAAAAATGACTGGAACTTTTCAATGATAATCACAACGGTGTTGGCGCTTAATTGAAACCAATTTGCAGTGTTGTTGTAAAATTACATATCTCCTTTCGTATGATTTTATTAATTATGACTGTATTTAATTCATTTTAAAAATAGTAAGTAGTAGTAAGAATAATAGTGGACCAAGAAAACTGCCTTGTGGGACACCATGTTCATTGGTTTTGTACCTGGATGTAAAGTTAATTAATTCGTTGTTTTCATTTAACCCAGTTATCGAAACACATTGCTGTTTGGACACATTGTTTGAACACATTGGAGAGACCTGTGCTCAGGTTTGCCTTGTCCTTAGATTTGCTTTTTTATTCACGGTAGCTGTATTTTTATGAATAAAATATTTTTGAAAACTTATTCCAAAGTTCCCATTCGAATGGGAGATGCTATGAATTTCACATTCATTCATTGCGAACAATAATGTTAGCAAAGAGTGGGTAGATTTGGATAGTATGAATGTACGTCTTATATTTTTCTTTTAACTTATTGTATACATATTGTAACATTGTCGCAAACACGAATTACATTTTTTTACATTTACGCAAAGATATTTTTCGTAATTAAGACGATAATTTACGATAATACGATTACGATACGTAAGAGTGACTGAAATAGCGTAAAACGACTGAAGGTAAGTGATTAATAAAATTGATTAATAAAACTTTCAATGTTGATTAAATTAAGTTCAGTTCAAAAGTTAATATTGAAGGCTAAATATTCAAGGAGTGAACCTAAGTTGAAACTCAAACGTTAAAAGACATTTTGCGCTCCCAATTTCAAACGAGGAAGACTCATCTATTTTCTTAAACGAGCGACGAGATAACAAAGAGGTTTCCGATAAGAAAGCGTCGAAAGGCCTACGAAAGTGTATTTGTGAATCCCTCCCTTCACTTTTTAAAGAGTAGGTAATATATGCAGAAGATATAACCTAAAAAATCAGCCGAATCGCAGTCGGAATCGCATACGAAGGGTTTTAAGTTTACATTACTTTTATCTTTTCTTGTTATGGCAATTCTAGTAATACACAATTTGTGAGGATTTCAAGCACTTTGCATGATTAAAAAGATAAATCGAAAACGCCAGCTCTTTAAACAAAATATTATTTATGCGAAATCTCTGGCGGCTAACATTATGACAAACACAAAAAGGCAAATTAAATTACACAATTTATAATGCCAACATTATAATAAATACAAACTCTATTAATATTTAAAATGAACAAAATATTTTGCGAAATAAAACCACGTTGCGGTACGATTATATAAACCGACACTGTTCATTATAAGGTGAATGGCGTAATAACCTGGTATATTCGATTTAAAATGTTACTTATGATAATAAATAAATCCGGATATAACCGTACAGCAAACAAATCAGGCGGAAACCCGATATTTCAGGTAATTGTCCAGATAAAAAACGTTTTGCGTTGCTCCGGATAACCAAACTCAATTCGGTAAACTCCATCAGTTTCTAATTAATGAAACGGCGACGCTTTATGCAGTTTCATGCAATAGTAGCGAGCAGATTCTAACATTATTTTACGCGCCACTTTGCATCTGTAGTTGATCATTATTGAATAAATATTAACTAGAAGTGCCGTTGATTGGATAACATTGTCATCCTCGTGCGCGACGCAAATGAGGGTAATGTTTTTAACGGTCTATGTATGTATGTATGGTTGTTCCTTTGTGATATTCTAAAGACGCATACGCGATGGTCAATTGCACAATTTTTACACGCACCTCCTAATTCTTGAAGTCTACTAATCTGCACTTGGCGTGAAGGACTATGGCCTGTGCCTCTCGCATTATGACAGGAGACACGAGCCTACGAGTGAGACGTGTCGTTTAAACTGTGCAAGATACCATGAAACTTTTTCAGCTTAGAATAATTACTGTTTCAGTCAAAAACCTGTAGAAGTTTTACTTAAAATACACAAGGTGTGGTGAAGGTCCTACATCTCAATTGCATAATCGATAACCATACTTAATCGTAACTATCCCTTGCAGTTTGCAGTTTAGTAAAGCAAAATGTAAGTTTGAACTAAATTCTCCTCCCTGCATGTATGTACCTATAGAGCTTGCGAGGTTACGAGTATGAATTTGCCGCTTCAATTAGTTCTATCTCCTCGTGCGCTTATAGAGCGGAAACTAGGCCGGAATAATGTAGTCTATCGGTTTAATATTGCCAACTTTGCTCTGAATAACTTTGGCAATTGTAAAATACTAAACGAATTTACCTAGTTGCTTGGTAGTAGGTACTCCCTTATACTTTGGCCCCCTGGTAACCTCATGGTGGCCAAAGTATAAGGGAGTACTGACAATTAGTGTAGTGGTTAAACTTCTTAATCAATTTACAAATTCTACATCTGTATGTAGGCAGGACTGTCGTGGGATCTGCAACAAAACAGCTACCACACATCCTCGTTCGTTTTTCGAAAAACTGCACTACGACATGGAAATTTATCCTGGATTCGAAGGTGAAAGGCGTTCTTTAAATCTCTACACCCCAAATCCAATACTATAAATGCAAATCTAAAAATATTTATTCATATACATACGCAAATTACATAAAACCCATTATCGCAACCCATAACTATCCCACTGCTGGGCACGGGTCTCCTCTGCCTCTCCGTGCCCAGCAGTGGGACAGTTATGGGTTTGCGATGATGCTGATTCACTAATTAAATTACTTTAATTAATTTGATTAGTGAATCTTAGTTTTTTGAAATTATTAAATAACCTCAAAAAACTAAGTTAAGAATCATAGTATTGTAAGTGTAGCTTGTAGCATTGATGAGTCGCTTCAACAGAATTTAAAAAATATATGTATTTGTGCTACATTGCCAAAATGTTTATTTTGAGATAGACACCCGCAGTATCTGTAATTTGCATAACTTATCATTAAAAGGCGCTGAACCTGTTTCTGAATCATACTGGTGGTATTTTTGTTTATGTGGTGCCCAAGTTTCATGCATGTGTCGATCGTGAGAGACCGACTATGAAAAGCAAAGTTAGGATTTGGATCGTGGTAGCGTGCTTATGTGATGTGGTAAGACTTTTCTGTTTTTGACGTGATAACGTCTTATAAATTGATGGGCTGCGCGCACGAAAAAGTTTCCAGTTCCGCTTACGTCAGAGCGTGACGTAACCACCTGGCCTGACCTAACCTAATCATCCGATGACACCCCTAGTTGTAGGCAAGCTGTAACGATACACAAAATCAAGGAGACAAGGTTCATAGGTACGTACTTACATAACTTAGAAAAAGATCAAATTAATTATTATACCTACTAATACAAAAACTTGTAAGATAGGTGTCTATCAATATTTTTAAGTAAGTAAAATACCTAGTAAATCCGCCTAAAATATACAAAACGTACAAATATTTTACCTTTGAACTTTTTGTTCAAAGGTAAAATAATAAGAAAGAAATCGAGGTAGCAAATAATAAAACAAATTCGAGACACGAAACAAGTTTCGATTACATTAAAAAAAAATCACCACAAATCATCGTCGTGGTCCACCACACCACCCGCTGGTATACAATATTTCACTTTGGTAAAGGTTTTTTTGTCACATCAATTTACTTGATAATAAAAATCAAATAGCGGCTCTCGATATTTGGATTGAACAACAAATCGTGTTGTATTCGAGCGTGGAAATAATGTAAACAAACACCATTCAAAGCACCTATCACGTGGCGCGGACCTCTGGTTCTGTATGAAATGGTACGATTATGCTACAAAAATGTCAAAAAGCAAAAGCACGTAGGTCTAGGGGCGGCGACCGCGGCTCGTGGGGGGAGAGGGGGGCGAAGGGGAGCGAAGCCGACAGTTTCTCGCCGACCACCGCGCCGCGAGCACGCTTTGTGATGCACCCCGCGCTTTGACGCGATGGCCTCGTCTGCGAGCGGCAACATCGTCGTCGAGTGGTTGCGATCGCTCCACTTGGGCCGATACGCAGAGAGTTTTATCGACAACGGTTACGACGACTTGGAAATATGCAAGCAAGTCGGCGAACCAGACCTGGACGCCATCGGCGTCCTAAACCCTGCTCATCGCCAGAGGTTGCTGCACTCTGTTCGAAGTTTGAGAGAAGAAGGGGCAGCGGCTGTTTACTTCACCTTGGAGGAGGCTGCTGCTGCTCGGGACCCCTGCCGATGTGAAGAGGAGGCCCGGAAGGAGCAGGCGACCGCTACGGTGGAGCCGGCGAAGTATGCCGACGAGTACGAGGAAGGAAAAGCAGAGTTGGTGAAGATACCTCGCATTCAATTAAAACGGCTCCTCCGCGAACGCCTGGCTCAAGATGGGATCCGGCTAGCCCTGCAGCCATATTCAACCACGGTCAGTGTCATTGTGAGATGCGGGCATTGCTTCTAATGGGTGCCCGTGGTTTTGTGAAAGTGACAAGCATTGAAAAATGATTCAATCTTTGATACGTGAAGTGCGTCGTGATACAAAAAGTTTTGAATATCACGCGAGGCATCCGCGTAGAGGCAGTGCCCGCGTCTTGTTATTTCTTTAAAGCGAGTCTGTGTGTGGCGGTCTCGGCCGCTCCGGGCGGATCGGCTTCGGACGTGTTGCTATAAAGTTTGTTGCGTGCGTGATTTCCCTCGAGATGAGGAGTTTGCGCGCCTTCCCTCTCGTGAGAAGATTGTAATCGCGTGCCTTCCGGCTCTAAATTGGGTTTTACGATAAATCGCATAGCCTGTTTTAGCTCCCGAGGCGTTAATTAGTAATACCACTTGTTCAGACACGAAACAAATATCTCAATCTCGGGGTAAGTAATGGTTTACAAACACAAATAGAAATCCGAGAAAGTTAAGGTAATAAAAGTTGAAGCAGGATATTCAATGATTACCTACCTGCTGCGCTGCGCAAGGGAAGGAAGATTAAATTGCAGGAATTTAGCGAGTATTATCACTCACCATAAATTTCTCAGAATCCATATCTTATCGGAAAAGGAAGGAGCGTACGATTTGTTTACTTACGAATCACTTTTGTGAGACAACTTTAATTTTTAGTTGAAGTATTTTTAAATTATCATTGCTAATTAGTCATTAAAACAAACCTTGAACTACTAACATCATCGACGGTAAAAATGGCGAAGATAGAAAATGCTGAAAAGAGAATAAATTGAACAAAAGTTTAATCGGCAGATATGTACATAAAGTGAAACACGAAAATTAATCAGCTGTTGCTGAAATGTCTTCATCAAATGGGTGGAAATGCTTAGTTGATATTTTAATTGAGGTGTTATTAATTATTCACCGGGTAGTAATTAAGAGGGCGGAATATTGCTTGTAAGGCACACCCTTTGAGTTAAACCCAACATTTGTCTGTTTTGAAATATCTTTCCGTAAACTTATCGCTCAACGATTCTTCACTGGCAAGAAGATAACAATTTGAATTGGAACTTCGCATGAAATATGCTATTTTCACGTCGGTAGATTTGTTTATGATAGCGACTTTGTTGGGTATATCAAAACAATACATGCATGATCTATGTCTATGTTTCATTTCTTAATGAGCACACCATATTTTGTATTGTAACACTTCACTATTCATTTTTGTACTTATACGTTGGTTATCTTATTTAGGTACTCGTAGTAATAAATCTTTTCTTCGGTGTTATGAAGAAAGGTTGTTATGCAAAAAATCCAACGGTACACTGTTCTTGGCTCCTTTCTCGGTTCATTCGTTTCCCAGCTAATTCAATAATCCAACCTTCGTTCTAAACTTTATTAAAAGAGATGTACTTGTAGGTTCAATTGGTGTAAAATATATTTCAGTAAAATACAAGGTAGTTATGTGAGCAATAAGAAAATAATTTCGTTTGTAAAACATAACAACATCAGTCGACAACACAAAAAGTTAAAAAAAATTAATATACCTAGTAAGAATTCACTGCCGCCTGCATAACACCGAAAGCATAACCAACCCGTCGCTGACCAACAGGATGGGTGACCCATTATCTCTTTTGGTTCAAAAGTTCATGGAGTTTCTTGCGAACCTTCTACTATTTCTAATAAAATAGTGTGTACAGATGGAAATGAGTTATTTAGAATAAAACCACCGTGAAGCCTTGCAAATTATTTAATTTTACTATCCGATTGGATAAATTATTTAAATGTAATGCTTATTTCATATTTTTCACAAGTTTTTCATGATTTGGCAGTTCCATTAGTAGTCCATCTTGAGTATTTAAAAGTTAGTCCGTATTATCTATTTAAATACCACGAATTCTTTAAAAATTTAAAATTTAACATCACTAAACACTCACCACACAACAAACTAGTTTGAACACGTTAAAACTTGCCATAAACTGAAAATATAGTCAATGAGCCAACAAAGTAGCCCGAGCGGTATAGTTATCCCGTGGCTATTACAACTTGCTCAATGCACGGTCCACCTGATCCTACTCGTTTATTTTTACTATCGCAACTTCTTTGTTTCTAGGAATAAGGAACAATGGTTGGTTTCTAATTTAGCTTACGCAGCCTGTGAAACCTAGACCATATTGTCTGGAAGTTTAATGCGATAAGTTTGGGTTTTGACCTCTCTGTGTGTGTGGTTGTCGATGCGGTGCGTGGTGTCGATGTCTTTGAAGTAAATGTAATGAAAAAAGAAAATAAATGAAATCTTATGCTTTACTTGCTTACTTTGAGCAAGTGTTAATGTTTCGTGTACAATTGACCTGCCTTTGTTTTGCAAGGAACACGTGGAAAGGATTGCGTCCGGGATGGAATGGAAAACGATTACAGACTAAGAAATGTTTCCTGTTACCTCTAGCTTCCTTAACTTGCGGTTTGTGTGAGCTTTCTGACTACGTCTTTGCATGAAGTGGCATTAAAATTACGTTTCGGATTTATCGTTGACAGACTATAGTTTCGAATAGAACTGTTTAGAAAAATATGCATAAAACGTAACAGTTATTCCATTGTACAGATGTACATAAATATCTTAATATCAGATATCCTGTGTCCATAGTTCGTAAAAAGTTACATTTTGATTCAAAATCTCGAATATGCTAATGAATAACAGGACTAAATATGACATTTATTTTAATTTATATTTTTTCGGAACGTACTATATTTCTCCAAATCTCAAAGACCCCTTAGTTTATATCGTGTGTATGGAAAAAAATAATTTTATTCGACGTAAAGATATCAAAGTACTTGTAGAATCGTCTGTCTGTCGGCGTATAAGTCGGGATCAGCGACAGAACCTAACAATAACCCAATCTACCGACAGGATGTGCTTTTATGAATGAATTTGATTTCAATTATGAATATCCTCTACCCGAATCGAATTGGGAGTCGAGAGGCGATGAGCCTACAGTAATTACCTATGATGATTTTTTACCGGTTTGGAGCTTCGTGTCAAACCTGTTCTGACTTACTAAATATGCTTAGGCTGGTTACGCATGGCGCGCTGAAATGCCACACCGCGTTTCTACAGAATAATGCACCATAAATTCTAATAGGTCTAATTAGCACATGACTATACATATTTTTTATGTTTAAACATAACAGTTTGCTTAATGTAAAAGTTGTAGGTATTTTTAATTAATATAGATTAAAACACAATTACTTTATCTTTTGCTCCGAAGTAAAATTTTTCCACCAATCCGCACTTGGCCAGCGTGGTGGACTATGGCCTATACCCCTCACACAGTGAGAGGAGACCCGTGCCCAGCAGTGGGACAGTTATGGGTTGTGATGATGATGATGAAAATTTTTTCATATCGTTTTAGTTACAATGACAACGCATTTAAAAAATAATGTTTAAATAATTGGACGTCAATATATCTTTTTACGAGTATATCACGGCTTACCTCACGTATTATAGTTGTCAGATTCGCCCGACTAGTTTCAATATACATATATCTGTTCAATTAGATGACGGTCACCAGCTCATTAAAACGAAAAAGGATACAAATTATAATTTGGTAGAAACGTTTAAGCATCTCCACCTGTAATGAACTTAACTTCATTGAACAATTGTGACTCAGCCGCAGAAAATACGTCTGTGTCCTAATAAACCTGAAACTTGTTCGTCTCATCCCTGAATAAGTCGCCTAACGTAAATATTTAGTACTTCCCTACCAATGCTTCTATCTTGATTGTGATTCGTTCGATACATATCGTCGAGTTGATTTTTTGAAATGAAGTGACGTTATCTTTATCGGCTGCCAGCTTATCTATCGTTATCCTGTCGATTGTTATAGTTATATTCTGAAAGTATATCTAATTCCGATGAGTCATACGATGTGTTGGATTATTGATTTTAGTTTTGTTATTTTATTGGATAACCTAGATTCAATCCATTACGGGCCAACAAAAGGACACTCTTCTCTGCTTTATTTACAAGAAAAGGATTTTCCCACCTCTAGCACTTTACGCTGTCTGTCTATATACGAGGGATTCGTATATTTTATTGGATAACATGTGCTATATTCAGCATTATGTATGAACTTACTAAACTAGGCACATCTATCGTTTAGTATCCGATACGATTCTATGCAGCTCACAATTTTCCCTGTGATGGGACGTTAATAGGTTTAAGCTGCAAAAGCACTTTGTTTTCTAAGTCGTATGATTGATAAAATTTATTTTCCAAAAATTGTATTCATTACTGTTCTTTTAAATTTTCTTCGTATTGAAGGTTAGTATAAAACAGAAATGGAATCTAAGTTGATAAAAATGTTTCCCATTTAAAGTAACTATGTCATTGTAGTGATAAGAAGTTAGTAATGAGATTCAATATAATCTGTGAAAAGTAAAAAAAACTAATACTTAGTCCCCAAAAACTGCTAACCTATTTTGATATTGTACTGCCACTCATGATGAGTGTGTTATTAGCGTTATCATCAAAGAAGCTCATTTTCAAGCAAACATTCAACGTTGTCTATAACCGTAGCAGACCACTCTTGAATCACAAAGTTTTAGTTCCGATTGGAGTTCTACTTCAATAACCAAATATAGGCTACTCGCCTATAAGGCTTATTGATGTCGTGGCATTTCTTCATCCAATCTAGAACGTTCTTCAGCCCTAGCATTAATGACGAAACTTATTTATTATGTGAGTGATTGTAACTACTCTTTCACACTTTTAAACAAAATTTTATCGTATTCACCATTCACTGAACTCGTAATTTAACGCTAACAAAAGACCAATAGGCGATCACTGAATCTACCCCATGGCTACCTGGAGCATTCCTTTTGTCCCGAACAATGCCGTTAGCTTGGTAACATTTTTTGCCACTATTATCTCTGTCAATTTATTCCATTTTCAATTTTATGCCGTTCTTAATAAAGCTCATTTAAAACGCCTTCGTAGCGTCAATTTGCAATGGAATACCATCTACTGAATTATTGCCGGAATTGATAATAAAGGGATTGACAAATTCTGTTCTGGTATCAGTTTCCGACTATTAGCCATTAATGTCGTGTTAACGCCTTTTGTGCTGCATCCGGTGTCAAATAATTAATCGTGTTTACCGAAAGCTGCAGTTTCGTTCCTGGCTGTAAATTAATAGCTGTGACAGATTCAACCCACGCATCGGCTATTAGACACAACCTAGCAGATTTCAAACGCCCGTTTGTCTTGACTTAGATTGTTGCTAAGGATTTTGATTGCTTTGTAGCAAAATAACATTGGCACTTGGGTAGGGGCTGGTGGCTATTATTGCAAGTGCCATGGATTTCCAAGAAACAATAAAAAACGGATGAAAACAATCGCAATGGATTCTCAGATACACTTTTTTTAGGATGTTTTCATTAGTTGCAACCGTATCGTTTTAATGTTTGTAACAAAAAATAGAAATCGATTACAAAGCCAAAAAAAGTTTTGTAAAATGGGGTTCCAAATATTTATAGATGCTACCTATTTCTTAACAAATGTTTGCTTTTTTATTTGCAACATAACTTAAAAATATTTATTTTATCTCTTTTCTATTTAAGTAAATTGTTTGTTCGGTTGATAGAAGAGCATTGATCTGTAAATAAAAAAAATATATGTGTGTGTTGGATTAATTATTAATTAATGTCGTTAAATTATTTTCGAAGTCCTATTCGGAGTCTGATAAAAGACTCATTCATTTTAATGAAATACATACCTTTGTTGTGTTTAAATGTGCAGTAAAAATAGGTAGGTACATATATCTTACTTAAAAATTCTGAATGCAAAATGTAGGAAAAGTTTCTCATCATTTTACTATCGATCTCCAAAATAAAAAAAAACATCGTTCAACATTTCTGAGGCTGCAGCGAAGGCATAAAAACCCCTTTATTTTTACAACTTGAGCAATAGTAGTTTTGGAAACGACCGCTAGTAAGGTTGCTTTTCTATAGTGGTTCAGAATACGAAATAGGCATTGCGCCCCTGGGGAGCCGACCTTACATTAAGAAAATACGGACTTTCACTGCTCCCGGGTTAGGAAAGCACTGGACTGCCTTACTATTTACTTAGCTCGAGAAGTTGGTTTTGTGTTCAGACCGTGGTAAGTTTTCAATGTGCCGATGTGTCCGTGTGCCACGTATACTGCAGCAGGAGTAGGTAGGTATACTTTGGTATATCTTAGTTATACATATAGTTAGATATTTATGTACATACAAAAAGCTGTAGTCCACGGAGTATTTTTTATACTCTTTTTATTTGTAGTCCACGGAAATATTTTTATACTCATAAAATATTTAACAATTTTTTTTAATAGTATACAAAATCTATTGCGAAATTAGTGTTATTTTGCTTCAATTATTTTATTATAAATCTATGACATTGACACCTTTAATAAATTATAATTTGTATACCTACTAGTAAATTACTGTTGTACACTTACATCATAATTTAAAATGCATGAATGCAATTTGCTCACTCATTTAAGCTAAATATTTTCACTCCCCTTAGCTCAATTATTTTATGTTCTACTTTTAAGAACATAATTAAGTTTACATTAATTACTATCGCACACAAACAGCAATCGTTCCATGAATTGCCACTGACCAATTAATTGATTTGTGAATTCTCCAAATTGGTTTAAAATTTGCTGTTAATTTGTATTAAATTGACGTAATGGCACTCAGTCAATACACATGGTCGTTTTTATCTCAATTATCGTAATTACCATCATAATCTCGTTAATTATGTAATGTTAAAGAGATAAATGATTTGTGGCAATTTCTGTTTTCGGCATTTTATTTAATATTTAGAGTTAAGTCATAGTTAAGTAGTAACTTCATCGTTTCGTTTCGGACACAGACCACACAACCAAAGTTTGGTTGAGTGATTTGTGGTTTTGGGGCACATCTGGCTTAGTACGCACTTAAAAAATATATAGACGAGATTTTTTAAATTCACGTATCGTCTTTATTTGTAGCCGATGACTAAAAAACGCAAAAAAGGCAAACCTAAAGACAGAAAAAATAAATATTCTGAAAACATTGTTATCTTGCGTGTATAAATAGTTTTATTGAAGTACATCGATCATTAAACTTTTAGGTATTGCCATCACTGTTTACTGGTACAGAATGCGTTAAACACTAAGTCCACTTTTAACACCATTATGAATTTATTATGATCAATCTTAAATAAATAAATGCATAAATTGTTCTAAAGGTTTCTGATGATTAAGGTTATATATATTTATGCGTTTAATCAAATATATGCTACCGTTTAAGATTCCCTATCAATCACGCAATTTGTCCTAGATTCAGTTTCCGCAGTGCATCACATTCCATTATGATCCATCGTTTCCGTCTAATTCCGCAACAGAAGGGTCGCGGATGTAACAGATTATATACACATTAACGCTCCTAATGGATCTGGCTCCATTTCAATCTGTTCCAATTTACCAACCGCTTGAGCATCTTCCAATGTTTCGTTTATTATCGATTTTTTCTTGATAAGAAATTTGATAATAAGTATGATGGTCTTGTGTAACCACGCCAAAGTCACCAATGACGGTATCACTGGTGATTGTGAAGTAGTCTCTATTGACCTCACGAGGTGTGGACTGTTAACCGAGATCTGAGTGTAACACGGGCCATACAAATCTCCGTAATTAACTCTGTACTCCGTAATTATCTCCGCATAACAATATTTAGCAATCATAACCGCCCACACCCGCCCCACAATTTTTCCACTATAATATTTTTTAGTTCGGTTTATTATAAAAGCGTGTTTTTTAGTTTTTTTAAATAGGTATATTTTATTCTCAAATATCTTCCATGTGCCGACATCGATCGGTTACAGTTTTATTATTTGTCATTTTTTATAGACACAAGTACAATACTTTCAGCAGGCTTCTGTAATTTTCTTTCCTTTAAAGTTATAGTCGCTTATTTTATCATACATTTATATTTTGCAATAATATGGGCAATATTGGTACATAAAAATAAGTTACAGCTTGTTTCACTAATTTTGGTGGTACCCGACGAAAGAAATTGAAAGACGACATTTCTGACTTTAAATTAAAAACGCAAATCTGATTAGATAAAGATTCTCGACAGTCTTAATTAAAATGAAGATACCCACACAATTCGGAGAAATAAGACGTATCTCAGACGAGTTTATTTTATTTGTTTTAAATTATGGGTAAATTAGAGGAAGACGTAAAAATAATCGTATTATATAGTGAAATATGATTCCCGATCGAACATTTTCATTTGATTTCAGATATTATGATGAAGTCTGGAAACGGCTCCAACGATTTTCATGAATTTTTTGATGAAATCCAGGTGGTTTCGGGGGCTATAAATCCATCTAGCTAGGTTTTATTTTTAGGAAACGTTGTTTTATCCGTGTTTTCAGGTAATGATAAACTGCAATAATATTATTATTTTATCATAGATTTTTTCATTTTATTTATCATAGATTTTTTTATTACTATGTCGGTAAGATCGAAAAATATTATTCATATTTCATTACTGGATATGTAATTCGTTTCTAAATATAATTTCCAAAAACTATTTTACTACTAAAGACCAAGTAACGTTCTATTTTATATACCAGTAACATTCGTCGTTGCTTCGCTTCGAGAAATCTGTTACTTAACGCACCCGAAACAATTACTACTTATTTTGCATAATAAAGATTTTTTAAAACTGTTTTTTTGTTTATAAGCCACAAGCTTATTATGGTGTTTAAAAATAGCATAAAATGCGGTTAATTCGTAGTCGTAATACACCTATAGTAGTTTTTCTAAAATATCCATGTACAAACATCAGTAAGTGACAGTTTTATAATGTAAAGAATACATTATTCAAATAACACTTAAAAAGAAGCACAGGACGTGTTAATTTGTTTATTAGTGACGCTTACTACTATAATACAATCCACGTTCCATGAAGAGTGTGTACAACGATTTAATGTACAAAAAGTTAACTGTACTGCGGGTTGGACGTTCTGCGATTTTAAAATTCTCGCCCGACATTTTATTTGCATTTATACTGTTGAACTCTCCACGCGAACTTAATTCGATAATAATTGTTTCGAAACGAAGTGTTCAAAAGTTAATAACTGTTCAGTAGACCTCGGTTAAACAAGCCAGCTTATTTTTAAAAGAGTTTTTAACACTTTCAACAAATTGAACAAGCTAATTAGAAATTCTACGTTTGATCCACCTCATATATCAATATAACTTTGTCCAAACGTGAGCTCTCAAACCCATTCGTATTCTTTCTATACGGAGTATAATAACTAATGTTTACTTTAATTAACATTGTGCTCATACCCGTGTTTGCTCCGCGGGGTCTAATATTAGCTCGGTCGGGTTTTTCTACCTGTTTCGTCGCTTTGTTATAGTGAATGTGTGCGAAGTCACGCAGAGCAAGGCGCTCCTTGGCATTCGGTCGATGTCTTGCGTTTTATGTGCGCCTGGTAACTATTTCTGAATCTTTGGGTTTTAATAATTATTTTCTTCACTAATTTTATTTTATACTTAAAAAACAAATGCATTGCTTTTTACTAAATGCATTTGGATGCTACATATACCTACCAAAATATATTTTTTACAATTTTTGTCTGTGTGACTGTTTGTTCCGGCTAGTCTCTTGAACTACTGGCCCGATATTAACGGGATTTTAACTGGCAGATAGCTGATGTAATAAGGAGTAACTTAGGCTATTTTTATTTTAGATTTTTTTTAAATGACAATAATTTTTCTGTTAAATTCCACGTGGACGAAGTCGCGGGCACAGCTAGTATATAATATAAAAACGTTTCTACAACAGCAACCTTTGATGGACAGGTTAGTGGGAACTACCAGAATGGTGGTAACAATAAGGTTGCTCGTAGGCTTTATAAATTAAAATGATTGCAAAGTAACGATCACAAAATGAGATTGACGAAGCAATGAAGCACAAAAAGGCTAATTAAATTTTGATTCTAACGGTCATTTTCCCAACTTCCGACCACGTCCAAAGTTAACTGTGTCAATCTGATTATGATCGCTTCGATGTGTTAATTACTTTAATTGTAAAGCAATGAAGGAACAGTGAAGTAATCTCGACAATCTACAAGTTTATCGAGTCTATGATCTAACACCTAAAAATTTTTACGACACCCATAAAATTTCTCTCCCGATTGAAGCTCAAATTTTATACTCTGTTACTAATGAGCTGTCATATAACGCTAAAGCCGTTTCAGACGAACCGCAACTTTACCTAACCGCGTGGGCAGGATTCAAGTTTGTATGAAAACAAGATTTTCGCAGTGACCAAATCATGATAAACATTATTATTTTTCTGATATTCTAGTGTTCAAAAGACTTACGATTCGTCTACATCAGTGTGCAACTAAAGGAACGTTTTGTTGATTAATAACGACAAAATATTTCATGAATAATATCGCTTCATCCCACTTTGATGTAATCTAATATCCAATTCATCAATGTCTATGTCTTTTAATATAGCTTTGAGACGGCGGTGTCTTATCTTAAATTTATAGATTAGATAGCGGAGGGTAATGATCTTATTAAGCTAATTTCTTCTCAGAATAGTTGCTATAATTAGCTTGATAAGATAAAATTACGTCGACAAAGTTTTATCATTATAAATTTACCGACATCATTGTATCTAAGATTGTCTTGTGATAAGTCAAAGATTTTAACAGTACATTTATAATAAGTATCTTCTAACAGGTTTAGGAATCTTTGAATAATTATATTATGTGGATTTGCATCGTTAAAATAAACCAAACCTATTTAGATAAAATTTATTAATTGAAAGTATACTATGTTTTTTACTAGGAAAAAGCTGAGCTTTTTGAGGGCTTGCGTAGTTTTTCTAACGGGTAATAATTTTAATCCTGATTGTAATGGTGTTATCTATATAGTATTAAGTAGATCAACTACGATGTATTTGAGTATTGAGTTTAGTTCTGTTGCAGCGATTAGGTAACTCTTTGGTTTCAAACAGATTGCGTAGAATAACATTGTATCCAATGAATACAAAATTAAAGCAAAAATCTATAGGCGTGATAGTTTTTCTACTAACTAAAGTGAACTAAAGGTCATGTGCATGCGCGAACTAACAAAGAGTATCTAAGTTAAAATCTAACAAGGAAAAATCTAGGATGCTATCAGAATCTTCAAATCAAGAGTGAATAGGCTACTAATAAGTTAGAGCGCTCTACCACCCAAGACCACAATCTCCATTTACCGTCAGGTGGGATTGTGGTCAAGCATTAACTTATAATTAATAATAAATATAAATAGATCAAAGTTGTCGAGGTGAACAAAATTTGCCGTGTTCGAATATTTGTCTAATGTACACTTCTTCGAACGAAAGTCAGCAAACTCGAGGGTGCACTTGAACTCTTTGGGAGGATTAGCATCGGTAAAGGGTTTCTGGAAAATTTCAAGTTGCCTTAACTAAAAATGTAACTAGAATTATCCTTTAATAACTTAGTGGCACGAGCTCGGTTTGTTCGCGTATGTTTTCATAGATTTAATTGCTTCTTAGAAAGTCGTTTAATGTACTATTAAGTTTTTAAACCATTTACCCAATTGTTTATTTTAACGCAAAAGTATACCATTACTCAAATTATTCATGCATGGAATACACAAGTCCACATCAATCATCGGTTACAAGATTTGAGTATTTTGATACGCAATTTCAAAAGTTAAACTCGATGTCATCATCCTGCACTTACTGCAATACGACTGCCAACCATGCCCATGGTAACGAGCGCGAAGTATTTTTTGCAGCTGTTTACAAGTAAACTTGTTCTGAGTTTTTATGTTTCCTATTTCGTTCGGTGGGAACGTAATCTTGCAGGTAAGAATTTAAATAAATGCCTTAATGGTCCAGCGTAAGATATAAGGTAGAGAATCTACGGGTTTATTCGTCTTGATTACTTTGATTCCATCTATGTGGGTACGTGTACCTATATTACTGTTTACGATTCGATTACAGCCTTCTCGAGCTCAGTTGTTTGTGATGTTACATTCGTGTTTGTCCATATCATCCGCAGTACTGGGTGTACTAGTGTAGCGATGTGTAACTAAGTGTAAATTGTTTATTATTGATAAAGGAGAGCTTACATTGATACTGTCGGCAGAGAATTTGCTTGCTTAACGAAAAGCTCCCAGTAGAATTTGAAATAAATAAAAACCTTCTAGTCGGTTTCTAATGTTCGGTATTCCCGGACGAGTATAATGTGGGTGTGTGTTTAAGTCAAGAGTGAATAAGGTTTTTTCTAAGTCAACGCGCTTCAACATTTAAAGGCAACTTCGCCAATTACCATCAGGTGGGATCGTAATCAAGCGGTAATTTATATTCAGTAAAAAAAATGTACTTTAATTAATGCACACAAAATATATTCTATCCTTTTCACTGAATTGTTATATATGATAGTTCATTTCCAGGTAGGGACGTGTTTGTCTTATGTCCCGACTTTTGTGAAGGTAGTTGCAACACGGTAACTTTATATAGACGTATGTTCGATCCGTTGTTCTATTTATGGATTGGCTTCGACCCATTACGAAAATCTGGCCTCTTCTCATAACAGAAGAGGTATAGAGCATACACCACCACGATGATCTATGATGATGAGTTTTATTTATGGATCATATCGCTCCAAAAGCTGGAAGTCTACAAACACGGGATAACATAGCAGCAGCAATATAAGCCCATGCCTCAGATTAAGGGACAACTGGGGCATACGGCACAGACGTCTTTACGATGAATTCATAAAACATTTTCAACCACAAATCGACTTGTTCGCGAGCAAAATATTTCCTCCCCAAAATTCTGACCAACCTGGTTTTCTACCTAAAATATACCAATATTTTTATGCTTTTCATGAACATCACGCTTCAGAGAGCACGTATGTACACAAGCCCACGTGTTTTCACGTACATTCTTTCAGTCAAAATCTCGGCTGGCTTTTGCTATGTGGGTCAAATCACATTCATAGATTTTAAATGGCATCGGTTGTGTTCAAAAAATCGGTAGAAAATCCGAGTGCAAACTACATAATATTTGTATTTCCGAATATGGTCTAGTTCCTGATTCCTGAATATTTATTTTGGTACCAGCTTTGTTAATAACAAATAAACAAATAGGTTGTTTATTTACTAAAAAATGTTTTATTTATAACCCATATTTACGCGTGAAGCACGAAATGACGATATCCTTTCGCGTAACGACTGCGTAAATATGTTGGCTATAAACATTACGCCTTATTAATTTAAACTTATGTCTGAACGTATTATTACGTCGGTATTAGTCAGCGGTGCGCTGTACTTCAGCTGATAGCGACCATTTAACTTAATGTGCTACGGAGAAAACGAAAGTTAGTTTTATTGTGATACATTAAAAAGTCATTATTCTACATTTCACAGTTTATTTATTGTTTGTTGAACTAAATTTCAAATTCAAATGCGTTTGATAAATAATTTGTCATAGGGTCTATCAGGTGGTAAGAGAACCTCTTCCTCCTTGAATCCAAGCCAACCTCAATTATTTGTGGATCGTCCTGCTGATTAATGGCGTAATGCAATGTAATGCCTGGTTTAATTTAGAATTGGTAATTAAATAATTAATTAACATTATCATTCGCATGCCATTGACTAAGAAAGTATTACAAAGTATTGGGACATGAAATTATTTTACCCATCTAATATACTTGTGTATATTTCCAAGTATACACGGTTAATAAATTTTTACTTATTAGCACACTAAAGAACATAAATAAAACAACATAATTAAAACAAGTAAGGTGTTTTACAGATTAAGGTATATTGCAATATAATAAGTATTGGCGGCAGTCATTACAAAGTGTCCATGTAAATCGTTATAATTTTTTTTTCACTATTTCTAATTTCATTATATGGGAATGTAACCGTGTCACTTTGTAGGAATTTAAACGGGTACTTATGAATAACTCGTGAGCCATTGGCGATGTGAGGGGCAAAGAATCTCAAGTGCTTGGTTTCTCTTTATTTTTATTAGTTGAAGCGATAACATATACAGTAGCTGACTGTCTCGTCATTAAAATGACAGTTTGTTTGTTTAGTTTTTGATATAACAAAAAGAAAGATAGAACGAAGTACCTAACCATCTGGAGGCACGGTTGGGCTCCGCCCAAGACAAACGGCACTACTTACTTTTCACATAGCTTAGACCTTGTCAATAAGGTGCTCAATTTCCCAAAATAAGATGTAGTTAGCAGATTAATAAAAATAATACTAATATCCATATGAGCACTTCAATTTAACAACAAGAAAGAAAGTAACAAATTTTATTCAAACCATTTGACCCGTTTTAAATTTGTCGCTACTGACATTAAATTTATTGACCCAGTGTCGTGTAAATAAAACCAGCGCTTCAGCTTTTCAACTTTAGTGATTACAACTTTCTTTTTATACCTCATTACACGGCTGCCTTTTATCTTAAATAGCTGGTTCTACTTGAGGTATTATTCATTTTATTCATTTACTTGTTTCATTTGCATCTCGGGGTAAGGGTTTTGCGTTACTATTGCCTGAGGGAAGCTATGCATGCAATCGTATTAGCCGTAATGTAGTAGCCGTAGTTATTGATTTAGAAATGAATAACATGTAATACCTCTTATAATAAAATACTCTACTCGCCTTTAAGAACATCACTTTACGGTTTTTTCATTATGTTTGCTTTCACCGAAGCAAGTGATAATTAATTTCTAATACGCACATACTTCTTGAAATTCAGAGATGCGCGGAGGATTCGAACCACGGCCCTCCTGTTTGGAAATACAATGTTGAAACTACTTGGCTATCAAGGTTCTCACTGCAGCTGCCTGGAGACCGTTAAAAATTTTTATACATTATTATCTATATACTTCATAAAGATTATATTATCGATCATAAACTGTTAGAAAATACTTTTTATTAAATTAATGAATTAATGAAATACCACAATAAACTTAATGTAATCTTAAAATATTGTTTAAAAAATTTATTCATACATTACCTTTACTATGTGATATATAGAAATATAGTGCACAGTTACATAAATAACAATTCAAATAAGTTGTCGTTCATTACTATTTGTACTTGGACTTCGTTTCAACGTTCGAGTCCAACGTATCGAAGATTTATTTATAAGAGTTCTCAATCAAACAGTCGCGACCTTCTAAGAAACCGCTTTTAAATAAACGGGTCTTTGTTTTCGCTTCTTAGGTGGCTTTCGTGTATTTACGCCGGTTTGTTAGTTTATACAATGCAAACAAAGGGAATAATATCTAAGTCAATATTAGATGGTTAATTTTAAGCTAAGTTGTATGAAAATTGACTTACTCGTATGTATATCAGTAGTTTTGTGGTAAACTATTTGTGCAAAAAATTTGTTCAGTATTTAATGTCAATGTTACGGTCTCATTATCGATTGTTTGTTACATTTTTATGGTTTTTATGAATTGAATTTATCAGTCCGGTTACACTTTTTTTAGAAATGCAATGGTTATCTTGCCGGATTGTCTGTCGAAGGGTCCTGGGTTCGATTTTCATTTCCAGTCAGGCAGAAATTTCAATTATGAATTATGTCTATTCCTGGTTGGGGTGTGGATTCTTGTTCTTTTTTTTGTCCATGGCATGCACGACACCCATTTGTGTTGGATTATGAGTGTGTAGATCTTTAAAAAAAACCGAGTGTCTAAGTCATAGCTTTCCCGAAGCGACGCGAGAGGCAGTTACTAGTATAAAATAAAGTTATCTTCCTATCGGTTGTAGGTAACTTTGCTCATCTTTTATCAATAAAAAAGATAATGCACAATATCCCGAGCCATTTGGTCCTATTCGAATATCACACGGAAAACCTTTTACGGAATAAAAGTGAATAACGCGCCCGCGGGTGCGGCCCAAATTGGCAACAATAGGGAAATTAATAAACGAGTTAAATTTTTCATTTGCACACCGTTTCACCGCATAGAAGATAGAATTCACACTTCCTGTTGGCTTTACATTTTGCCGCGCGTCATATGGTCAGTTGCTTGCTTTAGTTTTTTATACTTTTTTGGTATTGTACATTTCTTTAGTAGGTATTATTTATGTGTACCTACCCTTTTATCATCGCAATAAATACCTGTTCCACTGGTCTCAGAAAATGAGGAGTACCAAATGCGGATTGGTGGTCTTCACAAACCTTTGAGAAGATTATAGAGAACTTTTAGGTGTGCAGGTTTCCTCACGATGTTTTCCTTCATCGAGGCAAGTGATAGCTAAATTCTCCAAAAAATATGGGATACAAGTTCGTATGTGTATAAAAACAATTTGTATCCAGTTTACTGGAAATAAGAATTAAGTCTTACATAACTGAATTAACAAATAATATAATTAAACTAGCTGACCCGGCGAACTTCGTACCGCCTAACAGTTGATTCTATAATATTTTTTTAATACTTATTCTGATATTTGGGACACCGGGTTAGCTAGTAAGATAAAAAAAAGTTGATAAGTCAACAATATAAGAAAGTTGATATGTCAAAATATAATAAACATAAAACACTTAAATTTCTTTTAATAGTCACTGAAAAATCACAATGAAAATAACAATTTCTGATTTTTTATTATGATACCTACTTATTATATTTCATTAATTTTATTAACCTACCAAATTGACCGCTAGTGGCAAAAATTTCTTGAGCGCTTCCGTGCTTCGGAGGGCACGTAAAGCCGTCGGTCCCGGTTGTTACCATATGGTAGCAGTCGTTAAGCCATGTCGGATACCTTCGGGCGGCTTAAAAATATCCGACACTTGGGTTGGCCACTAACCCCTCCACCAATCCGCACTGGAGCAGCGTGGTGGAGTATGCTCTAGGCCTCCTCAGGTATGAGGAGAGACCCGTGCTCAGTAGTGGGCCATCAATGGGTTGAAGCCATTAACCTACCAAATTAACCTAACATTAACCTGCACACCTGAGAGTTCTCCACAATGTTCTCAAAGATGTGTGAAGTCCGCAAATCCGCACTTGGCCAACGTGACTATGGTCTATACCCCTCACATTGTGAGAGGTGACCCGTGCCCAGCTGTGGGACAGTTATGGGTTGTGATGATGGTAAAATGTAAATTGTCTGAGGTAATTCTTTTAATAGTCACTAAAAAGCTTGCACCATTATTAGTCGAATGTTGCACTTCACGGGTCTGTCTTAACCGAAATCTTTCATGTTCATTGCGATCGTCACGTTCCTCGGCAGTACGATTAGATTAATAATTAATTTGACTCGTTGCGTTGACCACCCGGATGGCGCAATGGTTAACACGCCGGATCGCCTTTCCGAGAGTCCTGGGTTCGATTCCCAGCGAGGCGGAAATTTGAATGATGAATTTAAATTTCCGTTCTTGGTCTGGGTGTGTGTGTTCTTGTCTTGTGTGTTGTCCATGGCACCCACGACACAGGGAAACCTAGTGTGGGGCTATGAGTGTGTAGCGTTAGTGCGGGTTCTTCTGCCTAAATTTGTCCGCCGCCTTATAGGAAGCATATTTAGTAAGTCACAAACACAACAATTTTTAATTTTATAGGAATTGTAATATTAAAGATGCACAGCAAAGAGACGTTTACGTTTCAAGTGACATTTTACCACAGACAATTTACATTTTACCATCATTACAACCCATAACTGTTCCAAAGCTGGGCACGGGTCTCCACTCACAATGTGAGGGGTATAGGCCATAGTCTACCACGTTGGCCAAGTGCGGATTTGCGGACTTCACACACCTTTGAGAACATTATGGATAACTCTCAGGTGTGCAGGTTTCCTCACGATGTTTTCCTTCACCGAAGAAAGTCATAATTAAATTGTAATACGAACACAATTTTTGAAAATTAAGATGTGCGTGCGGCGTTTGAACCCGGCCCCCCGGTTCGGGAGTACAACGATTAACCACACGGCTATCTTGAAATTAATAATTTTTACGATACTAACGTCACTCGATTCTTTTGCCTTCCTGGAACTCCTCCACTAATACTGAAACTTTATGTTATGGTATTATAGTTCTAATTGACTTTTAAGTATTATTACGAATCATTCGTATGGGAATATAGAAAAGTGTTGTTTTTAGACTTTTTCAGGCAATTTTTTAAAATGTTCTCTCCGTAACAACCATCTTCGTACTTTCAGGAATATCATAAAAAAAGAATTAACGGAATCGGTTCAGTTGTTCTCAAGATAGCTGTCCCGGCGAACTTCGTACCACCTAACAGTCGATTCTTTATTTTTTTTAAATACCTACATAATCTGCTATTCGGGACACCGGGTCAGCTACAGTAGCGGCACGAAATGCCCCCTTTGACACATTAAAATAGTGTCGTGATATAATTATGTTAATTTAGTATCGAAAAATATGTTCAAGTGCGAGTTGATCCATCGATAAATTTTTGCAGTAGTAAGTAGTAACTACCTAATTAAATCTTCATTAAAAGAATATATGAATGTATAGTTAATGTATTGTCAATGGTTAGATATATTTAAGGTCTCCTCGGCTTTGAGGGGAGACCCATGCTCAGTAGTGAGCCTTTTTGGGTTGATGATTTATTTTATAGGTTATTTAATTTATGTAATTGACTTACTTACTTTATTTAAGATGGCACTGTATTTTATTCATTGACACATTACTATGGACGTAGGGTCCGCGCTAAAAAATGTCCGAGCCAACTCAGCAACAAAACGCAAGAAGAACAACAATGCCGCGTTAGTCACTTTTTGACCGTGCTGACAACTACACATCAACGATGCCGTATTGTGTTTTGAAATCGTGCAAAGACTACGCCAGTAAAGTGAATAAAGACGATGGTATATCATAATTTCAGTAGGTAGACTATTGTTTTATCTTTTAAATTATTGTATTGCTACTAAAACACGCTATTTTATTTTAAATTGAATTTATTTCAAAAACTAATTGCAGAATCAGTCAAAATAATCAAAAATATATCTTTGTCTTTGTCTTCTCACCATTTAGGCTATATAGTCAGAAAGAGACAAATATATCAGTTACTTTTGTTTAGATTATTTTGCACTATGTCATTATGGCGTGTAGTGTAAACGTTGTGTCATAAGGTGCCATTGACGTATGTGTTTGATGCAATCGAAAAAAAACGGTATTTAATGAATTTAGTGTTTAAATTACCTTGCTAACATTCCCATTCTTTCTTGTAATGTCAAACTGGGACATTATTTTCGCGATTTTAGTAGGAGACCCTATGTCTATAGTATTTATGTCAATGATTTTATTAGTAAAAACGTGACAGTTATAATTTATATAGTTGTAGTGTTGTGAAATAAGTACCTAATGATATCGATCGCATATATTTATTATATTAAATTCATCAGATTTTGATTAAAATAAATGAATAAAGATTACCTGTCATTATCATTATTTCGTTTCATTGTCGAGTGCCTACCTATACCTACTTATTTTACAACAGCTTCGAAAATTTTAAAGTATTTAGCATTATCAATCAAGAATAAATACGTGTAACATCTTGTAATGAAATATAATATAATATTAGTTAATACATTTGTACAAAAGTTTCCGGCAGTAGTTTAGTTTCTTACATTTTGTAAAAAAAACGGGTCTATTATCGTGTTACGTTTATCGATATAGCTCCATCCCTATCAGTTTCTCCGAATCTGATATAACCTTGTACGTGTGTAAACGTCATATTTTTATCAAATAATGCATACATAATGTAAAAAAGACGCTCGTCCAAGTTTTCACAGGAGCTGTCATCGAGAAAATAAAGAAATGGAAATATTATAATGGTCTAAGAGCTAGCAACGTTTTCGAGAGACCATTTCAGGTAAGCTAGTTTTGAGATATGGTATCTCTCTCACTCTCCCGGACATCATACGGGAGGTCTGGCTGTCTAATTGTACAAAATAAATTATCATTTTGATACCATATTAATCCACAAAATAATTCAATGGTTTTTAGTAATTTCTCTGACATTTATTTGATAACTATTTCTAGACCAAGCAAAATGATACCACAACATTTTTCACTTTTGGATCGGTCTGGCTGAAGTTTAACAATTGATTTATTGTCTGGCAAATAAATTTTGGGGTTTTAGATAATTAAATAACAACATACTATAATTTGAAAAAAATATTTTATGGCAATAATACATTAATGTTGCAAAAAGTTCAATTAAAAAAAAGATAAGAAACCTTCTTAATATGATTTGAAAATTGATATTTTACTTGTACAGATACGATGCGCACTGATGAACGCAACGTCTACCACCAGCCAGACCGTCCGTATGACGTCCAGGAGAGTGAGAGAGATAACATAATATCTAAAAACTGGCCTACCTCAAATTCTTGTTTTTCCAACGTTAGCTCTCGTACCACTCGTCTCTCGTTCTCGTGTCAGTCAATTGTTTTGCCTTCATGAAATCCCTTCACTGACAATTAAACTTTATGCTATGGTATTAAAGTTCAAATTGACTTTTAAGTATTATTACGAATCTTTTGTATGGGAATATAGAAAAGTGTTGTTTTTTTACTTTTTTAGGCATTTTTTTAAATTTTTCTCTCCGTAATAACCATCTTCGTACTTTAAGGAATATCATAAAAAAAGAATTAGCGAAATCGGTTCAGCCGTTCTGGAGATCTGCTCTTAGCAACAAAATCAGCGATTCATTTTTATATATAAGATTGAATTTATTTCAAAAACTAATTGCAGAATCAGTCAAAATAATCAAAAATATATCTTTGTCTTTGTCTTCTCACCATTTAGGCTATATAGTCAGAAAGAGACAAATATATCAGTTACTTTTGTTTAGATTATTTTGCACTATGTCATTATGGCGTGTAGTGTAAACGTTGTGTCATAAGGTGCCATTGACGTATGTGTTTGATGCAATCGAAAAAAAACGGTATTTAATGAATTTAGTGTTTAAATTACCTTGCTAACATTCCCATTCTTTCTTGTAATGTCAAACTGGGACATTATTTTCGCGATTTTAGTAGGAGACCCTATGTCTATAGTATTTATGTCAATGATTTTATTAGTAAAAACGTGACAGTTATAATTTATATAGTTGTAGTGTTGTGAAATAAGTACCTAATGATATCGATCGCATATATTTATTATATTAAATTCATCAGATTTTGATTAAAATAAATGAATAAAGATTACCTGTCATTATCATTATTTCGTTTCATTGTCGAGTGCCTACCTATACCTACTTATTTTACAACAGCTTCGAAAATTTTAAAGTATTTAGCATTATCAATCAAGAATAAATACGTGTAACATCTTGTAATGAAATATAATATAATATTAGTTAATACATTTGTACAAAAGTTTCCGGCAGTAGTTTAGTTTCTTACATTTTGTAAAAAAAACGGGTCTATTATCGTGTTACGTTTATCGATATAGCTCCATCCCTATCAGTTTCTCCGAATCTGATATAACCTTGTACGTGTGTAAACGTCATATTTTTATCAAATAATGCATACATAATGTAAAAAAGACGCTCGTCCAAGTTTTCACAGGAGCTGTCATCGAGAAAATAAAGAAATGGAAATATTATAATGGTCTAAGAGCTAGCAACGTTTTCGAGAGACCATTTCAGGTAAGCTAGTTTTGAGATATGGTATCTCTCTCACTCTCCCGGACATCATACGGGAGGTCTGGCTGTCTAATTGTACAAAATAAATTATCATTTTGATACCATATTAATCCACAAAATAATTCAATGGTTTTTAGTAATTTCTCTGACATTTATTTGATAACTATTTCTAGACCAAGCAAAATGATACCACAACATTTTTCACTTTTGGATCGGTCTGGCTGAAGTTTAACAATTGATTTATTGTCTGGCAAATAAATTTTGGGGTTTTAGATAATTAAATAACAACATACTATAATTTGAAAAAAATATTTTATGGCAATAATACATTAATGTTGCAAAAAGTTCAATTAAAAAAAAGATAAGAAACCTTCTTAATATGATTTGAAAATTGATATTTTACTTGTACAGATACGATGCGCACTGATGAACGCAACGTCTACCACCAGCCAGACCGTCCGTATGACGTCCAGGAGAGTGAGAGAGATAACATAATATCTAAAAACTGGCCTACCTCAAATTCTTGTTTTTCCAACGTTAGCTCTCGTACCACTCGTCTCTCGTTCTCGTGTCAGTCAATTGTTTTGCCTTCATGAAATCCCTTCACTGACAATTAAACTTTATGCTATGGTATTAAAGTTCAAATTGACTTTTAAGTATTATTACGAATCTTTTGTATGGGAATATAGAAAAGTGTTGTTTTTTTACTTTTTTAGGCATTTTTTTAAATTTTTCTCTCCGTAATAACCATCTTCGTACTTTAAGGAATATCATAAAAAAAGAATTAGCGAAATCGGTTCAGCCGTTCTGGAGATCTGCTCTTAGCAACAAAATCAGCGATTCATTTTTATATATAAGAATACGTACAATTGGTATGATTTTTATAAAATCATTTATCTTTATGTCTTCTTGACCAACGTGATGGACTTTACCTTCACATTGTTAGAGGAGTGAGGACATATGGGCCCAGCAGTGGGACCAGTTATGGGTTGCGATGATGATGTAAAATTTGTTTGCGTCATGTTAGCATTTAGACCTCCTAAATACTAATATGACACAAACAATATTTCGGACCCTTTGTCTCCTATATTACTGAGAAGGGTCCCTAAGTTACCTAAGAGTTAACCTTTAAGTTTCAAGAAATATTTAATTTACAGACTCGGCCCACTACAAGCAAAGTTATTTGCATAAACAGAAAGATTAAATATTTATAAGCAGTTTATTAGGATAAGCAAAACTAAAGTTCTAAGTACCTAACTTGAATAGAATGAAAATCTGGAGTAGTTAAATCACAAGAATGTTACATCATATTCGATATACCATTTGTAACTTAAAAATCATAAATAAGTAATTAATATTTTAAGTAAATTTAATTTGACGAACCTCTTGTAGCCCAATTGGTATGGAATGGGACCCCGCCAAGCTCCCGGTTCGATTCCCGGCTGGGGCAGATGTATATAACAATTGTTACTTATTATGTGACAATTAGTACGATACTCTTACTAACAATTACCTACTTACTGATGAGTGTGACCACTACCTGGGAACGCTGTGGGTTGGTAACGTTTATTACCTACATTTATCTAGGAAGGTACTTTTTAACATAATGGATCCCATAACTCTGATTTTAAGAGCCTTTGTCTGTTTGTCGGCTTGTCTGTGCTTTTGTTCTCGCTAATCTAAACGAACAAATACATGTTTCGTCGTGTGAAATTAGTGCTGAGTAGTCCAGTGAGAAACATGGCTCTAAGGAACCCGTGGGTCATAAGTCTCGTGAGTTCGATCCCAGCAACTCGAGTGTGAGGTGTGCGTGTGTGTGAGAGTGTGAGAGGAGACCCGTGCCCAGCAGTGGGACAGTTATGGGTTGTGATGATGATGATGATGAACTCGTGTGTTGTAAATTAGCAATAACATCTTGTTGTAAGGTAAGAGCAACATTTAAAGCTTGTCTTTTACGGTCGGTAGACAAATAAAAAGGTAGTCAGTTAAAGAATGCTGTCTAACCATTCATTGGCGAGTTAACTACCAGTTAGCTTGTTTATTAATTTTTTATAATATCTACAATTTGGTGGATGGTCATTGTAACTGTTAAAAGCTAATTTTAATATTAAATTAATAAACTAATTAGGTAACTGCTGCTTCATACTTTGTAGCCGTAATTTTAATCTGCATTTTACCGCGCTTCGTACCATTGGATTTTGTAGTTTCAAACTGTACAAATTTGAATAGTGAATTTTATAAATGATCTACCGAAAACTTTTGCTCTTGTTACGTTCGAAAATTTGTTAAATTATTTTGAAATCAGTGACCTGTTTAACTATTCAGTTGTTAAAATAATCATAGATTTTAAAGGCATATTAAGGCATTGCATTGAATTTGAGTTTGTCCTCGGTAGTTGGGTCAAATAACTATTAGTAGAATTTTATGATTGGATCTAATAATTATGTTTTTTTGCCTTTGAAAATATCATGCTGTGCAATTGATCATGGACTGCTATGATGTGCAGCAATGACCATTAAACTAAGAGTGGCCGGCATGCTCGATTTTTGGCCAACAAAAAATGAAGTCAGGTTGATTCCTGGTAAATTAATACATTTATGTGATAAAAAAAATAATTTGTTCTTTGGTCTTAGATATTTGTAATAAGCGCCCTCTCGCATACCCTACCGTAGGATTGCGGGTGGCATAGGGCATAGATAATGTAACACAATTAAGATATCAGTTAACACCCTGATCCGAGAACAAACATTAACCTTTCACATAAATGTCTGCTCCGGCCGGTAATCGAACCCGGGACACTAAGAACGGCAGTGCGGCATTGTAACCATTGCGCAATACTGCTTTACTTTCTCACAACTATCCTATTTTCTGCTAGAATGCGCATCTTTTACAATACCTACATTTCACTATAGTAATAAAGGTAATTTTTCTTCTTAAATAGGCAAGAAAACTAAACGACTATTGTTTTTCAACGCCCCTCATGCATTTTTATACCTCCGTACGTTGAGGCATTAAACACCAGACCCTACTTCGGAATGCAAAAACTCTACGTTTTTATGCAAATGCGTAAATTATTCTCTTTGTTTAATTAAATGACTTATTTATAACTTAAACCGTTTTGTTCATTTACTCTTCTATATGTTTAAGTGTACTTGTGGACAAACTAAAATTTATATTCGATTGTTTATGTTGGTAATGCTCTTTATTTGATGGTAACTGGTCACCGTAGCCCGTGGACATCAACAAAACACAAAATCATCACCGATGCGTTGCCGTTTGAGAAAGAAAGAAGAGAGAGAAAAGAATTAAAAACGACAATCTCCCAGTCGGAACACGACAAGTTGCATGGCGGCTGGAAAGGGGATGGTAGCTGGCCAGTTGGGTTTAAAACCCTTTCTTCAGCCTAAAGTACCTCCGGAATAAACTGAAGGCACAGTGTCCAGTGATCTCTTAAAAGATTGGTTAGCGTAACCTCGCTGTTTGGCAGAGTGCACCACGAGAAGGGGAGGAGGCTGGTACTCGAAGATGGCTGGAGCTCCTTAGACCCGGAAAATATAATTATGTGCACATTATCAAAACACTTAGTTATGTCACAATTTCCTTTGCTAGTTGTTGTTATATTTATCAGCTCTCTCCCTCATATCGAATTCAAAGGAACGAGAGGGAGACAAAATAGATAAAAATGAATTTCCGTACACAATACGAATCCCGGGTAATATAATACAGGTCGGGTCCATCGTGAATTCTGGTACACCGTCAAAGGTTAAACTGTTCAAGTCTCGTGTTACTGGTATGAATGGGACGATAAAGCCTCAAAGTTAATAGCTGGCGTGGGCAGGCCACGCACGTACAGACAGGTTTTTTATGTTTATATTCGTCAAACAAGGCGCCTCCGGGCGATGCGTCTCAGCGGGTACCAGGGCCGCATAGGTTCACGATTCACTTAATTTATTACGTATCTGTAAATTGTCTCCAAGTTTTTTTGCTTTGCTTTCCAATTTGTTTGTCGAGTCCGGATTGATAAGTCCGCTTTGTCCAATTAAGTTGGTCGAGTCTTCCTCTTTATATGGCGAGCGTTTAACTTTGAAGATTTTTTGGTACCCTCGCAGGAACCATAAACAGCGTTATAGGCTTACAAATGATCTACTTTACGACGTAACTTTAAGGTTGTTTTGAACAGACTTTACGACGCTACGGTCAAGAAATACGTACCTGCCGAACTAACAATAAAATTGTAGGTAATATGCAATATTTTTATGAATACTTTAATGTGGGCTTTGTTACAGATAGATGCCAAATTATATATTTTGTAATTTTTGGCTGACTATGCAGTAATGCTATCATACGGTGCGAGTACCTACCATGCGAAACCAACTAATTTATTAATTTGATACTTGACTTACTCGTATTTGTAACTTATTTACTTACTTCTCCGTGGTTAGCTGACACGATTATTTAAACGATTGGCATGGCAAAAACGGTACAGTTTTTGCCATGCCAATCGTTTAAATAATAAAATACAAATAATAAAATAATATACAAAACTTTCAATGTAATTATGCATGTAATTCCGTTATTTGTCAGGGAAGTGTATAAAAATACGCTTTAAACTTTTATCTAACAAATTGTGCGACAATTTTAGCACAAAAAGTTAGTAGCACGGCCACTAAAGGGATTGCAAATTCGCAGTTCCAAAATAAAAATATATCGCAACTCGCATCTGCGGTGAAACATGTGAACCCATTCATTTTATCGCTGTTACAGTGTCAAAGTTGTGCCGAGTGCTATATTTTTATAGGAGTGACACCTGTTATAACTAGGCACTACACCGTAACGGCGGATACATGAAAGAGTAGTTGATCCGTTGCTGTGTTACATTTTGAACATTTTTTTTATTGTTCTGTAACTTTTCAAGTACGTGGTGTACTTGACGCGTCATTTTACCTACTGTGTTTTGTGTAAAACAAGGTTCTGATCTCGGTTTGCTCACTGATCTCTTCATCACTTTGATACATCTTGAACATTCCAGGTCTCAGTGGCAGTACAGTTCATAATGAAGAAGAGTCTCGATGCCCACAGTTGATTACTGTAATGAGTTGACAAATCCGATTAAAAGTTCTAATGGCACCCTTAGAAGAAATTTTTGTACATACCTACGCAGTAATATCCGCAGCTCAAATCAGACTCGTTTTAATTATTCCAATAAAACGGGTATAACTTTTTTGATGGACTCGGATATAACTTCGTTATAATTAATGAGAGGGACGGTTTTGTCGCAAATTGTCTAACGCCATTCTCTAGAATTTAATTTATATTCATACCTACCTAAGTATGTTTTTGTATTATTTTATAACGCTTATGGTGAAATTTTATTATGATTGATAGCTCGTTAAATTGGTAACACTTTGGGTCATCGACATTGAGACCACAATATATTTCACGGTAAAGTTTAGAAAGTTAATAGCTGGGCAGGCAGATTAATAAAACCATGAGTATTGCCGGAAGTAAGCTGGGTGGTTTAGAGCTCAGCAGCAGCAGCTCACCTGGCGTTATAGCCTCGTCGATCGACAGATATTTGTGGCAGAAAAAATTTGGTCTTAATTCTGGACTGTCCATGTTTTCTTATTTTATTGTATCCCCACGGTGTAAGGACTATGAAGTTGTAATAGGTGAGCATTTGAAATAAGAATCCCATTATTTCTAACGAGATTTAGTACTCCACAAATCTCTTATACAGAAGCTGATAATAAAAGTCGACTCTAAGTTTCAATAGAGGCTATCTCCTGAATCACCACTAAATTCAGTCCCTAAGTGACGCATCCACCAATAAACTGACTGAGTCGGAGCGGGGTAGTATTGTCTTTTTACCGCTACCCGGGAACAATGCGCGCTGTTACGTTTGGTCAACAAAAGGCCTCAACAGAGCTTTTTTGTCGACAACCCGCTAAATTAAACAGGGAAGCTGATTTTGTTTTACTCTTGCGTTTAAACGCGCGCGTTTGTTTTCGCAGAGGGCATTTTTGCGATTTTAAACGGAGCTATTTTCGATTTTTATATCAACAATCGCTTGAATTGTTTAAACTGTTTTTATTTTAAGAGTACTAGAGATTGAGTAAAAGTCATTGTTGGGTTGAGAAGAAAATGTACTGCTATTAGGTTGGTAACGTGGAATTTTAGCTAAGCGGCTTTTAAAACTTTTGCCTCTCTTTGTCGATACCTTGTCCATGTTCAATGGTTTTGGTGTTACGAATGTTCATTAGCGACAAATACTAAACTTAGGGAAAAAAAATCAAAAACAATTTCGTGGCAAATATTTTCCTTTTGTTGGCTATAAAAATAACACCACGGGTCCAGTGTAATAGCTTCCTGTGAGTGTGACTCGTGTCTTATCTAGAATGTAGACCGCTCAGGGGCTTTGACATGGATGGTATACGAAATGTCTCAAACTATTCAGACAAGACGTATTTGAAGCATTTACAATTTAGCAGATTTGGGCCCCAGGTGACTCTTTTCTTAGTTTGCCGGCTTATAACACACTTATGTAACAGTAAAAAGCTTAAATCGCATACAGAACTATAAAAATACTAACGATATCGGTTCAACGCTCACCATTGCATGTTAATAATCGCAGCTGAAGGATTACGCTATCGTCGCGTGAAAACGACGGTACGGATTGGGGACTTTATAGTAATGATTTATTTGTTTTACGCTCCCAAATAACTTGTAAAAAGAATTAGGGTGGAAAGTATGATAAATAACTTTAAGATAGTGGGACTTTGAGAACGTATTAATTCACGTCACCAAGATTAAAATCGGGTAAATAAATTTCTTAAAGGGTGTCTGTAGTTTTGTAACTTATCGAATAAGTGTTATTTACACAAAATTGACTTGGAGAGGTTAAATTCATAACTACGTTAGGATTTGATGGGTAGACATTAGCAATTTATGTGGTGTATTTGTCTGCTGTCTAGGTGTATGGCTTGAGTGGATCTGTGGATCTTATGTCAAGAATAAATTTTCCTTGGCCACCGAGTCTGCGTAGAGTTTCAACGTCTAATCCTATTGCTGTATTCAATAGTTTAAATACATGACTGTATAATAAACCTAAACCTCAACCTAATCGACGTCGCCATTGATCCGTTATTATCTATTTTATTTAATAACTCATCTGTGAAAATCACAGATTTGTGATTGTGTAAATAAAGAGCCATGCTACGAGTAACTGCTACACAAAGTATAGCTTTGTAATGTATATATTTATTGATTTATTTCTAGTAGATGCGTTAAAAGAACGCTGTAATAAAAGATTCGTGAGCGGTTCTAAAATACTTCCGGTTTTTCAACAAATATATTGAACTCGAAAGAAGTAAAGGTCGCAAGGATAAAGAATGATTTAATGCTCTCTACTTAGTGTTGTGTGACTTATGGCTATATGCAATCTTTTCCTTTTACACAATAAATTTACCCTTTTGACCCTCGAAAGGTTTCAATATTCGCGCTCACTTCGATCGCCTGAGGCCGGACTGTCTGTCCATGGTCAACTAATTGTTTGCCAACATGATTTTATCGGGATTACAATGGTACATGATGCCGGGAATCAATCCCTTGTCATTGGGCGTTGTGAAACGCTTATTGGTCTCGGGACTAAATACAGTTGTGATCTGTGATATCTGATTAGATATTTTAAATTTTTTGCGTAAGTATTTGCTGGAATTGTAAATTTTGGAAAAAAGTGGGAGGTTGATTTTTGATTGGTATTTTTAATACGCTTTTATTAGGTTGAGTGGAAACACCAATTTATTTTGTAAAATCTAACAACTTCGCCTACTTCTACTTTTGCATCATCCCGAACCGGCAGCAGTGGCAGCTGTGTGTAGATTTTTTTACGGATGTTTTGTGATTCTGAATATTTGACGCTCCACATTCATAAAATTACATCATTTAATCATGAGCACGGCTTCTAATAGCCCGGTTAATTTAGACATTTGAAATAACAATAATTCCCGGAAAGCCAAATTTTGGTGGAGAGCTAGGGTTTACCATTACAAATAAAGTGTCAAAAGTCCCCATCGATCCCATGTGTGCGTCAAAAGTTATTCGGGATCAAAGGTCAAAGTTTGAGGTTTTTAAGATTTATCTCGAAAACGGTAAGTTTTACAAAAAAAACTTCAGGCCAAAGTTGTAGATCTTAATATTTTCTACAAAAATGGTTTTTATAATTTTTTTCCTAAGAGTTACCATTCCTGAGATATCGCGATTCTAAGAGTAGTGGAGTGCCTGAAGCTTTATACCTCGGAATCCAGAGCCAGTCAATGAATATTCATAAAAACTGTTGAACTGTATTGTTAAAGGCTCAAGTCATCATCATCACAACCCATAACTGTCCCACTGCTGGGCACGGGTCTCCTCTCACAGTGTGAGGGGTATAGGCCATAGTCCACCACGCTGGCCAAGTGCGGATTGGTGGACAAAGGCTCAAGTAAAAAAAAAAAAAAAACGACGACAAGTAGGTATATAAAAACAAGCAGTTTCATACTAATTTTGCAGAAACTTGAAATGTTGCACAGGGGTTCCTTTTATAACGTAGGGGAGCACTAATAAAGTATTTTTGAAAATTCACCCCCTAAGAGGGTAAAACGGGGGTGCAAAATTAGTATGAAACTTTGCTTGTGTTTTTATACTTGTCGTCGTCATCGATTTTTTATGTATGTAGACCGATTACGCAGATATTTATGATCCGATTTACGTGGTTCTTCTTTAGTTTGATGCAGACTAGTTGCCATTTGGTCTCATAAAAATTTAACATAGTTTGGCTCAGAAGTTTTCATTTTATGAACATTTTTTTTCAGTAAATTGTTGTAAAAAATAGTTATAATCAAGAGCGGGATTTTTCTTTCTTTTAACTTTTTTACTTGAGCCTTTAACAATACAGTTCAACAGTTTTTATGAATATTCATTGACTGGCTCTGGATTCCGAGGTATAAAGCTTCAGGCACTCCACTACTCTTAGAATCGCGATATCTCAGGAATGGTAACTCTTAGGAAAAAAATTATAAAAACCATTTTTGTAGAAAATATTAAGATCTACAACTTTGGCCTGAAGTTTTTTTTGTAAAACTTACCGTTTTCGAGATAAATCTTAAAAACCTCAAACTTTGACCTTTGATCCCGAATAACTTTTGACGCACACATGGGATCGATGGGGACTTTTGACACTTTATTTGTAATGGTAAACCCTAGCTCTCCACCAAAATTTGGCTTTCCGGGAATTATTGTTATTTGACCACTACTTTTATGTCTAAATTTACCGGGCTATAATGCCCGAGTGTAGGTAGTGGCTTGATTTTTGACTTTTTTACGCAATATATAAAATAGCGTGTCCTTAAACTGTTATATTATTGAAAGTACAGTCACGAGCAATAATATACTATATACATTGTCACGTTTTCTAAAATATCTTAACTTGTACCAATCTAGAAAGAAGTGAACAAAAATTCGTTCTAAATTAACTAACCACTAAACGATGTCAAAATAAGGTATAATATACAATTTAGAACGAATTGTTGTTGTTCAAGTTAAGATATTTGAGAAAACGTGACAATGTATACATATTATTGCTCGTGACTGTACCCATACACTGTTTTGTAAAAAAAGCAATCTCATTGGTTGCTATATTAATCATTTAAATATTAAAATTTAAATATTAAATTTTATTTTGAAAATAGTATTTGTAATCCTTTTCATTGTCATATCTCACATTACTTTTGACAGTTCGGAAAGGTATAAGTACGAAACATGATACAAAATTTTATATACATGCTTACAAATAATTAATTATTGCGAGTGATTTCGTTATCTTGTGAAATTTAATATCGGGCCTTTTTCATAAATTGTGGTTTTGGGGCTTACAATATTGACGTGTCACTGTACTACAGTTTGAAATGTTAGTATTTTTATTTTTGTTGTTATTTTATACGACAATGTCCAAGATTTGTGTAGTCAGTCAGTTTTGATTAGGTTAATTGGCGTATTATAAAAGTATCATATTTTACAAATACCAAGTTTGGCTCCAATCCATTAATGGCCCAATACTGAGCACGGGTCTCTTCTCATACCTGAGGAAGCCTAGAGCATACTCCACCACGATGCTCCAGTGCGGATTGGTGGAGGGTTTAGCGGCCAACCCAAGCGTTGGATTTTTTTTATGCTACCCGAAGGCATCCGACAACCCTCTAATCTAATATTCACATTGGTTGAACTAATAAGGATGTGGTTTTCAGTGATGAACAAATTTTACAAAGATCCCACTTTCAATCAAAGTTAGAAGTAGATAATTATTTATTAATTTTGAAGGATTTTTCTACCGCCTCAAAATAACTTATAGTTAAAATCAAAAATTATTCACGCACGCTCCAATAGGATTCAGTGTATTTAAATGGCACACAATATGAGTTTCCACGCATACACAAATGAGACTTCACAAACACACAAAACAAACAGTGAACCGAGAATCGAACCAGATACTTCACATGGCGGGTAGTTTCACTACCAAGCCGGATACACAAAAAATACTAAATTAACTTCAACTCAAACTTATCGTTCTTAATCTCTTGTCATTAGTCTTACTTTTATAATTAAATTTTGCTTTATTTTACGTCATGAAAGTATTATGGACTTTTACTATGGAGCCCCGTAATCTGGGTTCATCCCAAAGTTTATTATTTGCACCAGCTAGTCTTAGTTACGAGATTACCGAGCGGGCTGATGCAAGGGCGTGTACACACAGTGCAAAGAAGTCGTTGTTGTCGTGTGAATTAGGGAAAATGGTGTCAATTTGAGAGTTTGTCAGTTAAAAGTGAAATAAATAAATAAATTAATAAAGTGAAATATAGACATAAACACATGTCAGTTACACGGAAACGTTTGTATTACGTTGGGAGAAACATCAATAAATAAATAATAAATAACGCTACACACTCCTAGCCCCACACTAGGATTCCCCGAGTCGTGGGTACCATGGACAACACACAAGACAAGAAGAAACAAACAAGATCAATACTAGTATTTATGATAAATTAATTAGAGCTAGTTCAGTCACATCGTTATTGTAATGACATTAGATTAGGATTTTCTGTGGTTTTCATATCAAAATTATTTTTAATTTGTCAAAAAGTGCATTAACGTGATAATTTTACTATGAGTTATTTGTCAAATTTATACAAAATAGCTAACGGATACGATTGTTAAACAAAATAACGTAATATTTGATACAGGTCATTGTCCTTTTGTAACTGTTTAGTGTGTCATGGGCTTACAGGACTCAGTGGGTCGCAAATCCCTGGAAGTTTCCGCTGCCTTGACCTGGGGATTTTTAATTATGTCATTAAAGCGGTGTGCGCGTGCAACAAACTGATTAACTAGTTTTATCGCTTTAAGGGCACGCTTCGCCATAATTTATAAGGTTCTAAGGCTTATGCCGTAAGAAACTTATGTAATATGTACCGTGAGGTGGGGAAAATGACGCGTTTGAACAAGTTAATGTGCCGGGAAAGCTGCTTAGGGACAAAACTTATGCTCGGAATAAATAACCTACTTACGTTTGCGGCAATGATTTTATATGCGAGCCAACACTTTGATATTTATTATGTGGTCCCAGAATAATATTGTGCAAGATTTTTTTAATTACGTTCAGTATTTATATTGGTTATTGTCGAACATTGGCGCAATGGTTACGAAAGTTACGCTGACGGACCGGTCGTTCTAAGGGTCGTGGGTTCGATTCACAGCGAGGTGGAAATTTAAATGGTTTTAATTTAGTACAGTGAACAAGATTGATCTACGCCAAAAGTTTTGAATTATTCAACGGGAAAAATATACTTTTAAGGATATCGTTTGGGATAAGCAAAAAGTTTGGCACCAACTGCAAACTATCGTATTCATTGTCTTATTCATCGATCGAGAAATGAATCAATTTACTAACTAGAAAATTTGTTTTTTTGATTTATAGTATTTGATGTATTATTATAAAATAACGTATTACATAATTATATTATATTAAATTCGCATATCGCTGCTTTAATTCAAAACTACCACAAATCAAAATTATACTTTTTTACAGGAGAGCCAAACAAAGAAAAAAAAAAGTATTTTTTGTCTGATGCTTTTTTATTTTACATAAAATATATGCATATTATACATCATTAGAAGCGCATTTTTAAACTGCATTAAATGTTTTAAGTAATTTTATAATAAACTGAATGCTAGCGGAGATATAAGCATATAAGTTACTTTTGAATATAAAAAATATTTGCGAAATATTCTAAATATGGAATAAAACAACCATAAGTCAAAAAAATTATTGTATTAATCATGTTTGCCCATAATTTTTTTTAGGAACACAATAAAAATCGCCATGCAATTTAATAAAGTAACTAAAATGCTTCATCTGTGTAAAATGATATCCAAAACAAATCAAAATTTCCCTCAAAATCTATCTATTATATATATAAAATTGGAGGTGTGTGTCCCTATATTTCAGTTTAAAACCAAAACTACGCATCGCAGACGACTACTGTTTGTATGTGGCAATAGGTACAAGTCTCCCATCGTGCACTATGGTGGTTGCAAGTCGATAGTTGTAAGGGTGTAAAAGAAACGGGGGTTGAAACATGTTAACTTGAAAAATGTAACACTATTATTGGTATCAAATGGTCTGAACTCCTAAACGGCTGTTCCGATTTGGTTGAAATTTTTTGTGTGTCTTCAGGTGGATCCCAGAATGGTTTAGATTCACAATTGGACCCGGTAGGTGGCGCTGCTGTCGATATGTCACCAAATTTGTTAAGTAATCATAGACCGGTAAGAAGTTAAATTTATTGTAAAATAATCATCAATTATTGTTTAAGTTCTATTGAAACAATGAAAACATAAAAGTAAACTAATAAAATTAGCTAAACTAATTATCAAAACTAACGTAACTTTTTCAAAACTCAAAATAAAACAAAGACTTTATAAACATTAAGAAAACATTCAAAACTTTTGAGAAA
Organism: Ochlodes sylvanus; assembly: GCA_905404295.2. Taxonomy (NCBI): domain Eukaryota; kingdom Metazoa; phylum Arthropoda; class Insecta; order Lepidoptera; family Hesperiidae; genus Ochlodes; species Ochlodes sylvanus. Next base: position 3,719,729 of record FR990131.1, on the reverse strand, counting down.
TCTTCTTTATCATTCCTACTCTTAACTTTTAAATCAAAAATAACTATTAAAATGTTACCTTATAGCTAAAATAGTTTCTTAAATGCAATTAGGAACACTTGAGATCACAAAAGAACCATATTTAAAATAGAAACTTTTTAACACGTATGAGTACTTTAAAGTTACTTACGTGGGTGTACCACACACCCACTAAACTGCTCTCTACGTTTCTCTTAATTTAATTATTTATCAGTGTTAGGTACCCACAGATTTGTAAAGAACGATTCTTAATATTTTGGAATAATATTTTTATTAACAAGATTAATGGAAAGTTCGAGAGTGATATTTGCAGTGAGCTTTGCACTCCTTTAGAAACAGTCGGAAGGTGTCTAACAAGGTTCGTTTGGCTGTAGATGAGCGGGCGTTGATTCCGACACTCATGTACCGAAGTAAAAGTTGGGTATGGCAGAAGAAACATGAAAGTAGAATAAATTTAGTTGAGATGAGAGCGTTAACAAGTCAAGTATAATAGGAGTTAAACTGAGTGGACGGTAACAGGATAAGAAATAGTGAGATAAGGAAACGGAAAATGTAGTGACAAAAATTGAGAAAGGTATGCTGAGATGGTTTGGCCATGTCGAGAGAATGAATGAAGAACGATTTTCGAAAAAGTGTATAAGGCGAGTGTTAATGAAAGTGTTGGAAGGGGTAGGGGGTAGACCTAGGCGGACGTGACCAAATCAGGGACATCTTGAAAAAAGGCCAGGTCAAGAGTAGGTACCCTAAACCGAAGAGCATGTATGAAGGGAATAATGAAAGTGGACGAAGCGAAATAAGTATGTAAGCGAAACAGGTATCTTTCTCTTTTAAAGGCTCCTTTTGAAATCATGATGACATGATGGTTCAAAAGGAGCCTGGCATTTTTAAAATGACTTAACTTCATAAATCAGTTTAAATACCTAGTAAACAAAAATAAATACTGAATCACCTTAAATTAAACTTAATTTATTAAACCTACGGAAATAGTAGATACCTATGGTTCTAACTTTCTACGTATACCAAATACGTAAAAACATACCTACAATAATATATTATGTATGGTTTACGTATTACCCGTAGAAACATTTTATAACTACAATACAATTTTATAATTACAACGATAACAATGCTTTTTGCACAAAAAATGCTCAAGTACCTGATGTATCTCAAAATATGAACTTATGTATTAAAACAACTCCGTTTAAATAAAAGCAAAACTAGTGTATTCCAGAATAAGGCCCTTTTAATTTTTAAATATTAATAATAGAAAGTAGTTTTTTATATTCAAAATAAAACTATTTTTAAATACCGTACTTCATATTAAATAACTTAAATGCAAAACGAACACTTTGGTTCATTAGTTTATTTTGATCAAAAAAATTAAGTTAATTTAGGTATATCTTCTCTGCAAAACTACCCCTTTTTGAAATATGGTTCTTTTGATTTAAAAATAATGTCCTACTTACATGAATCCTTTATTCAAATACTGAAGTTTTTCGAAATATGGTCGTCTTCTGTATAAAATGAATGAGTAACAAAGATTAAATTTCGAGATATGGCACTTTTGCACAAAAGAAACGTGCTTAAAATAATTAAAATTCGCACAACTGAAAATATGGCAGTTTAGATCATATTTCGCGCGTTCAAAACGTTAAATTCAAAAGTAACGGTTGCGTTATTTCTGTAACTTAAAATGGGAAATCAATGGGTGTCTTGTCTAAATATAAAAATATGAAGGATTACAGATGTATTTTTGGAATAAAAACGTTTTTGCAATTTTCGGATTTGTGGTAGTTTTGAATTAAAGCAGCGATATGTGAAAAGTTTTTTAATAAATTAATATGTGCGTGTCCACAAATAGTTAAAAACATTAAATTGTAATATAAGGCGTAATTTATCAATGGCGTATTTTACGATAAATACAAATAAGTAAACAGACTTACCTATATGATACACCAAACTAACCAAATCATCATCATCATCATCACAACCCATAACTGTCCCACTGCTGGGCACGGGTCTCCTCTCACAGTATGAGGGGTATAGGCCATAGTCCACCACGCTGGCCAAGTGCGGATTGGTGGACTTCACACACCTTTGAGAACATTATGGAGAACTCTCAGGTGTGCAGGTTTCCTCACGATGTTTTCCTTCACCGAAGCAAGTGATAATTAAATTTTAATACGCACATAATTTTTGAAAATTAGTAGTGCATGCGGGGTTTGAACCCGGAACCTCCGGTTCGGTAGTCCAACGTTCAACCACACCGCTATCACTGCTACCAACTAACCAACTATCATTGATTAAATGAAATCAATAAAATCGAACGGTAACGAATCTCTCGACTGATTGGAAACGACTTATAAAATCAATAGCTTCGGTTAAATCGACGTAATCAAATAAAAAACTGAAAGGATACGAAGCGATTCCAACCAATTCTATACTCGACACGGAGCAAATTTAATAGGGCGGATTTTATTTATTCTGGAAATATTTGAATATTTCTATCAATGGAAAGGGATGAGTAATAAAAATATTATTTTAGTCTTTGTAAATGTTCAATAAACAAGCGATTAAGTGATTTAATCGTGAATGAATTATCGGACGATCGCGTCTCAAACTTTGTTGAAACTTGTAATCTGCTTAAAATCAACTAAATCTTGGTCCCGAAGTTCTTGTTTTCTCATTATTTTTATAAAATTTAATTTATAAAATGTTATGATGAATTATTTAGTGTAGTGTATTTATAAGTTCAGTGTACAAACTGACTGTAGTGAAGTGTTATGTAGGTGCTGTAATTACACTTAATTACCGGGGTCCGTCAAGGTCAGTTTTTCTGTCATTTTGGCTTCAACCCATTAATGGCCCACTACTAAACACGGGTCTCTTTTCATCACTAAGGAGATCTAGAGCATACTACACCTCCTCGCTGCAGCACGGATTGGAGGAGGGGTTAGTGGCCAAACCAAATATAGGAAGATTTCATGCCCCAAATGCCTGAAGCCGCTGCCGTTGTAACAACCGGGGTCGACGTATTTACTTCTCCTCGACGTAACACTTCAGAAACTTTTGCCACTAGCGGTCACCAATCCAACTACTGACCACACCTGCTGTTGCTTAACTCGGTTGATCACTTAGGTTCGAGGGAAGCCGCCAGGCTATGAGCGCTTCTGTTCTTAAATCAATTTCTATTAAAGACCGGCGGTTAGTTCCTACAACGAACAAGCCATCTGGTATAAACATTATGTAGTATATACAGTTATATGATATATACAGTAAATATTATTATTTAAGATTCAATTCGTAGACTTAGCAGCCCTTGTAACTTGTTATAATATCATATTCAGGCTCCTTCCTGTTGCAAAGTTGCCGTTCAAGGTTTATAGAATGACTTATTTATATTGTTTGTTTCGAAATGCAACGTATTCCGGATTTCAAAGTTGGAACACATACCTACATTCGTTACGGCGAGGAATCTTTGCCAGATTCCACTGTCACCGTTAGTCCTTCCTCGGTCGTATTTACTGCTGGCAGTTAACCAATGCGAGCTTAACGAATGCATCAAGCTTAAGTTTAACAATAATGTTATGTGTATTGTTAATTTAGTCAAAAATGTTTGTTCAAGATTATGTTGTGATTATCAGTATTCTTGTAAATCAAGCTTCATTGAATATATTTATTAAATACTATAAAATCTTAGTCCTCAGTAATAATAATCCATGTGTGACTGATCTCAAAAATAAGCTGTAAAATAGAAACTCATACGTCATACATCGCCTAGACATTTATGTATGTACTGGCAGTTAACCAATGCGAGCTTAACGAATGCATCAAGCTTAAGTTTAACAATAATGTTATGTGTATTGTTAATTTAGTCAAAAATGTTTGTTCAAGATTATGTTGTGATTATCAGTATTCTTGTAAATCAAGCTTCATTGAATATATTTATTAAATACTATAAAATCTTAGTCCTCAGTAATAATAATCCATGTGTGACTGATCTCAAAAATAAGCTGTAAAATAGAAACTCATACGTCATACATCGCCTAGACATTTATGTATGTATGGATGTATGTAATGAAACATTGATGAAATAAAAAAAACGCAACGGCTAATAAAAATAATCACTTTACTTAAGAACACATGTTGGCCAGGTGAAGAAACACCTGCTTCGCTTCTCCTTACGAAACTTAATACGCGACGCTAATTTTGAATTACTTTTTTACTAAAAAAATAATTTGCAACCCGAGACCACATGAGACTCTGGCGGACGACAGATGAGCTACTTAGCTTGCTATATTGAATTAAACCATTGTTTACCAAGACTAGTCGTCCGCAAAAGTTATAAAATAGTTCGCGAAAGATCAAAACATTTTTCCTTTTAAGTATTATTCCCTTGATACTTTTGAGTTTTACGATTGTTCTGTTTAAAAAATATATTATGACATTTACAAAGTTTCTTTTTATGCTTATAGTCCCTGGTAATAAACATGAAATCACAATAGGTTCTAGCCACAAAAGATTGGGAACCACGGAACAAAAACGGGACAGCAAAAACAAAACATCTTTGTACCTAATCCCTTATTTATTGACTAATATCATTAATGTTTTGAATTCTACGCGGAAATATTTAAAGGAACATATTTAAAACTTGTTGACCTAATAGCATGGAGTATATTTTTGAGATGTAAACACACAATGTTGTCTTGGAGTCTAGGTTACTAAAATATGTTTTTGACAAGTGCGTACTTTGACAATTCCAGTACCAGTTTGATTCAGTCAGGTTGGTGTCTGATGACGTATTGCATTAGTCACATAACGCCAGGTGTACTGCACACCCGTTTGCTAATTCCATATCAATAAATACGCCTTTATTAGTGCACGATGCACTTGGCCGAATTCCCATTTCCACACAATTCACTTTCCGGACTCATCCGCGTATATTATCGTGTCGCAAAAAGTTCTCCGAATTGTGTCGCAGGGTTTCTTTCGCGCAAATAAAAAAATTAACAACATTATCTAGGCGCCTTTCGTTACCGCTTTCAAATGACAGTCATTTATTTTTGACAAGTAAGATTAACTGAGGAAAGTGCCACTAGCTATCACGGCATTCTGTTTAACTTTGGACTTGATACACACAGTTGTTGAATTTTTTGTTTATGACAACATTCAGGCCGTTTTTATTAAGGATCTGGTTTTGTTACAGCGTATTGTTTTATGATGATTAATGAGGGTCATATACCGGACCTGAGAATCGAGCCATTTCGTATTTTTGGATTTAAAACTACAAAATATCTTATTAGGGGTGATAATAATATGCATGGATGGAATAGGAATTAAATATGACGATAATCAATCAAACCCATAACTGTCCCACTGCTGGGCACGGGTCTCCTCTCACAACGTGAGGGGTGCAGGCCATATTACACCACGCTTGCCAAGTGTGGATTGGCGGACATCACAAACCTTTGAGCAAATTTTAGAGAACTCTCAGGTGTGCAGGTTTCGCCGAAGCAAGTGATAATTAAAATTGTTGATAGTAATGATATAATCATAATTTTATAAGCTGCCTGCCAATAACTTGTATTTCTCGAACGCACACTGCCGCAGCAAGAGATCTTATCCCTGCGGAATAAGAGATAAAATATAGTAGGTAAAGAACTTCTAATAGGTCAGTAAATAAAGTTTTCACTGTTTTTTGCGATGTAAGATAAAATTGGGACAGATATGTAAGGACGCGGTAAATATTAGGCAATTTAACGCGAAGAGTGTCGTAACTTCTCATAATAAAATATTTTTATGATAAACTTTTGACCAAAGATAAAAAATAATGTTTATGACATAGTATCGAGACTAGTAAATCGCGCGTGAAACGTAAGATAAATTAAGTATTAAATGCTTGCAATGTACAGTTACCGCTCTTTTATAATTTAAAAAAGTGTAGTTGTTTACTTATTCAGTGTACGCTGTGGACGCCGGCTGTTGCAACTTGGAGTGAATGAAAAATTCAGTCAACTCCGCTGAAAGCGGCACCGAACCAATAGTACTCGTAGAATTTATTTATTTTTACCTTTCCCGGGTTAAAGTAGTGTAACCATTTCGAATAAAACTTGTCGTAAAACCTCATTATTTTTACAAGAGCTTACAATTTTTTATGTCAGGTTTAATTAATTCTGAAAATAATTTTAAGTTACCATTAAAATTTGTTGCTAATATTATGACAATAATTTAACAAGATCTATATTATAAGTAAATTATCATGTATTCATAAAGCCGCCCGAGGATTACACGAAACAATATTCAATTCGTTCTATACGACGCGACGTTAGTTAAACCATTTTGGATAAGTGTTGATTCAAACTCAAAACTCAAACTCAAACTCAAATCATTTATTTCATGTAGGTATTGTCAATACACTTATGAACGTCAATTTTTTGCATTTACCACCGTTTCGCTAAGGTGCCTTTAAATATTGATTTTTTAAATCTTTGAGGAGAAAAAGAAACGGCGAAAGAAACTCCTCGGCACATCTTTAAAAAAAAAATGCTAGATTACAAATTTTATACCTATATACAGACTTAAATGCTTACTTTGAGAGGCTAGTAAAAGATTCATTATTATTATAGGTATTTAAGTATTATTTTTATGTGAAGCCTGTCTGACTGGATACCACCCTTTTACATGAGTCAGGGGTCAGGCTGGTCTTGGCTCTGGAAGCTTGAGTTAGTTTTTCTTTCTTTCTTCTCTATTCTTTCTTGGCCTCAAGCATCGGTTATGCTGGTGTGACTAATATCCATTGCCACTGGTCAAAAATATATATGAACTTAGAAAAAATAATTAAAAAGACTAAAAAAATTGAAGTGAAAAAAATGTAATAGTAGGTATAAACCATTTTATTTGAGGAGTATTGAATGACGGTAGTTATATCATACCGACAGGTGGCTAGCCTAATCGTTTTTTGACTGTTTACAAAAAAATCCTCAAGTGAGTGTGTGGACGTATATTTAATTTTGTTTAATAACTGATCGTCAGAACCGTGTGTCAGTCAGAAGGAAAAGAAAACTTTCATTTTTACGCCGTCTAACGGATTCAATATCGACGCGGCTTGAATGAGTTCGGGGGTGGAAAATCGTTAATCATCCCTTTGTTGGATTTTTGTTACGGCCTAACTCGTTGCTCGCTTGTTTGGCCGCCATTTTTCCTTTCCAGTGAAAGTGGGCCCGTAGTCTTGACGAATTGTTTTCGTACACCAACTAGTTCGGGAGAGAGATAACCGGCGTACCGTTTTCGTTATTGTTTTTGAATTCCGTTTCTGATATCTCGGTTTGAATACGCATTCTGCAGGCGATTATTCCAAAGTGGATTTTGAATTTAAACGATTCCTTGATTGTACAAAAGAGCGTCTTAAAACAGTCATTCTTAGTACCTATGTATCAGTGTACCTAATTGGCCAGCCAATAGGTCAGTTTTTTTCATCTCTTTTCTTCTTTGACCGGCAACACGTATGCCCATGGGCGATGAGGACTAATTTCCATCGGGTGACTTGTCTGCTGATAATGAATGTATAGATAACTTACATTGCATTTTAGTATTAATTGGCAAGAATTTTCAGCGCAATTAAAAACATCTTTCATGACAGACGCGTTATCATTGACAATATACCGACATTTAATTTTATAAAATACCTACATATTTAATTTAATTAAGTTTCTTTACTGTTATAACTATTTTCATGTTATGCCTAGAACTATTGTAATTTGTGTTTGGACATGAAACAAACTATTTTTGTATTGTATTGTATAATTAGCCCTTACATACGTCCTTTGAAGGTTGTGTATATTCATTGTAGATAATAACATCTTAACGCAATCCCGTTAGGTTATCGACAACCCTCGGGTATCAACGTTCGAGCAATTAGTTAAGAAACAAACGACGTCACGGTCAGAGGGTATCGACACCCACCCCTCTTCACGCCGTTTGGGACGAAATCGGCAAGAAATAAATATTTCCGCCGTGTCAACTTGTTCTTAGTTTAGGAAACAATTTGCTCTTGAAATTGGTTTTAGACAAAAGATTAGGTCAGAGTAGGATTGCTTGTTGATATATTTTATTGCGAATTATGTAGTGTAGATGGTTCCTTATTTTAAAGTTTTTATTCACTACTACTACACACACTATCTGTGCAACTTGGGTGGGATTATTTCCCGGATAAATTTCGATAGTAGAAATTTCGGGATAAAAAGTAACTTGTCCTATAAAATCCTCTATACTCCAGCGGAAGTCCCAATAAAACCATAACGCCCAAAGTCAATTATGTAGCAGTTGAAAAAAGTCCTCTATCTATAAATGAACACACATAGGTACATTTACAAATTCACATAATCTACGTTTACCATCATGGAAACCCAAGATTTCGTTTACATTCAGAACCATATAAGACCGCCGTAGTTCCCATAGGTTGGCTTAGTGCCAGCTAAAATAGATATTCGATATTCCGCTCGTTGCTTATACCTTGTCTAACCCACACCAAACAACTGTGTCAACACTCTGATAATTCGGTTGCTCTGAGAGGAATGTTTTCTTATCTTTGGTTCGCGACCGATCGGGTTCTTTGACGAACTTGTAATGGCCAATTGCTGATTAGAAGTTTCAAGTTCAGTGCGGTTTTAAATGGCTCGAGTTTGAGACTAATTGAGATTCTTATTGAATGGATCAATTGGTTCTGCTGAAAAGTTTTAGTGGATTTTCTCTCTACAATGTATAATATAAATTAAATTTGTGTTGATAATGTAAATCGTAAATCAAAAAAGAAGAATTTTATGACGTACAGAAATATGCAGAAACTGACATTATAATCTAATGATACCACTAATAATAATGAAATGTAAAATAAGTACATTTCTTTCTTCGTTTACAATAATAGCTATTATTTTATTTCTTAAAACACATATAATATAGTTAATATACGACTAATATCACAGGTACCATCCTAGTATCATTTGATAGTAGTACGCGAGGTCAACGCACCCGGCCAAGTTCAAAGCCTCGCCGCTAAAGGTTGTGTTCAGCAATTCCATTCGCGTTTTTTAATCTGTGTGGGGTAGTCAAATCTGTGTACTATCTGCGTACAGCATTGAAATACTGGCCTTTACATACAGGTTTTAGGATGAAATGTTACATTTGGGATTTACGTCGGTTTTTTAACTCCAGAACATAGGAAATGGGTACACGAATGTATTAGAGATTTATTATATGTTATTGTACAAAAAAAATACAATAATGAAAAATAAATACTAGTGCCAAGATAAATGGAAGAGGACATAAATGATATTAGAAGCGGAATCCCCTTTTAACGGCCTTTGAATGTAATTGCTGCTTTTGTAAAGTTACCTAAATATCTATAGACCTACGCATATATATTTATTTTATACTCGAAAATGATAAACCATACAACCCAACTAACATCGGATAAATACAATAGTTAGTTACATATATGATTCAATATCAGTATATTGTATTAAATTACGTTAAGGGATTTCATGTAAGGATTCTTGCAGACATTGAGGGATTACACATTGTGAAAGTTATAGCGAGTTACCCCAGCGTAATGCCCTGTTTCAGTTGGCAAACGCTCGTCTAGATAGGTCAATGGTACTGAGTCTGTAGAATGAGACGCGTTCAGGAATTGCGTACGTAATTTTGCATACCGCCGACGCTAAAAATGATATCGTAGTAATCAATGACATTCCTCGTGGGCAGTAATAATATTTTATGCCATTCGACAACCCTATTATATTCAAGTGACGTAATATCATAATTCGGTAATGGACCACTATTCTGTGCCTATAATCGCCTCGACTTCATTAAAAAGATTCCTTTACGACATAAATCATTTTAGATTTAGTTTAATTGCTGTTGTAGTCAAATCACAGTTTATTTAGGAGATCTGTAGCCCATCCTGTCGAGATTTGGGTAACGAGTAGGTAACTAATTCAAATGACAGGTTACGCCGTCCGACGGCTTACAACAGGGCTCAACGATTGTTATCTAATGATAACAACTGAGAGCAACTGCTTATCCGGAGCACGGTGAAAAGGACCGTGCACTGATGCTTAGCTTTTTCGATCGCTTATGATTGAAACTATTTTTTGAGTTTTTTATGAAGGAAATCTTTGAAAGATTTTTCTAAAGGAACTGTGGAAGGTTTGAAAGATTTTTCTAAAGGAACTGAGGTGGAACTGAAATTAATTGAAACATCTACTCGTAAATACATAAAATCTCATCTTTCGTACATTTCTAGCCGACCACACGTAGTGTAGTTGATGTATAGACTTGAGATTTTTATACCAATTAGAAATGTTTGTTTTTTTTTCGAATTTACTACGGGTACGGGAAACATAAAGCATTTAGGATTTACTTATAATTGTTCATGGCTACTTTCGTTTCTATTAGCGTGAGTGGGTTTATCTAGCGATTATTAATAATAACGTTTATACACAGTCCAGAGCAAATCCTAGCTTTGCGTTCGAAATATCACCGATAAATATTACTGACATAACACGGCAAGTCATGCTCCTCCTAAGGCGTTATAAATCTTATTTACATCTGTATTGTCACCTCACAGCGTTCGACGCGTACATCTGGGCCAGCTTAGTCACTCTTCTACGATATAAATGTCATATTGCAACGAGAGTCGTGAAAGCAAACGAAACTAGAGTTCAACAGGGATCTGACGGATCTTATTGCGTAAAATAATGACACATATCTGTTTAAAATACCTCTAAGTATGATAAACATTTTTGGATTTCACAAATATAATGAGTCATGCTTTTTTAAATTTTTATCAATACTATAAAATAAAATAAAATAAACTATCTTTAACAATGATAGCAAATGGTTTGAACGTTGGACTCCCGAACAGGGGGTCTTGGGTTCGAATCCTGCACGCACATCTAATTATTAAAAATCATGGGCGTATTAGAATTTAATCATCACCTGCTTCTGTGATAATAAATTAATAACCGACAATAACCGGTTTTAATAGCCAACAAACTTTTAATAACAGACAAATCACCGTCGCCCATTAACATCACAACCAAACACATTACTAATACGTTGCCAGCCAAGAAAGACAGAATAGGAAAGACAGGAAGAACTGGCTCTCAAGCTTCCAGCCGAATCATGTTGTTTGGCTGCTGACTCAAGCTACGTGGTAGCTGACCAGTCCGGTTCAAAACTGTACCACAATCGTAAAGTATCTTCGGGATTCAACTGATTTCAGTGACCTGTGCTAAGAAGGACTGGGAGCCGTAACCTCGTTGTTCAGCATCAGCAGGGTGCAAGTAAGGTCGGCTTGGTCTCACGCACCCTTAGTAGTATAACGGTATAATACGAAAAAGTAGTTATTTTGGAGTTCGTTTTAAAGATTTTGGACGAGACATTTCAGGCTATTTTTCGATAAAATGCTTATTAGTTCAGTTATCTTCTCTCTATATATATAAAGCTTTTGCGTTACTGAGTGACTGACAGACAACGCACAGCCGAAACTACTGAACGCAAGAAGCTGAAATTTGGCATGTATGTTCCTTGGGGAGTGTATGGGACCACTAAGAGAAGATTTTTGGAAATTGGCGTGCGAAACCGCGGGGGAAAGCTAGTAAGGTATAAGATGACATTTTGATGACATTTTATACGAAAAATAACCTGAAATGTCTCATTCAGAATCATTAAAACGTGAATTCGCAAACTACTTTTTTGTATTATGCCCGTATATTACTTAGGGTGCGAAAGATGGATTGAGACCGTTTCCACCCCAAAACTGGTTTGTGTAAAACCATAAACCATGTGGCCAAACTGCGTCTACATCTATTGCATGTTTAAAAAGTCCTTAAAGTAGAAACAGTATCTTTTTCTACTATATTGCAAGTACGTTTATCTAGAATTTCATTTACTGTAGCGTTAAATTTATCTCCTCATTTAATAATGCGTTTACCGATGCTCGCAACGTATGAATTAATATTAACGATTGGCTATTTTATTTTTAAACGCAATAAAAGCAAATGTAATGTTTGTTTTCATACGTTAAACCGCCATAATCCCAATTTCGTATGAAACGAGATAATATGGAATGAGCCATTATTGTTCTGTTATTTGTTGCCAGGCCTTGGATACAATATTACTAGTTGTTTCTCTTAACGTTTTTTATAGTAGATTATAAATTTTTTATTGAATAGAGCAATTTAGTGTTGTTGTAATTATAACTTGGCATATTTTTTCTGTGATAGCCGTGTGGTTGAACGTTGGACTGCCGAACCGGAGGGTCCGGGTTCAAACCCCGCACACACCACTAATTTTCAAAAATTATGTGCGTATTAATATTTAATTATCACTTGCTTCGGTGAAGGAAAACATCGTGAGGAAACCTGCACACCTGAGAGTTCTCCATAATGTTCTCAAAGGTGTGCGAAGTCCACCAATCCGCACTTGGCCAGCGTGGTGGACTATGGCCTATACCCCTCACACTGTGTGAGGAGACCCGTGCCCAGCAGTGGGATATTTTTTCTGTACTTTATGGAACTCATTGATAATAATAAAATAATAATAAACGTTAATACACACACCCCCGCACTAGGTTTCCTGTATCACGAAACCCATGACTCGAGAACTAACATCTGACACATAAATATCGAAAACGATATTTGGCCACTACACAACATAACATAATTATATCATAATTTTGTTCACAGACATATTATAATTGCACAAACGCGCACTTACATTTCTCATTACATGGAGATGTTGGAAGAGAATTTGATTTTCGATAATCGATTATCGAAAATCAACGCCGGAAACTCGATGATCTATAATCATTAAACAAGACAGAATGAATTTTTATAAACCAGTTGTTAACAGTGACATCCCTGACAATCAATTGGTTACTTAAATCAACGCGGAAAATCAATAACCTATAACTTTATTCCGTCAGCCCATTACTTAATGTCATTCTAAGTGACAGTTTACAACAGTTTAAGTAGTAAAGAACTAAAACAACATCGATTTCAATGTTTTGTAAGAAAATGTTATTCGATTTACGACTGGGTTAATAGTTACAATTCTCGGACAAGTTGATTTGTGTACTTGTTGGGCATTATTCAATAGATTGCGTTTAATTTTAAATATAGTGACAATCAATTTAACTCACAACACAGGCCGGTTTTATAAATTCGATTGACTTAAAAATTAAAAGTTAATAATAATTTTACTTTACAAAATACATATTTTTGCTTCTAAGTACCACATTATACCTACTTCGCAGGGCTTTTATTGGTATAATTAAACCGTTTAAGTACGATTATGTATGTAATCTCTACTTAGCTTCCTCGTGAATTACTAAACAACGAGGCAAGGCTGTCACTGGCTATTGTACCATCATCTTAATCACAATTGCCTGGTAGTAGGTACTAGTGGTGCCTCAAATAAATTTTATAGTCTACTTTACTCGTTTTACTAGGAAGCTATCAACACACATTGTCATCTTTCGCCTTCGCCAGCGTAAAACATTTTTGATCTGCAAGGAAAAAATATAGCCAAAAATTTCAAATCTATCCAACTTTTTCCACTACTTCCCGAGTTCGTTTTTCAATTGTCCATCGGGTTGCGGCAGTTTTTAATCGTTTCCACGCGTAACCGCGGCCGGTGTTCCCGACGTTTGCAATTGGTTTCTGTTTTTCATTTGCCACTGCTATCGAGCATTTGTTTTACTCCAATTATACGTCGTGATTCGAGACACCTTTTTTAATCCTCGATTAACTTAGCTACCGCGCGCTGCCACGGTTTAAAAATTGAATTCTCTCGCCATTGCAATTTTGAGCCGACAATTAAAGTTTCCTGATAGTTTCGGACTCCAGAGTTAAAGTTTTAATCGTCTAACGCGGATTGTATTGTCTACGATTAAGAATGGTTCCACTGGAACTGTTGACTTTAAAGAGACACGTTTAAAACTTCATTGTTAATAATTATGATTGTGAAACTAAAAATCACTCCGAAATATGTTTGAATGTAATCTCCGAAAATGGAAGCTATTTGGAATTCGATATTTAAACTTTTATGGTAGGTCTGGATTCCAGGGTGTATTTCAATTGGCATCGTGGCAGTTTTTAATTGTATTCGCACGTCACCGCGGGCTATATTCTCGGCATTTACAGTTTTAACTTAAAACGCGAGGATTTCCAATCGAGCAATTCTTTTAAACAGTTTTGTTTCTTGCAAAACAAAATAATTGTAATTATGATTGTACTTTAAGCCGCAGTATTGAATTATTTATACACGAGAGTGTATTTTTTAAACTATGTACCTACGTTTCAGCATTGACTTGCATTAGTAAATTGCATGTTAACAATTTTGTTTTTTATTTTTTTTTGCACGCAACTGAGCTGTGTTCTCAGCATTCGTGAATTTATTGCAAAACTCGGGCGAATTTACAGTAAAGCGATTGTTTTAATCCAAATATATGGCATTGGATGCTGACACTTCTTGATTGCCTGTTTTGTTATACACACCTGCAGAACAATAAACGAGTTAAGAACATATCGCAATACGCGTAGTAGAGATTTTGGTGGGTATGACAGTGGAACTGAGTCTTTCATCAAAATATATTTTTTACTCTTTTATCCCACCTTTTTCATAGATTTTAACTCTTTAGATTCGATTTTAGAGATGAAAGTTTTACGAAGTACCTATTAAATTGATAAAAAAGTTACTCTAAATAATTTCGAACGCCTTTCCATTTTTATTTCACCTTCTGGTGACGTTATTTTTCTTTTTGATAGTAATATTTTTATTTCCACACGTAGTATGGTGATTCATAGGACTATGTGGTGGTAATAAATAGTGTCCAAGCTCACTGTCACTAAACGCATGTCCATTACGAGTACGGGCAGGCGGTGAAGATAATAAACTAATTCCATTTTTCAATTTAGGTATAGAAACCTAACAAACGTTTTTTTACTAACAGATTGTTTTTAAGGTTGCCTCTTGTGTGCTAACGTAAAGAAAAAAGTTATTTTTTGTTTGTTACAAGTTAATTCTTGACAACAATCCCCAACCATCTGATGGTGAATGGTGATGTAGTCCGATGGTAGTTTATTTCTCTACATACCGACATTCAAATTAGAAAACTCCCTTTACTTTAAAACACTGATGGTAGCTTTACTAAATAAGTAAGTAAACTGTGCAATATTCTATAACAAAATTAATTTACTGAGCTAAAGTTATTTCAAATGATTTACTTTTAAGTTAAAAATGCTTAAGTTACCGTCAGGCAGTCGCGCTGGAAATAGGTTATCCTTGATTGGCGTTTTTCTCGTATAGTTTTTATACATTTCCGCGGGTAACCTACATTTGATCTAAACGTGTGAAACAATGACATTTTAATAACTTTTAATACTTTTTACCCGTACCCAGCTACTGAGAAGTTATTAGAAATTATTTAAATTAAGAGTATAGCCATGCGAGTCAAGCGACTTTAATGTTAATAAAGCCAACGAAGACCATAATTTAAGGGTTGCTTGCGTCCGAATGACAAATCCATCTATCGCAGATATCACAGAAAATTTTATTTCTTATCTTCGCGTTGAGGGCATCTGCTTAATTAACTGCCTGCTTACCCAAAATATATATCTATATCTAACAGGTATATCCTGCTTATTGCCAGGTTTTTTCAAATGTTGAGATGATAACCCTAATTACGACCGACAGTTATTATAACAAATTCAACACTAATCATCTACAAACATGGTGAACATGTTAGTAAGCCTATATTACTACTTTATTCATAGACAAATAGACAATGTGTCAGGCCAAACGTTCGATACGTCCCTCAGGGGAATCCCAGAACGCATCAACTAGCATGCCAATCGACCGTCAATCATGTTTTATATCTAATAAACTAGGATAGATATTCGTGATGGACATTCAAAGAATACATTTTTCCTACCGTGTAAATAACATAAAATTTAGGCATTACAAGTGAAATGCTTCTTTGTTAAAAGCTTTGACTTGCAACTTGCAATGTTTGTTATCTTGGAAGTTTGTTGGGGTCAGTCGAGTTGTGTGAGCTGAATTTGAACTATTTCCTCTTATCCTATGAAAAATACATTTTATATATTGCTCTACACACAAAATGAGTAGATGTCAGCTAAGAACGGTGTCATATTCTACCCCCAAGGAGGGTGAATAGGATTAATGTTTAAATGTACTTCGACGCGGGGACAAACCGCAATAATTAAAAATATTAATACTAAATACTTAATTAAATAAAAAAATCTAATGATTAATCTAGTCAAGTAAATGTAGTTAATAGCAGGACTGCCGGCCAATAGTATTCTCCAACAAAATTCGCCTAAACATCTTTGTGCATTTTTTTTAATTTCAAAACAGGCCCAGCCCATAAAAGCTACGTTGGATTGGAAGTCAATCGCATACATATTCCATTTGGAATCGATTCTCGATAAAATAATCAAAGTAGGGTTGGTGTGGGTCAGTCCATCGTTTCAATTACTTAATGGAACCCCTTTTTCGTTGCTTTAACCTTTGCATTTTTATCGGACCCACGGCCACAGTGCACCAATCAGCATAAAATGATTGGCTTTCGTTTTCTTACATATTTATGTTAAAGTAACAATACTGCGTTGGTTTACGCGTGTAACAACAATGTATGTGTATCACACATACATAATTGTTTGCTGCGTACATTACGTACGTATATTATCATTATGCAAGTGCAGATTGTATTATATTATATATAAAATAGTTTGTAGAATTTAATGGAGATATTATTTACAAACATTTTTATTGACAATTCAAGACGTGATGAAAGTCCACAATTATACTGTATCTCCATCTGATATTTACATAATATGGCATTTTTAACTTTGTCCAACTTTTTTTATCATCAAAAAATCTGTACTTAAGTAATGCTATGAAAAGTTACGTATTATAATTATGAATACATTTTTAAAACAACTACAGCGAACATATTTTGAAATTAAAGTTGCTATGATCATATCTTCAAGTAATTGATCAAAATCAAGGCCTAATCAAGTGTCCGACATGCGCGTCTGACTTAAATCTTGATAAAGTAATTGATGCTATGATAGGAATTCTTTGAACGACGTCTATCATTTTCGTCTTGGCAACTTTGTACCGATCAATCTCAGACATGGTCAATTGGTCATAGGTGGAAATAATCTGTTCATTTTGTTACACCAATCAGCTTTGTCAAGACTTTTTTCCGATCTCCCCACGCAATGTGCAAACGGGCATATATGTATGTATGTATGTAGGTATGTATGTATGTATGTACGTTAATGATTACCGCCGTCAAAAGATGGATTTGACGACCCGGTATGGCTACCGGGTTGTCATTTGGCAGTTAGTAGTGGCTCTGCCTGCGAAGCGAGGGGTCCCGGGGTCGATTCCCGGCCGGGGTAGATATTTATGTGTCAGATTAATATTTGTTCTCGGGTCATGGGTGTTAGTGATGCGTTGTTTGTGTTATCCGTGACATCCGCGACACAGGGAATCTACTGCGGAATCCTAGTAGTATTCCTAATAAGTGTGTTAGCGTAATAACTTCTCAGTAGCTGCCATCATCTGTAAGAGGGTGTTTATAGTGACTATGTACCATCTCATGATCTGTATTAAAAAGTTAGATGTTTAGTAGGTTTGATATCAAGCGGGGTCTATCGTTACCCCGGTCATGTCACACTCATTCACCACCCACTTGTTCATTGTCATTTCTAGATGCGTATGCGACATGCGTATTATCAATGACCTTAAAACTATAAGAAGAACAATTCATGTTTAAAATATGCGTTGAATACAAACGAGACATTTCAGAGTTAAGACAAATTTGAACCGCAAGGAATAGTAAGTTTCGGGTTGCGTACGAAGTTTGACCATTACGAAAATATCGTGAGTCTATTAGGAAATATGGAGTTCCGAGGCTCGAGCACAGAATGACTGTTTATATTCGTATCGTGTGTACGATTACCAGATAGAGGCTTATCATTGTCGGGACACTTTTATTAAGGAAACGTAGTCGGGCCGCGCCAATTAATATATGAAAATAAATAGGTATATAAAATAATAAATGGGTATTTAGGTATTAAATTATTTAGGTATTAAATCATTGTCCGTTGACATTTGTTTTGCAATATAGCGACAAGATGATTTTGATTTTAAGTATCGTGTCTTTAATGACACTCGTAAGATTAAGATAAAACGATTGATTTAAGAACCATCGAAATCAGTCAAAGCGTATGGTCTCTAGAACGCCAGAAAATAATATTCATACGTACATAAATAAAGGTTCATAAACAAAATAACTTTTTTTGCTAGACCAGGCACAAGACGCAACATTCCAGACAGTCTCCGGATTTCCCGGCAATTTGGCCACAATAATCGCGTGAGAGCTGTATACATACTTCGTAATCCTAACATAGTTTATTTGAAGCACTCAGTTACGAAAATAATCCACGCAAAAGTTTAAATTTATTTGTGGTCAATAATCTTGAACATAATATTGTTGATTTTGTACAGAAAAATCAAATTAAATCGTTGATACGTAGTTACTTAAAGAAATAGATTAAGTACATAATGTTAGATGAAATATCGGAACAAGGGATATTGGCAACACTATGGTCGCGCCGAGGTGACCCGAAGACTAGCGAGAGTTTGACAGCTCTCTTACCGCGCTCTTGGATGAAGCGAAAAGATGTGGCATAAGAATAAAATAAGTATTTAACCAAGATAATTTGTATCTATTAATAATTATGTACTTCTTTCGAGATAATTTTGAATGCTGAATGGTGCATGTAAATTTGTATGCGTTCGATAATTTTGAGTGCTAATACAGCACTAATGTCATTAAATATACTCTTATGTTTATGGTAACGCTCACAAACAACCTTGCATTTTTGGCTATAATCATCCTAACATACATAGTTTTACGAAACAATCAACAAGCATTGAACATTTTTCCGTCACAAGTCAGTTTTTCAAGTAAGAATTATGCTTGTTCAAGTAAAATAACGTCGAGATAAAAATCGTTAATCATCTGACATCAAATTGTTATCCCGTGCTCCATATTCGATGAGATATTTGCCTAGCAAGTCGGCAATTGATCGGTTCAAAAGATGAAGTTAATGCCCTGTTCCTATATGTTCAGGACCGTTACAACAAGGGGTTCTGATTATTCCGATATTGAGACACGAGATTGCCTTCTCAGCGGCGTTATGACGGTGCGTTTATAGACCTGGCTGATTGTGAGCTGAATTTGTAAATTTACGATCGTATTTTTCTTTTCGCGTTCTAGTCATGCTGATAGTAAAAGTAAGTTTAGCTGGCTTCAAACTTTTGATGGACCGTTACAGTTGGGTTTCGTCGTTGGATTGCTTTATTATTTTTCGCGTGGTTCCTGTAAAGCGGGGATCCGTCGATATCTGACGTTTTCTCATTATTACAACTTTAGTTGTGCTTGAATAGACTGAATGGTCCCCATGCAGCCGTTTATTGTTGGTTTTATTCTTACTATAAATTTATTTATTGCCACAACGCATTGTGGTCAAACCGCACAAGAGCCACGTCTCATTTAAATTTTTGAGTGAGCTACATTGCGTTGTGGTCCATTTTTTTGTCTCAATGAGCGATTTCAGCAATTAAGCCTTACATATTCAGTAATTAATGTACTTATGTTATTTTGTTACAGGTAAGGGCGATTTTCTCATCTGCATCAGCCAGGTTCTTAGACCAGGTAAAAATATTACTTTAAATTTAACTTTCAAAAAACATAAAAATGATGCATGGAAAAATCAAAACAATTTTTTACTTTCTTTTCCGTGTGATACTTTTAAATTTCGAAGTTCCCACGAAAATGCAAATTTTCAAGCGTTTTTCATTAATTTATAATTTGACATAATTATTGACTTTATATCCGACAATGGTTAACGGCAACCATTCGTGAGCGCTTTTAGGAAGCTTTAATATTAGTAAATAAATATAAACAAAAGTAAATGGTTATTTCTACTCATGTTAAAAAATACCTTTCTTTTCTTTATTCTCTCCTTGGCCGACGACGTATTGGTGATGTCATGTAAGTGTTACTGATGTCTATTAACGACGGTGTCAACTTATCATCAGGTGGCTTTTCTACGCATTTGTCAGCTATTTTTATAAAATAGTAAGGTTTACATAAGTTACACCAATCTGTGCATGAGTATAATCACCTACAAGCTTCAAGCTATAATATAAGAATCCCTACAAGACTTATTATTACTCTCATAACGGCTTTGTACTAACATTATAAGTAGACCCGCTTTCCTTAACAATGCAGGGAAAATCTCGACCTGATGGGAATAATACAAAGAATTAGTAATAAGGCAAATATGAAGAGAATTCATTGGGTTCTTAAGCGCTAGCTAGCTTAAGCGACTAATTATAGACATGCATGCACAGTAATTGTAACTATTCAATTATAATTGAAACATTTTTTAAATAGCCGACAAATAAGCGGATACGTTACGTAAGGCATTACCGATACCAACGCGTTGTGGTCCGACAAGAAACGGGGGACATACGGGGTGATAAACTATAAAACATATCACGGTACATTAGAAAGTGGTAGCTAGCCATGCGGTTAAAAATAATAAAAAATCTCTACCATGATAAAACACCTTATCAATGTAACTACTGAATAACGTCGGAATTAAACTGGGTGGTACAGGTACAGAGCTTAGTAATTTCAACTGGAGAAACCTGTCTCAATAGTTTTATCCGTTGTTTTTGTTGTTCATCAGGGTACTCAATAAGCAAATGATTGGCTTGGACTAAATGTCGATAAGGTCCCATACGCCCCAAACATGTAACTTCACCTTAATTTATTTCACAAAGTCAAAGTCAAGATAACGAATTAAGCTAAAGGTATATGCGCCAATCATAATCATTTAATTTTATATGATTGTGTGATATCTCAGTCCAGGCTAAATGATTACTATGTAATGCAATTTTGATCCTTTGTTGTATCATCCTTTTGTGTAGAAAATTTCTCATGCTATCAATAATTCTGCAAAGAGGAAAGAAAATAAACAATATTATATATTTCTAGCGAGAGAGCTAGACATCTCGACTTTTTATAAAAAGCTTTCGCATTCTTCTATTTATAGTAAAACGGGAAAAACACTAAACTGATTGAAGTGAAGAAAATACGTTATGCGATGAATAGTAAAATAGCAAAAAGAGGAAAAGGACCTTTAGAAAATAATCACAAAAGCTTCAAGTTCAATTGGATAGGAATTATTTCATTTAACAATCACGTTCAAAACCAATGTACAAGTATGTTTATTAGTAACAGCCCTCGCTTTATTCACGAAAATCTTGTACCCACATTTGAGAAAATGTAGAAGGCATTCTTTAAATTGACATAGGTACATATTTATCTTTTATTTGTGAACCGATTGAAATAAAAAAGGTAATACTTAATGTTTATAACATTAAGTATTACCTCAACTACTCCAATATACCGGTGAAAACATTAAGACTGACAATAAGGGAATGTGAACTATAAGAGTTGTAATGTTTTGACCGTTCTCATCATACAAATTTTAAATAATAATAAAAATAATGCCTGATTAAAATGAGTAGCAATTGTTTCGGTGCGGGTACCACGTGACTGAAGCAAAACGCCGGCGGTCCCTATCTTGGTTCTAAAGTTGCAGAACCTTGGGAATCTATTCAAGCGTAACATTCATATGTCATAGAACAAAAAGGGGCAGCGATAAAATGGATAACATCGAGCCACTGAGTAATTTCCCTACCCTCGTCAGTCAAACATCATTTACCATCTTGCATACATAATGTATTCGCGTTATGTACTTTATGTGCATTTATCGAATAATAGTTGAAACCTTTATCATCACAGTTACTTAATGTAAAACAACAGCGAATACTGTCGATATTTTACAATGATAAATGGGCCTGTTTAAAACTTAATTAAATTTCAACTTCGTATAATAGTTACATGTGTATAGTCATTGGACGACTATTTATTTTTTGGTTTGGCTTTCAAACGAATTTAAACAAGTATGTACATTATAATTTTTGTATATCTGTCGATTTTTCTTTTAATCTGTAGGTACGTATGTTTGTTCCCACCAATTTCAGAGAAGGCCCGACCGATTTGGATGTGCAGTATGTGAGGCAACATTTAGGGTTTGCCTGAAATTATGATTAAAATAATGTAAAACGTAAAGGCAGATCTGTAAAACGTTAATGAATAGTACATAAATCAAACTAAAAACGTTAAGAGGAATAATGATAATTAGATAATTTATTGACTATGATGATGTTTTCTCGTATTACGTGTGCGGGCAACATAACATTACAGGGATTCGAAAGGGGGAAGCAGTCTCGACACATCGTTTATTAATCAGTCTACTCATTCATTACAAACAAAATATGTAAATTACAAATCTATTTTAAAATATTTATTTTGTACTTAGGTACCAACCATAAAAATATATAATATATGTGTAATTATTATTTTTGTGTATAGCCGTCAAATTACGAGACGAAAGACCTTACTATAAGTGCAGAGTCACTGTCAGTCAATAGATTTGAGTACTGTTAAAGTAACGGTAATAGTTACCAAAGGTAATACCGACGCGTTGTCTAGGAAAAAAGTTCTTGCTTACGCTATCTACCGACACTGCATCGAAAACACGTAAAAACATTTGACTATTGATTGCAGAAAGCAGACGGATGAAAACCATGAGAAGTAAGAAAAAATATGCTTTGCCCTTCATGACTTACATCTCATGACTTTGATCAAAATACTTGTATAAATTTACCGAAATCATTAATTTGCTTCCTTAATTTGATTGCCTTAGCATCGTCACTAGTTTGCCAATAATACCAAAATTGCTATCAGTAAAAAATTGGTGATGTCTAAAGTATGTATACTGCAAATCCTTTTCCGAGCACGGCTATTGAGCGTTTGATAGGATGGCGAAAACGAAATAAGGCGAAACGGAATGCCTTTGAATTTAAGCTTCTGCGACTTTACTCGACAGCTGCTTTATTCTTTAAACGTTTGATTTCAGAATAAATACGTACAATATATTGTGAAGTAAAACTCAAGTAGAGAATAAGCGGCAAGTGCTTAATTATATGCAGAACTTTTTTACTGTCACGCTATTCGAGCAAACCGTTTTTATTAATCAAAGCGCAAAGGACCTTTCTGCTTTATTAGACTCTCAGGTATTACTTAAGTAATAAATAAAAAAATTAAAAATTCTGACAGTATCTACGCCTGTACACTAACCCCCTTATTCTTGCCTATTTAATGCGTCTTCAATAAATGACTATTTTATTTATAAGTTCAGACATTGTGTTAAAAATTTAAATAATGTGTACAATTAAGAGTATAATCTGTAAGACTGAAATATAAGCTACTTCAGCTTGGGTCCCTAACCCAAATTTCCCTGCGTTACCTATGTTTAGGCTGTCGTTTTTTCATGACGTTAAAATGAATGAGTGATCCTTAAGTTGGATTTTAAGTTTATGAATAATTAGATTACTTAGTTCAATAATCCCCCTAAGAAAATTTATCAATAATAATATGCCATTTTTTTATTAAATAATATTATGATTGACATAAAAAATAACATCATTAAGGTAATTTATTAATGCACACTTGTAACTTGTAATGCACATCATTAAGGTAATTTATTAATGCACACATGTAGTAAATTCTTGTTCTACAAGAATAAAAATCATTTACATTGGTTTAATATTAATCATAACTAATAATTTAATTAAATAATTTTATTCATACATTACAAACTTTTATGTACCCTAACCAAGTTATTATACTGATTTAAAATTCAAATTTCTAATAGCTGCTATATCACAATCTACCGCCAATTAATACAATTATCTCTAAAATCTGTCAATCGTGATCATCAGTGTTTGTGTCCACTGTTTACATTTACAGGAATAATCCCAGATCGATTGACGGTCGACAAGTAAAAGATACAGTCACAAATATCTTTATTTATTTTGGATTTTAGATTTATAATATTTGCACATTTGTACGATTTTCTTTCGATATTTACGACCCTGTAGCCTCGCTCGACAGGCGAAATTCTACCGTAATTAATTTTGTAAAAGGGTTACTTCACATTGACACTAATTAATGCTTCATTTTCGGTTTCCTAAAAAGATTTATGATTATACACCTATATAAAATTTAGGTCTAAATTCCAACTATATTTTGCACCCATTTGTGCGTGCGTTATTCTAAAGTACAAATTTTTTCTTCGCGAATTAAGGCAATACATTATTATTGCATTTTGTTTTGAAATAAATTATTTTGAAGATAAAAGATCTGAACCTTTTTTATATAATGTTATCAATTTATTAAGATAAATGGCGTATAGAGTTCGCTAGAATAGCTAACAATCTCCAACAATAGTTATTGCTCCCTTTATATGTAGGTACGTCGTGCTCGTGACAGTTGCAACCGCAATATAATCGAACTACAGTACCCAGAGCTTCCGTAATACTTCCGTTTTATAACGACCGTCATCCGTCATCAGGCATTTATGATCCGCCTAGGAGAATTGCCTGTGGACACAAACTATAATTATGATATCGGTTTCTTTGATAGGTCGTTGTTCACACATTGTGGCCCAAATATTTTCGATATGTTAAACATGATCGACCGGCCCAAACACGTTTGGTTAAACATGTTGCAAATGATCGGCTAATCTTCCATCTCTCTCGTTTCTATTATCGACGATTGCCGTTTCACTCGGTCTCACCCCTGAGCCACTCATGTTTATAATAACTATGCAAATTGGGCCGTTTCAATATTGCGCTCGAACAGGACGGACCGACGAGCACGGCTTATTGTAAATATTGTAATTGAGTTCCCGGCTTTTTCGTTGAAGTGTCCAGCTTAATGCGGTTAAATATTGCAAATTCGTACTGCATTCTTCATTCGTTCGTTGTACATTTGCTTTTCTTTTCCGCATAAATAAATGAAGCTGATTGCCATCAGCGGTAATCCTATGATGCTAACGGTAATTTCAAGCAATTAAGTTGATTTCTTTACGATTCTTTTGGCTCGTAACGCTCCTGTTAGTCCACAAAGTTGTTACTGTTTATCAGGTTACTAATCTATTAATCTGTCGATTGCTAGATCCTGTAATGCTGCATATACGAGTTGAGATAATCAATCTGAGAAAGTACAACTGTTTAGTCAATCTAAAGTGGTTGTCATCATATCTTGTCTTGGCTGCTCTTTTTGTTCATGATGAATCGTATTATTAAGTAATCATAAATATAAAAGTGTCTATTCTATCCATAACATAGTAAGATCGAGAAAATTGGGCGTTAATCTCAGAGTCATAATCTATTTTACCAATATTCGATTTCGTGAATACTTCGAAGTATGTTCGCGTCGCCTGCATTCATTATAAGTTTGGATCTCGGTTCGGTTTGCAAGATCTGAAAGGCGTCTGCTCTAAATCTATCACTCACAGGTGCAACTTTGTCTGGAGATAAAATATATGAAGTTATCTACTTAATAGTTTTTAGTTACAGCAAAGATTATATCAATTTGCTAGAACTGAATATTGGTGCGTTTATATGCTGTCCCGTATTTTCCCATATTATATAGAACGGTACATTTGCGTGCTATGCATTCTTTACTAGTTGAAATCTGGAAGTTGTTCTCGAGATCTGATAAGTTTTGCTCCAAATCCGTCTCTCACGGCCCCAACTATCTTAGATTTGCGATAGTTGGTTAGAGCAGGTTAATGCAACTCAAAATTGGTTTACTATCATTATCGTGGGTATTTTAAGGGCTGTCAGATAGATAGTGGCAATCGATTAGATTGCATAATAGATATTGAATATTATATAAATGGACTGTGTTGTGATTTATATAATTCCATTAAGTTTTACTTGTAGAAATAAATAAGTTTATGACTTTTTTAGTAGCCAATGTACCTAACACTGCTATGGTCGAGTTCAATTGCAAGTTCAATTAGGTAATTGATCATTATGTAACCAATCTTGCAATAAGTATTTGCTTCGTATTGTCTTAAGATATCCAAGTTTGATGCCTGACTACACATACACATATTATTACATATTAGACAATACAGCAAAGTAAGGTATATGAAAATTCGTGAAGTAGATACTTGTTGATCGTATCTCTGAATTCAGTCCTATTTTAAAACAATATTTTATTAGATATAATATATCATTATGAAAAACAAAAAATCTGTTAAAATTCGGTTTTTCACCAAAATGATGTTAAATTATTGTAAACATTTTGACAACCCTAATTTCAGGTTTGGTTGATAGGGCTATTTATTGTTGTCAGAACAATAGCGGAGCTTGCGAAACAAGCTTAATAAAAGACGGTACCCGACTCAGATACTAGTAAATATCTCAGACTCGACTTCCGTGTCAGCTCGATAGTTACTTATAACTTGTAATTAAATATTTGACAAAATCTGGTTTGAGTCAGACTTACTCTGTTGATTTTAGCTTCAATTTATGTTTGAATATAATTGAAATTGAATGCTAACTCATATCTATAACCTGATTTATTCTGAGATCTTGCTTCAATCGTTAGAAGTTTAGAGCATAGGTATAATAATGGGCCTTATGGTAAGTGACAAGCGTCGTTTATGGTCGTCGTTGTTGACATCCCTAAGGAATTGTCATTTAAAGAATTAACGGAAAATTGGTTTCGTATTACCTTTAATATGTTCTATATATTCTTATAATGAATCAAATGCCTCAAATCACGCCGCTTACAGTAACATTATGCATACTTAGTGTAAAAATAATCATTAATTTTATTATTTACTTCGGCAAACAGAAAACAACGGTAGGGAATCTGAGAGTTCCAATTTTGCTTAAGGTGTCTCTTCGTTTTGTCACTTCGCACTTCGAAGATTATCAGAGAAACAAGTATGACATCGATCTTGATACATAACTAAAGGAAAGTACAGCTACAAGCTTTCAAGCCCCCAGTCAGAACACAAATTAGATGTTTGGCGGTAGACTCAAGCAAGAAGATGGTAGCTAGGCCAAGCTGGCTTCATAGAAGCCCCAAGTTACTTCGGACACACGTTAGGCCAAATTGGAACTTGTAGTCGTATCATTACACTTTTTGGGACGGACTAAATGGGTCATTACTGTACAAAATTATCGTATGTCCCCTAAATGGAACACATCAGTGAAAGTAAATTAGTTATTTATGAGGTTGCTTCATTCCGAGCAATTAGATCCTATGGTATATTCATTTACTGCTAGTCGGGATTTCGGAGTAGCGTTAGTGTTGATAATGGTGCAAACTTTTGGAGATAAATCCACATGTTAGAGTTTTGGGCTCACATTACCGTCAAATTAAAGCGAAGTATTCCCTTGGTACTCGTAATAGTTTCTAGTAAAACAAAGGTGTTTTACTAGAAACTATTAAACCAAGGGGTTTGTTATTGCTTTCTCATAATAACATAATGTTCTGTGAGGTTTTCTTAATATAATTATCTTTAGCATGATTGCGAAATTATTAAATTAGGTTTTGTCATTTATGACTGCGTTACTGAGTGATGACTGACAGACAACGCCACCGAAACTGCTAAACGCAGTAAGAAACGGGATGTAGGGGAGCCCTAAGACAGGATTTTTGGAAATTGGCGGGCGACGCCGCGGTGGAAAGCTAGGACTTTCTAAAAACCTTAGAGGATAAAATGGGTTACACATGCAATTTACATAACACGTGATGAAAGTAGAAGTTTGTGATTTATAACTAGAAAAATGTTTTTCCAAGTCCAAAAATCTCAATTTATAAAACAAAACAAGATTTTTATACTTCACTATAATAAACCTGGGCGTTTCATAATGGTAAAACCTGTGACTTGGGGACTTGTAGCTGTACAGGGATATCTAGCGTTAAATTAGTTAAACGAGGGGTCGCACTTCCAACATTAGAATACGCTGGGCCAACGCAGCCGTGTATAATTTAAAAGCTTACCTGCTTACATTACTTTATGTTATCATCTAAGGGTCAATCCTCACTGGCCTTGTTTTTTATGTAATATCCGACAAACTAACATACGAGCCACGAGTCGGTACAAACTAGGCAACTAGACAATAATTAAGTAAATAAAAAAAAGTAAATGTATTATTTTATTCAAATACGTTTAAACGGCCGCACAAAATGATTATAGCAAGCTTTAACACGTGCAAATACAGATCTAATGTGTGTCACAGGAGCCAGTTTTCACACCCTCATTGTCAGTTGATCCGTTTTCGATTGACTAGTACGAATGTTCGGTCATGCATCGAAAATTCTGATGGCTATTCGGCTAGTCCTTTGTCCGGGCATAAAAAAGGGAACTCAAAGATTGGGGCGATGTGGAACTAGCCTTATCATACAAAACACCCTTCGTGCTGGCAAGTTGTGAAAACATGCCTTTGATCTTATATTGTTCTCGTGACCAGACCCCAAATTTGTTCAGAACTACCCCTGGCGGTAGGTATTTTACTGACGTCAGATTGTATACTCGACCACGCAGTTAAAACTTTTGCCATTTGTCCAAAATGTTATCTTTACGGCATGTTCTGTTTATTTTTAACCGACATCAAATAAGGCGAAGGTTCTATGTTCGACTGTATATTTTTTTATGTATGTTCACCGATTTCTCCGTCGATTGTGGACCGATTTTCAAAATTATTTTTTATTCGAAAGATTGCACTTCCGAGGTGGTCCCACTGCCACCAAGTCAGGATCTGATGATGGAATCCCAGGGAAATTCCAGGGAAAGGGATTACTTGTCGATTTTTAAGTTGGTTTTTATGGGAACTATGGACGTCAACAAACAGTCAAACAAACATTACAAATACTAGTGAAAAAATCTAAAAAAAAACTTAAATGAAATTAACGTTCAGGAAGTGGCGCTTTTCACTAAGATAAATAAAAAAATTGAAAAATTTGAAACCTCGAATTTGAACTTGGATCCTGCATTACAAGTAAATGTTTAAGGTTTGGTCGTTTTTTTATATATTTCTTACGATAACGTAAAAATAAAAATACTTTTCATGATTTCAGTACACGATAAAATAGATTCTTAATTAAGAAGCATTTATTTAACTGGCAATGTTTGTATGTATTTATGTGTATTCGGGTCAAATATTGCTCAAAGCTGAATTAGAACTACCTTCTCGTACTCTATTCACTTGAAAATTTGCATATCGCTTTAGTTCTGCTGACAATGCAATTTTATGACAAGCATTACCGGATACTACGCTCTGGATTAACTTCAGACGAGGGAAGTAGGTACTCAACTGTTAACAGCAGTGTATAAAATTATTGCTTTCCATTTATTGTTCACTTTAAAAAGCGTATTTTTAGTTTTTCAAAGTTCATTTTTATTTGATTTCAGAACGATCAGTTTTTTGAGCGCATTAGAATCCATAAGTCTTAAAATTGCCAAAATAGCTTCTTAACGTGCAATTCCAACAATAATACACTTACAACTTAACGATACCCATTATAATTCTCATTAGAAATTATTCATAAGGCTTAATACTGTATTAATGTTTGGGAGGTTTGGAACATGCTTATAATTCAAAGCCCGGAATTAATAAGCGTTTTAGATTAAGCTTCCATTCATGCGAAACGTGTGCTCATAATCTTTTTGTTTGAGGATAATAATATATTATACCTATAGTAGTCTAAAACATATGACATTTAATATTTTACAAAGGA
This sequence comes from Ochlodes sylvanus, assembly GCA_905404295.2. Lineage (NCBI taxonomy): Eukaryota > Metazoa > Arthropoda > Insecta > Lepidoptera > Hesperiidae > Ochlodes > Ochlodes sylvanus. The sequence goes on along the minus strand of FR990131.1, from coordinate 3,689,863 downwards.
TACAGTTACAGGTAAGATAAAGATACAGTAAAAGTAATTATATGAATTACTTTTATACTACACATATAATTATTAATTACGCACTAGTATGCCCTGTGTCGCAGGTATCATGGACTGAATAATCTTATACAAATGTTAGTGCGCTCTCGACACGCAATCTCAGATGGGATTGCAGTCAACTAATTTATCAAAAAAAAAACAGCAAATTGCCCCACGCTTTTGCCACTATTATAATACTTATATTAAGAATTATTTTTATTTTGTATTTCGATTTATTACAAAGGCGTGTTTTTTTAGTTTTTTTAACTATAATTTTTTTATTAATTATAAGTAATGAAGACCGAAAGTTAAGAAGATTAGTATTCATTAATTTTATTGTTTACTTCAATCGATTGCTTGTAGATTTTGTGTAAACATTTTCCTCTGTTTGAAACTTACTGTCGGATTTCCCTAATTGGGTCATACCTCTCCTTTCTGATTCTTGTGAAGTCTTGTGGATTCGCATTTTTGTAGGTTTCTTTTACTGGAAGTGAAAAGAAAAGAATAATTGTTTTTCATTGCCACTTCACGCTTTGTAAGCATGTTCAAATAAATTTCTTTGTATAAACATTAAACATGTTATGAAACTTGTTAGACGTAAGGCGAAATATTATGCTACTATTGTAATAATTATATTCACCTTACTCCAAATACATTTGACATGTACGCAAAACCATGTGACCACTCCTTAAAGATTAAGACGTCTAATCGCATTGTCTTGCGATAAAGCGCTGAGGGGAGATAAAGTGCCTTTACAAGGGCTTACTTCAAACTTGGGTCGCCATTGTGAGGTGCATATTAAACGGGACGCTCTTACCCCCTCCTAGTACGGAGTTCAAGTTTTCCTTCGTAAGCAGTTCGGAGGTTGAAGACTGTTGCCTATTTTTTCCTCTTACTATGTATTTCGGTGCGCTGTTCGTGAAATAAGTGCCTCTTTATTTAGATTTTGTATTTTCACTAGATTTTGGCCCTCTGCCTGCATGTAAGTAAAACGACGAAATGTTAAAGTAAAAGAATGTTAGAATGAAGAAGGGGTTTTTATTTGTGTTCAACTTCGTGAGTTTTGGGTGTTTGAAACTATGAAAGAAGATATCTAAATCTTTATGACGACCCCATAGTCTAGTGGTAGCCTTGCGTGCGAAGCGAGCCCTGGATTTGATTCCAGGCCGGTGAAGAAATTTATGTTACCGAAAAATGTTTGTTGACGGATCATCGGCGTTAGTTGTGTGTTATTTGTCCACACCACCGCGTTAAAGGGAATCCCACTGAGGGGTTGTGAGTGTGTTTATTTTTGTAGTGAATACTTCTTAGGCATTGTTGTGATTTTAAAGTCGATGAAACGGAAATGACGGAAGCAACAGTAAAAAGAGACAGACACATTTTAACGTGGGAGAAAATGAGATAGGAAGCATTATTTATCCGGTTGCGTGCTCCAAGGTCGGGGTCCTAAGAGAGAGAGACCTATACGGCAAAATGCGGCTTACGTAAGCAAAGCAAAACATCAATATTTGGACTGACAGTATACGTTTTTTTGAAGTTTTCACTTCTACCACTTGATGTTTTTTATTTTACATTTTTTCATTTTTCATTTTTTATTTTATGTCAAAAATGCCTGTGTATGCACCATACTTAAAAGTACTACTTAAAGAGCAACGTTTTGCGTTTGTCAAGTAAAAACAAGAGCTATTTGTAAACTGAGTAATCGAATATTCATACGTGTAACGATGAGTTATTAACGGAACAGAAAGCCACTCCTCAGGAGAACTTAATTATGCAAATAACGATATGTAGTTGTGGAATGCCTACGTCGCCGCGTCGCTGGAAATGTAAAGGCGTTTAGGTCGATTCTCTCTATCGAATTAATTCTCGCGATTGCACTACGTGTTTTATTACTTCACTATCAAGTATTGTCATACTTTATTATTGTCATATACTTTATCATGTCATATTAATATCATACCTAATAAGTTATACGATTACGTGTGTTATTTGGTATATCATATTATATCAAGGTGTCTTCATAACTTTCATTTATTTTTAAATACTCTTACACTTCCTATGATTTTTACTTTCTACTCATGAACAATCATCATTGAATCTATCAGTGCCCCATTGAAATACCGCCTCTCTATAGTCAAATACCTAATGTCAATCCTGCTCAAACATAAATATGGAGACTTTTCTACCTTTCCTCTCGAAAGACCGACGTGTCTGATAAAGGACTCCGCGCACTGAGACGTGCTTTTAATGGAGTTAGGCCAGAAATTTCTAGAAAACCGACACAAGTCACTCGAGTGGCTATTCATTTGAGTAATACATGTCAATTTTTCGCATGGGAAGACAAGTCTTACCTTTCATCTTGCTTCGTTAGTATCATGTTGCAAACCAAGGACATCAACAACAATCCGGCTCGAAGGACCATAAACGAATGTGTATGTGTATTTGTAATATTTGTGAACCTTGTAATGACCAAACTTACGTGCTTATAGCACCCTATAATTTTGTAAAACGACTTCCTACGGAGGCTGAATGATATAACGTAACGACATTAATTTGCAGGTGTAGGTAAAGTGAATATTGGTATTAGCGATACAAACACATAAAATGTGAACGAATTTCATTCCGGCACGCAAAATGTTCATTATGTCAAAAAAGTCGAGGAATCGATTCGTTTCTGGGGCGGTCATGGTAGTGCCTATAAATAAATATACACGATAAGCGCCGAAAGACGTCGGGTTTGGATGGCTGACCTCTAGTGCCAATCTGTCGTGTCTTCATGCTTTGGAAGACACAGTGTTTGGGCTATATTGTAATCTAACGGGTTTTTACAATACGTACCTACCCACTGTCATAATATAAGACTTTTTTGTACGTTTGTTTTGTTACAATAACACCCGTTAGTAACAGCACACCGTTTCTAATGTGAAGCGAAGTTGAATTTCTTACAGAGGAGTGTAGTTGAGAGGTACTATCTAACTCGTAAGGATCATCTATAAAATATGGCAATGAAAGATGTCAAGAGAACTACAGTCCTATTTATGTTGGTTAAGATGCATTGTTTCTTTTGATTAGGCATAGAATTTCATATAGATGTTACCCTAAACCCGCAAGAATTAATTCATTACTGAAACCGAATCTACCTGCTTGATCAGATTTGCTCGAAAGCAAGAAAATAAACTCGGTTCCCGCGAAGTCCACAGTGCAGTGTAGTAGAATCCGATACACGATAGCCACCTACGTTGAAAGTACACGTTTTTTATTTTTCATTTATTCGACCAAGCTTGAACAAAAAAGTAATCTATGAATTCCCCAACACAAATTCTCATTCGTAGATATGCTAAGCTCTACCACAATACCACAGGGTTGAAAATCGAACGGTTTTCGTTTGTTCCTGTGTCGTGTGGTAGTTATTGTAATACGATATAGTTGACCATGAAAGCCAGTGTCGATGAGCTTTTCGTATAAGATTACACAGAGTTTGCGGTTTGCGGAGACGCCACGAGTTGTGGTTACCGCCTTCTCACGGTATGAGCTGTTACTAGTTGCAATGTCTAATACTAATTCCGTGTACTGTAGGTGTGTGTACATGTGCGACAGCGAAGCGACAAAATGTCGGCAAGCAGATTCCGTGAATAATGTTGCAACGACTTCTTGATGCGTTATCCTCCTCAGTCGTACATTCGTACAAAATAAATAAGTCTCTACAAGAGTCATAGATTCAATAATCTTCCATTACCATGCTTATAAAAACCACTGTGTATATTATTAAACAGCCACATACATGTATGAATACATGTATAACACTTACATAATTATGTATATATGAATTACATTTCTTAAACCTCTCCTACAAAAACCATTTTTTTATTCTTTACCTTCGCTATCTAATACTCAGACAAAAGACATAATGTGCCCCGAAATGGTTATAGCACTATTATGCTGCTTACTCTCGCAAGCCACATTTTACACATAACATTCGCCGTTTTCCCTCGGACGTACATTATTCCTCTGGGTGTGTTAAATCAAGTAGTATAGTCTAAGATATACCGAGATTGTATGCAGTGTGGTTGGCCTTTAATTTATTCGTTCCCAAAGCAGTGCATCAGCGAAGAGTTTTCGCTTCTGCCTCAGTGGGCGGAACCCACCATTGTGACAAAATAAAGTCTACTTGTAGGGTTGGCGCATTGTTAAACAGAAAAAATTTTGGGTTATGTTTTTTATTCAATTCGTTATGCTCTTTATTCAATTCGTTACAATACAGATAATGACGATGAAGGACTCATAAAAAATCACGGAAAAAACAATTTTTTGTAATAAACGAAATAAAAAGTTTTCAGTTATCCGTTCTTTTTTGAGTGTTATGTTTAAGTATAATCACTATTGTTTGTATTGCAAATAATGTAATATTGTGATGTTTATATTATTTTATCAAAAATTCTATCATTCTTAGCACGACAAAACTGAAAAAGAAATAAATTAAACCCATGGTTGGCAGCCCTATCTCACAACACTACTGGCGTTTCAACAATCACGAAAACGCGACCTTATTCCCGGAAGCACAATAGCGGTAATCCCGCAAATAAGCCAACCAGATGGTATAAAACGATACCGCTGAATAATCAACGCTTAAAACGTCTCGAAAGGGAAGATACGTTAATGTTATATGAATAACAAAACGACAGAGATATATTTCAGCTTAATTCTTATTATGTACTGGTTACCAACAATGGCGTATAAATTCGAGTTAATGCTATTATGTACGAGCCCTGGGTCGCTAGTTTTTACGACTGCGTACCTACTTGGTAATTGTCAATTTATTCTGTTTATTGGAACTTAGTTAAATAACTTTTATGTGGTACGTTTTTTGTAACTGTTTCGTTTCCTTCGCTTAAAATTTTCATTTATCGTACAAATCACTAATATTGAAATTGATGTGAACGCGTTACTGATAAATCGTAAAACAGACAAAACATTTTACAATCATTTTTGTGTTCTCTTACGCAATACAGCCTTTTATTCTTTTCATCAACAACTTCCATGTAAACCACATCAATGAGTCACAATTGTATTGTATTTTATAGCAGTAATACGAGCCCTCGGAAGGACAACAACCTTATGACAGATAAAAAAAACTAAAAAAAAACTTCAAAACCGATTTGACACGTGAAAGTTATTCATACTCAGGTGGTCATACGCGTACGAGCGGACGTACATATTTCGCGGTCGAAGCGCTCAATTTTCCGCGAGAGCGCCCCACGAAAGCTTGATACGGTCGGACACGGTGACAGACAACGCTTAATTACTTTCGCCAGTCGAACTGCTAAGGCTTCCTTACTACTGGTTTGTGTTACAATAATACCGTTTTTGCACGCGAAACTTTCGCGACAGGACACGACGTGAGTATCGAGTGCGGAGGGTTGTGACGCTCAGCTGGCGCAGTTTTGGTTTTCTGGTTATTTTTCACTAATATGAAAGAATGCTTGCTGCTGACCTATGTGTACGTACATAGAAGATATTAGATAAAAAATATTACTTATTGTCACAATAGATCGATATTATTATTATTGTTATTTATTAGGTACAACAATGATTTTTAGTTTTGTTTGTGTGTCTTCTTGTGTGTTTGTTTAAAATTTTGTTACATTTTGAGCTTTTTTTGTTTGATCATTCTTTGTATATTTATAATGGTATTAAGTACCTTATATTTTCATGCTTGTTAATAGAAATATAAAAAATACATACTTGAAGATTATTATATTTATTTTGTTAGTTACGTGACAGATTAGGGCAGGCACGTGAAAATTCTATCTACTCTACTCTACTCTACCTACTCTGTAGGTTCGATAATAAGTCTAGCAATTGTATAATTGGTGTATAGCCAGCAATAACTCATATTTATGTTCGTGGTACAAGTCTTATGCAAATGGAAAAATTAAAGTACATCCACTTATTAAAAATACAGCAGTATCTGTACTGCTGTTCTTAGATCATGAATGGGATATTTAATGACTAGAAGCGGATCCATCATAGCCTGGCTGCCTTCCCACGCGAAACTCGTTTTTGTTACTGTGCATGATGATTGAAATAAAAACTGTATAATGACTTAGTGCGAGTGTTTCTTAATGTAGGTTTAATGGAGTAGTGGAATGGCTAGCTTTTTGCGTAGTGGAGTAGTTTAGTCTATCTAATGTTTAGTTGTAATTTTGACTTCATGACCCAGGAAAAACACTTCATTAATAAAACGGTGTTAAAATAAAATGGTTTAAAAATAATTTTGCTTCTATCTGTAGGCGACTCAGTTACCACGTAGCTCGTCTTCTGATCAGTCCTTCAGGATTTAAAAAACACTACATCTCAAACATGAATCAAATTCATGCCAACATGTTATAATCTTATTTCTCTATTTGTATTAGCAGGCATGTCATCAATCTAATAATAAGGGCAACGTATAACAAAATTAAGAACATAATGTTAAGACTTAGGAGTATAATTATTTTATGATTTGCCATTCAAAGGACGAAGTGAGCGAAGCCAAACTTTGAGAAGCGTCTTGTCTAAAGGCTACAATGGAATTTAACTAGCTTCATGGGTTTAGTATTCTTGTCATGAATATTACATTATACCACTTAGACATCTTCTAGTTTTGTCGGGTGTAGGGACTACGTTGTACTATTTCTATATAACGATAAACATAATTTAGCAAATACAATACAATAACACCTGATTGTAACATTTATATAGGTGTTATTGTATTGTATTTCTCAATAACAGCTAATTGTATATTTTTTACACCAAAATACCTTGTAATTATGCAGCTAGCTTATATTAGAAGTTGCAGACAAAAGGCGATCTTATCGCTAAGAAGGATCTGTTTAAGACAACCAATAGTTTACTGTACAATGGTACTTACAAACCTTACAACCAGTACTTACCTACTTTAAAAACGGAGATACAAATGGAAAAACGTGGATATTTATATTTATAATTAAGCAATACTTATTCACTGAGTAATAGTTAATTAATTTTAATGTGTGCCTTGTGTACCTACAGATGAGATGCGTTGAATGTTGAATAGATTGATAATGCTTATTTACGGTACCAACTTAGATAAATTATTTTATCCATGTTTCAATTTGATTATGACGTCATATCTATTACGTCCTGCGGCACATGAAAATTGTATACATCCTCAACTGCTTATAGTTATAACTTAAAAGTCAAGTGATAAAGTACCAGCCACTATCAGTTGTAACACTTAAGCAGCGGTTCATTTAGCACATCGCTTCAAAGCATCGAATGATTCGCCCGGCACGTTGCCAAGCGCTTCTCATAGCTACATCCGTGATTTACAGGCTACAGTAAGCTAACTAACCATCGCTGATTTTACCGACAATTCTAAATAGCATGTATTATGCCAATTTCTGAAGCTTTAATCCACAGAAACGGCCACTAAACGGCCCACTAAAGTGCAAGGGTATCTCCTCATGACTAAAGAAACGTAGAACATACTCCTCCACGCTGCTCCATAACGTATTTTTATCATCTTAATGGATATTCCAAACATATAGTCGTGTAACTATTGATCTCCGACGAATATACCTGCAAATATACCTTATAATTATACATACATATAAAAGGGATATATACTCTAACACATCACTCCACGAGACTAATGACACCGTTAACAATGGTCCACATTTAGTGAATCTCATTTATCGAATTGCTCCGATGTATCGAATGATTCAAGCGGCAGAATGCCAACCAAGCGGTTTTCGCAGCGTTACAACGTTAATTTATAGTGTGCGACTTTACATACCCCGATGTACCCATCTATCTGTATAGTCTCCCATTCCCGGGTAAGGGGATAAGGGGCTCGGTTGATCGTTTACTCCTTATGTTTGTGGTGAACCCTGATAAAGAACGAATTTCACGTATGAATATAAATATACTTTGTGAATTACGTTTTAAACAGTCTTAAAAGGTAATAATAATCAAGATATTTTACTGATGTCCTTACGCAATGGTTTTCGTCTGTGTCTGTCTGTCCAGGTGGCTCGTCTCTTCGTATGTCGACTACTTACACAAAAAAAACATAGTAAAGGTGGAAACCTGTAGTAGTAAAAAATAAAGTAAAAAATAATAGTGTAGTTAATAAAAAGTGTAGTAAATAAAAACAGATAAAAATTATTTTTATAACTGGAGATATTATCTTAAAACTTATAATTAAACCTAACCTAAGAATAATCTTCAAAGTTGTGTACTTAGTTATGTAACATGCTACTTTCAACTATTACTCCTCATAAAGCAATGTCAAGAGCCTTGAGTTGTATGTGCATACTAATATGAATAATGCCGCCGGGATATTTCACGAGGAAAATATTGCACGGTAGGTACACCTATGATAGTTTATAATAATAGGAACACTAGATCTGGATTTCAATTCAATATAATGATAAAATAAATATTTATTTTACAAACTTTCATTACAAAATAATAATACGTATGTAGGTAGGTTACGGTAGGTACGTTGTACGTTGGTACGTAGGTCGTACGTTGTATAGATTCTTGAAGCTGAGGCACATTATTAACAAAATGTAAAGCTTTGTTTGCCGAATGCTTCACGCCGGAATTCGCTTGTTCACGCGTTGAAAGGCGTTAATTTTCACCGATACACCAAGAGCCAGAGCGTCATAGTAAAATGTCACGTAAAAAATTAAAACAAGAAATCCCATATGTCACTAGGGCTCCTGAAACAAGGTGATTTATTTTATTTTAATCAACATTAAAATTTTATGCAATTAATTATGTTCGGGCTATTGTGTGTGTAATGTAAGCACTTCTAAGTAATTTTTCTTAATGGCCATAGTAATGAAGTTTAGACAGGTGTCCTACTGCATCTACTAATTTACCCCCGCTGTTCCACCAGAAAATTTTGACAAATTTGTAATTTGGAATACATTTAAAAAGTTAAATTCGATCACTTTATAAATTCCTGTCTCGGACAGTCATACGAAATTAACCGGCAAAAAACTTCTGGATGCGCCCAATGTTGATGATTTACATACATAAATGTACATGACCTACGTCGATGATCGACACAAGGCGCCGTGTTAGACTAATAGCTTTAATTCTATCTCATTACCACCTCCTAAATAAAATCGCACTCATTTGTCATTCTTTACACACGAAATTGACACATTAAAAGTCGCAATCAATCAAAAAATTCAGCGTGACACGTAATATCATCCAACTTGCCATTCCAAACAAGACCGTGACCTATCAAATTAGGTTCCATTTTTGACTAAACATGTTTATTCAAATTCAGGGGGAACCGTTCAATCCAAATCACTCTAGAATTGACAGCTGGCGTTCGGCGTTCGCTTTGATTTTATTGACAAGCTAATTCATTAGCCAATTCGGTTGGGGTAACACCTCCTTAAGTAGCTTGGACAGTTGCCAAAATAAATAGTACTCTAGTCCAAACAAAAACGGTTCAAGTTTGAAAGACAGAAATTTAAGTGCATTATGCAAGAGGTAAAAGCGTTTTGTTTAAATAATATGTGAACTCAATGTTTGCAAAGAGATTATTTGATACAATTTCTAAACTCTGTTGTTTTCTCGTGCTGTCTATAGTGAAGTTGGTATTTTCGAGTGAAAGTTCACGTGTTTAATACGCTAAGAGAATTGTTCAGAAGCATTTTCTTCTCTGTTTGTCAACAGATTGACGAGCTTAAGTGTTACAATCGTCCTGAACTGCTTTTTAAGGTAAGTACATAGAAAAGTGTATGTTATCAAATATACAATTAATGAATTTACAAGGGTAGAAAACGTATTAGGAACATAGAAACTCATGTGTTATCATCAAATTTGTAACAATGATTATGGTCGAATCAAGTGGACTCTTATGGTACATTAATATGAATAAAAAGGTATATGTAGATAACTAAACGAATGTTAACATAATTTACGTTTTTCTTATGTGCACCAGAATCGTAAAAACCAAGTCTTAAGTACTTAGGTGCTTAACTACTGTACGAGGGTGCTTTAAAAAATTAACTATCCGAGGTGCACCTGGACGGTGCATTAACCAGTCACTTCGATAGTAAATGGCCCTCGTTAGCCAATGAAGACGTTAATGTATTAGTGCGCTAAATGCGATATTCTCTCCCGCTCACATTTTATGCAATTGAAAGGGAGAAAAATTTAGAAAATGTATGTATCGTAAACTTTATTTTTATTCCTTGATGTTTTAAGTCTAGGGGAATAACAAGGTAAGAAGGCAAATTAAATATTAGTAACAAGTTCGAAATCCCTATATTATACATAGCCCTAGAGATGTTAATCCCGTAGCTTATGTTGAGTGGTCGGTATTTTTAATTTTATTTGAATATGTTGTAAGTGAATTTTCGACGAGGAAGTAAAGTTAAACGCCATAAATGATGAATGAGGTTCCTTCTGTTTCACATAAATTTTATTAAAACTTCCTCATCATTTTTCTCCTCTTTTTTCTATGACATTAAGTTATTACATGTCATCGAAAAAATACGACTTCTAATTTTTTTCAAATCTTTTAACTTTTGGATTTTGCTTTTTGAATAAGCTTTGCTTTATTTTTTATCTGAGGATTTTTAAGGAACTGACTGACACCCTTCCGCTGCCGCCCATAACAACAGCCATGACCGACCTAGAACAAGACCCAAAGCAGGACTTGGATGGTTGTTGGAACGAAGTTCCTTACGGCAGGCTTGGAAGGGATAGGGATTTTGCTGCGCGACCGAACTGAAAAATATGTGATAGTAAAACCGTAAGCGTGGAAAAAAGTGCGTGGAATAAAACCGTTAAATGAGACGTGCGCAGGCGCGACAGTAGCCGAAGGAACTTCGTTCCTACCTGGTGTCCCACGACACAATTTACTGGTTTTTTTAGTTAGCAGACGGTATTTAAACGTTAGTTGGCCAGTTCATTAGTGAATTTGAAGACTGGGACAGGGGCTGTTAGTGATATTTAGTACTGCTAGTTCCTGTTAGTAATAGTCCAGTTAGTACTTGTTAGTAAGTCTCTTTCTAATTCAGTCGCAGATGTGTTTCTGTTGTTGTTGATTCAAAGATCTCAGACTAAGACTACGTCGACAAATTTTTATTTCCGTCCTGTAGAATATCTCCTCTGGTATTACAGCGTGAAAAATAGACATGCCATTTCATAAGGAGCCTGACACGTGGCGACCGAGACCGCATTATAAGCACGGACACGGCACGACACGTATTTCCGATTAAAGCACTGTGTATTACCCCCATCTTACCTCATCCTGTCACCCCTCCATTTTTCATCTATAGACGTCGCGTTCTCATCCGCTCTTCAATGCACTTGATTTGCGAAGCACGTACTCACAGCTGCTAACTGTACGCAAAAATCAACTATATTCCCTGGTGATATGCGTCAACAGAGGTGTTCCGTAGCGTATAGGGGCGGTTGGTTTGCGACAACGCGCAACTCACCTTATTTGGTGGAGTAAATCGAATAGTCAAAGCTTCGTGTTTGATCGTCGTTAGCAATAATACCAAGTTCAACTTGTCTAGTCGCATTCCAAGTGGCTCGATTGATTTAAATGTCCACGTTGACTTGTGTTTGATTCTCTGTTTGAAATTGCTTCGGTACATGGCTATTAAGCTCTTGAACATTGAATAGCTACCATCCTCGTATGTTGTAGCAAATTTCATTTTCAAATTCCAATGTTTAGAGTGTACCTGTCCATTTGATGGAAGTAAATTGAAGGATAGCAATATACTATATGTATAGTACGCTAATTAGGAGTTAATTACTCTCAGAAAGTTCTTGTACTCGTAGTACATAACGTGGATTGCTGTTGCTCGCCTGCTATTTGACGTTGTTTAGTTAACACAGAATTATCTACTCGATGAAAATACTATGTTAGCTTCTGCTAAAATAAATACCAATTGATTATAATGAAGAAGTGCGGAAGCTAAATTTTATATTCAGTATAGGTGGTTTTACAGAAATACGTTGTAAAGAAAATAAAACATTCTTCAATATCAATGTGAAGTAACCCTTTGACAGAATCACGGCACTGTCTCTCTGTTCTGTGTAAATCGCGGTCGAATGTTAACTGCAGCGCGGGAGTCACTAGTTCAAATAGATACCTACTCGAAAAGTCACTTCTATACAAATACATCGCAGTATCGAAACGCATCGAATGCATCCATGAAAATGACTAAAATGTTCGTTGAAAATATTAAAATAAATAGGTGATCAAGGAATTTAGAAAGGCGTGAATCCGGTTATACTATTTTAACTAACAGAACTGTCTATCACTAACAGTCCCTGCCCCAGTTCTCATACTTGATGAAGAACTGACCAATTAGTTCACTTAACACCGTCTGCTAAACAATCTTAGTCCGGATTTGAGTCTTGTTCTGGTCCAGTTGTCATGGCCAGCAGCGGAAGGGTTGGTTTGCTATAATAACACCATAAAAACCACCACAATAAAAATAAAAAACATATTTAAAGAATTTTATGTTTCATTTCTATTTGTTAATCGATTCGACCCGAACTTTCATAATACTTTAATCTGCATTGTACCGAGATTTGTTTCGGAACATTGTAGGATTTACAAGAGACCGAGAACCCGATCGTAGTTCCGCAAACCTTTTGTTTCATATTTCGGTTATTTTTCTCGATAGCATGGATTGTTCTTCGTTGTTGTGTTGTTTTTTACGTTTGTGATTGAGATTGTTCAGTGGATGTTACAGTAAGCTGCCGGAAACAATGACCTCTGTTTAAAAAATGATTGCAGTAAAATGATGCCGTGTTTACTGAAGATTAGTGGTGATATATTTTCCTGCTTTTAACAGTTTAAGTACAGTTTTTATTACTTCCTACGAATTAATATGTAATGTTAGAAAATCACGAAAAGTTTACCTTAAAGGTTAAAATACTCAGTTATCTTAAAAACTTAAAAAGTATAAATTAACTATACATTAACGAAATACATAAATTAATGTTGTCAAACAAATATTGTTACTTAAAGTATCATCTTAAAGAATTATCCAAGCCATAAACCTAAGGAAGTTACATCTTAATTTCATTAGTAACTAACATTGCGGTCAAAGAGTCGATAAGAACCATGGTGGCCTAATGTGCTTCGACCGAGGTGGTAGATACTTCAAAATTCAGATTTTGGTTTATTTTAACAATCTATTTTATGTTTCAATCAATTGAATAATCAGGGAATGAATTTTAGGCCTCAAAATCATAAATATACGATTTTAATTATTGAACTCAATAATGTAAAAATGTGGTAAGGCCACTCTCATTCTTATGCCCCGTACGCTTGTATATTAGACTATGTCTACGCTGAGAAATAATTATCCAAAGCGCATTTCCGATACAACTGTTTCAACAGTGCTCTTCAATTACGCTATGACCGTATAGGCATAAAACTCTCTATCATAAAATGCAATCAGAGAATTTATTATGAATTAACAACGCAATAATATATAAGGCAGCGATACGTGCTGTTCTTCATTAGCAAGAACCGCAGTAAACATAATTATCGGGCCATAACAGGAGTTCTTTAACCTACAAAACCCGATCGCTTTTATAATACGATAAACGTTTATATTTACAACTCAGTAATATTTAAATAACGGCCACTTAAAAAAACAACGTGTGTGGTCAGCCATCTTGATTTCTGCGTTGTCATGGTAACGGGGTATCGTTTTTGTGGCTGTAGGGTCGGCTTGGCTCCCTCGTTGCCAAAACTTCTGTAACTAATTGTACTGGGAACAGTTTGAAGCTTACATTTTTGATGTGACTTGTGAGTTGGACCCAATGTTTGCCATTAGTCCCTCGAGGTTGCATGACCCCAAGTCGTCTAATTTTGTTTGTTCAAATAATTGTCGATCTGCCATGTCAATAGTACAAATTGGACACGGGCTCCCAAATCAAATGTGTCTGTTGTTATGTCACGTAGAGTGACAATTGATGTAATTGTACCGTTTTATTTAGTACATTGCTTATGTTCAGTGAAGTAAAGAACTAGCCTTTGCCCGCGGCTTTACCCGCGTTGAATTTCATCTGTCATAATATTATAATCTCCAATGTTATCGTGATAACTTTTAAACGTTCCAATTAAGGTACTTAGTGTAAAAAAGAAAGTATATCTACACTAAATATTGTAAGCGACAAATGTATACATTTTGAATAGATTTGATTACATTATGATTAAAAATTATAAAGGTTATAAGTAGTAATATTAAAAAATCTATTTTAAAAAATGATGTGGTGTCGTGGGACACCAGGTAGGAACGAAGTTCCTTCGGCTAATGTAGAATCGACACAAATTGCAAAAAAAATCGTGCTCAATTTTATGTAGGTTTTCTTGATTTTTCTCTTAAATTTTGCTGATTAGTTTTTATTTAAGTACAAGAAAGTATTTAGGAAATTCAGTATTTTAAGAAATAATATAAAATAATATAAAATATAATATATAAAACAATAATATAAAACCCATGTGTATCCATTGTTATATAAAAGTATAGAATAGAAAATAAAAATGCATAAATTTCATTTGTGTTTTATTTAATTAGAGAATCTTGTATATTAATCAAATCACAAGCTATAGTAAAAATATGGTTAAATGGTATATTTGTCTGTTCTTGAATCAAGTTAACTAAATAATAACAAGTTAAAGGATTGCCAATATAAGAACGGGGGCTTTTTTTAATTTTATTCAAGGTACACTCTAAGGCATTTAAATTTTCTCGTCTTTTGTCATCCTGTATAATCACTACAATCTGAAGAAGACTCCATTTGAAAAGATATTGATGATTCTGTGAAAGTTACAGAGGGAGTATAAGATGTATCACTATCTGATTGTTCTATTTTTTAACAATTTTACTCAAATAATGTTTAATTAAGTTTTTCCAAAACAACTCATTTATTCTCAAAATAAGTTAGCTTTTCTCAAACAAGTTGGCTTTTCTCAAAATGAGTAAACTTTTCCAAAACGAATAGGCTCATCGAACGTCACTCAATTAAATGTCTCTTAAAACAAGACTAAGAATAATTACATCTAACCTGTATACATAGCTCTCATATGTATCGTCCATCCCGATACAACTGTCCATTGGCACTCTCCAATAACAGAACTGAGCACCTCTCTCTAGTGCCTTATAAGAGCTATGCATTGTACAAAAATAACAATGATCAAATAATAATTTCAATGAGTTACGTTCGACAAGATGGCTGAATTTTATTAAATTTTCAAAAACAAAAGAAATCTCATTACAGTGAATTAATCATCAATCAGCTAACTTACTAAGCCATATCATAAATAACTCCATATGTTACAACCCTATTTTCTTTTTAACTATTAACTAACCATTTAACTGTAACTGTCAATAATTAATTATGTGACCGTCTCTAAGTATCTAGACTACCTATAGTCACCAGTAAACCCTGTGTGATAAAGCCAAAGATGGGTAGGTACTTCAAATGTTATACTCCTAGTACCATATTACCACAAAATTACCAAAAAGTTATTAACTTTATCAATGTCATAATTAGAACTCAATATTTAACTTCAAAAACTCATTTTCTTGATAATTTAGTTCCATTGTGTCTAGATTATCATTTTATTATTTTGATGTTATTCTATTTCATAACTAATGAATAACAACTCAAACTCAAAAAGTACTTGGTCATACCTGACAAATCCTTCAGCGTGGACTTGTGGATAACGACTCCTGGATACAGGTGATGCAGACTGCAGCTCTCTTTGACCTCATGTAACATCCTCACTCAATACTTGTATACCATGATATGACATCTTGTACTTCATAGTCATCTCAAAGCATCGCAGCCTTGCTTGCCAGTTCATATTGACATCCAAGCTTTCTCAGTAGCTAGTTTCTTACGGATTCTTTATCCCAGCTTCTGATATCGGCGTCAGGTAGGTCGGGTGTGGGTGTTTGTATGGTTTTTCAGTCGATTCTACTCTGTTTAGCATGTATTTTCATGAAAGTAGGTATTCTTCACATAACCTCCGTTGTGGGCTTATTCAGCGATTCTCAATATTGATTTAAACGTTTTAACCACTCGCTCTATCCGCGATATCACATTTTATTATAACTTCATCAACAACTTTAAGAGACTCCGCGACATAAGACAACTTTCATAACTTTTTCCGCGGGAACTCAACATAATCATATTCTCCGTTTTCTGACAGATCTCGCAAACTCCACTTACATAACCAATGTAAAATATATTATATTTATAATATAAATATATATTTATTAATAAAGAATAAACTAATACTTACGTATTTAATTCTTTTGCACTGAATAAATATAGTAATAATTTCCCACTATTAGCACTGTCACTTTCACTTGGCATTTTCTTTTACTATATTTATTTACTATATTATTATTTTATATTACTATATTATATTATTAGTTTATGAAATTATATGATATGAAAACTAATTAAGGCAACGGCGAACGAAATGAAACAGGGAGAAAGAGAAAGGTAATATACACTACTCGCTTGTGTATGCGACTGTCGCGCATGCGCACGTCTCATTATTCCACGCATTCTTCCTTACGGTTTTACTATCATATATTTTTCAGTTCGGTCGCCGTAGCAAAACCTATCCCCTCCAAGCCTGCCGTAAGGAACTTCGTTCCAATAAACCATATTGTATAGTGAACTATAACTTTATACATTTTATCAACTATGTGTGTATAATGTTTTACAACCTGCTAATTTAACCTGCAATTTTTTATTAGACAAACATCAAATGACTTTCGTACCTTCTATTTACATGTTAGATTTAGTTCACATTACCGATTCAACCTCTATTATCATTTCGGCATTACAATTAGATCATTGTTATTGGTACACCTACCCCTATAAGTTTACCGCATTGCGCGTACCTTAGCCTAATAACAAACTCAGAACGCAAACTAAATAAATCAACACTAGTCAGAACTATGGCCAGATAAGGCGAGGTGTTCATTAAGAGAACGAAATAACTTTGTTCTGACAAATGGTTGTGGCAAAATTATAACTATTGCAAGCCGGTGAAAGTTTACGAGGTTGTTTTGAATTATTTCCGAAATCAGATTAAATCTATGATAACATTTTTCTGTGAAGAGACGCCAGACGAAAATAGGAATCGTCTGCTGAATAAGATGACAAACATCAGGTAGGTCACATATTGTTTTCGACGATGCAAACTATAATAAAACTAGCATTTGCCCGCGGCTTCGCCCACGTGGAATTTGGTCTGTCACATAATGTTCAATTTTATCGTCATAATTTAGAAACTATTCGTCCAATTTAGACTAAAGTCAAAGTTTATTTACATTCAATACTGAAAGCGATAAATGTATCAATTTTGATAAAGGTTGTAAAATGTGCATTGTAAAAAGCACCCAATTTAATTGTATTTAAACCTCATTATTTTTGATATAGTGGCTCCCACGTAAAATGTAGATATATGCTGTCGCGGACTTTTATTTAGGACTATTTTCCTTTTCCCGTGGGAATTTAATGTTATTTAACTGTAAAAAGTAGCCTATGATCCTCTTCGAAAATTTATATCAATCCATAGATCCTTTACGAAGTTAAAGAAGGACAAAACAAATTATTAGTGGTGTTGTTACTGTTACTGTTGTGGTTCAAATAGGCATCATAATGGATCTTCCCGTGGGAATAAGACATTTTAACGGGATGAAAAGTAGCCTACGTTACTCTCCAGCCTCCTAAATATCACTACACACAAAAATCATACCATAACATCGCTCCTATTAATTTGATATAGGTTGTAAAACAACACTTGTATCATCAACAAATTATTTACATACCGTTGTGTCGAAGCATATCCGATAATCAACTAACCGACAAGAAACAATATTGATACGAAGCCCATCATATTTCATAGCCATATGATTGATATCCGACGGCTCAGATGTTTCTGTTATCCGATTCAATATATTGTTTTGAAGTGAAATGAAGGTAGCTGCTGTTCGCATAGAAGTGAAACGTTAGAAAGGCTAATAACTAATATTGTTTATTTACTGTAGTTTATATATATACCTATAATATTATTTATATGTTTAACGAATGTGATTATATGACTTTAAGTTTGTGGTTAGTAAAACGTAAGTAAGTCGATAACGTATAAATTACGTTATACCTACTTACTATGGGACAGTGTCGTTCCGTTTAATTTTAGCTAGGTAGGACCATTATAATTAAAGCTACATAAACCTCTGCTATGTATATAACTATTAGCAATAGTTCTGAGAATACGTTGTAATAGCAAACCCACTTCTATTCTCTACACAGTCGTGTTTATTGAATACAATTGCTCGCCTCGCTGGTGGCTACCTGAGGTCATCGGGTCAACACTGGAAAGTTTAAATTGTTCTCGTTACGAGCACCTCGGCATTCCGTGTGAGATATCGAGTGAGACAATGAAACATACATTCGATATTGAATATTAAACACACATGAGTATATGTTTCAACCGGTTGTATCGATGTCTTAAATACTACTCGTATCTACATACGTATGTTCGCACTCGTAAATACGACTCGTAGTTCAATGACTTCTCGACCATCTGTTCATTATTTTAGTTCTATTTTGATGTGCAAATGTTTTTGATAAAAATATTACAATAATTTTAGCGCGAAATTTTGTATTTCAGCTTCCCGTATTCCCTTTGGCTCATCGTCTGTCTTATTTTTGTGCCGCCTAATTACAGGAAGACGACAAACATCCATTCATCCTGTATAATCACTCAAATCAGATTCATCCTGTATTGTTATTTATTACACTCTATTATAATTTAAATGAAGAAGAAAAGACAGTATTGAAAGTAACACATGTACAATGTGTTACATAAAACTCCTGATCAAGACCTGTTATGGACGATGTTTGAGAAAAACTATTATTGAGGGTATTTATTAGCACTATACATCCCATGAAAATGATTTTTGGTTTATTAGTTTGTGAGTTTGTTTCACCTATATCTCAGAAATGGCTTAATTGATTGAGATGCAATTTTTCTTAATGTTTTGCAAGATTGACCTTTAGAGTTCGTTTTGTTTTAATCGGTTCACAAATACAAAATATTTTCTTGAGCGTGGGCACTTAGTCATAGGTTTCCCGAATCGAATATAGAGATGTTACCGAATAGTCGTGAATATGTAAGCCTAAGATCTAAAACTAAGATCTAAGAGACGCAGCAACAACTTGAGTTATAATGTATAAAGATTCAAGTTTCATAACAAATTTATAAAACTAATATTTTATGGATTCCACGCACATAGATGAAATTTTAGGCACTAGACGCAATGCAAGAATGTCACTTGATTTTCTTACTGAGCAACCCATGACGTCAGCAAATGACAGGAAGAGGGTAACGTCAGCACATCCATCACGCGAATATAATGAGCCACATCCAGCGCCCATTACTTATTTGGTAACAGTCGTCATTGCGTCTGTGTGGTACAAGCGATTTTTCTTGAATTAGCGATTTGATATTAAAGTCGTAAATAACGTTAAAATTACCAATTTTTGAATAATTATGAGAAGCAAACTCACAACATCACTCACACAACACATCATAGTTACAAAATAGGTTAAGATTATTGTTAAAGCCATGTTTATGTAGTATGAAGCGAAGTGTAGGCACCTACTCGGACTTAAAAATTCGTAATGTTGAACAAATAATATTTTATTGTCTGCTGTACATACGAGTATGTGCAATATACCTATTTGATTAAATCTAATACTTCATACAAATTTAAGAAATATATCTGACAACAACTAAGTTGTTAGACTACTGTTACAGAGTAACATGGTGGATTCTGCTTTAGGGGCAAACATGTTTTGTGAAAACCATTGACTTATAACTAATTGTGTCGTGGGACACCAGGTAAGAACGAAGTTCCTTCGGCTACTGTCGCGCCTGCGCACGTCTCATTTAACGGTTTTATTCCACGCACTTTTTTCCACGCGTCTCATTCCACGTTTACGGTTTTACTATCACATATTTCTCAGTTCGGTCGCGCAGCAAAATCCCTATCCCCTCCAAGCCTGCCGTAAGGAACTTCGTTCCAATAAATAATTATAATTAATTACTAATAAGTCAATGGTGAAAACTATACTTTTTACTATACGTCAATCGCCTTTAACTTAAGACGATACTCGAGCGGTCGTGTCCAATTACATGGAAACGCGTTCTTCGCCGGCATAATTCGTCTGAGATCACTGTAATTTCGTATTTCTAATATTCTATAACTAGAGGTCGCTCAACGCTGCGCTTCTGCGGCAGCCTAAAATATGTAATTTTAACACTTAGCCGTGAAATGGGCAAAATACATTGTATTCGAAATCATTTGCACTATTATATTTTCTTATATGATTGTAATACCTAATGTCCTTTTCACTATTTAAAAGTTGTAATACGTCAAGAAAAGGTTATAAATGAAGATTATGAATAAAAAATGTATGTTAACAATCACTCTCTTTGCATCAATATGTAAATGACTGAATAATGCATCTTTTATAGTGAATCGGAAAAATCTCAACGCATAATCTTACCCGTAGAGGCTATAAATTCTGATCGAAAAACCCAAACGTTTTAATAAAAACCATATTGAGACTTCACGAAAGATAAGTTTAAGATAAAAAATTAGAAATACGTAAGCGATTTTCGGTCGCAATTAAGGATCAATGGAACCGCCAAGCTTATGCGTACAACGCTTATCGCATCAAACATTATAATTACCTCTATTCAAACACATGCTGTCTGGCTTTAAAAGGTAAAACTCGAATTTGATTATGCAAATGCTTTTTAGCTGTTGATTAACTCGTATATATTTTACATTAAAACGCAAACAAGTCGTTGTCATCGCCAGAGTTCCAAAGGAATGGAACTAAAAATGTAAATTTTGTTCTCTGTTTAAAAGATAAAATTATGAGCAGAATGTTTTCTTCTTGATTATATAGGTTTTGATGGTAATGATGGGTTTTGATTATTTATTTTGATAAATAAAGAATCAAAACTACTAATTTTTTAATAATAATAGTTGCAGCAAAACTACATCCCAATGAATTATCCCAATATCTTTTGTTCTTTCTCAACGGATGTCGCTATTTCCAGATCCATTATTTACAGTCGCAAGTAACATAAATATGACATGGCCCTTTCATACTCCCTTATTAATATTAATAAAACAATTAACTCATGCGGTACGTTTGTATGCAGCTTTACGAGGCGATGACATATTGAATGCCCTTATTTTTTGTCGTCTGAAAGTATAATTGACATCTGCATCGATTGTGAGTTATTCAACTCCCTTTTCCCATGCATTCAATTTTGTTGTTGTAATATCATGTCCTTGAGATTTACATTTGGATTAAGCTGCTATTACTTCCTTTTATCACTTACTAGGCTCTTTTATAATCACTTTTAGATTATCTATTTTGCATTTTCATTTTCTTCCACATACTACCAATATTACCTAAGATGGTACATTCGGACTGATGTTTGGTTTTCACTTAGATACTTAGTTACCTTGAAGTTCGCTACCCTGTTTATTGTCTTAACTAGTGGGTAATTAAAGTGACATCCTACGCTATCTAAACGTGGTTTCCATTGTCGACTTTACTAGTTGTCAAGACGAAACATCTATTCATTTGAAATTCTTTACTTTGGATTGCGTCTTTGATGGACACAGTAAAAACAGCCGTTCGTCATGGCTAACGACATTTTTAACGTACGGATGAGTCCTAAGGTTAATGATAGGTACTTAGGGTTTTATGTTGATGAGTAAGAACTAGTTTGACGGAAGTAACATTTGATTTATTGGCAAAATCAAAACAAGGTACTACATCTATTAATTAATTAAATATATCTATTTTAGAATCATAGGTCCAAAAAAAGAACACAGAAAGGTAAAAAGATCACTTGTTAGCAAAGTCAAAGGTAATGTACGGTGCAACAAAACATTTAACGAAGCATTGTTGAAATTTGGAGCCAAGCACTTTAAATCAGTCGGGCTTCTAGGATTAGAAGCCCTTGTGATACCCTCACATCACGCAAAGGTGTTGGTTGATACGTTGGTCATATTGAAATTATTATTCAAAAGTGTTTTACAAGATGTTTGTTGGTATGCACATATCTTGGTAGTACTTTATAAAATTAATGATTGAAAGGAAAATATAAAGCTGAAAATTATTCTCTGCGACTTACAAAAAATTGCTGTTATTATTTTATGGATATACATAAAATTAAGTATAAACTTGCTGTTATACGATGAAGTAGCAGTAGTTTTGGAAAATTTAAAGGTGTCGTGGTTAAAATTATCACTCAAACCTCTCTCCGTGTTATTTCTGTTTAGAGAATTCAGCTAGTATTAATCTCGCTATTTGTACTTTACAATTTATTTTATTGTGGTAAATAAAGCTTAAATAAAAAAAATTGACGTAGATTAAGGGTAAAATAAATAAAATTTAAGTTCTTCAAAGATACAAAGTGATTAATTAAAAAGGGTCTTTGTTATGCAACAAATGACAACTGTGTTATTAATGGTGGCCATAAGTGAAGAAAGTGCAAACGGGGTGCAGAATCTTCATCAAGATGTGAAAGGTCATCACCCGTCTCGTCATAATCCAAGTCGAATTAACATTTAGACTAGATTTATGTTAATAGCTAAAAACTACTAAGGTCTTGGAAATGAGATTTTTAAAATACAAGCGCATTTCTCAAAGCGTGTTATTTTTATTCATGAGTTGCGGGATGTTACCCATTTTTTAATTTCATTAATTTTGGTTTAGATTCGTTCTGTCACTCTAAATTCACGTCCTATTTTATTCTAAACTCGACAAAAATGGCGTCTCTAACTGGTATTGTTGAAACGTAGAGTGCATCCAGCCAATTAATTCGCTGGTTAAGTACAACCCTTTGTATTAACCCCACCCATTCGACATATCCCACTTTTATATTAAGCAGGAATGATGCATTGTTTTTAGCTTTAGGTAGAATTATACCCCCCTCCAATCGATTTTATATAAACTTGCAAGGATCTTTGTTTACTCATATCGACATTGATTGCAATTGCCTTTTATTTGCGGTTTCATTTACTTGAATAATTACGAGTAATTTAATTTAATTTAATTTTCGTATATATACGAGAGTACGTGCTATTCTTTAACATTTATATTTTTGGTTATATTTATATTACATATAAGTAATTCAAGTATACGTGAAGTTCAAGCAAGGTACTTGAATTACTTATATTACGCGTATGCATCTGTAAACTGTTATGTTAAAGAAGTATCTTTTAGCATAACAGTTGCATACGCGTAAGATATTATAAGAATGGATTGCAGTAAAATTTTCTTTTTTTTATACTATGCTAAGTTAATCCTTGATAACAATCCCACCTTATGTAATGGCCACTTAACATGATTCTTTACAGTATTGTCCTGTGTGCTGGTCACTGGCCTCGCGAATTGCTCGTCGCATTGTTACTTCGGATAAAAATAAAATGTATGTTCCTTGGTGCGTGGACTAAATGGTCGTTCAGGTTTATAGCGGCATTCCTAAAAACAGAACGATTCGAATCCAATTTCAAAAGTATTGGGTAATACGCGCCAAATGATTGCGTTCCGTTTTCCACCGTAATGATTTTTATTCATATCGTTTAAAATGTTTAAATGATTGAAATATAATTGAAAATCATATTTCGTGGTAAATAAATATTTTTCTCGCGAATTTATCAATATTTTAAAAACGTACCGATTTTAAATTTCGTGAGATATCGAGAAATGTTTTTATGTTACACTAGAAACTGCTAGGTGATATACAATGTATATGACGGTTCCGTAGCCTAGTTGGTAGCGATCCTGCTTGCAATACGAGGGGTCCCGGATTGTAATCCCGATCGTGGTAGACGTGCAACATTGTTGAACCACTGGTTTACACAGCTGCGTCTTTACATAGTAGCCATGAAGTGAATAAGATACAAATACAGAAAGGCTTGCTCAAGGAATGTTATCTGTTCTGTAAAATAACTTCTTCTTCTTGGCAACTCATAAGTGTCGCCTCTCTGAATTAATGAATCTCCTCTTAGAATATTCACCATGCTGGATAGGTGCGGATTGCAGACTTCGCACACTTTTGAAAAACTTAGGACGTACTAATCAATTAATTTAAAATGTAAGCCATTTATAGTTTGATAACAAGTTGATTAAATATCCAGATTAAAAGCGCTCATAACTCGACCGCTTCTGACGATTGTAATTGATCGATCGAGTTAGCAACTGCTGGCGCGGTCGGTAGTTGAATGGGTGACCGCTAAAGGCAAGTTTTCTTAGTTAATTGCGAACTTCACAGAAGTTAAGCCGTCGGTCCAGTTTGTTTTATTTACAATCGTTATGATAAACGCCTTTTAAAATTAATAGAATAAGATAATATAGTGTAAGTATTCATCTCTAGCTTTACGTTGGCATGGCATTATAAATAACAGTCACCATTGACAATTTAAAAGGAACCTTAATAGAAAGTATCTGAGTAGCTTATTGATTCTTAAATGCCCCTTACGAATATTCGATCAGGACACTGACAGTTTAAAAAGGAACCTTTTTACAAAGTATCTGAGTTGCTTCTTGATTTTAAACTATCCGTCTTACGAATTTTCGATAAGGCCATTTGTCCTGACGCGAGTTTAATATTTTTTACCCAAGCCAAAAAGTGAACATTACAAAAAAAAGTCATATAAAAGTATGTAAATCTATGTTTATTTTTTTAGCTACTTTAAACTTAAGGACTGAACTCATTGATAAATCTGTCAAGTTAGGGAAATTGTAGTCTATTTAAAGTAAACGAAGTCTCACCCTAGCGCAACACAGGATTGAAAAGGGATGCTGTACCGTCATGTTACGTCCATTGACGTGCATTGACAGCATATAGCCGTACTAGATAACGCGAGAAGTGAGGACCTACCTTTATATTCATGAGACTGCGTGCGTGTTTGTTTTGCTTTACTTTTTTATATCGTACGAAGCTGGTTCGTGTACTGTATGTATATTTAGCAGGATTATTAGTTTTAATTCGTATTAGATTTAAGTGGGTTCTGTAGGAAGGAATAATATAATTACTTTATAGGATACTCTTACCTATAGAAGTAACGACTAAAAAGACATTCAACAAACAACAACAACAGATGTTAATCGGCTGTCGGCGGCAAGTTGCTGAATTTTCCTGTATATTCAATATCATAATTATTCATCTCCTAAGATGTTTATTCCCGTAAATTTATATTGTTGAATAAGTACATTTATTTTTCCACCATAAGAAAATAATGACGCTCGAACCTATTGTGTCACAGTGTTACACATTGGAGTGTGACTCAACAGGAATAACCCCCTCGCCTGACATCCTCGACAAAATAGGTCGTACTGAAAGCCAGCAGCGATTGCTCAGCGCACCCCTATTACGACAACTAAAATATGTACTGCAATAACAAAGTTGTTTAACAAACAATACGGGTTATATGTACCTAGTGACACTTTAACACAGCAGTACCCTAAAGGGTATAAAAAGGTGAAAAACACGGAATTGCGGGGAACAAAAGCGAATAAAGGACGCGTTTAATCCTGTCCAGTCGTCATTTCGACGGAGGGGGAGGAAAATTGAATTTATTATGGCTTGTGTTTGAGTGACGTGTTATTTCACACGGTGGAGCTGAATTGAATCAGACGGCGCCGGATACGGTAGTGAACTGAACTGAAGTGCTTAGAGACGAGTTTGTAGTGATAAGGATGACGTCTTTAATACTCTAGTCCCTAATGTAGTTATGTTACCTCAATCTAACTTTAAAAAGGCTATTCAAACTACTGACTACTATATCAGTCCGAACTGTATGTATTTATTATAAAACGGATTTATATTACAAATTTTAAATATAATAATAGCGCGCTTTCGTTCCGAACTGCAGTATAAAAGAGAAAATAATGCTAGGATTGGCAGGATTAATTAACTTGTCAAAATAATCCGTTTCCATTACTCTACGAGGGGAAGTCGATAATTCTCAAAATGATAATATGTCAGCACCACGGTGCATTGTTATTAAAATAAAATGTATTCAGGTTTTATTTTAAAGGTTAATAATCGACTAACGACCAACACTACTTCTTGGTAAGTGGCAGCTTGGTTAGCAGGACAGCAGTGTTTTTTCATTCATCTGATTTATTTCTTGCCCGGCCACGTGGTGATCACTTACCATTATGTATCTTGCCTGTTCTTTTTACATAGGTACACTGCGTTTGAAACCGGAACCTTAACCGGAAGTTTATTCCGTATGACAGTTCAGTTACAGCCTAATAATGGAAGCAGTGATGATCTAGTTATTTATTGTCAAATACTGTAGACGATGATATGTCTCTAATTCTTCTGGTGTCATAAACCAACGCGCTGGTGTAGCAATTTTCCATTATAGGTGGTAAACACTTACAATAAGATAATTTGTTAAATTACATCACACTGCCCCTGTAGTTGAATCGGTAGCGACCCTGCCTGCGATGCCAGGTTCAATTCCTTGGGACAGACATTTGCGTGACAGTTCTCTGGTCGTCGGTTTTTGTGATTTCCTAATTGTGCGATACAACGATTCTATATATAAGGGGGGTATAAATGTGTAAGCCTTTGTTTTCCTGCTATTAAATAAAAAAAGGATGGAGATATTAATGCCAGGTAGAAGGTACCTTCACATTATTTCAAACTATTATGGCCCCTTCAGCCGCTGTGCAGCCGCAAGCGCGGGCAACTTTGCCCCAATAACGGTATTCGAAAGATCCAATAACAAAATTAAGGTTGGAAATGGCATCCAACGGTTCGCTAATTTACATGCTCGGCGCGGACGTGTAACTACCTCGACCCAAATTATTCCAAATAAGGTTCTGTAAAATTTTTATTTATTTATTAAATATTTTTGTATGATTTTGTGGCGCCTCTGAGACAAAATTAAATTGGATAAATTACATTATTTTATGTACGAGTATCTAACTGTCAAATACTTCCATAATTTTGGTAATTAATACAGGTAATACTACTTGTGTGAATTGTAAAAGTTCGAAAGCGTTATTTGGGTTCGATATGATTTTATGTGAATAGAAGACAATCAATCGGTATCACTTGGTGTGGTTATAATAGCCCAGGGCATCAAAGAAAAACAAAGGCATTATCGATGTGCTACCAGCCACAAACATAAACAAAATTCAATGCTCTAGTCTAGCATATGCTATCAAAGCAAAACTTATCATTTTCATTTCGACGACTGTAAAATATTATAATAAGTACACAAATATTAGAGAAGCCAAAAAACAAATATAAAGAATAGATAGCCGCCAAGTGCTCTTAGCGCTGTTGACTCATTAAAATGCATTGAAATGCATTATAGCTGTGACCCTCAATATTTGTAATACGCAGCAAGCAACAGCTACTGAGTGCAACAATAGAGATAAAGACCATTTCAGAGAGCGATATTTAAATAAAAGCACCTTCTCTCAAACAAATTACAATAATATCTCGGACGATTCGACTATTGCCCCTTTAAAAGGCATCGGCAGCGGGTTCGTTTGAAATCTAGCGTAGAAGCGATCCGTGGCCATACCAGGCAACATCTTGATACCACGCTGACAATTCAATACCGTGTTCTGAGATAAGCCCCATTACAAATATTACCTGACAGTATGAGCGACACAGCACATAAAAATCTTTGTGGGGAGTCGCGGCCCGAATGGAATGTAATCGAATCCAATATTGGACGTGGATTATAAAGTTGGAAATTGTCCAGTCGTTTCCAGTTTAGTAGCTACCTATGAGTGGGTTTTATGGTTTAGTAGTTCAGATAGAGCGTTATGGACATTTCGATCGGTGTGCGACGTTTGTCACTCGCTCCAGAAAATATAAAACGCCCAAGCGCGATCGTAACTGCTCAATACGTTTTATCGACGCAGATAATGCTCCATCGACGAATTGTTTAAAATGGTGTTTGATTTCGATTTATTTATTGACGACGTCTGATCTTGTCTTGCGTTTCTCATTTTGAATCATGTCAAAACAAGATTCAGTCGGATCAACTTTCTCTGCCGTCTTAATGTCACAAATATAAGTATATGAAGGACACAGGCATAGTCAAGTGACTTCCTTGTAGGAGCTTTTCTCTTTGTTCACAAAGACAATGGAGACAACGATGAAAAAACGGGAATGTAGAACTAAAATTTTAATTTTGCAGGCTGTAATTGTGGAGCAGTAGATTCTCTCGCAACTGGGGAAGCCTTTTGCGCTAAAGTACAAATGTTTGAGATGTAGAATTAAATGTAAAATTTAATGTAGACGATATAATTATTTAAAAATTGTCATTGCTTACAGTGCTTTAAGTAATTTAAAATTTTCTTTTTCCAGGTAAGAGACGATTCTTGAAAGCAGGCACAGGGATTCACCTTGGTAAACGTCATGATTTATAAAAGGATGCGCTTTGAAACCGTCATTAAGTTTTGAGACGAAAAGTACCCTTTCGTTATAAACGCTGTGCAGTCTGAAATGCCACGCTGCATCAATTGCAGGATCATCGTATGTGCATTTACTGAAGCGATCGTAAAATTGAATGCTCTTAAAACGGTTATGACCTTATGAGTGGTTAGAGTAAGGAGAATGAACTAAACCTGGGAAGATTAATTTCCATATTATATTAATTTTATGATCCACTTTTTGAATTAGTTAAGTAGTGAATTTGAAATAGTTAAGTAGTAAGTTTAGTGAATTAGTTAGTTTGATCTTCATTTCTGAGCATCTTTATTTGAAGTTGTAATATATAGGTGTAGGTACTCAAAGCAAATTATAAAAGATAATTGTTTATTGACCTTCTATATCTACAACATTCTACTAGGAATACATAAACCTGAACGCACTTAATTAAGATCAAGAGTTAGAATTAAACATTGTCGTGGAATTATCAGTTCATTACGATCTTCAGAAACAAACAATGGCTTGAACATGGGGTTTATTACCTGTAATAACTCCAACCCTATATTTATGCTTTCCTTATTAACATCTAAATCGATAAACTGGCACCATCTACTCGTTACTGAAAGAGGTGGGAAAGTATGCTACGACGTTGACTAATGACTTTATGTCAAGGTTAACCCTCCTAGTTTCACATATTTAATTATACTTTCGTCAATTTGCGGTAACAAATTTTACGATCTCACTCAATTTACTGCTGGACATTATGCCTTCTGTTACCCACACTGCTACTAGTCCTAGCTTTTGTGTCCAACTAAGGATGTCTGAGGCTGCCATGATCTATTTGGCAAAAAAAAATATCCTTCGAGGACATTTCTTCTCCAAAAGTTATTGGTCCTTCGAGCTATATAGCGAGTATATCGACATATTAGCCGTGTAATTGTGGAAGCTAACCCGATAATGGTACGAGGCAATAGGACGAGCAATTGTAGGTAAAATTCACAATTACAAGACAATTGAACCCTTATGCACGAGGTCTCTCGTTATGTATTCACCCCTGAACGTATAGCTCTAGCTACTCGACTATATCCCGTGGGATAGGGCAAGTAGAGTCGAAGGCTAGATTTTTACCGATATCCGAGTCTGCGAAGCGGCTACGTAGTAGCAACTACGTATATATAGCATGTACAATATGTACATATAATATGTTTAATATAAAGCACAATTATTGTACCTACTCGTATATTTAAATGTTGATTGTCATATTTAAAATGACATATTTTGCAGCAGTGTTAAAACTACAATTACCATTTACTAAATTTAAGCAGTAATCTTTGAGTAAAGTCAATATTTATCTTAATTATATTTATGTTAGAATAAATCGTTTTTCTGTTACAAAAAATAAAGTAAAATCTATGAGCCAAAATATGCATCGGAAACAACTCATTAGAGTTTGAGTCGACGTTCTGACGGACACACAGGCAAGCATGATGTGCGTAACAAGTGGGGTCTAGATGAAGTATAAATGCTCGTGTAGGGTAAACTCACCTTTGATGTACGCCGCCCAGCCCGGTGGTCTTAGTCGGTTTTATTTCTACGACGTGAGGCATTCGACTTCCGTTCCGTTCCATTCATTTAATCACCGTGCGGATATTATGCTAATAACCGTTTATTGCCTTTAAATACAGGTGCAGAAATATCGTGTGTTAGCTATAACCGTTTGTGGACATACATAGTTCTTTGTACTTTTTCTTTCTAAAAATATGTACAAAGGAACTATTTGACTCAGTTTATTTTATCGGGAGTTCGTAATCTTTCATTCCTTGTGATGATAATAAAAAATGTTTCCTCGCAACAAGGTATCTGAACCTCTTTTATAAACCTCGTAACAGTTATTTAGAGCATGTTCTTACCGCACGCAAACCACTAACTTTTTGACGATAAAAAATTACCAATAAATGAACTTTGTATCGTTTGTGATTGTGACATTCTTTTTCAATATAGTCCACAGATTGATTATATCAAACAAAAACTGTATTTGTGATATTTTAATAAAAATATGAAAACCCATTACGTTTTTAAGATTTTTACAAAGTTATAAAGGTTGTATTTTTCCCGATAGTATCAGAAAGAGTCTGTTGTTCGTTTTTTTATAAAATTTCGAAAAGCCTATTAAAGTATTTTTTTTACAAATAGTCGGCAGTCGCTCTAGGGTAAGTTGTTACCATTGCCCACGGGCATATTGGAAATCAGTTACATTAAAGATATCACAGATGCATTGCAGAAAAATTATTGTAAGGAAAGTGCAGGCTTTCAAGCCAAAATAATAAATTCGTCTTCAAATCATCGTCATTCGTTCATTAATCTTCTAATATGGTTTGAAAAATCCGCATTTAAATCCTCGCGTATTTCGTTGCTTTCCATATCAATTACCAAGCTTAGGTGCCGATAAGTGTATATTTCCCTTCCGCGATTACAAGAGCCATAACAATATTATTCTTTGATACTCATGACAAGCTCTCGAGTCAAACTGAGTGATCAAACATTAAAACTTTCTCACGTAAAAGGTTGGAAACTTATTTTATTTGTTGATTATAAGTAGGCGTCTCCCGAAGCGACTGCCAATCGTAATCGTCTGTAAGAGGATTTCGTTCAGCCGCGATTACACGAGTCATAACAATGTTATTATTTCTTGCGGCAACCTCTTCAGTCAAGCTGATTGATCCAACATTTTCATTTTTTGTGAGAATATTAAACAGTCTATATTTGTACGTTTATGGAGTATTTCCTATCTTATTTCAATCGTTACCATGAGTTTGGCTGTTAAATTTTGCTGAATAATGACTTTTACAAGACTTTAATTTTTCGGGGTATTAGAACTTGTTCGAATAAAGAAGACGCATAAACGATGCTGATGATGTTTACTTTGTTAATTAACGTAGTGTTATAGTTCGTTACTAATTTAAATCCTTTTAAACATCTTTAATCAATCACTACCATCCATTTTTTAATTAAGCAACTCGCAATTTTATTACTGCTGAACCTATTGAACCTACCATAAAAATTAAATTAAAGGCATAAGAAAAAACAGAGTTTGTGGGGACCGAAACGATGCTTTAGCTGGGAAAGAATGCGAAAAATACATCATTAAAGAACATCCAATCTTATTTGTCGGTTCGCCAAGCTCTCGCGTCATAATCCAAGTGATTAATCATGATACAAAAATGCAAATGGCTGTCGAATGTCAATTTGTGACATACAATTAAAGTTTTTAAAAAGGGGCGACATCACTTTTATATGAAGGAATGGTTGTTTATCTACACTAATAAATAATGTTGAATTGCCTGCCTGTAAAACGAAACAAAAAAGAATAAGACGGATTAATATGAACATAATATTTTTTTCTTTAAAACTTAAAGGCTTTCAAAGTTATGTCTATAAATGGAAAGTATAGTGAGTAACGTTATTTGTGTAAACGACACTATAATATATTTGATAGGGATTCGGTTCTAAAACTGAGGATTTCCAGGATCAATATGCGGCGAGTGACAGATAAATGTTTGTTCCCGGATTGCGGTTTTCACGTTTCATTTGTGAATATTCTTACCATCCTCGATACATGGAATCCTAATATGACGTTTTGAGCTTAGCGCTTATTTACGATATACCTTGACGTAATAATAATTTTGACTAACTAAATATCTACTTAATAGCTTAACTCTAAAATCTCTAAGAAATAAAATATAAAAAATAAAAAAATATTTTATATTTTTTCTTCTTGCCTTAGAGAGTCTTGCCTTAGAGATTTTTCTCTAAGGCAAGACATGCGAGAAATATTTCGAACTTGAGGAAAACATTTCAGACACCCCTATTCAACACTAAAATCCGTATTTGGGGCTACAATTCCAATATCTGTCAACTGACAACGTCTCGTGAATCGTAATGCGATTTTAAAATAACCATACAAAAAATAATGAAATGCGCCCCATTCAATTTTATGAAGCATATTTTGTTTCTGTTCCAGTCGTACGTCGATCGACCCTCGGGCCACTCGTCACATAAAGACATCACTATATTTAAGCCCCTTTTCCGTGGGGATTTAATCGGGATAATACATGTGTCGCATCTTATTACCAATCTCAGATTGTGGCGAGAGCAAACAGGTTGCGGGACCGTTCCGATTCGAGTCAACACGATATCACTTACTAGACCTTTCCTCGGTGTATTTGTATTGACAAATTCTTTTTTCCTCTTTTGGCGTGCGCTGACAAAGGACAGGATTATTTATTTATGAATACATCTACACTGGTTATGTTCGATTAGGATGAATCGATGCTTTACAATGCATGCGTAAACGTGGGAATTATTATAGTTATAGACACTTAACTGCGGTAACGGATGGAAGTTGGACGGATAACTGGTTATCTTCGCGTCTCTACTTCGGAGGGCAAGTTATCAGTAGAGGTTGTTATTTTTAGGAAGTAGCCGTTTAAGCTGTTTTGGAAGCTTTTTGAGGCGCGAAACATCTGAACTACGGAGCTGAAATTTTTACTAATTTGTTCCATTCGTACTTTTGTAGCATCGGCCCTTAGCTACATTTTATTAAAAAGCGTGTTGGGGTCAGTCAGTGACGGTTACAAATGGCACGTCCCTAGGCGTTGCAATACTTAACTACATGAGACTTTCTGTATAGAGCAGTGGATTTATTTGCGGTTAGGTGAGTTCTCCATGGGATAGGATTCAGGTAACGTGTGCATGGTTTGGTAACATATACATAACTACGAAAGTATTGGAGTAGATACTACTTAGTTATACATGGCGATTGGCGACACGACACGACGTTCTTCCAGATGCTAATGTCTTGTAGTCTAGAGAAGACTAAAAAGTAATGAATATAATGACTTCAACCCATATAATAATAATAGCCCACCATTGAGCACGGGTCTCTCTTCATAATTGAGAAAGCCTAGAGTATACTCCACCACGCTACTCCAGTGTTAGAAATTATTATGCCGCCCGGAGGCCTCCGACATGGCTTAACCACTACTATCTAATGATAACAACCGGGACTGACAGCTTTACGTGTCCTCCGAAGCACGGAAGCGCTTAAGAATTTATGCCAATAGCGGTCACCCATCTACATATCTACCCACCGCTCCCGCTGTTGCTTGCATAGGATCGACGAAAGCCGTTGGGCTATGAGCGGTTCTATGCATATTTATAATAGAAATAAATTACAATTTTATAGGAATAGGGCCTATTCCTTATGAAGAACTAAATTAATGTCGCGAACGTTTACGAGATTAAAAGATGTTGTTTTAATAAAAAAAGTATAAAACCCCTTATACTATCCATAATTTAAAGGGTCGATTTAAAGAGTCTGACCAGATTTTAGTTTCTAAACATACCTAATTATAAAGTAACTTGATGCGTCTAATAGTGAACATCTAATAGTAAAAAGATAAAAATTCCTTCCGGACAACATATTTTTACAGTAAATGAAAGATCGTTAGCGCTGTAAAATTCGAAACGACTTCTGATACGTTGTAAAACACGTCAATCTTTATTGCGTCGTTCTGTAACAGTGACAAATGTAATAAATAACACAGGGAGGCCTCGTAAAAACGTATGCGTATGCAGTTGTCAGCGTACCGTTTGGTTTAATGCAGCCGTGAATTAGTTGCTTTGGGTAGGTGCTAGGTCGATGGCGAGAAGCAATATCGTATGAGAGAAATAAATAACATAAACTGATCTTTTTCTTCTTTTTTTCTTACATAAGATTACGAAGAGATTTTTGTTCGGTTTTCATTCGGTTTATCTTTTGACGATAAAAAATAGCATTCAAACATTTTTGTTATCACACGATATTACTTCACCTGAAGTTATTACACATGTTATGTACCTACATACATTAGGCATAGGCAGAAGTGCTAGCATAGCCAAATAGTGAAAATGCTGCTATTTCGCTTGGGCTCGTTAAATTTTTTTCGTTTATCAACAAATGAGCAGACAAGCCAACTGATGCTTTGGCTACCATTGCCCTTGGGTACCATTGATATCAAAGGTATCACAAACACGTTGCCTGCCAATAAAAAAAACATTTGATTCCTTTTTGCTCAACTATCAAAATAAAACACATTTTTAATTGTTGCGAATCTGCGACTGAATTTTTTTTATCGAACTACTGAGGTCAGTACTTATATAGCTCATATAGCTATAGAAGCAGAGAATCTACGAAAAAGAAAGTTCCAAAAGAATTTCGAATTTCAATTCGATTATTCAGAAACGAGACAGGAATATCATTTTCTTCCGCCAACCCTCGATGCACGTAGCGTATAAACCAGCTCGGAATTTTGCAGATCGTTTGTTATATCCGTGGGATTGTTATACGTGTTATTGTAGTGTTAAAACTTGTTTCATATTCATGTTTTCAAATAGGTTATTAAGTGCTACACCCCAAAAGGTTATGCTTGTGGACATGTTTATGTTCAAGAAGAATTCTTGTTATTACTTTTCTGTGATTCTTCTTTATCAAAAGATTATGGGGCACTAAAATGCTTAGTGGCAACCGCATGTCTTATGCCCAGTTTTTAACGAATAGGTCAGATAAGTAAGTAGTTACCCACTTACTAAGCTTAAGTTCTTATTACTGTAAGGTAAGAACGTAAGAAATTAAGCTTTAAGTACATAATTATGTGACTTTTTGATAGTTTTGATAAGCAACTAATTGAGGATTATATAGATAGAATGGCCTTTTATGACTCTACCTGCGTCGATGGTAAAAAGCGTTTGGAGTCAAACTTACTTGAAACTATTTGTTTCAGGTTAGAATTCACTAGTAGGTAGGTACTGTGGTTTTGTATATGTATACTTTTTTTATATTGTAATTTTACTTTTATCTTGCTTACTCGTAGGACCATCATAAAGGACTTCGCACATTACACCCACTCAACTCCCACCCGTCACCGACAAAACTAAAAGACTCGACAGAACTAAAATTCAATTATGAGCTTTATATCTTAGAGAGCAAGGTTGAATTTCGACGTATAGTTGAAATATGTGTACTACTTGCCGAACACGCATGCACGGAACGGTCGGAGTTGAGTCGACGTCGAGTTGGTGTAATATGTTCAATGCTTAAGACAGACATAAAGAATAAATGCATTTTTGCATGCGTCTTTCAAGGCAAATAATGCTATTTAGTACAAAATACTCTTGCAACTTAAGTTTCAAGAGGAAATACTCACCCACGTTTATCGCATCTCTCTGTCAATACAGCAAGTGTCTTAACTTTCAAATAAATAAGGAATGTAGCAAAGCAGGCGTTATGATGATATTTTTGTTTTCGTTTGCCGCATGACAAATGTTCCTCAAGCGAGGGTTGCGATGGACCGTTTCTAATTAATTTTGTTTATCGTATTACGCAATTAATAATGTCGAGATATTTATTGGAGCTCGTTTTAGAATCATGGATCAAGTTTGGATTATGATGATGTCAGAGAATTCGTGTTTTATGGGCCAAGCTTGGTTGTAGCGGTGGCACTGTTACTTTGTATGACGGAATAAACTTTGCTCATTTGTCTTATCTATAGGTTTCTTAGGACGGTTTGCGTTACGCACTAAAACCACATTTCTGCTTAGCCAAGAATGGGTTAAGATTCACGGATGTCTAAGCGCGACTAATTACAATTAGGTCTCGTCTGATTGTTGGTCATTTTCAGTAGTAGTTGGTCCGTTCAATATTAAGCCATTTATATATAACTTAGAAAAGCATATTTTAAATAATGAATAACGCTGCACACTCATGGCTCAGGATTCAATCTGTCGTGGGTGTCATACTATATGGGTGTCATGATATATACTACATGCCATGCACAACATACAAAGACAACAACACATATCTAGAGGGAGGACAAAAATTTAAACTCATCATTTTTTCCGCCTCGCTGGGAATCGAACCTTAGAACGACGGACCGGCGGCGCGGCGCCGAGTGGTAACCATTCCATTGTTCGGGTCGTCATAGAACAGAGCGTTCTTGTCGTGAACGTCAATGTTGCGATTATGCCAATGATTACATAAAGATTGTAAAATTCAGTCCCACGCTAATTTAGCTTTCTTAGTATAGTGTAACAAACTTAGTTTCCTGTAACAAACACCAAACTCGAGTTATATTACTCTATTGTTTTGCTTCAAATGACTTTGCCCTTTGATCGAAAACTGTAAAGCTATTAAATCTTTTAAAGAAATCGAAGAACATTCTACGTAATCGTTCCGCGTGAAGAATGCTTTAATTGACTATAAATTAATTCGTTAGTAAAGTTTTTCGGCGTGTTTGTGATAACGGAGAGATTAAGAGATTTATTGGTGTTCTTAACACTTGATTGCCAGTTTATGGCGTCGGCTTTGCTTTCTGTATTGTTCTTTTCGATGCAGTTATTACAGATTTATAACAATTAAATTGGAAAATTTATTTCATTAATTTAATTAAGAGAGCTATATTCTGTCGATTCTTGTACGCTATAGATATGTAGATATGTAGGTACGTACTCGTATTGTATGACATCATGAAGTGAAATAAATTATGTAAGTGTTGTACGCGTAGGACTTAAAGGAAATCCTAGGTGTGTAAAACAATATAAAATCGTACGGTATAGAAAGATGTAATTAACGTTTACATAAGGAATCTAAGTTTTATTATTTTAAGTATTAGACGCTTTTAAGTACGTAAGTATAAAGTAATTGTTGACGTTGAGCCATTTAAAGGTAAGAGGTCACCGGTTTGATTTGATGTTGAAAAAGCATTAAATCTTCTCAACAACATTGACCTTAAGTAGATCCGCAAAATAAAGCCACAATTTACGCAAAGAAAGACTTATTTCCACTTAAGTATAAAAGTAGAGTATTTCAGTCGGGTAAGAGAACCGTAACCGTAACCTAAAAACTACTTTATTACTCAGCCGCGAAAAAATAAAAATCTAATAAAATCCCAGGTAATATATAACTAAGCTTATTTTCCTGAACGGATTCACGATTCATGCGGCGTAAGACAGTCTTCTGACGTGTGATTTATTCCTTTTATCTTTGAGCAGTCGGGATTTCATTTCATTCATCTGAGATAAGCCCTACCTGCGTGAATAAATCCTTCGGCGATTGTTTGAGCGATGAAATTGTAATGGCACTCGCTTTTGTTGGCTCCTATGATTTGTGCTTAATTTTACATATAAATCATAGTTTTACAAGTGAAAACGAAAATAAATTTAAGTATTCTCTTCACTTGAATAAAGAGATTAAGAGCTTTTTTACGTATTTAAAACTTACCTTTCAATGACACCAGCTACTACCAGTTAAGTAAGTATAGTCGCCATAAAACTACATTTTCTCTTTCCTTCCTATTTGAAAATATTTACACGTAAATAAGAGAAAATTACTCCCCAAACGAACGCACGCATTTTTGTACGCACATTCAAAAGCAATCTGGTTCTTGTACGTGCTCGTACTTAATCAACGGTAAGTACGTATAATTGAGTCGGATCACCGATTTCAGAAGCCGAAAATTTACCAAAAACAAAACTGCTTAAATCCACATGAACGTTCGGCAAAGGAATTAACCAATAAGGAAAAAAGGTATAAGCGCCCTGAAAGCTCCCTCGAGCTTAATGATGCTTAAATATGTGGAAGGCAATAAAACATCGTAAACATTGTTAAAACGGAATGAGATCGAGAAACCGATAAAAGCCACTCGAGTTTACAATAAGTCTCTCGAGTATCGATTTATTCATCGACTCGGCTCCCGAGTCCCATGAGAAATTTTGAGCGCCAATATCCTGTATTGTCGCGACAACCGCTTAACACTTGAAATATTACAATACTTATAGTACCTACTTAATTTGAAATTTTGAAGTGTTTCTAATGTTATTCAACGCGATTAGTCGGGTATTACCTATATAAGGTTCTTGTTTGTTTCATCGTTTAAATATAGAATATCTGACCTGGCCGACATTGTCCTGCATTTTTTTTTAATTTATAACAATTTCCGAATGTGCGTGCTAAGGGACATGTGTCCCGAAGCGAAGCCAGGTGGGTCCACTAGTTGATTCATATGTTTATTTTTTAAAGACAACAACTTTAATGTTGCTAAACTTTTTCGATACACTGGCTCTCACGCTTGTCATACCGCATCATTTACCGAATTAGTCTGATTTTAGTTTCAACACGCACACGATGGCATGGTTTAATCATAAATACATGCTTGTCTTCCCGCAGAATACTCACCAATAACTTGTTATACTGAAAATTTGAATATATTAAATTTGTCCCTTTTGTAATGCTTTGTAACGATGAATAGTGGTCGATGGGTGGATTCCCATTAACACAATTTTTTATTAAAGATATAAGCAACAGTATGATAAAATATTTTATATATTCCGAAATAAAGTAATTGAGAGGGTTATATTTATATTTTTAACTTACTAAGAATCTGGAAAAAAATGAAAAACAAAATCAAATAATTTCAATGAAGCGTTGTCTTACACCATTTATATAAATATATTATGATATAGTTTAACCGTAGAATTAGTGAAGATCTTCTATGAGCTTTATGACCCAAACTAAACTATGAAAGCATCACTCAGCACATATCACCAATCTTTGAGAACCGCAGAACTATCCATCGGCTAGTTTAATACAGTTAACAACTTATTAAAAGTTATTCGGTACTTCCAGCAACATTCCACGAGTCTTTACTCACTAATGTGAACCACGAGAGCTGAACTAAGCTTAACTTCAAAGCCACGCGTTGCTTCTTAGTTGACTTGAGAGTCATGAGTGCTCTAACGAGCACAACACGAGTAAAGAGTATCTTGTTCTACTCGAGGAATTCCATCATTCAATAAACTATCCAACAGGACTTGGAAAATTTTAAACGTATTTTTTACCCGACTGCGCGTATGTTCCTTTATCCAGAGACCAAACGGATTTTGATGTAGTATGGATGTTTTACGAACATTAGAAAATAGGTTTGTTACATTAGTTTTTGCGATAATATTGAATCAGATCAGATCTTCGTCACTAATAGCCGAGTATACCTACCGAGTACCGCTTTACAATTTTAATATTTGATTTGGATGGTAGCTTATTTCATAATACGTTCTAATATAAATACACTAATGGAGTCTTCATCGTTAAATTGATTCAACATAATTTGATAACCATACACAGCAAGATGAAAGATAATAAATAACCATTGTTAGATGCATTTGAAATTCGAAGTATGCACTAAAGCTCCCGCGGTTTCATTTATGATATTGTTTATTTATTATAATTAAAACAGATCCCATCTCAGAAAATGCCGTCTTTAAATCTCTAAGGTTTTCTTAAGCTTATGTTGCGGTTATAGAGTAGCTGGTTCATTTCATGAGAAATTCGAGTTGTTGGTCATTTTTGTTTCATGTTTGAATATTACATGAAGAAAGCCTATTCTATTTAAATATATTATAACCACAGTCTAAATATAAAGTTTGAACAGTTGTGTTATAGATACCTTACGTTCATATAACGCGAGTTGCAATTTTTAATCAGCTCCGATGACACTATCGATACGAAAAATATATACCTGAATTAGTGTCATTTAATTGCCTAACTTTCGGCGCGCTAGTGCTATATCTACGTTTTTAGAACGAAGTTCCTTAACTTGGCTTACGGGTAGTGCAATTTCGTAGAAATCGTCACGTAACGAAATGCCGTGTGCATTTGTGTATGTGTAAGTATCGAGTCTACTACAAGCAAATGAGCACACGAGCAAGTGAGTGCGCAGGCGCAACTCTCTCTCTCTCTTTTCTCTATCTTTAT
Organism: Ochlodes sylvanus; assembly: GCA_905404295.2. Classification (NCBI taxonomy): domain Eukaryota; kingdom Metazoa; phylum Arthropoda; class Insecta; order Lepidoptera; family Hesperiidae; genus Ochlodes; species Ochlodes sylvanus. Next base: position 3,649,415 of record FR990131.1, on the reverse strand, counting down.
ACAGATTTCATTTTGAATTACATTCGGGGTTGAAGAAAAAACGTAAGGAATTTCGTTCCTGATGGGGGTCCCCCGACCGCAAATTTTATTCATAAATCGGATAAAAATTCCCCCGTAATCCGGAATCGGTTATAATAAATAGTCACCACCAAGGTTAATCGGTTATCCAGCAAATCGTGTATCGTTTGTAAACTAGACCACACATAATCCACAAGGTTTCCATTTATAACTACGCTAATCCTAGCCGTCAGTAACCTGGCTGATCCTGTACGTTTTTAGACTCACCGCTACGCTTTAATTAGTTAAGGATTGCGGCATATGCGGTTTCATTCCTATGCCTCAATACTATCGTAAATCGGTGAAAGGATTACTGGGGTAGCGGTAAGACCAATTTGGATTTAACCCTTTAAACGACAACATTTTATGAGTATTCCCTCAATGATTGATCCGTTTTATTTTTCTAGAGACTCAATTGCGATGGTATTTTGGGGTTATTTACTATTTTCGAATGTGGGAAGGAAAATAACATTTGCTTTTACTAACCAACGGGAGTGTTATATCCCGAATACATTTATTTGGATGCAATCATTGACATATGATATTACTATGGACGCACGGTCCGCGCTAAAAAATGTCCGAGCCAACTCAACAACAATACGCAAGTAGAACAACAATGCCCCGTTAGTCACTTTTTGACCGTGCTGACAACTAGACATCAATGATGCCGTATTGTATTTTGAAATCGTGTAAAAACTACGCAAGTAAAGTGAAAAAAGCCGATGGTATATCATATTTTCGGTAAGTAAAATATTGTTTTATCTTTTAAAGTATTGGTTTGCTACGAATACACACTATTTTATTTTAAATCGAATTAATTTCGTAAATAAATCTCAGAATCACTCAAAAGAATCAAAAATATATCTTTGTCTTTGTCTTCTCGCTATACAGACTGTAGTCAGAAAGAGATAAACATATCCATTACTTTAGTTTAAATTATTTTGCACGATTTCACGATTGCACAATAGTAAACGAATAAATGCAAGATATAGAACAAAAGTTTCCATAGAGTCGCTATTGATGTTATATAAATAGATTATGTTTAAATTTTTTTTAGTACAATAAAATATATTTCTTCTAGATTTCCTTTAGACCCAATACGTTGTTAAGCATGGAGAAGTATTATTGCTACATCGCGAGAGGAAGAATATTTTATGCCGAAAGCAGCCTACGTTGTATGCTCGGATCATTTTAAAGAAGATGACATGTACATAACTGGCAAAGGCATAAGAAGAATAAAAAACACAGCTGTGCCAAGCTTCTTGGAAGTTTCTTGCCGCTTCTTCTTCCAAGACTACTCACGGTAGGGATTTGTTAAAGCGATGGCGTAGATTGACTTTCGAAAAGTGTTTGTAAAAAACCAACTTCGAATAAATTTCATTTCATTTCATTTCATTTCATTTCATAAGTTGTATCTTTTTCATTACTCTTTTTCGTTTCATTGAATCCAATTCATAACGTTCCGAAAAAAGTTTCAGTTAAAAAATGTAATTAATGTGTAATAAAAATAAAAATAAATAATGTATTATTTTAAATAAACACTACTCTATTACTTTATTAGTCGCGTTTTATTTCACTATGAGCTGCATATGGTGATTATGGTGTGTTGAGCACTCGAAGTATCATAAGGTGTCATTGATGTATCAGTGTTTGTTGCAATCGAAATGAAACCGTGATGTAATGATTTTAGTGCTTAAATTACCTTGTAAACATTTAAATTCTTGTGATGTCAAACTGGGACATTATTTTCGCGATTTTAGTAGGAGACCCTAAGTCCATAGTATTTATGTCAATGGATGCAATGTATATAAAAGTAATGTTTGTTAAGCCATTGCATATACCAATTTTTGACTAGATATACCTTTACGGCACCAAGTAGAATTTAAATAAACTTACGCGATTCCTACAACTTAGTATTCTTTTGTATATTTTGATCTTCGTAAATAAGACCACGTATTAGAATATCGCTCTCAGTTCAAGTGGCTATCAATAGGGTATTTGACACCTTTTAGAAAAATAACTCAAATTGTTCAATATAACATAAAACATTATGCAGTTTGCTTAATTCTTTGTAAATATCTCTATTTTCTATGAAAATCACCATCAAAGTTTAAATGAACAAAAAAGCCGCCAAAACGCTAATACGCCATTTTAAAATAGGTTATGACGTCACCTGGTCAAATAACCATACTAAGCTGTCAATGCTGTCATTGCGTATAGTAAGCAGTACTAGCATTCAGCCAAATCGCGTGTTTTCGATCACGTGATCAAACACGAAAAATTCATCATTTTATTATCGATTTTTAATAAAAATCCAAATCATTTTAAAATAATGTGTAGGCTAAATTGGTTTAAAAACATATATACTTTTAAGCTAACAACAGTTTGATCTTTATTTTCATTGTAGTCAAATACCCTATTCGTCTTAGACGGAATGCTCACGTTTTACCTTTCCTTTACTGAAATAAAGTATTATAAAGCAAAAATATCTTCGTATCAAGACAGCGCTAATTTAATACACCTTCCTACATCGATCTACATCTCATCTTAGTGCACCAATATTATATTATAATAATTATATTGTTGCATATTTTGTCTGTACATAGCTATGAATATTTTGTGGATTTTTCTTACTGTGAACTTTTTTTAACAAGATATTAATATAATCAGTAAGGTTACCGCTACTTTCTTAAACAAATAGCAGCGTATAACACAGTTTTGTTACAATATTTATTTAACGTAATACATAGAGAATGAAGTTGTCGGCATGTCGGAAGTAACGGCAGAGGGTCAGGTCATTAGTGGCGCAGTGCTCGATAAGATAACCACTTTCGGCCCGTTTGTGCTTATCGCGTCTCTAAATAATTTGTGTCCCCTATGTTCAGCTGAGCCTCAAGGCATCAGGCTGTGGTCATTGTATCTTTATAAGGGTTTTTATGAGATAGTGCACGCAACCTTTTTACGTATGTAAGAACAAAATATGGAAAAACTTGGTGAAAAAGTTCTACAGAGAGTTGCAATGTGTAATTGTGGAATATTTTTATGATTAATTTTTTTTCCCACTAACAATCAATTTATTTGATCATCACTGTCACTAACAAACAATCAACAAAGTTGATTGGTTGTTTGTCGGTGTCGGTTTGTCGGACGGATCAAACAAACAAACAGTAACTAATATCTCCCTCTTAACTTCCGTTCGCCTCGCCCGATCACACCTTTCGTAACGCTCTCGTCACGCATTCACCGCCTTAAGGACTGCGCACAGTACAACGACTCCACGACCGACAGACGAGAACGCGACTAAAACCTTGACAAAGCTAACATTCAATTATGAGCCTTATATCTTTGAAGGTAAGGTTGAATTTCGAACTTATACTTAAAATACCTATACGGCTCGCCCTACACCCATAGCCGTTCCGTTTCGAGACCAACGCGTCGACGACTCACCGTAGACGAGTAGTCCACGCGTCGACCGACACAATGACGTAATGTACCTAGAACGGAACGTCGGAGTTGAAACGGAGTGGAGACGGAGTCGAGTTGACGTCGATGAAGCGTTGATCGCGGAACGGAACGTCGGAGTTGAAACGGAGTGGAGTCGGAGTGGAGTTGACGTCGAGTTGGTGTAATGTGCGCACTCCTTTACTCTCCAAGTCAAGCGTGCGTAAAGAAATTTTACTTCAAAAATATGTTGTAAAGCAATTTGCAAAACACTCACTTTCTCAACCTCACAGAAGAATCCCAAATGTCAATCTCAATCTCCAGTGTTCTGAAAGAGACATAAATGAAACACTAGAAATTGGAAGACTCTAACACAAACATTTATTTGACACAGCACTCACAGCCAAAATTTATTAACTGAGTTATATGTGTACATAACACGTACATAATAATAATATAGTAAAACGACTGAATTTTGAATTTTAAAATTCCAGTAATTTGATGGTATGTCTATTGCTTCAACAGAAAGTAGCAAAATAAATAAAGTTTTTTTTTGTTATGTGTCAGTTTATAACCATTACCTTCATACTTCACAATACTAAGATTGCGCTGAGAACCTAAAGTAGCTCAGTTTACAACTGTATTGTTTAAGAAATACGATACGAAATGGTTATTGTTCAAAAGGATTTTATTGTATAGTTTTGATAGATTGCCTTGCTAATGACCAATTAATACGGCTACAGTTGAATGCCTATATTGTAATGTAATATGATCGGTTGGTTTTTAGCAAGAGGTGTACTTCTCAGTATTTACATTCTTGGTATTTAGATTATAAAGGATATTTGATTCCGTCTGCATAGTAAACTAGCAGGTAATAGGATTTCATACCCATTACGAGGAAATTGAAATTGTTGTATTTACGGAACAATGCCAATTAAATACCTTAGTAATGAAGACATTTTGACATCCCTGAATATTCTCAATCTATGAGACAGCTTTGTGGGTCTGTTATTTGGAGAGACAGGTGGGGACAGGGGAGACTCTCTCGGTCAAACTCGTAGAAATAAAAGATTTTTCATCCATCTTTTACCTTCAGATGGTACGAAAGTCAATGGAGTGTCCTGCCGTTTCTGCATCCCATACTCACGGATGAGGTGCAGGCTTTCTTGTTTACAGGTTTCTGGTTACATGTTACAGAATTTTATTGGAAGCTGGAACTTTGCTGACCTAGTGCATCGCGGGTTTGGCTGGAGTACATACATCCTTGGCCAGAAAAGCATCTGTAACGTGGTGCAATTTGCATGACTGGCGTCACTAACACCACCGTACCTAACAACGTACATCGTCACTTATTAAGATCGCAATCCTTTTAACAAAATAAAAACGCGATCCACGAGTTGCAGTGATTAAAATTGCATGTTAATAAATAACGGGTATTTTGGAAAGAAAATGTTATTTCAGTCTATTCTGTATACTAGCATTCGTTGTCACATTAACGTTTTCACTGTACAAAAAATCACAATGCAATATTCGGATCACCAGAGCATGTTTGCAGCTTAAACTTTCTTTTTAATATAAATTCTTTTCGAAGAAATTTTTACTTTTCCCTCGGAATTTTCATTTAAAATATCTCTTACTTAACAAATAGTTCTTGGATTCGGACATTATAAAATTTTAAAAAGACTGTTTTATATTGTTAAATGTAAAAGCTAAAATGCTAAGGCTGTAATCAATTATGATCCTTTCAATAAAACTTGAAATAATTGGGTTAATTCAAATTGACACTTTGTAATATTTGTAATAGATAGAGACTAATAATATATAATTAATATTAGAAACAATTTCTGAACTTCTACTCTATCTAAACTTCAAATTAAAATGCCTAATACGTGCGTATAGTGTTCTTAAAAAGAGGGAACAATGTTCTCCTCCCGTATTATAATTATATAGATTTCTACACACGTCGTACATGACTACCTGCACATGATTGAAAATGTTTATGTTCATCGCTAATGACGCGTGCATCCGGATGTAAGTGATTTTTCAAAATTTGAACGATGCCTGGCCTATTCAGATGGGTTGAATCGGTTGTAATTTTGTGTTATTACCCTAATGAGCTTTTAATATTGGAACACCTTTGTTCCTCGAACCAGGGGACGTCTTACTCCGGAATCGCTTAATGATTTAAACGAAGTTCAGATTGTATCATGGCGAGCAGCGGCGATTAAAGTAATTGAAATGGAGTGGAGTTTTAAATGATAAGAAATATTTTAACAAGAATATGTACTAATTGTATTCATTGCAACGATATTGAGACTTTTATTTAATTTTTATGTTTTTGTGCTCTCGTGTAATAACGGATTAGATTTATTACTCAGATAAGTTTATTGCGCGCGTTCACTCCTTGCCTACCTACACACCTTAAGTCACATAATTGGTATTACTAAGAGATAACTATTTTCGTTCATCGAATTAAATAATAAATTTATTATCATTCTATCACAACTCTAACTACCCTTTACTTCGCTACATCTATTAACAATTTGCTATAAATGATACCAACCGGCATTTCGAGGTATTAAAAACGCTCACCGTAATATTATGTGCCTGTGAGGGTCATCCATGCATCTCTCGAATCTCTCGACTACGCCCAAACCAAATTAACTTAGTTGACCACTCACAATAATTATGCTATAGGGCTATGATTGATATTTCTCTTAATTAATATTTGTTACGGCAATAAGCAGTTTCTAAATAATGTCACACGGTTACCACCATAAAAGCCAATTATTTCCTTCTAAAGGCCTACCCTTACCAAATTCGCTGAAAAGAACAACTGGTGATGGGTAATTTTATATTAGTGTACTATAATTGCCTAATGGACGATAAAACTCCATCTTACACCTGTCCTCACTAAGAAGTCTTAGATCCCTCATTACGTAAGGTCGCAAGAATCTAACAGTGTGTGTGTACGTGCCTTTGCCGGCCATTCATTGCCATTTACTTTGATGCTGCATTGATCCCGCTTCCGACACGTACGCGTTGCTTGTGGCCCAAGTGTGACGTGACAGCGGTTTTAAAATACTTATACATTTAATTAGCTGTCTGTAATTTAATCTTAACAGTTTGAACTGATTTCAAGATTTCGTGTTTTATCTGTAGGTGAATATCCTTTCAATGAGCATTAAAATATGTAAAAAGAGCTATTTTATCTGTACATTCACATGTGAAGCGAAATCTTTGTACCCCTTTTTACAAAAAATACTTGAATGGAGACGTATGAAATTTCGTTATATAATAGTTTATATTGAGGAGTGTAGAAAAGTAATATAAAACTAGGTACATTAAATTAATTAATAAAATATTAAACACTAATTATAACTTACTCTGTGCACACTACTAAGCACTTGACACATGACGTTTGAAATGTGTATGTCTAAACTATTAAATTTAAACATTAAGCTTAGACACAATGAATTACGGTCGAATAGCGTGCGCAGAGCGAGTCTCTAGTTTTGTTAAATACGTTTCAGCACTTTCAGCCTCTCACTTTCAACTTGCGTCATATTCTACCATACTAAGAGCACGTAGATCAATCCCTTTTGTTGTAGAGTAAGATCAAAGAGCATTATTTCGGTAAATGAGCTACGACTAGACATGAAATTGACGAGGCCGACTATTTACTACGAACACAACACATTGATGCTTTAATACAAATCAGTATTTGCAAACTATGAATTAGCTTAAATTATTAGTTGTATGCTTTATACATATTAGTGATGATGTGTTTATGTGGTTGTGCTCGTGTATTATGTTTTTAGTATTTCATGATGTAAGATGTATATCATCACATTGTACATTTGTATAAATCGGTATTATTATAAACTACTAGCGACCCGCCCTCGCTTCGCTTCGGGAAACTTATTCCTTCGGTTTGCAAAGATATAGTTATATATTTTGGATAATTCACACTATATCTTTATAATTTATAGCCTAGTGTTATTCTGATATGTAAGCTATATTATTGTAAAGTTACAGCAAAATCCATTCGGTAGTTTTTGAGTGAAAGTTTAATAATATTTTTGAAACTTATATTTTCGTGTTTTATAATTTTGGTATTAATGCAGAGACATAAAACAAGAAAAAATGAGTTTTAAAATGTATTTTTTTATTTATATCTAATAATAAAATGTAAGTTCTTAGAATAAAGTTAAGAGAACAAGCTGGTCTGATGTGTTCAGTGATCACATTTGTATTTTAAGTAGGTTTTTAATGTACCTAATGTTTTAGTACAAAAAATAATTATTATTAAACGACAGTGCCGGATTAAATTTTGTTCGTGGCTTTCGCCTATCTCTAAAGTAATAAAAAAAATAGCTACGGATTCAAAATCCTTATAAAAATAAGTAAAATAACTAACAAAACAGTTTAGCTTATAATGTACCGCCACTCAAAAATCAATAAGTTTAACTCCATTAGTTACAAAACGCTTTATAGGTACTCTCGAGGACAAAGCTCACTGCGTAAAGCTGTACTTCAAAGTCAAACTTCAGTTGTAAAAGCTGTCCAATAAAATAGAAACCTTTCCCGGTTGTTTCCTTGCTCTCATAACTTTGTCGTTTGTGTGATATTGCAACAGAGCCATCTTGCGATCGTTTCGCAAACTATCACTAACTTCTTGTTAAACTTTGAAAAGCTTTTGACTAGGCAATTATAGTAGTGTAGCTCTTTCAGCATGCGTCGATCATAAAAGAACTTTATGATAATAATAAAACTGAACCAAAATTTGCATTGGATATTTTGTTTGGAAATTGAATGTTGGCATGCTTTTTCATCGAAATTAAGACGTTTGAACCCATCGCACGACGAGAACGCATCGCGCCATCGTACGATCGCTGCCAATTAGGACGACGCGACGCCTTAGCGTTTACTTCTTTATTCGTCATCATCTTGAATCATAGGAAGGAATCAGATATAATCTTCACATCGCAATTACAGTTTTAATTCTAATCATTAGTCTCTCTAAAACGATTGCGTAGTTTGAATAGTTTGAAATATGTATGTATCAAGATGTTATATACAAGTAGGTACATTACGTAATTTTATCGTACTCTCTTCTATTGTTCGAGTTTGGATTTAGTTTTTAAATTGAAAGATAAAAGAGAATTATTCAAAGCTGTAATTCTGCTCTTTTTACAATTACATACTGAAACAAGTTCTGGAGACTCAATAGCGTTTCATTAGGATATATTTTATGATAAAGCCAATTTAGTACTTCTCTGGGACCCTCCGCGGAGTGTCCCGGGAGTGACACTTGTCTTGTCATCATTTGTTGACCGTGCGATTTAGAGCCCTCTAATGACCTGTCCAGTGTTTGGACGTACAATTGGGAACGAGTACGTCCCCGTACTTATGGCATTGAATGAGTTACCTTGTCTCTGTTTTTGTTATGCTCATTGAATGCAGTTTCTATCAGTGTAGTTTATTTATATGGAGGAACACGAAACACGTAATTTGATTATTTAATACCAATTAGTTATGGCTGATCTGACCAATAGTTAGCTGGGAGAATATGTGACATGTTGTTAAGTTCCCACGTGGTGCATTTTAATAATTAATAACATAAAATTGGTTAAAAAATCTTAAACAAATGTGCCAATTCTTGTGCAAAATGTACTTTGGGCAAGCATAATAAATTTAGCAATTCATAAAAAATCAAGAGATACGGCAAGTGAGTCATAATCATAACGCATTTGATTTGATTAACGAAGAAAATATAGTGTATTTCAGGCATGGATGACATTTAAATATTTTTGATTGTCTAAGAAGTAGTAGGTACTTGGCCGAATTAAACTTTTACTTAGTCTCGCTAATCAGCAAGTAGCGTTAAATATTACATAAAGTTACCATTAAATTCACACAAGACTAAGCGTATAATATATCATACATTTTACATACCACGACAAACGGTCGTTATCCGATCCAGCATTTTATCGCCAACGTTACTTTGATTAATCATCATGGTTTAATAAAAATTTTCAGCTACATAAAAGCAGTGTCCCAGGAAGCAGTGACAGCGGCAAGTGTTGATCTGACATCTCTGTGGAGGGTCAGGGGGCAGGACGTGACATCTGTGTTTCAAATTGGCACGGTTCTTAGTAATTTCTTTATGGAAGTCACACGTTTATGTTTGGATCTTTTCTTGCGCTATACCGTTGAGATATGAGTATGGATAGCATTGCCTAATTAAATAATATTTCTGGAATACGATCAAACAATTTGATTAATACAATTAGAACAATTTGTATCTGAGATTAAAAGTTGAAATTCATTTGAACGTTGGCCGCTTATATGCTCGTTAGCGAGTTACATACACAATATTTATGAAACATAACATACTTACATTGACCTTCTGGGATTAGCATTATCAGGATAACATTGGTCTGATTATGTAATATTTATACATTAGGTATACTTTGTGACGAGTGTCTCCTTTTCGGGCAGTACCTACTAATGAACAAAGTGTTTATAGTAATTATATAACATTTTTATTTATTTAATTCATTGATAAAGCGTTGTATTGGCTACACAAATATTCAGTTATGCACACGATAAAATTTGTAAGAATTTACCAGATGTTAATTAAATTCAACGCATAGGAAATTCAACATCGACGTCCATAATGAATCGATTCGCTTTATTCTGAATCGTGTCAAACCTTTAAAATTTAATTAACCACCTGTTCGTAGACGGAGAGTAGTAGTTTTGTCCCGTTCTGTTCTACGGGGAAAAGCGAGAAGAATTCATTAGAAAGGGAAAAAATTCAAAGGAAACGGCGATGGTGCGTACTTCCGCCGGTTGTGGGTAAATTTGTCCTTAAACGTTCTTACTAATTACGCGACAGTAACAACAATTACTTGTTCGTCTTTGTCCCTGCTGCCCAGGTAATTAAGCGGTGATAAGATGCGTTTGAAAAGATAAAATAGTTTTTACGCGTTTTTAGTTAATGATTCTTGACTTTTATCGTGCGGGTACAATTTTAAAGGTGGTGTTTTAACGTGGAGCTCAGGAAATCCGTTATCTATAAAATCAGTAGTACCTAGCAACCTACTTGCATGCATGAAAGATCCTCGAATGGAGACAACGTCACGACAAGGTTAACTGACGATCTGAAGAAGACAGCGAGAATTTTAAATATTAGATGAGGCTAGTTACGAATGTTTATAAGTATTATTGTTCACTTAGAAAAAGCTAACGTTCATAATAATACTAGACTAACCATCCTAGTCCCATTTACTTGCTTTACATTAGTCACAGTTGACATGCGGCGGCTGCGGAATGGTCTGCATGTTCATTCTCTAGCTTATCGATAAGAAAGCTAGAACTTCTATATTCTATTCCCGTTGGTTCTAGTTGTGTATCTGCGCTAGCTACATGCGTCAAACAAAATCTCTTCGAAGTTTCTCAGTAAAGTCAGAACACAACTGTTTACATTCTCCTTTATACAAAATAACAAGTTTGTACATATAACAAAGTGGGTTATCGTATTATTATACAGAAGACGCCCTTGATTCTTCGCCGGTGAATTACATAAGTAACATTGCCTTACGAATCCGTCTAGTTCAGCGGTATGTTAAACATTCTGTTACGTAATAATGATTAGATTGGATTGGAAGCTCGAGGGATATTTATACGTGATGTAATATATTGACTGTATTTTAGATTATATTTCAAATACCGACTATTCTCAACATGAACTTCGAAGTTCTAACATTTCCAAGTATTCATCCTTTTATCACATTTCATAAAAGCGGGGCTAGGTTCCCTTTATTGGAGGTTTAAACGTCCACGAAGCAGGTCAAAGTGGACTAGTTGACTTCTCACATAATTAAAAACATTATGGGGGTCTTTAGTACCTACCTACCTACATTTTTTCTGAATAGGTTCATTCATCGAATAACCGCTTATTAATAAGTCTTGACAAAGTCTAGTCTTAGACTATAAAAATCGTAATTTCTGACGTTTTTACACAATTTACGTCAAAACATCGCAGAATACATAATATTTTCTTTCACTTTAATAATAATAAATCTAAGGCCGTTGCTACCTAGATTAAATGAGGCGTAGAAGGCGCGTTGTGGCAATTTGGCAACAACCGCTATTCCGCTGCGGCAATAAGACGGCTGTTGCCGTGGAAATATAGCTCGGACAGGAGTATTTGCGTTAAATGAATCAAATATAACCGTTTGGGAAAATGTTAGTCTTCCTAAGCCTATCGACAGTCTACGCGTCTTTTATATCGCTTTCCAAGACAAATCGAAACAGAAGTCTTTACAAAGTCCCTCAGCTTTAAAGACTCGATGTCAAGTAGTTTTGATGTTATTCAAATTTCTAAATTTCATCTTAATATTCAAAGGAAAATGTAATAATATTTGGTTGTGACGTTTTGAAGTTTTACACTTAACTTACATGTTTATGACTCAACCCAAGTTCTAAAATCGTATCGCTCTTGTATGAGAAGTCATACCGTGTGTATGTGTTAGCCCTTATCAATCAAAATCCTTCTGAGATGAGCTTCTTAACTGACTCTGCAACACTTCACCCGAAATGCATTAAAATTTTCAAAGTTGCTTTAATAGCTTTTATATAATAGTTTTAGATTAATAGCCCGTTAGTCAAGAATTTTATTACCTTGCTTTACACCTTTTACCTTTTACCTTTTTTTACCTTGCTTGACACTTAAAACCAGGTAACATGCCTATTTATTCATTACAACTACAATATTATATTTAGACTGCAACTAAGCGGTAACTACATTCAGTAGAGCTTAATTATCTAGCATTCCGTAATGCCCAAATACTTGGCAGCCACAGTACAATCTACTTAGGCCAAACCGAAGTCAGCGCGCGCGATGCCAAGTCTTTAAGTTGCTTTCTAAGTGTATTGACACGAATTTAGTCACTCTTGCGGTTCCAAATTGCGATGTAGCTAGTGAAACTTCTTAAAATACCTACTTTTATATGTACTTACGTAAAATATTGCATCCCTCTTTTACGGTTATAGTATGGCAAATCAAAGATTTTATTAAACAAGATCTGTGGTAAATTAAGGTAAAATCAGAAATTATAACTTTGGTAAGTTTTAGCAACATCTTCTATACGGTAAGGTAAATGTCGCACCTGTCATCAACCAACATAAAACCACCCATTGGACTGTTATACTTAACCTTAGCCACGAAACAACATTAGGTACCGCAGTACACGTGGCTATAACCGTGAGCGAATCCTTGTTTTGCAACAACGCACAGTGGGACGAAAATCAGCTTTCATAGACATAGGAATGTTAATTCTTAAATATCGCTGTTTCTGTTGGATATGGCTTTTGTTTACAGTAACTAAGCCTACATATGTAAAAAAAAGTAATTGGGCATTTATGCGAATGATTTATATTGTTTTCGAGAAAAAATTGTATAGAGCTTTCTTGAAAAATCCGATTTTCTACGGACCTGCAAGTCAAACCGTAATATCCTTCTAGGGAGTGTTACTACTAATTATTTGTAATTTTTTGACATATCACATACAACGGTTACAGCTGCAGAATTTTTTTTAAAAATCGTTAAGTATAATGTACATTTTTTATTTAGTTTAAAGCTTAATTTTTCGGCATCCACTCTAAATATTCTCTAAATGAGTGATAAAAATTGTGTATTATCATTTTGTAAGAGCATGCAACCCAGACACGTTGTAGAGTTAATAAGTTATGAGAAGTGAGGGCAGTAAATAATTATACTTTTGTTCATTTATAAATATCATATATTTATTGTTGCTAGCTTATTAAATTATTTAAATGAGCTTAAATATCAAATACTATGACAAAAAATATCAAAAACACTTGATTAAAAAAATGAAAAAATGTATACTATATAACATTTTCCTATATAATATTCAAATAAAAATAAAGAACTATTAATAAAAAATTAAACTCTCCTACTACACACTACTTATGTATGATAATACTATACAAAACAATACAAGAAATAAATAAATAAAAATGTCTATTTATCTCTACAAACAAGGCCTCTTAAAGACTAGAGTTACAAAAGAAAAAAATAACATTACTAACTAAAGTTTGTGGGAGGGGAGCTGATGCAAGTCAACAGACCCCATGTTTTGTGATCAGAAAAATTTGTACAGGGCAATAAAAAATTTCCTTAAATGATAAAAAAATGTATAAAAAATAAAATAAAAATACAACAAGCACTTATCTACTAATTAATCAAAATCGCTTTCATCTGATCCCAATTCAGAATCAGGTTCCAAATTGGACATATCTACAACTTCAAATGGAGATTCTGGAAACTTGATCAATTCTAAAGTTTCAGCGAAGAAATCCTTACCTTTCTTAGTTTCCAATTTCGGTCTTTGAGAAGAGATTAATGGATCAGACGAAAGAATCAGCATATTTAATATATCGGCATTTGAAGCTTGCCTGGACATTTTTCGCGAATTATGTTCCCGAAATCTCCTAAAGTCTTTGTTGCGGGCCTCTGAGGCTTCTTCTGAAAGCTTACCTATCGGAACAATGTTATTATTGGCGATTATGTCTGCACCATGTATCAGCAGCTTATGAACGGTCGATGACATATGGTACCAATCATATAACTCCACGTATCTTTCTGCAGTTTTACGTGCATATTCTTTAAATTTCATTAGCTCAATTACCTCTCCAGATGTTATTGCTTGAAGAATAACAGCAAATCTTCTGACTAGCTCTTCATCCAACCCAGTGATGGCTGCAGTTATATCGGGGAACTCGAAGAACCTTCTTGCTGTATTCCCGTCATTTGTTGTCCCTGAGCCTTGTTTCACAATATCAATCAATAGATTGAGTTCATCTTTGAATTTATTTTGAATTATTCTTTTTCGATTCTCTAGCAAATCCTTGTGCTCTTGTCCTCGTGCAGCCCACTTTTTGAAGTCCAGTCTGTATGCAATATGTAAAAGGCATTCCATCGTATTTATACGAGCGTGTAACGATGATAGTCCAAATTCGTATACATCACTGTTCACTGTTTTTGACGTTGCAATATCCAAGCGGTCCATCTCTGTAGGCTTAGCTAAGCAGAGATAACACGATGCATTCGATCTGGCTTCCGAAAGATACGTACAAATTTTAGCATCAATCATTGTCATCTTAAGTTGATGGCTCACCTTGTTTCTGTTGCAATCAGTGGGGATAAGCAACTTAATTTCGTCGTCCATTTGCTTTTTGTGACTGATGACCACTTCTTCACTTTCCTTAATAAATGTGAACTGCACTGGACGACAATATAACGCTGAGCATGGCTTGGGATTCAACCACAAAATTTCGTCTCCATCAGTCAGGCTTAATGGCACCAAGGACGTCATAAATATGCTTGAATCTTCTTGTTGTCCATCCATTTTCTGTTTATAACGACTTTGGTTCGAAGCACCATCAAAGCCCCACTTGGATATTAACTTTAAGTCCTTATTTTGCACACTTTCAGGAAGACTTTCCAGGATCCTCTTCACTGTGATGTCAAGCAATGCTTGAAGCGTAATTCTTGCTGATGAATCCGTTACAGTCACTGATTGCTTACTAGGGTAACACTGTTTTTTTACTTGCTGTACTTTATAATATGACGGATAAATGTCAGTTGCACCCTCTCGGATGGTAGTCTCTCTCAGCGTCATATATTGCCACTTTGACAATTTCAGCGAAAGAAGCAATCCTAGTGCTTTTTCTGGAGTAAAGATAACTTTTTTAACTGGTTTGTTAATCATTTCGTTAAATTTTGTTGCTGCTTCTGGATTCTTCAACATATATTCGATAACAGATGCGATATCTTCACGACCTTCTTCCTTTAAAAGAACTGCAGCGGAATATGCCAATTCATTTGGATTTTCATTTTTGTGATCATCAGACCTTCTCTTCTTTTGTTTGCTTCCAAGATCTTCAAATGCTTTCCTTGATGTTTTTGTCATTGTCCCAATAGATGATGTCGATGGTCCTGGACAGATTGAAAGTGCACTAGGTCCTGGCTGTTCTTCTTCACTGGATTGTGGCATGACCATACTGATTGGCACGCAACTTGGCCAATCGACATTAGACTGAAGCCAATTTTCGTACTGCTTTCTGAATGTATCCAGAATGCGGTGAGATTTCTGCCATCTTTGTGATGCAGCACGTGTGAATCTTCGACAAAATTCCTTAAGTGTCACCCGATCTTCGTCCGAAATGCTATCACCAAGTCGATTTACAACTGCACTAAACAATACTTCATAATCGAATGAAGTACCTTCCCTTCTCAGCACAACAAACAAGTCTAAATTGGTACGCAGACTTTCCATTTTAAATATTTCACAGTTCGGGATTACGATTTAATGTTAACAGCACAAAAGTTTGAAATAAACTGAATTATGTGTTAAAAATATTGTTCATTTATAGTTGTTATAGGACTGATTTTAAATGATTAGCAAATTGACGATTTCTTAATTACTCTCTTTAATAATAGTTAATTAGTGCTCATATCTTTACTTCTTTATTATTACTAGAATTCATTCCTAATTAGCCAATCACTTTTCAGAATAACCTACCTAATTACCTAATCACTTTTCAGAATAAAATAACAATAACAATTTTTTTTGGTATGTTCTATTAGAAAATATAATTGTTTACTTAGTTAATATCACTTATTCACACCAGAAAGGTAATAAAATGTAATTAGTACTTAGTGTTTAAAAAACTCAATGCAATAAAATTAAATAAAAAAAGGATCACACATATCGATTTTTAAAAAAAATTCTGCAGAAGTAACCGTTGTATGTGATATGTCAAAAAATTACAAATAATTAGTAGTAACACTCCCTAGAAGGATATTACGGTTTGACTTGCAGGTCCGTAGAAAATCTGATTTTTCAAGAAAGCTCCATACAATTTTTTCTCGAAAACAATATAAATCATTCGCATAAATGCCCAATTACTTTTTTTTACATATGTAGGCTTAGTTACTGTAAACAAAAGCCATATCCAACAAAAACAGCGATATTTATGAATTAACATTCCTATGTCTATGAAAGCTGATTTTCGTCCCACTGTCAACGGGCGTTTCTAGACTAATTCTAGGTTGCAGTTGCAATTGATTGATGTGTTACGACCAATAATTACAGCGCAATTGTCGAAGTGAACAAGACGTAAAACAGTAACTGGACTAGTAGTTGATTGAATAATTTATAGCCGTGCTTAATCTTTGCTTAAGAAATTATAGACTACCTTCTTGGACTAATAAATACCAAGCAATAATAGCTATAAATAATAGAGTGGAACTTCAGGCATAAGCAATTCTGCGAGATAATGTATGGTTTAGAAATTAACTTAAACTCTTGTCGATAAGGGAAACCATCGCGATGAAAGAATTTCTAAGAAAATAAGTATGTAAGTAAGTAATTATGAAGTATAGCATCCGTTTCTACATTATTAAATACTTTAAGATTTCATCTTTAATTTATTTTTTGCAGGAACTATGTATATCCTACCGATCTTACCAGCCTTCAAATGGGAAATTGGGCGAAATTTGAAAAAGGTCCACTTAAATAAAAGGTTGAGGTTTTAACGTCTGATAAATTGCGCAACTTCCTCACATATTGCTACGAAGACTAAAGTAGATATATACTTTGCTACTGATACTTCTCTCCTAGTTGTATTGCTACGTTAACCAGTCGGTTAGTAAGGCAGATACTCAAAATGTCAACCTATAGTGCTTTAGCTTAAAAGCTAAGCCCATTGTTATGGAAGTTCTATCCAGCCTTGAGTACAATTACTCGCAAGTTAGTTATAGTTGCCAACTCACAGCTAAACTAAGTTAAAACATTTGGTACAGCTTTAGTTATCCCACCTAGACTGCGCGGAGATTTTATAGGGGAGTATTGTCTTATGAAGTGTAGAATTTTTATCTGTATAGGAAAAGACAACTGTATTAAGACATCTTTCAATTCTATGAAATATAGTTTTTATACAAGTAAATAGGCACCTAAGTCCTCTAAGTTACTAAGATTCTAAAAGAATCTATTCGCGCTGCTGATCTTCGAGTGATGTCCTTAAATGTGCGTGTGTGTGTGTGTGTGTGCATATTTGTGTGTGCATAACAAGTTACACTGGCTGGTGGTGGATGATGAAAGATCATTTCTAACCTAAAAAATCAGCTAATAGAATTCCATTTGGTGTTCCAATCCAGAAAATTCCATGAAATAAAAAGTTACTAAGTCTAGCCATGCAAAACAAACAAAAACGCTTAGCCTATACTATCCAGGTTAAAGTCGTTTCATCCGTTCAAGAGCGGTCTTAACCGAAATAGTTTCGACGAACGCCTGCCTCAGAAGTGCTCCGAACCCGCTCAAGAATGCGCGCTTACGGGTATGCTAAACACTTCACACGTACGTACGACTATAATAACACAGGGACAATACATCAAAGTCAGCCGTGCTAGTAATGGTGGTACTTACATTGCAACACAGCGCTCGAGTTATATTTGCTTTGAAGCTTTCATAGAACAATCTTATGTATGAATATGATTCATAACTGATCGTGAAACGTTAAGGGGTTTGTGCATTAGACCGATGCTTGGAGAGGGTGCCTGTGATAAGGCTGCAACAATTCGTAACTCACTACAACTAAAGTGGAGATAGTACTCCACTGTGCTGTCCGATTGCAATGTTACCGATAATGTACCTACATCCAAGAGTCAGGATTTCAAAATTGATATTGACATACACTCTACACATTATATTATTTACATCTTCAACAATATAAATATATTATTTAAATCTTTATTATCTACATATTACTAAATATCATATTTAGTCATATTATTAACTTCGACAATTGTAATTAATATAGAGTAATTGATTTTGAGCAGGACCATATTATGTATTTCAATTTATACTGTACATAAAGGTTAATAACTTCCTTTTAAAGTAGTTTAAAAATTGCTTATAATGGCATACTGGTGTTTGAAGCCCTTTGTAACAGTAGCTTATCGATTGCAGTGCAGTGTAAACTTCAACGTGAAATATTAATTCCTTCGCTTTTCATTTCCTTTTTGTTTCCAGTAACTGGTTTATGCCTTTGACCTATCAATTGTTCTGACCTAAACAATATGTTCTGTATATTTTACGTTTTGTTCGACGCAACTGTTGTTAGTATTCTACGCTTCCTTTAAATTTGTATTTGTACAGAAAGCACTACCGATTTTTAAACGAATTGTTTTATCCTTGTTGCTGTCCACAGTACTTGTTGATTGTGTGAAACGTAGCGCTAAACCCAATGACGGAAGTATTTTTATATTGCATTTAAATTGATTGCATATTCAACTGCAAGCTTAACTCGTGCCTGATATGTTTTGTTTCTTTAAATTGTGTAATCTTCGTAACAATTATGCTGCATTTTTTCAATATTAGTGGAAGGAACACTCGCCGTGTCCTAACCCATTTGAGTCTTGTTCTGTGTCGGTCGCAATTGTCATGGATGACAGCGGAAAGGTGGTGCGGATTGCATAGAAGACAAGTTAATTAGCAGACGAGCACTCTTTTACTAGTGGTCACTGTTGCCAATGGACATCAGTTGCCGGCCAAGAAAGAAGAGGAAGTACCTACTGGTTCTCAAGGTTCGAGCCGGAACAAGTGCTTCTCCTTTTCCCACTGTGATACGGAACTTAAGCCAGAATGTTATAACTCGAACTGTAATAATCACAAGTAGTATTTACTGTATCAGTCCAGCAAATACAGGGGCGGATAAATATAGCCTACGAGTGTATCTGGTCAATTAATCATTATCTGCTCTAATTAATAACAAGTTTAACTACATTCGATATGACAATGTCCATTAAAAGTGCAATAAATAACTACGGACAGACCGTGGAATAACCGAGTTATTAGTACCGGAATGGTGAGGTTATTATGACCATTATAACTTAAATATATAACGCTCATACTTTAACAAAGTATCCACCCGTATTAGGGGATCCTAACTTGACTGGACTAGAAAAGTCAAATTTTATAATAGGCATCAAACCAAGGTCGGAGATTGAAACTTTATCTACCCTATGTATCTTCATAGGCTGGGAATCTAAACACCTTACCAGAGTAGAGGATGTCAGTTTAGGCCCTGCGTTGATATGTCAGTCAGTCAGTCAGTCAGTCAGTCAGTCAGTCAGTCAGTCAGTCAGTCAGTCAGTCAGTCAGTCAGTCAGTCAGTCAGTCAGTCAGTCAGTCAGTCAGTCAGTCAGTCAGTCAGTCAGTCAGTCAGTCAGTCAGTCAGTCAGTCAGTCAGTCAGTCAGTCAGTCAGTCAGTCAGTCAGTCAGTCAGTCAGTCAGTCAGTCAGTCAGTCAGTCAGTCAGTCAGTCAGTCAGTCAGTCAGTCAGTCAGTCAGTCAGTCAGTCAGTCAGTCAGTCAGTCAGTCAGTCAGTCAGTCAGTCAGTCAGTCAGTCAGTCAGTCAGTCAGTCAGTCAGTCAGTCAGTCAGTCAGTCAGTCAGTCAGTCAGTCAGTCAGTCAGTCAGTCAGTCAGTCAGTCAGTCAGTCAGTCAGTCAGTCAGTCAGTCAGTCAGTCAGTCAGTCAGTCAGTCAGTCAGTCAGTCAGTCAGTCAGTCAGTCAGTCAGTCAGTCAGTCAGTCAGTCAGTCAGTCAGTCAGTCAGTCAGTCAGTCAGTCAGTCAGTCAGTCCGTCAGTCAGCTTCTCCTTTTATATATATATAGATGCGTAAGCACCCATTATAGTAAAATGTACAATGCGCGATGATATAACGTTAAAATCATAAACAGAAGTGTTTCTATATTTGGATGTACTTAGCGTTATGGTGTGTGTTCTTCGTTAGTGCCTGGCAAAATTCAGTAACGTCGGTGTGGTAATATGGCTACAACTGAAGAAAATAAAAAAATATTATTAAAGAAATTTACAGTAACAATTACTGCGGTTTACTATTTTAATTTTTTATTTGTTAAAGAGCTTATTTAAGTTAGTACTGGAACAGAGGAACTAAATCTCGATTCGATTATTTATAGTTATAACTATTAATATGGTAGTTTATATTAGTTATAATACACTTGAATTATGATCGGTATATATAAATTTTCCTTTTAGTTTTAAATATGAGTGCAGTGTCATCTATAAACAGCATATTGCAACTATATTAGCATAATTATTTATACGGTATTCTTGTATATTAAGAGGGGTCCCTGAAGGACATCCCCATAATATGATTTTAGGGAAGATAATTATGCATAATTGTAACCTTTTTTTTAAGTTGATTACAAATATCTAGAAGAGAACACACACAACCAAGTTTCGATACGCTTAGAAATAAGGGTACGCACACAACAACACATTTCTGTCCCATAAATGTCTCGGCCGGGAATCATAAACAGTCCCATTTAGTAGACGAGGCCACCAACTTGGTGAAAATAAACAATATCGTTAATAATAGCTGATTTAGATTAAAACTTCCATATCTCTGTAATCACATACAACTATATTCGCTCAGTAGTTTCAGAAAAGTTAACTATGATTGATGAATGGTAAATAATATAACCCTACATTTTACACTCATACCCGCGTACTAGAATTCTCTGTGACGCAGGTGGCATGGACTATATAAAGACACATCACTAATACTCATGATCGGAGAACAAACGTTTATCTGTCCTATAAATATCTGCCCCGGCGGAGATCGAAGCCAGGACCCCTCGCTTCGCAGGCATGGTCACTATCAATTAGTAATGGGTCCGTTAATAAAATCATATGAAAGTTCAATTTTTACATTGGATAAAACGCTAAAAAGCTTATATAATTCTTTCTGTACCTACCTACATATCGCGTTCCACGATCGCACCGTAAATTGTCCCTATCAGTCATCGATGTAATGCCTCAGCTCGTATGACCTATCATCAATATCACATACGAAACAATTTCAGTCTGTCACAATCCTAGATTATTAGCTCCGATATCAACCGTGCAATTATCAGTCATATCACGGACGGTGTAATTTGTGCTCCTGACAGCACACCGCTCTTGCGTCGTAGACAAATAAACTGTCTTTGGTATTGAAATAGGTTTGTATTAGTGAATACGGGGAAAGGAAATAATTATGTTCAGTAATGTTTGTAATAAACGCGTGTACCGTGCGATGTTAGATTTTGTTTCTATATTTGAATGGTTGATATTGTAACACAATGTTTGTAGATGTAGTGTCAATATTATGAAAGTTCGGGTCCAGTGTCGTTAGACACCCAATTGTCCTTTACTTGTACAATGAATGTACCCATGATCCAGATTCTAGTATTTTATCCTTTTGACTACTACCTACCTACCGACCTGACCTACCTACTTGAAAAAGTAGATCTACCTGTCTAAACAAATCTGTCTGTTGTGTTTCTTTTTTTTACCTTCTGTTTATAAAATGTCGTGTTAGTGTTTTGATCACTGTTTCAGACAGCCATATAGATGTTATGAAATGAAACATGAAATCAAATAGCTTCGATAACTTATGTAAGAAGCTGTCTTGCATAGTATCCTAAATTGTTCTATTAATAAAAGCATTAGAAAAAGCAAGATACTTCACTGAGAGCGTGCCATATTTGAAAGCTTTATTTAAACTTAATGCGTTTCGAGATAAGAAATCCCAAACAGAATCCCACTTGAACATAATCCATCATGTCCATACACCATCGAACAACCTCATGAATATTTTAATTGCCAACGCGCATAATAGTAAGAACATACGCAATTTGTAGTCATTGAAAAACACAGCAGCACCTATTAAGGATTTAAATATTGTTAAAGGCGAGGCAAATGAAAGAGCCATAATATTTTATAGCACACTGTGACCTAAACCCGCATTTATGCCACGCTTTTCCGTGCGTAAAGTAGTCGATTATAGCACGGGTTATGATGCTAACTTCACACCGTGCACAAGATGACACTTACACTATTGACACTTAGAATCTGGCAGCAGACAAATTTATAACAAATATTTATGGAGGGTACTAGTAATAAATAACTCAATGGAGGGTATGAATATTTAAGGGTGTGTTCCGATATACACTGCGAGCACTGTAAGGTGTGACGTCAATTTAGTATATTACTAAGCCGTTCTTTATAGTTAACTATACTGGTTATTTTGTAAAACGGCACGCAGTAAAGTATACTGTCATCAATTTATGTAATACCTAAATATGCAAGTGATCTGTTTAAGAAGAAAAATAATTTGGCAATTGAATTAATCGCATAATAAAACGGCCACTTTGTAAAACAATATTCAATAATTCAATAATAATAATCAATAGCATTTTTTTTAAATTTCTGGACGCTTTTAATCATGTGATCAAAGCACTGAGAGCATCTTACCTCGAAAACACCATCCAATAACGGAATCCATAACGGAACGAATTTCTCACCAAAGAGCACTGGACAAGTGGAGAGTGGACTCGCAGTGTAATTTAGTGTATATCGGAACACACCCTTTAGGTTGCTAGGTAACCTAAACCCGCATTTTAGTCATCATTAATTACAAATGTTTCTTATTATGATCTCAGTAAATGTATGCCTATAATTTAATTATTGATGCTCTGGAATCAATGCAAAAATGTTTTGAGATATATAGTTTTATAATACATTTTAAACAATAAATACTTTTGAATGACGTGTGACATGTCGGTAAAGCAGACAAATTAATAATACTTTTGAATGACGTTTGACATGTCGGTAAAGCAGTCAGTGATCAATTAAGAACATCAACAGCTTCGTAAACATTTCCTTTCTTTTATTTCCATGTAAATAATTATATGTTTGAGTATAGGCGGGTTTATGTCACTTGTGCTATAAAATAGTATACGATACTCGTGCGTTAAGTAGCTATATTATTTGTACAGTGTTTAGCGCACTCGCTCCGCTCGTGCGCTAACTTCACACCGTGCAATAATAAGCTACTTTACGCACACGTATCGTAATGTACTATTAAAGTATATATAAATACTTCGTAAATATAGGCAAAGATAAAAAGTTAAGACTTTTCCAGTATGCCTTTCCTTTTCCTTC
The DNA here is from genome assembly GCA_905404295.2 of Ochlodes sylvanus. NCBI lineage: Eukaryota > Metazoa > Arthropoda > Insecta > Lepidoptera > Hesperiidae > Ochlodes > Ochlodes sylvanus. The sequence continues at coordinate 3,625,810 of FR990131.1, read as the reverse complement.
TTACTCATCCGTGATGAGTGATGACTTTAGTAGTGTCGTTGACCACTTACCATCAGGCGGATTATTTGCTCGATTGCCGGCTATTAACATAAAAAAGGTCTTCTCTGCATATGCAGAAAAGACCGTAATTTTTCTTTCGACTATATAGTCGTAAGTAAAAGTTACGACACGTTTTAGTTTGACAAAATTTATCAATTATTTTAAGGGCACGTCATGAATTAATTATTTGTATTATAAAAGTAATTTTATCTCATTTTCCAAAATGTCACAAACTTTACGTGGGAAGTGTCCTTTTGTTCTGCCCGAAAATAATTCCTATGTTCGACTGTAGTAATAAGATTAAATTTTGATATCTAAACATTTCCGTACATTGTCCATGTAAATTTGAATATAAATCACGGTTTATAATACGAGGTTAGACGGATGTTGGGAAGTTAGAAGTTATTTCAGTTAACTACCGACCGTAGCCAATGTGTAGGTGTTATTCATTGTGTATTTATTTACCCACAAGGCAGTATAATCTAATATAATTTCCTGTCGTGTCGTTATTACATTCATTTGTTTAATGGTAAATACTTGAAAAGGCACATAAAACATGATAATGTTTTATATCATTTTAAATTTAATTTAGTTTTAATAGAACTATAAACATAAATGAAGAGTTGACGTTATGAATTGCGACCAAGGTTTCCGCGTTTTTACTTCATCTGGGCAAATAATGATGTACCTACCTACTATAATTGTTTTCGAATTATGATTGTTTATGTGTAATACTCGTATTGCAAACATTTGGCTATTCAACGAAACGCTATAGCGGCTAATGATCGTGAATGAAGTTTTCCCTTCGAAACTTAAATTATTATATTGAACCTTGTCTTAACTTAATTTGTCTTTTAATATTTGTTGTGTATGTTGTTTTTTATTCATTTGTTTTCAGCCACTTCCACGTCCACGTTCAACTTTAAGGAGCTATTAAGAACGACTTTTACCTATCAACTGTGATGCTAGACGGTAACGTACGTGACGTAATAAACTTTCCCGGGAGCTTATCCGTAAATATCGCAACATGCGTAAATAGCGTACGAGGTGCGCGTAAATCTTCCCAGCGGTCGTAACTCGTAAAGCACCGCTGGATTATACGTCAAAGTATTGATTGCATTATGTCGTCCAAATGCGACCGCAGTGGCGCTCCGAATCCGATTTCAATTATTCACCCGACACTGACGTAATGTATTTTTAATCAATCGCCGCGCTCGGAATTCTTTCGTTCTCGCCTTCAAACGACGAAAAATAACAACGGAAAATGAGTAGATGAAAAATGGTCAGGTAGACTGACTCACAGAGTAGTGTGAACGTTTGATTTGATATTTATGTTACTTGACGAATTATTTTTTTATGTATACCTATAGGTACATAATGTAGGTACTTTGTTGCGGTTACTCTAAAAATTTATAATATGTGTCCCTCAATGGTTGACCGAATTATGTTTGTAGGTATATAAATTTTCAAGATTTTCTATCCAACTGATTCAGAAAGCCAGGTGTACCAGATCAACATAATTATAGATAGAGCTAAGGGGAAAGAGGTGAAACGATGACATTTTCCGTCCGGTTCGACAGTTCCACAATATCAGTTCAAGTTAACCATGTTTTAAAAAGGGTCATTATTACTTTTATATACAAAACCCAAGAGAGTGTACGTGAGAGTAGAGAGAGAGAGAGAGAGAGAGTACGTGAGTGTAGTGAGATTCGCTCCAAAGAGTGGTACGTGTAACGGAGGATTTATCCAATAGTTCACCTTACAGTATTATTGTACCAAAAATATGATAGGAACTGAGGAATGAGTTTCCTGTTCCTGTATATTGCATGCGCTGAACTTTTTTCGTTTCTGTAGGTACGGGATATTTCAATTTGTATGAGGCTACGAACGATAACTTATTTGATAGTTTTTAGTACTATTGCACGTTGTATTAAATAAAATATATAACTAACATGATTCTGAACATTGACTTGTCAATGATTGTGAAGAATACTTCTGAAATTTCATATAAATCTAGGAACGCATAGGGCGCTTCCCTTTGCGTATTTCCGATCCCTTACAGACGATATTTGGGAAAATGACAGTTGAGAAGTTTTTTTTTCAAATATGTATAATTTTTATTTCAATCTATTTCAATCAAACGCGCTCAAACATTTTCGTTTTAAAATAGGCACAACAGAAAATATCAACGGAAATCCAAGAAACAAAAATAGGTAACGTTTGACATTCAGTCCCAACATTTAAAACAGTAATTACCCATATAACGTTACCCCGGGGGTGTTTTACTAAAACGTAATTTACGCCGACCAAAACCGAGGGGTGTACCACAAAAAACGGGCGTCATCTACATGTCGGTTGCATCGACGACGCGACTCATTTCTGAGAAGACAAATTACGGAATCCGTGGCTGCCGAGCGCGGAAAAAATGCGGCAATTAACGTAGAAAGAGATCGTCGGGATACCACGCACTATTTCGGTGAACGATCATTTCGCTCGTTATTCTCAGTTGTTTACGATACGACGCTTTGTCGTCAACTCGGCATCGACAAATAACCCGAATTAATACAACGGAACACGACATCAAAAGAAATTTGCTTAAAGGTCTAAGGTACAACGAGAACCATAACTCATTCTTTCTCATTAAAAGTTAAGAACGCATTCAATACCGCGGTAACAAATGATCGGTACCTATATAAACGTGGTAGCTGGTTCGGGCGCGTTCGTTTAAACCTCGCGGAATTTATAACCCTGAAACCGGTCGGAAAGTAAACTGTAAAAACGAGAGGCACTTTGCGCTTGCAATTCCAATAAAATAATAAAGCAATGAAAAATAAAATCCCAATCCGCAGGGTGCATGCTCCGAGCGAGGAAAGCTTCGGATTACAATTTCCGTTCCATTCGTTAGCGCAGATAATTGTCTGGATAACTTATAGTAGATGAACTGGGTATTATGGACTTAATAGCCGGTTAGTAATCAAAGTCACCGGTGACTGTAATGCCGAGTTATCTAACCGTTGTCAATTAATTGTGGAGGCAAAATGCTGTGTAACATAATCAGTTATTTATCACTGCTGTGACAGAGAGCGTCGTTTGTCACTGGTTTCGCCCACGGCGCCACATCTTGGACATTCGTCACATCTAGAGATGACTCGAAAACCATAATGGCTCCTAATGCTATCGTCGCAAGGCGACAAATCCAATGCACATTCAATAGTTAATGTGATGACAGTCGAGATCGGCGGCTTATCAGATTTCATATTCCGGAGAGACTTATTTTTAAATCCGTCTAAAACAAACTTTATCGGGTATTTCAATCTGTCACCGATTCGTATTTGGAAATGGCGCTTAAATTATATTTCGGTAACATTTAAATTACGAAGCCATGCAGTGATAAAATCGCAATCATTTTCGTAACATATTCATCGAGTGTTATCGGAGAAGAGTCTGAGGCTAATAAAGTGCTTGATTTATACGACAATAATTTACGTCAAAAAAACAATCAGTGCATCTGTATTACGACGAAAAGAATGCATGCAGTCGGCGGTTCAATCGGGCGGCGAAAGCTCAGTAAAGGGACGAAACCGTACAAGAGCTTTTGAGGCCTCTATTCAAATTAGCTTCATGCGTTTAATACAAAGAGACCCGATAAGCTTCGAGAAGTTTGTACGCTTTAGAGTGCAATCAAATTCCGAACCTGCCGTTTAGAAAATTCAACCATTTTAAACTTCAAAGTTTTAACTTCCGTCAGAACATGTTCTATCCCATAAGTACTTTTATATTCTAAATTATTGTATTTATATATATAGACATTAAGGGTCTTTAACTTTAACGCTTACTAACTCTTTAACTTTAAAGGCTTTAACTTTCGTTCGGAACTGGCTTCAGCTTCATTATTTCCAGGTTTCCTTGTCATCTATGCTGTAGTTTATCTATAAGCTGCCCTTTGCTTTCCTATGTCGCTTGAACGTTTTTTATGAAAATCTCTTAACAAAATTTTAAAGTTTGGCAATACATAAACTACTACTGTACTTAAATACATCGATGAGCCAAATCAATGTAGTGCCATAGTTACAAAGCGACGAAATCATACAATGTCCCGTATGTGTGACGAATAAATTTACCTAGCATTGAGATAGCAAACAGCGCTAAGCTCAAGTGCGAACTGCCTTCCTACCTTGATTAAGTAGTTAACAATGCTAACTGAATTACGTGATCGTCGACGCCAAACAGCTACCTGGCTTCGTATGATTGTATGTGAATAGAGTTTACCCTACGTACTGCTAATATTATATCACAAAGATTGTTATGGAGATTCAATGTGGAAATTCACAGTTCATAATGTTTGTTGAATCAGTTAAGTAAGTATTTTACTTATTGCCACTGAACAAAAAGAAGCCAAAGATAGCAATAGTAACTAACATAACGTAAACAGCTACGTCCATGATTCATAACAGTATAAAAAACAAAAGAATTACCGATGCGTTGCCAGTATAGAAAGAAACGAAGAACGCGCTAATTACTTTTGGTTGGTTCGGTTCGGCTAAGCACTTAATGATATTTCATATCAGTCATACAAGTGGATAGGCCTGTTCACTAATTTATCAGTCGTTAAAAATGCCTCCATTGCTGAATATACAACTACACTTATCCGACTTGCACCACTCCGGCTATGAGCCTTTATATCCAAAGGAGTCTTCAGGACTCCTGTGTTTTTTCCTGTGTTATTTTTCTCTTTTCTTCTTCTTTTCAAAATTACACTTTGATCAGCCAGCCCAAGATTTTCGTTATATTAGATGAAGCGCTCGTCCATTTTATCGACATTTCTTAAATAAATCCTTCAATAATAAAATATGATATTGAAGTTAGAATATGATATAGAATTTAAAATAAATGATATTCATAACATTTTATTTTTTCAGTGCCGAAAAATAAAACGAAAATACACTGAAAGTCGCCAAAATTCAAACCTTCACCAAGTGTTCCAAATTAGAGCTTTGTGTGTCAAATTCTGTTATTGGCTTTCATCATTGGAATTTGGACGAAAAAAGGGTTCGAGTTCCCTTCGAGTTCCGGCGCAGACAGTCGTCTCAACGATGACAAATCTCGAAATAGACAACAGATGTAGGTATCGTTTGCAACCATTCGTCGTCGCACAACACGCGCGCTCGACCGTTGACAGATTGGACGTTTTAAATTTAGAACTATGTTTTATTTGGATTTCCGAATGAAATATCGACTGTCGAACTCATTCCCAAATTTTATTCGTGACTGTACAAATGAGACAGCGTAAGGAGGTGGGATAAGGTTTCGGTTAATTACGGCCAAGTGTTAATGGTTTTATGACCCTTATGAATCCGACGTCGTAATAAGCTTTAAAGCTCATAAGTAAGCTGTTCTAAAGCATTAGTCTATAGTAAATCTCCACTCATATTACTTGAAAGTTGTTTTTATTAGCATTCCAAATTATTATTAATTAGGAGTTTAATTTATTTTGTCAATACAATCCTGCACAGAGTATACGAAGTTTTTATACGTTGAATTTGGAAGCATAACTGATAGAGTTTTTGCCGGTAAACATTTAATCGACTTATTTTTTACACACGTGGCAATCTATCAAACCGTAAACACAGTCAAAACTGGTAACGCGCTAGCCTCTAGCCAAAAATTGATGAACAATCGAAAAAAAAACCAATAACTGGCTGACAATATTCGGAAATCGAATAAAAATCCAATTTTTCGAGCGCAGTTCACCAATGACAGAGCCTGGCTCCGAGATATAGATCGGAATATTTACGGTCATGTTCGTGGTCCCGCTTGAATGTGTAGCACGCGTTATGATGCATTTATAATATACGATGCGACATTCTAGAAGAATTTCACTCATTCGATATTCAACTAGATTAACAAGAACGAAACGTATAAGATCCAATTCAAAATCTTTTAAGACTGACAATACTTAGTATAGACTTAGTAATTTTGTCTAATACACTATTTGTTTGGTCAATATTACACATGTGGAATATACGGCTTCGTAATTGTGGCTATCACCACGTAACATTCTTCTATTGTACTGTGTTCCCTAAAATATTTTTTACACATTTTTCAAAATATCGTTCTTGCCACCGCTGGCTATTTAAAGTAATAAGCTGTCGGAGGTAGTTACTTACATGCCTTATAATTTGTTCCATGTCTGTGTCACATTATACATGTAAATTGTACGCTTATGAACGGGTGGTGTTGACTACTCACACACGATGATTTTAGGTGAAGAGTGATGGAAGTCGTCAGTCGTATCGTAATATTCAAAATTTCACAACCACGCCAGTTGTCAGTCGTCACCCACGCGCGATATTCAAATGCTTTTGTCCAAGCGACCCGTGGTTTATGGTGAACAGAAAATGCCCGAGGCTCAGTGTGTAACAAGAAGTGCACAGCAATACAATAACTCGTTCTCTTACATTGTAGATAACATATCTAATAGTGACGGTGGTTATAAACATGGACAAGCAAATGATTCTGCATCGCGCATAAATGTGAATATTGAACACGTCGATTATTTTTAGCTGATGGTTAGACAAGAAAATATTAATCACAGTTAATAATCTATCTTTAAAGTCTAAGAATTGTAGATTTACAGATTCTCATGCCATGTGACATTATTCGTTATATAAATAAAATTATGCAGCTAATATAAATCGGAGGGTTGCAAACGCTATCGTCTATCAATGTCTGAACTCTGAGTATGACTCATGGTATGCCTCTTTTTCAATAAGCATTACAACATCTACCGAGAGGATTATATCAGGAACCCGATTACATTAAAACTCCATCTAATAGGCCTATATGGTTCTTCTTCCAAGTGACTTTAATAAAGTAATTCGTCATTGTCAATCCGTTCGCTTACTTAATTAAACAGAAGATAGGCGCAAGAATTTAGAAAATTTGGCGTTCTTTCCACTTCCATTTGTATAAGATAGATGAAATCCAAATGTTCCAGGACTAAAAATATTCTAGATTTGTGAGCTATTTATAAAAAATGAGCTATTTAAAAACAATGTAAGTAATATAAATAGTTACAGTGCATCATAAAAAATCTTAAGAATATACTCAGTTCCTTAATAAATCTTACGGAAAACTCCGTTGTTATACTCGTATCTTATTGAGTACTTATACGAGTATGAAACATTTATGAAATAGAGTAGAACATTTTATTATCTTCAGACTACTGCAGACACGCATCATCTATGACATCAAAACTCAATATCCGTCCGATACATTTGTTATGGATTTCACATTTGCTTCCAGCATTAAGTGCTGTGCCAAGCTATTTGTTCGGGATAATATTTTGAAATATAACATTTAAGACGACTTTCCAATATTTGTTGTAGCATTAAAGTTTACGACTTTGCGTGGCAGTAGATATTTAATTCTTTATTATTTGAGCATTGCCTTACCAAAGGACATATTTTTGAATAGTCTAGTAAAGATTGATTGCTATGGCAAATACTGGGTTTTTTACATTTGTGAATTCACTAAAATAATAGTTTTTGTGCCTTCATACGACATTTTTATTACATATCGTTAACAATATTTATCCTCCATTCAAAATAACTATGAACATAAAGCAACGTGAACTCGCAATAGTACCATAACACCTGTGATTTAAAGTAGTGCATTTACATTGAACATTAAATTCGAATTGGGATTAGAAGTGCGATTTAAACGTTATTAGTATGTCGTAACTTTCGGTTTATTACGTATTAAGTATGTTGCCCTAATAATATGTACCTGTTTAGATTATAAAACATATACTGTTTTCATTATAATTAAAATCACTGGAAATGATTTTTATTTGTTATTGATAATGTTAAGTTTCATTAATTCATTGGTAGGCGAAGTTATCGGACTTTGCAAAATAACAAACAAAAGGACAAAAAACATAATTATTATGATAGTTCAAAATTTTCAACACTATTTCAAAGTGGTCTTACCAATTTGCCACATGTGGCATGACCGTCTACCAGAATGAAGAATCGTCCTTCCGGGAGACACTGTCGCCCATAAATTCTATTTGTACAGAAGCGCACTAAATTGTCCCAGTGGCCGAAAGTGCCGGAGTTATTGAGGAAGATGGATGAGCCGACCCGCTCAGTGGCCCTTTTAGCTTAACCCGACCGGTGAACTCTGGTGCAATTTTAAATATAACTTTTTATTACTATAGTTAAACAAGAGTGCAAACACGATGTTGAGGATTTGAAATTATAAAATATCATTATTATGTACGAGTATAATAAAAAAAAAACGAGTATTTTAACAAAAATATCATAAACCAAAAATGTTCTCAACAGCATTGTTGAGTCTATCAATATTACTTCAGAAAACATGGTATGTGGTACATGTATTTAATTAATTGAAATCGAATAAAAAGTGAGTACATTCAGTTTCCATACTAATTTAAGAAGTAATACTGTTTGAACAACGAAAGATAATAGCAATGCATGAATGAACTGCACTGTAACGGATTTAGCAAAATAAGGGGGGCAGGTGATACTGTCGTACATAAATCCTCTTTGGACTGTCGCATCGCCTCTGCGGCGAGGCACGCGGAACCTCGTCTTATTGTGGTAGCGCTTGTTTTGTTTCCATCGACTTGCTTCGTTATTTTAGTGCTGCTATCTAATTATAAAACTATTGCAACCATCGTTCAATTTACACTCTCAAATTAACACATTCCGACCTCTAATTCACCAATAATTTATTCTCGTATACAAAGGTCTGATATACTAAGATTTTATTCTGAAATATTTCCACAACATTGTTCAGACTTGTTTCGGGAAATAAATTACAATAGTTCTCTACGAGGAAAATATGTAAGCAAATAATATATTCGCGAACAAAGTTACTTTGTTTCGTTTTAACAAGCGATTTCATGTGAATAATGGAACACAGAAAATAAAGAACACCGAACATTGGAACGGACAGTTAGGATATTTAAAACAAAAAATGTAGGTTATTTTCTTTGGGTACTAATATAAGATTTGTCTTAGAATCCAATGAAAGTTAAATAGCGCCGTATTATCCATTGTATTCTTAGCGTTCCTGTTTTGTTCATGCCTCGCAGCGTGCATTGCTATTTTAGATTCGTGATCTCTTAATAGTACTCGCAATGCCGATACCGGCTACTGAATAAACTTGCCTCACAAATCTTTGTTTGGAAGGGACGACAGTTAAAGCATTGTTCGGCTCGTTTTATTTTCTTCCACCTATTTTAGTTCTCTTTATTACCTTAAATTATTCTTCACTGTTATTTAACATTGCAGCTCTTTGAACCCTTTATTTATGACAATAATGTAAACTTTAATATTGAAGTCCCGGAATGGTTTATTATTTATTGTATTGTTTATTGCTTTCAGTATCCATATATTATTTGACATATTAAAATTATATTAAAATTATAGTATTTATTTATCGTATTTAAAACTTTCATATTAATAAACTTGAAATGTTAAGTTAGCGAAAATCTGAACATTTCACATAAAATTGTAAGATCAGCCTATTACTATCACTTATAAACGTTCCTTATACCAGCCATATTTAATCAGGCGGATTCAATTTATCTGCCAAGCTCTTGGCGTTTTCTTGTTTCCAGTATTCATTGATGTGACAACGTATCTAGCTTTTTGCTGTTGATTGAATTACTATACTACGCCCATAAATACCTCGGGAACGTTGAACTCGTCTGAATACAATGGGAAGAATGAGCCCTTCAAGGACTGGACTGTCAACTTGTATAATTCCAGCAACCGCAATCTATGTACCTAAGAAATTCATTTTTGTATCATGATTGTCTCTCCCACGACCAGTTGCATTCCTTACTAGGAAATCCTTTTTTAATTTTACCATTTCACACTTTTAAATAATTGTTTATTAATATTTTATTTACTTTTAAGTATTAATTAATTAATTACAATTAATTTTTAACAACACTTACAAATGATATTAAATAACAAAAATGATATTAGAAATTTTATTAAATTTCAGTAATCCATTCGTCGTTATTCTTTGTAATAAAACAAAATTATGAGGTGAATTTCAGTATCAAAGTTTATTAGTAAAGATGTCATTTATATTTCTACCATGAAATAGCTTTAAAAAATACTAAGAAAAACCAGTCACGCACATACATTCTGAATAATCGTCCCATTCAAGTGCCTGTAAAACTAACAGTAAGAATTTATTAATTGGCCACTTCGTGTGTATGGTATTTGCTTCCACGAGGTGCAGAACTAAAATTTATCGAAATAGAATTATGAACCTTATTGGTATAAACATACAGGAGGAAAATTAGAACAGGTGGAAAAGTAAATTAAGGTTGAGTTACTCCACAGGACCGTACTTCGAGAATAGGTTTGCCATGACTCATGTTCGGCCTCGTTTATGGATTGGAGTAGCGTTTTGATTAACGTTATACCTATTGTTATGCAGCTTTACCTGTGTACCAAATTATACATATAAAAATAACTGGACGGTCGATTTGATACTGAATTGGAAATTATTCAAGGTGCATTCTGATAACCGTATAAGTATGTATATTTTACTTATAAGTAAATCGCAGAGAGTTTTTGCAGGCATCACAGGTGTAGGACACTCTTTTATAGTTGCTTAAAATGGATTTTGGTAAATTGTAATAGATGATGACGTTGATTTAAAAGACTTTTAATACAAAGACTTGTAAAAGGTGACTAACGGTTAATCTTATATATAAAAATGAATCGCTGATTTTGTTGCTAAGAGCAGATCTTCAGAACGGCTGAACCGATTTCGCTAATTCTTTTTTTATGATATTCCTTAAAGTACGAAGATGGTTATTACGGAGAGAAAATTTTAAAAAAATGCCTAAAAAAGTAAAAAAACAACACTTTTCTATATTCCCATACAAAAGATTCGTAATAATACTTAAAAGTCAATTTGAACTTTAATACCATAGCATAAAGTTTAAGTGTCAGTGAAGGGATTTCATGAAGGCAAAACAATTGACTGACACGATACACGAGACCCGAGTGGTACGAGAGCTAACAACGTTGGAAAAACAAGAATTTGAGGTAGGCCAGTTTTTAGATATTATGTTATATGTCTCACTCTCCTGGACGTCATACGGACGGTCGGCTGGTGGTAGACGTTGCGTTCATCAGTGCGCATCGTATCTGTACAAGTAAAATATCAATTTTTCAAATCATTTTAAGAAGGTTTCTTATCTTTTTTTTAATTGAACTTTTTGCAACATTAATCTATTATTGCTATAAAATATTTTTCTTCAAATTATTGTATGTTGTTATTTAATTATGTAAAACCCCAAAATTTATTTGCCAGACAATAAATCAATTGTTAAACTTCAGCCAGACCGATCCAAAAGTGAAAAATGTTGTGGTATCATTTTGCTTGGTCTAGAAATAGTTATCAAATAAATGTCAGAGAAATTACTAAAAACCATTGAATTATTTTGTGGATTAATATGGTATCAAAATGATAATTTATTTTGTACAATTAGACAGCCAGACCTCCCGTATGATGTCCGGGAGATTGAGAGAGATACCATATCTCAAAACTAGCTTACCTGAAATGGTCTCTCGAAAACGTTGCTAGCTCTTAGACCATTATAATATTTCCATTTCTTTATTTTCTCGATGACAGCTCCTGTGAAAACTTGAACGAGCGTCTTTTTTACATTATGTATGCATCTTATATATAAAAATGAATCGCTGATTTTGTTGCTAAGAGCAGATCTTCAGAACGGCTGAACCGATTTCGCTAATTCTTTTTTTATGATATTCCTTAAAGTACGAAGATGGTTATTACGGAGAGAAAATTTTAAAAAAATGCCTAAAAAAGTAAAAAAACAACACTTTTCTATATTCCCATACAAAAGATTCGTAATAATACTTAAAAGTCAATTTGAACTTTAATACCATAGCATAAAGTTTAAGTGTCAGTGAAGGGATTTCATGAAGGCAAAACAATTGACTGACACGATACACGAGACCCGAGTGGTACGAGAGCTAACAACGTTGGAAAAACAAGAATTTGAGGTAGGCCAGTTTTTAGATATTATGTTATATGTCTCACTCTCCTGGACGTCATACGGACGGTCGGCTGGTGGTAGACGTTGCGTTCATCAGTGCGCATCGTATCTGTACAAGTAAAATATCAATTTTTCAAATCATTTTAAGAAGGTTTCTTATCTTTTTTTTAATTGAACTTTTTGCAACATTAATCTATTATTGCTATAAAATATTTTTCTTCAAATTATTGTATGTTGTTATTTAATTATGTAAAACCCCAAAATTTATTTGCCAGACAATAAATCAATTGTTAAACTTCAGCCAGACCGATCCAAAAGTGAAAAATGTTGTGGTATCATTTTGCTTGGTCTAGAAATAGTTATCAAATAAATGTCAGAGAAATTACTAAAAACCATTGAATTATTTTGTGGATTAATATGGTATCAAAATGATAATTTATTTTGTACAATTAGACAGCCAGACCTCCCGTATGATGTCCGGGAGATTGAGAGAGATACCATATCTCAAAACTAGCTTACCTGAAATGGTCTCTCGAAAACGTTGCTAGCTCTTAGACCATTATAATATTTCCATTTCTTTATTTTCTCGATGACAGCTCCTGTGAAAACTTGAACGAGCGTCTTTTTTACATTATGTATGCATTATTTGATAAAAATATGACGTTTACACACGTACAAGGTTATATCAGATTCGGAGAAACTGATAGGGATGGAGCTATATCGATAAACGTAACACGATAATAGACCCGTTTTTTTTTACAAAATGTAAGAAACTAAACTACTGCCGGAAACTTTTGTACAAATGTTCTTGATTGATAATGCTAAATTCTTTAAAATTTTCGAAGCTGTTGTAAAATAAGTAGGTATAGGTAGGCACTCGACAATGAAACGAAATAATGATAATGACAGGTAATCTTTATTCATTTATTTTAATCAAAATCTGATGAATTTAATATAATAAATATATGCGATCGATATCATTAGGTACTTATTTCACAACACTACAACTATATAAATTAGAACTGTCACGTTTTTACTAATAAAATCATTGACATAAATACTATAGACATAGGGTCTCCTACTAAAATCGCGAAATTAATGTCCCAATTTAACATTACAAGAAAGAATGGGAATGTTAGCAAGGTAATTTAAACACTAAATTCATTAAATCACGGTTTTATTTCGATTGCATCAAACACATACGTCAATGGCACCTTATGACACAACGATTACACTACACGCCATAATGACATAGTGCAAAATAATCTAAACAAAAGTAACTGATATATTTGTCTCTTTCTGACTATATAGCCTGAATGGTGAGAAGACAAAGTCAAAGATATATTTTTGATTATTTTGACTGATTCTGCAATTAGTTTTTGAAATAAATTCAATTTAAAATAAAATAGCGTGTTTTAGTCGCAATACAATAATTTAAAAGATAAACAATAGTCTACTTACCGAAATTATGATATACCATCGTCTTTATTCACTTTACTGGCGTAGTCTTTGCACGATTTCAAAACACAATACGGCATCGTTGATGTGTAGTTGTCAGCACGGTCAAAAAGTGACTAACGCGGCATTGTTGTTCTTCTTGCGTTTTGTTGCTGAGTTGGCTCGGACATTTTTTAGCGCGGCCCTACGGCCATAGTTATATGTCAATGAATAAAATACAGTGCCATCTTAAATAAAGTAAGTAAGTCAATTACATAAATTAAATAACCTATAAAATAAATCATCAACCCAAAAAGGCTCACTACATCATGGATCATGGGTCTCCCCTCAAAGTCGAGGAGACCTTAAATATATCTAACCATTGTAATACATTAACTATACATTTATATATTCTTTTAATGAAGTTTTAATTAGGTAGTTACTACTTACTACTCCAAAAATTTATCGATGGATCAACTTGCACTTGGACATATTTTTCGATACTAAATTAACATAATTTTACCACGACACTATTTTAACGTGTCAAAGGGGGCATTTCGTGCCGCTACTGTAGCTGACCCGGTGTCCCGAATAGCAGAATAAGTAGGTATTTAAAAAAAATAAAGAATCGACTGTTAGGTGGTACGAAGTTCGCCGGGACAGCTATCTCGAGAACAACTGAACCGATTCCGTTAATTCTTTTTTTATGATATTCCTGAAAGTACGAAGATGGTTGTTACGGAGAGAACATTTTAAAAAAATTGGTTGTCTGTAAAGTCGGTTTACTGACGATAGTTGAACGTGACAACGTCTTAAGAAAATACTGATGGAATGGTAGCATTTTTCAAAAGAAAATTTTAATTTCATTTGTTTAATAGATTTGTCAATGTCAATTATAGCATAACCTACAATCGCTGCACTAGCGGACCGATGCTATTCATTTTAATGATGAAAGCACGAATACCTATTCGACAATATATCACTGAATATATAATTAATATCGAAACAATCATTACCTTTATCGCTGTAATTATCGTTGCTATAAACAATTGACACCACATTCACTTTTCACTGCACTTGATACTCGATCAAAACATATAAATGTACTATAGTATAGCAGCTGTCCACGCAGACGCATCGCTCACTCAAGTAGGAGAGAGACGGATGTCGGACGCTGCCGAACGCTGCCTAACGCAAAGGCCGATTGCTACGCCGTTACGGTAACGACGGTAACGCATGAGTCATGTTTTTTCATGCGTGCCACCGAATTATAAGACGTTGTCACGTCAAAAATTGCCGGAAAAAGTCTAAAAACAACACTTTTCTATATTCCCATACGAATAATTCGTAATAATACTTAAAAGTCAATTAGAACTTTAATACCATAACATAAAGTTTCAGTATTAGTGGAAGGGTTCCAGGAAGGCAAAAGAATCGAGTGACGTTAGTATCGTAAAAATTATTAATTTCAAGATAGCCGTGTGGTTAAACGTTGTACTCCCGAACCGGGGGGGTCGGGTTCAAACGCCGCATGCACATCTTAATTTTCAAAAATTGTGTTCGTATTACAATTTAATTATCACTTGCTTCGGTGAAGGAAAACATCGTGAGGAAACCTGCACACCTGAGAGTTATCCATAATGTTCTCAAAGGTGTGTGAAGTCCGCAAATCCGCACTTGGCCAACGTGGTAGACTATGGCCTATACCCCTCACATTGTGAGTGGAGACCCGTGCCCAGCTTTGGAACAGTTATGGGTTGTAATGATGGTAAAATGTAAATTGTATAGGCGGTACGAAGTTCGCCGGGTCAGCTAGTTATTTGATAAAAATATGACGTTTACACACGTACAAGGTTATATCAGATTCGGAGAAACTGATAGGGATGGAGCTATATCGATAAACGTAACACGATAATAGACCCGTTTTTTTTTACAAAATGTAAGAAACTAAACTACTGCCGGAAACTTTTGTACAAATGTTCTTGATTGATAATGCTAAATTCTTTAAAATTTTCGAAGCTGTTGTAAAATAAGTAGGTATAGGTAGGCACTCGACAATGAAACGAAATAATGATAATGACAGGTAATCTTTATTCATTTATTTTAATCAAAATCTGATGAATTTAATATAATAAATATATGCGATCGATATCATTAGGTACTTATTTCACAACACTACAACTATATAAATTAGAACTGTCACGTTTTTACTAATAAAATCATTGACATAAATACTATAGACATAGGGTCTCCTACTAAAATCGCGAAATTAATGTCCCAATTTAACATTACAAGAAAGAATGGGAATGTTAGCAAGGTAATTTAAACACTAAATTCATTAAATCACGGTTTTATTTCGATTGCATCAAACACATACGTCAATGGCACCTTATGACACAACGATTACACTACACGCCATAATGACATAGTGCAAAATAATCTAAACAAAAGTAACTGATATATTTGTCTCTTTCTGACTATATAGCCTGAATGGTGAGAAGACAAAGTCAAAGATATATTTTTGATTATTTTGACTGATTCTGCAATTAGTTTTTGAAATAAATTCAATTTAAAATAAAATAGCGTGTTTTAGTCGCAATACAATAATTTAAAAGATAAACAATAGTCTACTTACCGAAATTATGATATACCATCGTCTTTATTCACTTTACTGGCGTAGTCTTTGCACGATTTCAAAACACAATACGGCATCGTTGATGTGTAGTTGTCAGCACGGTCAAAAAGTGACTAACGCGGCATTGTTGTTCTTCTTGCGTTTTGTTGCTGAGTTGGCTCGGACATTTTTTAGCGCGGCCCTACGGCCATAGTTATATGTCAATGAATAAAATACAGTGCCATCTTAAATAAAGTAAGTAAGTCAATTACATAAATTAAATAACCTATAAAATAAATCATCAACCCAAAAAGGCTCACTACATCATGGATCATGGGTCTCCCCTCAAAGTCGAGGAGACCTTAAATATATCTAACCATTGTAATACATTAACTATACATTTATATATTCTTTTAATGAAGTTTTAATTAGGTAGTTACTACTTACTACTCCAAAAATTTATCGATGGATCAACTTGCACTTGGACATATTTTTCGATACTAAATTAACATAATTTTACCACGACACTATTTTAACGTGTCAAAGGGGGCATTTCGTGCCGCTACTGTAGCTGACCCGGTGTCCCGAATAGCAGAATAAGTAGGTATTTAAAAAAAATAAAGAATCGACTGTTAGGTGGTACGAAGTTCGCCGGGACAGCTATCTCGAGAACAACTGAACCGATTCCGTTAATTCTTTTTTTATGATATTCCTGAAAGTACGAAGATGGTTGTTACGGAGAGAACATTTTAAAAAAATTGGTTGTCTGTAAAGTCGGTTTACTGACGATAGTTGAACGTGACAACGTCTTAAGAAAATACTGATGGAATGGTAGCATTTTTCAAAAGAAAATTTTAATTTCATTTGTTTAATAGATTTGTCAATGTCAATTATAGCATAACCTACAATCGCTGCACTAGCGGACCGATGCTATTCATTTTAATGATGAAAGCACGAATACCTATTCGACAATATATCACTGAATATATAATTAATATCGAAACAATCATTACCTTTATCGCTGTAATTATCGTTGCTATAAACAATTGACACCACATTCACTTTTCACTGCACTTGATACTCGATCAAAACATATAAATGTACTATAGTATAGCAGCTGTCCACGCAGACGCATCGCTCACTCAAGTAGGAGAGAGACGGATGTCGGACGCTGCCGAACGCTGCCTAACGCAAAGGCCGATTGCTACGCCGTTACGGTAACGACGGTAACGCATGAGTCATGTTTTTTCATGCGTGCCACCGAATTATAAGACGTTGTCACGTCAAAAATTGCCGGAAAAAGTCTAAAAACAACACTTTTCTATATTCCCATACGAATAATTCGTAATAATACTTAAAAGTCAATTAGAACTTTAATACCATAACATAAAGTTTCAGTATTAGTGGAAGGGTTCCAGGAAGGCAAAAGAATCGAGTGACGTTAGTATCGTAAAAATTATTAATTTCAAGATAGCCGTGTGGTTAAACGTTGTACTCCCGAACCGGGGGGGTCGGGTTCAAACGCCGCATGCACATCTTAATTTTCAAAAATTGTGTTCGTATTACAATTTAATTATCACTTGCTTCGGTGAAGGAAAACATCGTGAGGAAACCTGCACACCTGAGAGTTATCCATAATGTTCTCAAAGGTGTGTGAAGTCCGCAAATCCGCACTTGGCCAACGTGGTAGACTATGGCCTATACCCCTCACATTGTGAGTGGAGACCCGTGCCCAGCTTTGGAACAGTTATGGGTTGTAATGATGGTAAAATGTAAATTGTATAGGCGGTACGAAGTTCGCCGGGTCAGCTAGTTTACTCAATATTTCTTAGGTTTTATTTAGATTTAATTCAAATAATGTGATACATGATTTTGTTAGCCAGTTCATTAGCTACTCTCCACGATTACAAGTTCCCATAAATTCACTATACGTCTCCGATGCTTCACGTTTACATTTCGAATATAAGAAATCTTAGATGAGAACATCCAAGAGCACTTTAACGCTAAGACTCTTGACTTCGAGAAACCGTCTTATCACTGGCATTGTTATTAAAAATATTTGTATACATTAAATGTTATAGCGCATGTACAAAAAATCATAATTTCAATATATGTATACATAGTAGTAATACCTGGATGATACTGTAAATGTGACGCTCAACTATCTTAAACAGCAAATAACTCATCCGCTATTCTATGCTCACCATAGATCTAGGCTTATAATCGTCAAGCATCGTGTGCACGCAATTATCACCCTACTGTTCGGTAAATTGTGCTTTCATAGGACGCGCATAAATTGTACGTACTAAAGCTATCACCGCGCATTTATTCTCGAATCAGATTAATGCAACGTATATTCTAACATGAGAATACCATCTACTTAGTGCATTGCGTCCAGGACAAGTTTTATAGTCCCTTTTAACTTTAAAGTCGACCGCATCGTTGATGAACATAAATTATCGATTAAGCCTTTTATTGCTTATCATATCGATTTTCTGCATTAATCATAGTATGGGAATACGACATTTAATTTTACCCTTATTGCTTTTTGTGGCAGTTTTACTCGTGCCAAGGACGACACATTTACATTTAGATTGTTGCGATACAAGCTTCGGTGTTCCATGTTCCAGGTGTAAATTCTTGCAGAGTGCCAATGTTCTATTGGAATTTTATTATCTACTTATACAGGATGTACTTATTCCAAGGTATTAAAGCTAAAAGAGGTACATTCACGAAAATTGCTTTGGTACTAAAAATATGTCATACTGCGTTCAATTCCTGTGTTCAATTCCTAGGCATATACCCATTGACATAAATACTTATGTCAATGCATATACCGCTAACTTTTTAAAATTACGAATGTTAATGAAAAATGCATGATTGTCAATATACATAGTTATATAAAGGTAATCCAAAAGTATAATAAATAAAAAGAATAAACGTCTAAGTTTTGTTTTTAGTACATGATTATTGGAAAGTTCATTTAGCTGGTAAGCAGTGGGTTCAGGACGCCGTCTAATTGTAACCGTGTAAAATTTTGGCTGTGTTTAATTGTCAATCAACACTTTTTTTTATCAAATAATACTTATCCTGAAGTGGAACGTCAGAATTTCTACGACCTTAGGTAGTACGAGTGGATAAGAATGGTAGAATTTAATATGGAGTATGCCTCGATCGCTCGTAAATCAGTAAAATTAAATTTTGTCTGGATTTTAAAATATGGGTGTTCCTACTATACCCACAGCTAATGGGTTAACTTCTTGTATTATGGCCAAAGAGTGGTGATGCATTTTAAGACTTCCTACATTTTTATATAATGCAACTTGAATGTGCGAATTACACGCGCTTTACGCCTAATGTGTAAAATAACTGGTTTCATTCATATAATATAAGTGAATACTTATCCTTCAATAAAATGTCAATTGAAAGTTATATGTTACAGTTTTTATGTTAAATGGGCCAAAAAACAACCCTAATGGTAATCAACAAAATGAAAATTGGTACAGATGATAAATAATAGGTAAACGGGAGTTCATAAGAAAACTAGAGTCCATTGTGAAAAAAGCAGCAATTCGGTAAGTATTTAATCAGCAGCTTGTAGTATTATTAATGAATTAAATGTGTGTAGCGAAAATATGAATAAATTTAGATAGAAACACAAAACGCTCCGCAGTGCATTAACGACTTAACCGTTTAGTCGAACTAGGAAACTCATTTACTACCCATTACTGGGAGCAACTACTGTAAGCAGATTAAAATGCATGCCAAAAGTTTAAATTTATGTACCGGACGCGGTCTTCAATTAAACTTGTTACAGCTAGGAACTTTTACTTTATAGGACATACATTATTGAAGTTAGATTCGACGGAGTCGTAATTTTATTTTATAGTTAATTTTGATTGTTAGTCGTAATTGCATCCGTAATGGTTTTGTTGATGGGAAAGCTTCATTCATGGTAAAATTTTGTAATAACATAGGTCTGGTCAGAACATAGTATAGCCCAGGGATTCCTTGGAATATCTGCAAGATTCATTTGAATCTTGGAGATAATAATATTTCCAACCTAATTTTAAATAACTCCAGTGATGATTAAGGTTAGTAAGACTTATCATCATCTTAAATTAGACCAATTTATCCGAGGAGTAAGATATTCCGTTCTGTAACGTGGAATTTGGGCTAGGACCCTTAACATCTACATAGACATTTGTGACTGATAAACGATTTCTTTCCACATATACGTACAAAATTAGTGATAATGTTGTAGTAATAAAATTTTTATCTTCAGACATATTTGATATTGAACGTCAGTAGGTACACACGTCTCCATCTTTGTTTGTGTAAATATTTTCAAACATTCTCAACAAATAGGCTCTTATCAATATTTAGTATCTTAGATAACATTCCCTTCAATGGGTTATTGATTTATTCCAATGTTCATGACAAAAAGCGGTACAGGATTCTTTTCTCTGAAATTTTATGTTGATTACCTAAGTTCGTATTGTTTTGTTTTCGTAAACGCAGCATCTGTCGTTGGCAAACCATGCAATGGACTCGTTTCTATGCTCCAAACGAGTGTCTCGGTCCTAAATATACCATTTAAATTCAACAGCAGTAACCATCTCTTTTTCCGACCATCATAGCCTATTTATTGTTCGCCTTTATGGCGATTCCTTGACTGTTTCTCGATTCCACATACTTTAAATTGTTCGAATGACAGCTTTATTTTGTATGCCGCCTCGTTGGAATCACAAATTAAAACAAATTGGAGTGAATTCCGCTTTTTGGTTGGCGTGTTGTAACAGATCATAAAGAGATTTCAACGTTGTTAAGCTTTTTGAGTATTAAGTTTCTTACAAAGTGACAGTGACACGATTAGTGATGCCTACAAGACACGTCAATGCGATAAATCTTGTCAAACAATTGACAGTAATTGGTTGATTAATATTAAAATTCCTTCTGATCCTCAAACTTAGATTAACTTTACGGTATTTTGAATAATAAATTAATTATTGACTGGAGTGAAAGAAAAGTTTTATCAGTTGTAGCTTTCGATATCGATTTAGAAACCTAATCCTTTACAGTGAACAATAAGGTAATCCCTAAAAGCCCCTCATTGAGAGATTACGTTAATGAATTTCTTTCATTGAGTATTCACAAAGGCGACGGATCTCGCTTAGATGTGAATCGGCCACGATTTCAACAGAAAAAAAATAAACAAACCACTGCCGCATCAAATTGCGCGGAGTGAGTGCGAAGCGAGGTCCCGCGAGCACTTTCTCATGCAAAAGTCGAACGGTTACTTGAATTCTTAGCTGAAGCACTTGTCGGTTTTACGAGCGTAGAGCGATTTAATCCACTTAAAACGCAGAGCACAAACTCGGAGCCGACAAAGCTCTCAGCCGCTCTCATTTAAAAATGGAAATAAACCCCCGGCCATCTTTGACTCGACGCGAGACCGCTGGTTGAATTCTAAGTGCGCTTCTCCACTGGCTAGCTGCCGATTCTTTTCAATTTGACGGACCGTATCCCGTTGGTACGGAAGAACTGCATCTTCGTTAAGTCTTCTTAGCTCCATAGACACTGTAACTTAATTAAGTTGCTTTAAAAGCTTAAGAATGTTGAACTCGTTCGAATTGTTCTTTAAATTCTTAATCCAAACCAAGCGATTAGAGTTATAAAAAACGTTGGACAATGTAGGAATTGTTGTACTGACGCATGAGTCATGACAAGTAACCGTCCTTGCTTTTCTTCAGGAAATCCACACTCTCAGAAAAATGCTTAGATTCTTTAAATTTACATTATATTATTTCATTTTATTTATGACCTAATCGAAATGAAACAAACACGCAATCGCGATGTAACCTCAAGCTTACAGTACAATAGTGGAAACCACATCCAAATCGGTTGAACCGTTTCTGAGATTAGTGTGAACAAGAACAGCCGACAACAATCGACAATCGACATAAGTGTGATGAATTTGATTTTACCAAACTGGATGGATGGATAAGTAGGCTTGTCGAACCAAACTAAAAAACTTTTTTTTAAATAATCTGTATACCTACTCGTATATATATTTTTTTAGGTAATAAACATGAAATGATACTTTATTTACAAGTAGGAATAGAAATTTTAGGGCAAGATACATTCATGCTATTAGATGCAATCCGAAATGGTGTTTCGGAGACACGGTTTTTATCTAGGGGGAACACTCGCCCGCAGTCCATGTCTTTGGCTTCCAAGTCTTAATGAAAGAGTTCGTTTACGGTTGAGATTATTTTGCTTTTGTTTATTTTGTTACTCCCTGGCCTTCCTCGGCGGTCGACTTAACTTGCTCCCCCGGTGTTATTAACTTTGATTTTCTGCGCAACATCGCAAACATTTTACTTAAGCGCTTTCATGGTGTCCCTGGGACTTGTTTAAAGTGTAGCTGCCATGTCGTGTTGTAATTTACTTTGGCATTCGTTATCTTCATTTCTCTGGATTAATTAAGTGTCCAAAAGTCTCGTTAGAAGTATTACATTGCTTATACGTACTATGAATTTGTTACCACTTCTGCTATTAGACAGAGTTCAAACTGCGTTTTTTGCTGTTGCTTTTATTTTTACTTATGTCAGTATGTCAGATATTTATTTGAGGTTATTTATTCACAACATATTTATAACCAGCTCCTCAAACCACTAAATTGCTACATACTTATCATTATAGTATAAAATATCCTAAAAACAACTGCAAACTGCGACGTTTTTTCCACATAAAATGTGTTCTTAAATATGCCTCGCCAATTAAGAAAAACAATCTCCCTTTCCCGTCGCTTTGTTTCGCTTACCCTGCACTACCTATTAAGACCCACGTACTATAACACTATCTGTGTTATAGTCACACCACTGTTGTTTGCAAATTGGTGTCTAGGGGTGTGTACAATGCTCGTCGTCACGTTAAGTGTAGGTATAGTGAACCGCGTTTGAATCTAGAAAACTATTATTGCGAAGCACTGTTGTAACACACAAATTGTGATAAAAGATATTTATTGCGTGTAAATTGTATTTGTTTTCTTTTATTTTGTTCTGGTTCTAATTCATAACTTATTTAAATTTTTACTCAATTGTCAGTTGCTACAACCCTATATTAATGTTGATGTATTATTAAAAAATGTATAATATTGTTGACAGATACTACCTCTCCCACGTCCTTACTCGCGGAATCGATTTTCAACGTAGAAATAATTGATATGACATAAAGCCTTAACTGCTCCAAAATTGCCCAATTAGACCTGCAACACTTTAATTGCGTATAGTCAAACAACCCCGAATTCTTTGCCAGCTTAAAGCTCTTGTCTTAATGGTTTGACTAAAATATAAACGAGTGAAATGTTATCATCATCACAACCCATGTAACTGTCCCGCTGCTGAGCACGGGTCTCCTCTCACAATATGAGGGATACAGGCCATAGTCCACCACGCTGGCCAAGTGCGGATTGGCGAACTTCACACACCTTGAGAACATTATGGAGAACTCTCAGGTGTGCAGGTTTCATCACGATGTTTTCCTTCACAGAATATCGGGAAAGGGCAAAAGTTGAATGGGTGATTCTTTTAATGGCCAAGTGTTTTTAAGTTTCGAAAATCACGGTTAATCATGACCAGTAATTATATTAGTTTTTGGTTATTGAAATTAAATAAAACTTCTGTTATCTGGGTTCGCTAAATTTCGCTCCAAGTCTCTCCGATTACGAGACAGAACTTTTCTGTAGTGAGTTGCAAATAAGTTGTGTCGATTGTAAATTATAAAAAGCCAACTTTAAGTTTAAGCCGTTGGTTTAAGCCGAAACCTAAAATACACACTAACACTGCTGACACTTACACAACTTAACAATAACGTAAACTTTTTAAGAGCTGTACTAAGCATTTTCCAAATTGCAAGGCAATAGCATAGAACAAAGAACTGAACATTTTTGTTTTAGAATCTTACACAAAACTTCCCTATTAAATAGTACTTACTTGATTGGCCTACACTGGCATCAAAATCCAAAACAGATAAATTACAAAAAATATTATGTTACTCAAACACTGCGGTTTGATTGAACTTTATTTGTGTAGTGATAATATTCCTCATCTCAGATTCACTCGTCGGCTGTAGAACAAGTCAGTGGTTGAGACCTGATGATTTTAATTACCTCCATTCCATTTTTTCCTTCACGTTTTAACGGAAATTGCGTGGAAGGAAGGGAGCTTGAGGGAATGGGTTTGAACGTAACAAACAATTACTGATTTAATTTTCACTTGTTACATTGTTATGGTGGTTGCATGAATTGTTACGCTCAGACCGACTGTTCCGTTGTTGGGACCTTTGTCTCCTTCCTTTTACGTAAAAAAATCCAATTACTAATTAGGATTTAAATTTAGCGTGACTACTGTATCTGGTTAAGAATATTTTGCGTGAAATTGCAAATGTAAAAGAAAAGTTACATTTTTCATAGTTTCGCGGAATTTCGCTAAGCCCAGTTATACGGTAGTTGTTTTATCTAGAAAAGATTCAATTTATTTAAAATCTTCGTCCAAATTAATACTTCATCTTTTAATTCTTCCTTAACTCTTATTTAACCATTATGTATATTTATTTATTAACTCTTATGTAACCATTATGTATATTTTTGCATACACTTTCTTGTTGTAACCTCGATTTATTATTGTGTTTTTATATGTTGTATGAGCTTATGTATGAGCGAAGATCTGTCTAGTTTTAATTACGCTTGTTATCGTTTCAAACTCAAGTCTCACTTTTATTTTCTTCTTTTAACAGGATGGCGACCGGGGATATCTGGAAGGTCTCGCATCACGCTACGCTGATCTCTTCTCGACCCACTACGGCGACGTCCTCGACCACCTCGAGGAGTTGAGGAGACACGAATGGGATGAAATGTCACCAAGAATGAGAGTCCTGGGCGGCCCCGGAACACCTCAAACACCCCCATCGGCAAGTCCTGGTTCCTTAGCTCTGAACAACTTGACCACGTCGCATTCCCAGCCAATCTACGTGCCTGGAAAGTACTCGGTAAGTTTTTCATAGCTACTGGAATTACAAATTACTAGTATAAGTACTCGTATACTGTTATTTGTGTTGGTTTCAAATGGAGACGAAGCCGTACCTGTAGTTTTATTTCATGGATATCGAAGAATGTGAATGAAATCCACCTTCATTTCGTAGACACTGTAGCCCCTGGATATCTTGGTAAGACCTATACCTGCATATGCGGTCGCTCTTAAAGTAGATGTGTGTGCGCACGTATGTTACTCCTTAGGAGTGTGATGTAATACAGACTTCATTTATAAACGTCACTGGTATATCCGTTAAATCCATTGAACGCTAACTTATATTAGGTATGGTAATATTAGGGCATCCCAGTGGACGTACAATAGTACCTATCATGGCCTACAACAATATAGTTCTTATAGAGTAATTCCT
This sequence comes from Ochlodes sylvanus, assembly GCA_905404295.2. Lineage (NCBI taxonomy): Eukaryota > Metazoa > Arthropoda > Insecta > Lepidoptera > Hesperiidae > Ochlodes > Ochlodes sylvanus. The sequence continues at coordinate 3,600,179 of FR990131.1, read as the reverse complement.
AGAAAAGAGTTTTCTTCCATTGTCGAAGTATTCGCAAGTATTTTTGGGGTTGATGCTTGAGCGATCTAATACTTGATCTTTTTAATTTCTAGATCTTTTTATTACTTAGACCATAACAAATGCGAAATACTTTAAGTTGCGTACACGCAACTTTAAATAAGATGCAGTTATTTTTGCAAAAACAAATAAAAAATCCGTAATGCCCTCAAGCAGTACTCCAAAATTTCTTTTTTATAAATCTTACATTGGCCTTAGCATGCCTTCACCCGCATCGCATTTGTTTTTCTTAGTAATTTGAGAACCGTGGATCGATCTTCGTAAAACAATGTCTTTAATTTGATACCCCTCATTACCCTCGGGCAGATGAAAGCAATATTTATTGAAATAAGATCTTTGCCAAATTTTGATTGTAGAACATCTAAATCTGAATATTGGTTTGCTAAACATAATTTACGGTTTTGATGTAGATGTATAAAGTTGAATAACGGAAAGGCCCAGCTGGAACATACATATATTATGTCGATTTTTTCCATATCAATAAGGATCAGATGGCTAAACCAATCCAGGTTGTTAAATAGATAGTATAGTAAGATATAACATAATTTTCTTATCTTATAATTATTTTATACGAAGGCTAATGCCTTGCGGATACCGTCAGCGGTTTGGAAACTATTCACGCTTTAGTTAGATAGAGCTTTGCTTTGCTGCTGGAATTTGTTTAAGTGGATGTGTTATTATTTGAAGAGGTTTTACATGTCTCATGTTTTATGTTTTAGTTTATTTAATCAAAAGAAAATGCTGATATAATTGCCAGACTTTATTAATTGCTATAAGAATTATCTACTTACCGGTAACTATTTATATTATCAATGATAATAAAGATAATCTTGTTGTGTACTTACTTATCTTGTTGTATACATACGTTTGACGGCAGCTCGTAGACTAGGTACGCTTTCATAGTCTGTCAATCGCAGTGATCAGCTTTCATGCTTATTGTCAATAGATGCATGTTTAAAATTAATTTTGTCAATAGGTGGTGCCTCACATAGAAGTGAATGATAAAGTAAGGTTTAAAAAAACAAATCTTAATCAAATGTAAATACTTTTTAAACTAACATCGCCGTCCTTCGTTTCCATATACTCGTAAGCTGACAACATGTTGTCGATATATTTAGTGTTGTTCATGTCGCGACAAGGGCGTTCTTGACGTGTTACGGTCAAGTATCTTTCGGTTATTTAAATATTTTTTTAAAATTTTAACACTAGCTTATTTTTATCCATATTTTACGAGCCAAAAATAATTTGGTTTTATTTCTCGACTTGCAAAGCATGGGTGATGCCTTTGATGTCCATGGGCGACGGTGATCGCTTACGTCTTCAGATGGTGCATCAGTTATTAAAGAAGAAGCTAGATACGCCTATGATCAACTATGAAAACCTTAACCGAAATAGCTCAGGGAATGTCCAATTGAAATAAGTGGTTTCTAGAATATGGCAACGCAGTTAAGCCAGATATATTGTAATGAGTCAATTCCGGTCGTATCCCAGCAATAGAATGTTACTATTATTCGATCGGGGCAAACAGTTAATTAAATAGCAACAATAGTGCCAATCTCTAAGTGTTGGAATGTTAAATGCAATTCGAAATCCATTTGGTATTTAGTTTCTGTCAAGGGCTATAAACATTTTATGACGGAAACTATTGAAAATGCCCTTTAGGCATAATGACTAAAGGCGTAAAATGTTTATGCATCCTGGTTATTTTACTCGCTTTAAGGTTAATAAATCACATTATGTGCATAAAGTAATTGTTCATATCCTAACAATTATAACCACATCTTTAAAATGTTATTCGTAGTATTCTTGGTTTTGACTTGATTCAAATAACATAAGCAATGGAATACTCGAATGGCATACTCGATGTTCTTTGCAATAAACGACCCAGAACTCAATCAAATTATGTTCAAAATAGAATAATTTTGACATATGCATGCTAAGTTACATCAAGTTACATCACATTTCAAGCAAAACTACTAAGATCCTTAGTGATAGGATACTCATTTAGCACTGCAAAATGTTGATTAATTATGGATTGTGGTGTAAAAAGTTATCGATATTCTATGCGAAGCAATATTCAAACTCTTTGCTGCCAAACATTTATGTATCTACCTATTTTCGTATCTGCAATGTTTAGATTAAAAATGAAAAAACAAGAGTCATGCAATGCTTTGAACCTATTAACGGAATATTTACTTGCAGCCGTCAAGCTGTCTCACGGATAAGGAAGAGGACGAGATCTACGGCTTCGGGTACGGGGTGTTCGGGAAGCAGATGCTGCAACGGCAGCAGCAGCAGAAGCAGTTGCTGCTGGCGCAGCCAACGCAACCCCTTATACACAACCAGCAGCATAACTACCAGAGGTATTTTTTTTATGGAATTTATTCCGCTGCCGCCCATGACTACTATGACCGACCTAGAACAAGCCTCAAATGGGGACTACGATGGTTAGTCCAGTTAACAGACGGTGTTACGTTTTAACTTTAATAAGTTGGTGCTTGACTACAACCCCACTTCATGGTAAGTGGCGATAGTCTTCGAGTGGTAAAAGCTGGTAAAAGTGGTAAAAGCTAAAAAAAACAATTTTTGCTATGAGTTTGTATGTACTATGTATGATACAGGTTATTTTTTCACGTCATTACTCGTGACGTGAAAAAGTGCGTAAGACTTATGTATATTTTGACCCAGTTGCAAGGATGGCGGTCAAATTTAATAAAACATGTACAATCCAATTTAAATATAATGGTAAAATATCATTTTAGGATAGTTCAGAAACTAAGTTTGGCACCGCAATAATGTAGGTATAAAACTTTAAGAGCGTTATACATTGACTAATTATTAGATAGTAATAAGTCAATGGCGTTATAGAACAATGCTTTTGCTTATACAATTTCAAACAATCTGTTATTATGGCCACTATTAGCCTTTTAACCGGTAGCAAAAGTTACAGTAACTTGTACTACATTTGTGTCTTTTAACTGTTTTTTTTTATTGATTAGGTATCTCCTCCACCATTGATGATATTGAGACTATCATGATAAAGAGTAAATGAATCATTTTCATTGTTAATGTTTTATAAACACAATCTTATGCAACTTATGCAAGTGTAGATATGAGATGAATCAACATCTCTTCATGGTTAATTTATGCCAAATACAAGTCAGCAAAATCAGCCGACGGAGTATGTATATAAAATACGCCTTTCTCAGCAAATCGCTTTACATAACCGTATTTCATCCACACTTTATTGATTTCGCATAAAATAAATCAGATACGAGCAAAATATACAGTGTCATCTTTAGCGGTAAAGCTCTTTTCACACCGTCAATACAAGATGACCCTTCGCACATACTACATACAATCAAATAAATATAGTGACTTATTTCTAAACGATAGGTAGGTCATTTGTACGGTTTATCTTGGACAAACATGCTAATTCAGATTCGTTACCAATTAAAATTGCATTTTTTTTACTAAACATTGTACGTACTTTTTTTACATAAATTACTGGATCACGTAAGAATGGTCGTCTATAAAACCCACGGAGGTAGAAGCTATAATTAACTGATATAATAAGTAAGGTTTCATCTAACCTTGAGTCAGCGTGGGCGACTATGGCCTGTACCGCTCACATTGTGAGTGATGACCCGAGTTCAACAGTGAAACAATTATGGGATGCTTTATTGACACGTCAAAAAGAACTTCTGTTTTTGGTCCACCTTGCTCAACAACGGATCGCAAATGACGCTACGCCTGCTTGGAAAGTGCTGTACACTGTAACAACCAATGTGTTTTCTTCAGCCCGTTCGGCGGTGTGGTTTTACTATCTATGCAGTGGATATCACTGTATAACTCACTAATTTATTGACTCAAAAAAGTAAAAGCAAGTATGTATCACGCCTAAGGAACAAACGTGTCATCCGTTTGAGTTTGTGTCATCGTTAGACGACAAATAAATTTCAATTGTGTAAACGAGCAGTAGGCGTGCTTATAAACATATTGACTCGATAGACTGAACGTAAGGAGCTCCGTATCGGAACTGGGAATCACTATCGGAGGCGTGAATGTCGGTACGTCTGCACAATAACCACAAATCAATGTAATGTGTTTACTCCTACGCATATTAATTGTAGACACATTGAAACGAACGGTTGTTGGTCTTGTTTGGTTATAGCTCCCGTCGATCGTAAACCGTTAGACAAAGAATTTATTCATAGATGTTATGCAATAAAAGTTGGTGGTTTATTCTATCATCAAGCAATGTTGTGACGGAAATGGGGCCGTTGATTATTATTTGTTTGTTGGTTTTTCTCTAATTGTGATCTCACATTAACCCACATGATATTTTCTGTTGAGCTAGACTAGAATCACGAAATATTACAATAAATAAGGTCACGTTATTGTACATAACTATATTTATATACAATGAAAAAGTTTAATAAAATCGACTTCAAAAGAAAAGCTACAAAATGGCAATAAAAAGTTAGAAATTTTATTATTAACATTTTGTCAAGATTCAAGATTGTGTACATAAAAAATGAACATGGTTCTGTATACTTTTAATCATTAAACTAAAATGAAGAGACGCCAAAAACAATTTAATTTGCTACGGCCTTTATTCTGTACCAGAAACTCGATATAATCTCAATATATTTCCGATCACAAGGCGACTTTAGTAAGTCGTAAATTATTTCCATTGGAACAGGTGTACGCGTTAGATACTCTTTGCGCTGCATGTTTAAGGGCTAATCTAAATTGAAATCAGACGTTTGATTTTGCGACAGCGGTTTTCTGAGCCCGCGAGGTTGGTGAGAACACCTTTTAACCATATTATCGTGTCTTTAATTGCGTAAGTAGCAGGGTATTACCAATTTTTTTTAAACATATAGGTTTTCTTCAAACAGAAGTACCATTATAGTTTCTTTGTGTGCAAGCCGCTGTTCCGTAACGCAGCTTAGAACGCAGAAGAAGATTGTGGTTGGAGGCCTGAGGACGATATTCTTCATTTCTTCACACCAAGCTATCATTGATGCGTGGTCAGCCAAAAAGAACAGAATATAAAGAAATCGGTTAAAATATAGTTTTGTTATAATTTAAAAGCGCACGTTATGGAATTTCAGCAAGGGTTACCATAATTATATAGTAAGTTACTTTTTAAAAGACTAATCGAGAGTGTTATCAAATTACTACAGGGTGCAACATTAAAATGACTAACCATTCGGTTAAAGCCACAAAATATAATCATAAAACCACTATGAAACATCTTATTATACGACAGCCTGCTGGTACGCCAATGAATTTAGAATCTCAAAAGGCATTGTAGCTTGCATACATATTCATGCAGATAAATCCTTACGACAGATTTAAACCCTTGTTACGACAACAATGGCAAATGATCAAAACTAGATCAGGACCTCAGCACTAAACGACTATAAATAACGCTTGAACACACGATATGGTATATCAAAGCTAGAACAGAATAAGGACAATTCCTCATTGTAGGAAGCGATATAAATTTCAATTAACATGGCGAGCGACTACGGGAATAATTATTTCATGTGAAAGCAGGCATTGTTGCTTTCAGTTGGAATATATTATTCTATCCTTATCGAGTATCTAAGCCAAGCATCAAATAAATCAGTTAAGATACGGAGTCTGCATATCGACAGAGGAAATGTGATTGGATCAGCGAGCGATTCCAGCTAATGATTTTGTTTGAGAGAGAATTTGCATGATATTTGTGTATCTTGTGGATGTTTAGTGTTTTGCTGTAGTGTCCATGTTGGGACCGCGTTTTGTTTTTAACATGCCTTATTTTGGAAATTTTTACGATGCGGACAGTTAAAACAGTTAATATTCAAATGGACTGGCAGGCTTCAACTTATTAATGGCCCAAAATCGTTCATTTATAATATTTGAATAATTTAAGACAATTTTGCATTTTTATTCTAGACTTTAGTTTAAAACTTTGTAGTTCCATATTTGAGCCCGGTAACTCAGCTAAGATTGGCAAAGACTTCCTAGAGATGAGTCCATGCACTATTGCACTGGAAAAAATGAAGCGTTACGATTACCTACTATCGATAGGTATGATTTACGATAATTGTTAGACAATCTTTTTCCTCTACTAATCCACATCAACATAGATTTATTAGAGTACATTCATAAGTGCCTTACCTATTACGTTAGAGTCCGTAGTGTTGGATCATGAATCGTGACTACAACAGCGATAAATTCCAATGTTGATTGTCTTATGACTAGGATATGCACTACTAAAAAATATTGTGACGTGATGTGCGAAAGGGTGGATCGTGTCAAAATCTAGAGAGGATAAAAAAAGCATAGCAAAAGGTCCCACTTCATGTCCCATATAGGACGAGAGCAGAGTGATATGGCACACCTCAAGAGAAACTCATAATTCCCTGATTCCTGATAGACACTCAATGCTTGAGTTATGTTGCCATTCATAAAATCGGCAGACATAACCTCGATGCTAATTAGATCTTCGCTTGAGTTTTTTCGTTTTAGAACTGTCTTATAAATGCACAAAAACTTTTATAGATATTTAAAACTTATTAGCGTATTATAATCTAATTATCACTTGCTTTAGAGTTCCCCATAATGTGCTCGAAGGTGTGTGAAACCCGCCAATCCGCACCTGTCCAGCGTGGTGGTCTGTACACTTCACACTGTGAGAGACCTGCGCCCAGCAGTGGGACAGTTATGGGTTGCGGTGATGACCTAATAACATTTTGTAAATCATAAATCCAAATAATACATTTTATTGTTTCTAGTTGTTAAGAACTAGGCACATTCGTGACTCGTTCTTTTCCTAAACATTCTGCTCATTCATAAAATCAGCATCTGTAACCTGCTGCAAGACGCCCACAGAGTCGTGTTGTCGGATGCTAATTAAATCTTCGTACAAGCTGGTTAGCCTAATGAATTACCTCGTAAAAAGCCACCCTATCGCGTGTTCGCAGTTTCTTGTACTTACTATTCGCAACTAGCGCCTACCCACTACTGCGCGTCTGGTGTCAGTTTATTTGTGAAGATGGGACCTGCCGATCTATGTGGATATTTATTGTATGTTTTGTAAGTTTATCATTTCGCTTTAAGCGCAATGAATAAGTTATGAAATGCTGTGGAGTAACGGAACATAAAAATCATAAAAACAACGCAACGGTATACCATTGGTGTCACTGATGTCCATGGGCGATGGTGACCACTTACCATCAAATGCTCCTTTGTCGGCTAAATATAAAAACAATATAGAAATCATGAAAAATATTTTATAGATCTTACGGAGAGTACAATTTCAATTCGCAGGTGGAATATTCGATACATCAAAACCGTACCTCTAACGAACCCACACATATGTAAATACTAGTAGAATTCGCAAATTGTATTACATTGACTTAAAAGGACAGCGTCGACGACAAGTGATGAATGTACACTCGTAGATTCTATCAGATCTTGGTTAACACGTGTTTGATATAGGTGATTTTATATGCGAAAAACTCTCGTTGGTACCACACACCTACGAGTACATACATGCTAGTCAATTTTAAATAATTTACTAATGTTGGCTCGTTTAAAATAGTTTTTTAAGGTACAGCTGGTGCAGCTTGCATCTCTCTTTAGAAGATGGCTACGTCATAAAAGGAATATATTACGCAAATTTCAAGTATGTAGTTTGACTAGTTCAGGCTTTGCGATGAGGAATTAATCAATATCACTACATGAATTATTATATTTATGTTTAGATATGCGCTTGACTAGTTATATTTTCAAGTTTTTACCAAGACTTAATTTGACTAATATTTATTACACAATACATATAATTTTAATAACGCTTGAAACTTGACTCGGTTACGGGCGTTAGTTACTTAAGTGTATAAATATGGGCGTAATATTTACAAGTCACGCGTACACAGGTCCACTCAAAATAAATACGCCGCTGACATGGGTTTACGGACAAGAAAATTAACAATAAATTTCGGGCTTTATCGGCCCAATAAATTGCTTTTTAATCATCGTAATGTTGCAACTTACGGCTGTTCATAACCAGTTACAAAGTAGTAAGTTTTCAATGCGTTCAAATTTATTTTCGTAAACGTCACATCGCTCATACGGGGCATGTTAACCGCCTTTAAGTTACCGCGGCGGGATAATTGCTTTTAAAACAAACTAAACCAATATCACAGTTGTTCTAAACCGGTACCAATTTAAAACGAACCAACATCGGACTTAGCAGAACAAGAGGTTAGATAGCACGAACATAACGAAGTACCGCGCATTTGAGCAGGCACTTAGATAAATCCCAGAGAGTTGTGGCGCGTCCATACTGTTGCAATGGCCGACTGAATGGGCCATTTGACATGTGATTCTGCATACAAGTGTGCAAGACAAATGAATATTATTTGGCATTGCCCTATAGTAAATTGTCTGCTCAGTCAGTGAAATAAAATTATCACAGTATTGCATAATAAGTCAATGCAGAAATGAAGAGATGTAAAGAATTTATATTTCAGAATAAGCTACTTTTTATACCTAATAGTTATAGGAAAAAGCTCTTTTTGAGACTGTAGAATAACCCTTAATTTAGCTTCTTCTCGGGTTCGTAAAATGGAACAGGAATCTATAGCACTTAATTATGAATCTCTGGAAACCCTGAACATCTTTTCCCAGGAGACGATCCATCAGGCCAGTTACTTTTTGAGGCTTTAGACATCTTATGAACTTTCAACGAAGTGTAGTTATCTGCCAACCTTCAATAATCTACACTCAAATAGCTTAGTGAAAACTCAAGGCTGTAAAATACATACATTGTAAATGTTTTTACATAAAATATAAGCAAGATTTTGTATTGTTAGCACCATACACAAACATCCATTTATTCTGCTCAGGACAAACTGCATCCATGCTTGTTACGAGATCGTTGCACCTGCGCCTAACTCCAAGACCGAATCTTACATAATATGAGCTGTTTTAATATTTGGGGGCATGATATCATAAAACATATTCTTGCCTTTTTGATATATTATTTTATTATCTATTTTGTTAATTGGGTACCTCTCTTTACTTATTTATTTTACTCGCTTGTAGAAGAAAATCATCTTTGAGAATCTGTTATGAGTTAATGTTTATTTTATTTATGGAGTAGAGAGTATTTATTTAATAACTGTATTTACCCCTAATACATAAGCACTATAAGAGCTATAATATGTTTAAGAATTAATATAAAATAATTTCATTGATAATATTTTTTATATTATTGGTAGGGGGTAAATTGAAGGATAATACTTATTGGTCTCCAAGGATATTCTTATGTTAATGAGTCACTGATTCAACCTAATTATTAAATAGTGTTAGTTTACTAGCCAATACTTTATATGGAAGTGCCATATGTCCTACCAGCAAGTGGCCAGTTGTAAAAAATAACAACGTAACTTGAATCTTATTCAAGGTCAGTCACCAATTACATAATACTAAAATTGCCAGGAATAATGATCATTTACCTATATTATAGCTGATCCTACGTCCAATACTATTAAGAGTGGTTGTTATGTAATCAGATATGAAATATAGGGTTTCAAAATTCTACGGGATACTTCAATATGTTTTCGTTATTTTATACTATTAAATTTTTAACAACTGATTATATTTGGTCCTTCGAGCACGCCTTTACTTTTTGCAGCGCGCATCCCGGTTCTCTATCTCTCGGTTGGTTCGAGCAGCTTGTTAGTCGCGACTGTCGCACTAGTGTTAATTGTCTAACTTAGAGATATTCCGGATACGACACACGTTTTCTATAACTCAAGATCGCGACAGCTACGCGTATTATAGTTCTCGTATAGACACAATCATAGGTAACTCTACTCGTCGAGTATTCACAGCCATAAAACAAGAAACACGAAAAAGACCACTTGCTCCAAAGGTTATTAGGTTATTAGTTTATTTTGTTGAGAGGCATTATCTACCATAGTAAATCTCAATTACTTGTCTCCCAAAGTGGCGTAAATGTCACTGCACATTATATATATGCTCCCCTAAATTATCTAAGGTATCAATTATGTCTTGTTGATCAATGTTCAGTATTTCACGCGCTCGTGGCGCGGTAATTGACTGGGAGACATGCCGATTTAATGTATGTCAATGTACCAGATCGCGGTGCCATGTCCCCTGATAATTGACTGGTACATTTTCGGCTGTTTAACCAATATTAGTGTCGAAAATATCAACTTTGATATCGATACATGTTAGTAATGCTTACATCTTTGACCGTGTTCTTGGAATTATATAAAATTTAGTTTGCACCTCCGGCGAAATCGGCCGTTTTCGTAGTATCGGTATTATCTTTGTTATGCGTTTTGTTTTTGGCCTTATTTGGACGGCCTAGAATACTGACCCTTTAATCCCTTGCCGGTCGACCAGGGTATCATAGGAGGCGACAGAAGCCGGGGGTTTCTCTTAGGGTCATAGTTTATTACTTGAGTTACCTCACCCTTGGTTCAGTTAACAGGCAACGACTTGCCGTGTTTTGCCTAAGAGCTAATACTCTTTTTTTGACGTGACAACGTCTTATAATTCGGTGGCACGCATGAAAAAACATGACTCATGCGTTACCGTCGTTACCGTTGGTGAATTATTATACCAGCGCCATCTATGTATTGTGCAGTGAACAATTATTCATTAAGTTCGATTGGGTCCATTTATCGATGGAGGAAGGCTGGCTGAGCTGGTAGTTCACTCGCAGTACACTAGATGGCGTTGAGTAGTGGGGCGCTATAATTCTGAATCACGATGTAGGATGTATAAGTATCCAGCATTCATTTTTAATAAATGACTTAACTTGTATTGAAAAAGTGTTCTTTTATTGTGCTTGCCTACTCATTCAAAGGAAATTATTTTCTTAAGACATTGTCACGTTCAAATATCGTCAGTAAACCGACTTTACAGACAACCAATTTTTTTTTTTACATCCTCTTTGCTTGGCCACCAACGCAAAGGCGTTGTTTTTATTGTTATAGTTGTCTATGGATGAAGACCATTTTATAGTTTTTATCTTGTATACTATGCCTAAATTTTAAATTAAAATCTTCATGCTACGGTTCATTTAAATTGGTGCTCTTACAATTTCGATTGTATCGAACTAAATTGGTTCTAAAATCAATATTCAATGCGTGCAGCGTTGCATGACCGATATGATACAGCTCTATTTGATTTATCGCCCTTTGAGGGCTCGATGGAAACTATTATTGATTTCAATATTTTTTGTTTCCGCCTACTTGTATCAACATTTAATAATATTTAAAAATGTACTTTTGAAAATCTTCTGTTTCTTTATCTCCCCAGGCGTTATACGAGTAGGTACTACGCGGAAACTAATGAATAGATTTAAATGACACTTTGGTATTGTACCTTATATTATGGGTCATGATTTAGGATGAGGATACCGATTCGACAATCGAATACCATAGCTAGTAAGTTCTAGCTCTCGTAGTTTTCTGTGTTTAATGCGTTAGGACATTTTTTACGTGTAAATAAATTAATGCTAAGTAATCCCAACTGATGTTAGTGGCGACGATGACTGAGATGGTAGGCGCATTAATAAGGTAAAAGCACTCACTCTTTTATTGAAGACTTATCAGGATTATATCAGATCATCATCATCATATCATCAACAGACTTATCAATAGCGGACGGTGACGCTGAAACAGGCAAGCTATAGTAAGCATGACTAGCGACAAGGCAAACCGCGTGCCGTATCGGTACATCTGAAACTAACCTTACAAAAGTATGTACCTACCACTTATGAAATCACTAAACTCGTACGATTCAAGGAGGTTAAAATACCCTTTTGTCTCGTACGTCAGTGAATGTTTCAATCAATTTCACATTCTCCAAACCAATAACAAGCCATTGAATTCCTCGAATGTAAACGTTTTCAGTGAAATCAGCACTGAAAGCGAAAATTACGTCTGTTTATTAAGTGCGGATCGCTGAAATATCAATTCTGTACATCACTTGTTTCACCCAGAGTGGACAGCTGTTAGCTGTAAACTATTATTTTAAAATAAAATAAAGACAGTGTCTTTGTATCACGTATATATTTTGTTCTTCCATAAGTTGACAAACTTTTATATGAAATTATTTGACTTGACATTTATAATTATGAAAATTGTACCTGACCATTGACTTAGTAATAATAAGTCAATGTACCTACCTGACAGATCATTTTGTATATTGCTAGTATGTAATTTAGTTTTTGAAGCGAAAATTTCGCCTGTGTATTTATTTGCGATCGCTGAAATATCAATTCTGTAAGTAATCACTCGTTTCACTCCGGATGGACAGCATTATATTGTAAAAGGAGGCTGTCTTTTCTGTTTTTAAACTTTTAAATATTTTGAATTTACACACTCGTTGTTCATGAAGAATGATGACAGTTATGAAATTAAATTATTGTAATAAAATACATTATTTTCACATTTTATAATCTAGCTTAATATATTTTGAGCAAGCGTAAGGTTCTCAATAATTAACTCATATATTTATTTATTTCTCCATATTTCTCTACCTCTATATTTCTTGATCGTTAAATTATGAGTAGCTTTGTGTTTCGAGTTTTTTGATGAATGTCAGACAAATGGCTAAAATGTTAGTCTGTACAATGTCATAAGAGTCTTGAATCAAAGTAAGTTCTCGTTATACATTATAATATATTATCATCTATTTCTCAGGAATGATCACAGTGCGTTTAACAAAATATATCTAGTGCTACTTGCCACTTCTATATGAATAAAAAACAGTTTGTTCCAGCTAATCTCTGGAACAGCTTGACCGATTTTGACGGGACTTTCACTGGCAGATAGCTGATGTAATAAGGAGTAACTCAGGCAACATTTCTTTTAGAAATTTATTAACTCTTATTAAATTCTACGCGGACGAAGTCAGGGCACAGCTAGTTAAACATACTGTATTTTAATTGTGATAAATATAGTTGACTATTTATTCATATTATCAAGGCAAGCTTAGATACATTCAGAAGTTTTATTTTAATTTCAATAAAAGTATAATCTTGATCAAATGCCAATTCCACCTTACACATTAACATTATCATTAAATGGCGCTTATCGTTCCAAATTGATCCTTATCATTAAATTACTCATTCCCGGCAATGATCATTAGCGAAGGTATTGAAAGTCGATGGCTATTAATTTCCCATTGCGGAATAAATATTCCGTGTGTTCGAAGATTTTATCTTATCTCATTACCCGTTAATCGTGAACTGAAATATTTATGACCGATTCAAAAACTATATTTGTCCGATAATGGCCGTATTAATTGCTGTGTGAGTAATATTTAAAGCCAGCTTAAAATTACCTTAAATCGCAAAAAATCTTTTTCTTTACACATTTTCACGTTCGTACCAATTTCATGTTCATCTCTAGTATGAAGAATGTTCGTAATTAGAAAATTAGAATTATTCATTGTGAACTCTGCAATCTGTAAACTGTCAGTTCGAATACTTTATAATGGTACCACAGTCCTTAAATTTTATAACCAATAATATTCAAAGCGCTTTATTATTATTACTGTAGTAAATATATAAATTATCGTTTTCTTCTTCAGTTTATAGAAATTTCATAATCGAAACGATAATAAAATTAATAGAATGCCGAAATGCATAGGCCAATTGGGTCACTTGTTACTTTGTTTTGCTATTTCTAATAGTAAGCCGACTGTTATTACAATTTCAACACAAACAATTTCCTGTAATACAGTTTAAACCCACTTAAATATTATTTAAACATTTCACTATAGACTTTGTTAACTTTTGATGCTAGCATTGCTATTAAATGTCGTCTTATTAGAAATGTGTAGAGAGAATAAGACATCATTGGGTCGTATTGGGGCGGCCTAGAACAGTGTTTCGCAGTGTGTACCGCGGCGCACTGGTGTACCGTGGTTACTAGTTGGTGTGCCTTGAAAAAATAAAGTTGTTTTATATAAACTTACTTTTAATGTAAGGGTATCAGTGTGTTGTATCGGCAAGAGAAATACAATCATCCCAAAGTTAATGAGTAGTCAGATTTCAGGGATTTTTGGGAACCTATCACACCAATACGGTTATAATAATAAAGCATAAAAATATAGCGTTATATTTTCAATAGTTCATTGCTTTTTTCCAGCGTTTTAGTTGTTAAATTATTTCGGATGGCCATTTTAGAAATCTCAATTATACTCTTGTTTTACTTTTATAAACTTAAACAATTACAGTGTATTATATCACTTGAATTTTTTTCATTGTAATAAACATATAATAGCTATTTCTGTATGAAAAACAGCTGTCCATCTATACATCTTATATTGCTCATGTAATCTCCAGTCTAAGAATATCCACTCAGGCGTTCAATCGTGGAGAAACCTGTGCAAGCTCTATGAATCCATTATGCTTCGGTTGTCGGATCGATTTTAATTGCATCCAGATAATCGGCTTTAGGTTCCCATAGGAACTTAATCTAATAGATACTATTACTGTCTCGTAAACCAGGCTACCAAGATGCCAATTCCAAATAACGTAATCTAGCAAGAAAATTTCCGCAAAATCTGTAGAACAATTTTATTATAATTATTTGCACTTACAGGGTAATTATTCGCGTTGTGGCAGCTCTTTTCAGATCAATTTAGATCTTTTTTTTGTCACGTAATATTTTTTTATTTGTTGCAGCTGTCTCAGTCCACGGTCGGCGTATTTCTACGAATTTCCTCCTAGCGGTAAGTTAACTATTAAGTTTATAATTTGTTTTAAATATTACATCGGCTTTTTGTGTAACATAAAATATGTCTTTAAATTATTTAAGCGTAGCGTCATATTTGTTATCTGAGGGAAATTTCATGTTGTTATCCAAAACCTGTTTCAATGGATGTTTTAGTAAAGATATCTTTGAAAATATGATTTATAAGTAAACAATAAGGTAAATATTAGTTTAATTTACAACTTTTTATGTTAATAGATTCTTTTCCTGAAGCTCATTACATTATTATAATTTACTAGCTGCCCCAGCGAACTTCGTACCGCTCTATAATTAATAAACAAATAATAATATGGTGACATATCGACAGCAGCGTCACCTAACGGGTCCAATTGTAAATCAAAACCATTCTTGGATCCACCTGAAGACACACAAAAAATTTCAACCGAATCGGTACAGCCGTTTTTGAGTTTTAGCGTGACTAACGCACAGCAATTCATTTTTATAATATATGATATAGCCTATGTCACCCGGGGATAGTGTAGCTTTCCAACAGTGAAAGAATTTTTCAAATCGGTTCAGTAGTTTTGAAGCCTATTCGATGCAAACAAACAATCAAATCTTTCCTCTTTATAATATTAGTATAGATTATTTATTATTTATATCATTACATTATTATAATTAGTTTAATTTACAACTTTTTATGTTAATAGATTCTTTTCCTGAATCTTATTACATTATTATAATATTTCAGCTTTGTTATCTTCTATCTTATATCTCGTACACAATCGTACACAAATTGTGTACGATTCATCTTTTTCATTTTCTGAGAACTTTTCTCATTATATCAGGTATAGTAGTATAGTCATGTAGTAATAAATGAAACTTGTGCTGATTTATACATTGTTACAGATAACTGCCTCGGCACTGCCAAGAAAAAGGTGACTACATTTTCAAGACTGCTTCGCGGACTCAAGTCTCATAGGAAAGAAAAGCATGGCTCTTGTTCTCCAAAACATTCGCACAGTCCGCGACAAGTAGTGCCACCTCAACGAGTAAGTTGTGATTTAATCAGATTATTTTGCATTTACTGAATAATCTGTCCGTACCATTTAATATAACTAAATCATAATAATGGACCATAAGATTAATTATTGGTTAGTTTACAACTTTCATCAATTCATTAGGATTAGGGGCCTATTAAGTGTCAACTAAGATAGAGTTGTTTCTTTCGTGTTGAAAGATTTTTATCAATCGTTTAATTAATTTAGATCCTTTAGATATCGTCGTACCCAAGGTATTAGGCAAATTATGATAATTAATAATCTTGGCAAGGGATTTTAAGTAAATTAAATTACGTTTCTCAGTCAAATCACATACAAATGATAATTCATTTTATTTTGTTACATTTCTTAATAATTAGACAATATTTTTTTGGTAGAAATAGATATATAGGAAAGGTTTGTTTTTGTATGATGAATGATTAAGGTGGTGGCGTTATTTTGTAATGTTTAGGAAACAGATTCCCAATAGGAGTGACAAGTTTTGCTGTCACACTGCACCTGGTTTATGCATGAAACACAAGACTAGAGTTTACACCTAGCACAGTAACCTTCGTGGTTATTGATGTACATATACCTAAGAATCTAGTAATAGAAATTTATTTAGTGTGTGTGCTGTTGCTTTAAAGAGTGTGTTTATTATGTTTTATTAATGTCCGTCCAATCCACAACTAAGGTAGCTAATAAATGTACCGGAATTAAGATAAGTAGATCTTAGTTGATTTGTAGGTAAGTTATTGTAAGTGAGTAAAGTTACAAATTACAACAATTGATCTAATAGTAGATAATATGTTATTAATAGACTTAGATTTATACATATTTAGGATACCTGTTTGTGTAACACAAAAATAACATCTCATTCGATATAACGTACATAGGTACATAGTAAATATAATTATATTCTAGTGATAAATTAGCGTAAATAAATATATTTATAAAAAATTTGTCCAAACGACGCAAAGTACTTTTTCACTCTATGCAATGTCAAAACTAGTAAGAGATAAAGTTACGTATTAAAAATAATATAAAGAGGGGAAGACAAGTGGTTTCGTCGTGGAATCAAGTGAGTCTGCAGAAAGCGTCCTCGGTGAAGAGATAGACGTGAATGCGTCGGAAAGGGATGTAGCTACAGACGAAACGCGATTTCTCGCTACACACAACAACGGTGTGTAACCGAATCTTAGTGCAAGTACGTAGGCGCCCGCTCGCGGCGGCTGCCTCCTTTTTTCATGCATTCCCTTTACCCCCATCCGCCATTATGTAGATCCGGCGCGACGCCGGTCTTTCTTTGACATGCACTCGGAGCAATTAGTATGACGCGTCTCGCAACCCGTGCTAGTTTATGCATACTGTTATGCGTGCTTGCATATGCGTATAATGAAAATTACAACGTCCATTGTCGCTCCATACAGTTGTTAATGCACACCCCGGCTCTAGACTACTAACTACCCTGCCAACCTCTGTCTCGTATATTTTGCCGAATATTGCCGTATAACCATTATTTGTGGCTGTTGGTCCGGACCGCCCGACAACTCATTTCAAATTCTCATCATGTTGATGATCTCTATTTTCGTAATGATGCACACGGTGTTGGTTTTGTAAATATCCCAATTTTATACGATGGATTACAACCGCCGGGATGTGGTATTCGAAATTTCAAGGGATTTACTGGTTTGAATTTTTGAATACCTTCTTTTAATAAGTTTATTTTTTACTGCCGGTCCAATATACCCACTATGATCTTTTGTGTTGTTTACTTGAAATTTACAACATATGAATAATTATGTCTTCATAATATTGCAGTAGTTATGTAGAAGGCTCTTAATAAAGTTAATGTGGATTAAGACAAAAGTAGCCCGAGATAGCTCATAAATATTCTTTGTATCATGTGGAGCGGAGTGATTACATACGCATATAATATAAGGAGCTATATTAATATGAAGAACAATTCCGAAGCTCTCGTTAGATACGCAACTCATCTTGGCGGAATTAAGTGCTACATTTTTCCACGTCCACCTATATTTATTAATCTCCAGAGTAGGAAGGGGGGTACGTCACCGCATGCCTTTTGAGAAATGACGGCTGCCAAAGTTAAGTCGGTTCAGCCAAGGCGACGGCGCTCGGGCGCTTGAGTTATGACCGTTTGTGTGGAGAACGGATAAAGACCATTAGGGCGCGGTATAATCCTTATCGGGCAACTTGCACTTAGGATTAGCCCTGTCAGAAGTTGCTTTTTTCGTCTGTTGGCCGAGCCGTGTCCGGTTGTGATTAGCGGATTAAGGGAATGTTTTTATACTAGGGTGCCGGGGTAGCAATAATTTTATATTACTTTGTTTTGGTTTACCTTAATTTAGAAATTTATCTTCTCACCCACTTGTATCTCGTTTATACACATTTGAGAAAGTCATTTATATTTCTAAAACATTTTATGGCAAGTAATATTCTTTAATAGAACGTAATTACTCACTTACAACCATGAACATTAAGTTGCGTTCGAAACTTTAATCGTCAAAACTGTCGTATATATTCCTAAAAGTTTGGCACCTTGCCTTTCAAGCATTAACGTCTTGTGGGATACTGTTGCTACTATTCAAGCATTATGGCTTTGTAGATCCACGATATCGGTAATAAAAATTTATATTGGTACACAGCGGTAGCTTCGCTAACATTCTGACGGTCGTAAATACGTAATGTCTGGTATCGATAATATTGTATCGCATTTTGTTACGGTAGCATGTTTTGTTTTATAACCAAGAACAACCTGCTATATTTGATTTGTGATTTGAAATCCATTCGTATATTTGCTGTTCGGAATTTATTTAGAATGAAATTTCGGTAACTAACTTCATGGCCAGAGAGTAGGTACAATATAAATTTAGTCCCAACTTTACAAGAGTATATATTGTTCAAATTAAATATATGTTGACCGTTAATTCTTAAATTCAATCTGGGGTGTAAAGAAAGGGCTCTCCCCATCGAGATTCCACGATAACCTCCCCTGCGACACCTGTGATTGGTGACAGGGTTTTTCCTTTCTGGCTAGCTATGACCCTCCCTCCACAATCGACCTTGACATATTTTCTATGTGATATGTCGCAGTGTCCAAGAGCTAGAAATAATGCGGATCCCCCGCATCCATCTTTATTGGCAATGCATCGGTGGTTTCTTTGGTGTTTACTGATGTTCATGGACGGTGAAGTTCACTAACCATTCGGTTTCTTGTTTGTCTGCTAACTGGACTAACCATCCTAATCCCTATTTGAGTCTGGTTCTAGGTTGGTTACAATTGACTTGAGCGGCAGCGGAAGGTGGTGCATGCTCGTTTGCTACCTTAAAAAAACTTTAAAAATAAATGACTTTATAAATAAATCATCTTTTTTTATTAATAATAATAACCTAAAAAAAGTTTCACAACAACGTTTTGTCATATTTGAAAAGTTGTAATTTTATAAACATTGGTCATCGATCATTTGCGTAGTAAAACCCTACGTTGATTGTTAGTGTGAGGGTGTGTGTTCGTAGTCGCGATCGATCCATGTTGTTCGATAATTTAAAAAAAAATTGCCAACTCAGTCAATCACTTAAGATTGACAAAAGCCGGTTGGTTGGGTTGTATTATCACCAAGGCACTTTAGTTTAGTAGTTTAGTTAAGTTTTATTAATTGTACAGTACCTATTTCATTTTCAATCATCAATAGTAATCAAAAATTACTTTCGTATTAAACTCTACAACACTTAACTTTTAGGTTAAATATCACCAAAAAGTTGAAAGTCAAGGCTTTAAGCTTGTACAGTGATTTTGATGTAGTGTTTTTCTCGGTGTATCGAGTTGAGTTATAAGAGGATTGTAGCGTTCGGGTGCAAAGTACGATAACTGAACGAATCGATAGCTTCACAAAGGTTCGAACTAATGCCAAATTCCGACAGAATGAAGAACGAGATTGATAGGAATGCGTATAGTACGGATTGGTGGAGGGTTTAGTGGCCAACCCAAGTATCCGACGAAAGCCTCCGACATGGTTTAACGACTGCTACCTGTCGATAGCAACCTAGGCCGATTCCGTTACGGGGCCTTCGAAACACTTTTTTGCCACTACCGATCACCCATTCAACCATCAACCGCGCCCCATATTGCTTAACTCAGTCAATCGCTTAGGATCGACACAAGCTACCGAGCTATGAGCGATTCTATTCTTCTATACTATACAATATTACTTAGGAATTGTTGTTATTAAGTCACGGAAAGGATAAGCCAACTTTGTATTAAATTTCGTTCCTTATGATAACGGCGCTGAATTTTTGCTCTACAATAAATATTTTTGTTAAAAACGGGTCACGTAAGTAAAGTGGAATAAAAGTCAACAGTCGAATTCATCGACTGCAATACATTAATACTCAAGACTTGAATTGAATTGAATTTTTAGTTTATTGGACCGTGCATATTTGAATACTTGCAAGCGTATCTCTTGTCACAATGTTCCTAATAAGTAAAAAGTTTCGCGACTTCAAAACTGGCTCGACAATGAAATTGAAATGCTGGATAAAACTATTATCTTTTGTTTGAGTTTTGATGCCTTTTTTTTACTTCTTATAACGTAGGGCTTGACAACAATCTCAACTGATGGTAAGTCATTATCAATTTATCATAAACATTGTGTTATTAGGTTTTAATGGTGTTTTATAGCTTTCACGCAATACAATCATAGAAACATCATCATAAACATCATGTTTTTAGTAGAAACATGTTCAATTTATTTATATTTGCAGAAAAATATACTATACCTAAGTAAAATTTATTTACATTCGGTTTTCTTAAATTTTAGTTATTTATTCACAATATTATTTCAAAATTAAACATAACTTAAAAAAGCATAAGAACATCCCCCTTAACAATTAATTATATTCAAAGAAAAGTTATGTATAAAAAAAGTAAATCGTTAAATAAGCAAATGCAGAACATCCCTACTTCATATTAAAGTTTGCAGCTAAAGTTGTATAGTTGACTTGGTACATTTATCATGTTTACAGTGGTAATATTTTCAGAGCTGTGCTTCTGACACAGATTACTTTCTTTGTGAGTTTGTGACGTGAGAGTTTATTTAGTTCAGCCGTGTTCTGCATTGCATATTATACAAATAATAACCTGTATTATGTCACTTGGACATGGGATACTTTATTAACGGATACATTACACGCAAATATTATTTCATAAGAACGCTTTATAAGAAATATCTAAGTGTAATTAAATATAAATTACGTATTATATTATTCATTTTTTATACACTTGTTCTATTTTCTTTTCTTTTCTCACTAACATTTACTATATTTTACCGTCTGCTGACTATGTTTGTATTATGATATACAGGGGAAGTCTTCATAAATAAAAATAAAAATATGATGGAATCTATACTGATATTTGGCGACAAATTTGTTCTAGATTTTATATCCATTTTTATGAGTATACAGTTACTTAGTTTATCGGTCTGTATCTCTACAGGCTCTACTCTATCCTTTTCACAAATAAGTTTATTAATTCCAGTCAATTATTGCCTCAGAGATCACTGTTTTAGTGATGAAGCCGCCAAATGTTTGGTTAATGTTAATTTACTTATGTTAAATAGTATTATGTGCTCAATAAAGATAATTTGAATTTTAAGTTTTGAATATTGTATATTCTATGAACAAAGCAGTTCTTACTTCTTGACATAGTTAAAACTCTTATGCTCTAGTCCATTGAGGAGACTTAACCCGCAAAAGATATTAACCTGTACTGAGAATTTTGTAGGCCTGGTGTGCGGTCGATTCAGCTGCTCCAATAGTGTCCTATAGATTAAATACAAATGTTCTAGTTTGTTCTATTACCTACTGGACGATACTAATTGGATGTGACGGATTTAGGCAATCATTACATCTTTGATCAACTATAATAGTTAGATAAATGGTCCACCGCATAATTGATTGGTATACCCTTCCAATAAGTTTATAGCCAAACTACTGGGAATAAACGATTTTATGTTATATTATCCGTATTCAGTATTCAGTATAATGGAATTAAGCTCGCGTGAACATAGTCTACGCGGTTTATTAGCGGTCACCCATATAACCTCCGACCATACCGACACTGCTACATTGTCCATCATTTACAATCTACACAAGTCAACAAACCGCTTCAATAGTTAAATACAGTAAACAAATTAAGAATAACAAACAAGTCATAGAAATCGCTGACTGACATACACAAGCGACGCATACAAAACGTTTTCATTAATCATCTTCACTTAACGAAAAAAGCTAAGGATGTTTGCATCACAATGAGAGCTATGTAGGAACGAATCAATTAATCATAGCTCATACAAAGCTCGCCCATTAACTTCGGACTTGATAAGGGCATAATGTGAATAGCCGACAATAGGCGATTCTATAATGCGACAAAACCCGGAACTGAAACTGGGGTCTCTTAAATTTACGGTGCCGTTATCAAACGCGCATACATTGTCACTTCGATGTGTTTTGGTCTTCCCTCTACGGTGACTTTTCATTTCCTTTGTCGTTTTTCAGCTTTTAACGAGTATTAAACTTGAATTGTAATTGTGAAACGATGAACGTTCTCGTACATATCGTGTCTTGTCTCTTGTGTAATTACTGTGTAGAGGTATCTAATGTTGAATAGTCGATTTTATATAGTGGGTTTTATATAACAAAATATATACGTCTTGTAAGCAGGCTTACAATTACCCTGAAGTGATAGATGTTAGTCCTTTTTGATTCGTAGTCGTGGCGTAGTTTAGTTATAATTTAAAAGTGTATTTCGTTATTTTATTTTAATTTGTGTTATATTATAGGGATACTGGATAGGTTAATGTTTACTTAACGATATCTTTTCAAAGATCATCATTATGGCATATTTGCAGTGAAAGATGCAATCTTCCATAGAAATTTTATTGTACTGTGTCTTTAAAAAACTGGCTTTTCTATCTAATCATTAAAACTTGTTACCCAATTTCTCAATAACTATATTAAATTGTTAGTTTACACTTTAATAATTGCTATTCGCTTCCTTAATAACAATGGCTCTGAAAGTTAAAGTTTTCCTTACGTCGCTGTTAATTTATCAGACCGCTTGCAACCGTGATTTGTACGAAAGTTTTAACAGTATCAAGAAAGTTGCCGCTCTATTTGTGGTTAATATTTATAAGAAAAATGACTAGTCGACGCTTGATAAACGACTAAAATTCTGTCCAACTTCCCCTCAAGTTTGATGATTTTTATAACTTTCTACTTTATCTTGTTTTGGAAACTAATATTAGCTCCATGTTAGTTTTGTCACACAATTTTGTGATAACAGATATTGTAGTTTAGATAGATATATAATTTGTCATTAGTATAGCGTTTGTATAGTATCAATAGATACCTTATAAAGAAGAAGAAGAAGAATTTAGAAAAGAATTGTACTTTCTTTCATGTTAGAAGGTTAGTGTTTAGGTATTATACGACTACAGGTATCAGTTACTTTTCAATGAAAGATTTATAATCTATTATGATTTACGCAAAATCTTTGTAAGTATTATATGTACAGATTTTGTAATGAATTGATATTTCGTTAATAATCTTGAAAAAGACCGTTACTGTTGTAAGCATATGCCTACAACAATAACTTCGACATCTACAAAGTTAAGAAAAACTATTCTTGAAAGTCAAGAATAAACATAAAAATTATAAGCAAATTTAATAATTATATTCTATTATTAATTACTATACCACAAGACTATTATAATGTGTATCATTGAAATAAATTGTTTAAAACATCACAAAATGTGAAACGTAAGAGCGCGGGAATCCTAAGAAAAAAATTTCAGTTACCAAACAATTTTTTCCTTCTTTATCTTTTTTCCAGCGTTATTTCAACGATGTTTAAGTTAATTGGTCGTGTTTTGGATATACTTACCCACGGGGCTTATAGTAGCTAATATTAACTTTTCCCAGGTCGACACTCCGGACAGCGTGCTTCAAAGTGGCCTAGGCCTGGGCCCCGGCCCAGATACGGCTCTGAGGTCCATGGTTGACCCCAGAGACTATGATCGCCTCCGCTTCTTTCAAATGAGTGCCGCCCAACCAAACACCTTCGAAGAAACGATACATAGGGTGAGCTGCTCGTTTTCCTGCTGTTAATTAAGCGAAAATATGTTTGTGTTGTATGCTACTGTCAACGCAGTCATAGAACTAAGGACAATCTCAAAAATTTACTTCCTTGGTATCATTTAACAGAACTGTCTTTTATTGCCGCTGCCAAAGTACTGATAACCGCAATTGCATTTGGTTTTCTTGGAATAAGATTACGCATTTTATATTACGTTTCATATTTGGTAATTTACAATCAATACTGAGTAATTGTTTTCCAAATTATATGTGATCATTATTAATATTATTTTCAAAATAATCGGATTTACAAAGTATACAACACAAACATTCACTGAAATTATCAGCAGGAAAACTTTCTGTTATGCTCTGGATGGCAAAGCTTTTAAATTCAATATGGGATCAATACAAGTCATTTCTATAATAAAATGACTACTAAAATAATGCTATAAGCTTTTCAATATTTGCATCTTATAGTAATTTCCTCAACGATGACATCTTTGTACGCTGCTTCTATAAAATTATAAACGTTTTTCAAATTCCAAATTGGGTATTATTGCATTTTGGATGATTATATTTTAATTCGTTTCAAAATTTGAAATCTGTATTTTGCCAACAGAGCCGTAACAGAAACAATCAAAATTCTAAATTTTTCTGCCACACTTTTGGTACACTTTTGGAATGTTCAAAGAATAGGAGGTGGATCTTTCCTTTTGGCTGATTCAAATTTATAAAATAAAATATTTTCGATCGATCATTTTCATGTGTATGGTGTTAGAATGCCGTTTTAATAGCACGTTGCATTTTGCACAGTTCGGTAGTTCTTTGCACGCATTGCACGATCAAAGACAATATATCGGGGAACGCATGTTTGCATGGTGCTCGATTACTTTTTTATTTTGATTGTCAGTCTATTACATATTGTTACAGGATTGTTGTTGTTAATTGTTTATATTACCTCTTAAGATTAAGCATTGTTTTGTAATATTTTGTTATAACTGTCGCTTACAACTTTTAGTTAGTAATATGATTTGTAATTTTTTTTAGGTAAGCTTTTTTAAATAACAAACATATTTTAAATAGAAAGGATTGCAGTTCTGATTGTAATACTTAATTTCATCAACCACTGTTAAAACAAGTTATTTTAACAACTAATTATCAATCAGTATATGTCTTTTTAAAAACTTCAAGTAAATAATACTACTTTTTCATCGTTCAATATTTGTTCCATTGTTACGCCGTTGGTATTTGGTCCAAAAGAGGCCTTATTACTGTTTAAAATTGTTAGGCAGTACTGACTTTGAGTTATAAACTATTGTTAATTTGCACACGTAATTCATTTAAAATTCAAAGTAATTTAGAATCTACTGTGTCATTTTGTATTATTTTAATAATGTTTACAAAGTTTACAAATTAACTTTTCCTGTAATATTTATATCAGAACATAATTTTTATAGTTAGTCAAGCATAATATGTTAAGGGCATTTTCAAATTGTGTATTTTGTTCCAGTAATAGTTTTGGGCTTTCTTGAAGATTTGTAGATTTGGAGTTTTTCATCATTCATTCATCTTTTTCATTTACTTTGTGGTCGTGTGTTTTTCGTGTTAGAATTTTTGGCTTATAAAGTCGATTTATTTTCAGCAATATTGAAATATAATTCAAGATTAAAGACTAATCATACTTTTGTTACAGTTAAAAGTTCAGGAAGCAATGAAGAAGAAAGACAAGTTGGCGAGAGAACAGGAAGAGGTAATAATTTCTGATCTCTATGTTTTATTATACATATTTAACAATTTTTTTGTTATTTTTTATTAATAATATTAAAAATAATTATTAATAATATTAAAGGATCGAAAAATTCCTATCTCGCGTGCCATAGAAATTTTTGATGGATGACTACTACATGTCTAAAATAAACATAATTACGGGTCCCTCCTTAAATCGAGGGCCACGTTTAGTAGTTATTAGTTGATATGTCCCATTATAAGTTGATTGGCCAATAATATAATTTACGGTCCAGTCAATGTCTAGTTACTGATTACCAAATTATCTAAATTAGATTGCGATTTTTAATTTAACGAACCCATCTATAAGTCCATAAAATAGTTTCCTATTCTTTTTTGAATCAATTATTCGGTAAATGCTAAATATTTGAATAGTAGCTATTGAATCCAAAATAACAACTCATCAATGCGGAGCATTCCCTAAATAATTACGACTCGATCCAAAGTGATACCCCTACTGAGTACTTTCGCATCTGTCGTAAGTTCTCTGGCATTACACAAAAGTCCCTCGCTATTTACACTTACAAACATAGGAATAGCACACTCACACATACTCAAAACTAATCTGATGCGAGTCGCAGAACCTGTAATCTTGCGACTCGCGTTGCGAAGCGAGCCTCTGGCTAATCGCACCCTAATCTCAAGCTAAGCCTATTAGAGGCAGTTGTATCGCTTCCCTGCAAAACTTTGGAAGCCCTTCACCGCGCATTTCGTTTACTCGTAAAACTATGCCAAGAACATACCAAAAAGTTGTAAGACTCAGTCAGGTTAAATTAAAAAGAACTTAATCACAATGTCTCAAGACTCATTCTTCAATGACAGGGCTTTGCAAATATTATTTTATTGATTGACAGGCCTGTACTGCCATTCTTCGACAAGGAATATTGAAAATTTATAGCGGTTGTAAAGAATGTAACCGACTTGCGGTGACCTCAAATTCGGGTGATTTAAAATTAATCACAAAATCGATGAAGGCAGTAATCCGTTTATTGTCGTATAAAACATTATCATAATCCATGGATCCGAGGAAACAATCAAAATGTGTATTTGGGAATACAATGTATAGTGTACTAGCGTTGTAAATTTTTCTAGTTACATTGTCTGCAGAAAATTTGTAAACCTAATGCAGGGTCTTTTTCTAGTATAAAAGAAAAAAATGCTGGGATACAAATATTAAACAATAATTGAAGTTAATTTGAATCTAAACTCATCTCTTAATCCATTATTTTTTGTTTATGCTTATAAAACTGTTTTTGTTTTTCTTATCAGATCTATTCTATTAATACGCTTTTTTTACTTGCTACTTTTGTACGAGTATGTATGTAATAGAAGTTAATTCAATCCTTCATATTATGGTGTATGATTATAACTATTGTTATATAATTAATTTCTGTTTTTTAGTCTTCTTAGTGTAAAATTCCATATTTTTTTAACTCCTGGATGAGACAACGCTTCGCCTATTCTTCATCTGATTTTTACAACTTATTTGTATTTTTAACTCTAATAAATTTTTCAAGGAACTCATCAGAACATCATAATACATAATACATATTTTATTTAGTAATAGCTTTTATGATTATTGATATCATCTTAAATAAATACAATAATAATTACCGTAATTTAATGAAACGGTCTTCATTCGCCTAAGCGATATCTTTTAAGCACTCTTAGAACAGCAGAAAAACAACATTCTATTACTATTTCAGGTAGGGTGCCAAGAGTAAACAATTTCTTGAAATTTTATTATTATTGACTAATAAAATTTTACATCGTGAAAGTAATATAAAGTTACAAACCCGTTAGAAATGGCTCCTGCAAGTATTATTTTACGAGTCATGTCTATTCGCTAACTGTCTAACGATTCAACAACTATTCAAAAGTTCCTCTATAGGCCATTAACCGTCATTGCCAAGAAGCTATTCGGCTCCGAGTGTTCAACGACATGAAATCTCATTTGCTTCGGGCTTTACAAATCCCTTACTTGTAGGTGTACCATGACTTTATTTGGACAGACTAGAATTTTAAAATCAACGGTTATTACAAAAACAAATCTGACTGTCCAGGCAATCCTTATCATATTTCATCAATAATAGGACTATACACAATACTATTTTTTGTGCTGAATTTTAACGGACTGTTTATGTACTAGAACAATAGCAATTGAAACACTTGTACTACTTACTATATGTTTTATTTATTCCTATTATGTATATAGAAATAAATGATATTTATAAAGCATCCACGTCAAATAATCATAATAACGATATTTTATTCAAAATGTTATGTTATACAATCAAATGTTGCGTAAACATTATGTCCTTATTCTTTTTTCTTCTTCACCTTATATGTGGTAAACCTACTCCCACGTACTCGCCACATCGCGCGTCGCTTGGAAACAAAACGTGCATAAATTAACTTAATGTTCAATACTTTTCTACTTACGTGGAAGCGGTCTTTTTATTGCGCCCCCTGGATATTTATTGTCTTGCTCGAATTCAAAAAAGTAAGCTTCGTAAAAAATACGCTAAGTTTCCTTCGGCTGTTTATCACTTAGGAGATCGTAAATAGGATTGTACCAATGCAATGATTGTGGTTGTAAATTATTTTTTTCTTACAATAAAACTTTGGTTCCTTTTATACTTCGGGTATGAATAATAGTTACCATCACTGTAATCGGTTTTATTAATATAATGACAAATAAGACCTCCCACGTTTTAGTTGTATAGTTAAATTCTTCTTAAAATCCTCGTTCATTGCTTTATTATTTACCTTTCTTATTTGCTTTATCTTTATTATTGGTTTTATCTTTTATTTTACCATGCAAAATACTTTGGGAGTTGCAAAGGTCAAAACGTGACACCTGTTATTATGTAGTTCATTTGATTGCCTGGCAGCTATCGCATTTTATTATTAACTTGCTTACTTAGTTTACACACTTTTGGATTTTTCACAAAACACTCAAATCATTTAGTGTCACGTGTCTTCACACAATAATTGTCGAATATAATGGCATATTTACTTTAAAAGGAAATTTTAAAATACATTTTTTCCCATATGTGATTTTTTATCTTTTCACTCTTTATTGCTTCTACAAAGGTTATAATCGGCAATCTTTATGCTAAATGTCATTGTCTAACAGTCAACCAATTACATATTTCTACTCAGAACTCTTACCAACTTCTGAGATCAGATTTGATTTAATTGGTTGGTTTTCATTTTGTTACAGATTCTAAGGGACATTAGACATGGTCTCATGAATATGGGAAGAGATGGCGTTCGGGGCCCTTTTGGAGGTATGTGTGTCTTAATTATCGATGTTGTGTCTCGATGTTGAAGATACCGAAATAATATTTTAAGACGTTATCTTAACTAAATTGATATGCGATATGGAGTTGATTGTAATATACTTATTATTGTATTCAATTATGTCACTGTTGCTGCAATAAAACCAATTTTCATTACGAAAGCAGTCGTTAATTGCTTCTGTAAATTGTACGTTATGGCAAATTTAACCATTAGCGTAATCTTAATTTACTCTTATTCCTCTGGCGTCTAACATCTCAGCAATGATTCTAGCACAGAGAGTATACATATAATCGTACAATCGTACGTTTACTTTAGAACCAGCATATCGATGCATCTTTTCATGTTTCCTAAACCAGTAGAAAGTGGTGACCACTTATTATCACCTTGCCCTTTTCCTATGGCCATGTCTATTTAATACACTGAACTTTTTGAATAACAAAAAAGTATTTTTGACAAAACTGATCGATGTAAGCCAATAAATCGTCGTTCAATGTAAAGTTTGCAATGTAAAGCTAGTGTGGCTTAGGTACTATACAAATATTTGAATTTTATCGGCTTTGTGGAGCATCCAAACAACAGTATATAGCAGAGTGGATAGCAAAATGGCAGGTTAGGGTTTATTTAGTGGTCAAAGCGTATCACTTATTTGTACTGGTTGTCAATACGTTATTTATAATTTAATTTGAAAACGGTTAAATTTACAATTTTTATATGTTCGTGAACGAAACTTCGTTCACATGTCTTATTTAAGCTATCAATTTTGTTAAGACTTTGTCTGCGTGCAAATATTATTTCGGCTTGATCGTCTTTATTTCGGTCGTATTTTCATGTTTTGATGTGTCAGTGTTAATGTCATTGAAACAATGATTAATGATTTCATGTATGTACAAAAAATATTAAAAGTTATCAAAAATATTAAATAACGAAAACCTGATCATTGTTTGAAACATATTGGTTGGTCATTGTCTAGTTGCTTTTGGTATTTTGACAATTATTTCGCTTCAAGTTATTAGAGTTATTTTTGCCTTGTCTGATAAGCAAAATATAATTATAATGTAAGGTTATGTATGAAAAACAGACAGTTACATTTAGTTTCATTCACGTCATTGATTTAATTTTGTTAAATCTGCTCCTGAACAACGTATTTCAATGTGCGCTTTTGTGTTTGCGAAAATCATTATGAAGTTATTCGTCAAAGTCAAAATATCGAAGCCTCTAGAGTTGAAATTATGATTTATATTGGCCCGTAAATTTTAAGCATGTTGCTTGCACGATGTTTTGACACTTAATTTATTGGTCAACTTTGCGGAATGCTTATTTTTGATAAAGCCATTGATTTATCGTTCGATATCATATTATACGTATACGGTTTGCTTTCGATGTGCATCTTTCATCAATCATTTTATAATTTTTTTATGTAAATGTGGTTTGGATGTCTTACGAAAAGGGAAGAACCACTGTGATCATGACGAGAGATTGCTAAAAAAGAATTCATCATAAGAAAGTCGAGTATTAATTAAAATGTAAATTAATATAATAAATTCAGTGAACCCATCTCTATTCATCAAGATGTTTAATTTGCGACAAAGTGCTGAATGCATGTTGTTTCCAATGATTTGCATCAACCACGCACGGCTTACCGATGTTCGTACACAGCTTGCTGCAGTGTTGTCAGTGAAACTGCCACTATGTGGGAGGTCGTTAACGGTAAATTTTTTTGCATTATGTTGGCACGTACATTTTTATTTGCACAAATCGTGGCTTAGTTTCAAAAAGTTAATCGAAGGCTCGTTTACAGACGACACATACATGTATGACGACGAAGCGAGAGGTCTATCCGGAAGAGGTCACTGGTATGACGAGCCACCGTATGAGAGTGATCCCGAAGACTTTCTCATGGGTGGTGGAGCTCCGGCGGCATCGTTTCAAAATGGGCGAGTTTGTTTCACCCTAAACCTTCGAAACGAACCGAGGGGCGAGGGGGTTATATCGCTCAGAAGCGCTGGAGACATAAGCTTAGCAAGAGCCCCGCGAAGAGGATTAATAATTCCACAGAGCGGCCCCTACCCGACCACTGTGATCCCCTTGCGAACACCGAGAGATCGGGAAAGCGGGGATTACGCCGCATCTGACATCCAATCTATAGGTTCGAGGTTGTCTGGCATTTCGCTGGAATCCAGTCGCTCGGAACGGGATTCACGGAGAGGTTACAGGCAAATGTCAGGCTATCGGATAGGAATAGATCCCTTATCACCAGCTTCCTCGGATTACGAAGATCAAGAGAGCGAAACGGATTCGCAACACATAGCTACTGTGCATAAGGTAATATTATTACAATTTAATGGAAATTAAAGAAAATAAATCCTGCTGCCAATGAAAGTTTCTTTTGATTTTCTCTTCCCGATTAACGTATTTTATCCTTCGTTCCAGTCAGCTGAAGAATGTGAAGGGGTATCCAATTTAGCTGGCAAAGTGCGCGGTTTAAGACAAGATGTTCAAAGAAAGATCTCAAGATTAAGGCAAGAGAGAGGACCAGAGGGTTCGGATAGGCGGACGAGTGGCGATCAAGCGTTCCCATGTTCTAATAGTTCTTTTGAAAGTCTTCCCAGCGGATCAGGCAGTAGTGAGTGGATTTATTGATTTGTCTGTGTTATTATATTATAAACGTTTGTAAATAAGAATGTCTTTCCTTTCTCTGCACCATAACGCCCAACGTGTCACTTACAGATAGGGTTGTTCTTGTACATACCTACTATAAATCTCGTCTCACCAACCCATCCCTACTAACTTGAGAGGGTACTTTCAAATAACATCACTCCAGAGCCATACAAAGATATACAGGTATTTTATTTTTATGTGGCAGGAATAGACGTAGCTTATAATCTAGGCCTCTAAGTTTATATATATTTATGTACAGGCACACAAGCATTGGTTCGCGCCGGTAGTAATCACTCCTCTCTCTCGGCAGAAGAAAACATAGAATTAAGTCCGGCCGGGCGGAGTTTACTCGTTCCGCAAATGCTGTGTCGGGCTCGAGCACTCGTCGATTACGTCCCCAATATTTACGAGAAAGATGCCTTGAGATACAAGGTAAGATATCTTAATACTACATCTTATTTTTAGTTAAGAACGTTAACAACTTCTAATGCCATGTACTTTGTTATCAGAAGGGGGACATCATTGAAGTCATCAACATGAACGCTTCGGGGATCTGGAGGGGCGTTCTCAACAACAAAGTCGGGAACTTCAAGTTTGCTAACGTAGAAGTACTTTCTGAAAGAGACACAACGAGATCAAGGACCAAATGGTGCAAAAGCCGCGAGCGACTTTGGGAAACACGACCAAGGACAGTCGAGGAATTATTGAGAAGGATAGATTTGCCAGAATATACAGTTGCCTTTGAAAGGAATGGATATGAAGATATTGAATTATTCAAAGAAATCGAACCCTCTGATTTAGACTATTTGGGCATTATGACACCTGACCATCGTACACGTATTCTTGCCGCTGTACAACTGCTGCACCAGCTTGAATGTGAGTGATTGATATTTATTGAAATAATAACAGTGTAATTATAGGTTTGTCGCACTGTTATATTACGAACAATGCAATGGTAACACAGAAAATTGCACGACAAACTATTCATGGTACACGAACCCGTAATTGTATGGCAATCACACGGCTTGGAAGTTTTGTTTAGAACGTTAAAATACTAATGATACAATGTGAGTATAATACTTGAAACATAATGTTCAAAATTAATTTTATATTTCCTATTGTGAGCCGTAAAACTTTGAATAGGTATCTAAATATTTGTTAAAGTATTTTGTATAAATAATTATCTAGAATCATGCGACAATGAAAAATTTTAATTTCACTTAATCTGCTAGCTAAACTAACGAAGAACTTGTCTACTGACGCTGCAATTCTTATGTCATTTTAAAAGGTTTAAACATTTTGGTTTATATTCCATAATAAACTACTATCACTTCAAATAAATCACTTGCACCAATGAATCAGTCGTCTTGAGCTTTCTTATTAAGTTCGTGGTGTCAAGAATCTAAATAGCGTCGATTAATGTAAACGCGTGTTAAATCACAATCTTAATGTAGATCATTGACGTTTCAACTTAAGATTTTATGTCAGGAATTTGCAATACATTAAAATTACCCTCAATAATTTATTGCGCAATTTTTGCACTACAAGTATTAATTTGGTTGGTAGGTACTGCGTCAATTTATGTAAAAGAGAATATATCAAACAGAAAATTCGGAATTTGTGTACTTTAATAACCAGGTATAAGATTATAGTTTATTTAAACACCTACGTGTATAACAAAGTCGTCTTAAACGAATGTTTTGTAGGAAACTTTCATATCAAGCTTTTAATTAAAATTATTGTGATGAGACAAAGTTTCTTAAAAATGCAAATCATCCCAGTCAATTAATAGGATGGTCATAATTTCATAAAGATACTTGATAAGTAAAGTATTCCAAAAAACTGATTTTATAATTATTCGAAGTCCCTCCGTATGTCAGTTAGATCTCAACGTATAATCATTTCGGGTCAGGTGGCGAAGGCGATGGCGAGGTTGAAGGAGGCGGTTCTAGCTCGGAGGGTGGGGACTCCCCGTTCGGCCGACGTCAGTTTCCCCGCGATTCCGGCTGCTATGAAGGAGGCGTCGGAGTAGGTGGCGTTCGAGTACGTACCTCACCGCTCGTCCACAGAACTGATGAGCCTTCGCACAGGCCTCCAGAGCCGGCGCCTCAGGCCAAACGCTCGGTCCGCCGCCGTCCACCCGACGACGCTGAATGCGATCGCATCGAGCGTTACCCCGGGACGGCGGGAGAGAGGACTGTTCCTCGCAGCGTAGGACTCCCCGGCGGTGCTAGGGACGATACTTGCGAGTCGGATCATAAGTTGAACGTGGTGAAATTTGTCGCGGGCGGCGAGCCGTGCGCGTCAGAGAAGAGCAGTGATTCCGGTGTGAGTAGTTCGTCGTTGAGTTCTGCGCATCCGCATCGTCCCTGAGCTAGGCCCGCCGCGCCCGCGCTAGCCTAGGCGCTGGCGCGGGCGCGTGCGCAGGCCGCGCAACCGCCCGCACACACTGACACGCCCCCTGCGCAAGAGTAATCTTACAGAAAAATGTTTCCATCGCTTTTTAATATACAGATGCAACATAACATAATGTAAATGCCTCCTGCTCAGAAATAATGAAATTAATAACTCGGAAAAAGATCAACTTTTCTATAACCTGGTTGAAAACAGTAATGGTATTGTCAAAAAATTTAATGCAAAGTGCATGAGTGATGAAAAGGACACATTTTATTAAATTTGTACATTTTAAAATGTAAATTTTGAAGTAAAATGTTAAGTTAATTGGATTATTTTAAGATTCTTATTGGATTGATTGCTGGTTTTTGCATTTTTTGTTGACTATTATGAACATGTTGCGTCCTGCTATACAAATAATTGCTACTTTTGATTTGCTACAACAAAACGAATGCGGTTCGTGAAATTTTCATGAACATAAATTTATCATCTACAATCTAGATCAGTCATTATATTTTACCCTATTTTGTTTTGTTACAAACGCCAAAATCCTTTAAAACCATTTCGAGTATAAATAGGCCTCATTGGTGCTTATAATGCCAATGTGTACAAACCGTGACCGTTAACTCATTTACTTATGCCTTTAACCAGTTATATTTTGACAGCACCTATCTTAAGACCAAAGCATCTGAGCATCTGTACATCAACCACTAATTAATATTGCATACTTTATTTACTTGTATTTTTACTAAGCGATTCAAAATTTCATTGTCAGATAAATCAGTTTGTGGAATATTATAAAGCTCAAATGGAAGCGCATCCTTAGATTAGGTATAAGACTGAAAACTTCCTCTTTAACTTGTTTATTCAGTTTTTCCATCGAAAGGGGGCATACATAAACATTTTGGTGTGGGTGCGATTAAAAAAAATAAGGTCGTTTAGGATGAATTTTAGGTTTTCTTTCTTTTGAATGTTGTTAGGATCGTGTGATTCTTTTCTGAAATGAGTATAGTAAGTGCGAAAGTCGCCTTTTGAGATCTATCACTAGATATTTCTAGAAATAATTAATCGTATTGACTGTATACTTAATAGAAATGTGTAATTTTGGTGGTCAGTGTCAATAAGTACTTTTTGACTCATTAAATCCCTATATATTTATCAACAGTAGTTAAACAAATTTGAATGTTATTAGATTAAATAAAATATACCGACAATCTGTTACATAAATTTATTACTCAAAGGGGCATGCTGTGACTCTAAATTTAGTTAATAATTTATGTCGCTTGTTACAATTTCAGATTGGTGTTAAATTGAAATAGCTTTGTAGTAACATTCCGTTATAAATTTTAAGGCATATCATGGTTGGCGCCAATTAATATAGTTTTAGTTGCTTTGACAATCTGTTTATTCTCTGTTTAAATTGCTAATGGCGGATACCCAATTTATTATAAATAATAAACACGTTTATTTGTCACCACTGAACTATTTATTATTGATAAAATAAGATTGTCGTTACTTAATATTTTGAATTAAATAAATCAAATAGCAAAATAATTCATATGATTGAAGTGTATTTTATGTTATATATTATTACAATTTATTTATTTTCGAAACTCAGTTTAAGCAGAGAATAAAATAAAAACAGCGTATTTAATTTGTAGCGAAGGCAATAAGTCAGTTATTCTGGTAACTGAGGCGTTCAAAGCGCCACTTTCGATAGCAATAATTGTAAATAATTACATAGATAGGTTAATTATTATGCGTTGAGACTTTTGTAATTTTTTAAGAGAGCTTTATGCGGTATACCCGCATGTATATATGAATAGTTTAGGCAGCATTCGGTGTGAAATTTTGAATTTCAACACTTTCTTCGTTGTCATAAAATTAGGCGTTTTAATCTCATTGACGTCTTAAAAAAGTATTCTATAAAATGGATGGATAAAAATAAAATACAAATTGTGAGAATCTGAGAATGAAGAAATCAACGCGCATTTAGCACTAAAGATAATCGACTTGAAAAAGGTGCATTTAAAAATATAATTATTACAATATAGATTTTTCGAGAATTTAAGTTAGCTTTTGTAAATTTCATATTTCTGTCGAAAAAATTGACTTCTCAATAATGCACTTGTATAAATAAATAGATAATACTATTTTCGCTAGACTAGCGTTCATGAGAAAATCTCGGTTGCAAATCCAAGTTTTCTGTTGAAAATTACTAAAATTGTTGTACTTAGTTTAAATATTCCACTTTTTTAATTTTAAGTTGTTACTGCCAATAAAAACAGAAACTGCCAACATACGTCAAATATTTGAAATGTATAGAAATTTTATCCATGTCATTTATGTGTACACATTTGAAACATGTGTCATAAGGTACTTAGTAGGTACTAAATATTGAAATGAAATCATGTCGTTTAATTTAGGATCATTGATTTCTAAAATATTCCATAAATATTTGGAGTGCAGCTATATTGTTTTAAAATTACATCATAATTATAAAACTCCGATACTGTTACAATGTGTACACAATTTAACAGAAGTGTTTTCAGTCGCAAGTGTACAATGAACACTTGCTACCTTCAGTGTTCACTTTTGTAAATTTTGTAAAAATCCATATTAATTCCCTTTTTGACTACAATCGAGAACTAGTCCGAATATAAATGTATATAGATAAATGTTTGTTACTTGTATATTGTAGATAGAATATATTTCTTTTGACGATTATTGTATATTCAATAACTAATTAAATCTTTATTGGAAATTAATGTTAAAACGTTTAATTATTTATGACGAAATTAATTAATTATTTGACGCTCAGGTAGATCTTTATAATCCTTTGCATTTCAAGTTATTTGTAAGAATGTGATTACGATACTTAATTAAATAGTTCAATATGATTTATTTCCTTTACATTGTGTTAGCCGCAGTCTGCGTACTGTTTGTAGCCATATTTATATTTTTTTAAAACGGACATTACTTGTAAGTTTACAACTCTACAAACATGAATTCTAAATAAATAAATCCAAAAATTTATGTGTGGGCGTCGTTTTATTTCATTCTCCGGTACGTTATTTTAGTTTTCGTGTTGATACACGCGGGAAATAAAAATAATCATCAGTCACCTACATTTTTAAATCAGCTCATAGTAACACTGTTATACCGGAAACCTAACTTCTCAATAAATTTGATATTATATCAAACTGACAAGTTTATAAAATTAATGACTTTTAATATCTACAGTTTTAAACATGCAGAAGAAAATTAATATTGGATTACTATGTAGGACTATGTAGGTAAAATTAATATTGGATTGGCTGGCTACAACCCATTAATGGCCCACTACTGAGCACGGGTCTCCTCATACCTGAGGAGGCCTAGAGCATACTCCACCACGCTGCTCCAGTGCGGATTGGTGGAGGGGTTAGTGGCCAACCCAAGTGTCGGAAATTTTAAGCCGCCCGAAGGTATCCGACATGGCTTAACGCCGCCGGGCTATGAGCGCTTCAATTGCGCGTTGTGTTTTAATATTGGATTACTATGTTTTTAACATAATAACCCATAAGTGAACCTTCTAAATATCCTGTAAGTATTCACAACATAATACCTTAACTTTAGATACCTTCACTTACATAGATATTCCGATACATGTTAAATAAAGTCATTCATTTATTACTTTTACGTGAAGTAAAAATACTGGCTTTCTTTTTCCCCAACCCAATATTAAATTGAATTGTAAATATAATATTATGCATCAATATGAACTAACATGTTCTAAGGTAGGTACTCACTAAAACAACGATAGTAAAACTATATAAATGAACACTCACATTAACAAAATTAGACCTAACGTATTAGGTACGTCTTAGGTATAAAAGTCAAAATGACGAATAGCTCTCCGCCCTACACATATGATAATACGAGCAAAACACGCTGTGTTGTCGATTGCGTTTTGTTTCATTTGTTGATTGTAAAATATCGGTAAGTCAGTAAGTATACTCGTAATAATGCAGAGACACAGACATATTAGATGTGACTTTGCGGAAATTGACAAATAAAACACAGTCCCATCTGATCATTATTCGTGAATATTACCAATATAATTAACACCCTCTGCATACTGGATTAACCATCCTAGTCCCGATTTGTGTCTTATTCTGGGTCGGTAACAGTTGTCAAGGGTGGTGCTAAATGTGCGTTTGCTGTCCTAAATGCAGAAAAAATTGCTGTATTCATACAAAACAAATTAAATAGAATACATTAATAATAATAACACAACGATACACGTAACTATATGTTTTTGCAGGTAAGTATGAACGAACTCACAACGGTATTTGCATTATTTACTTTTTACGAATATTGGCATAATATAAGCATACGCATCAAATAGACCAATCTTCCGTGAACACGATACAAACACGTATTGCAAATATACCAATTTAGTATGTCCAGAAATAACAATACCC
This sequence comes from Ochlodes sylvanus, assembly GCA_905404295.2. Taxonomy (NCBI): domain Eukaryota; kingdom Metazoa; phylum Arthropoda; class Insecta; order Lepidoptera; family Hesperiidae; genus Ochlodes; species Ochlodes sylvanus. The sequence continues at coordinate 3,561,554 of FR990131.1, read as the reverse complement.
CTCCATTAAATCGGCGAAGTGCTGTCTCCTTCCAGTGGCCGTATTTAAGTCATTCATTATTGTCCAACGAATTAAACGGGCTGTGACGTCGTTTGTACTAAATACAGACCAGCTATCAAACAGAGATCCCTCGGCGAGTTCAGTGAGTAAACACATTTGACTATAATTTTTGAAGTGAAAACTTCTTTAGTGGCGTTGTGCACTTTTTTGGGATGAGTAAAAAATGTTAAAATCACGTCAGGACACGTGAGCTGATCGAAAATTCGTAGGACGGAGGGAGAGCAAACCTCCGGTGTGGCGTAGGAAAGGAAGTAGTAATATCCTAATAGTAATCTTCGGTCATTCTCGCTTAGCACTGTAATGACATCCCACTAACAATAATTCATGTAAAATTAGCCAAGACAGTTCATAACAGTCACTGTAAGAAAGTTATCAGATCTTATGTAAAACCAAGCCCCTATCTAACAACGCATTAAGGAGTGCGCACATTACACCAACTCGACGTCAACTCCACTCCGACTCCACTCCGTTTCAACTCCGACGTTCCGTTCCGCGATCAATGCTTCATCGACGTCAACTCGACTCCGTCTCCACTCCGTTTCAACTCCGACGCTATTTACATTACGTCATTGTGTCGGTCGACGCGTGGACTACTCGTCTACGGTGAGTCGTCAACGCAACGTCGACGCGTTGGTCTCGAAACGGAACGGCTATGGGTGTAGGGCGGGGAGGGGCCGTACAGGGCTTTTAAGTATAAGTTCGAAATTCAACCTTACCTTCAAAGATATAAGGCTCATAATTGAATGTTAGCTTTGTCAAGGTTTTAGTCGCGTTGGCGTCGGTCGGTCGTGGAGTCGTTGTACTGTGCGCACTCCTTTATTCTACTAGCCACACAAGAAAAGATACTGTCATTTTAAACACTATCGCTACTTCGCTTAAAGATATTTAATTATCTTGGGTAAAATTGTAAACTATTTATTGCTTCTCGTAAAGATCGTAGATCTATGGTTCTAAACATAGCTCGTCGCAGTGTAGACGGGAGCGTAGATCGCGATTATTTTAGCGCATCTTAATATAATAACCGACTATAACCGGAACTTAATCAATGTTCTCGAGTAATGTCAATTCGCTATGGTATCGACCGTGTTATTAAGTTAGCTATAATAATTACATTTTGCCGTTTTGTTGAATGATACAGAGTTGGTAGTTATTTTATGTACAAACGTGTACCTTACTTACTATTTTAAATTGTTATACAGTCATGTTGTTATAATTTCATCCTTACCGTAACCAAGATCGGTATAACTAGGGCGAAATACCGGAATGTCAGTTCAATATCCTGAGTACCTGTTTTAGTTTCTGCGATGATATTGAGTTTAATATAATAATTATCTCTTGTTTGTAAAGAACCGCGTCATGTAGAGTAGTTGAGATCAAAAAGCGGTTTTATTTAACTTTATTTTTTTAAGGCCTCCCTTCTGTAGCCCAGTTGATAAATGGCCCTGTGTATCGATCGGATTAGACTCCTTGCACAAATGTTATGGCTTAGGTATTGATGATAATGTATTAAGATGATCTTCCTACAACGATATTCCCACAGAGCTATAGGGATTACGTGCATGTGAGTAGGTTTGTGAGCGTTTATTTACTTGTGTTGAAGGCTAATCTTAAAATTTCTGTAATTGTTACACGGTATTTAAATGGACGTTTAAAAGGAATATTATGAGATTAAGGCATTTATTTCCAACTCGTCATACTCGTAGTTGTGTTTTAACTTAAATACAAATAGGCTTCGTTTTTCACAGTAAAACAGTAATTATTTTTCTTTCAAACTGTGTATTTAACAACCCTTTACAGAAAAGTAAAAATGATCACCTATATTTAGTAAACTTCAATAATTGCCTTTATTATTTTGAGACGTAACTACCAATTACTCTATGTAAAAATACTACACGATTATTTTGACTGCCTACTGTTTTTAAGGTAAACTTGGAATGCTACATTTTATTATTCTTGGGGAAAATAAAACGGTTATAAATTACTTGCAACAATAAGTTATTGGAGAAAAGATGTTTTATAGGAAAAAACGCATGCATGGTCAATGCCATCGTCGCTCATGGACATTAGTTACACCAAATGCATCACCGTTGCGTTACCAGCCGAAAAGGAACCGGGAGGCTCGCTTTATTGCTGGCTCTTTGACACTGCGGCTGAAACGCGTACATTTCGCGATCGATTCTAGACCTAATATGCTAGGAAGTACACGGCAAGCACGGGGAATAAAATACCCTCGCATGAGGCAACAACCGTCGGAAAAAACTGGTTGGTCAATGCCCAGGTACTTTCAACAGGGAGGTGTCGCTATAGCTTTGTCCGTTCACCACAACCAGAAGAGCTTAGCTTGGGCATAAAGATGCCCATTAGACATCCATAATGGACCAGGCAAACGAATTTTTTTTAACACGTCAAATAAATCTATAAAAAATATCAAGAAAAACTGTGCTTTTACTTTTTCCATATCTCAATAAATGGCTGAGATATTAACGATCAAAGTGCGTATTTACGGCCGTTGGTTTTTTTTTAAAAACGCAGGCGGGCGGTCACTACTCGATGACGTCATCACTCAGTAGTCGCGCGTAGTTGATAGGGATTTTTGACCGAAATGTTAATTTAAACTCAAGTAAAGCCGCGAGCAAACCTTAGTTATCAATAATAAAATAACATATATAATTCACATACTATCTACTACATCTATGCAAAATTTCAAGTCTGTATCTATAGAAATAAGAAATTTATAGATTTTTAAACTGCATAGACCCATATTTTCTATAGGTGCGCCGTATCGTGCTCGCGGCCGAACTAAATCGTGACGTCATAGCGTAAGCGCGGAAATTCAAAAAAGGGCTTGAACTTCTCGTCTTTATAACTTCGGAAATACTGCATGTATTGAAGTGAAATAAAAAGTTATGTAATGTATATGACCTAAGCTCGGATTTTAGGTGTATTTGATAGTAATATTTTGACCCTTTTGCCTTCTCCATTGCAGTTGAAGTCCTGAACGACACTCGCCAAGCTAGTCAAAGTAAAGCATGTAATAAGATTACCCAGATATTGCACGGATTACTTAGATAATCTGCAGTTTGATGGATTTATGCTCATCCGTGTAAGTCGAGCATTAGCCGCTATTGAAATCAGATATGCATAGCACGTTATTGCGTATGATCTTCATTTGTTTCTACTGTCCTTAGGTTAACTACTTAAGACAATGATATTAGTAGGTAAACAGGTCACTAGCGCGCGAAAAATGAGGCACTCATATTCGGCTAATTGTCGTAACTTTCATCTCTTTCTGTTTCATACGTTCCGTAAATATCTTCTGCATCCATAGTTACAATAATGTCATTGGGGCGGATTAAAAAGTGCAACTCGCTTTGTGGTAGGTATGTAGGTCCGTATATCATCATCTATAGTTATCTTTGACTAAAGATAAAAACTTTTTATTAAAAAGTAGTGTTCTATTTTCACATGCTTTTTGAACGGACGTTAGTCCAAGATAACTACGGGAGTATAATATTCTTTTAATGCTAATTAGCTCCGCAATGAGCGTAATGAGCCGACTAGATCCTCTGCCCTGGCGAGAGTCCAGCGAACAATCCTCAGATGCTAAATGGAGCTTACAGGTACAGTTCAAACAGATTAATTATGCAAGTAATATCCTTAAGATTTTGGTAATCGTCTTAATACTGATTATGGAGAATAATTTAATTGTAAGTATTAAAAATACTTGCTTGTCTCACAATAGGTGTACAAAGTTATTAATAAATACATAAGTATCAAAAAATTTTGCTTAAAAAGGGTCCTTATATGAATAAAATAAATGTAGATGTGTCCACACGACACCTGTGCGGCAATTAGTAAACGAATTGAATGATCTATTTTTCTCTTATTTACGTTTAATCCCCTTTGCTTTGTTTCGGGCAACGATTTCTGCACAAATTACCATTGATGTTTATTATTTGTTTTTAAACGAAACCCCAATTCTCATGAAATAGGCAACAATTGTAGACTATTATAAAATACATCGTTAGGTGCAATGATTAACATGCCGGATTGCCGTTCCAAGGGTCCAGAGTTCGTATCCCAGCGAGGCTGAAATTTGAATGGAGTTTAAATTACTTTTTTCGGCTTGGTGTGTTCTTGTCATGACTGTGTTACACAAGATAAATGAAAGAAAAAATAATTTAGAAAAAATACAATATTCTTTCTCATAGTAGCTTAACAATAATATTACAATTTATTTGTACGACTTAGTCCACGTCAAGAGTGAAGAAATGTTCATAACCCACACGTAATTATGCAAGTTCATAAATCATAACTCGTGATTTCTGTTCACGTAGAAAATAAGTCCAGGTAGAGGTCCTGACTTCAGTTTACGCAACAATGAGCTTTGAGAAAATCGCAAAAAGGAACACATTTGCGCGACTGCTCACAGAACCTAAGAGTTAAACGTAAGGTGTATGTTGTACTCTCTTCAATTTTCAATTTATACGGACTTATAAATCTTCTTGATTGCCTGGCGCCTTCGAGAATAGTGATTTTTCGTCGTTGTCATAATATTGTTATTACTCGATAGCTTTGATATTTTTATTAATTTACTATTTCGCTTATCTACGCTTCCGTTACTCGGTTTGCTCTTCAGAATCAAAGGCGAGAAAAACAGTCACACTGTCACACAACACAGCCCTAGATAAAAGTAATATAAAAATGCCCACGACACGAGAACACAGTCATTTTTTTTATGTCTAGCCCAGAACCTTCTCTCCTTAGGGTCACTCCCTTAAAGTATATACCTACTTTACTTTTTACTCTAAGGTCACTCCCAACTGGGTTACCAAGCCGTTAGACTTAGACCTTTAGACCCGTTGATTGCAGGGCTCTATACCTACTCTATCTATCTTAATTCTGATTGCCATCACCATATTTATATAAAAAGAGGTGTCGTGGCATACGCGGATGGAACAAAGTCCTTTTCGTTATAATGTTATACTATGTTGCTTTAAAAAAACTCACATAAAGCTATAAATCAACAAGGTTGAAATTGATAAAAAAAAATTAAAAACTTTTATCGTTAGTTAAAGTCGAAAACCGCGTAAGTCCGCTGAGTAATTTTACAGGAGACTATAAAAGTACAGTTGCAATGTTTTTATATCAACCAAATAAACTTACATAAACTTATTTATAGTCGAATAAGTTTAGGCAAGCTTGTGGTAAAATAATATGCAAGATTTCACATTTAAATTAATACTCATAAGGTATTGTTAGTGATTATAAAACAAAACATGGATTTCGTGTTTTCTTAGATACCTTATGTATAAATACCTAAGACTAACTTTAGACTTGATGAAATCACCGTTTAAATGTGTATAACTAATGTATACATACATGAAAACATATCTTATTCAAATTGATCATAGGTATTTGAAGGAGATATCAAAATCCTGATGGGACATTAAGTGAAAATTTAACTTCCCTGTGTAAATAGTGGCGTTAATAATTGGGTATTTTACGTACATATATCAAACAGGATCTGGCCTTAATTACGTCTCAGTACGCGATCCACTCCTATAAAATACAAATATATCGATATACCCAACATACGTTTCGATTTACCAAACCGAATATCGTAATTAACTGCCAGGTTTCGGCATAAATAAATAGTGGCGGCTTACATATTGAAGTTGCCTTTATTAAACTGTATGTTCCGAGTCAGCAGGCTTTACACGTATGAGGTTTATATGTATGTACATTGGTGGTATGGGTTAACTACCATATATGTATACTTAGTCTTTTTATATGTGCTTTAGTTGTACTTACCAATATGTACTTTTATTGTTAACTTTTTTTTAAATTTTAATATCAATGTTAAGATGAAATTGTTTGGTCTCTAGGTCTACTTTACCCACCACAACCAGTTTGTCGAGGTTGTCTGGTCTCGGAATTATATGCATACAGTTTTATTATACATTTTAGACAAAATTTAAAGTTAATTTAAAACTATAATTAAAGAAGATATTCAAAATAATTATAATTTTAATTTTAAAGAGAACGATTTTTAAAGTTATCATATAAAAATCTAATTTTACATTTGACTGTAAATTTTAAATCTTCGTCCAACTGGAAGAGTCTTTACGTAAAGTGCAGTTTTAAAGACGACATAATCGTTTCACTAAGTGTCCGCTGGAACCGGCTGGAGGTTAGACGTTTTATGAGCTGTAGATTATGGAGCTGGTGTTTGGTTCTGGAATGGTTGAATATTTTATGAAGTTTTTATGGAAAATGCAGTCAATGAATTGGAAAACACTTCCGATGGTCTTCTAGCTTAGTTTAGTTTAACAACGCTGATGCGGAAGTTACTCCAGTGGCAGCTAGTGGCCAAAGTTCAAGAATTATGCTTCTGAGGGCTTGGTAAGATCCTGGTTATTATCACAATCAGCAGTCGTTGAGAGCCGGTACATTATCTTTTTATCTTCTTTCCTTCTTGCCTTTAGTGTTAATGATATCTCCACGTACTTGTGACGTATGTGTGATGGACAGTAAATTACCATCAAGTGGCGCATCTGCTTGTTTGTCGGTTATTTACATACAACAACAGAACAACTTACGTAATTTGTCTTAGTAATATGAAAACAGCTTGAATCGATAGACTCAACTCATAATTAGCAAGCATAATTCAAAAATTGTAGTCTAAAACTTAAACATACAAATGAGCGAATGAATCGTTTTTACCTTGTATCTCTGACGAATTGCTCGCTTAATCTTTCTCAGCAAGTAAGAATAAAGCAAGAGAATTACTGCTGACAGGAGGCGATCAGCGAGGCAAATAAAAAATAAACACACCCATGCCCCCGCACTAGGATCCCCTGTGTCACGGGTGGCATGGACAACACAAATAACACATCACTAACACCCATGACTTAGAACACACATTTATCTGTCACATAAATATCTGCCCCGGTCGGGAATCAAATCAGGACCAGGACCCGTCGCTTAGCAGGCAGGGCCACTTCCAACGACGCTATTGAGTGGTCAAAATAAAGAGCGTCAAACGTTACGGTTACTGATCAATGTGCAGAGACGCTTTCAGTGTGTGCAGCCATCCGAGGTATTCTGTATAGTTGAACTGAAAATCAACGCCGTAATATAACCGTCGTCAAGTCCAGTTCTTTTTGTACCGAATCGATGCTCTAGCATTTGTATTTACTTGAGGTTTTTCTTGGTATTACCTATTACTATTTTTTGTTATCGTTGATGAACATAAAATCACTTTTGTGAAGGTTGAATACAAGTTTCTGTCAATTCATTTAAAAATAAATTGTGTCGGTTTAGATATAATGAAGATGGATGGAATGAAATATTATCTTGCCGTTAATTCAGATATGAGCAGCTTCCATTAGGTACCAACAACAGGATATGCGAATGTGAATACAAGAAAAATATTGGTACGACGTGTTGGAATTCAAATGTTCAGTATTAAACCCTCGAAGGTGATACCCAATATTATAAAATCAATTATCACGCCGCATGTATTGATTGGTACAAAAGCTATCGACGAGTCCACGCGATTACTTGGATGAGTTGGTCTCGACTGATCGATGTCTGGCGTGACCCGACTGCTAACATTATAGTATGGCCTATCTGCGATCTACAATTGGGTACGAACCTCACGTATTACAATGTAGGTAGGCAACTCTGTTGAATCTTTAATTAAAATCATTGCCCCTTTAAACGTTTTGAATTGCATTTACGTCCTCTGAGAATCCTTTTTTATGTTCTATTTTCTTTCTTGTGTTGTAGGTTTAAAAAGAAAAGTAGATTTCAACCCATTTAGACTGATGGCCGGAAAACCCGATATTCTCCCGGAATTTTGGGTCTGGCGTTGCGGCCAGCGATTATATTTTAGGCTGTCCCGGATTCCAATCACCAACTTTTTTTTACTTGTGTACCTTGTGATTTTCTAGTAAAGTTCCCTAAGAAAGTTTTCCTTATTTTTGGTTATTCTAGTAAAGTTTACCTATGTCATAAGAAGTTACTTAAATCATACCAACCTATTTTTCATAATTATATTTTTTATTATTGCAGTTCGATTCCATTGCCCTTGTAAAATATCAATATTTTCCAATAATATACAAACACAAGTTAAAAACAACATACATATGAAGCAATAAATATTTCAAGTACTTTGAAAAATACGACGTTTATCATGGTCACGTTAACTCGTTCAAAGTATAGTTATTCCATTTCAATGACCGTACAATCAAATGAGGAACAACTAGCCGTCGTCAAGGGGTCAATAACGTCACCGTCACTGCGTACTCGAGTCACAATGCACACTAGACTCGCAGATTGCTAATCGATTTCTGAGATGCGATTCCAACGTGTTGTGACAATAAGTCAATTAAAAGAAATTTCATTGCTTATAAAGTCATTAAATAACTACAACTTATATAATGTATCGTAGTTATTGAATAGTCGTATGTTTTTTTTTGTTTTTCATATCAGATTTTCCAAGTTGGACTCGAGCAACTTGATGGAGAGCATACAATTGTAGTGGGTAGGTTAATATGCCCGTGGTTGATTAAACATAACACTTCGTCCGGAAACCTCTTAGACTTTTCCATAATGTTCGCAAAGTTGTGTGAAGTCTTCCAATCCATACTTGGCCAGCGTGGTGGACTATGTACTGAATCTTCACATGGTAAGAAGCACACCCAAGCACAGCAATAGGGCAGTAACAACGGGTTGCAAGTTGCAACGATGTAACCAACTATATTACATTAAAGTTATTTGGACTCTAATCCGTGATCAAATTGTGAATCAAATATTTTTGCTTGAACTAAAACGCATTTGTCGGTGTCCCTCATATATTTTTCTGACAAATTATGGTACAAATCAATTTCTTACGAAATATTGGATTCGTTGTATACTTAATTCAATCAAATCTGCTATATGATAGGATTGAAGATAATGATACAGAGACATGAAACGAATCGCAAATGACGAAACTCCATCATCAAACGCAATATTAAGTGGATGTTGTTCAATTCTGACGTGACAGTTCATCTGATGCGCCGACTACTACTGGATAATTGAACTGAGGACAGTTGAGTGGGGCTAGGCATGTCACTATGATACCGATGTCATCTGCATACTTACAATCACAACACGATGTATGAGTATGAGTGCACTTGACGTAATCGATTTCTCGGATGGCATATTAACCTATACCTATACATATACGTAAAATAAAGCTTTAACTGATCAATGTTTGTCTGTCATCGGGGCTATTTATTATTAATAGATACCAGAATTTTAGTTTTTGAGCACTTTCGTACTTCGAGGGCTTGTAAAGCATTTACGCCATGTCAGGCTTTGAGTGGCATAAAACTTCCGACAGTTGGATTGAGCACTGGCCCGTCCGTCAATCTGCAGTGGAGCAGCATAGTAGAGTATGACCTAGAACTCCTCAGTTATGAAAAAAAACCCGTACCCTTTAGTGGGTTATTAAAGGGTTGCAGTTAATTTATTGACACAATTCTCTAAATGTGAAGTTCTTATTTAAACTCATATTTAAAAACTATCAAATTGGTACCTGAATCTGGGCGGACTGGACAAGCAAGAATTTTATAGAATGAATGATATTGAATGAAAGATATGAATGTATTTGAAATGAAATTAAAGAATTATCATATTAAGATAACTTTTACTTTAGTAATCTAAATTTCATTTCTGAAATATTCTAAAAACAACTCTGACCCTTATCCAATAATCTTTTAGACGTCAGATTTGAGAAGAATAACTTTTGAAATTACTCAACTTGAAATGTTAGGACATTAATACTGACTGAGTAAAACTCGAGTTGCAGGTAGCAAAAAAGGGAATAAGTAACGAGTTATCTCGAGTTTTAACTTGGTAATTTTTTCATAACTCCATCCCACCAGTGACCCGTGGAAAAATTCAGCGGTAAACGTTTGGGTAGCCCTATTCCATTTAATTTTATGGTCGGCGCGAAATGTAACGTGTCTCCCAGTCCCTTATTTTATTGTTTGTATTTTTCCGCATACAGCTTATCCTCTGCTTTTCCGGTATACATAAAATTATATAGATGCATTTATGTATTAATTAGCATCATTTTCCGCGTTGATGTTTCTATAGACATTATTATAAAGATTCGTAAAACAAAAAATGTAAGAGTAAATGTGGAAAATAATTCCAAATTAAAAATAAAACTTTTCATACCTGAAGCGGCAGGTGAAAATATTGGAAAAATATAAAACATTCTCTAAAAGGCGCCTTTAAAATTTTTCTCCCTTTACTTTATTGTTTGCAACTTTACAAAGCTCGCTGTTGAGCTTCAGAATAAAGGATCGTTCATTGTCAGCTCGCACGTTGCACGTAGCTGACGCCTCGTTAACGGAACCTACATGTTGTTATTTGAAATCTAATATATTTTTTAGGAAAATACGTGGAATACTTTTTCACAAGCTTTAGATTCCATTTTTTCATACATAAAATTGTTTCAACCATTAAATGTCTTTCACTTATTGCTTAGATACCATGCCGATACTAAAAAAAAACTTCAAGTTTGAGGTCATATTGCGTCACAAGTTTTGTTTTTAAGTATAGGGAATTTCACTACCAGCGCAGCGTGGCAGTTCCAAGTTTAGATTCAGGACTAGTGAAATTTCTGGGATCAGCTAATGACAAGTTGCACAAGCAAGAAGAGAGAGACGTACGAGGTGAGCCAAAATTAGGAAAAAAGCAGATGATCCTCCCGAACTTAGTACGAAGTTATTGTATTTTCGTATTTCATTTATTTACTTGACTTTTGCAATACAGACAAAGGTCAAAAAGCATTCAACAAAGGGTTTAATCAGGTGTGTGGCAGCTAGCCAGGCGGTAAAAGCGTTGAGTTAGCCGCGTCGTTAAGCAGAAACTTTCGCAGAAACCACTCTCTACGTCAGTTCGTTCAATGGCTCATCTTGCAGCCGCTATCCTTTTAAATTTATGCTGACCGAATACTGTAGATACTGTTTTTAATAAAAGCCGTATGTTTTGAAAGCATGTCGTTCTGTTATTTGTTGTTTTATTCAATGTTTATTTATCTTCATCTCTCTTTTTATTTTATTTTAGTATTTCGAGGAATACTGTTAAGCTCTGAACATTCTTAACTAAAATAACAGACAGTAATATTTTAAATAACTTATTAGTAAATTCTTATTTAATTTTGGTTAGTGCCTGGGAACGCTTTCTTACACTTAACATACATTACCAAGTGTTAATTGAAGAACAACGAATCACTTTTACCATCTACTTTTACCGTTCAACGTACTTTAGGTATTATTTAAAATTATTTATGTTTAATTAGTGTGATTTAGACTAAATGATATTCCAGTATTTTTTATCCCACACTGGTAGTTCCGGATATAGATGGCCTCGAAACCTGATAGATTGTATCAATTCTACGCCATTCGTGACATATACTAAGAGCTAAAAAGCTCTTGGAAACTAATGCTTAATTTTGCTTGACAAACTATTTTTCTGTTTAGTGTAAAAATAACGTAAACGTAACTGATGACTGTGTTTGCTTTAAATTCAGCTTAGGCTCGGTAAGTTCGATCGAATGCGAATAAAGGTAACAAAAATCATTTTAATAATATAAAAATTTTATATTAAGTAATTTTCTTTCTTTCTCTTCCTTCTTTGTCGATAGACAAAGCAACAGTAATGTTTGGGCTGATGTCCGGGCGACCGACCGTGACCACTTACCATCAGATGGCTTGTCTTCTCGTTTGTCTGATATTGACATAAAAAAAACAAAAATTTAAAGCATAGTAATTTACAAGTAATTCATTAATTAAGTAATTTAAATTAATTAAGTAATTTACAGTTAATTTAGATGTAATCACAAATAAAGAAAATTATAAAAAACGAGAAATGTATTAAGTTGACTTCTTACTTGAACTAAAGGCAGACTTACTACAAGTTTAAGTAAAGCCCATTAACCAATTACACCGGCACTAGGTTTCGAGACAATATTCCGCCGGCGGTGGGGAAGTTATAATTAGGAAAATGACGTTTGCAGTTTTAACTGCTTTAATGAACTTGGGCAGAAGAACTCTGGTTTTATAGGTTTGTTACAACAGGTAGCTCCGGGTAATGTGTTAGATCAATCTAGTCAAAGCTTTTATCAACATAATATATAACAGTGTTTATTACTATTATTATATTGTTTACATAATATACACGGTTTAAAAGTAAGTTATACAAACTATAGATTAACTATAGATTAAACTAAAGATTAAGTCATAATTGTAGTCAAGCATTCTATTATCTATGAAATGAAAAGGCAAATTTTATTTTTCTACGTGAAATAATTAGAGCCAAAGCACCAACTTACTGCAAAATGGCAAGATTTACAGGAAGTGGAAACAACTTTTGACATCTCCGAAACTAACTGAACCTAAAAGTATTGCTTACTTGTAGATTTTACAATTAGTTAAGTATATGAAAAAATTTTGGACACGCGGTAGTACTGAATCTACGCGAATTATTTTGTTATATTTTAGGTGAGGCAAATGTGTTCAACAAATGAAATCAAAATTTATTACTCGACTCAGCTTTAAAGTACTCGTATGTTGCGGAATATCTCGACAACTCTTCGTAGATTAAGTTATCAATGTAGATGTGAAGTGCAAGTGAAACTCAGTTATTCAATTTAGTGAAATTTAGTTAACACCAGAGCACTTTGGGACTTCTAATGTTGTAAGTGAGTTATGTTTTAGGTTTTGCGTACAAAATGCACAGATGGAGCGCTTATGCGGCGGGATTGTGTCGAAGTTACAACTTAGGAGTTGGCATTTATTTGTAAGTAATTTATTAATCACTTATTAATCACATTTTTAGGGTTCCATGAATGTGATAAAACCAAACCTAATAGGTGACTAGTAGGTTGGTAAGAGTCTGTATAGAGACTTTAATGCTGACAATGAATCCTTTTTACCAATTTATGTTTGAAATTTGTATATTCTCTGAAACTATACAAACATTTAACACGCACTAACACTTAACTTAAAACCTCAGTTTTATTAGTCCGACCCGATATCTTAACAACGTAAGTCCGGTCTGAAAGATTAAATGCCGTATGCTTTATAAGTCCAGTCAGATAGATTTATAACTTTAAGTTTTATAAGTCCGATCCGATAGATTTAAAACCACCTAATTTATCTATCCTGGGCGATAGATTTATACTTCCGTCCGATAGATTACAAGCCTTCAGTTTTATAATTCAGGTCTGATAGAATTTGTACTGAGCAAAACTCATTGAGCAAAAAAATGGACCACAACGTAATGTGGCTCTATTAAAACGCAATTTGTATCGTGGATTCATGCGATACGACCACAACGCGTCATCGCAATGATTTACTTTTTGACGTGACAACGTCTTATAATTCGATAGAGCCGGTGGCACGCATGAAAAAACATGACTCATGCGTCGTTACCGTAACGGCGTAGCAATCGGCCTTTGCGTTCGGCAGCGTTCGGCAGCGTCCGACATCCGTCTCTCTCCTACTTGAGTGAGCGATGCGTCTGCGTGGACAGCTGCTATACTATAGTACATTTATATGTTTTGATCGAGTATCAAGTGCAGTGAAAAGTGAATGTGGTGTCAATTGTTTATAGCAACGATAATTACAGCGATAAAGGTAATGATTCTTTCGATATTAATTATATATTCAGTGATATATTGTCGAATAGGTATTCGTGCTTTCATCATTAAAATGAATAGCATCGGTCCGCTAGTGCAGCGATTGTAGGTTATGCTATAATTGAGATTGACAAATCTATTAAACAAATGAAATTAAAATTTTCTTTTGAAAAATGCTACCATTCCATCAGTATTTTCTTAAGACGTTGTCACGTTCAACTATCGTCAGTAAACCGACTTTACAGACAACCAATTTTTACCTATCAAATGTATGTACATTTTAATCGTAATAAAAAACCTCACAGGATTTTTGGTCAGTTTACGTTTTTACTAAACTATACAATAATCTACCATCTAATGCCACGTACCTCACAAATTAAACAAATTTTCATAACAAAAATTATAATTCGGTACTGTGACCCTCGCGAAGGTTCACCGACGATTGGTTCGGAAGTCTTTTCCATTTAGTTTTATAGACGGGTCGGCCGAACGTGTGCTCGTATCTGGTGCCCTCGCTGTTTGTTTTCCTTTCACAACTGGGCGTTGAGCACTGAAAATAAAGGAATGCTTATTGTCAGCTCGAATGCGCCGGTTGCTGGCTAACGGCTTGTTAGTGACGCAAATTCTTTTAATTTTGCATTTATTTCACTGTATAGCGACTTTTAATTTATAGCGTTTGTATACACTTACTCATTTTGGGATTGTTAGTGTGGGTTTTTATGATTTTGACCGATTTCGTTTCAGGGTTCCTTAAAATTATAGCATTAAAAATGAAATACACCTTAAAATAAATGGTCATGGTCAATGGTCAGACCCGTATTATTTAATAACCCACCCCATAATATAACATAATAATAAACCACAATAAAATCTTTTGAAAAAGTTAAAAAAATAATTAAATGTGGCACTCGGACACTGCCGCGGTAAAGCTATTGCATAGCATTTTTTATCAACTTATGCAATTATAATTATTAGAAGTTATATAGTTATATCAGAACAGCGCCATCTAGTTTGTAGAAAACATACGTACCATACCTTACTATTAAGGTACTAGATGGCGCTGATTGGGGGTGTTAGGTTTTTTGTCGTTACGGAATTTCTGGATTCGCTCCCCACGCTCAAGGCCCACGATAAAAGCTATGCAATAGCTTAAAAATACAGGATGTGTACCTGCGACATAAGTAATACTTTAATAAAGAATCGCAAAGAGTTAAAGGAAGAAAAAATTACTAATCATTACGAACATTGAAGCGGGAGAATCGCATTAGACGTTGCGTAATGCCCGCATGCGGACCACCTACTGCGATCGCATAATAAGGAGCGTTAGCAACGTGCGAGATAATGCAATAAAAGGGTTGACACAATGCACCTGGCGTAATTAGAATCCGCTGGGATCATTACATTTGCGCTGCGGGGTCTTGCTACTCAATAATTTATACCGTACTTTGAAACATTTCAGACCCTTCGCTTTGTTCTGACTTTTTGAATTGGTCTTGAACTACTCAGTGTGTCCTTTGAAAAACTGAATTAAAGTCGAATTTAGAGCAGAGCGAGTCTTTAGGATTAATTAATAACATCTTAATTCCCAAACTAGTACTACGTTGTTAAATAACCTTATTTTAAATTCAGAAAAGTTGTAAGGCTTCCCAAAAGTCTCAAATTCAAAGTTCCAAATCTGCCTCACAAGTTAAAAGCTTATTAATATTGCCAAAGTATTTCAGTTAACAATGTGACAGCTGAATTAACTTCGGCGCTTATTTTCTGTTTAACTGAAAATTAAATTAAGTTTCTCGGTCTCTATGGATATGTTTAATGAATTGCATGGTACTTTTGAACAGTTCATTTCTGAAGTAAGTTTGCTATCAAATGTACTTAGTTACATTTGATAGCAATAAGCTTGTAATTAATTTAATAGACGTTATATATTTATGTGTGATTGCGCTTAATGTTTTTGATGTTTTAAGTAGCATTTTTTAATAGTTTGCTTAGAGCCAAATTGTTAATAGGTAGTATACGTAAGATAATTAAACTGAATTAAAATACTTCATATTTATGTTCTCTGAATCCTCGCAAGTTCTCTCGCTCACAGATGCCGACAACTTTAGACTCGTAAGCCGTTCTTGCCTTTATACGTAGGTACGCAAGCTTTATTAGCTATCTACTATATTGAATCAAATATTTCTCGATCTCGTTAGCTATTAACAGTTCGGATGGTAGGTACTTTAATATCAATAAAATACTTTCATATTAGTAAAAATTCTAGTGTCATGCTGAGTTTGACGCCATCTTAACATTATTCTATACTACGCAACTTGATGCCGACTTACTCATGTATAGTGGAAGGGTTATTATCCACCTGGCTTTCTCCTAAAATCATTCATCAAATATGTACTTATTTCAACGCGTTTCTATTGCAGTGGCGGAGAGCCAAGAAATCTGGGTCCACCGCCTTTTTATTTTGGCCAGCAACGCATAAAGACGTCTCCTTTAGTGTTAGGTACTAACGTCCATGGGCAACCATACCTCCACTTACATATCAGTCTCCCGGCTATTTACATAAAAATACTTGATATTCAGTTACCGAAATTAACTTCAGACCTTGAAGTTGTTATGATGCCCACACGCTACGTTGGCCACAAAGTTTAAGGTAATTCACCGAATACCTTTTTCCTGGTTCGCAAAAAAGTTTAATAAAGAAAATTGGTCCGTGTTTGTCTGTATCGTATGATCTTTATCTTGGAGCGTGTTGCAGGAATAAACACGGACGTAAATTCTGGAGGTAATTTGCATAAAGATTTAAGTTATTGTTTTGTGGTTTCGCGACTTGAAGTGACCATGGGGCCGGCGCCTGTCAAGTGTGTCCTTATTTTATTACACATTTATTACATTCTTGAACTAAAATTTATTTTGGATCGTTATGAGATAGATATTATAAAGGTGTAATTATGATGGTAACCACTGCCTAAGAATATTCATAAACCCGAGGGTATAACATAACAAAACAAAAACACGGTAAGAAGGTTTCTCGGTTGATTTTAGATTGCAGTTACACTTTTTAGAGATGACCGGGGAGACTTTTATTAATAGTTAACAACAACTAACGAAACTAATTATTACTAACAGTCCCTGCCCTAGTCCTTATCGAATTGGCCAACTAACGTTCTTAATAATACACACAACCTGCTAACTGCTAACCATCCTAGTCCCGATTTGAGTTCTGTCGGCTTGTTGTCTCTTGTTGTTGTTGTGTCTTGTTCTGGTCGGCCAAAGTTATCTCGGGTAGCAGCGGAAGGGTAGTGCTGAATGCTCATTCACTGTCTTAAATCCATGAAAAAAGAAAATGGTTGAAGAAAAGACAGAGCTAATCGGTTGATCTGAATTTCAGGAGTCTTACCCGTTTGTCGCTTGCATGAATAAAGAACGATTAACTACAATCCTGGATTGCCTATAAAGACATTTTTAATGATATTGCATACTCGAGAATTAACAGCAGTAAATTAAAAGTAAAACTCACGTCGGCGATGGAGTTATTATGATACAATGCAATAAAAGTTTATTACAATCGATTGATGGAATATAATAAAATAATAATTTATCAGTTGGTACTTATTAAATGTATATTGTGTATTATCTATTTCGATCAACAACACTGCTTTTATTCATCGAAGGCTATCTAAATAGCTGGACGTAGCATAGCAGCACGGCACAATTTTTAGTTAGTCTTAAATATTTATTTTATCGAAGCGAAGCAAGGGTGGGTTACTTTATTGTGTAGAATAAGTCTTAATCAACCAAATCAAGGAAGTAATATCATGAACTAAAATTGCTGGTCAAATCTCTGCAGTTCCATTAATTCCGGGATTCATATTTTGATTAGTTTAATTACCCGCTAGCGACTCCGTGACTTATTACGAGTTAAAATTAGGTGCGCCAGGAATAGAAATAAGTTGGTCGCAAATAGGGCTGCCAGACCTCCTTATTTGGGTTGGAGTCTACGGGTTTGAACTTTAAAAAAGTCTTGAACTGAAAGAGTTCTTAACAATGTTACTAATTGCTAAAAAGTCTAATGAATAAAAATATGTTTTTAAAATAAAACTCGCCCTGGTAGCATTGTTTGAACTTATTTATTTATTTCATTACGACCACACAGTTTGTTTAATTAATACTTGATTAAAAATGTTAAATTTAGGTAGAAAAATAAAAAAAGGATTTTTCGAAAATCTCTGGGTCTGCGCTTTTTGACAGGCGGCAGCCCTAAGCAGGTAATGTTGGAAAGTGAGGACATTATTATCAGGTTTGGGTTCACTTTATTTCTTATAAAATGACTTGTGTCGTTTCTATAGTTGTATATAGGTAGTCTTTAAATACATGTGGAAACAACCAGACGTTATCACAAACAAAAATAAATAATTATACATGGTTACGAGTAATCCGTCGTCGATATAAGTCATCGACTGGGTTAAGCAACAGCGCGCGCGGTTGGTAGTTGAATGGGTAACCGCTAGTGGCAAAATTTCGTCAGTCCCGGTTGTTATCATTTGATAGCACTAGCATAAAAACTTCTGACACTTGGGTTGGCCACTAACCCTTCAAGAGTAAAAATAATATTAACAGTAGCAGTAAATCACAGATTGTAGTCACGGGTCTCTAATCACTCGTGGATTTATAGGTAAGTACCTTCATACCGTATGTATATTTTACAGGTAAATAAAACAACGACCGTACGTAAATATGTTTAACTGTATTATTTTAAAATACGCGAAGCGAATCGTTCCACAAGGGACGGGATAATCCAGGTAACAAACTGAGGTTCCGTTAAACGAGATTGTCTGTAAAAAATAATAAGCCTGACGCCGGACGATTGACAGGGTGTAATAAATTTAGGGCCAAAAAGGTTCACTCTCATATCAAGAATACGCACTCCACAAAAAGATATCCGTCACGCGAGTTACGTCACTCTCCGTTTTGGGACACACTGCCGACCTGTGGAAAGAACAATAATTTGTTGGCCAACTTTTAAAATAGATACAAACATGTATTTTGTACAGTTTATGTTTTAACTCAATTATTGTCCAATTTCTTATCTTAGACATTCCGAATACGAAATGAGCTGTTTATTTTTAAATTAGTTGAAATGTAGAATTATATTGCCATTAAATATGCGCCTTATCAAATTTCTTTCATTCTTTGGAAGCTTAATAAATTCAAAGTTATCAAAATTCTTTACAACCTGCTTCTAGGTAAGGTATATAAATTCGTGGTAAATGGGTGTGTGCAATGATAGTCAGGATAGCTAGGCAATCAGTAAGCTTTACCACCCGTTATGACCCGTCGTGATTAAAATGATGATAATGCTTCCAGTAAAACCTGCAAAAGAGATCTAGTGCCACAGCTTTTCCCGTAGTTATTCAGCAGGATGAATACGGAATAGTTTGGACTCAAGCATGGTTGGAGCTTTTCAGAAATTAACTCTAGAAACTATTTCTAAACTCATCTGAAGTCTGCAATCCAATGGCCTAGTTTGGTGGATTTTTAGCTCTCAGGATCCGAATAGAGATTTGAGCCCACCAGCGCGACAAATGCATTACAAACGCTGACTATAATTGACCTTGACGTAATCAAAATCACAAAGAAAAAATACAAGGGAATAAAGAAAACGAATTACATATCACCGTCGCATAAATTTTGTTTTTTTCGTGTAACGTTTTGTGTAACATGATGTTTTGTTTTACACACTTACATTCGCTGTGTAACAGTTTTAAAATATAGTCACGGCTCACGCACAACACGAACGATGCACACCGCACACGATATAATTATTATTCCGCTCATTATGAGGTAATTACCATTAAATGCGCCCGATGCATTATTTATAGCCGATCAACGAGACATCCATTACGAAAATATTGAATTTAGAGCGTTGAACACATTTTTTGTATTCGAGTTTTTATACTCATTTACATTAAGTGACTGCATTACGGTCCCTGACTGTATTGATGTTGGATAAATACATTCGGCAATTTTGTTGTACATTAAAATATGAAATTGTTCTGTTTATTCAACGATGAATTCGTTTGTCTGATGTCTGACGTTCCTTTTTATTCTGGCGTTTTTGTTGAATGATTTACATAAAACTTATTTTTTATCACTAAGTGCCAATATTTTCTCATTATATATACGATTATGTCCGTATATGTTATAGAATCATTTTACATATAATATAACATCTTATTAGCCTAAATAAGAACAATCCTGAAAGAAAGAACAATAACAATTTACGACTCAGTTTAAAATCGATATGAAATACTTGAATTATTACTTAATTAAATAAGTTTCGCCGAGAAAATGCATTTTAATTTAGCTTAACTAAAATAAACAGCAAAACCCGCTCTCATGCGCAAAAAGTAGTCTCAAAAGTTTGACTTGTTAGAAAAATATGTTGCAGACGGGCAACTTAAAAGAATTTTAATGCATTATTTCTTTAGTGCAAGTTTAATTTACGAACAAAACTTAGAAAGGCTGTTGTTTCATCGCAAGCGAAGTGTTGTTGATTGTTTTCAATGTACTTGCAATGTTTTAATGGAAATATTATCTCAGTCATCATATAATAGGTCTTTGTCGAATGAAAACTTGGCTTTAATTTTTCCTACATACAACCGTTATTTTTAATATTTTTCGGCTTATCTTTTGATCCGTAATAGGTATGTAAGTAAGCACTTGAAATGTGCACAAAATTTGTATTCAGTAGTTAATTATTATCACTACATAGTATAAAACAAAGTCGCTTTCTCAGTCCCTATGTATGTTTAGATCTTTAAAACTACGCAACGGATTTTTATGGGTCTTTTTTTAATAGATAGAATGATTCAAGAGGAAAGTTTATATGTATAATATAGTAAAGTTTTTCGCAAAATGAAAAATAACGCGCGTGAAAATAAATTCGTGCGCTGGTTACGTTTAACAATTTTGGACTTGGGTACTAAGGGGCAGGTTTCCCGAAGCGAAGCGAGGGCGGGTTTACTAATAATTTCTAAAGCATTCATCAATTTCTATTCTCTGTCTGCGTGTGTGTTCTATATGTGTTGACCGTGGCATCCACGACACAATCCTAGTGTGCGCTATCATTGTGTAGCGTTATAAAAAATACATGGCCCTTCTGGCTTACCAACTGTTATTACCATTATTGTTATTATTTTCTATCGCACAGCAGTCAGACCAGTACCTCACTGTATAAACAGGCAAACAACAAGCTCTCAAACTCTAATGAGCGACAGAGTGCAATTTCTTGTTCCGACTACACTACACCGGTGATCACATACGACAGTTTCTTGTTTTTGAAGTTTCCTATTAAATTTAGATTAGAATAGATGTTCCATTAACCGGATAGTTCTAAACCTTCTTGCGACGTATGTATGTATTGTGTACCTACGTATAGTAATTCATTTTGTGTGTTAATCATAAAATTACATATTTTATTATCTAATTTGGAATAACGGCAATATGGTTATGTAATAGTCATTTCAGTGTCATTTGCTAGAGGTAGCGGTGTCTCCGTGGGAAAACAATAGTCGCACATTGGACTGCAAAATGTCGCACCTATGAATGAAACTACGCATTTTCATACAAACTTGCTACAGCCACCGTTATTGTACGAAATTTTTTGGCAATGCTGTCGCACTTTTGAATATTCACTTATTGTAGAAATGTTTACTTGTGTGTCTGTGTCTTTTTCGTTTCCGTTTCGTTTCATTTGCGCGTCATTTCCGTTTCATTGAATTCCAAATCACAACGATACTATGGGAGTTTTCACTTCAAAACTTGCTATCCAGTAGGTATATGTAAACTACAACATATAATTCACACTAAACCAGTACAAGGTACACGAGGCGGTGATTGCACGCGAATCGCTTATCATCGATTACACGACACATCGGAAACCGCACGTTGTCGCAATAAATCAGCAAGGGTCGGGCCGAGCCAATACGTTACGCCTCGGGCGACCTCTGTCACACCTCTTGGTTTCCTAAAACTGTGTACTTTTGTTCTTTGCTCTTAGCTTAAAACGTTGGAGCTTAGGTTATCTTGTTGGTTTTGTTTCTTATAAACGGTTACAAGTGGACCCGACCTCACTTCGCTTCGAAACTTGTTCTTTACGTAGGTATACAAATATTAAATATTTTTCCATTTTTCATTTCCACTTCAGCTTTATAGTATTAGTATAGATTGTGTTTTTACAAAAAAGCTGGGTTCAAAAAATAGTAAACTTAAATTATCCAACCACAACACATTGGAGCAGGGTGGTTGAGTATGCTCTGGGTCTCTTCATTTACGAGAAGAGACTCGTACCCTATAAATCGCCAATAATGGGTTGAAGCCATTCTTAATTTTACTGGAAAAATGTATTTTCATGTATTTTATTTCATTTCATTCCAAACAATTTCATTTCAAATTAGTTTTTCAAGTACTAATATTCTTCATTTTCCTCTCCAGTACTCCTAACACTGGGCTGAATCGTCTTTCTAACATAATGTGTATCTTAGCTTGTAGTGTTTCACTTTTGTATATTCTAGTTACATTTAACATCAACACGTACGAGTAGGTGTAACAGTTACATTTCATCACCCAGCTTCAACTAAATGGAATTATAACTTCAATTAATGTTGATGTCCTTAATAACCTTGAATGAACTTTTGTTTCTTGTCGCTTGTTCTTAACAGAAACCAATCACTAAAACTAATATTAATTGATCTTAGAAATTGATTATATACCTACCAATATCTAAATTAACCTGACGGCTTGGAGGAATACAACCTTAAGTTCTTGTTTTGTGTATTAGTGAAGTTTACAATAATCCTAAAGATCTGATCGTAAGCCCAGGATCTGAACGACTTACGAAGATATGGGCAGTGAATAGCTAATAACCTGATTAGATCTCCCCACGCCGCAGCACTGCCCTGTATTGAGGATTTGTCCACAAGCCATAAATCAGAGGGATTCACGATCCTCTGCTCCGCCGCAGGGCGTGCGCTGTCATGATCGCAGCAATTGTTTTCTACTTTCTATCCGGTTAGAGAAATAAGAAAATCTAGTTACATTTTCTTATGCTATTACTTCATTACTCATCATGGTAGCGCATAGGCGTACCACGTTGCCCAAATGTCGATTAACAGACTTCAACTCATTTGACATTGCTAAGAAGGAAACCGCAACTATTACCTTATTTTTATTACACACATAAAATGTATAAATTGGCTTACGCTTGGCCGATAACTGATCCCAGGATCTTTCGTTCTACGGGCTGTGTCACTTGTGTCAGACTGGGTCATATACAATACATAAGTATACAGTTAATACAGACAAAAATTTCAAGTAATAGAAGTTACCAGTTTAAGGTAAGTTCTCGGTTTATACAACAAGGGTGTCTTGATAGCCGTCAACAATACGAAACCATTCGTGAGCCATTCGGATAATCCTTATCGACCGGTCTGACACTGGGGTTCATATGACATACTGCATCCTGTTGAAAAATAATACATTTCATTTTAGGATTCATAAGTTTAACTGTACTATATAAATTTAACAACAGTACCTATTATTCATTTTCGACGCGCTCATAGCCCGGCGGTTTGCGGTGGTCCCAAGTGATCGACCGTGTTAAGCAACATTCCTTATGACATCAGCAATGTGCCAGTGAAAGTCCCGTCAAAATCGGTCCAGCCGTTCTAGAGATTAGCTCAAACAGACAGACAGAAAGACAAAAATGGTAAAAAAAATATTTTAGTATATGCACCGTGAGTATTATGCATTTAGTAAAAATCGGTTATTTAAATATTACAAACAGACACTCCAATTTTATTTATTTGTATAGATTTACATATAAATGAAATGTTATTAAATCAAGTTTTTTTTATCTTTCTTCCAATACAAAGTTTCCGGATGTCATGGGAAGCTTTAAAATAAACATTTGGCGTGAGAAATAGATCCGCCATATCTGGTATCTTCCATCGCATCCCATTAACAGTACAAAGCCACACGCCCCGAGTATTCTACACTCGCGTTGATCACCAGTATTAGATCTTCCTCCCCGCTCGCATAATATCAGATAATAATAGATAAAGGGGTGGCTGAAAGGATAATCGTGGCTCTACTTGAATTGGTCTTGTTTACCTGAATTGCTTGTAAACCATATTTAGAACGCAGATCCAAACGTGTCTGGAAAGGATTAAGCGTAGTCGTCTAAAATATGCCTATTATTTTTGAGATTGGAAGTTATAATCAAGAAGACATTTGATAAAACTTAATAGTATATTATATATATTTTTAGTTTATGTTTATTTGTAAGAGTAGTTTAAATATAATATATGAGGGTAGCTTGAAGATGAGTTTTAATATAAATAGTAGGTAATTAAATTATACGTTTTGTAGAAGAAGTTCTTAGAAATGTTTTGCTGCTTTTTTCCTGAGAATGCTCACGGTAAGTACTTGCTGAAGCTATATTCACGTTTTACTTTTGAATATTAGTTTAAAATCCTATTTATAAACATTAAGTTTATTTTCAAAGTCTTTCTCATTACTATACCTACTTTGTATGTCTATGAACGGTTTTCGAACGTCTACATTTTATGCAGTAGTGCATTTTAGTCCGATGTTAGTTATTAATACAATTTCAGTTGAAATCGAATCGAGTGAAGCACTAAAAGCGAGCCCAGAAAAATCACACGCAAAGGAAAACATACGGTTGGAGTCAGTTCTATTTTCTTTAGCTGAATGATTTATTTGCATTTGAGAGATGGGAGCTGTCATCGGGCACAGTTTATGCAGGACTGACCCATGTATATAATAACTATGCAAATTATTCCGATACCGTCCCCCAATCGACCCAGCTTGGTAAATTGAATTTGTAACTCTGATTAAAACCATCCTTTGATATGCCGATTTGTGAAAAGCATGGACGCCGGATTTTTAATAAACACACGTCCAATATGTCGACGTTCTGCGATCAATTTGCATAAAAATGGGCACGGGTAAATTAAGAATTCCAAATTAATATCAAAATAATAAATGACCATCGGAAAATATGCCGCCGTATTTTTATTATTGCGAGGGTATCTAAAAGTTGATTTTAGCTATATTTTTTGTTACAGCAGGCAAACGTTGCCACCATATTATCAATCAGAAGTGACACAGCCGCTTGGACTAGAAGTAAACTGAACCCGCTTGTCATACATAAATAAATAATAAATAAATGGCTCCATATCAAGTGTGGAGCCCGCTACACTTTTTAGAGGCGACCATCTCAGTCCTCAAGGGTAGCAACACATCTGTGACCGAATTATAACGAGACTCTTACTAACATTTACTAACTGGACTATTACTAACAATAACTAACAGGACTAACATTCACTAACAGTCCCTGTCCCAGTCCTCATACTTACAAACTAACCAACTAATGTTCTAACACCGTCACCTAACCGGATTAACTATCCCAGAGCCATATGAGTCTTGTTCTAAGTCGGTGACAATTGTCATGGGCGGTAGCGGAAGGTGGTGCTGCATGCTCGTTTGCTGCCTTAAATCAATAAAAAAAACGTACAAAATATTTTGTAGTTGATTTTTAAAATGTGGCCTACAAGAAAAACTCTCATACACTCCACGCTCTGTTACTATGTACAAGAGGAGGGTAGGGTAGACTCAAGAGAAACTATGTGTTAGGGATGTCCAAAAAGTGTATTGTATCGATATATCGCATCGTTACTGTATCAAATCCATTTGTATCGATACACTATATTGTCGCTTCCCCTTGTATCGATATATTCTATCATAACAGTATCGCATGCTTCGCAATCGATATTATGATATAAGAGTATATCAATTTAAAGGGGTATTTTTAAGTGTTTTACTACATTTTATAACTTTTAATAAGAACAAATACTTAGATTTTAATATTAAAAAAATATTCCGCAAAAGAAAAAAAGAAAACCTTTTGCTTTAAATAAAACAAATTATAACGTCACCGGCACTTAAACAGCGCAAAAATAATAATAATATTCACAAGCGCTGTGAATTTTACCCAATGCCAATGACGTCCAGAAAGCGTAGTTCCGGATAGAGAAAAAAGGCGTTCAGAGTAAACAACAGATAAATACCGCGACTAAATTTTAGGTTCTATTAAAATCACGATACCGGATTTCATCCCGAGGGGTACAACACAAACATTGCAGGGTCCAAAAATGTACCTTAATGGAAAACATCGCTTATTACACCTTTGTGTCGAATTTTAGGAACAGACTGGTACATTAATGAAAGATGAGTATTGCACACGTACAAACATAGTTTTCAATTTCGCAATGTATGACTCGTTCCCCTATTTAGGGCGATAGAAGTTATAATCAACAATGCGCTACCCTCTTTCATTGATACACACGGGACTTCCTTTCAATAATTTTACGTGCTATTAGTTTATTTAAATAATTAATGAATTAAAAGTTTTTTTTTAATTTTAGCTCTACGCTTCACTGGATAATCTTCATGAGTTAAAATAATTAATATTGGATAGATTGATCGGGATAGCGTGTACCTAATTTGGTCGTGTACACGTTTAACCGTACTATAAACATATCGTGAGTGAATTATCATAATTTACCTCAGGCAAGAATAATAATGTCATAAAAACGGTTGAGAAGATTTTATTGAATAGGTATTATAAATGTTTAACAGTCTGGCTTATTGAAACGAGCTAAGCGTGTGGTGTGAAAGGAAAATCTTCTCAAAATATTGGTCAGTCTAGTGTGAATAAACAATATCAAAAAAACGATTACATATTCCTGAAAACTAAAAATAACAAGGTAAAATAAAAAAGTGCCAGTACAATTTTATAATAACTAAAGTATTAAGAATTTTAAGTAGCTTACAACATATTATTCACCAAACTAAGTGCCCGTGTGTCAATACTGCGTCACGCACATTCCTATGCGATTATACTAATGCCGTTTTGATTAAAATGCAGCGCGCTTGCCTTTTTCAATATTGAATTTTACGCTGAGTCTGGTTTAAAATCCTTTAATGTCGAAAATAAATGGATTGTTTCATACAAATTGAAAAGACAGTTCATCAATTCACGCGCGATAAGTCGGGTCTTTTATATTGAAAGGACTTAGTAATGTCGAGTTGGCTAAGTTATCGTCACAATATATTATTGCTTCACTTTTGCATTTAACTTTTACAGTAAAAAGCTACGAATGTTACGTGGACTTCGTGATGGTACTTGGTCAAGCAGTGATAACCATATATGGTTTGGATGTTGGGCTCCTGCACAGGGAGGCCTTGGTTCGAAAATGAGATACCCATTGGCATGGGTATCTAATTTTCAAAAATTACGGGAATTTTAAAAATTAATCATCACTTAATTCGACGGAAACCTACACAACTAAGAGTTCTCCATAATGTTCCCAAAAGTGTGTGAAGTCTGCCAATCAATACTTTATCAGCGTGGTGGACTAATAGCCTGCACTCCACACATCGTGAGAGGATCAGATCCTAGCAGTGGGATGCTTATGGGTTGCGATGCTGATGATTTTTAATTTATTTTATTTTGGTCACAGACAGTCATGTACAAGTATACATCATAGAAAAATACAATATTTTTAAAAGTTGCAGACCTATAGTGCCAACAAACGTGTGTAATATAAATGATAATGATGATGATCGGTAATTGACTTGGTTATTGTCCGCAATACCAGTTCAGTTCCAAAAGTGGCATTCGCAAAGGAGGGGATTTCCCGCTTCTTGACTCTAAGGGTAAAAATAATTTTTTATGCTAAGAACCGATAAAGGAGCAGACTAACTACTTGATGGTAAGGTCCATCCATCGGTCATGGTAATCAGTAACATCAAAGACATCACCGATGCATTGTGGACCTAGAAATAAGGAAGAGGAAAGAAATTAATTGACAACGGAATACTAATAAGGTAAATTCTCATTAGACAAACTTGTAATATATAACTACTAGTGGTCCCAGCGTACTTCGTACCGCTTTATAATTAAAAAATGTTTTAGTGATATATCGACAGCAACGCCACCTACCGGGTCCAATTGTGAATCTAAACCATTCTCGGATCCACCTGAAGACACACAAAAAATTTCAACCAAATCGGTCAAGCCGTTTAGGAGGAGTTCAGTCACATACACACGCACACAAGAAATATATATATTAAGATTGTTATTATCATTTAATTTGTCCGCTTGTACCACAATACAGGTAAACCTTTACCCAAATTACTCAAAGTGCTTTACAGCCCGGATCCCGCGTAACTTTGCCCAGGAATGGGTTAAACGAGCGTTTGATTTACCTGGATTATTTATAACTACAATAACTTCTAACTTTATATTAATTGTGGGATTTACTGAGTGATCGAAGTTAAAGTGAAAATGGTACGTCTTGTTTGCTCAAGACTGGCATCAGAAAATCTTTAAGCACAGTCAAATGATAAAATAAATAAGGTATATAAAAGCGCTACTTAATTCCAAGGCCATCTAAATATTCGATCTTTTTGATTGGTAAAGCTAAGAGCAACCTTGGCTATAAATGGCATGGCATGGCATTATCTATGGCTCAATTTGAATAGAATGAGACTATGATACAACATAATAGCAGAAAAACTATAGACATAATTGCAATACAATTTCCTTCTTCAGATCAATGTACTTAAGTCACTTTAAATCAACAATAAAAAATATAATACATCATAGCAGAAAATTGGTGAAAAGGTTAATGATATTTTTCAGACTTTGCAAGTTCTTAGGTCTCCCAAAAGCTGCTCATACACAATTTATATAATTATAATACTGACATAATAGTTCTATCAATCTGTTCTTATATTTTTCGTCAGTGATGTGACGGGTTACACGGTGACCACTAACCGTCACGTGGTTCGTCTGTTAGTTTGTCGAATATTTACATTAAAAAATGTAACGATAACAAATGATCGACAGATGAATATTTGTTCTCGGGTCTTGGGTGTTAGTGATGTCTATTAGTGAAGTGGTGTCCATGCTACCCGCGATACAGGGAATCCTAGTGCGGGGTTATGAGTGTTAACGTTTACGTTTAATCGACTGCGGTCAACGACAAATGACTAGTAAGTTATTCACGATACAAAGCATGAAGCTGCTAAGTGCAAGTCGTAAGGATTCATACCTGAACGATAATCAAGACGATCTGATGTTTATCAAATAGGTTGGATGCACGATAACTTGCGCAATGAATAATTCGAAGCGTCGTCATCATGAGGTCTTGGAATCATTGAGTTAATTTGAATACTGCTCAGAATCTCAGAGTCAGGATACATCTGATGCGAAACGTGACAGTAAATTATAAATTAAGTAACAATATATGCCACACAGATAAGTAAGACGTTTGATTATAAAAATTGTTTATTTTACTTATTGGTTAATTATTTTACTCAAGACGGTTGTAGATAGAGATGTTTAACTTTTATGTCCCTTATTTTAAGAAAGCAAGTTGTTCTATGCAATACAATAAATGAAATAATATTATGTATTACATTGTATTGCGTTTTCTGTTTTATTGTTTTGGCATCCAATTCAAGTTAATGTTTTTAAACTTATTTTTTTGTGTTTTTGACATGGGAAATAGTATAAAATCAATTAGGACTGACATACAAAAAGTTAGCGACTTGTAAAGCGAAGAGCAGCTTGTCATAAGCGCTATTTTGCATAATAAAGTCCTAATTTACATATTCTTGATAGTGCATTGCGATAAGTGCGTATTGTTCTTGATTACAGGCGTAACGTTCCGCCTCCCGTAATAGGTCATCTAAATGATACGCTTGTCATATTCATTGTAAATTGAATTCATAAGGAACATTCTCTGTTATGTCATTATTATAAAGGTTTTGTAATCTTATACTTATTTTTTAAGAGCATCTGGCCTCAGATGTTTTTTTTCATTTCTGTTTTTTTTTCATATTTTTCATGTTTTTTTCATATTTTACTGTGACATATTAATCGTAACAATAAACTCATATCCATAAGTATTAGTACAAATCATAATAAAAAGGTTACATTAGTTAACCTCTTTAAAATACAACAAAAAACAGAATACAAACAAGAATCCCCAATACCCGTAAAACATATTTGTTTCCGCCAAACGTAAATGTTTCGAGTTTACTCTAAACTAGACGGAATTTCTCGCGCAAAGCGTTAATGCGTGGAAGTGAAATATGAATAACAAAAGTATAAAGACATCTGCTCTTGCGAGGGAAAGAGCAGAATTTAATATTAAATTAAAGTGTTACGTAGAAATCGAGGCAGGGCCAGAGGTGAGTATAAATCCTCGTGATATACGAGCCCCGGAGCGGGCTAGGTGACACGTTTGAGGTAACATTTTTAGGTTTACACTTTTCTATACATTTCCAGGTCTGTTTTATGAATATTGTTATGTATTTTCTTCCATTTCCGTTATTTAGTTATTTCAAATGGAAAATATTAGCGTTAAAACACTCGTTTTGTGTGCTGCGTACTGTGTAGGTACTGCGACGAGATTTCTAGACTAATATCAAGAACGGAGTATAACATTTTACGTAAAGAGTGGAGCAACGAGCAGAATACTCACCTGGTGGTAAGTGGTCACTGAAACAACAGTAAAACAAAACTTTACACATTGCCAGCGAAAAAAGAAGTGGCAGCATTATTACTGACTGTCCAACATTGCAGCCGAAACACGTATTAAACATTTCACTGACGTATTTGAGGATTGCCACAGTAGTCCTAGGCGACAGCGGAAAGGTGGTGTGGCATGCTCGCTTGCTATCCTATTTCCATAACAAACAAGGTACATCACGAGCAGAACCTCAAATACCCTAAATATCGATAACTATAATTCCTGGTTTATTATTATCGACCTCACACATCCATTGTTTATATTACCTGAAAACATTATTGACTGCAAATAGTTCAATGATGCAATTACCGGACACAAATTCATTCCGCATTTGAGAATGCAATGCAGATTGCAGAATGTTCCCACCTCGATAATATCAAATATTTAGTATTCAATCCTTTGTTGCACAATCGACGGGTGGTGATGTAATTATTGTTGTATTGATATTTTTACTTATATAAGCTTAATATAAGTAAAAAAAGTGATTATTTAGCTCATATTCGTATTCTTAGCTTATCACTGTTACTTATATTTAATTATTCAAGGTATCATGTTATATTATTATATCGTGTCTCGTCACAGTGGGATATTTTACAATAAGTTAAGGTTTAGTATTAAAATTATTTATATCTAATATCATACAAATATAACACAAATTAATGATAGTGTAATACTTATATTGTGGTGAGCCTGTAGTGTTGCACCGTTGTTATGAATAAAACATTCCGCTCGTAGTTCAATTTTCCGCTGCTTTACACTGACCCGTTGATGCTTTCTGACTTCCTAGTACCCGATTATAAAAAAGTCTGTCAGTATATGGTCCGTAGTACCAAGACTACATGATTTGGTGATTCATAGCAATGGAAAATTAAGTACAAAATTGGGAATCCTGTACATCGTAAATTGTCACTTTCTATAGTGATGAAAAATGTCGCGGATACTTAAGAGTTCTTTAAATGTTTTCAAAGGTGTGCGAAAACAGCCAATTCATATTAAACCAGCGTGGCCTTAAGCTTAAATTAAACTTAACCATTATCACTATGAAAACCCAAACTCAGCAATGAGAGTGAATACCTACTAATGTAATGGTGACAAAGATGAGGAATGAATACAAAAGATGGTATAATAGTTTTGGCATGACAGAATACAAAAGATGGTATAATAGCATGGAATGATAAAAAATCATATCCAAGAATTTTTTGCCGTAGCTGTAGCGGTAAATATGATCTTGGGATGTCCAAGTGAGATAGCGCTTATAGCCCGGCCTTCGAGCGGCATAAAAGCATCCGACACCTAGGGTTGACCATTAATAGCAGCAGCAGCAGCGTGGTGGAGTATGCTCTAGACCTCAGTTATGAGGAGAGACCCGTGCCCTGTGTGTGTGCATGTGTGGGTCATTAATGAGTTGAAGCCAGTTAAGCCAGAGAAAGAGACAGAAAGAGAGTAAGTCCAAGCCAACTTCCCCTGTACCACAAGGTACACACTACTGAACATAATATGAGGGTTTGGCAAACGGCCCCTCCTGTTACGACCCCTCTTTGCGCCAGTCCTTATACGTACTAACGAACTGGCCAACTAACATTCATAATAATACCCTCTGCTGACTAGTCTAACCATCGCGCTCGTAGCTCCAATTTGAGTCTTGTTCTGTGTCGGTTACAGGTAGAGCTGGCAGCGGAAGGTTGGTGCTGCATGCTCGTTTACTTTTTTAATCCTTATAGAAAGAGAAGTAAATTTCTAGAAAGAAAACTCCGATTCCTCTTGCAACACCCCGTTCTATCTCGGTTTCCTTCCTATTCTAAACTACTTAAGCTATTATAATTATGATTTTAAACTTTTATCACCGCGGACACTTAATAATAAAGATCGTGAGAACTCGTTACAGTTAAAATACTTATGGAATTCACTTGTCTGTTGAAACTAAATATGTTTACACAGCCAAAGTCGGAGAAAAATAGAGAGAGCGTTCACTTTGAAGTCTTAGACCTGATGGCAATATAGACGATAATACAACGAGCTTACATGTCGTGTTACATTTATTCGACTTAATATATTTTAGCTCGGGAAATACGATGGGAATATGAACAGATTAAAAATACACTTTTCTTCGTACCTACGTGGTTCTGAACGAAATATTGGATTTCAATAAATGTGGCTTATAGAGCTGCGAATTTCTAATCTCTGCCGGATAGTTATTGCTTCCGAAAAATTGTTCGTAATGTATCTGTAACGAGATTTTTTCATCAGTACTTTTTTCTTTCTTCTCTTTTTATTCTTGACACCGCATCGATAAAATTTTTGGTGTTACTAATGTTCATCGGCGGCAGTGGCCACATACCACCAGGTGGTTCATCTGCTTCACCGCTACATTGATCAACTGTCCACGATCAGCATCCCTTTCTTCTACCTGGAAGCTGCTATGCAATTCGCTAAAATCAATACACGCCAACGCCAAGCTACCACCAATTCACTGCCAAGCCACCTCCAAGCCAAACTCCGACACAACCACGCAACTAGCATACTACGGCCACATCTAAAACTTCTACTATTCCGTCATGAGCTGTGCCTGTATTTTTGTCATTCAAACGCAAGCGCCACTACACTCTGGGAACTCCATTAAGTCAAGTAGAAGTGTCGCTAAACATGCTTCACTTTACGACCGTTTAGCGGCTCAGGAGATCTACGTGAGATACATTATGCGCTTACGTCATTAGTCTTAACCACCATCTTCTTAATATCCGCAAAATGTTTTCTTAGCAGCCCATTATTTTATACTCATTTTTAACGAGTTTTGTATATAGAGTAGGGTCGTAACAACAGATATATCAAAATATGGGATACAGATTAAAAATATTGAATTTGCAGGGCGCAATTAATATTTTCGTCATCTCGGGGTTAAGATCTATCTTTCCATCTAGCTTGTCCAAGCTTGCCTTTTCTGCTCCACGTGCATCATGTTTACTTGTCCCTTCAGTTGGCTGCTCTGTACCACCAAGTTTAATACGACTTGCGCATGGTTTTTTTACCCACCTGGCAAGCTAGCAACCGCCATCTCAACTCTTTAAAATGGTTCTTTAGTGTTTTGGCCGCAGTGTCGTAGAATAAGAAGTAATTATCACCCGATTTTTTTGGCCCACAACATAGGTGGCCCATGAGACTCACAACTAATCAAACGATGACATTCAAAATTTATTTAATCATATGGATATTTCTACAATAAACTGTACGAAGTTCAGGTTGCATCAGGATTCAATTAAAATAAAAGCAGTTGCTTCATAAGCGCCGGCGCTAAAACCTGTTCGCTTCGATCTCTGCTAATAACTAGCCCGCTGCCAGTATACATCGCGCCTCTCTATTTACAACCCTTTGTGGAAGCAGACAGGTTCAACCCATTAGCTTCCACGACGCGCGAACTATTCGAATTAATTAAATTTAATTGTGCAGAAACGCGAGCGTGTCGGGTTGAAGTCACGTTAATGCGAAATTAAATTTATTTGTATGCACTAATCTTGCTTCGTAAATACCGTCAGTAGTTTGGTTGCATTTCTGTTATTATTTTAAATATATGTATATACCTCCATATAAACAAATTAATTAATGAACACTAGATGTTCTTAAACGCTTGAACTAATTAACGGATTTTATTTTTTTATTCGACTACTTAATAAAATTCAAATTCAAATTTTAGTTACGTATGAAAAGCACAAACAGTTATAAAACTCCAAATAAAAGTAATTGTTTACGTATTAATTGGTCGTAGTTCCTGAAAAATGTGCCAATCTGCTAAAAGAACATTCTGAGAAAATCCAGATTTTAGTTCAACCCATACCTCCATTCTACATACAATGTGGGTTGGGCTATTACGTCATTATTATAAGTCAATGGTCATAAAAATAACATTAACAGTGACAGTAGAGTTGTACAATTTTGAGAGCTGGTAAACATGGATTGGTTTTATTAGCCCAATTTCTTTAAGTTTTTCAGAAACGACGTCCAATTGTTTTAAAGGCTGTTGGTTCCTACTATTTTTCTTCATGATCATGTGCTCCGAGAATGCACGCTAATTTGTTCACCTCACTCCATCGCGTCGTTTAACATCTGGTAATTTAAAAATAAAATCGTCGCAAGTGGCCCTGACACACAAGTGACTCATGAGTGACCCCCATTCATCATCATCACAACCCATAACTGTCCCACTGCTGGGCACGGGTCTCCTCTCACAGTGTGAGGGGTATAGGCCATAGTCCACCACGCTGGCCAAGTGCGGATTGGTGGACTTCACACACCTTTGAGAACATTCTGGAGAACTCTCAGGTGTGCAGGTTTCCTCACGATGTTTTCCTTCACCGAAGCAAGTGATAATTAAATTTTTAATACGCACATAATTTTTGAAAATTTGTGGTGCGTGCGGGGTTTGAACCCGGACCCTCCGATTCGGCAGTCCAACGTTCAACCACAC
The DNA here is from genome assembly GCA_905404295.2 of Ochlodes sylvanus. Classification (NCBI taxonomy): domain Eukaryota; kingdom Metazoa; phylum Arthropoda; class Insecta; order Lepidoptera; family Hesperiidae; genus Ochlodes; species Ochlodes sylvanus. The sequence goes on along the minus strand of FR990131.1, from coordinate 3,526,648 downwards.
GGCTTTCACTGCTTGACCCCCATTACCGGAATAAAAATATTTACTGTCACATAAATATCTGCTCAAGCCGGGAATCGAATTTGAGACACTTAGCTTTGTAGGCATTAGGTACCACTTGAAGCATCGAGTCGCTAAAATTTTTTTACTTCCTCCCTCGATCGTTTGCGTATAACAGTTTCCCTAAAAGAGATGTAATTAATTCGAAATTTAGCAGTATTCTTTACAAAACAGAAAGTGTTTTCTATCATTTCCGGATAATTAGCCATTTGAGTCGCCGCTTTGAAATGGGCTGTGGGCTCGATGAGATTAATTGGTTGCTATTTAGTAATAAATTTGTTAGCTGGGAGTCATTAGCGACTCCAGAGAAATACGTCTCGTAATTTGCGTTACAACACCTTACAATTTGCCGTTTGATAGGCTATTGCTAAATTTATTTATAAACAAGCGATAAGTACAATGTGGTAATTCCTGAATCTAATACCTAAATAAATCCTAAATAAAAAATTCAAAAATTGGCTTGGCTTCAACCCTTTAATGGCCCACACGAAATGTCCTCATAAACGAAGAGACGAGAAGAGAAGAGTTTCAGACCGTATTGGTGGAGAAAGAACAATATAAATTAAATGTATCATACTAAAAAAATTCTGGTTTCTTGCATGTACTTTATTCATAATCCCTTTCTTACGAACGGACACTGAAAATATATTGGAAGTAGAATAAAATCTCAGTCATGAAACCCCAACATGTCGAAAATTACTTTATTGTTATTGCCAAAGCCTGTAGCATACCGTAGGCGTCGAATTGGGACAAACTGAAATAGGCACGTGAATCGAACAATCATAATTTATAATGATTCTTACGAGTTATTTGATGTTTATAAATACGTATGTAGAGTAGCTATTTCGTCTTAAATGTGTTAAGGAATATTTTTTACATTTATTTTTCCATACTTTGATACAGAAAAAAGAAAAATATTATTACATAATATGCTATTTATATAAATATTATTTATATAAATAGCTGACAAGTCACTTACTGGTAAGTGGTCACCCTTGCCCACCAGCCAATAGACACCTGATTTTCCGTATTGAATGCATTCTGGCAACTACCTGAGGTAAGAAGAAGCGGGGTCACTGGCTAAGTCAACGCTGTGATTAGCTAATTCAAGGCCACACGAAACGTTGGAAAAAAATACATTAATTTAAGCAACGGGAAAGAATGAGACGGCACGAATTTATATCGTTACCATAAGCCAGATGTGTTGACAGAAGCCATTCGCCTGTTATTGGCTGTATGGTCGGTGCCCTAGCCCATGCACGTGATAGGCGTCTAAGCTACCGTCGAAGCTTGGGAACCAAAAAATAATCGGGAAACCTACATTATTTAATATTTAAGAATTCTTTCTAATGGCAACAAAACTGTGGTGGTGTGGGTGATACGGAGTCAAGAGATCGACAACGGAGGGAACCTGGAGCCGTAACCTCGTCCCTAAGTAGCAGATGGTTTGGACTTGTGGTGGACTCATGGATCCCATGTAAACCGCGGTTTAACAGAGTAATAGCGTAATCGATCGGTGCTATTGCGCTAAAACACTTATAATTAAAATACATCGCCGTAGTACGATGCCACATAACTCAAGAGTCAAGACAGTTGGGTCTACTTACACGCCAGACCACAAAGTTTTAAAAAAATTGTGATAACAGAACATTTGATTCAAAATATTTATTAGCTGTCATGTCAAAGCTTAGCAAAAACTTAGCACATAAGCCGTCTGCGTATAGAGGTGATTACAATTTAGCATGAAGTGCTCGCGCCAGACTTTTTTAGTTAAACCTCGTAATTAAATTTCAACTAGCGGATGAAATTCAGTAGTGCGTTCCGAGTTATTACTCTTACCGTGTTTATTCCTGTTTGGTAATGAATAGGAGGTTTTTCGAGGGTGGCGCGATTCCAACTAAAAATACTGCGGCGCTAGCAATCAACGACCGCCACACCGATGTGTTATTTGCGTTAACGGTAATAGGTGCTGAATTTGCATGCGGTTACAAATTTAGCGGTATACACAAATTTATGTAATGTGGGTTTGTAGTGGTGATTCTACGTGCATATTACTTTACGTATTATTAAACTCAATACTGTATTTATTCCTACTATTAGTAAAGCGTGAAATTAGTTCGCGAAATTCAAAATTCTGTTCGTCTCATCATTAATTGCGGCAGTATGTAACGGCATAGGGATTTAAATTAAAAATAACGTTTACTTACGTTTATCGTCCCTGTAGCCATGTTAGTGACCCTGCATGCGCAATGAGGAGTCTCGGGTTGGATTCCCGGCCAGGGCAGATATATTATGTTTGTTCTCGGGTTATGGGTGTTAGTGATGTGTTATTTGTGATCATGCCTCCCGCGACACTGGGAAGTAGGTATATATTATGAGTGTATTTAGCATTTTTTTCTAGCAATCAATGTATACTTGCAATATGAAAATAGAATAAACGTGACAGAAAAACATTGCACTGCTAGTTGCTGGAGTAGACAACCTTAAGGAAGACCACCAGTGTTGGTAAGGAAACAATATAATGATGGAAGGAACTGTCCAAGAATGTAATGACAAGAGATTGCCTATTTTACAAAAGGTAGACTCCACTGCGTGTCTCTGGTGTTTCATTCCGTATAAGAATGCCAATTCATTGTAATGAACTACACGCATCGTCATCTCGGAAACAATTGTAAAGTCTAAGCACGTTCCAAGGGATGAACTCCATTCACTATCGAAGGGAGCGATTTTTGTTTTGTACCACCGATGTGTAGGACCTATTAGTTTAGATAGAAGCAAAGTAACGAAACGAAATACGAGTATTCTTATATAATTATAAAATGCTTAGCAGAATATCAGGCACAGACACAGACACATTTTAACGTAGGAGAAAATGAGATAGGAACATTAGAAAGAGTTAGAACTAAAGTTCGCTGCAGCGCTACAAAAATAGACATCTAACCAAACAATTTTTTTTTATTTCACTTCTAGCACGTGTGAATTGCACACTTTTTGATTTTTTTCCTTTATTGTTATTTATTATTGCTTTACATTTTTTCTTGTCGCTCGAATAAGTTCATTTCTTTCATTCTAATGAAATTAAAATAAACGTCTTTACTAGATATTTCAGGAAAACTATTATTTACGGTGTTTATTATCACATTGGATGTTATAGCAATGACTTATAATTTTTTTTCTGTTTGTATGTACTTTTTTCCCGCTTATCTCAGTAAGTTATTTCGTGTTCAATTTCTATAGGAAATTAATTATTGTCTATGTATTCTTTGAAATTTGATAGAAAGTCCATCGTAACAAACAAAACTTTCTTAAGCATGGGTAGTCCTAACAAATAAAAGAAGAGGTCCCTTTGAAATTCATAAATTACACACATCTACCAGCTATCTCGCCATATTGTAATACCGAAATGAGAATTCTCATCTTCAAACATAACATTTTTCGATTTTGCCTCTTCAAAGAACCCATTACGTTCCCAAAAGAGTTTCTTCCTCACAACAATTGATAAGGATCCAATGCAATTTCTCTTTGTTTTCAACATGTAATGAAAATTACAATGGAAATCTTAAAATGATCGAAGGGGTGGACGTATAGGGCGATGGGGCTTTTTATGAGGCAATAATATGGGGAGTTGTTTTGCTTAAGCCACCATTAGTTCGACTAATAACCGGTAGGGGGCACGGGATGAGGGAGCTACAGTTGTAGAATTAAGATTGGATAGAAAGGAAATAATGTGTGGTGATTTTCACAAACACTAAAAAAATTAGAAATCTATATAATATATAGCTATAAATGAAGCTCTATTACATTAACAAAAATGCTGACATTATAAAGAGATGATCGTGATCATAGAATGGTTTGAACGTTGAATTCTCGATCAAGAGGGTCTGGGTTCAATGAACGTACGCACCTCTTATTTAAAAAAAATATGAACATATTATAATTTAAATATCACTTGCTTCGGTGAAGGAAAACGTGAAAAAAACATCGTGAGGAAACCTGAGAGTTCCCTATAATGTTCTCATAGAAGTGTGAAGTCCGACAATCCGCACTGGGCTAGCAACGTATATTATGGTCTGTACCTCTCACAGTGTGAGTGAAGACCCGTTGCGATGATGATGATAAATCGTGTACCAGAAAAAAATTACAATTAAGCTAGCTACGTTTAATGTTTCAGATCACACTCACCATGAAAGGATCAGTCTGTTCGGAAAACATAAAAAAATATATCACACAGACAAGCTTGACTGGAAAACACTAAACTGTTACTAAAAATTTGCCTGGATAAGAATAAAAAAATGGAATTTTCGTCTGGTAGACAAACTCACTAGTTAATGATTGAACTACATGAATGACGAATTTTAATTATATTACCTACCCATAGAAATTCTGTTACATTCTATTACAGCAATAAGAAATTCTGTTACAGCAGTCATATTAAACACAAATGTATAAAGCAACATAAAAAATAAATTCATTGTGCTATCTACCAGTTATGACTCTAAAATATTGTGGCACAGAACCCACAGATTACAACAAACCCGAGCACAATATTATCATAATATTTACGGAAACCACACTGCTTCCGCGCTCATTTTACGGCTGCCTATTCTATCTTAATATTTCCTCTATGGCGCTTGTACCTGATCAAATTATCATACATAACTGTATTGTGAACTGAATTGGTCATTACGGTGTAATGTAGTTTGTTTAAACACGCCTTTCCGACGCAAGTTTAGAGGGTTGGACTAATTTATTGCTCCTGCTGATAAATTTCCCTAATGGATACCACTCACGAGTGGATTTCGCTCAGATTATATGACATCGTTTTGTATGGTCGTAAGTTGTAATTATGCTTACAGTATGGAACAATAAATTGGAGTTGTGTCGTCCTTCTGTCCAACTATTAGAATAGAAATGGCCAACCCGGCTGTATTTTATTTCGTATTTATTCACTGATTAGAAATCCATTAATATTTATGACTTTAAAATGAAAGATGTGGTAGGTAACATTGAACAGTGGATCATAACAATTGATTATCAAACAATAAATATAGGCCATTTAAAAAAATCCTCTGCAAACCAACCTCCAATCCATAGGTTTCTGAAAACAGGGGCAGTTACCAGTGTGACAATACAAATAATAGTATTCTTCTTCATAGCCACAATACGACAGTCACGAGCGGAGTTACTTTCCTGGCAAAGATATGTAACGGTGGCCATTTATTTTCACTTGTCATGACTTGTAACACGTCTTACTAATGTTCACAATATGGATGATACTCACGTACTTAGCTAATATAACTGTAAGGCAGGCCACAAACTGATGACAATGCGACTTAAATAAAAGAAAAATATAAACCAATAAATAAACACTTCTACACACTCATACCGGCGCAAAGATTTTCTGTGTCGCAGAGAACTCAGGACCTCAGTAATCCGGCCGAGAATCGAACCCAAACCCCAAATCGCTAACAGGATTACTTACAACACGTGCTATGAAGTAAAGAAATCAAAAAGTAAAGAAATGAAAATAAATGGTGAATAAAAGGAAATAAATAACACAACATAACTTATAAAATAAAATAACATAATAATATTATATTATAAACTTGACTATAACAAACACTGATAGCCAAGTAGTTTGAACATTGGACTCCCGAACAGGAAGGTCTGGGTTCGAATCCTGCACACACCTCAAATTAAAAAAAAATATATATAGGCATATTAGAAATTAATAACATTATCACACTTATGTATGCTGTTGTGAAGAACAGGAACTAATAATGTAGTGACTTGCTCAATTGTCAAAAAGTCTCTAAATAAAAATGATTTAATAAAATCTCATTATGAAAAGGGGTCTACAAAGAAACGCACATCTGTGGCGCGCCTACTTGTTCTTACACAACTACTATACATACGTTTTCTGAGAAATTGAGGATATTTCGGGCCTAACTACTTATTATTCCAAAAGGGATCTAGAGGTTGTAAGAATTTTCATACTTAAGACCCCCTGTGGCGTTGAGAACTTAAAAATTATTCTTATTGTCAGGCTGTGTCAGACGCGCAAGTCATTTCGTACACTAATAAAAATACACAGTACAATAATAAAAATACTGCGATAGATTTTAATTGGTGTCACTCAGCGTCAGCAGCTTCAGCATGTCGTTAACTATTTAAGTCTTCATTATTATTAAACTTCAAACATGTCTGACTGAAACAATTTATGTAAATGCCTCTTTTTTATCCTAACAACATAAAAAAAACTTTTTTAGTGAATAAGTTCACATTTATTTCAATTTTATTAGTAATGAAAATAAAACGCAAGCCTACTTTAATAAATTAATTGAATAAGGACTGAGCTGTAGTTGAACCTTAAATTGTATTTCTTAAATTTTCAGTTTATTATCGATGTCTCGGCTGAACTGTTTACTTTTGCAATTACTTTAAGATTGTCAAAATTTTGAAAAAAAATTACCTCTAAATAGTGCCTCTGTGACAGACCCTTACAAAACTGCATTAATTTGCTTATAATATATTCATAAATTCACGATGCCACGCAGTCATGCTTACTTCCTACTAGCATAACAATAAGTCACTGTTTACGGGGTTGTCACTAAAACTGGAAAATCAAAGTATCCTTGCACTTACAATTAGTTGAACAAACTCACGCGATTCAATAAAAACAAAACAGTTCCTGACATGACACACGCAAGCGCAACGCGCGTCAACCGAACCTTGCACCCTCGTTCACCCTTGCACCCTCGTTTCCTTGCAGTGAAACGCTGCTATTATTAAATTTCACGCCTTTTGTTCATTCGCTATCGTCTTGAAGAAAAATGCAACTGTTTCGCTCCCGTCGCGATAACGAAGAAAAAGGGCCCACATTTATCAGTAGCGTAAATATGCTAAGTATCGCGGTATGAGGTTCCGCACTTCCTGAGGTAAACGGCGCGGCGGCTGGTAATAACGGATTGCGAGTCTAGACGCGAGACAAAGTCGCTCCTAGTCCTTGAGATTAGTGTTCACAGTGTGGCGCGCAGCGGACACTTTAGCGTTTAAAATTATCAATAACACGCAGTAGGATTTAATGTGTCGCGGGTGGCACAGACAACTCAAATAACACATCACTAAAACGACCCGAGAATATTGTAGATACGGAGGTGCAAAGTTAGTATGAAAATTTTGTCGTTTTTGAAGTGATTTGAATGAAATTCAGCATAAAGGTTTTTCATTGAAAGTCATGAAACATTATATAAAATTTTCAAAATATTCTTTCCCTTCAGGGAGTAAATGGGGGATGCAAAATTTGTATGAAAGTTCTCCGATTTTAAACTTGTATATTTAGGCATTTTTGGCGGGCGAAGCCGCGGGGGTAAGCTAGTTAACTCATAAGCTACCTACATTCATTAATTTTATTAAAGCTTATACGTATGCAAAATTCGTATGAAAGTATTAACGAATTCCTTGTTAAGGATTCCTAAACTGATAAAACTTTTATCCCAATAGACATGTTTATAATTACAAAAAAAAGGTATATTGTGTGTAAGTAAGTAAGTAAAACGAAGTCTACGTAAAACGAGGTCTTTCTAAAATTTTATTTTTAAAATATCCCTAACCCGCTCGTTTACGTAACCTAGCCGAACCCGTAAAGCGTCATGCGTGTTTGGCCTCCAAGATTGATGGCAGGTTCACATGACATAGCCCTGCGCTGCGCCCTTTGACGACTTCACTAACGGTTATTTATGGAGTGGCTTTTACGGTTAATCTGCCGAAATCCACGTTCTCGAATTTAAATCCCCTTTTAAATTTCACCATTTTGAATTCGTTAATGGGTAGTTCGGTGACGTAATGCAGCGTTGTGAATAAAAATATATATGAAAGGCATAGTATAAACTCGTTGAACCTTTCGGAGTGTAAAAGACTATCCATCGCTGAATCCAAGCCAATTCATCTCATCATTTCTGATCGTGGTGGACCCTTTTAAACCTTTGGGTTATGAAACAAATACTCCATTATCGGCTTTCATAGGCGTTTTTAGGCGTAACGCTGCAAGCGTTATTAAATGACAAATTTGCAAACAAATTTGAATAACATCACAATTTGCAGGGAAATTTCGTGGCTTAATAAGATCGACACATACATAAAATCGATTGATACATTTTTGCAACTTGCAGCGAAGAGCGGATTCGCTTTGAGCGTTGCGGCTCATGGCCCTCTGGTGTCAGCGGTCGAGGCAATCGCATGAAGAGCCCTCTGTTTTTTAAAATACTCCCATCGGAGTATTTTCATGTTTTATGTCCATAGATAGCTTAAAACTTTTTATATATTTAAGCCATTAGCTGTAAACGCTATAAAACTTGACCTCATGTTCCCCTTTAACCTCTGAATTAGGCACACAGCATTTACTCAGAATAACCTTTAATTTATTTTACATTAAGATTGATCACGGGGTTACATGACCAACCCTTTGATGACTTAACTAACCGTTACTTATGGGGTGGCATTTAAACGTCTAACCGTTTTTACTTTATACCATTTATGGCCGATCTTAATATTCCATCTATCCATAATATTTAGCAAGGTAACACTGTCAGCAGCAGCACAAAATGTCAGTTTAGTTGTAGATAGGTAATTGTTATTATTTTACCTACTAACTTTATCTGTGATTCCGGAGAGAAAGTATATTGGAAAATCCTTTAGTAGGGCTTAGAACAACATCTGAAGGCTTCTTGCATCTGCATGATTATTTGCAAAACTCACAGATGAAAATTACCACTGAATTAATAATCTTATTAAACACTAGTTTATTTAAACAATAACATGATAATAGTTACGGTTTGCAAAACCAGCTTTAAGAAAGTAGTCATAATTATTTCTGTGGCATTTATAACACAGGATCGTAGTTCCTCTCTTCTATTTGATGTTTCCCAGTCAACCTAACAAATTTGATGAATATATCCTTAATCTATTTATAAGGCTTAAGATAGATTCCTCGAAATAACAAAAATGTTGTTAGTATGAGCGTATTTCGTAGAACAGTATTGATGCGTTAACATAACTTTAGCAATTTAATTCGTTGAAGTGCTTTTCATATTCCCTTTTAACCGCTTCTATAAACTCGAGGAGTTATGGTTAATATTCCAAAAGGGCCTCGGCAAAGGGCTCCTGAGATGGTTCTAAAAATGTCGCTTTTCTCATGGCTTACTGATATTAGCCGGAGCCTCATAAAGATCAGTAAGTATGTCGACGACAATTTTGGAATGGTTCAAAATTAGAATCTTTGTATAGTTTTGGTACTACATTTTAGGTTTTTCTAATTTTAAATGCCGGAAATATTTATTTTTCCCGAAACTATAATAATTATACATATATTTTGACCTATGAATAATAATATTTAAACTTCGCATTTGGACTGATTCGTTCAGAAATAATACCCGCATCCCAAAATATTAATAATACTTCAAATCTTTGTAAGTCAAGCATTATAATCTGTATTTGTATTTATAGTCATTTGGGCTCAGCTATAATTATATCATAATATATTATTGTAGAACTTTATTATTATGCGTATCCGTGTCCTTCAATATCAGCTCCGTTATTGGCAAAGAGTAGATTCACCGACACTTTCCCTTTTGTAAATGTCATAGTTTATTACGCGTCCCCCTGTTCGAAAGTACTTCTGCTATTGGAACACATATTGTTATTGCAACTTAGTTATCAAACAATTTTGAATCCTTACAACGTAGCTTTAGGTTCAATTTTCATTGTTTGCTCTCGAAGATTGTGTAGGACCGAAGCGGCACTGTAGTGCTAATTAGGGATGAGACAATGTTTACTTCTTTCATCAAATATACAGAGTGCTTGTAACTGTTGAATGAAATCTAATCACGGTATATTAATATTCCAACGCAGTAGTGCAAATATTCAAGGTACAATGGGTATTTTTATTGATATTGAAGTAGCAAACGGGTATAATTATCAGTATACCTTTTTCTTAATGGTTGGGCCACACTGCAGGTAAACATTGTTTTAAAAGTTATTTTAATGTACTACGTAATATTACCAAATACTTGCACTGTTAGTGTTCTTCCCTATAGCTCCATAACGCCAGGCTAGAAATATTAAGGCATCCTTTTAGTTTTTTTCTTCTTCTCGTGAATACTTAGTAATGACAGTGGATTTTTCGACGCGAACTCAATTATTATGTTTGCAATCACCATAATTAATTTCATTGCTTGCTTTAACATATTTACAAATGTTTGCGGTGCGGTCTAATGGTAATTACTGAGCGACACTATCCTAAAGACTCGTACCAAGTTTCACTACCACGCTACGCATTCCATTGGTCTCATGCATCCTCACGCCTAATTGTTTCTCAATAGGCAATATTAGAGCTTAGTGTGGTTACATATTGAGCGTGTTCGCAGCGCGTGTCAGTCATTTTCAGAAACAATCTAGCGAATAAGTTTACACTTTAAAAACGACAAAATTTATGAACAATGAATAAAACTTATCGTTCTCCGGAATCCAATTAAACAATCCCTGTACTGAGTGATATTTTTTTATCAGTGAACGATGAGAACTTGAACTTGAACTATTTCGAGGAAGTTCGCTCTAACGCTTCTTTATTACAAGGATAAGCACCTTCCCTTGCTTCGCTTCGAAACCTACGACTATGTACCCACAGCCAGATAAGTTGCTTTTTTATTTTTAACCGATACAGTATAAAAGTTTAGGTTTATACAAAAATTCTGAAGGAAAGCAAAGTTCTTTCGATATAAATATACCATTTATTTATCTTTTAAACATCTACACGAAAATATTACCTATTTTATTTGACCCTATTAGGATTTTGCTTCTCATAATACACCTACACGTCTTTAGAAATTGACGTTGAATTTTGGAGTTAATGTAACCTAATATTTTATGTTAAACGAGCTAAAAGTTACCTAAAAATTTAACCGGCGAGTGTGTGTGGTGCCTTTAATTCAGTAAGCCAAACCCCTATTTGCAATGAACGTTTTGTAGCAATTCAGTTTGTTAAGTGGAACTTGGTCCTTCGTAATTAATCGTGTGGGTATAATGTGCCGTTCGTACTAAACTCGTATGGTTGTGGCGTAACAATACTTCTGTTATTGGGTTATTAGTTTAAATTATGTATAGGTCATTTGTTTATAACTGTATAGCTAGCTAATAATAATTTTAAACTTTACTGACCATATTTAAGGTTACAATTTTGTATCCTGACTCCCAGAAAAGTGTGTCTGTGGCCTGGGAGAAAGTACCTTCCGAATACATGTTGAACGATAAAATGGTATTTAATTCTCAGTATTAAGCCCTTTATGGAACGCCTTAAGCCCTGGAAAGCAGTGATAGCCGTGTGGTTGAACGTTGGACTGCCGAACCGGAGGCTCCGGGTTCAAACCCCGCACGCACCACTAATTTTCAAAAATTATGTGCGTATTAATATTTAATTATCACTTGCTTCGGTGAAGGAAAACATCGTGAGGAAACCTGCACACCTGAGAGTTCTCCAGAATGTTCTCAAAGGTGTGTGAAGTCCACCAATCCGCACTTGGCCAGCGTGGTGGACTATGGCCTATACCCCTCTCATTGTGAGAGGAGACCTATGCCCAGCAGTGGGACAGTTAGTTATGGGTTGTGATGATTAAGCCCTTTATTAGTCTTACTAGTCTTTGCTCGCGGCTTCGGCCAGCATGAGAGTCAGAAAACGACAAAATACCGTAAAATTATCCCAAGTTGACTAGTTAGTTTTCCAGGATATTAAACTATTTCCATACCAAATTTCACCCGAGTCGCTTGTGAAAAGGTGGCAGACTGACATACAGGGTAAGTTACGCATTAATAATATTAGTACGGACTACAAAGTCTATGATTATAGGTTTAAATCTCCTTTACCTAAAACCATGGAGTAAATAAATGCTTCGCTCGTTAATTTTCAAAAGGAAGACAGATAATTTTTCAAGAATAAAAAAACACGATGATTACACAAAATAACTGTGTTAGTTGTTTATTTAATAAACGCAATTAATTTCATAAAACTTCATAAACAATAGAATTGAAAAATCATGTCAAGTTGTTTGTTTATTTTCGCATTGCAAAGAGTTTTAAATGCAGTTAGCTTTGTAAGTGAAGGGTACTAAGGAAGGAGAGGCAGGTAATCAAATGGAAAATATATTTTACAGTTTTAAAAATATCTCGGTATTTTCCGAAACATTTTTGAATTTTACTGAAACGCAAAATATAATTCTGATTTTACAGAAGTTTGAAAATAAAAAGCACTAACTGGCCTTCTCTAGGCTAGAAAGCTTAGTTCGGATTGGTGGTGCCTTATTGCTGATGACCATGGGCGTCAGTGACCAGTTACTATCGGGTGGCTTGTCTGTTCGTTTATAGCCTATTATAATCCTACTAGTAAAATTATTATTGCGAAAGTTTGTGAGGATGTATCGATGTTTGTTACTCTTTCACGCAAAAACTATTGAATGGATTTCGATGAAACTTTACAATATAGCTTACACATCAGAATAACACATAGGCTATAATTTATAAAGATAATATAGTGTGGATTATCCAAAATAAATAAATAAATCTTTGCAAACGCAAGGAATAAGTTTCCCGAAGCGAAGTGAGGGCGGGTCTCAAGCTAATGAATGCTTAGCGACTTAGACTACCCTCAGAATCACGTAAACGCAACAACTTGCAAAATATGGCCACTCAGTCAATAATATGCCTGAAGTTAGTTATCTGTGATAATTAGTTCCAAATGCACAACAAAATACGTAAAAATACAAAATGAAAATCTTTTTTTAACCATAACGTAGAACCGATGGCTTTATTCAATGAAATCGCGTTCAGTGTCGTATAAATGTTTTCAATTTTCCTTTCACGTAAGCACAATTTATAAATGGTCACATAAAATAAATCACCGTTTATCCCTTTGTCACGTAACGAATGCATTAATCAAACAAAACAGTCCGCTAGATAACAAAATATCTTCAAACAGAGAAACGGATAATGCTAGTGAAGGCGTGCAGATGAACTATGGGCTCAACCAACTTTCCAAACGGCCCAACTGACCCTCGTCTACCATTACATTAGAACCTTATCTAACTTAAGTCGCTAATAGTACTGTTAACTATGAAAAGGTTCTAAGTACGATGGCTCGCCGCTGCAGTGAGACTTTGTGGGTTTAAGGCCGTGAACACAATAGTCCTGTGGCTAATATGAGCTTTTAACTTCTGTGCGCGATATAACATTTCGATAGCGTCCAAGTTAGATTAGGTCTTGTGATAATTGGCGAGATGATTTTACTGTATAGTGTTGGTATGTTTGTTCGGGTTAATTCGTGTGGGTGTGGTCCAGTGGGTGTCGTAGTAATCTTTGTTATTAATCGTTATCGAGAACTCGCTTGTTAGAGATATGCCTCATCAAATTAATATTGTTTATAATGATACGATTATGCTATTCTGGAACAGTAGTAGTAGAGGCGTAGAGTAAACATGCTTAAGTATGTCGATGATATCCAAATGACTGAACGTGAAATTAAATATGAATACAATTTTTATACGTAACAAGAAAATAACCTTCATAGTGTTTATATTTATGTTGTATGTATTTAACTAATTGGTGCTATATCGATTGCACCTAGGGTTTATATTTAAATATTTTCTAATTAAACTAAGTAGTTGTAGCAGTACGTCACTTAAGTTTTCGGGGAATTACCAATTATTTTAATATTTTTTCCTAAGAAATAATGGTAAAAAACGATATCTATTTTAATAATAACGTTTATTATTAGTATCGAAAAAGATAATATGGAACATGGATGGATAATATGGAACAGTTTCCACATCCAAAACAAATGAAAAGGGTACACTAAATAAAACACGGGAACTACTAAAAATTTAAAATTTACTAAAACTGAATCTATATCGAAATCACTCAAGCCAAACTGTGTCAATGAATAAATCGATGGATTCGAGCGACTCCCCGACTCTTATCACATGTATCAGACAGGCGATATTTGAGCACTTTCCCATAATATTAACGTTTACCTCACATATCAAATACATTTGCTTGGACATAAGAAACCTTAACATCGTTGCATACAGTTTATTTTACTTTAAACTTTAATGTTGACATCTGTGTGATGTAAGTATTATTTGTAGTTTTTATCAACACCTGGCAAATGAGCTTAGATGGGAACCTTGATAAATAGGACGGGAAATAATGAGTGGTAATTTATTAAAACAAAAAGGATGCATTTTGGTACAAATGTGTTACTTTTAATGATGAACAAAAATTGTTACCATACGAGCAACCGCCTTACAGTAAGTGGTCACTAAAGTGCTGTTTTTGTTTTTTATTACCTATGCGTAAGGACTGGAATAAATTGCCAGCGTCGATGTTCCCATCCGATTATAATGTAGGTGTCTTCAAATCAAGAGTGAATTGGCTGCTACTAAGTTAGTGTGCTCTACCAGCCAAGACCACATCTCCACTTACCATCAGGTGGGACTGTGGTCAAGCATTAAGTTTTAATAATAAAAAAATATTACTTTTTTTTTTTTTTTTTGTAATTCATCTTTACCTCTATGTTACCTCACTTCAACAATGTATGACCTAAACAAATACATTGCTTCAAGTAACCAACGTGAAAATTAATACTGTCAATAGCTGCGTCCCAAAAAAATTAATTCCACCGAACAAAACCTCGAATCAATATGCAAAAAGGTCACGCACAGAATAAAATTTTAATTATTTACATACATCCCCCGAATCGCTGAGTGTGTGCGCTTGTATTTTCATTTTTTACGACACATCAAAAGAAACTGAAACCGCGTAATTTTATGATAATGGAGGGGTGGGCTGGGGTAACGAAGGCTTTTAAATTTACGGTAAACCCCCGAAGCATTTAGTACTAGAGAGGTCTTTCATTTTGCGAATTTGTTTACATATTTATCTGATAAATAATTTTCGGAGGATTCGTTCACTATCTTTATATTTATTTTCTTGATGATTTAAGTTTAATTAAACTTTATGTTAATATTGCCTGAGTAAACTTCAGGTTAATAAGTTAAGTTTTAAAAATTTACTTTACTCATGTCTTGACTATTTCCTCCTAACTTAGTTAATCATTCGTATGAATGTTTTCTTCATACAGTTGTTCTAAGATCATTTTCTTATGTTGATAACTATAAAATTAATATTACTTACTATTAAATACTTTTTAAAAGTTTTAAATATTTTTTTATGTTTATCTCAGCCAGTCCTTGTTAATAATTACAATTATCTAATTGCGCTCCAGCTACTATATCAGACTGGCACAGAATGTCATTAAAAATTAAGTTTTGCCACTGTATTCAATATTATGTAATTTAAGGTATGGCAAATAAATTAAATAAATATTTATATTCTCGGCGTTTCCAGTCCTTACGCTTCCACCTTAGGCTCTATGATGAGCTGATGTTTTACGGCTTACAATGCTTAAACTCTTGTAGGTTATTATTATGCCTAACTATAAAGACGAAAGAGACAAAGTCAAAGTAAGTGCCGACGGCAAATGCCGCCGTTAATATATATTCCTCAATATAAATATTTTAGCAACAAAGTGATTCTTGACAAATTTAGAGTTATCAATTTACAAAGGGAGTTTCCTACTAAAATGTTTAAGGGGAAATAAAACGTAAATCACAGCTTATTTCTATCATTTTAAAACGATGAATGGACAGGAGAAACGTTGTGGCATACCTAGTGGTTAGGTGAAGCGGTTAGGAGACGGTTGCAGTTTGTTTCCTGAACACAGGACTTTATGCAAACAAATAAATTTTGATTGATTGAAAACATTCAGCAATCCGTCTCTTCTCTTAACTTCTGTGGACTTAATTTATAAAATAATATATAGTCATCACTTATTTCTTTAAAACCCCTTTAATTTCTTCTCATTTTATCTTTAGGTTTTAGATAAATTTTGAAGATCATCAAATTTCTACTTTTTTTACACGCAGTACACCATTCTTCAATATAACGACATTTTAATAACTTTCATGCAAATCAGCGGCCACTAGAGACTTAATATTGGACTGATCATCGTCTGCAGATCAAATTGAAAAGGCAACGTCGAGAGAGGTCCCACTTGACGAAGGTCTTTCTTTCACGAGGACCCTACTTACCCGGGCTTTGATATGGGAGCTGACAAACCGAGATATTCGAAAAAAGTCATTACGGGCTAACCTGTCTGTGAGGCGAGGGATCAATACGAATTTCGGACGAAAATGTTAGTCGCCAGAAATAGTGAATCATCTTGAGACTTGCCAAACTAAGCAATCTGGGCAAATTGACTTGTTTATTCATTCTGGACGGATTTCGTAAGAAATACGAGCGGCGCATACTTGAGTGTGCACTTTTGAACCAGGTTGGGTACGTGGTAAATTTTATATTAATATGTTCAGGAAAATATGACAGGCTTAAATTAAAACGATATGTATATGGTTTGATATTATTTGTGTAGAAAAAAATCGATTCAACATTAAAATCCCAATAATCAGAACTGAAACTGTGTAATATGATTACACAATATCAACATAATAAGCGGGATGTACCTATCAAATAGGTATCCCATCTCGAACATATGGACCTATATTTTATTTCCTGTATATCCTGAAACTGTCTCAACGTCCGATTTTGATATCATGAAATGAAATGAAATGAAATTGTTGATAGATAGGTAGATAGCCGGCACACGAGCAGACGTTCCACCCGATGCAAGTGGTCACCGTCGCCAATGACGAGATTATTAAGATTATTATTCGTATTATTAATGTCTAACATGAATTCCTGTGTCTATTTATCACCAGTACCATAATGTACTGGTGGGTAGTGATTAATCACGAGTATGTTTATGCCATGAAATCTATTAACCTAGTTATCAGAAGTTTTATTTGAAAACTCGACAAATGTAACAAGTCCAATAGCATTATGATAATGGCAGGAGGGATGAATCTTATCGGTGATATCGCTGTCAGCGATATCTTCGCCCTTCTCATTAAATTCCTTGCAGCTTTCGATGTATCAGTTGAGTCGAGTTTCGATAGCATCATCAATTCTACGTGTTTCCTTCTTAAACAAACTTTTCGAAATTGATTTTCTCATATTGAGAATCGGGTACGAAGAATTGTTCTTTTGTTGTCTGTTGTTAATCTTATTATGTAAGTATAGCTAAAGGTATATTAAAGGAAATCTAAAGGTATATAAATGGCAGAAAATAAATACAGGTTAATAAATAAATAAAATGTAATACTTATTAAACCTGCTAGCAAAAGCCGTTTCTGTGTTTAGCGAGAACAAATGCATACAAAACGCTGAACAAAATTCCATAAATAATTGTTTTGTTTTAATACCTAATTTGTCTTCCAAGCATCGATCATTTCAGTTTTATTGAATGTGTAGATTACAGTGAGTGAGGAAGGCATATTGTATTCGAACGTACTTACTTTCACTCTCTGTCCAAAGCTGGTTATTTTAAAGGAGTTGAAGCCGCGTTTATCTAGTCAATAGTAAACTGTGAGATTTTCAACCGTTTGTTATCTCCGGGCAAACATTGACTAAGATCCAATCGCTTTGATTGCATTACAGTTAGGTGCTTTTAATGTACACACTGCTGTTGTGTGCTGTTTTGATGTTTAAACATTTAAACAACAATGTTAGTTAACTGTATTGCAGTAGGTTTACATAATATATGGAAACAAGACCTAACTTATATGAAAATCTGGCTATTTTCTTTACATTATAAGTTATGTGGGTTTCTAAATTAATGGCACTTCATCATATTTAGAACTATTTAATTTTTTAGAATGTACTGTATTCCTTAATTTCTGACACCTATTCATTTTAAAAACCTGTCTTGTTTTTCTATTTCGTGCTTACGAGATTTTTCGCTTGAACAAGTTATACCTCCAATAATTGCTTTGTTTTATTATCTTCCGTGTACAAACATCGATCAATAACAGTTTTATTAGGTTATGTTAAGTTATGTTAGGTGTGTTAAGTGAAGCTTACTATATATAAGTATACAATATAATATCAAAACTGCACCACATAGAAAAATTGTAAAAATCATTGTTTTGGGTTCTACTGCGTTAATAAAGTCCCCCAGTAAAAGTTTTTCTCATATATCTTCCATTAACAGACAAAGATCAGTTACAGATTTATTATTATGTATATATGTACCAATATTTATTAAGCCACATAATTAATATTGGGGTGTAATAAGTACCCGCATCAAAGAAAAACAAAATGACACCTGAAAATACTTAAGCATTGAGTAATTTTGCGACAAGGGCAGTGTGTCAGATACTTCAGTAGCGCTTGTTTGGCTCACAATTTGCACTAAATTTCATAATTTGAGTTATTTCGTGAGCTCCTAACATTTGAGTTGTTTATGGACTCTAGGTCATGCCTTGGGGTAATTTCTCGGCGAAGCGACTAGGAGTCATGGTGTGCGTCGTGCGTTGCTGTGTAATGTAAGTTACTGACTGCAATAAATTAATAGCCTGCTGTAAGGCATAATCTTTCGTCGTAGTTAAAGAGGTCTAAAATAATCAACCACACTGATACAGGTTTGCGCGCACGAATTGTTCGATTTAATTTCGGACTGACGGTGGGTTAAATTTCATTGAAATAAAAGATGAAAGCCTTGTTTGATATACCTGAGGTGTTGGAACTCAGACACACCTAAGGTGGCTACGGAAATCTTCATAAGCTTGTGTTGTCTCAGTCTTCAAAAGTAAACAAGACATCTGTGAACTGAATTCAAATATACTCGTACTATTTCTACTAGTATTAGCTGTTCTGACTGAGGTTGGCTTCAGATGTATGGATTGTATCAACATTTGTACAACAAAGTTTCAATGTTTATATGAAATATAATACCTACATATGTTAACAAATTTCGTCACTTTTTTCATAGTTTTAAGGTCAAAAGCCACGCTGTCCAATTGGCCTCAAAGCTATGTCTTTTTGTCTGACATTCTGCTTCTTAAAAAAATCCATCTGCAATACATTATATAATCTAAACTATCTGAGTATACTTTTAAGTGGGTATGAGGTAGGTATAGGTTTCCCAAAGTTATATTTATACCCTATTTTAAACTCTAGATACGATATAATCGGAAGTCAGGTAACACTTAAATAATCTACTCAATAGCTTCAATTACAACTACAATTCTACTCATTGATATATTTCGTATATAATTATTTTAATTTACGATCATTAACTTATGTTAATAATATACTCGATACCGGGGCGCCAGAAGAAGAAATTGTAATGCCTATATTAAAGTCTCAGGATTGAACTAGCTTGTTCGATGCAAAGGATTAACTAACGTACGCGACGAAATATTTGATGGCGAAATTTGTTATGACGGCAATTATTCTCTTAGATACATAAATTTTATACCAGAATTGCTCAATCTTATCGCATTTTGCCCCAGATCTTGATAACCCTACAACTTTATAGCAGCTTTTATATTCGACGTTGATCACTCAGTTTTAATTAACAAGTTCATTACGTATTCCGCCCTCTGAATAAAAATAAATCCAGCCGTCTTCCTAATCAACTTTCCTTTTGTAATTTTTACTGAAGGCATAAATGGTTAACGAGTGCCTTCGATTTGTTTACTTCGTTACCGAAATATTTCTTTTGTTACCGTTATTTTTGAATTGATATCTCATAAGTGAACTCTGGAGTAGCTAATTAACTACATCTCTTTTTGTTGAGAGAAAAGAGAGATCAAATCTTTACATAACTTAATGGTTGAAAAATAAGCAGACCGGCTGTTCAGTGGAAAACAGGCTTTATTGATGTCGATGTTACTTTTGATAATAAAATAACCATTGCCGAAGCGTTGCTGGTTAATGAGATGATAATTTTTACTCCCTTTCCAGAACAATCATTTATTTAAAAAAACGTTTTACTTTAATTCAAGATTTTTAAAAAGTATTCATATTTTTTTGGCGTCCTATTGGGTCATCACAAATGCATTAAAATCGCCACACATAAGTAAAAGTACCGGTATATAAAAATAAAAAAGAAAACGCTTCATTATTTAAGCTTCAATACCATTAAGAGTAAATAAGTATAAGCCATGAATTATGACGAAGCAGAGTGAGTAATAATACCATCAGTCGGAACTCCGTGACAGTGGCAAATAGAAAAATAGCTGTAACCTAGCATCATTAGTTGGCCGCTCGCCCTCCGACCGGTGACCCCTCCTGGGACACTGGGACGTGATAACGTCCCTCTGTCCCTCGACGCTGCGAGTTGGTTTTACTGGCGGGCCAGGAAAAACGTGATTAAAAGTAAGAATCGATTCAAAACCTCCCCAGTAATAGGATAGGATTGTCTTATCGCACTGAAATTTATGTATTTTATTTATTAAGTAATTTATTTCTAAACACACACTGATAGGTCGAGAGAGATAAAGCCGCGGGCACCAGCTCAGAACAAATAAAATCCTTAATATCAAATTTTGCAAGGTGATTTTTTAAATATTTCCTTTCTTAAAACCCATACAAATAAATTCACACACGTTAGTTGCTCTATGTCGCTTATTTTACACGGTGTCTTTATGGCCTCATTTGTACACATTGATTAATACATGACGACTGATAAATATGAAAGATAGGATTTTACAGATCATCTATTTAACATAATATAGCAGTTTGCATTGTAGGTTGTATTGTAAGTGTAAACTTATATTGCCATACCCGATTTTCGTGCCGTTGTTTTGTTTATGAAGTATGAACTTATATTTTATTTGTTACTAGAAACTCGCCCTTTTTCGCTTCGGGTTAAATGTTTAGACGAGATTATTTAAATAGATATATATTTTTATAAATCTTTCAACAATTTATTTATGAAATCGCTTCTAAATTAGTAACACTATTCTAAAAATTAGCGCGTGTTCAAAACATGACGAATAAACATTTATTACAATAATGCTCTAAGGATAAAACCGCTTTACTCATTCAAACTCAAAATTCAAAATAATTCATATCACATAGATATTCATATTCATAATTATTATTCGTTCCAATCATTGACTTATAGATATTAAGTCTATGGTTCCAATAAACATTTTTCTTCTTCCGAACCGTTTCCAAAATGTCAATGGAGAAGAATAAATAAATAAAATATTAACGCTACATTTTTCAACAAATATTGTTCGTAGCATTTTGCAACTTTTATTGTGTCAGAGTAATCCCAACGCAGAAGTACCAAAGGGCACGAATAATAACACCGGCAGGTCGTAAATAGCGTTTATGTTGTACCAGGAGATATTTCTTCGCCAATATTCGAACCCCCGTCCCTTGAGATGCAGACGCAGACAATTTGACCACTACACCTTCCTGTCCTTATTCCATGTATTAATATGGACACATAAAACATGGTTAGGGTAACGTCAGGGTCATTTTTGCACCCAGTTACGTTAAGGTAATAAGACATAACGTGTCGTAAAGATCCATAAATGTTTTACAAGTCCAGAAATATCCAGTTATATTTTGGACGACGCGATCTTAAGATCGATGTCTGTACATGCAAAATATTTGAAGTAAACTATTATATAATATATTATATATAAATTAAAAAAATTTAATCAAAAGTTTTATAATTTAGTAATTTGATTGTATTGTCAAATATTTCTCGAAGATTTGTAATTATTCATTATTCTGCAGAGTAGGTATAAACAACTAAAACTTCCAATTATCTACTTATTAAATAACCTAACATAAGCCACTAACCGACATTACATGATATAGAACATAAACGTTATTTTGAAACCGTGGGAGATCTTTATAAAATGGTTAGTTACTAAACAGTTAACATTCCTACGCGTTGTAAGGTTCATTAGAAAGAGCTTTGAGGTTTTTAAACGTAATTAGAAATGTTAATGCCGTTGAACCCTTTTCGAGCAACGCTTTAATGTAACGTCGATAAAAATAATTTCATGAACATAGTAAATATTTATTCAACTATAGAACTTTATTCTTTATTATTGTTTGGTGATTAACTTCGCAAATATATTAACAAACATTTTCTTCCTTTCATTCATTTTTATATTCCATTGACTTCTTCGTTAGTTTTTAGAACTATAAATGTATGAGTATGTTGCATAGCTTCTAGAAATTATTCAGTTAAAACTTTCGGGTTATAAAGATTTTTCCAGAAAACTTTTTCAAGAAGATAGCAAACGAATATGCAGCACCACCCGTCAGTTTATAAGAACTGTGACCGACGTGACTCAAATTGGGACTATTATGGTCTGTCTAGTTAAGAACTATTAACTATTAGTCTAAGAACGTTACTTGGTCAGTTCGTTAGCAGATAATGAGGACTGGGACAGGGACTGTAAGTTCTGTAAGTTGCTGTTAGTAGTTAATATCCAGTTTGTCATTACAAATAAGAGTCTCATTCTAATTAGGTCAATCAGATGTGTTGCGACCCTTTAGGACTAAAATGGTCGCCGCTAAAAAGTGTAAAGACTGCATCCACACCTTTCTATCCGAAACACAATTGTTGCTAAAACAATAATTATCACACGGTAGAAATGAACACAACCAAATTGTCTCCAAAGCAGAGCTTAACGTGTCGCTAGTACTAGCATTATTTACTTCACGAGGCAGCTGCGACCCAGTGCCACTGCGACACCTCGGGCCAACAGAAAGCAATATGTTTAAAAACAAACAATCACAACTCTCGCCATAGTGATGCGGCTGTCAGCGCGGCAGTTAAATTAATTCTGAGCAGGGATTAAATTTACCCGCGCGTGGGCCTTAATTTATTGACCGCGCCCTCTTAATGAGCTTTCCAATTTTTGACGCTTTATATTTATTTAAAGGTGGCTTTAAAGGCGATTTTGGTTATATTTTATTTTTAATGAGTGTAAATGATACGGTTTTAGTACCTATACAGTATAATATACCGTTACTTTGCGGTATTGTATGACGACCGATTGTGATCGCAGTTTTACTATATCGCCTAATTGCTGCAAAGTTTGCTACGGATGAGTGTATGAGTTATTAATAAGAGATGTTGTCGGTGTACGAGGTGCCAGGGATTATAAGATAGTAGGTACATTGTGGTAACCAATCAATACAGTGTAAATTTATAGTGATTCCGTAAATAATTTATTATTTAATTCCTTATAAAAATCACGATTCTCTTTCTTGTTTAAGCATATAAGTACTCTTTATTAAGCAACTAGCTGATCCGCCAAACTTCCTACCGCCTCAGAATCAATAAATGAAAAACTGAATTTTCATATTTACTCACCTTTTAAACCTTCTCTGGACTTCCACAAATAATTCAAAAAAAAAATTTGCCATATCAGTCGCGCCATTCTCGAGTTTTAGCCAGACTAACGAACAGCAATTTATTTATATATAAGATTTAAGATTGTGTACACCTCGTGCAGTTATAGTTGTCACTCTAAAAAAATAAACTGGGAACTGGACACTTATCAATATTGTCATCAGTAAGAAAAATCCCACCTGATGGTAAGCTTCTGACATACCGTCACCATGCGACCTATAATGGTAGCCACGAACATTAATTAAACGTTATAATTTAAGATTTATTAGAAGCTAATAACCGCAATTGCTTAATAAGCGATAAAATATAGCCCGCTATAAAATATAGGTATGTAGATCCTTTAGCAACTGAAAGGGATAGATAAAACTGATTTATCTGTATGTTTAATTTGTGCTCGGAATTAATTTAATTGCGCTGTTGACAGTCCAACGACAGCGGTGAGCCTTGATTGGCCGTTATAAACTACTTATCAAATGCTTGGTATTAGTTACATAATATTAATATTAGATCAAAAGTATGCCGATGTAATTAATGGTTATTATGTTATACTAGTAAGTAACATTTAACGTATTTAAGAGGAAACTCGCTCAATACATAATAAATAAAACAGCATGGAAACAATGCGTTAGACGGGTTTCAAATTTTTAATAGCTGGTATATTTTAGGTGGTATATTTTAGGAGGTATATTTTAGGAGGTATATTTTAGGAGGTATATTTTAGTATAAGTACCCAGTATTATTTGTTTTTGAAAGTATTACCACGAACAGCATGAGTAACTACTGTGCCACAAGGTCGTCGATTTACTTGTGTATATTATGTATACAATTATACATGCTTATGTCATACTCGTAGTCCTAAGAGAAATCGTAAAAACTGTGCAAGCATTGAAAATTGAAGGCGTTGTTATATTAATATGAGTACGATTATGTACATAAAAATAAGTTCATTCCTTCGGCTCGTCGATTTAAAATAAACAGGTACCCACGGTCCCAACCACGTTTGCAATTTCAATTTAATTCGCCCCTCGCTATTCCTTTTTACGACAGCAGTCCTACTTCTTATAAACATTTATTAAAATCCCTCTTTAAATACGGGTGTACTAGGATTGTAAGATACAAAATAATGCGCACCATGGATTAGCTAAGGAAACAGGTATTGTAGGTTTTAATTAAATTAATAAAAAGCAGTGCTAACGGTTTGAAAGTCGGTCTTCTGCTGGAGGGGACTGGGTTCAAATCCAAATACACCTGTTTGAAAGTTATGTTGATATTTGAAGTTATTTGGTGCTTATGGTGGTAGGGTTTTTTACTATCTAATGCGATTCCCCCGATTTGCTTGCTTCTTTGCATGCTTTCCATGGATGGCAGTAATGCTTATCATCAGGTGACTTTTCTGCGCGTTTGTCGATTGTAAATATTAATAACCGGTTAAGTGCTAGTCGGACTTGGATATGCACAATAGGGTTCCGTGCCATTGTGGGATTTTAACTTATAATATTTGGTCAATAACAAGAGAGAATGTAGAAAAACGCCATTTTTAAGGTGATGCGTACGTGGCCCTTATGAATCTAACTTTTTATTTACTTATTAAATATTTTTTTATTATTTACTGTGAAAATTTGAATTGTCTACCTACGAGTATTTTAATTCAAGATTCCTGTGATAGACAGACTGACGAACCGACAGCGGAACATATTAATAGAATTCCGTCTGTAGACTTTTTGTACGAAACCCAAAAAAAAATACTGTAATGGGTTCTTCAATAAATTCCTTTAATAAGAGGTGAAAAAGTGAAAACATGACTAGCGTGCTCAATCGGCGGAAAACAAACAAATTCTTATTATCAACTATTTCCTTCTGCTATAAAGCACTATAAATATAGTTTCATAAACAATAAGTGAATTTACTCGGTAAGTTTTGTAAATATAAATACTGCCACACTAAGCTCCTTTTACACAAACAGTGCTCGGATCGCGTTTCTCTTTACACTTTTAACCGCTAAAATATTGTTTCTGGCAACCGCGATACTGGCGAGTCAGCACACGCTTGGATTGCGCGCCTTCAGAATAATCACTGGAAGAGCCATGAACGGTGTTGAGGCGGCCGAGAACACTGACTAATGCCATACTGGCAGACCAGGGTGTCGTAAGAGGCGACAGAAGACGGTCCCTGCTCAATGGTAAGGCCACTGGATACCAAGCTCTTGGCAGGGTAATGGTATACATACAGGCGTCCGATTAACCTGCTTCCATACATTCACTACATAGGTAGGACGCTAGTACTGCCTCTTTCTAGTGAAAGAGGCAGTCCTAGCGCGTGTTATTTTAGGCATTTATTTCAAGGACAGGGCCGAGTCGAAATACATAGATATCATTACCGTGCTCTTGGTGACAATCGATTTGTCACGTTCCGGATGAGGGCTTAAAAGCCAGTTCTTTCTTTCTTTCTTCTTCCATTTCTTGGTCAGCAAAGCAAGCTTACGACAGAGAATAAACATTTCCCTTTTTTGCTGTGTCACATAATCAGCTCCGGTCAGGGATCGATCCTAGGACTACCCGTTTGGTAAGTCAATACCAGTCAATACCAGCAGGAAAACAGTCGTCAAATTGTAAAGTTATTTTATGTCTCTAGGGAATAGAGACAACATTTACTGTTGCCTGGACATAAACATCGCTAAGAGCATTGAAAAGGAAAATATTGTGATGCTACTTGTCTATCTCCGAGTTGCCCTTAATGTTATTAAGGCTGTATCACGTATGGCAACTACCAGCAAATCTACTAATTGTAAATTTCTCAAAATATTTCACTTTGGGCTTTGTTCCTCGAATAGTGAATTTAATCAAGCCAAGCCACAATGGTATTAGGTATCAAAGTACTCGAATAAGGCGGACAAACGTTAAATGTCACCAACAACATATTGTCTTTACCAGATCTATTAATTTTATATCCTTGTGCGATACACTATTTTCCCACACAGAATGGGTATAATCCCACGCCTTGTATATTGGACCGGGCAATATCAAGTTAGTGTTGCTAAACCGGCGTTTGTTCCCAATCCTCAATATTGTGATAGCTCTTATGTTTTAGCGCGAGCTGTATTTTAAATTCTGGAAAATTATAATTTTCAGATCCTCATATCATGTTAGCGGCTTATGAGGTTCAACTATAAATTCTTTTTTTTGGCATTGTTGTTTTTCTTTTTGTCCATTGCTGTTTCAGTAATATACCTACAAACGCATGTTTCATAGTGACAATACTCGTACACAAACTAGGCAATGAAACCGAACAGCGTTGGTTAATCAATCAAGAGCTGTTCGCTCGAAATACAATTATGAACTTAGGGCATGTCGCCGGTGTTCACCGACAGCTGAGATGATACAAGTGATTAATTGGCATTGCCCTTCAGTTTTTATCAATTCGCATTTGAGTAATGGAGTAAGCTCAATACAATTTGATTGATTAGTGAAAATTAAGTTCTTCGGCAAATTTTGCTCTTTATTTATTTATGAATAATGAGATGTGTAGATATTTTCTACCATATTTGTGAGCATAAATAAATATAAATAGTCTGAAGTGATTGACGAACATATTATTATTCATGTATCCAGTAAAATGTTGGAGTACGAAATGAAAGAATATTTGTTGAAACTGTTGAAAGATTCAAATTCAAATCAATTTATTCACAGGAAAGGTACATTTTAGATTACTTTTTCTAGTAAGCCTCTTTTTATTCTAACTTGATTACAAATCAACTTAATCGATATCTGGTGATACAAAGTTATGGCAAATAAACTTGTATTTTGAAATTAAGGTTTTAATTAGCTTACTGCGGAGGGAAATCAATCTAATTTGGATACTAACTGTCGGACAGTACAAAGCAGACACACACGCCACTTAATCAATCAAATGTCCTCCGTTTGAAATTAGGACTCGTCGTCCATTTTAGCCGTATTAGGAAGGCCTAGAATTGACTTTAAACCCACACAGGCAGACAAAAGAGGTGAGGTGATTACCCAATCTTCCTCCCTGTTTGGTGTACCTAATACTTCGCGTAAGGATAAGATTATCAATATACTTACAATATTACTATTAAATGATCAAAATGCTTCAAAAGGCTTGCTTCGATCTTTAGTGATCGACAAAATTGAGCAACACCGGGCGCGGTCGGTTGTTGGATGGGTGACCGCTAGTGGCAAAATTTCTGGGGCGCTTCCGTGCTTTGGAGGGCATGTAAAGTCGTCGGTCCCGAATTAATGCCTTGATTAGAGTGAGGCACAGCGATAATTTACATACCACAATAGGTACGATGTACTCGTATTATTGGTATCTAATAAATTATAGTTGAAACACAACACGAACATGAAATCAAACAACAATATTAATAAAATAGTTCGTATTACATTACATTACATTACGTTACGTTGCGATACGTTACGTTACGTTACGTTACGTTACGCTACGTTACGTCACGTCACGTTACGTTACGTTACGTTACATAGTTACAATGGTCAATAGATGATCTGTGGTGTCCTAATTATAGCTTTATATTTTTAGCTCAAATAAATCGGTACTACTATTAATGTAAAAGATAAACCGACCTTATTGTTCTACTATACGACATACAAACATCATTAAGTTGCTCACAGAAAAATTAATTTTGTCAAAAATATATAGTAGAACATATATTATTAACTTAATAATACGCGTTAAGAAAAAATAAAAATTATCACCAACCAAAATCATGAGTATCAGTATCGCTGCTCATTACATTAAAATTTATAGGCTTCGAATGCAATAAACTCCGTCACGTAAAATCCAAAATACATTACCACTTGCCGATTGATTCGAATCATATTTCTCCGAAATTGGAGAGATAAGGCGTCATATTTCAAGTAACACGACGCAATGTGTGATACTCTCCTCTCGTCGTCACGTACCACCGTCATTTTTCATGCTCCGTGACATCGAGAATGTTCGGGAAAAAACAAAAGTGTCATTTCATTCGCTGTCACTTTTGAATGGGAGACGCCACAGTCTATTGCAATTCTTTAACTTTGATCCTATGGTATTATGGTATACTCACGGTTTCCTTTACTCTGTTTTTTACTGTGACAAAATGCCGACTCACGAGTAGTCACGAGTCCTAGGGACGTCCTCGCGAGTATTACTCACGTCAGTCAGTAATCAACAAGCCAGTGATGACAAATTATGACTACGAGTATAATCTAAGGTTTAATTGGATCACGTCCGAGATGAGTATAGGACTGATATGAAGGGTTTTCTAGCTGCTTTATTTATGAGAGCGACTGACGATATTAAAACCGCAATAAGAAACTTCTCAGGTAATAGTAAAAGTTTACTAGACTTTCTGTTCGGTCCACGTTTAGCTATTACGATTAACTCGTACCTTCTATAAATAAATGTTACCGGACTATTTCAGAAAAGTCTTGAAACTGAGCAATAATTTACTTTGATGCTCCAGTGCAGATTAAGGAAGAATATGAAATTATACGAGTATGTATAACAGACTGCGACTACTAAGACTACGAGTATGTATAACGTAGGTTTCGGATAATGTATGTTGCATTATCCGAAACCTACCAGTTAAAAAATCATAATGTAAGATCTACATAAACTACATTGACATAAATACTAATAAACTATAATCAACTAGTTAAATAGATAGTTCTTTATTTAAATCACTTTTATTTAGCTGATTAATTCTTAACGAAGGAAACGGAATTAATTGCAAAAGGCGTTGAAATTTCGTCAATCAGATAATCCTTAATTTATGGACGTAGTATAACCTAAAACCGGTACTAAAAATACCGGATATCTTCATGTCCGGAGCTATACAATAAAAAAATTTACGACATCACACGAAACAGTGACCTGAGCATACGAGTATATGCATTGGAATTTATCGCCGGACCAATTGAATTTATTGTCAAAACTAAAAGTTTTATCGTCGGGATTTACATGCGCGAGAGGAGTTTTAACGATCGCATTTTGCATTACAGACTTTTATAACGATGCGATTATTTGTGATATGAAATTCGATCCATAGATACATAAAGATAACAAAAGATACGTACAGTGTTAGGGTAAACTATGTTAATTGTGTTAAAAAATAGGGTTCCTATCGAAAGCATAAAGAATTGACGGAAATTCCATACTGTAAGTTAAAACTCATGTCAAAAGCATTCTTACGACGAAAGGTTATTACAAATTTGGTGATTATTTTAAAGATAAAAACGCTTCACATGAGTTTGATATTGTAGCTAGTAAGTTGTAGTTAGTGCAATCTGTATGTGAGTAGCAAAAGAATCTTCTTGGAAGTTTCTTGCCGCTCCTTCTTCGAATAAACTTTATTTCATTTCATTTGGTGTTTCTGATGTCCATGGGCGACAATAAACGCAGGTCATTTCAGATGGCTCGTCTTTTGTTCGTCCGGTACAAAAATAAAAAATAACAGATTACACGAGCAGATGACTTTAGTTGGACCTGGTGTGAGTCATAGCCGTAGTGCTACGAAGCACTGAGGTGAAATACCTGACGGGCAACGGCCAGATAATTATAATCCCTTATTGCTTACGAGCGATCATATTACAGTATCTGTAACTACATTGTAGCATTTTAAGAAACAATAATTGATATGTCGCAGCAAAATGATGAAAACGGATATTTAATTAGATTAAGCGCTCGGGGATTTGATGAAATTTTCGTTTTCATCGTTTCTCTACGACATATACATTCCTAATTGAATTAGGTAATAAGTTGAAAAGCTTCTTCAATGAAGTAATATTATTCTTGTCTTCAAAATTAATTTGAGTACAGTTACAAGGGTATTTCGTCTATCAGAAAAAAAAGAACAATTAATTTAATCATAATTAATAAATGATTAATTTGAAAGACTAAAAACAAGCTTTTATAATGCTATGTGAATTGGAAATGAAATGGCATAAATTTAGTCACTGTACTGTTAACCGTTGAAAAGTTCTCTTGGCTTGGCTTCACAAGCTAATCCTGTAATTAATAATCAATAGTATCCGGTCAAAGTTGTCATAAAATTACATTGTCAACGGAACTGAAGCTATAGGTATGCAAAATTTAAAGTACATAGAATCAGAGTTTACTCATGATGTTTTCATTCACCAAGGGAAGTGATAATTTAATTCTAATACGCAGATTAGTTTTGAAAATTAGAGGTGCGTGCAGAATTCGAGCCCAGACCCCGTGGAATGCCACGTTAAAACAATATGTCGATTATCACTGCTTAACAAAAAGTATCGTACAGGGTTGAACCCAGCAGCGAGTGTAGAAAATTATTCATAGCATTGACACAGCACACTAGAAAATCCGGTTGTCTACAGCTCGCTAAACCCACCCTCATTGAATTAAGCAGCCAGCACTAGGTTAAAGTGATACGCGCACGGAATGCCTTATATAATACTTTGAAACTTGCTAGTTGGAAAATAAAATGTGAGACTACTTATATCTAAATTCTTTAAAAGTTTTTGGGTAGGCTTTGATTTGTTCAAGGAGACGAGGATATCATATTATTAGTCAAGTGATAGCTGAGTTGGTAGAGCGGAGGACTGTAGGCGATACACAACTGACATCCAAAGGTCGCCGGTTCAAATCCGGCTCGAAGGAATAAGTATGTTTGTTTTAGTTTTTTATTGTTGTAACTTTAACATGTATATATGTGTCATAATACTTTCAACAACCCTTCGATAGGTCACTTGGTAGAGCCGGTGGACTGTAGACAGTAACAACTGACATCCATAGGTCGCTGATTATCAGAATTTTAGAATGAAAATTTGAAACCGTGAAATGTTTAACATGTTTCGGTCGTAGAGTTGGAGAGGCCCAAATGTTATGGACCTTATAATGAGTATGATGTAATACAAAACACACTGGCGTATAAGTATCAAGAGGTTTATGTAAGCGACACAATCTGATCATCATCAAAGTGTTATCATAATCGATTGATTTACTCTCTCACTAAAAGGAATTGGTATCATTTTTAATTTGATCAACATTATGCACCAAAAGCAAGGAATGTTGGCTTGAACAACCTCAAAATATCCCTTAATAAATGAATGTAACCTAAGTAAATAGCAATTAATAAATAATGTTATCAATCAAATCTAAAATTCGGACGCACAGTTTAAAGTCCGCCTTTCATCAAATGATAACTTTTTAATCTAACAAAGCTTTGAAAGAGAAATAAAATTAAAATCTGATATTTCTAAAGCCTCTCACGAACCACAATCCGGAGCACTTAACCGAATTTCGTTTAATGTGTAAAGTCTGCATATAAGTAATTCCTTACTTCACGGTATGTTCATTAAAGCTGTTCTCTTGTTTGGTTTCACCTGCAGAGCAGTACTGTTTGAGCTCAACGGGTCACGGCTCAAAGCGCTGTTTGTTCACTCGCTCAGGCGCTCCTGTTACTCAAATTAGTTATGCAGTCGCGTTTTATTAAACCTGTCCAACTGAGAAGAACTAATTGTTCTCCTTTTCTGTTCTATGTTATATCTGCGAGTGTTTTAAGTACGTGGGTAGTGGTGAAAGCACGTCTATTAGACTAAGTATTTATGATGGTGATTGTAGCCATATTAATGTCTATCTATTTATATTTATTCTGTCCGTGCATGTCACTAAATTCCTTTTAAACGGTTGAACAGCTAGATGTAGTACATCCAACTGTTCAACTGAAACTACACTAGACTAAACGTTTGGAAAATGGAAAGGTCAATTTTAGAGCAATCGAAATTGGTTATAAGCTTAAGATAGATAAGTATAATATGAGATAAGTATTTAAAAGGAATGATAACATAATTTCAACTTAACTCCGTACTTCGATTTCGACTTAGACAACTTTACGTTTACTTACTTACGTTACATTCCTCTCCTTACGAAATATTCGAGTCCAGCAGTAGAGCATTTAAGAGCTGTGGTGACGATATCTGATGAACTATCTTTGCAATGAGCCAACTACAGTCGGTAAATGTTATCAAAGGTAAAATATTGCCTTAATCGTTGCAAAGGCGGAGTTGTATTATCTTTTGTCGTAAACAGCATAGACGTAATGTAATAAGTTACTCCAGCGTCATTTAAGGCTATGCTAAATAAGTACAACAATACTGCTCATAAATTACAGGATACAATTTTTAAAATCTTAGGTCGTTAAAATTTAACATGAACTGGAATTGGATGATATAATTATATCATTCGTGAATAAATCAAGTTTAGTATATTATGTTGCACAAAGTTGACATTGAATAAAGAAAATTGAAGTACCTATCATTACGTGCCAAATTGTAATTGGAAGGGATAATTAAGAGAAATAACGGTATTCAAAAGTTAGTCGTAATTCTGACGTGACCGTTGATCCAATAACTGCATTCCTTCACGCCAATATACTTACCACCAACACACAAAGACTAACATTGCGTGCGCAGTTTTGACAGAATACACATACCTCGGCCAACCATGCCATTAAAATATACCAAGTTTACAGCTCAAACCGAGGTATTTATTACGACAAACCGAACTATTTAGCGATTCGTACACTCAGCTATTACTCACGCACAGGAAAATGCTATCCTATACGATTTCATTACAATAAATCTCCCAGATCCGAGTTATAAAGTTTAGCGTCGAACGAGGCTAAAGTAAGGAGATAATGAACTCCGGTCAGGCTATTCTTTACGCTCGATTTCATTCTATAATCGAATTGCAACTTCACGATTTGTTGCCATAAAGTCCTTAATTGTTTATAAGTGACTCATTGATCAACGACTAGTATTCGATAATTCTGTCAGATAATTTGTGTGATAATTGACCCATTACTTAAATGATAAGTCCATAACATAGATTTTCTATCTCTCTATGCGATTGATGATTCATGAGTCTAAGCAACTAACTTAACTAGTTACATTAGAATTGTTTTTTTGAGTATTTAAATTGTTTAATAATTTGATAGCTTCCTTAAAGATAAGGAGAGAAAATACATTTGGTTTTAAAGAACATTACCTTTTGGTATACTTACAAAAAATAAATTAAATAACAATGGAATTTAGTATAATTATATTAAAAGTTTTTACTAAAATAACATCATTGATTTGAAAGGTAAAATTTATACGACATTGAGTCGTCTAGTTTTCGTAAAATATTATTGGAATGATTACCAAAATAAATGCAATAATGAGCTAGGGAAATATGATGACCACAAAATATGATCACGTATTTGCAAAATAAATTGACTTTGATAACTTAATGGCATTTTCATGTTTGTTTAACTTACAAATGATAAAGCTTTAGCTAACTGAAATTCGACATAAAGTGATAATGAAATGACGACCCCGTATCCTAGTTGGTAGTGACCCTGCCGGCGAAGCGAGGGTCCGGGGTTCTATTCCCAGCCGGGGCAGGCATGTATGTATTTGACATATAAATGTTTTTTCTCGGGTTATGGGTGTTAGCGATGTGATATTTGTGTTGTCCATGCAACCCGCGACACAGGCAATTTTAGTGCCCCTTGCACTATATGAGTTGAGTTGGTATGAGTTGTAAGCTTTAAAAAAATAGTTGTATATCATCATTGTCATTATAGGCATCAATCGATATAGAGAGGAATATTTGAGAACACCAAACCAAACTTCTGTAATTAGTTAGCGGTTTTGCCTACCGCATGACCAAGGCGCTCATTTGCCATAATCTTGCAAAAGCGAAAATTATTGCTCCTATTAACTTCTTGTCGTAAATCGCGGAATTCTTGGAAACAATTACTTGAAGAATGCCCGGCAGTATCTGGAGAAATATCGTTGAGTTTAAGTAGTATTGTTTATTGACCCCTTAGCTTTATTGGGATAGGTTTTGTTGGTTCTATATAGGTCTGTAATGTTAATTTATTTGGTTTGAACCCTTTCTGTTAGTAATTTCTTGCTCAGATTGCATTGTTGGATCTTAGGTTTGATACACATTAGTCACTTAACATATTATTATTAATAGA
Organism: Ochlodes sylvanus; assembly: GCA_905404295.2. Taxonomy (NCBI): domain Eukaryota; kingdom Metazoa; phylum Arthropoda; class Insecta; order Lepidoptera; family Hesperiidae; genus Ochlodes; species Ochlodes sylvanus. The sequence continues at coordinate 3,492,176 of FR990131.1, read as the reverse complement.
GGGTACTCAGTATTCGATTCTCATTCCAAATATGTTATTAAATAGGATGTTTAAATTTTGACGTAATTACCATTACAAACCCATAGTGTGGACAAACTGAGCGCACGCGGCTCAAACTACTCCACTAAAGGCCATTAGCCTCGCCCGTACGGCCCCGCCGTACCGCAGACACCTGTGTTTCAGGCATGTCCATACATTCCGCGAGTATTTTTAGATAATTTTGATTGCCATTTTTGAAATAATTATCGTGCAGAATTTTGACTTTATATTTTTAATCATTACCTATTACCACGTTCTTTCATGTCCTTGAGTTGTCCTTTTGTCAATAAAAAATCACCCAGTATAGGTGGAGCCTAATATAGATCTGCAATTTATCTAAACCAGAAATTATTTATCAATTAAGTATTTGTATTTTAACACCCTCAGATATCCTCATTTTAAAAAAATAATGCTACACATTTTACACAGTTCCACAATAGAATTCCTCGTGTGTGCCATGGGCAGCACGCTACTACAAGAACACACATCGAGACCGAATATAGTTTAAATTCATCTTCCGGCTCGCCAGCAATCGAACCCAGGGCTCTTTGAAAGTCCGGCAAACTAACCATTGCGCCATATTAACATTCATCGAGATATTTATATTGGAATAACGTGTTTAGAGAATCGTAAAACATTTTTATGTCGGGGCTTTTGTACGGATATAAACATAATGGTGGCATAATAATATGAGGTAACAAAATCGTAAATCTACGTTTTCATAACAATATTTTTTAAGAAACAATTTCTATCAGGGTGGGCGAAAACATAAAAGTGTTTGACGATCCATATACCGAAATGGTTACTATACCGGACTGCCGCTCGAAGGTTCCTGGGTTCGATTCCTAGTAAAGCGGAAATTTGAATGATGTATTTAAAATTCTGTTCACTGTCTGGTTGAATTCTTTGTCTGTTTGAATTGTATTGTTCATGGCACCCAAGGCACAGGGAATCGTAGTTTTTAATACTATAATTTTTTAATTCGTTATTTTTTATTTATTAATTAGTTTCAAATAACAAACATGTACCTAATAATATGTACTGTAATTACTTTTAATACTAAAATACACCAACGTCCTTTTGTTACGTAAAGATTAGTTTGTACACAATAACGCGCGCCCACTTCCAACAATGCGCAGAATTACATTCTCTATTATTTTCTATTACGCATTATGTACAGTGTTGGCTGAACGTGTTTCTCATCTGGGTCCCGGTATTAAGATACTTTAGTTCGGTCGTTCGGATGCAACTTTCCTTGCCATTGTTCGTGATACAAAGTTAATAATTGAATAGAAGTGAACAGATTGAATTGATTGAATAGAAGTGAAAAGAAGTGAAAAGTTTGCATTTTCTGAGAAGATTTACTGTAGAAACATATATTTTTTTTTTCACCATCGGAAAGTAGAGATTTCAACGAACAGAAACCATACCAACTTTTTGAAAAAAGCTGATATTTTGACGGGTGAATTTTCGATTGAAAATTAGGGTGTTTTTTCGATATTAATTCAAAATAAGGTGAAAAAATAAATATTTTTAATCAAATAAATTACAGCGTATTTGGGACATAAAAAGGTAAGTTTTCACCAAATTTCGTTAAAAAGAAGAAATATTTGTAAAAGATAAAAATAAAAAACCAAAAACTTGGTTTTTTGGATTTTTCACATAAATTTTGAGGTTATGTGAAAAAAGTAAAAATACAAAAGTTTTAGATCTTTTTATTACCTACAACTTTGCCATTTGACTTTTTTCGATAGGACTTTTAGTTTTGCCGGAAATCGAGAAAAACCGTTTTTTACCCTTAAAAACTCACCCCCATCCCCTTCCCGACCTCAGATCGCCCGTAATTTATTTTTCCTTTCATTTTTATAATATTCCCCTCCTTTTCTAATGGGTTTCTACCTACTATTATTTTTTTTCACTTTTTATTATTTTTCAAGGCGTCTACCCTGGTCTATAATTAAATTATGGGAAAATAAACTACTATTAAATAAATCTTTGCATAATTATGAATTAAACAGATATAATTTTAAACACATTCACTTCCTTCACGATAATAAATTTAACATAATGACTATTTGTAAGCATATAACGCGTATGCGCATTAGAAAAAATGCCGTTTCTAATAGTTACTCAGTCTGTGGTTTGCAACCCAGTTGGATAGTCGAAAGTTGCATTGTTGCATCACGCATCACCATGCATCATGCAGCCGTGATTGCTTTAATACGGTTACGGGCTACGGCTGACATCTGCTGGGGCGTAATGGTCTCGCCAAATTGATGGCATTAACGGCAAATTCGACACAATCCATGGTTTTCGGCACGTTGCTATTGTCCATGTTCGACTCCGAAAGAGATTTATTATTTATCACTGTTGTATTGAACACTTGCGTGCATATCTGTATTATTCTAGATTTTTACTTATTTTAATGGCACACTAAAGGGCTAGGATATCTAATAATCCTATTAATATTATAAATGCGAAAGTTTGTATGGATGTATGAATGTTTGTTACTCTTTCACGCAAAAACTACCTACGAATGGAGTTTGCTGAAACTTTACAATAATATAGCTTACACATCAGAATAACACATTGGCTATAATTTATAAAGATATAGTGTGAATTATCCAAAATATATAACTAAATCTTTGCAAACCGAAGGAATAAGTTTCCCGCAGCGAAGCGAGGGCGGGTCGCTAGTAACTAATAAGGCCTAGCGCATCCATCGTGTTGCTTGAATGCGGACATTACTAAGAAAAATTTCACTAATATAATAATTTGCTCAATGTAAACATTAAAATATCACCAGCCGCTTTTGCATTATGTATTACATTTTTTGTCCGGCATTTTAAATCTTTTAATTAAAATGCCGAATTTTGCAATGGACAGACAGTTTAGACAGACTTAGACGCATCCTCTTCCCATTTATAAAGACCACAGTAAATTCCGTGTAACACGTTTATAGTGTAAACAAAGGCTTCTTTTCTTCTACAATAGACAATAAATATTCGTTTCAGCTTTTCCCCAAGCCAAATAGTTTGCTCCAAGTTTTAGATGTCGAGACGAAAAACACATTGAACGGCAAACTCCTGTAAAACTATGTAAGCTCCATTAATCAGCTGTGTTTAAACTCCAATAAGAAGGGGCGGGAATTTTAATTAATTTGAATGTTCTCTATTAAGATTTACGACGCGTTTTATATACTTAGTTTTATTTCGTTATTTTACTAAATAAGTGTTATTGATAGACGAAAGGTTAATTGCTTATATTTTGTGTCGTAATTTCCAATTGATTCAAATTTCAAAAAGAGTTTTTTTTACTAGTTTAAATTCAAAGTAAAATGTTTGAAAATTTTATAAACAAAATGTAAAATTGTCACGAGTAAAACATTCCATTGTATCGTTTTGCATTTGCTCAGCGAGGTGTTACAATGTAAAACAAGTTCAAATATCAAGTAATTTATATATTTTTACTAATTTATATCAAACGGGTGCATGATATCTATTTTATACTGTTAATAAAAATGTAACGGGGTGAAATCTGCAAAAAGGGTGCGTACTTAATAATTTTCATGCCTGAAAACGGATTTGTTACCGCGATGACAAACATGAAATTTATTTAGCGCCTGAAATAAATGTGTGAAATAATTCCAAGTAAAATTCACTCTCAGGACGTGGGCCTGGGCTATTTTATACGTTACTGGCTGTTGCTAAGGTTTGGCCTGCGCGGATCAACTCGATTTAACCCACAGTCAAAAATAGTTAGGCGTGAACGTGATTCCTTGAACTTATGTTAGTTTATTTATGAACTTAGATTCTGGTAAACCGCGCCTAAATGGGCGGTTTCTGACATTAGCGCGAACAAAGATACAGACTGACGAAAAATAAAAAAATCATTGTTTTGGGTTCTGTTGTGTATAACTTCTATATGAAAGGCCTCTTATAATACTTTTTCGCATATTGAATATACAGAGAGCGATCACTTACAGATTTGTGATACTTACATAATATATGTAGGTACATATATATGTAGGTATATAAACTTTTTCCAAAATGCATAATTTGGACCGCATCAAAAGTTGTAGGTATACAGTTAGTTGTACCTACAAAGATAGCAGCGGTTCATCAGATTGTGAAATGTTTACGATCTTTCGGAAGCTGTTTGTGGCGACAAATATTGCACATGCATAAATTTAGTTTTGCATCGAACAAAGTCGAAACGATTCCGGTCGCAATAATATACGGTGGGCAAATGCGATAAATGAATTTCAAAACGTTAATTTATAGCACACGTAAAACCATTTATGCCATATCTTCAGAGTTAAAATCATTAATAATATTAATGATTACGATGTGAACCAACTGATCATTTATCATTTAGTAAAGTTGTTTATTTATTTGTGCTTAATTTTTTATTAGTGCGATGTGCAACTTTATTATACTTTTGCAAATAAACTGAATTTCAATATGTTAACCACGGACTATCTGAAAATGATAATATTGTTTAGTAATTAGATTGTTTTAAGGACAGGCGATGAAAAGATAGAACCGTACCGAATAGGATAATTTGGCATTAGAGATCTTTAGAGATCATTAGAGATCTCGAGAAACACCAGCGAATTTCGTCACAAAACTTTTTTTTTACGAGAAACACAAATTATATTTATATATCTCTGATATTTTCTAAGAAAGCGTGGAAAAATTTACTCGTTTTTTATATCAAACTAATACACGTTAAGGATTACAAAAAAATTAAGCAAACATCACACACTACAATCTCAAATCCGACTGGAAATCCAGAGCTAGTCGCGTTCAAACAAACAAAAAATCTCTCCAGCTTTATTAAATGAAATAACTGAATTATATTGTGTGAATAACTATTGTGAGTTAAATTTATATATCGGAAGCCCACCCAGCACACATGACGACAGAGTGCAGAGACTTTATAAAACTACTAGTCACTTAACACTTGTCGAAACTACAAAAGTCACACAAAGTTCTCTTTTTAAAGTCTTCTTTGCGTTGCTGAAGTTTTTCCATACTTATTTGGATGTCTCATTTTTCTGATAGTTAAGTTATTTATATTTTCTTTTGTGTAACTTAGATTTAAAGTTATTGTTAACAATTATTATGACACTACATGACTGAATAAAACAGGCAAGAATGGAGTATTTAAGTAAATTAATGACGTTAATTTACACTTCATGAATTTTTGATTTGTTTATACTGGTTCATACAAATTGGAGTCTCCAATATTTTTTACATTTAAATTTATAAAGACCATTTACAAGTGTCTTGAAACACACCAAAGTGAAGCTTGATCCCCCTTGATATATCCTATCAAAGTGAAGCTAAATATTTTGCAATCTTGTCCCCTTATTTTTCTAAGGAATCCCTCACACAAAGTAAGAACGTCAAAGTCGCAATAAATTACAATGCGCGGGGATGGCTCAAATGAATTTGCCATTCAATCTCACGCTACATTCTCTTTTAATCTGTTTAAACGGCGACAAATTTACTGCTACAGATTTTCATTTAATGTCCCCAATGTTTTTCCTTTCTTTTTAATACTCCAAACGCTGACACATTTGTTTCTTCTCCTAAAACACTTTTTTATTTGCCAATAAAGCGAAAAGGTTAAACGCATCTGTTTTCGGCCTCGGAATTGTAACTGCACGCTTCTGCGAAATCAACTTTGCCTCGCTTTACTTTGATGTCAGCATTCGGAGAAACATTGAAATTAAATTAAAATGATTGTTTGTTATGATGAATTCGTAGATGTCCTTCACATTATTGTAAGTGTTTTTCTTAATCTCACTATATAATACTATAAATAAATGTGAAAGTTTGGATGTTTGTGCATTTATAAAGAAAAATATGATTTATGAAACTTGGGAATTTTGGTTTCTTAGATAAATCTAATAGTTCAATCTATTTCTATTATAAACACTAAAATTACACCGAACATTAAATTTTGAAATTTATGTAATTACTTAGCAGTAAAACACTTTAATTCGCAATTGATAAAAATGTCTATATCGGCTTGACAGATTTGAATGTAGTTTTTACTAATGTATAATAATGTCATAATAATGTCAGTTAAAAACATCCCATCTACCTTGACAGTAGGTACCTACTATTGAAAAACAAGTTTCCTGAATCGGAGCGAGCCGATTCCGAGCCCGTTTTTCGTTAGAAAATAGAATTATTATAAAATGCTACAAAAGCATCGTTTTGTTATCCGACAAACTTATTATTGTGTGCTGATTTAAACTGACATTGAAACATCTAAGCACATCAATGCGTTTTGACACATGAAATAGGACATTAGATGGACACACCCGTATCTCAACTACTTGCTTTTATTGTGTTATTATGACTCCGTTAAATGATCGTTTCAATTCACAGTAGACGTGGTACCCGCATCTATAACGACGTCGTATTGATCATGTTTTGTTATGACGTACGGAATTGACGACAGTGTTATGTTTGCAGATCTTACTAGTTTCTGATATAGCTTCAACAAATACGAATATATGGCCTGCTTTATGGTACGCCTTATAGCTGAGAGGGAATATTATGTTCTAGACATTCTAGAACATAAAAAATGATGTGGTGTCGTGGGACACCAGGTAGGAACGAAGTTCCTTCGGCTAATGAAGGCAACGGCGAACGAAAAGAAAGAGTGAGAAAGAGAAAGGTATTATACACTACTCGCTTGTGTATGCGACTGTCGCGCCTGCGCACGTCTCATTTAACGCTTTTATTCCACGCATTTTTTCTTACGGTTTTACTATCACATATTTTTCAGTTCGGTCGCCGCAGCAAAACCTATCCCCTCCAAGCCTGCCGTAAGGAACTTCGTTCCAATATTCTAACATGCTGTTTCAATTCAATTATAAAGTAGTTAGCAGCCAACCCCAATGTCAGATATTTTTATGTATCCGATATGATTAAAAATTAAGCTATGGTTATATACTATGACGTTGATAAACCCCAATATTCATTTTTCTCAAAATATTTTCAATGTACACAGACATCGATACTTTCTAATATCGCATAATATTAAGTTATACAGAGAAGATGTCAACTTTCGTATGTAATTGTACTTTTCTAAAATGGCTTACAAATAGTATTTATGTCAATGCTTACAAATAACTATTTTGTATTTTACAATTTATTCAGGAATCTTTACACGCATGTATAAATATGATCGCTTATAAACGTATGTGTGTATATAGTTTTGCAGACTTGTATTAGTGAGAAAGTTTACTATTATATAATTATGTACGAAGTAATTTAACCTATTCGTGATAGCAATGTACTACACAAAAGTATGAAAATGAGTTGCGGTCCATCAATCATTACCAAACAAAATTAAACGTCACACGCGTGCATGCTGGACGATTGTGAACATAGAGTAGTGGCACGACAGAGGCAGTGTAAAAATATTTGGCTATTTCCGAGGAATTTTGTCCTATGTAAATCTCTATAATTACAAGCTGTAAAGTTGAAATAATAATTGTTATATCATTTATTGGCAACTACTTAAACGATAAAATATCTTATATATCTTTTTTAATAGAAAATATTACTAACACTTAAAAATAGATCATGAAAATATTTCCATTGGTTATAAGGTATATTCAAATTTAAGAAAGAAAAGTCTCATAACATAAATCCTGAGAGTTCTTTAAAACATTCAGGAGCACGTAACAGAAAAATACATTATATTCACGAACTCTGCATAATAAAACATTGCGCGTACATACAGTAGCTGCATCAAACATTTTAGAATAGAATAATACAAAAATATTTTATGCTCTGCGTTATATTTTATTCAGATGAATGTTAAATTTCAGTTCTATCGCACAAAGATAAACTTAAATAAAAAAAAATCACAATGCATAGTTTGTTGTATTTCAATATCTATCTAACGAGGAAATGTACTAAATAGGCTGCAGATTTAAAAAGTCAAATAATCTAATATATAAAAATCGTATATCACGATGTTAGTGGTCAAATTCCTCCGAAAGGGCTCGACCGATTTTAATGACTTTTTTGTATATTTGGTAGGTATTTCATACCGTTAGGTGGTAAGGGTGTCCTTACCCAAATTTTTTTTAAATGGTTTTTGAATAAAAAAATCATATAACCCCAAAATGTCATATTCTTATCCTCACCCCACGATTTTTAATCGCGGGATTTTATACGTGATATTATTTTCTATGTGTATAGATAGTATTTTTTCTGAATTATCTATTAAAAAACTACTCTGTGCACATCCGATTCACCAACGCGACTCACTCATTAATACAGCATTTGTCTCGCAAGAGACAGAATTCCTTCCTCATCCAGTTATTAACATTGTATCAGTATAATTATTTCCAGTCTCCTTCACAGCTTTGACGGGTTATAATCAAATCAGCGACATAAAGGCCGTAGGCGTACCTATACTTAGTTCAATTCATGTTGCTTCTAAAGCGTTAATATTGACTTATTATTTCTATCGTCTCGAGTGTGTTCAATCGTAATTGACTGGAAGAAAAGTTTGCTATTCAAGTTTTAGGGTTCCTAATGTTATCTTTGTCCTGGGATGTTCTAAACGAGGACCCGTATAGCACCCGTATAATACCAGGCTGCCGTTCAAATGGCCCTGGGTTCTGTTCCCAGATAGCCGGAAGATGAGATTAAATATCTATTCGGTCTGGGTGTGTGTTGGTGTCCTCGTTTTTGTGTGTTTTCCATGGCACCCAAGGTTCAGGGAATCCTAGTATGTATGAAGCTTTGAGAAAGAAGCGTAAATAGTACATTACGATACGTGTGCGTAAAGTAGCTTATTATTGCACGGTGTGAAGTTAGCGCACGAGCGGAGCGAGTGCGCTAAACACTGTACAAATAATATAGCTACTTAACGCACGAGTATCGTATACTATTTTATAGCACAAGTGACATAAACCCGCCTATACTCAAACATATAATTATTTACATGGAAATAAAAGAAAGGAAATGTTTACGAAGCTGTTGATGTTCTTAATTGATCACTGTCTGCTTTACCGACATGTCAAACGTCATTCAAAAGTATTATTAATTTGTCTGCTTTACCGACATGTCAAACGTCATTCAAAAGTATTTATTGTTTAAAATGTATTATAAAACTATATATCTCAAAACATTTTTGCATTGATTCCAGAGCATCAATAATTAAATTATAGGCATACATTTACTGAGATCATAATAAGAAACATTTGTAATTAATGATGACTAAAATGCGGGTTTAGGTTACCTAGCAACCTAAAGGGTGTGTTCCGATATACACTAAATTACACTGCGAGTCCACTGTCCACTTGTCCAGTGCTCTTTGGTGAGAAATTCGTTCCGTTATGGATTTATAGTATACTGACGCAGTATCCTTGATAAATATTATGACGTCATAAATGTTGTCATTATTGTACTCGTAAGCACTGGTGTTTTCGAGGTAAAATGCTCTCAGTGCTTTGATCACATGATTAAAAGCGTCCAGAAATTTAAAAAAATGCTATTGATTATTATTATTGAATTATTGAATATTGTTTTACAAAGTGGCTGTTTTATTATGCGATTAATTCAATTGCCAAATTATTTTTCTTCTTAAACAGATCACTTGCATATTTAGGTATTACATAAATTGATGACAGTATACTTTACTGCGTGCCGTTTTACAAAATAACCAGTATAGTTAACTATAAAGAACGGCTTAGTAATACCTATACTAAATTGACGTCACACCTTACAGTGCTCGCAGTGTATATCGGAACACACCCTTAAATATTCGTAACTACCTTCTAAATTTGTTATAAATTTGTCTGCTGCCAGATTCTAAGTGTCAATAGTGTAAGTGTGAACTTGTGCACGGTGTGAAGTTAGCATCATAACCCGTGCTATAATCGACTAGTTTACGCACGGAAAAGCGTGGCATAAATGCGGGTTTAGGTCACAGTGTGCTATAAAATACATTTTAAGGGATCGATCGATTATAACTATGAGTTTTATCTAGTAAATCCGTAATCTTGTATGAACATTGGTTCATAATCTTGTTTTTGATATGCCCTTCTTACTGAACAAAGGATGTTGTTTGGTGCCAGATCTATTAGCTGATTTTAATGACGGATCACAATACCTACCCGTATATGTAATGTATTCTAATTATTTGAATTTCTTAAGATTATACTATTAAACGTCGGGGTTGTCAAAAAAAAACAATATTTTCAGAATTAAAGACCTGGGCTTAGCAGAAGTTGACTGCCCTAGTCCAACCTTTGTTAAAACTATGTAGAGTCTTTAAGATAACATTTTGTTTAAAGAGTAGCAAACTTTTGTATTCCAGTTTTATAGTGAACTCTAGCTTTACTCCTGGAGCAACACTGTAACTTTTGACGGTACTCCACAAAGTTAGTTAAGTATAGTTCGCACCACACATTAGCGGTTTAAAAGAGCGGTTCAACTGTAATGTTAGTGGAAAGCCATTGAGGGAGTATCCCACATGACAAGCGGAAATAGTTTGAGGAGAATTACACCTAATAGGAATTGTTAAGGTTACATAATATGCCGCCAAGTTACTTTAAAATCATTTTATTTATTGTTTTGTACTTGTTGCCCTCAGTTACTGTTGATTGACTAATATGTAGTATGTATGTTTCAGCTGCAACACCTCCACTTATCCGTCCTGGGAGGGAGACCATCATGGTGCCTCGTCTGCGAAGAGCATTTGCAGGTGACATTGAATTGGGTGAATTGATCCAGGTGAATTAAGTCTCGTGCACTAAAAATCCAGTTACGAAACTTCTTGAATACACGGTTCAAGGTGTGATTGTCGGCGTTGCCTGATAATCCTGTCGATACCCGGAGGCAGGCAGGCAGGAAAAATCTTGAACGCTTCCGTGCTACGGAGGGCACGTAAATCCGTCGATCCCGGTTATTATCGTAATAAAGCAGTCATCTAGCCATGTCGCAGGCCTTCGGGCGGCATAAAAACTTCCAACACTTGGGCTGGCCACTTACCCCTCCGACAATCCTCATTGGAGCTGCAGTGTAGAATATCTGGACCTCCTCAGTTGTATCGAGAGACTCTTACCCTGTAGTCCAATAATGCGTTGAAGTCAAAAATCACTAAAACAGTTTAATCTAATCAAAAAAGTGAATTTACATCACGAATAACAAAGACCAAATTGTGTTACCAAAAACAGGCATGTGAAATTTTGTAATTTGTCAAAAACTGGAACCATAAAGGCGATCGCACCGCATGACAGGGCAGTCCATAAATGGGGATTAACCGCTCCGCGTTGACACGCTATTATGTCTGCCCATAAATACTGGCAATACTGCACTACGAATTCACCGCCTAAACCATTTGAGAAGATAATAACGCAACTTTGTAAATTAAATGTACGTGTTTTTAAACGTATGTATCTTCTTTGTTATTATTGGAGTTTACTCCCCGAGTATAGAATTTTTATGAGTAGTGAAATGAATACCGGCTTTAAATCAAAAGTGTTGTTTTTGTTTCGTCAGGTAAGGGTTAAGTTCCAAAGGCCAGTGCGTCTAAAGTAGATCCATTGCTAACCCCTACATTTTTATGGATTGAAGATAGCAAATGAGCACGCAGCACCGCCCTTATGTTGCCGTCCATGACAATTGCGACCGACACGGAATACCTAAGACTTAAATCGGGACTAAGATGCTGAGTCCAGTTAGCAGTGGGTATTATTAAGAACTTTAATTCGTTAGTTGGTGGTATGAGGACTGAGGCTGTTAATGATAGTTACTCCAGTAAGCAATTGTTAGTAAGAGTCTCATTCTGTTTCGGTCGATGTCCAAGGTTTTTTGTTAAATGTTTGCTTTCATCAATTGAACAGTGATCAGAGACCCACTCAGGCTTTGCCTGGGTTGAACAATAATCACGTCGCTGTAGGGATGTTTTGTAGACGTAATTTAAACTTACGCTATTAAAATAGTTCTTAATTTATATACATTTGTTTGTGTTAAGTATTCTGTGGCATTTAATTTGCAGAGTAACAGATTAATTTCAGCCTTCTTGTACCCATGTAATGTGCTAATGATATAGATATATACTATACAAGGTACCTTGTATAGTACAACGTACGTTTTTACTTACATAACATAAATTATAGAACATACCTTTTGGTATTGTGTTTTTGTATCAATCAAACTAAAACCTTGTAAACCAATATTTGCAGGTAATTACCTAATAGTCAGATGCCAAAACACATTCGGTGTGCGTGTTCAATGTGGTAGGTAACTGCTGATCCGGGGTAAATTAATTACGTAGCCCATTTACGACTAACATTGTCCGATGATTTTAATTGATATTAGCTGATTTATTACGTTTATAATAGCTCATTTCGAATGGGACCATTATCGTACCTCGTCATTATTTAGACTATAATTCAGTTTCAAAGCTTTAACTAGAAAGGCTTTATCTACCAAACTTTTAACAGTAATTGTGTTCTAGTTATAAAGGTGTGGAGCCTGTTACACTATTTTAGAGGCGACCACCTCAGTCCTCAAGGGTAGGTAGCAACACATCTGTGACCGAATTAGAACGAGACTCTTACTAACAATTACTAACTGGACTATTACTAACAACAACCGGACTAAACCTAGCCTAGTCCCCATTCAAGTCTTGTTCTAAGTCAGTCACAGTTGTCATGGGCGGCAGCGGAGGGTGGTGCTGCATGCTCGTTTGCTACCTCTTATCCATAAAAAATACTCGTATATGTATCTTCTTTGTACATAGATAGCGATCAGTTACTGTAGCCTTAGAAAGTAAAGCGTACTAACTTAGAAAAAGCCTATTCACTCTTGACTTGAGGTGAGGCTACCTACTTTATAACACGTACTTATTAACGTAACTAAATAACGTACGGACGTACTTCCATATAAATAAAAGAAATCTTTAATTGAGCGAGACGCCTAGAATCTCGGTAGGAGCAACGAGATAGAAGGTAAACGTTGCGTCAACAAACACGGTGAATATTGGATCGGGGATGAGAGTGAGGTTGTCGTCACTTGTTTGGCCGGGTGTACCTTGCTTGTTTAGAGAGCAAACGTTCTCCAGTAGCTTGTTCAGTGGTCTCATACACATTTAATAGCTGTTCAGAATATTAAAGAACTTTGTATAAATACTGCACCTACCTACCTAAGTCAATGTATAACAACAGATAGGTTTAACTGTTACGTAGTAGGTACTTTATTTTGTATATCCAACTACGACAAAGTCAAAAGAAGGGTTATGATTTCAGTGCGTAGGTATGTACATAGGTGCCTAAGTTCTTATGTAACATGTTAAACTTGCATCTTCAGGTTTCAAACAATAGGTTTAAAAAAGTTTTGATGACACAAATATAGGGATAAAGAAATAATTGCACAATGTTATATGCGGGTGTGCAAACATAAACATACCAAGGTACCTACTACATTTTACCCCAAAGCTCAGAGAGAACGTGTTACTTACTACCTTTATTGTGGTACCTATACCTATACACCTGAAGTAACTGAAAGAAAAATAAGAGAAGAAAACATTATCGAGAGCCAATAATAAAGTAGACGCAAGCTCGCTAATCCCTGAAAGCGATTAAACAAAATCAAAGTAAACTCGAGCACAAATCCAAATAAAATATTTAATTGGGGATCTCATCGGCTGTATCTTTCTGTAATTGAAAAACGCGAATCTTCTTAGTTTATCTTAATTTAACAATCTAAACAAGCCGGAGGAAAACATCGCGAGGAAAGCTATCTATCTTAGTCTGAGGAATGGGAAAAGGAATGGAAGGCCATCTCATTAATTTTGTTAAGTAAATTGACCGGTATCTCATCAGGGGACATGGTTTTGGAATAAAAAAATACGTACCGTTCCAGCGGGAAATATAAAAATCGTTGGTGCTTGAATATAAAGAAATTAAAAACTAGGCAAGAATAAAAACGGAATTCCGCTAAATTCATGTTATTTAAGGTTATATATAGATACTTAATTATGGTTATAAAATAAACAATGAAACACTCATATTTTCAGTAGAGATTAGACTTAGATTAGATTATTACTTCTAATAAATGACGCCACGCTGGATATAATACATACCAATCTAGCCATCTATATGTCTAGCAGTTTCAGAGAAAACAATCCTTATCTTGTTTTGTACCTAATATGTAGATAATAAGGTAGATTTATTTCTGCGCATAGCTAAGCAAAACGAAACCTTCTTCATAATGTGAGGGGTACAGACCACAATACATATTATACAGTATAGTCGACCACACTGGCCAAATGTTGCCTGTAATTATTGTTAGACTTCGCATACCTTTGAGAAAATTATTGAAATCTTAAGTGCGCATCTTTCCTATGTTTTCCTTCACGGAAGCATTTGAAAATTAGTGGTGAAAATTAGTGGTGGGATTCCAATCCAGGTCCCCTTTTTCGGGAGTCCAACACTTGAACCACTAGGCTATTATTGTTTTTGAAAGCAATAATAGCCTAGCCTTTATATGTAATATCTCGTCAAAACGAGAACACCGATATAACAGATAAAGGCTAGTTTAGGTACTCTAAAAAGGTGATTGCAGATCTCATTGATATTTCCTCCACGCCTCCCCTTTGCCGTGCACTGCGGAAATCATACTATTATTATGCACATACAAATTCCTCCTGGGCTTATATGAGATGCGGACAAATGCGCCTCTTTGGATTTACTCTAGTTCATGTGAAATGCAGTGTTGACTTCAGTCGAGAAGAATTAAAATCCACAGAATTTTAGTGGTCGTATTAATAGTAGATTCGCACAAATTAACCTTGCAAGGAAGGAACATTATTGTTCATACAAAGAGTTCACACACATCTTTTCATGCAAATGTGTTATCAAAAAAATATATTATCACCAGCTGAGTTTGCCAGTACTTTCTTAAGAACTATGCAAGTATGCAGCCAAATGTCATTAACGTTAACAGAATCCTTATAAAATCGTCTGCCCTGTCCAAGGTCAACTCCTGTCAAGTTGTCTTTCTCTCCGAATGACGTGTATATAATCAAAGGTCGCAGCCATGATTGTCACTCGGAGACTAAAAGCATATAGGTACTTTAAATTCAACGAGATTTGAAGTAAGCAATTTACTTAAAAATACGTAGATGTTTAGAAACCAGTTTTTTAATTATGTATAATTTTTAAGCTAAACATGACGTGTTGTAGGTTTTGTGACAGAAGGTAGCTGGTTCTGTTTTCAAACGCCAAGGCGCCTGTCAAATATATAGTTGCAAAATAGACTTGAAACATCGGTTGTGTGTTTGGCAGGCGCATGGAGTTCGTTTAATTTAACTGTTATAGTAATTTCGTAATATTAGTTGGGTAAAGTATTGGTATAAAATTATTGATATTTAGGTAAGACAACATAAATTAGTACAGTAGGTATCCACAACCAAATTAAAATGTAGGTATTATTACTAACTGTTGTCACATAATTAGGTAGGTACGTACGTATTACTACGTATCTGCTATGTTGAAACCCAACGCTACATTTGCTTTTAGAATTTTAATTTATTGAGTACAGTAGACCAATATCATATCATATCCCCTTTAGGGATCATAATTATATTTGAAAGTCAAAGTAAAAGTATAAGTCTCAACTCAATTAAGTCTAAAGTATGTCCGCGCGAGCCAAGTCGCAAGCAACGGCTAGCTCCTTATAAAAGCTAGTTTTAACTAGGCAAGATTAATATTACTTCGTAACTAATCTAAAAACCATCAAGTTTCGTAATTGCATGTTCTAACTCACTGTCCATTGTGTTTATAATTATTTTCTGAAATTTTCCGCTTGGTCATACCTACATTTGCCATTGCAATTAGAAATAAACTACACCAAAATGCAATTACGAATATTCCGCGCTTCATTTGTTGAATGAAAGATCTTAATTCTAATTTAGGTTAAAAGAGTTTCGTATTGCATAACCAGTTAGGTAAATTAAATATTTTTTATTCAACGTTGTAAAAACTTTAGTAAGTAGAATGCGTTGCGAACAAAAAGATGTGTTATCTTTGGCTACTATTAGTAGAAAAACAGAGAGCCAGTAATAATGATTCCCGCTTTTTGATCGGCAACGCATCAGTGATTATTTTAGTGTTAATCATGTATGTACATAGACGACGCAAACTACGTAGTAGGTAATTGCACATCAAAATATGCAGCACCAAAATAAATTAAACTTAGCGTCTATCAGTAATTGAATAAGCGTTCATAATATACATATTCATAATACAAAGGGTATTATGAATATGTTACCTTACCTAATTATACAAATATTGTGATTTAATTATCAATATGTAGGTCATTTTGCGAAATGGTTCAATGTCGACGTAAGCCATTGTCAAGCAAAACTATTAGGTATCCGAATATACAACAAAATAAGGTTTTGCTACAAAGTTGCAATATCAGATTAAACATCCATCTGATTATGTCAAAATTTTCAAAACGGGAAAAACATTTCACCTGTCTGAATTCAACTTTATTTCGATGCGCGCTGTTGAAGGCTTTAAACGGGATATTATTAAGACCTTGTGACTCTTGTGGGTTTACGACTGTTCCCTTCCCCTAACTGTATTTGAGCAGGAACTACATACATTAGAAGTGCTATATTACCCTTCCTATGGTTATTGCAATCGATAGGTACAAGTTTGCAGGCAACAATAAAATACACCTAAATCAGAAGCAACAAAAGTAAAATCCAAATAAATTGATCATATCGCCTATCACAAACAATATGCGAACAATTCGTACATTTCAATGAAATATCTGAAACAATTACACGTAGAACAATACGCACGATTCAAAACAATTTGAATTTTCAGCAGTACACTGAAACGTCCGTGACGTACGTGTGTGGAACGAAATTGGAATAGTTCGTGAAGTGTAACAAGTGAATGAGGAATAACATGGCCCTTAAATGACCCAATAAAACAGCAATACAAGGTTAATCGTTCGTGAACCATCGATAAACGAATCGATTTAAGTTAGCGCCCCGCAGGAGATGACTCAGCGACTGGAAGTTTAAATTGCCGGAGGTATTTCAAGGAGTCGCAAACCTATCGCGGCTAACTTTGGGGGAGTCGCCATATATAACTGCATATTACTGTTTATATTTTGATAAATGGATCACTTGATTGTGAGGTTCTTCTTCCAAGAGCGATCACCGTTGTAAAAACGACAGCATAGTATGACTTGCGTAAAGTGTTTAGAAAGAAATAAAATTTCACTTCATTTAATTTCGATCTAATAATTAAAAATTATAAAACGTTATAGCTATTTCTGTTGTGCATATAACTTTACTCTATATTTATATCTATTTGTTACTATACGTAGTTCTATTATTATTTGTTATTTGTTACTATCGTTGTCTCTTATTTAACATAACTCAAGTTTAAACTAAACTTGCCTTCAATTAATCACTGCCGTTGGGTACACTACTTACCGAGGCAAGTGTAGAAACGAACTTCAAATTTTTAAACATCTTTGAATTCTTTTGCTTTATTAAATCGTTGCATAGAACCAAAATAGAAAATATTTTTATTATGCATTAAACAACAAATGAAGAGTAAACTGGTAATTATATCAACGTCAAAGTGGAATAAAAACAATCACCAGCGTTGGTTTTATCCGATCTTTCCCGATTAACCCTTGACGGGTGTCGCGAATCTCTTATTCATTTAACTGATGAAGAAATGAAAAGTTTTATCCGGCTGATTCCGGTCGATGTTTACACAGCTCTGCAAAACTAAAGCCTTTTACTCCGCTCCGCAGTCACGACCTAACGAGACTGGTGCCGTGTCAATAGATAGATATCGGCTTAAATATCGTGGGTTTAGATCAAACGCTTCAGACGCTTGTGTAAACGTATTATTATAATATTTCAGATACTTAGATAATTTCTTCGTGATACGATTTGAAATTTTGAAATTAATTTTAAGTTGAAATGTAATTTACTTACCGTGAAACAAGTTTATTTCTTTATGAAAGCTGTTAAGACGAAGACGTTTACAACCATCAATTATCAGTATTATCATGTATTGTATTATCATGGTAATCTTTTAATAGAACCTAGTATTAGATAGTTCTAAGTATGGTCTTTAGCTGCCTGACTAGTGTCAGGCAGCTAAAGACCATACTTAATCATCACCATCATAACTGTAACAGCTAGGCGAGTCTCCTCTCCTTTCTTCTGCATAATTAACGTAAGTTTGAATCTGGGTGGTAAAGCCGAGTGACGCGCTATAAGTGACCTGGCACCATAGCTCCGGCCGCTGTTCAGCAAGGCGTAATGAACATCATGCATGATATTGAAGTTCCTGGCAGTAGGAGAGTGTGAATCCATTATCGGCAACACTTCGCATTGATTAACAATCCTCGCATCGAATTGTATCCGTGACAGCTCAGCACTGTTCTCGTTTTGCAAGCGGATTTGCGTTTGGATTTTTACGTAAGTCGCAATTTACTGTCGAAACCGTTGGCGAGCATTCCTTCTATATTCAAAGGACTTTTATAGTATCCGTAGGGGATTCTATCTTCCATCTCTATTCGTCGCTTGTTTGTTGAATCTAGGCGAAGCACATTGAACATTAAAAAATTATGTTAAGTAAACATTGAAATTATAAATACTATATTATTAAGCTTGTTACTTTGAAGTTACCAAAGAAATAAATAATAATAAAATAGTTCAATCATCTAGGACTTCAAATTGTACTAAACACCCGTGACAAATTCCTTTTAAATATAGTAATATTAAAGTGGTAGGAGTGAAATGAGATATAATTATGTACCTTCGATATTTGAATTAATAAAGTTGATAAGTAGATATCAATCGCTTTTGAAAATATTGTAGAGAATTTTTAAATCAAGTTATCTGAAGACAATTTCTACCATGGAAACATGTGACGTTTACTTTGCATTTCATTTGAGTTACAATTAAGGCTGTCTTATATTTAGGAAGCAAGCAATTCCAGTTGCAGATAAATATAGCAACAATTTGAACATTGAAGTGTGGCCGTCAGGAGGAGACGACTTACAAAAAACTAAGCTGTTGGTATCAATTATTGACAATTTTGACTGTACTCAAAAACGTGCTCGCTGAAAGCGCTTTACGTGTGTCCCAAAAACAAGACGAAAGGTCTGGCAGGAAGCCACGTGGCTCGTTTATATATCTTCGTGTTTTGACGCGCGCCCTGACGACGATGAAACGGCGAAGTGGCGAAAGAAATCCCCGAATCGCAGTTGCAATTCGTAAAGCCATTCGCTTATTTGTTTTCGAAACACTGATACTCACATGGCAAGGGAATGCTTGAATTTATGGAGTCGGAAACGTTTCCCCGTTTTTTATTCATTTCGGAAATGTTTACAGAACTTTTGGCGACTAAGTTCATAAATGTTTTCGGAAGTTCAAACGACAAAGTTTGTAAAAAGTGTCTGAATGAAATCTGCTACATGAATCCTCGTCGGAATTAAGTTCGAACTATGTTTCATGATTGCGTAATGCAACTGAAACTGTATAGAAAAAAACTGTAATCATTCCATGCACCCTAAAACTGTATACATTCTGAATTTGCACATAATGATTTGAATAAACTATAATTATAATATTATTACCAATGTTTGTGATCTTGTAATAAATGTAAACAGCTTAACTGATTGACAATGATCATAAGATTTGCTTGGTCAGAATATTGGTTTCAATGAGTACACTTCTAAGTTCCGATAGGTGTCTAAAGACTGAAATACGAAACGCCTGTAAGACCAAGTGTAATAATTATTAGTAATTAGAAGTAACACCAAGTAATCCTTGAAAGAGAACTTAGGAAGCAATAGAAACTTTGCCAAAGTCCCGTCCGGTGATCAGCAAAATCCACCACGACCAGGGGACTTTGACTTGTACTCAAAGACTAGCATCTTACTCTTCGTTGACGACCACGTAGCCCAGTTAGTGAGTCTGCCTACAACGCAAGGGGACCCGGGTTCGATTCCATTTATATTGCGGATAAAAAAAATATGATCTCGGGTTATACGTTTTTTTTTTACATAATATAAGTCAATGCTTGACTATAATCCCACCTGATGGTAAGCAGCGATGTAGTGGAGGGTGGTAAAGCGCATTAACTTAGAAGCCTATTCACTCTTGACTTGAAGACACCTACATTGTAATCTAACGGACATACCGACGCAGGCAATTTGTTCCAGTTCTTCGCGGTACGTATAATAAAAAACGAAGCAAAGCGTGACGTCCGTACTGGAGGGATGTTAACGACGAAGGGATGGATACCCGCCGTGCGCCGGGTCGTTTGTGACGACTGATTTGTGTTGTCCAAGTCCATGCCACCCGCCACATAAGAAATCTGTGTCTGTGACTGTGTAAGCGTTTATTTGTCTGATTTATTATTCAATGAAATAGCCACCAGCTAGATTACCTACAGACTTGACCTACACAATTGTTCACATCCTAGAGTAACTCAAGAATAAATGGAATAAACAAGTTAGATAAGAGTTCGGTGCGCTCCACTAAATAAAATAAAGAAGGTTCGAGCACTCAGGATCTAATTTAGTAAAGTGACACTATGTGAAATAATTTCAAGAGCTATTGTTGCTGACACGGCACTAAACATGATTATCGACACAAACTTACTTGACAGAAAAGTTTCCTAATGGCCACATAAAAATAATCATTAATGACTTATACATAGTCATTAATATCATTACTGGAATTATTATTTTTCGGTGAAGTCTGCCTGGCTAGCCATCGGGCACTCGCGGGTCAAAGCCATGAGTCAGCTGTCAATTGAATGGTCGTAGGTATACTGGATGGGTGCTTGGGAGCCAGTACTTTATAATGTCCATGTGCGACGGTGACCACTTACCATCAGGTGGCTCTTTTTTATGGAATTAAGGCAGCAAACGAGTACGCAGTCACCACCTTCCGCAGCCACCCATGACAACTGTGACCAACTTAGAATAAGACTCAAATAGGGACTGAGCTCGTTTACTCGTTTGTCGGCTACGGGTACTTACATAAAAATACTCACTATAGCATAGTATTACTGTTGATATTATTTTTTAATGACGTGTTAGCTAGAGTACCGATGTCCCAGAGCGTAAATTTTGGAGAGTGTGTGGAATTACACGACCTAATTCCTTCATCACACATCGCTGAACACGGCAGGTATTCAGGCATCCATCCTTTCGTAGTTAACATCCGCTGCGAAGGAAGCTTTATCATTTTGTAATTCGTACTGCGAAGGACTGGAATAACAGAACTTGTGTGCATTGGTGTTCATAATTGTTGCATATCAATCATATTATGCATATCGATGTATCTGTCACATCAATATTTTCCCCGGGCGGGGATCGAACCTCGCTTTGCAGGTAATGCCACCACCAACTAAACTACGTGGTCGTGCGGTATTGACGTGCGACATAATTTGTAATTAAATATGTATAATTAAACAATATTTATACTGGTAAACAACCGATATATTTATACTTGTCACGAAATACCACGAAGCCACTAGAAGTGACTGTTGGTGATAAATGATCGGTACTAATGTTAATAGTATTAACTGCACTGTACTGATTAATTGGTCTGTGGTTAAATGGCGATTGAAATTTGTTAATGGATATTACTGATGCAACATTAAACAGACATAAAGAAGATAATTATACAAAAGGTGTCTAGGTAGGTATAAGTATTGAAAAAAACTGAAATGAAGTCACAGATTTTATTTAATAACAGCCTTGGCATAATGGCATATAACAAATTCAGACAACCGTCCTAATGTCAAGATTCTTTCATTTATTTTCAACTAGTTTAATCGCATTCTTTACGTTTACAAATATTAAGTGTTGATTAAAACGTGTATTACTGTGTAATTGAGATGTATTTCCGATAAAAAAAACCTAAGTATATAATATGTCCCTCTCCAGATTTTCAACTATTTCCATAAGTAGGTACCTAAAATCACATCTATCCTTTGCTGCGTTTTGACGTGAAAGAAAGACAGACACTTTCGCATATAATAATAGTGTATTCTATTTAATGTTTCTGTAAAGGACTCTGTGTCTTTGGTTGTCGAACGTGGAATCGAGCGTTTTAATTAAAAATTAAATTTACTGGCTTATTATTGTGTCATTGAATTCGTTAATATCGAAAGTAGTGTAACACTAATTGAAACTCGGATCAGTTGTTATAAGTAATATAACTACAGACGAATAAAATTATACACAAAAGTGTATAATTTTATAGTGTATAATTTTATTCGTCTGTAGTTATATTACTTATAACAACTGATCCGAGTTTCAATTAGTGTTACACTACTTTCGATATTAACGAATTCAATGACACAATAATAAGCCAGTAAATTTAATTTTTAATTAAAACGCTCGATTCCACGTTCGACAACCAAAGACACAGAGTCCTTTACAGAAACATTAAATAGAATACACTATTATTATATGCGAAAGTGTCTGTCTTTCTTTCACGTCAAAACGCAGCAAAGGATAGATGTGATTTTAGGTACCTACTTATGGAAATAGTTGAAAATCTGGAGAGGGACATATTATATACTTAGGTTTTTTTTATATACCTAAAAAGGTATATTTTTCTCTCTATTAATATCGTTTAAAACCTTTTTGTACATTACGGAACACAACTAGGTAGGTATAGTTTAATTTTTTTTTTAATTCAATCTATAGGTACTATATTAAAATTCATATTATTCATTTCGTCTTAGGGACAAACCCTGTCTGTGTTTTCGTGGGACTAATACCTCACTTAACGCGTCAAAATTTACCAAACAACGTTAACAATTTACATTTTACATAATATAGGTACACCTCAAGGTTAATTAGTGATTTAGAAAAAAAATTGCCAATACTTATATTGTAATGAGTTTCACTGCAATAACTGCAAAAAATTAATAATTTTCTAAAATTATAATATATAACTAAAAATTGTAAATGATTTTCTGACACCTACGAGTATACCTAAAGGTTTAGATTCATTCGATCGTAATTCGAAAACCTCGACCCTTTTTGTGAAATAATCGGACGTTTGTTGGTTGTGAATGCAACTCCAATGTTCGCCTTTCAATAATGTATGAGTTTCAGACGACAAAGTATGAAGACAAACATGTGTTTGGGGGTTCATTTGCCCGTACCAATAGAGTTGCAGTTCACGTGCTCGGCCGAGCTGAGAGGAGCAGTTTAAGATCAGCGATTGAGTGTTAGATACAAATTAATTGTTGAAAAAACTAAAATACGCCTTAATAATCCTTAGACTCTGTGCTGTTAACTGTTGAGGAGTTCTTGTGGTGCTACCTACTTGTGTTATCCTTATCGATCGTGACACAGGGAATCCTAGTGTGGGGGTGTACGATTTTTTAAACATATTTTATAATAGTAAACCAACAAGTTGTAATGGTTAATTATACGGTAACAAGTAAAACATTTTAAAAGCATAAAACTATAATTAATCAAAAAACAACTCAACAACCAACAGCAAAACTTATGTACCGTATTGATTTTTCAATTTATTCCTTCCTTCCCGCTACCGCCTATTTCATATCGCGCCAATACAAAACTTGGTCTCTGAGCAGTCGCGACGGCACGTGGCTTGCATCTCTAATGTCGGAAAGCGGATTGAATGAAAGTACTGTTCAGGACGTAGACAGAAAAGGATATAGACGTCTAAGCGTAGCCAACATGAGACAGCACGAGATAGTACAATAGTAGTAGTAGAAAGTAGAAAATTCGACGTCAGATTTGCTTGTAACTGTGCTTTCCTTAACAAGCAATGTGAGACAAAACAGCGTATCATTCTGTCTCGTTTTTTTTCGTGTCGTGCGAGTGCGATAGATGGCATTCATGGGTCTATACTCTTCTCCGTCTACGGTTCAGGAAGATGAAAAAAAAATAACGAACAGGATGTGAAGGAAGGAACACAATGCCTTTCAAACCCAAGAACAGTTGTCTCTTCAGCCAAATTGAATAAGTTTCCTACAGTGCACTGTTATTGGGCATTCCATCGAGGATTCCAACGGAATGGAGATTTAAATCTAATATGTCGGAGACATGTTGTTCTGAGAGTTTTTATTAAAGCAATATCTGAATAACTTAAGCATAGCAATGGTAAAAATGTTATGTTAGTTACCTGCCCTTGCTTCGCTTGTGATGTTTTTTCAATGTAAATGTTTTTAATTATGAGTTTCTTTAAATCGACATTTTATTTATTTATGATACAATTGAAATACAACGGACACTTTTACCCCAACCATCATCATTGTAATGTATATGGCCACTTAGAAGAAGTGCTGGACGGAAATGGGACGACGGACATTGTCATTCTATTATATAATTATGGCTCACTTAATATCCCACAAATAGTCCTAAACCAGGTACACTATATTCATACCCTCCCCCCTCTCTAGGATGTCCTGTATCACGGTTAGCATGGACAACACAAATAAGACGTCACTAACACCCACTACTCGAGAACTAACATTTTTCTTTCACGTAAATGCCCACCGAATCGAACCCGGGACTCCTCGCTTGGCACGAAGGATCACTTCAAACTATGCTACGGGGTTGGTAACACAGTTTATAATAGATCAATGTCATTATTATTAACTATGTTTATGTGCGGTTAGCGGGAATAGTATAAATTAGATATTGTTAAACAGTAATTATTTGGGTGTCATTTCGACAGCTTTACTATAAATGGGAAACTCATTGATATGAAATTACATTTAGAACCAGTCACTTGCATGTTCCTATTAAACAGTCAAAATAATTCACTTTGAGGTAATACAGTTGTTAGAAGCGATAAATACGTGCGTCAAAAACATACCACTTGATGGTAAGTGGTCACCGTCGCCCATGGACATCAGCAACAAAGGTATCATCTGTGCATCGCTGGCCAAGAAAGAAGGAAGAGGAAGGAAAGAAAATACTGCCTCTCAACCTCCCTTTCAAGCCAGAAAACGATAAGACTGACGCATGATTCAAGCAAGAGGCCAGTAGCTATCAAGCCGGACTTCATACGGTTCACACATTGATACGTGGCTCACCCATCAATCAACCATCACAGATCATCACTACACTCAACACAGCAGATGTCATCTGTCAAAAGTTTCACCGCGTCACCGTAGTTCGGTCGTGAAGACTACTTACCATCAAGGTAGACTGTGTTTTTGACGGCAATTGGAATAAAAAAGTAGTAAATTGTCTTTATTGCAATTGATTGAATGTTGTGAAGTCTTTGTAGCAGAACAAAATGAAATCGTCCATTTTTTAGTACAGTCGCAAACAAAATACAGATCATGACATATATTTTTTGTTTGCAAACTTATATAACAACTAAACTATGTAATTACAGGGAACATAACAAATATAATAAAACTGAGTTTGTAATGTAGGACGGAGTGCGTTCCGTTGTACGTCGCCGCGTGTAACCTGACATCACGCGTCCTGGGAATCTCATAACTTATTCATTACAAACGCAATAAACTTAGTAATTTTAATGTTGAAAACATAAAATAAAACAGGTAGGTACTCTGCCATTCGAAGGGTCGCTTCGTGGACAGAGCAACTACTAACTAGACTACGGGGTTGTTAAATATTCTGTTCCTGATGGTATCCTAATACGAACTTTGCTTTTTTAAGAACTTCTGATAAAGATTATAAATGAGAAAGATCAATTGTCTTAACTGAATCAACGTGTCAGAAATACATTTATATTAACTTCTCCAATGATGTTAGCCTTATATATGTCACGTCATCCAGATTTTGGTTGTTCCTCGATCTCCACCTACAATCTTCTCTTCTTACAGTCACTATTTGTCACAACATCTTTCTTCCTGTGCTTATTTTCTTCGATTTTATCCAGGCTTTTATCTTTCGATTTTATCTATAAATATTGGCACTGTTCCAATAACAGTCTGTGTAAACCACTAATACAGAAATAATTTTGTTAACTAAGCGGAAACGGTAACACTGTTTATTTCCAAACTAGTAAACGAAACAGAAATAAACATATTCAACGACCTCTACAAAAACAATGTATTAATTTGTTCGCACTCCGTTTGAACTTGTTAATAAAACACTGAAGTAGTTCGTGTCGACTCTTAAAAGAACAAAACAAAGCCAATACAAGGAAATGTTTTATTCATGACTTCAGAAACGGCAATTATAGTAGTAAAGGTTTCCGCGAAAACATTTCGTAAAAAGCCCTAGTGCTAGTAAGCTGCTCATAACGGAGTTGTGGAAATTATACCCCAATGTTACGGCATCCCATTTCCCTTACACCAACAAGGGTTTTCACGATTCCATTTCGTGTTCCTTCGGCCGATAACTGTAGCATTATTGGAAGAATCAAAGGATGAATTTGTTGATTTTCGACCGAATACAGACGGCTGAAAGTTAAGTCACCTAATAATTATTTTTTGTCCTCTTCAGTAAATAGCACACTAACTCGCGTAGGGAAGGATTCTGTACTGTAATTGGAATCTTTGTACAAATAAAATTCTAATAGGACCTATTCTGTGGCCTGGATGTTTAAAAAAAATCTTACTATTATAATACGAAGAAATTAATTATTTTCGTGATAAAAGATAGTTGCATTGTCTGTTCAAGCATCATAAAAAACCACAGAACAGACGTGGATGTTTTTTTTTTAAGTATGATTTTAGATTACAACCTACTCAAAACACGATTTAACAAAGCACATGAGACCAATTCATAATTATACCCACTTTAATTTCAGTATTTACATTTAAGTTACAACTCATTCGTATTTATTATTATAGTTAACAGTTCATTTAAATTATTTTTCCACGATGAACACTTCATAGACATTCATCAAAAGAGCAATTTTTTACAGTCAAGGACCATACAAACCTGCTGTTTAATTGACAACTTTTAAAGTAATATCTACATTCCTAGTGCGCCGATAATAATAGGGAAAAGGCATATAATAAAAATGCAATGTTAAAATTGGCTACAGTACATAAAATAAAGACACAATACATATTTAATATGTTTGTAAATATTTATATTAGTTACATTATGATAACAATAAATAAATTAAAATTAATTTATAAAATAGAATAAAATTAAAATAAATGCATATAGCTGGGCCTCTGCGGTGCAGTACCCAAGATGCAAGTAAAGTATATAAAATAAGAGATGAAATCTGATTATTATAATAATATTAACACACAGTTTTATTACTGTTTTGTCGCTAGTTAATTGTAATTTTCTTGTATGTATCTCGGTCATCTTGGGTTGGCTGGTTATACCAATAGGCATTAAGTTTGTCCTTTGTAAAATCTAGCTTAAAATAAATGCAATAAATAATAAATCAATAAAAATGTAAAGTATTTCATTATTGATAATATTATTTACCGAAAATATCCGTTAAATCAATATCACCGCAATGTACAACAGTGCAATGCTTCGGGATATAGATACTCGTACAGGACAGCAGAGAACTAAAGCTGCCTACTTATAATAAAATTGTTGCTTATTAGCGAACCGGCACGTTGAACCGCGTACTAAGCTTTACGTAGTACGTGTCCTGTACGAGTGCTCATCAAAGAATAATATACCGTCATGGTACTATGTACAACGAATTCGTGTTCCTGCATAATTAACATGTAGGGTGAGTGTGATTTTTTTAAACTCAAAAGTACTTCAGCATATCAATTTTATTCCGCATGCAGACACCTGAAGTGTTGTTACTCGTTTGTATTTTCTTTTTCGGCGAGACCAGCTCCTTTGAGTTTTTGAGGCTGTTGTCCTGATATTTTCTTTTGTTGTTTTAAGACTCTTTTTGAGTACGCGTCAGAGAAACCATAATGAGAAACGCTTTCTTTATTTCACCTACTTGTAGTTGACTACGTTTCAATAGGAATTACATTGAGGTATCACCAGGAATTTAAGGTTTATTTTCTTGATTTCAACTAAATTCTTTAGCATACCTTTTACAAAAACGGTCTTAAACTACGTACTTACTACTAGATTTTGTTGGCGGCTTCGCCCGAGTGGGAGTCGGAAAACGACAATTGCATTTATAGCTTACTATTTTGCATATAGCAGCTTAGACATAATAGATTTATGCTGTCACGGACTTTTATTTAGCACTATTTAAGACAAACAATCCAACGATTCATTCATCTTTATGTAGAGGGCAGGATTTTTTCCGACTTATCGTTATATTATGGCTAAATTACACAAAATCTTTTAAATTATCGCCCATATGTACTTATAATGTACATGTGTGTGAAGTATAGGCCTAGGCCTCAGGTATGAGGAGAGACCCGTGGGCGTCTAAGTGAACAATTATTTGGTTGAAGCCAAACTCATAGTTTGTCTATAGTCATCTTGTAAAATTACGCATCGAAACTACAAGGCAAGACATTGGAATGTACCGGTTAAATGCCGGAGACATAACTCAAACAAAGCTCAGAGTAAGTGGCTATAAAAGTGATAAAATATCTATTTAACTTTTTCTCGGCGCGTTTTTCCGCAGTTGGTCGAGCGGTGTTTCCTTTGCGGGGAATTTTGTACTGGCCAATTACAGTTTACGAGACAAAAGATTAATGAAAATAACTTTTACTAACCCTTAAATTACCGAAAATATTTAAACCTACCGATAAAAATAATTACTTTTTACTGTTTACACCTAAAATGCCTTACAATTTTTATCTTGGTCAGTGGTGGTTCAGTGATCACCATCGTCCATGGATATGGCCAAGAAACGGAAGAGGAAAGAAAGAAAATACTGACTCTCAAGCCCAGCCGGAAGGCTGAGCTTGAGAGTCAGTATTTCGTAAAATAAATTTGCTAGTACTCGCTAGCTCAGGCTTTCGCTGTTAAAAAATCTGATCTCTTGCTAAGTGTAACCTCTTTAATTCCCTTATCTCGAGCAAACAAAGGACATTAGGTGGTTATATTACGTGTAAAAGTATAGGAAATAAAAATTAAATTCATACAGTGAAAACATACCCAAGTGACACAAGTGTACCAACAAGTGATAAGTGTAGTAAATTGTTTCTACTAGTTGTTTAAAGTTGTTTAACAACCAAGTTGGCGTAATTAACAAAATTTACACAATAATTTTGTCAGTGCAGGCAAAGTTGCCGCGAAGTGCTGAGTTAAACGTCTGCTCTACGGGATCCACTTTGCATGTAATTGGTTTCGATATTTGTGAAACAATAAATGTTTTACTACTAGAATAACTTGGCTTCTGAGGAATTTGAACATATATCTTATTTAAGTAGCCCGTTGTGACTTTCTACTTAACGAGGGATTAAGGGGTCGATTCCTGTACTCTGCAGACGTTTGCGTGATAAATTGATACGCACATTTCCGAGTCATCGGTATACAAATGATCATCTCGCTTGGCAACTGGTGTGCAGCTATTGAAGGACTTTATCAAGTGAGAGATCCGTGCTTCAGAGGGCCCGTAAAACCCCAGGTTGTTATCATTAGGAAGCAATCGTCAAGCGGTTTTAGAGCCCTTCGGGCGGTACAGATTTCCGACTTTTCCGTTTGGGTCGGCAACTAAGTATGGTCTAGGCCTCCTCAGGTATGAGGAGAGATTCATGCTCAGCACTAGGGCATTAATTGGTTGATGCCAATGCTTGACAAAAAGCCAACCTGATGGTAAGTGTGGGATGAAGTCCAATTTGTTTAGCGTATCTACTTAAAATACTTCCGGAACATATTATAATGTTTTATTTTATTCCCCAGGTCCTACAAGGTACCATTTCTTTATCTATATGAGCGTATTGGTTTAAGGTACATACCAAATAAAGGTCATGAATTTCGTTGTGTGCTCAAAAATTTCACGCTCTCACAAAATCCCTTGCGGGAGAAGAAATTGTGCAGTATAAATCATCTGGTTACAACCGTGAGACACCGTTTATCAACTTGAGTCCTTTAATAACTTCACTTGGATTGTATTTCTTTTGTTCCTCTCTGTACCTGCCAACCCATACGCTATATAGCAAGTGCTTCTTGTAAATGATGTAATATGGCGTTTTTAATTCACCTTTAACTTGTGGATATGTGAACTTTGGAAATTTAAATTGTTACTAAAATACAGATTCCCGTCATTTTGGGTTAAGATAACCAATGTGAGTGATTATTAAGTAGACTAAGGTAAGAATCCCCTTATACGCTGCTCAAATAGTGTAACCACTTTCTTTTTCAGTTTCGTTTCATAATACATAAATAACCAATTCAATTGATTTTCAATTCGTTGGTCATTTATCTCAATTTCGTTCAGATAAGCGTCCATAGGAGAGCGTCCATTGGCGAATGTGTGTCGAAAATAGTGGCCTTGAATTAAGATCAGCTACATTTATTTTTTTTGTTACAAATATGTCCTAAAATGTGTATTTAATTACAAAAAAGTAGTAATTTAGATTTTAGTCAACAAAGAACCCTTATAGCTTTTCCATGTCCGACCGTCTGTCTGTGGCTTAGCACAGAGACTGTAGTGTAGTGTACCTATCTGAAATTCAATGTGGGGTATTAATTGTGTATACATCACGCAGACAAACCAGTTAAATAAAATCTCAAAAAAAAAACAAATTTTAGTATACCCATCTTTTTTTACATTTAAAGTGGGTATTTTTTTTTAATCGACTTCATAAAAGGAGGAAGTTCTATGTTCGACTGTATAATATATTTTGTTATGTATATTCACTCAATTCTGCGCCAATTGTGGACCGATTTCGATAATATTTTGACGTGACAACGTCTTATAATTCGATAGAGCCGGTGGCACGCATGAAAAAACATGACTCATGCGTCGTTACCGTAACGGCGTAGCAATCGGCCTTTGCGTTCGGCAGCGTTAGGCAGCGTCCGACATCCGTCTCTCTCCTACTTGAGTGAGCGATGCGTCTGCGTGGACAGCTGCTATACTATAGTACATTTATATGTTTTGATCGAGTATCAAGTGCAGTGAAAAGTGAATGTGGTGTCAATTGTTTATAGCAACGATAATTACAGCGATAAACGTAATGATTCTTTCGATATTAATTATATATTCAGTGATATATTGTCGAATATTCGTGCTTTCATCATTAAAATGAATAGCATCGGTCCGCTAGTGCAGCGATTGTAGGTTATGCTATAATTGACATTGACAAATCTATTAAACAAATGAAATTAAAATTTTCTTTTGAAAAATGCTACCATTCCATCAGTATTTTCTTAAGACGTTGTCACGTTCAACTATCGTCAGTACACCGACTTTACAGACAACCAATTTTTTTTTTTATTTCAAATAAACGTACCTAACTTCCGAGGGGGTCCCACAGCCACCAAGTCAGGAATCGAGGAAAATCCTCATTTTTTTTATTACTTGTTGATTTTGAAGTCGGTTTTTTTGTTTTGCAGAAATTATTTCTCAAATATTCTGTGTTATGGTTTATCAATAGGTACGTTTCCTTATGCATACTCGTAATATACCTATTCTCATTTACATTGAAACACAACATAAAGCAGTTGTGAAACAAGTGCTTTAACTACATAGATACTCGTACCTTTACACAATTTCGTAACTTCATTCAAAAGGGTTGGAATAGTAGGGAATGCTCGTTCATATTTACCTCGTTACTTCATATGAAACAAGATCTCAGGATAGAATGTTTAGGTCTTTCGTTATTACGAGATAACCGGTCGAGACGGGTCAAATTGAGAACGGATATGAAACAAGGGATGGTCGATCCACGACGGTTATAGGTGTTGAATATGGATGAACGATTATGGCGAGAATTCATAGATAGTCATTTATTTTTAAAGTTCCTTTATATTTCTGAAGGCCAGTCAAATGGCAGTGTTACGGAGAAAAAACCAACATATGTATGTTTACCTGACGTAACGTAGCATGTAGTGTCTGATTTACAATATAGCTGGGTTACAGTTATATCCCTTAGACACTATACGTATTTAATGAAAATGATCATAAATGGTTATACATTTCTACTGTTTATTGAACACTCATTCAAAATTACAAAACAAGCAAGAGAAGAAAAACAAACACTTACTTTTTACGTTTACATAACGACTTAGTTAGCAATTGAACTCGGACTTCCTGAGACAGCAAAGATCCACTTGCGTATCCATTTTAATTTAAACTATAAAGATTAAAATATATCAATCACCGTATAGTACGGCCGACGGTTCTAGGCCGCTCTGAAGTTGGGCTTTCAGATATAGTGCGCCGGTATTGTACTTTAGAAAGAGATAGCGACACGAACACTGAGCGTGTGACTGAAACAAACAATGCTCAAAGTGACACCCCGCGCGTCTTGCCACCATTTCGACCCTAAAATTGACTTTTGCGCAGCGATCCGAACAAAGTTCAGAGACAGAGACAGCAAAGTTCAGAGATCGTGGACGACATGGGCAAAACAATAATACATCACAAACACACATTATCCTCGAAAAAACCGCGCTTCACGAACCGCGTCACTACCAACTATGCTACGAGGTTGACATTGACACCAGTATATTATACTCCATAACAAGTTAATTTACACCTCAAAAGGAACAAGCACACAACCCCGACCTTTCACGAAGGACAAACTCGACAAAGCAAAAAATACACAACCGTGGTCAGCCAACAAAGCGAAATGAAGCGGCGGCGATCGCGGGGAAAATACCAAAAACATATTTCACCGCGTCACGTACCAACGTAATACTGCCGACAATCATAAAATGAAACATCATAAGAGGAATAAAAACTGAAAAGAGGCCGTAACGAGCCAGGCTGGGGCCCCAACAAATCGGTGGACATCAGTCAGCGTTATGGGCGGAAGCTCCCATCCGAAAGATAAGTCGCGTTTTCATTGTGTGAGATAACACCCCGATCGATTTATTATAAATTGAGTCCCGGTCTATTATTAGCCTATTCAACTCGTGTGATACAAACAACAAAATACTTATTTTCCGGGTTTTGTAGGTAAAACAGAGAAACAACTTTATTGTCCCGCACTGGAATTTCCTGTATTACGGCATCACGCACGAGCTATAAATGTAGTCTCAATATTCAATCCTGAATTAAGTTACCTAGCAACTATCAAAATATCACAAAATAAATAGTAGTCAATAGTATTAGTCGTTAGTGCTTTACCTACTAACTTATCCCGCGAACATAAAAAATCAATTAACATAAACGCTTACACAGTCATACCCTTTCACTAGGATTCCCTGTGTCGCAAGTTACATGAAGAACTCATCACTATCACTAATTCTTATACCCAACCCGAGAGCAAACACTTAGGTATCTATTACATAAAATGTTTGCCCCAGTCGGGAATCGAACACGGGACCCCTCGCTTGCAGGCAGGGGACTAACTTAGTTATGGAAACGTCGATATAGATAGGAAGATTATTGAAACTATCTTAATCATATCGAAGAACAAATATTTATTCATAAATATTTTACATAAAAGTCCGCTTTGACCAGGATTCGAACTAGGAAGCCGGGTTGCTGAATTAGTAAAAAAGCTGGTGAATGAATAAATGACACTGAAGACTAAATGAATATATTAATTACTAGCTGTCCCAGTGAACTTCGTACCGCTCAATAATAACAATAATAATATAATAGACAAATAATTTGCAATAAAATAAAATTGCGGCTATAATTAAAGATCTAAGCTATCCTATCTCTCAAGTTGGACCAGACTTCTCACGGTGTGCCAATTTAATTTAAAATTGGTTAAGTAGTTTAGGAGTCCATCGCGGACAAACATCGTGACAGGAGATTAATATATATTAAGATAACTTAAAAATTGTTGTAAATTTTCATCGTAACTCAATAACAAACGTTTTATTCAAGTTTGTTCAACATTTGTAAGAAGGCAGCTTCGTTCGTTCATTACAACTTTTTATGTCAGTGGTACAATAGGTACTTAATATTCTATTGTTTACGAAGGAACATGTCTTACATAAGGGTTCTTCGGGTTCTTGGACAACATACGAAAATGTTCTCGAGAATATAAATATTGAAGTAAATTGAAGCAATATCCACAGTATTACGGCACTTGATTGCTCTCTGTTTTTGCTATCAAATCGTATTTGTATGAAGGTAAGAACATGGATGTGATCAAGAATTCATAACCCTCACCAATATATTATATAGTATAGTATATTTGTATAGTACCTACTCCACGCCTAAGTTAATCGTGTAGGACTGTAGAATACGAGGTTTTAGTAGCAGCCGAAGCCGACATGTGAAATCAATCGATCAATAATCCTGCGATTTCTTATTTCAAATTCTTTGCACTTTGCATTTTATTTAATAACGAATACTGCGCAAATGTATACATAAAATAAAACTGTTACTAATCGATGTCGTTACATGAAGATATTGTGTAAAACTTTAATTGTGGGTTTATTTATCAATTTATCATCGTGATAGCTATCATAACGTACAGGGAATCCTAGCCCAGGTGTATGTATGAGTATGTTGGCGTTTATTAAATAATTAATTTATAAAAATGTTTTTTTTTTCATTTGTTCCCTTTAATCTAAGAATCGGCTTAACCTATTCGGATGCGGATTAGTGTAAACAAGCAAAGTATTAGATAAAGTTTAGTCACTTGTTGTAGTCGTTATTTTACTTCTTTTGAGTCACAATTAAAAATTAAATAAACATAATGAGTAGCAATTTCGGGTAAGAGCATAGCTTTTCCAAAGCGGAGCGAGAGCGGTGCTAATTATGAATGTAGGTAGGTACACTTCACGATACAACCTCCAAGTTTTCAGAATTAATTGTCATAGTTCAATCAGCCTATTCAT
Source organism: Ochlodes sylvanus (assembly GCA_905404295.2). NCBI lineage: Eukaryota > Metazoa > Arthropoda > Insecta > Lepidoptera > Hesperiidae > Ochlodes > Ochlodes sylvanus. Next base: position 3,457,242 of record FR990131.1, on the reverse strand, counting down.
TTCAATCTTAATCCTAATATATTATCTTTTTTATATAAGAATTGTATATGTTTAGCATAATTGTTTGTTTTAATTTTGTGCGGGTTCCAACTGTATAGGTGTAGAAAGATGATTGACTTATGTATGACCCCGGAAATGATTTCACGGGGTTGCTGGTATATAATATAAACCTGCCGTAATATAAACGCATATTTTTGATGAGACTGGCTCGTATACCCTCATTGTAATCCTTTGTAAAAATAAACGTTGTTTGTTCATTCGCGTTTTTAACAAATATTTACGGTCACCGGGCATCGCAGTCGTAAACGTATGTCAGGCTTTAAGGGCGATGTTTAAATAAATACCAACAGCAAATCCAGTATACCTTGTTTACTGAGTTAATACGAACGGTTCATGCGATTATGGCCATTATACATATCCGGTTCTGACGCGTTTATTTGCATTTTTATGATTTCGACGCGAGTGTACGCACGGTATCCAGGCAGGTATCGTTGTGTGATAAATTCAGTTCTCATTTGTGTGAAATTAAAATGGAATTGCGTGTAGTAAACGGAAAATATAAGAAACAGATATGAATTTTGTACTATAAGACTGTAGTTTCAATACGGTCAGTAGTTAAATAGGTGACCGCAAAATTTATTCAGCAGTTCCGTGGTCCAAATGGTAATATTCGACCCCATTTTTAAGATTTTAGTCGCTTAAGAGTTTCAGAGGTTTTATTTATTTTAATTGTATTATAAAATCATCGGGCAAAATTTCAGTAGTTAGCAGTAACAAAAATGGTATTTATGAAATTAGGAAAGTCCCCTAAGGGGTTTGTTGTTCTATAAAGTAGGAATTTATTTTAGACCTATTCATTTATTACATTATCACATTACACATGACTTTTCACATAACCACCATACTGACTTGTATCTGTCAACCTAAGGACACTTTTTATAGGTTGACAAATCATCTAAATCTATTTAGTTACATGACGCTCGAATAGGCAGACAGAGTATAAAAACAAAGCAATACAAGTTGGTTATAATAACATAAAGATGCAGCAGCCCGTTACTACCCCGTATAATCCTAACAACCATCCGAAGTCCGAGTTCTCTCACAATGACAATTATTAACCTGTACCTACCTACATAATTATGTTTAAGTAATCACACCTAACAATAAAGTAAAAACCACTTTTCTGTCCATAATTACTTAAACACGGCACGTAGCGTCTTCAAAAGTAGATTACCAGCCATAACAATTTAATTTTCATTTCCAAGAAACTATTACACCAGAAAACAATAATAGATTGGCGCGGCGGTGTCATGATTCTGCCATTAATATCTTGCCGTGGGCCACATTGCTCCAATTTGTTCAATTCTGAAGTTTAAACAAACTTTGTTAGAGAACTTTGTATGAATCCCGTGATTAAATCGATTTCGGATTGCCGGTAAACGGGTTTCCGAAACTGCCGATTCGTCGTTAGGACTAAACGGCTTCGAAGTTCCTGTAGGTATATAAAATTTTAAATTCCGATTTTATTTCGTACCAAATCAATTTTATGTCGGCCTGTAATATTTGCCTCGAAATTCTTTGACAGAAACTTCCCGGGAACTGCCGTTTTCTGGTTTTTACTATTCGATTTTTAAAGTTCATGATATATTCAAGGATAATTCAGTCTAGATGAAGCTTTGACGACTTTTTAGATGGAAAACAAAGAATTGTTCTAGTTCGAACCGGAATCACGTGGTTAAATTTAAATTAACCACGCGTTAAATTTAAATTTAATTTTCATATTGTTAAATCTTTTTAACTACGAAATATCTATTTAAGAGCCCCCCCTTAAATAATTAAAATCAAAATAATGATATAAATAACCAATATACATACATACCCTGATTTTGTTTTTGTTTTGAAGGTACAATCGTTATTAGTTGATCCAACTCTACAAATGTTCACCCAATTTAAACATCAATAGATTTTGAGAAACTTTGCACTTCAATGTACACTAAATAGCCTTAATTTACTAAATATCTGATGTTTGAACATAAAACCTCAAAACTTACCCTCTAAAACTTTTCAAACATCCAAGTTATTGCGGTTAAAATATCATTATTCAAATATCAAAAGCCACATGTAAATGCCAAGTTAACGTTTGGTATGATAGCTCTTATCCTCCATGAGATCATAATGAAACCGCAACGTCTAACACAATGATGAAATTTAACAGAGTCTGCCGACTTAAGCAAACTACATAACCCCATATAACTTTGATCATTACCTTGCGCTGAAGACATTTGAACTCTTGAATTAGAATCAACTTGAACCAATTCACTAATAAAAGACATGTCGATTTACTCTCTCTGTGAGTTTGGATCACGATCTCAGACTAGAATCAACTCCATTGAAACAACTGTGTTTCTCAACCTTACTCGGCAATTTTTATTAAGGAAGATTTATCGAAAGAATAAAAACAATAAGGAATAAGGAAAATGTAAGAAAATTGACACCGTCAGCTCTTTAATAAATATGTGGTGTTATGAAATTGCACAAAAAGTCTATATATACCATCAGTCTAACGGGCATTGCCATAAAATACACGTTGTGCGTGTTAAGCCTGGTACCGAACATCTATGAGCCTTAAGATATAGCCAGATTGAATAAAGCGAGAAAGAAAAAGAAAGAAGAAAGAGAAAGAAGCGATTGAAGAAATCGAGCCCTAAAATAATAAGATTTAATGCAAGTTGAATACTTTCGTCCACACTGTAGACAATATTAACTTTACGGTCTTAGTTTCAACTATTTTATAAGTTTTAACCTTTACGTGTGGCCAACCTGCGATTCTAGCGTGAGACTTTAAGTTTTCGAACATTTAAACACGCAAGCTTTAAACTGATACTATTTATTAATCCTTGAGTGATCCAGGCAAATGGATATTATTGTCGTCAATATTTTATATCACAAACGTCCTGTCACAGTATAAAGAGCTGTACTCCTATTCTTACAATCTGATTGCATACTTGTAACTAGGATTTATGTATCAGATGCAATATCCATTTAACGGCTTAAGAAGCGTTAAACCGAGCTAAATATATTACACTGCAATGGCGAATTTTACGACTGACAATTTAGCTGGAGCAAAATATTTTTCCAGGTAACAAATTTACCGTTTAGTAGCTACCTACGCTCTTAAAAGTAAAGGAGGAGGCACTGGGAACATAAATTTTAGCATCCAATTGAAGCTAACTTGTAACCGCTCTTGGCAATACTTTACAAGTTTCATTCACTCTATGTTAGTTTTCATTAAGCGAACTTTGTCGAAAGTGGTGGCTTATACATTTGTTATTTCGCTTGTTTTCATTTTGTAATTCAATAAATAATGGCGCTTACTAAATTTAAATTAGTCTTTAATAGTCATTTGTTTATTTTCATTATATAAGGTATGTAAGGATGTATTGTAATGGCAATGAATTCTTGTGTGCATGTCTTAGGAGATGCCAAAAAGTGACCTGGTCTTCTATCAGCTTCAAGGTTAAGAAACTTTTTATTTGAATAGCCGGTAAATATGCAGACGAGCCACCTGTTGGTAAGTGACAACCGTCGCCCATGGACATCAGTAAGATCAGTAAGAACTTAAGAAGTAATCATTGAAACTTTAAAGCCATAATTACAATGAAGCAAATGCAAAGGTTAACTGATGATAAATTTAATCTCTTTTTGCACCTTTTTCTAAATACAAACCATTTAAAGGATTTGGCAACGGATTGGACAGAAATTTTCTTGAACGATGCGCAAAACTCAATCAAACGAACAAAATTCGCTTCTCCACCTGATGGACTACCTATTGACCTCAACCAGCAACTTACTACAAACAGCGGAAAGTAGTAGGATTTGGGAAGCCCAGGATAACGAAACCATTAAATTATGGTTTCCATCTACTCTTTTTGCTGTTAAAATTATAACAAAATATATTTATGAGTTTAAGAATCAAGTAATTTTGTTTCAATATAATTTTTTCTTCATTATTCTGACTTTCAAAGTAAATTGTCGCATTAATATTTTTATGAGACAACGTTAAAGTTCAAAATGCTAGAGGCAATCACTCATTCACTGAAGCGCCACTTACAATTCATAAGCGTCAGAATGCTTATGAATATTAAACAATTCAAATAAATGGATTAATTTCAACGATGATAAATAACTTATTTTGTAGCAACATTCAATTTATTTTAGTTAGTCGTAATCCTATTAATATTATAAATGCGAAAGTTTGTATGGATGTATGAATGTTTGTTACTTTCACACAAAAACTACTTGCTTACACATCAGAATAACACATAGGCTATAATTTATAAAGATATAGTGTGAATTGTCCAAAATATATAACTAAATCTTTGCAAACCGAAGGAATAAGTTTCCCGAAGCGAAGCGAGGGCGAGTCGCTGGTAAAATATAAATAAGGTGACTTTGTAATAATATCTTTATAGTCAATGATTACTTATAATGTCATTGTTTATAGTATCTATTTATAATGTTCATTTTTCAAATACTTTGCTTATTCAGATATCTACGCAAGATTTAAACAATCAAAAGACGCCAATATCAACCGTAACCTAAATTTAACAACTTAACTATTTGGATCCATAAGTATGTATTCCGTAAAACGAGATATTGCGGGACGGCATTACACCCTTTTGGACTCCTAAAATCAAAGCTTAACAACGCTCAAATTCAGTTCAACATAAACTGTACATTATGACAGCAGACTTTAAAATAACCAACTGTTTTGATAATACGAACTGCTTACTGTGTAGAAAACTGTGAGGTAGAACCGCCAGCGGGCAAACAGTCCGTGTCACGTCCTAGGGCGTGAGACTTGCGACGTGACATTTTGCACCGACTACACGAATTAGCTCAGTCTGAACCAGCCAGGAATTCTTTCCGTGCTAGATAGGTCTGTCACATCTAAAATTGTTGATATAAATGCTAGAATTTTGACTCGTGAATCGAGATATTGCTACTCACGTAACGCTAACATTTTAAAATATTTTTAGAATTTCTATACTAGAATTATTCAGTTTTTTAGGTTTTCGGTTAAGAAAAACAATTATTCTAAGAATAGTTTTTAATTTATGATGACACAATTATCTATTTTATATCACTCTAGTCAATCGCAAAGCCCCCTCACATTGTGGTTACTTTCATCCGTCACTCACACCCGTGTGGGTTACTTTCATCGTGTCACACTTTACTATCAATTAATTTTCATGTGCGGCAGTGATTACCTTCAGGTAGTTTGTCTGCTCATTTTTGGGTAGATATATGTATACATAGAAACTAAGAATAAAACATAAATGGTAAAAATGGTACCTAAAAATACAGTATACAGTACAAAAATTAGTTATTTGTAACGTGATAACGTCTTATAAATCGCTGAACGCCGGCTGCACGCACGTAAAAGTATGAAGTTATTGTCACGTTCCGCCTGAGCCGAGCGTGCAAGCGAGAGCGCGGAACAAGCGATGGAGAGGCACGAAAAGTAAGTTAAAATAATAATGTAAGTTAAGTAGTTAGGATGAAAATCTATTATTCCCTTGAATAAAAAATCTACAAACGCTAATTCAAATCTCAGTGTCACGTACAGCTCTCTCCTTAGTTAGGTATCCGGATCTAGTGGCGAAGTTCCGGATATCGAGTGCAAGTTTCACTACGTGACATTGCGGTTACGACTTCAACTTGTTAGAACACAAAGCATAGATAGGGATAGTCTCTATCTCTGGGGCGGGATAAGGAGCTTAGGAGAATGTGTCAAGTTTTCTCTTTGAAGTTTATCTATGTTTATTTGTTATGTTTTAATGCTGTCCCGCTTTATAATGATTTACATAAATACTTGTAAGAGTGGAGATTGACGCGTTTCCGCTACGTAATGTTATGTAAGTAAATAGTCGAAAAATGTATATGCGAGCTTCCTGATAATAAAGGGTAACCATCACGTTTGGACATTAGTAACTCCAGAGGCACCACCGATGCGTTTTCAGCCAAGTTAAGGTGTCATTTGGCATTCAAATAATATCTAAAGGTGGCGGTTCGCGGCCGGCCATTAACGGCCCACTACTGAGCACCGGTCTCGTGACCTGACGAGGCCTAGAGCATACTCCACCACGCTGCTCCAGTACGGATTGGTATGGATTGGAGGGGTTAGTGGTCAACCCAAGTGTCGACATTTTTTATGCCGCCCGAAGGCTTCCGACATGGCTTAACGACTGCTACCAAATATATGCTATGTATGTATGTAATGGTAACCACCGGGACTGACGACTTTACGTGCCCTCCGAAGCATAAGTGGGCGAGAAATTTTGTCACTAGCGGTCACCCATCCAACTACCGACCGCGCCCGCTATCGCAAGCCGCGCCGGGCTATGAAATATTTAATACAAATTAAATGCCTAATTAAGTTCGCATTCCAGATCGCCTTATAATTTTTATAGCAAATAGAATAGGCAAATAGAAATAGCAAACAATAGAAGGTACAACAAATAATAATGGAACCTATTGTAAAACTACTCTATGCAATATTGTACTGCGCATATTCAAATTTAAAAAGTTAAACAGTCTTTATTCAGTTTTTCAACACTTCAACGTTTATGCTAATCTAACCCACAACGCCACAGCTGACTCCGCTAGGAGTGCCAACAAAGGCCTAAAATTATGAAGAGCGTTGGCGAGAATAAAAAGATAATTACATTCGCAGACAAAATTATATCTCCCGCTAGGAATATTACGAGGCCCCGTTTCTTTTTACAAAGAGCCAAGTTCCCCGCAACATTAGTTCGGCGAGTTAGCGGGTTTCGTCCGAAAGTGGTAATATTTTCCGACGATAAATTTTAAATGCCCCCATTTTACGTGCACTTTCTCTTAGTTTGTTAGATTACAGTCTCCCGCCGAAATTTATTACATCTGTGCCTTGTAATATTTTAATGACGGATGTTTTGTTGCGGATATAAAACATGGAGAATAACCTTGTTTAAAATTTTATTATTGCCATTGGGAGTTTGGGTACTTAAATGTTTAACAGGGTTTAATAACTTGAACGTTAAACACATAAGCTTTGTTTGAGTTCAATCATCGCGTTTATTTCCCTGAAGTTCAAATCCGCCTACCTACTGTAAATCATCCATGACATCACATTTGATTTTTAATTTGGTGTTTTTTGAAATTATTCTCATACTAAGTTACAATAAGTACAAACGTGGTAAATGCATACCTCTTTTCTATGGTTTCACAAACCAAGCAGAAAAAGCAAATTATGCGAATGTAATACTGTTCCACGTTTGTTAGTCATTCATCAAGCCTGACAAATGCAGACTTGCACACCTTGTTTTATTTGGGTAATTGATACGGAACGAATGACAGCACGAATCGTAACACTTGTTGCTATAAAATTAGTTTTTATTGTATTTTCAAAGATTCGTTTGATATTTATAAATTTTCTTTTCTACACTGGACTTTGTAAATTAACATGATATTTACATATATAAATCAAACTCGATTAATATATGAGTATGTAGGTACATCATTGACTTATTATTACTATGGACATCTAGTCTCATACTAAAATCGCCATAAAAATGTCCCAGTCAGTTATGTCATGTCATGTCATGCAGTTAACAAGGTAATTTAAACACTAAAATCATTGTGTCACGGTTTAATTTCGATTGCAGTCGTGAACGCCAGCCATTGCAAGAATAGAAATGTTAACAAGGTAATTTAAGCACTAAAATCATTACATCACGGTTTAATTTTGATTGCAGTCGTGAACGCGGAATTGTTTCTCTCCTTGCGTTTTGTTACTCATTTGGCTCGGACATTTTTCAGCGCGGACCCGACGTCCATAGTAATAATAAGTCAATGAGGTACATGGAAAATATTTGAGAAAAATATTGTTAGTTTAATTTATGTGTCACATCTCTCATATCCCATAAATCTCATATCTCATAAAATGAATTTTAATTGTTTTGTCTGTTTTTTTATCTGTTTAAGCTTGAGGTAACATTTTATGTCTAAGGTAATCATATTGCCACGCAGCTATTGATAGTGTTGTGAGTGAATATTTCTGATGATTCACAAAATAAATACATAATTTACCCTTACCATGCATTTTAACAATGATAGCCGAGTGGTTGAACGTAAGACTCCCGAACCGGGGGGCCCGGGTTTAAACCCTGCTAAAAATTATGTGCGTATTAGAATATAATTAGGTATCACTTGCTTCGGTGAAGGAAATAATCGTGAGGAAACATGCTCACCTCTTGAGAGTTCTCCTCAATGTTCTCAAAGGTGTGTGAAGTTCGCCAATTCACACTTGGCCAGCGTGGTGGACTATGGCCTGTACCCCTCACATTGTGAGAGGAGACCCGAGCCCAGCAGTGGGACTGTTATGGGTTTCGATGATGATGATTCATTTCTTAGTTCACGCTAAATTGTTCTGTTCCCGCTCTACACATAAGCTGCGCAGCATTTTTTTCATTAATTCAGCAAAATTGTACTCTTCCTCTTAGTCTTAAACGATTGGACGGCGTTGTCGTTGTAATTTTCATAAAAATGCAAATTACCTACTACGTATCGCTTCGGACGGTTCCTTCATTAAATGTAAATTCTTCATCGCACTTCTTAAATTATTCCAGCTTATTAGCTTGAACAGTAACGTATCGTCCTAGAACAAACAATATTGTTTCAAAGGAAATCGATCAAGTTCGAGTTGAGATTTTTATCCGCTAAACTGGTTTATGAAGCCGCTGTAAGAAACTTAGGTGGGTGTCCGAAGTTGCGCATTCAATTCATCTATCGCTTATAAATATAAGAAGAGAAATCCAGACTGAACTACTTATCAACGCCCGTATCAAACCCTTGGACTTAGAAGGCTGAAAATGTTCTAGGTTGTTTTTACTTAGTACAAAATCCCTTGTACGAAGGCACTGATATCCTTTAAAATATACTGGGTGATTTTTAAATGACTTGACATGGTCTTGACATATTACTGAGAATACATGTATGTTGAATACCAACACAAATAATTGTTCATTCAAAATGTACGTACGATTTTGCCGAACATTTAAATAAAATATCTGTGATTAATATACTACGGAATTTGCTAACCTGACCCAATAATTACAAATATGAATAGTGATAGTATATTTAGTTAGTTATACTCGTAGTATTATTTCTATAGTGACAAATATTCAAACAGTTTTAAACAAGCAAGTACATACAAGAATCATCCACATAAAGTCTATTTTCCTTTGCATCGCGGTGTGTAAATATTTACGCTTTAGTTTGGGAAACTTCGCATATACATGAAATGTCTGCCTGTTTAGAGAGAATTTTCCACTTTCCAACTTGGCTCAGGTATTCTAGACTCAAAGCGGGGTTAATGTCCGTTTTAAGTGGCTACTATTTTGTGCTTTGCTGTGAACCCAGTATGAATATTTGAGGAAAAAGATTTGAAATAGATAAATGCATGTTATTTAAAGTAAGCATTACAAGCATCCCTCCACCAATCCGCACTGGAGCAGCGTGGTGGATTATGCTCTAGGCCTCTGTTACTTTTAATTCTACGACTAAAAGGTATTTGACCAAAGTTGTAAAGAATTTAATTTGCAACGAAAAATGTCCTTATAAATTTTATGTGAGGCCAATAGTTTGCCGGATAGCCCATAAAAACCATCTTCACCCTTGTGTCCACGATGGTGGCCGCGGGTGCGACCCCACCAACTTGGATTTAATTTAAAACTAACCCCTTTTTGACATCTAAAAAATAAAATTGCGTGTTTTCTTTAAAATTAACACAAAACAAAGTTCTAAGGAAAACAACCAAATAAAATTTATTAAAATGTTATCATCGATTTTCATTTGTAATTTTGTTTTTTTTATTCTACGACTAAATGTTAAATGGGCCAAAGTAACTTAACAGTTTACACTAACCTCCTCTTGATCTAAAAATAAAATTAATAAAATTGCCTCCTCTCACAAACGCAACCCCAAATGTAACTTTTCAATTGACTATTATTTTTATCGTATATTGTACAAACCTACCGGATTATACATCGGGCGATTCCATGCAGCGTTGTTTCAACGTACGAGAATTACCAAAATTAAAATAAAAGTTTACACAAGCTGCATACGGGGATAGATAAAGTACAATAACAAGAGACTACAACACAGTCTTATCTCGCACAGGTTGCGCCACCTGGCTCCAGTTAATTGCTCAGGACGTTAGCTGGGTTTAAGTTAAATATTAGTAAGCGGTGATACCGTTACCGCTGTGGTTTAAAACTTACACCTTCACAGGATAACGGGACACAATTAACCCAAATTTTTTTCGAAGTACCGACTAATAACCTAAACCTCAATTTTCTGGAAATTATGCGAATAAAAAATATGGTTGTCTGTAAAGTCGGTTTACGTACCTGTATGTACGTACCTGTACGATCGTGTATCTGTGCAATTTAGGGCGCACAGAGCCCATATTGCGACAGTTATGAACTCCGATGATGATACTATACGAATGTCATTATTTCTATAATTCTGGTCATCTAGCAAACACCTAAATTCTCTAGATCACACGACTTAATTCCATGCATTGTTTAATGTAATAAACTTCATACAATCACGTTACCGTATTTGCTACACGTCCACACCTGCTAATTGGGATCGCGTTAAACGGATTTAAGTTTTGACCTCCTAAGTTAGCTTCGTACGTGAACCGGGTGGTGTATTAGTGTGGTTAATATTAGACTAATTTTATTTATTGTTAAACTTTGCAATCAAGACTCTGAGCTCGGAATAGGTACACTTTATTAAATAAATTAGAGGATGTCTTTATTTTAATTTAGTTAACTAGCTTCTGAAGCGACTTTTTAGGATCCAGATAAGGGAAACAACGTGTTATTTGAAAAATGTTGCCGACATATGCTACGAGATAATTTACAACATACATAATGAAACATTAATTTTACCTTACCTCCCTTTCACAGGAACGGATTAATTTCATATATTATAAACAGCTAGTTTGTGTTTCCATGTGCGGTTATTTTAATATTACAAAAAGACACTCGAATTTTAATTAAATGTATACGTAATATAATTATTAAGATGTTAGTTAATTAGGTAGGTACTAAATATTTTGTTGCAAATCTGTCTACACGACTCAATTTTGTTCTGAAATTTTAACAAATCCTTAGTTTGTTAAATATACAATAAATACTCTCAATTTTTGTTTTCTCAACATCTTTCATGTACAGACATCGATCAATTACAGTTTTGTTATATTATGTATTGATACCTAATATCTCAAATATGTATCTATCTTTGATACAAAATTAAGTCAAGATGTAAGCTGGCTTGTTCGTTTCACGTGGGCACATAGCCTAATTGCAAGCGCATTAACCGAATTAAAGTGGGACCAGGTAACACTGTTTAGCGAATCCACTCGCGCCAGCGTATCCACAGCATAAAAACCTTCATTGTTTGTACATGTGGCTTAAATATATCTACTGCACAGATTTTAGAAGACTTCCTAAGTTTTAAAACACTTTTTTGCTTATTGTAAGTTGATGACCGGGCCACCAGTTGGTAAGCGATGTAAACATGGCAAAGGGCACTGAATCAAAGCTTATTCATTGTTAATTTAAGAACATGTACTTTAAACTTTAAACATTAATGAAAGGGCACACTGGCGTAGGCCTGTTGTTGAAAAAAAAATCATGTTTAGCAAAGGGAGATTTCCCGCCAAGCGTAGTGTCATGCTTGGAGAGCGGCCCTATATAATAAAATGGTATTTTATTTAGCGATGTATGTAGAAAACTTTGATAGCATGATTCAGGCTTGAGTTGACGTCATCGTGAGACGTGTGTGCGATGGCGCCACACATGAAACCCACATAAGATGGAGCAGGGATGGGGCTCGCTGATTGTTGCAAATTATATTAATAAGTAACTTAGAAACATAAATTTATAAAACAATCGCAGGAATTTACTCAAAACTCAAAGAATGTATAATGAGGTAATTGACCCTAACCACGGTGAGCAATAGCTCCGTATCTGATATTCAGTTCACTTGCTTACCACAACAAATCATAATTGACTTAATGTGAGCGCATTCACCGGATTTGAGTCGAGCGGGTTAAGTCAACGACTGCTCTCGGGATTACGTGTAACATTGTAATATTTAAAGGTAATTTAATATTTAAAAGTATTTTTTTTAGTCCGGATAGTTTTTGTATATTTTCTTCGTGGTTAGAATAAGCCTGGCTTAGCTATAGCTAGCATCCTCTTGCTTGAGTTTATCACCAAACGATTTACCGTGCTGCATTTCCAAGTTTTTTTTTTCATTCTCTCCCACACTTTAAAAACCCCAACAAAACACTCATCTTTTTGGGTCCACTGGTTCAGGCTGTTCGCTGTCTGTAAGATAACGTTTTCTATCCGGAAAAACGGTAGTGTATCGAGCACAAACGCGTCCACGTTCAAACGCACTAGCATAAATATATTATGGTAAACCTATGTGATGTTCTTGATCGGGAGCGAAATAACTATCTATATATACTAAGATATATTAATACTAACTATACATATACATTAATTATACTAAGATATACTAATATAATACAAGAAAATTATGAGGTTTTATTCTTGCATTTGAACGATAATTAAGTAAGACTATCGGTCAGTACGTATGTACAGATATGTTGATGATACAGATATGTTGTATGATGTTTCAAGCAATTAGATCATTACCGCTCTATATCAATAGTTCATGATGTGTGACGTGCACTGATAAATGTATTAACCACATCTAACATTGCGGCCTGCTACAAACAAAGGAATACTTGATATTCAGTAGGACACGGACAGACCACTTCATTAATGGTCCAGTACATTAGTGGGTCACTACATTATGTCAATGCAACATTGTCTCTATAAGACACGGGTTAGAGGTTAAATCTGTTCAGTAAACAGAAAAACCTTTAGGAGTTTAGTTGATAGATCATGTGGAATATTTTAGTTATACGCATACTTAACAAGATTTTTTATACTATGTACTGTAAAAATCATATCGTTTACAATCAGGTGTGATTAAAGACAGGCATTGTCTTAATAGCCAAGTGGTTAGAACGTAGGACTCCCGAATAAAGGGGTTTAGGTTCAAAGCCTACACCTCTAATAAAAATATGTGCATATTATAAATGAATTATTTATTATCATCACGTGGAAATCTGTATGCCTGATAGTTCTCTAAAATGTTCTCAAAGGTGTGTAAAGTCTACCAATCCGCCCATGGCCAGCGTGGCGTAATATGGCGTGTCGACTTCACACTGCGACATGGCCCAAGATCAGACAGAAATGGTTAAGCTTATAGTGGATTAGACCACAATTAAAAAATAATAATAATTGGCAGTGGATCAGTTTGGGGGATCAAACCGGAATAAATCAGCCCAGCAACAAAAAAATATCGTTCCAAATAATTCATACACAACAGGTACAAAATTATATGTTATTTTCCTATGCTACACTGAACATGTAATCTTCGCAACACTATATAAAATTTCACGTTTACTCAAAGCTTGTGTAGGATTAAAGGATATTCTATTTATAACAACGTGTGAGAGAGAAATCGTGTTGAATTATTAATTATTAATTTTGTAAGCGTAGAAGGTGTTACACGTTCCTTTGCTGCTCTAGAGGAGACGCCGCTTAGCCTTTATTAGTGACATTAAATTTTCATTAGGATTCAAATTTAATTTTCGTTTCATTTCGTTGGAAAATTTCTCGAAAGAGAATTTCTCCGCTGTATTTTGTACACCAAATCTTAGATTATTAAAATGGCCTGGTTTTAACAAAATATTTTTCTGTTTCTTTTATTTTACTCTTTAGTTTTATCCGATTTCAAAAACGCGGTGGTTCTCAATTTGTTGGTTTTTTAGGGTTACGTAACCAAAGGGCGTCAAAAGAAAACCTATTAATATGCCTCCCCTGTGTCTGTCTGTCAGTCACAGAGCTCTTGAACGGAAATAGGGAAATATCTGAAATTTTCACAGATTGTGTGTTACTGTGGCCCCGATCACAATAAATATAGCCTCCAAACCATCCATACAAATATAGCCTTTAAAAAGTTATTTTGTTACATTATTATACAATGTAATGGAACAGTTAAAACGCAATTAAACCTTACTAAATTTACAGCACCTAACCAAAACACGAATATACTCCAAATCCCAATTGTATGCTAACAATAAGTCGAAGACCCAAATATTGCACAGCTTTCATCCGATACGAGTTGATCTGAATATTCCGATATTGGCATTTAATGATCCAATCGGCGGCGCCGGATATCGTCTCTCAAATTACCCAATGACCGCTTGTACGTAATCCATCGCTACCGCACTTCACGCCCTCCGCACGCTACTCGTGTACAGTCGGACAGAGAAATCGTTAACGCCATAAAATAAAAAAAGTATTTTGTACTTATTTTGTTTATTCTTGACTAAAAAAATTATCTAATGGTATGGATCTTAGCAAACTCTACTTTTTCTCTTTCTTTCATAATTCTTGACGTAATGCCCTGGTTCACAAAAGCCTATACAGTATTGACGTGCAAACAGTTTAACTGCTTGCCATGTCACATAAGTCCTTACATAAAAATTTGGTTGCAAAAAGCTTCATCCGTCCTTCAGTCTCCAATTTTTTCTACTCAATGTGCACCTAGTCTTGTAGCTATAGAACAAGAAAGGAGGTTACAGCACCAGGTGACTTCTATACGTTGTCGCTGGGCATGAACCACCCTGTAGATGTACCGTATTAAACCGGTACTTTTGTGTATACTAACGTTTTGGAAATGGCTTGCAAACTCCCGTGTTTGTGGAATGAATCGTGAAACAATTTTAACGTGTTTTAGTTGTAATACCAAACTAGTAACAGGAGGTTTGCCAATGCCTTCTTGGCTGACATCGTTGGAATTACCACTGGTGCCGACTGCTGGCACGTCTGCATGGCATTGCTGACTCTTAGAATTTTTTTAACTTTGCGCGTCATTGTACTTCGCATATATGTACTCTACACTGGACGCTAATGTCCAAGCAGCGAAGCTGTCTAATTATGTCCAATTTCGTTCAGTGCTATTTGACGCGTGTGAATTGAAGATGAATGGACAAGCTTAACGCGTCGAGTTAATGGTGAGTGTGGATCTAACTGTGGATGAGCAGTTATTTCATTCGTGTGTTATGTACAAAATGGTTTCTTTACGAGAAACATTGATTATAAAATATACAATAATGTCGTTTTAACCATCTTTTGATATTTTTATTTTATATTTTTTATTAAGTTTCATTTTTATTAAGATTTTTATTCCACAAATTTAGGTACATGAAAAAACTTTGCACATAATATAAAAAAATTGTACAAAGTTTGAGGCAACCAACACTCTACCCTTTACCATTAATATTTGTGGAACAGGAAGAGCAATTCTGACGCGAAACGTAACGGAATAGAAGCCATTTTAAATTTTTATCTAAACTGTCACCCCTAGAATACGTAATTTAAGTTTGAACGTAAAATCTTTCCTGTGAAGAAAAATTCACGACCCCCAGCTACTACGGTTTGATGAAGTCACGTAACACCTCGAAGGTTTTTATATCTTAGTTGACTTAATAATCAGCTTTGTCAATATAAAATAAATTGTTAACGATGTTGCTGTATCTACAAGATTAGTTTTATTTTGCGGAATAAAAGTATTTTAAATACTTAAACTGTATGAATTAATATTTCGATTTCATTTTTATTGTATGAAGTGTGATAGACGCCATCTTTTTTTAATGGACTCAAACATTACAATCACTTAATACAATTATCATATTTTATTTATTATTCTTCATTAAAAATGATTGTTTACATAATTAAAAAGGTGCAGTGCATAACCACGTTAAAAAGCGTCTTAAAACTAAGTTTAGTTTTAGAAAATACATAAATGTATAAGAACTTGGTTAGCTAAAGTTAGGCGCTTCAAGTGAACTTAGGTCGATTTCTTTTGGTGAAGTTGATTTAAAACGTTTGTTATTGGAAAATACAACACTAGTAATCGTATGTTCATTACTACATTGACGGATAGAAGAATCTTTAATTGTTGAGGTCCAAAAATATATTTGCATTTATAAGAAATGTTGCAAATGTTACTTTTTAATAGATGCACAATATTTTTTTCCTTATAACGATCTAATATTTTTAATTATGTTTTATTTATGGATATCATAAGATGCATAGAATAAGGGAGATGTAGGTAATTTCTGTAAGCGAGAATGAAAAAAAAGCAAATGTATTAATCAATTATTTTTCGATCTGTTCTTATTATAAACTTAACTTTCTTTAATTGAGACCAACTTTCATCACTGGTTTATTAATTTTGGTACAAAAGCAACTGCAAACGAGAGCAGCCTGGGACTGAATTTATTACGCAGATCGAGGAAACACGCGTTGGCGACGAAACATCGTTGGCCTTAGACAATTTGAAAACCGAAACCGTTCTTTTCAAAATAGAACCATAATAATATAAAATAAGGTATAGTTTTACCTGGGAAGAGTGCCAGGAGTGTTTCGAACAAAAAAGTAACGTTACAAATATTTACAAGTATGTGTTACGCTTGTTTTTGTTTTACCAGTCTGGTTTCGTTGTTCAAGATTACGCGCAAAATTTGCAAAATGTTACCGGCGCTGCTGTTAAAAGTTGTTTGTTGTTACCATGAGTTGGGTAAGCACGATAATCTAGCTGAGAAAAGAGCAATATTTTCCTTTTAATACCTTTTGAAATTGCGTCATTAAAGTTGATACAAATACGCCAACATTTTCAAGATAAAAGTTTAGGTATGTGCCTAATATTGTGTGTAATATTGGCTGTCTTCGTTGATGTACAAGCTATATTACCAGCAAAGCTTCAGTGCCTCGAAACAAGTAGAATGGCGTTTAACAAAATTACTTAGAATCGAAAAAATATTTGAGAAATGATCACAATATAATTTTATTATAATTATTTTTACTGTCTGCTTTTGTTTAAATTACATATTTTAATATTTCAAATTATATCACTTTAGCGTTCCAAGTGACGTATGGAGATAGGCATCACTTGAAAAAATCATAGTATTATATTTTTAGCTTCTTGTGTGTATGTCAAAATATTGTGTACCTACCTGCTATCAATAAGGTAACGATATTCATTGGTACCTTATTGATAGCACGGTATCCTATCTAGTTTTCTCATTAATTTGTCGATGCAAGAACTATTTCCTTTTGAACCAGGACGTAGAATATTATACAAGCGTGTTGAACTCATGTAAGACTAGACCCAAGCATGTCTAGAGATGGGCAATCTGCCCAATATTCCGGGCAGATTGGATAAATTCCTAATAAGCGCCCATAAATTTCTTACCCTGCCCATTTATGTGGGCATAAATCGTGTTGTTCAAAAAAAAAATATTTATTAGAATCAAGCATTGGAAGTGAGTGAAGTAATAGTTTTCAGCTAGTGTTTATTGTTTAGAGGTATAATTTCATAAATTAAAGCACATTTCCCTAGAAACATAGATATACATATAATTAAAAAAGTATGTTTTACCATTTAAATACCATGAGCGCGGCAACTAACGATACCTGGCATCGCGTAAGGGGTGCGGGTAGAGGGATGCGCATACGCACCATGCCCCGCCGCCATTTTGTTGTTAATCGCAAAATTTCAAGTTTCTAACCCTTGTAGTTTAGGCCCTGCGTTGATATGTCAGTCAGTCAGTAAGTCAGCTTTTCCTTTCATATAACTATATATAATACATAGAAGATAGATGAATCCCTATTTCCCTTGATCACGGCATCACGCCTAAACTATTAGGGTTAGAAACTTGGAATTTTGCACAGGGGTTCCTTTTCTAACGTAGGGGAGCACTAAGAAATGATTTTTGAATATTCACCCGCTAACGGGGTAACACGGGGGTGCAAAGTTAGTATGAAACTTTGCTTGTTTTTATATACTTGTCGCCGTCATCGATTTTTTTTTCTTTTAACTTTTTTATTTGAGCCTTTAACAATGTAGTTCAACAGTTTTTATGAATATTCATTGACTGGCTCTGGATTCCGAGGTATAAAGCTTCAGGCACCCCACTACTCTTAGAATCGCGAATCTCAGGAATGGTAACTCTTAGGAAAAAAATTTATAAAAACCATTTTTGTAGAGAATTTTAAGATCTACAACTTTGGCCTAAAGTTTTTTTGTAAAACTTACCGTTTTCGAGAAAAATCTAAAAAACCTCAAACTTTGAACTTTGAACCCGAATAACTTTTGAAGCACACATGGGATCGATGGGGATTTTCAACACTTTATTTGTAATGGTAAACCCTCTCCACCAAAATTTGGCTTTCCGGGAATTATTGTTATTTCAAACTAGTGACCCGCCCTCGCTTCGCTTCGGGAAACTTTCGATAATTCACACTATATCTTTATAAATATATATCTTTATAAACATATATCTTTATAAATATATATCTTTATAAATATATATCTTTATAAACATATAGCCTATATGTTATTCTGATGTATAATCTATATTATTATAAAGTTTCAACAAAATCCATTCGGTAGTTTTTGCGTGAAAGAGTAAAAACAGACATTCATACGTCCATATTAGTAGGATAAGTTATATATTTTGGATAATTCACACTATAATTATGTTTATAATTTATAGCCTATGTGTTAATCTGATGTATAAGCTATATTATTGTAAAGTTTCAGCAAAATCCATTTGGTAGTTTTTGCGTGAAAAGGTACCAGACAGACAGAGTTACTTTCACATTTATAATATTAGTAAGGATGTCAAATTAACCGCACTATAACTCTTTAAAATTTACTTTGAGATACCACTGCGTGGTATCAAAAATTGCGTAATATTTGGACGCTCCCTTCTGGATGCGCCAAAGTTTAAATTTGTCTACAATTAGCCGAAATTTTTTGGAAAAACCCAAAAAATACCGTTTTTTCCAAATAATTTATTCAATTTTCAACTTTTTCCAAAATTTTAATCCAGTTTTGTAGCCCTTGTTGAGTCCGACCCGTAAACACCGATCCGACCACGTGAACAGCAAAAAAAAAATTTTTTTTTTATTTAATTGGAATAGTTTGGGGCTGGAAACTTATTTCGTGTTTTACACTCTCAAAACTATAATAATATCAATTTGTCCTTATATTGTTTTTACCAAACGTCTATAAAAATACTATTTATTGCCTTTGTATATATTTTCTTTTTACTTTATTTTCTAGAAAATAATAAGCATTTTGTCATTCACTGGACATACACCCCTTAAGTTGCGCTGACAAGATGGCGCTACTGTCGTGCACGGTGGCTCCCACGTAAAATGTACTCGTAGATATATGCTGTCGCGGACTTTTATTTAGGACTATTTTCCTTTTCCCGTGGAAATTTAATGTTATTAAACTGTAAAAAGAAGCCTATGATTCTCTTCGAACTTCCAACTAAGTCTATTCAAAAATTTATATCAATCCATAGATACTTTACGAAATTGAAGAAGGACAAAACAAATTATTATTACTGGTGTTGTTACTGTTGTGGTTCAAATAGACATCATAATATAATATCATAATGAATCTTACCTTGGGAATTAGATTTTTTTTCGGAATAAAAAGTAGCCTACGTTACTCTCCAGCCTCCTAAATATCTCCACACACAAAAATCTTATATATATAAAAGGAGAAGCTGACTGACTGACTTACATATCAACGCAGGGCCTAAACTATAAGGGTTAAAAACTTGAAATTTTGCACAGAGGTTCCTTATATAAAGTAGGGGAGCACTAAGAAAGGATTTTTGAAAATTCACCCCCTAAGGGGTTAAAACGGGGGTGCAAAGTTAGTATGAAACTTTGCCGTTTTTGAAGGTATTCGAATGAAATTCAGAATGAAGGTATTTCATTGAAAGTTATGAAACATGTATAAAATATTTTTTCGAAAATCATCCCTTAAGCGGGTAAAAGCGGGGCGCAAAGTAAAAAGTGCTCTGATTTTACTAACTTTTATATATTCAGGCGTTTTTGGCGGGCGAAGCCGCGGGTGTAGGCTTGTCATACCATAACATCGCTCCGTTGCGACGTGAAAGAAGGATAAACAAACAAACAAACTTTCGCATTTATAATATTAGTATGGATGTGATTTTTTTTTCATTAAAATACGTTCAGAACTTAATTTTTGTTTCTACTCTTGGAATATTTCCTATTTTACATCAGAAAAATATTCAAATCATGTTTAACTGCATATTAAAATATTTGCCCTGTGATTGGGAATTTATTCAGGCATAAAACCATTTATGCCCAATATTCCCGTAACTTACCATTTATTCCCGCCGGGCAGAAACAGATTGCCCATCTCTAAGCATGTCGAACAAAGTAGCCTTATCTAAAGCACTACCTAGTCCATACTTTCACCATAAACTCTCCTGCTCTATTGTATTTACTGGTTGCTCGCGATATAACTTTGTACATTACCGGAGATATAAAGATAGCAGAGTGTAAGTTCTAAGCAAACCTTCAAGCTATGTTGCGTAAGTCTGAAAAATCGCTTGGTAGAAATAATTTGGTAGCATGCATAGTGATTTTGCTGAACAGGGATTGACACAAATTTTGCGTTAAGTTCATTTTACCTTCACGGAAGCCTCGAAAACATAATAGAATCAGAATTATTCATGATTACCTTATATCATAATTATTATATAAATATATTATATTTTATGTATAAAAGTAACGTTATTAATGTTACGCACACTGTGATCTAAACCCGCTTTTATGCCACCCTTGTCCGTTGCTAAAGTAGTTGATTTTTCCAAGGGGTTATGATGCTAACTTCACACTCTGCACGCCAATCAATCAATAAAATTAGTCAATAACATTCACTAACAGTCCCTGTCCCAGTGACGTGACTGGGACAGGGACTAATGTTCTAACACCGTCACCTAACCGGAATAACTATCCCAGTTCCCATAAGAGTCTTACTCTAAGTCGGTCGCAGTTGTCATGGGCGGCAGCGGAGGGTGGTGCTGCATGCTCGTTTGCTACCTTAAATCAATAAAAAAAATGCTAGAAATGCTGACGTTTTCTACTCATAAACTTCTTACAAAAATAATTCAAGTTTTAAACTAATATTATTACAAAACATCTTTAAATATTCAAGACGACTCTGTATGAACCTTACACCTGAAAAAATATTAGCAACGTCAAAACAACAGAGTGTAAACGAAAATGTAGCATTTGAATATTCACTGCTCTGCAAGTAAAATACCGCGCCGGCGAACAGATGAGAAGACAAGGCGAACTGTAAACCAAAAAACACGAAGAAACGCGGAACTTTTGCATAGTGCCAGTTCCCACAGCAGACATAGTACTAGTTTCCACAGTTACAATGGAACTGAACAATTTACAGCATTGTCCTTTATATGCTGCTATAGTTATTTAAAGGCTATCATTTTCATCACGTGATGAATATTATTTTGTCTAATGAATAGCCTTTTCCGATAATGTAAGGTAAGTAAATGTGTCTAAGGTGATAAAAAGGGGATAAATTGAAACTTTTTATATCTTCAATGGATTCATTTGAAACTTTGTAAATAGGTTCAAGTGACGCAAGTGAGAACTAAGGACTTTGGAAATTAAGAAATTCACGTGTACGAAACATCGAGCGCAAAACTAGTACCTACTTCATAAGAAGCTGTTTCCATTTCTCCGACACCGATTTTTATCGACATTTGACAGGCACCGAGAGAAATGACATTATCGTAGGATATTCCTGCGCCCGACACCCGGCAAGAACGACATCTTACGCCAAGGCCTCCGATGCTTAACGACTGCTGTCATGATAACAAACGGGATCGACGACACGTGCGCTTCGAAACACAGACTCGCACCGCTTTAAAACTTCGCACCAATTTAAATTCAGAAATGAACTTAAACTCAACATACATAGACTACATTATCGAAGCACAGGAAAGCAAAAGGATTTAACCCAAATGTTGTAAGCTGCTTAGCGCGGAAATTCACAAAATAACACGTGCAAATTAGTGTTTACCTCCTAAGCACTATTTTAAAGACTAAACTTAATCGGATTTCTGTAAGCACTAATTATGCTCGCCTTCATTCAATATACAAACGCTGACACTCACACAGTCGAGAGGCATTATGGTTTCCTGAGTTTAAGTGCAGGACATGCATACACGACCAAAGAATGAATAATCGGACTACCCGGATGGCGCAATGGTTAACACGCCGGATCGCCGTTCCGAGGGTCCTGGGTTCGATTCCCAGCGAGGCGGAAATTTGAATGATGAGTTTAAATTTCTGTTCTTGGTCTGGGTGTGTGTGTTCTTGTCTTGAATGTTGTCCATGGCACCCACGACACAGGGAATCCTGGTGTGGGGCTATGAGTGTGTAGCGTTATTTATTTTTAAATTTAATCTGTCAAAGATATGCTCAATGGAACCTTGGCTCGTGGCTTGGCTCGCTTGTGATGCCGTTGCGATGTATGAAGTAGTACGATGTGTGATTGTATGAAGTTTCATTCTTTACGACTCGAGGAGAGGGCGATAGTTTTTTACTTGAACATGAGGAAGACACACACATCATTTCACAGATTAGATTATTTTATTTGATTATATAATTACCAACACGATTGTTGACTATGATTACATCTAAATCTATGTATGTATCTTATACTTAAAAATGTATCTCGTCTTTTAAGATATTATGTTACCACGGCATGCATGGTGGTCAATCTGTATTAGATTAATATTAGATTAATATTATGACATGTTGAAAAATTAACGAACGTCTTGAAATTTTAAGGTTAGTGTAAATGCAGAATATCTACTCGTATCTGTTTAACTGCGTTCATCATCATCATCATCATCACAACCCATAACTGTCCCACTGCTGGGCACGGGTCTCCTCTCACAGTGTGAGGGGTATAGGCCATAGTCCACCACGCTGGCCAAGTGCGGATTGGTGGACTTCACACACCTTTGAGAACATTATGGAGAACTCTCGGGTGTGCAGGTTTCCTCACGATGTTTTCCTTCACCGAAGCAAGTGATAATTAAATTTTAATACGCACATAATTTTTGAAAATTAGTGGTGCGTGCGGGGTTTGAACCCGGAACCTCCGGTTCGGCAGTCCAACGTTCAACCACACCGCTATCACTGCGTTAGGTGTAAGTAAATATAGCTGATAGGTATACACATTAAGCTCCTAGTCGTATTATTAAATTTAATATCAATAACACGCTTGATGAGGTTCCGCCCTCACCCTTCCAAGAACTAATTAATTAGGGTTAAATACTCAATTTCTCAATCAAATTTGTTTCGATGTAATCCTCAAACCATTATCGCGGTAACTTCGGAAATCTCTTAGAAAATAATTTTGGTAATAATTACTTAGTTAATAAAATTATAAACATTGTAAGATGTCATATTGTTTGGTAAACAAAGCTATAAACAATTAAAGTTTAAGCAAAATTACATTTTTTTAGGAATTTTTCATGAATATATGTGTATGTACATTCCGTTTGTATTTTGCAAAGGGAAGTTCTAATTACAAAACATGTTATTTTATACCGCCGCACATTACATAAAATCAATATAGTGAACTCTAAAATATCTTTAAAATTATTAGTCTTTACTAACGCACATAGTATCGAGGTGGAACTCATATTTTTACATAAACTCTTGTCCCCAAAGTGCGTTTGAGTAAGGTCTGCAAACAAGACAATATTACCTTAGGCGTCATAAATAATAACACAATTAGAATTAGCTGCCCCCAACACTTGATTTAGAGGCGTCGAGAGATTTATACTTGTCGGAACTATAGGTATTTGAACCGTTAATTCATTACGGCTCATAAAATTACTGTTAAAGGTATTTTATGCCTAGAGAATTCATAATTTAAAAAGCAATGTAGAGATCAAGAATATAGCGCATTTCTTAGTCAGTGATAAATACATAATCTGTGATGCCCATAATTAATGATGTTGTGTCCTAACATCTGGAATGACTTATGTTTTATTTATGTATATAATATATCAATATTTTGTTGTTAAATATTTGCACAAAAGTTTATTAAACGAGTAGGTATTATTTCATTAGCATTGTTTCTTTCTTAGCAGTCCCACAATCCAAATTATACGAGGGTTGGCGTTAAAGGGACCGTATATCGCACCATAAATTGCCGACAATAAAATCGCTACATTTCCCTTTTGTATAGCAACTAGATGTGTTTTTACTTCTTTTTATTTTGGAGAAAAAAGTTATTGTAAATTAAATTTTTTTTTTACATCAGGCGCTTTTTATAGTAGTTTTTTGTTGTAGGTATGCAAAGTAGTATACTGAAGTAAGAAAAAAATTGTAAAAATTTATTGTTGGAAAAAGAATTCAAAATGGACCACTAAAATTAAAAACTGCAAATACAAAAGCATTGAATGTTGTCAATAATATAATAAATACACAAAATAAATTAAATTATTCTACTACTAGGTATATTATTAATCAATTTTTTTCTGAGTATCTCTCTCTTTAGTAACTTAATGGACCCAACTATAGTGCAGTCTCGTTGATTCTTTATTTAAGTTAATACATATGTAGTCATTAATATAAATAAGTAGTCGAGCCATCGAGAGGAATTAAGTAACACAAAGGCATCACCGTCATCATCATCAGGCGTTGGCGGCCAAAAAAGAAGTGAAAAAGAGTACTTATATCTCGAATCAAAAAACGAAAGTACTGGTTTTCAAGCCCCCAGTCAAGGCACTAGGATTCGTTTGCGACGGACTACAGCAGTAGGGTGGTAGCCAATTTATTAACACTGAAGCCTTCTTCTAGCCTTACAGGACAAAATTTTCACTTCCAGCCGTACTATATATTATTGTTATCGCCCCGCTGAATAAGCAAAAGGGAAATAAGGCAGAAGGAGCGGAGGGGCGGGTCAATTTAATTAATGCTTACGTTTAATTGTCGCTGAAATTGACGGAGACGAACCCTCAGAGATGTAGCTACGAGAAAAAATGTTTAAGAAAATATCATACCTATTACTATGTTATTTACTTTTTAATAACCCGCCCTCGCTTCGCTTCGAGAAACTTTTTTGTCTTATACCTATAAATATTTAAACGGGTTTTAAATGGATATTTATTTTTTTGTGAACGAATTGAAAAGAAAAATATTTGTTACCGTACAGTGTAATTACTTATTACAATAAAGTCACTTAAAATCACATCCAGATCGGTTAAAGTTAAACCATCTCGGAGAATAAAGTTACATACATTTTTCTATAACTACTTACATATATTCCCAAAGCAAAGTTTTATTATTTTTCTTAGTTGTATGATACACTCGTAATAAGACTATGAACGAAGCACTTCTCATGAAGAATAAACTAGAATTGGCTGATATAAGATCCTAAGATCTATTGAAATTATTTAATATTATAATATTATAAATCTAATATTATAAATTCGATTCTGTCTGTGTGTCTGCTACTATTCCACGCTTAATCCGTTGAATCGGTTTGGATAAAATTTGGTATTGAGATACTTTGAGACCTGGGAAAAGACGTAGACGTAGACGTTTTTATCCCGGAAATCATCGGTGAAAAGGGGATAAAACTCGTCATAATTCTTCTTATCACGTTGCGATAATTTTCGGCACACGGGTACATTACCTGGACTGGTGTTCTATGTCCCTCTTTTTCCGGGGAGAAGTTCCCTTGTGATAATTTTAATTCGATCTAAAACGCGAGCGAATCCGCGGGAAAAAACTAGTAAACTATAAATAAATTATTTAAATATCCACGAAAATGATAGCCCTTATCGACACAAATTAAAATAGCTCTTTATAGCAATTAAAAAGGGACCAAACGGTTTAAATTGATGAGTCTGAGTAAATTAATTTCTAATTACGCAATATTTTAGTATTTGAGGTACGAAAATCATTTTTCACGAAAAGCGTTTACGAAACGTTTATCTTGAATCTGTAATAATTCTAAGAAGATTGGTTTACGTTTTATTTATTTTAACTGAAATAAGATTACTTACGGAGATTAATTTGGTAATTACATTGTTTGTCTTCTTGCTCTTATGTATTCTAGGAATAATTATAATTATTATAAACTTATTAATCATATCAAAGCACATATTTTCCTGCCTACCGGAGCCCAATGATCACAAATTATGCTGTTTTTAACACGACAGGTAGGTTGGTTATAAATAAACGTGTTTTAACAGTTTATATTGTTATAATAAATAAAATGTAAAGCGATACTACAATTTACCTGGTTGCATTAACTAATACAAAAACGTTATCAAATATAATAGGAGTTGTCCAGCAATGTTTGACGACCCGGATGGCGCAATGGTTAACACACCGGATCGCCGTTCCGAGGGTTCTGGGTTCGATTCCCAGCGAGGCGGATATTTGAATGATGAATTTAAATTTCCGTTCTTGGTCTGGGTGTGTGTGTTCTTGTCTTGTGTGTTGTCCATGGCACCCACGACACAGGGAATCCTAGTGTGGGGCTATGAGTGTGTAGCGTTATTATTATTAATTATTATTAATGAACAAAGGCAGAGAAGGTTTTTCCGAATAATACCATAAAATATCAACTTAATTAAGCACTAACGTCACGTACTGACTGACAGACAACTCGCAGCCTTACATTGGGTAAGGACCACAGTTTTTATATGACTTTCTCTTAATTAAAGTGTGAGGGAATACTAAGAAATAAATTTTGAAAATGTATACATAAATTATATAAATATTTATAATAAAGAGCAAATGTACACATTTTCAAAGTTCGATTGAAAACAAATTTGCATATTAAAAACAGCTTCTTAACACCTCTGAAACAATTCTTGTTCTTAAGAAATAGCTGAAGGAGTGCTTAGGGTTGATAAGTAACTTTCACCTCAAAATCTGAATATAAATGCAAATGCCGTCTGATCCATACTTTCAATCCTGCGGCTTCTTTTGAGAGATTATTATAATTTCGTCCGAATCCTTTCAGCCAGAGTTACGGTTTCACGAATTGCACGAATAAATATTTAAGCACGATTCGAAGTTAGTTAATATCTTTGGTAAGTCTGATTTGGATTTTAACGCTTCTTACTTTGTTCGACTATGGCTGTCGTTCGTTCCAGTTCTGTGTTTAAAACAGAAACAGTTTAATGGTAAATTAAATTATATTTTGATACTTCTGTTTTCGGTAACTGGTTTCGGTAAAATAAATATGGACAGAATAAATGTATAAGTGCTTTAAAACCTGTATGAATAAATTATTTTGCTTTTAATTTATTTTTATTTGTAAGAAACGTTAATGTTTTTATTTTTAAACTTTTATTCGGCCATGTCATTTCACATACTTAAAATTCTAAACCACTATAACGTTCATGGAATTCCAATCTTAATATAATATATATATTTCTTGTGTTCGTGTGTATGTGACTGAACTCCTCCTAAACGGCTTGACCGATTTGGTTGAAATTTTTTGTGTGTCTTCAGGTGGATCCGAGAATGGTTTAGATTCACAATTGGACCCGGTAGGTGGCGTTGCTGTCGATATATCACTAAAACATTTTCGGTACGAAGTACGCTGGGACCACTAGTAACTTATAAGTTTTTATTCAGCTTCATGGTTTTCTCCTCAGCAACCAACTTCTGGATATAATTTAGCCACTTATAACATAAAAGATACTCTAAAAAAATTCCCACATACCACCCCAGTGGTTTCGAATCGCATATTCGGTCCCCATTTGAAAAATAGTTCTTTTTCCGCGTTCTACGAAGTAACGATAACGGTTTAAAGGAGTGACGCGTGAATAATGCCCTACATGTGATCGAGTTGAAATGGATAAAGCGGATAAGAAAAAAAGGAATAAATGAACCGGGTGTCACCTAGAGGAGATTCGAAAAAGCTCGTTATTCTGATAAATTGCGCCGCTCAGTTTATTTGGCCCAGGATATTCCGTCCCGTCTCGCTTCCGAAGACAAATTTGATAAATACGTCTTTCGTAATGTTGTCTTTTGAAATTGCTTTTTGTTACTAATGACTTAGTTTAATGTTTCTTAGGACAGAATCAGTAAAAATTTGGAAAACTAAAATGCAATATTTACATAGTACCTACTTAATTTAATCTGACAGAGAATTATTTATTAAATTTTTGTACAAAAAATATTCATTATTACGCCAAAGAAATATAACTGCTTATGCACGTTTTCATTATTACGAGTATTACAAATTTGACTAAAGTAATTAAAAAAATAAAGCAATGGGAAAACCTGGAGTATTAGTAAGAAAGTACTTTTAGATAGATTAGATTGTTAAATGTACATTTTTATGTGTATTTAATAACAATTTTGCAAAGTTTGTTATTAATTAGCGTTTTATTGAATTCAAGTCACGAGAGCGTGTAACTGGTTAATTGAAATTATTGTTTCCCGAACCCCAATTAATAAAAAATACAACATTGCATACAACTTAATATTGGATCATCAAAATAGAGTATACTTAATCGTTGTTCTATTGTTGACGAACACGCGTTTAAAATGATATATGAGTAATTATAAACAGCCCGCGTTCGAGGCCATAAAGCACAGACGCTATTACTCTGAGCGTTTATTTCCTACGATGCCACTGAGTACTTTAATTAATTGTTTAGTCTGAGTCGTTCAAAACACTAGCTTCTCAACGCGGATGATACTCGTACATGATGCTGTTCGCTGCTAGTGTAATAATTTATAATATATCTAAATTTATTTGCTCTCACATGTTATAGGACCTTTGTTAGCATTTTTGTGATTTTCTTAACAGGTAAACGAGGAACTTTGGTATTTTTCCGTGTAACATCATTAAATTTTGTGCCCTAATAACTTTATTCCGCTATTTTGTTAATCTAAACGTAGGTAGGTTTGCCACTTACCCTTTAACCAATGTTTTTTTTAGATTAAGATTGAAGATTTAAAACTAAATTATGATTCCATTAGATTTTAAGAATATTACACAAAGGCTTACTATGAAGTCATTTGTGGTCAGTTGTGACGTAACTAAATCTAAAAATAGTGAAATTCCTAAAAATCCCCTTCAAAATCACTTCTTAGCTTCAATATTTTTCTGGCAAAATATGTCTTTGAATGTAAAAATCAAAAGATTTAAAGGATTTTCTTGGTTTGCAATCACAATATAAGAATCCAAGCAATTCTAGTTGCTGTCGAACCATTCACGACACTACCATATCCAATACTTACCGGATAATGACGTCATCTGTTAAAGTAAATAAAATACGTACTGTATCCATCTGGGATTTACTGTACTCCTCTTTCTATAAACCAAACTCGAAACCTTAGGATGAAAAAAGGCGTTAGACTAGGAACATTGCTTTGGATTGTGAATTTTACAACGCTATATTAAGGTGTGTTTTTCCCTAAACTACATTTAGAAGTTTGCCAAAGTTTTCTGTCAAAGGTATGCGTTACTCTGTAGCTTTGTTACAATTTAAGGGATGTAACAAATTGTAAAACGTGCAAACGTGGATTTTGCTCACGTGTGTGCTCTGTTTGGTTCTTTCATCCAACTGGACGATTTCTGACATGTTGCCCATTAAGGCATCTTGCTTAGAGCTGACGAATAACGGGACATTGTTATAAATACAAATTATGTTGTACAATGAGCTACACATATATTTTTTAATAGCCAACAAACGAGAAGACAAGCCACTTGATGGTAAGAGGTCACTGTTGGCCAGGGGACATTGAAGTATTACGTAAGCAATACAGAGGGCGGGGGCGTATTTTATTTTGTATTGTTTGCTATTTCACTTTTGATTTTAAAATTTGGTCATTAACACATTTTAAAGCGGCATTCATAGTATGTATAGGATTTTATTATGTAAAAGTATCAATGTATAATAAATAAATGAATAAACGTTAACACACTCATAGTGCTCTAGTGCGGGGGACTAGAATTAGCAGGTGGCATGGACAACACAAATTACACATCACTAACACCCATGACGCGAGAACAAATATTTATCTGTCACATAAACATCTGCCAGGGCAGGAATCGAACCAGTGACCCCTCGCTTTGAAGGCAAGGTCACTGCCAACTAGGCTACGGGGTCGTCAAAATATAAAAGCACAAATTGTGTACCAGGGGTAAATTCGTCTATCGTTATACGTTGTAAGTAAAACAAGTCTCAAATAAGCTTTGGGATTTTAATCACCCTTCCGTACTTTCAAGTTTGTTTCATTACGCCTGTTTACATGCAGACCCTGTGGTGCGAAACGGATGTATTGAGGAAACTTGTTTTAAGATCAAACTTATGGAAGTGAATAATATCGAATAGCTTTCATGTATTCTGGGGGATATTTGCTTCAGATGTTTCATTCGTAACAGGTATTTTACAAGTTTAATGTAATGCAAAGGTACAGGAAACTTTTGTAAATATTTATAAATATAGGTAGGTATATCTTGTGGAAAGATAAAACCCATAATAATATAACTTTTGGAGATATAAGAAAAATGAGTAATATATTTTTGTTTCATTAATTGTATTCTTACATTTCAAGCGATATATTTATGTCAGTTTACGTATGGTCAAAATAAATAAAATTTTGCAGTTAAAAGTGCGTCTCTAACAACTTCTTAGATTAGCTATCTTTATTATTCGTTACATTATTCAAGCAAATGAAAGAAAATAAATGTATGATATTTATGTTAATATTAAGTTAGTAAAATAATATTTTGAATATAACCTTACTTTAAAATGTAATCTTAGCAAACTGGCGAATTCATATTGGATCACTTAAACATTATTAGAATTATTAGGTACTTACAACTAGGAATAGCTACATACCTACATACTTTTACTACCCAAATTAGAACCCCTGGGCTGCAAACTTCAGTGTCCCGTCGAATGAGGTTAAACGCTCGCTAGCTTCAGGAGAACAAACCATTTAACACTAACAAGCATTTCAATTAACATACTCGTTAAATAAAACCCAAGGCGGAATTTTGATTACGCGACCGTATCGGGCCCGGCGGCCCTTACGAAACCTCGTTATATCTCGAAGGCTTTAAACGTTTAATATTCCATCAAGAAACTCGCTGAACCGTTGTAAGGCATCCAAGATGCAAAATCCTTTGGGAAAGTATTAGAAAAATATAAGAGACTGATAAAGCTCATCGTTAAGAAATCCCGTCCTCCCAAGGGTGTCCGACGTTGCGAGATATTTCACGGTATTTTAACAATTTTAACGAGCTCGCATATTTACTTCTATGCACGGTAATATCGTACATACTTGCTACACTATCGCCGCGTAGCGACTGTTGCGTTAGTTGTAGAGCGATTGTAAATTGTTTATTTTATAATCATATGCAAAGGTACCTACAGCAAAACAGCACAAAAAATCTGTTTATCAATCCAATTGTTTATCATGCTTACTTACCTATGCCTAATAAAATCGTTTTAAAACAATAAGACAAACTATGGAACCTACAGAGGGTTTATTTTTTTAAATCATATCGATAGACTAGACTGAAGGGCAACGTAATAGTCTTTAAAAAAGATGTAAAAAGAGTGCTCCTTCAGGGCAGGCGTTGCACTGGTGACTTCCCTTGTGTTGCTCGTGTCCATAGGCGACGATGACCACTTACCATCAGGTGGCTCGTCTGCTTTTAGGTCAGCCCTTCAGGCTATAAAAAACAGTAGTCACCGGTGTCCATAGGCAACCGTATCGTATCACTAAATGTATGTATAATCGATGCATACGAGTTATGGGAGCCGATGATATTGGGAACCAAGTGGTTTGAATATTGGACTCCTGAACAGGGAGGCGTGAGTTTGAATCTTTGTTTGAACTTTTAAGATAAAACTCAACAAAAGATTAAGATAAAATAATGATGATGATGATGATGATGTTCCATCTTGCATGCACACCTTAATAAAAAAATGTGCGTATCAGAAATTAATTGCTATTCCGGTTTCAATGAAGGATAAAATAGTGAGAAAACTCGCTTACTCGCTTACAATACAGCCAGTTCTTAAGCCAAGTGTAATATTATATTCCTATTATACTATCATACGTGGAGCGTTTATTCACTTTGTCATGGCCTCTTGGGCTGTCGAGGGATGACAAGTGCCTTGGTTAGTTGGCTATTTCACTACTTAGGCTCTGTGGCTCTTAAAATGGTTCATAAATTATAACTGAGGCGACAAATACCCTAGGTTCCCGTACCCTTTTCAATTATTATGAGTCCGTCTCATCATAAATTATAATACTCTTAACTAAATGGTGTTTTGCTTCTATTAATTTATAATTTAAATATGGAACTTTTGCCTTGTTTGTGAAAGTATAAATTCCAAAATTGAAATCCACGTAGACGCTATCATGACCAAATCATTAATACTACAATAATAAATAACAACGTGTTTATAACACATTTTAAGGACAATATGAGTACCTAGCTGTACAATGTTTATCTGAATGTTTTTATGAAGGAAAACATCGTGCAGAAATAATGTTCTCAAAAGTGTGTGAAGTTCACCAATACGCAGTAGCGTGGTGGACTATGGCCTGTACCCTTCACATTGTGAGAGGAGACCCGTGCCCAGCAGTGGGACAGTTATAAACTCATTCTAGGAACACTGTATATAATTATTGCGTTTTGCGCAGAAATTGTGAATTAAAGGGGAGGTGAATTTCGGGAGAAGTTTCAACAAATAAACTGCACATAGCCAAGAAGATAAAAATAGATTCACCAGAGCGAACTCAGCTTTGTTTAAAACAATTGTTTGTAGAATTTCCGCTCCGTGTATCTCGTGTTTATTCGCTGGCAAAAGCAGTTTGACTATAAGTGTATGTTCACACGTGCGACGGCGATGCGACAAAATGTTCTACGACGATGACGGCGTATGAAAATGCATCGTTTAATTTACACGGCCGAACTTTTGCGGTCCAATATCATAGCTTATCAAACACCGCTCAAGTTGTTTTAACCAGATTTGCAGAATCAATTTACTTTGCGGTGCTGAGACGCATACGATATGATACGATACACCCAGTATGTGATAGCATTAAATATCAAACTAAAAGAGCCAAAACGCCACTTGTGTAATGCTATTTGCTAAGTAACGATATGCGACATCGCTGATACTGATTTCTGTCGCAGCGACACCGTTATCTCTAACAAATGATACTATGAACTTCTATACAAAATTATAGAAAAAAATATTTATTAGAGAAATTGTCGCAGCTACTTTTATTCATGCGACATTTTGTCGCGATAGTGACACGTAGCTATCGCAAGTCTGAACGAACGCTAGGTTTGTGAAGTATATAAAAGTTATGTTATAAATTTAATTATGTTTAATGAAAGTGATATAAACTCTAGCTTGAGCGTAATAATAAGATAACGCGTTTGAATTCATAATTCGAGTCTTTTCAACGTCACTACACTGGCTAAGTGGCAAACTATTATAGATCGTTATTGCCTTCGTAAAGTTATGAGTTTTTTCATGACTCTTACTAAGATAAGATGGTGCTTGCATAGATTTTATTAATTAGTAGATATATTATATTTTTTTTTCTTGTGTCTCTTTATTCTTGAAGGTTGGTCGTCAGTCTTTTAATGTTTTATTTCCTTTTTTTATCTTTGTCTACGCTCAGGCAAAATAGCTGTTCAGTAGCTGACAGTAGTAATGCCCGTCATTTCTGATGTTCAGATCTCCAACGTGCCTCTTTTCTTCCACTTGCCCATAAGTAGATTATATGTATACCTATTGCATATTTTTTAATTAGTATAAATAACAAAATTGTCTAAGCAACTAATAACCGCCCACGTTTTGTTTCGTCAATACCTATGCCTTTGAAGTGAAATAGACACAAAATCTTACCGCAAGCTTGTTACAATAAGTACAACAGTGAAAACCGCATCCAAATCAAACTGTTTCTGAGATTAGTGGGATGAAACGAACTGACTTACAGATAATAAATCTAAAATTATTGATATGGGATCTATAATATCTGATATGGGTTTCTCTCATATGTCTTTCATGTACAGACGATCGGCTATTCAGCGTTATTATATGTATAGAGAATTTGTTTGAAATTATGTTAACAAAGTAAAACCGAAAGTTACCTACACTTCCCGAGTTGTTTATATAAATCTTTCATCACTGAGCAACTATAGGGTCACTGGCGAGCCATAAATATGTAGGCATAACAATGCGTGAATAATTTAGCAGGGAGCAGGGCCAAAGTAAACATGCCCTTTTATAAAATATATGCCGGCTACAGGTGCGCACTTTCAGATGAACTGTTCAGTTAATCTTTGTGTAGGTATATAGATAATACTTAAAACGTAGTTTAACTGAAAACTAAAAAAATGATCCTCAACTGCCGACATAGTACGGCCGACGGTTCTTGGGCGCTCTGAAGTTAGGCTTCCGGATATAGTGCGCAGGTATTGTACTTTAGAGAGAGATAGCGACACGAACACTGAGCGTGTGACTGAAACAAACAATGCTCGTACTATAACTGGACTAACAATCCTAAGCCCGGATTTAGTCTTGATCTAGATCGGTCACAGTTGTCATAGGCGGAAGCGGAAGGGTTCTACATGCTCCTAAGCTATTTGATGGCCATAAAAAACTGTACAATGTCAATTACAGCTATAACACGCATTAGTTCATCGCGACCTATGAACTCATATCATATGCAATGATATTCAATAAAATTGTATCTTCGTCCTTGTCACTCCCATATAATTAAGTGAAGTGCAATTTGATGGCGACAAAAGTTTTTTGCGACGAAGTTATAAGTATAGTTAGTAAAAAAATATTTTGACCATTGTAAAGCCTATTCCGATTTTTTTATTTTGAAAAACCAAACTGACTTTGCAACATTGTTTGGCAGGCGACATTTTGTTTGAAAATAATAACGTCTAAGTGTCTCATCACAAAAGATTTAATTTCGCAGGACCATTACACGAAACAATAGGAAAAATATTAATTGCATTCAGTTTATCCTTAGAAAGAATAAGAAATTAAGCTTACCTTTAGCTTCTCCGAAAATTTAATGCCGGTTAAGGATCTTAAGTGCTTATAGTCCATTTGGTGAACTCGAGACGGGTTCATCGTCATTTGCAGTTAAATAACAAAAGGATTTCACAACTGTCTCACTGACAGCGAAGAGAAGCGTTTTTTTAAAAGTACTTAGCAAAATTTCTTTGTAAATATCTGCCTTACAGACAACACAATTTAATAAAATAAATAATTTGACGATCTAACCATTGTACCCGTTTTCAAAAGTCAAAATTTTGATCGATTTATCCCATTGTAATTCCCCTAGCATTTGGGTTTTCAATAAAGAGTAAAATAAATTAAAATAAATAAATTTATCATGTCCTAAACAACGCCCTTTAGTTCAGGACAGTTCATAAATTTATGATTTCAATTCATCAATTTATTCGCTGAATAATTCGTGACGGGAATTCATGGGTACCTATTTTCGAATGTATACCTACAATGAATTTTAAATGTTCAAATAGAATAGATCTTAAGGAATTTTAACTATGCTCATTATTTTCTTTTACTAGTTCTTAAAGCAAAGCAAGAATTCTAAGGAAAACAAATGAATCGTTTCGTGGAGGCTTGCTCCGGGTATTCTCAATAAAATAATTGCCTGTTTAATTGTAGGTTGGCTAGGCTTTTTTCTAATAACCTCCTTGTAGAAGCATTAATCAGTTATAGTTTTTTATAACCATGTATGTACATGAACCAGTTTCAGATTCGGGGTGTAGGTATGAATATAAATCGCATCAATATTCAAATGAATATTTGAAACTCACACGATCCACTATCAGAAATGTTGCTAGTCATCACTCATATTCAAAAACGGTTTCCTTACAACTACCACACAGAAGCTCGTAACATAATAAACTACTACAACTATCCTCTAAACCTCTGAAGAGACGTTTTAAACTTTCATCTCTTTGTCCTTTGAAAACCCGTAAATAATTTAATAGCTGTAGGTAAAAAGAGAATAACCTTGTGAGTGGGGACACGGGTATTTCTTGGCGAACTCGTCATAAATATTGTATGAAGAGCTTCAGGATGTCCATAGAACAGCAAACGGTGTTTCACCTAGCATTTGTTTTAGGTCGGCAAGTCGGAATAAACTTTTTATTTATTCCACTCTATTGTTTATCTATTGTTTTGAAGGATCCCAGTTGATTTATGTGAACTTCGACGTGCATCGCAGGGTCGTGTTATTGTTCTCGCTGTCAAATACGACTGTGATAAAATTCAGCATCTGCAGTACTTGACGTTTTAATGGATTCCTAAAACATGGAAACTGTTTCAATTCTTTAGCGACTATTGCACACGGTTCTCTCATTGTCAGGAAATTCGAAGCTTGACGAAATTTTGACTAACCCAAAGTCTAGTGGTAGTGACCCTGCCTTTATACGGATTTAAGATAGCAAAGGAGCATGCAGCACCACCCTTCTGCCGCCAGCCCCGACAATTAGTACTGACCCAGAACAAGACTCAAATCGGAATGGTTAGTCTAGTTAGCAGAGGGTGTTATTAAGAACGTTAGTTGATCAGTTCTTAGTATGTGGGGCAGTGACTGTTGGTGATAGTTAGTTCGGTTAGTTGTTGTTGTTTTAATTTTTCTGCTAGCCATTACCCTAAGAAAACCGTGAAAAATAATAGTTTTAGGTGCAAAGGGTAAAATAATAACCAGGTTGACTACTATTTCTTACTTTGCAAACCCTTTGCGCCCTAGGACCCCTGGTTAAGATGACCAGCACAACCGTTAGTTGTTCGGTTTGACCGTTTGATAAAAAAATTATAACAAACAGCATGTTTTTTATGGAATTGCAGCGTTTCAAATTAGCATGCGCAATTCGTGGCCGGAGTGAGCTGCAGTTGACAAAAATGTAGCCGAACAGAGATTTTTCGGGATGGACCTTTTAGGACAAGTGGCAGTCGTTATTTCGTGACGTATGTTGCAACAATGATCGTGGGATATGAGCTTGTAGAGGTCCATTGCCGATTCTGTGCCGATAGTTTTCAAATCTAACGATTCGTATATTGGAAAAAATGATAAAAGAAAGAAATTTATTTATTGATTTGATATTTCATTAATAAATC
The DNA here is from genome assembly GCA_905404295.2 of Ochlodes sylvanus. Classification (NCBI taxonomy): domain Eukaryota; kingdom Metazoa; phylum Arthropoda; class Insecta; order Lepidoptera; family Hesperiidae; genus Ochlodes; species Ochlodes sylvanus. Next base: position 3,419,972 of record FR990131.1, on the reverse strand, counting down.
ATCTGATAATTCATGCAAAAGATTTTACTTAAATGGAATGCTTTGCAAGAGTTATTTACATAAAGCATTGGTATGAAGGAAGATAGATAAGTTAATTATTTTAAAGACAAGGCTGTATCGACATGAATAACCAGTAAATAATCGATTTTATATCTTTTTTAATTTTTCATATAATTTTTTATATCACTTTCATCGCTTCTACTTGCAGGTCCACCGACATGTCGAAGCGTTTGTAAAAAAATCAAATAAAAAAGAATATGAAGAAGGATTAGTAACCTCTCGAATGCCGAAGCGGTGCCGGACCCCACCATAATCGCACCCACATCACGAGTGCCGTTGACAGACTGATGTCCGATGCTACCCAACCATTATTTTTTTTCAGCCACGTCACTCGCAAAGCGTTAAAGTAGAATGTAAAACATGGAAATGGGAAGTCGAAAATTTTTATTTTCGTATCGTTTCGCATCAAATTGCCAGCACTAGTCGCTGCGACTGACAACGTTGCTCTGAATGTTATTTTTAATGTATATTTTTCATTCGACGCATTTTAAATTCCGTTTCGATGTGTTTCGCAATAGTTGTACCATCTAAGCTTCAATTTTTATTCAGTTAACCGTTTGAAAATATGCTGGAAAGTACTAAGATAGGTATGTACATATTTTCATGGGAACGCTCATAGCCCGGCGGCTAGTGTCGATCATAAGTGAACGGCCGAACAGGCGCGGTCTGTCGTTACTCGTTAGATAGGTGACCGCTAGTAGCAAAACTTCTTATGCGCTTCCGTGCTTCGGACTCTTCGGAGGGAAAGTATGATCAGTCATCCACCTACAGACCGCGCACACTGTTGCTTAAATCGGTTATCGACGCAAGCGGCCGGGCTTTGACCGCTTTTAAGAAACGAATGTACCTAAGTAAGTATCGCTTGTAGACTAACAATTGGAGAGTGATACGGAACCCTTCATGTGTGAGTTCGATTCTCACTTGGCCGGTTTTATTAACAAAATGGCAATTTAAATAAATAACTTTACAGACTCGTAGCCCCACATTAGGATTCCCTGTGTCGTAGGTGCCATGGACAATATACAACAGCCAACACCACGAACATGTTAAACTCATCATTAAAATTTCACCTCGACGGGAATCCAACCCAGGACCCTTGAAACGACGATCCGGTGTGGTAACCATTGTGCTGTACCAGTAATTTAATTATAAGTATCGAACGACCAATACATCATTACGAGTATCCAAGTTCTTTAATTTTATATCGTTGAGAGAATTTCATAAATATAGACACTCAACGCAAAGGTCAGAGATCGTTCCACCCGAAATTAATTTATTAACTTTTATATTTTCATCACAGAGAATTGTTTCGCAACTTTCAGCGACTTTCAAATTAGTTTTAGGGATTTTTACGCTCAAGCGAGCTTGGTGCTTTACAGAAACATAATTGTTTTCAGTTTAAACTACTTTTTCAGATTATGTAAATTTGTACATTCCGTAGATTCGACTGTATTCGACTTTTGTAAAATTGTAATGAGATGAAATTTTTAACGCAAAATGAAGAGTCTACAATTTAATTACACTCTTGGATTAAAACATATAAACACACACACGCACAGAGAGAGAGAGAGAGAGAGAGAGAAACAGAGAGAAAGAGAGGTCTCGGCCTCGCCTCATAACTGAGCAGGTCTAGAGTTGTATTCAAGCATTGTTGTTGCTTCTTTTGGGGAAACTTGTCTTAATATCCGCAACCGAGACAATTACTCAATATTATCATTTCTTTTTCAATTGTGAATCTACTGAAATAAAACAAATAAACACCATTCTTGTTATAGTTTTTCTCAAATAACGTATCTTCCATAATACAAACATGAATTTCTTATAATTTTATTATTGTATATGCATCCTAACATATCACAGCTTAGGTTATAACAGCCTCAGGTGTTAAATAACTTATTAACGTACAGTGTTGTATCGTACCGATACTGCGCAATAAACTGGTGTGTGTTAAGACTGAGTTGTGAAGAAAACTAGACCCCAGGGTGCTAGATTGATGGGCCCAAGTGCCCCCAGGTGATTTACCGATAGATTGCTTCGCAAACTCTTCGAAACGAACGCTCTATGACTAGGGCTATCACTTATGAGACATCTATGTTTATTTATTAATATCTGTTAATTAGTATACTAATAAATAATCAGATAATTTTGAAAATTTTTAATATTTGACGGCTTTGTTATCTGTATAGAGGCCAATTTTTTTTTTCAATTATAATCTGTTTGACTGTCTGTTTATGTATGAGTATCTATGTTTGTCGTTCTATATGAAATCATTTAACAGATTTCAATGATATTTAACGTATCTCTAATTTGTATCACCGGTGCGGATATTGGATATTTATTTATTTATTCAGTAGCCTTTGCTCTTGTCTTCGCCCGCGTATGGATTTAACTCTTTTTTGTACACCGTGAACATTAACAATATAAAAATAGACATTCGTAAAGTACAAAAGGCGGTCTTATCTCAAAATAGCGATTTCTTCCAGACAACCTTATGATATGAAGCGAGAGACAGAGTGAGTTACTTGAAAAACGTGCACGAGAAATGCAGAGAATTTTAAAATACTTTTCATCCAGGGAAACGGATTAGTTCCCGCGGGATTTCATATAAAAAGGATGAAATTTTAATCATATGAAAAGGGTTTTTGTTTTAAAATTGGTTCTGGTGTACGAAACAGAAAATTCTTTATAAATTTTATCTTTTACTATTTTTATTTTATGTTATTAATGTATACAAATTATACAATCACCACCATAATTATATCTTTTTTTTCTATTTTTTAATTAAACAGATGTTTTAATATTTGTTGATAACCCTACTCACCCAAAGCTTTGATGGCCGGCCACGTCGATCTCTCAAACATAGGATGCGAGCTCAAATCGTATACTCTATCGTTCAATCATGTGCATTATTTGAAATTATTTTATTGCCTAAACTTAAATAAAAAAAGTTTTATATAAATGAATAGTTTTAAAAACTAAAACATTTTTTATAATAATAAGTGAATAATAATTGCAAAGCATAACATTTAGTCGCTGTTAACCGTTGAGGTGTTCCGTTGACTGGAACCAAACCTGAGCATTGTATCCAGCCATGTTTGTCCTAAAATAGCTTCGACGCCGGAGCTAAAGCAATATGCAAAATCGGTGATGACTTGATGAGCAAGCTCTACTTATTCTTTATACGAACAGGAATTGTTAAACGTTAATTACCTTTTATTTTTCCTACATGATATTTTAACTGATCGTAAATAAGCAAATAAACGCTTACACACTGATACCCTCGCACAACAATTCACTGTGAGGCGGGTGGCATGGTGTAAACAAATAAAACATTACAAACACCCACGAACAAACAAACATTTATATATAATTATGTATCTGTTACATAAATATGTGTAAAGATGGTAGCAATTAGATATAATTATAAAATTGCTGCTAGTAAAATAAAAATAATAAAATAACAATTTGCTGGCAAACCGACACCATGAACCTTGCGATATCCCGTGAAACCGATGGGTATTCCGTTGTTAATGAGTTTATTCATGTTTAATAATTTCTTAGTTTATTAATATGCCACGCAATAAACTGAAATGAAATAACTGCTCCGTGAAAATCAATCCCGCATCAGACTCGCAAAAATAATGTAATACATATTTTACGTATGAATTTTGAGACGTAACATGCGCTGATGAAAATGAGATCACTTGGGAAATCAGGAGGAGAATTCAAAGTATCTTCCACCTCAAGGTGGGTTCGCTAAAATTGCGGCACCAAAATTTACTCCTTTCTATTATTTTTGGACCCTGGGGTAGAAATCAACGCCATGTCATTTCATGAGTAATTTTGTTAAGTTTAGGTAAAATTTCCGCGTAATCATGGAAGCGTAAAATGCTGGTAGGTAGTCGATAAATATAATTCTTATATGGTTACTAGGCTGGATTAATAAATAGATTAGTGGGAACAAACAGACAAACAAACAAATGACAAACTCTATGACATACATATATAGCGTGATGGTAATCATGCCGAAATTTCCGGATCGCCGTTCAAAGGCTCCTGGGGTTCGATTTCCAGCGTTACTACATTACAACTAGAAACAATGGGCAAACAGATGTTACATGCCACTAATCGGATGACAAAGCTCATGGAAATCCATTGAAATGCCTAGATTAATGTGGTTTTTGTTTTCTACTAATGTAAATGTGTAGCCACTGTTCCACATTAATCATCTTGTTTAAGACTATTTTATATTAATAGGACCATAAGAGCAGATGAGGCGACTAATGTTGTCTATGACCATATCAAATATCGGTAGAGTCGCCATTACACCGTGGTATTGACAACACTGCGAATTCGCTAACAATAGCGACAATGCACTATTTTATCCCATAAAAGCCTGCGCTCTGCGAAAATACGTGTACTTCTGGTCGTTGTAAGGTAAACATTGCTGGGATCGGTAATTCGCCGGTGCACAAAGCAAAAACAAGGGAATGTGAGCATTCCGGTACAGTGGCCAAATGACTGGCTGTTGTTGCAGCACGCATATTCACACGCCTTTGCCTTGGACAACTGGCGTTTAATTTAGGTTTAGACTAAATGTACAGTGCCTACTTATATTTATCACCATGGGATCCAATTAGATAGAATATTTTTTGGCTATCGAACAGTAAAGCCATGTGATAATTGCCTTGAGCCAGTATTTTCTTTCATTGCCGGCAATGTATCAATGACGTCAAAAGTGTCTGACGTACATGCGCGATGGTGATCATATACCAATAGGTGGCTTGTCTACTTACTTTGTACTTGAGATACGCAAATAACTACCTAAGAAACACCAAGGATACTTGCTGGGCCTGAACCTAGGTCAACTATGATTTGTTTGAGGTCAACATATTTGTAGGTGAGTATGGACCCTCCGCAGATCTGCCTAGCTGTTCAAATCAAAATCTAGAAGGATCGTATTTTCAAAATAAATGGTCTCATAGACTTCATTAATAATATTAAAATGTTGGCAATATTATCATAGTAGTGTCATAGTATAATATTTAAATGTAGTAACAAACCCTTATTCATCAAATTGGATGACTGGATACGTCAAATGCATTCGATATTCAAATAAAGCCGAGCGAGCATCCTCGTCTGGATGTCTCCGAGTGAAATGGGCTCGCCCTCGAGCTACAATCAATTGTAACTTGCACGACAGATCGTAAGGCGAAGAAGCCAGAGTTTGCACAATCAGTTACGAGTTGCGGAACAGATCGTATACTCTGGCTTTATAAAGTTGTTGACAGTTTCCCGTGTAGTTTTGCTCCTTGACTTAAGTTTGAGTTCTTATTAAAGTAAGTACGTAATCAACTGCGAATATTACTATACAAAGTTGTGATACGGCTACTGGTTTGAGTTACATTATTGGGACAGGTATTTATGAATACGTCCTAGTACACAATAAATTACCTTAATTATTTGCCTCTATTATAGTACTTATATTAATATTTTTATTTAATCATTTACTTACTATCATTTTTTATGAATTTAAGATAACCCTTGCGCTGCCGCTCATGACACTGTGACCGAAACAGAACAAGACTAAAACCGGGACTAGCACGGTTAGTCCTATTAGCAGAAGTTGTTATTGAGAACGTTAGTGATCTCGATAATAGGTATGAGGACTGGGACAGGGACTGTTAGTGATAGTTAATCCTGTTGTTGTTAGTAAGTCTCTACCACGTATCAAATTATTTTTCCAGAAAAAGTAAAAAAATCGTATGTAAAAATGTCCACCTACTTGCACATAATTGGCCGTCTTATTGCAAAACTGGCAATTAAAATCTGATCTTGTCTCATTAATAATAATCTTATCGATATCTGTTCATCGTATATATTTTTTGTGAAAACTTCTTGTAAATGTGTAAATGCAATAAAAGAAGTTGTTTTGTTGTTGTGTGGGTTTATCTGTTTGTGTATAAGTTTGTTCTTACGAACCTCAGAAACTACTTTATACTATTTAAATGTGCTGACTGATGCATTTTAGGAAGTTTGGGGCAACATAGCGTTATATTTTTTTTTACTGAATATAAGTTACCACTTGACTACGATCTCACCTGATGGTAATTTTTATATTTTTTAATTATTTCAATTTTTTTTCGTTTTTTACTTTTTTCAATCGGGTCACAAAAAAAGATATGTATGTCAATTTAAGTAACCTTCCCCGGCTGTGGATACTAGGATAGGTGATACAGAAGCAAAGCGATTACAGTAACTAGTTTAAAACATGGATAGAATATTCAAATCGTTTTATTAGTAAGCTCATAATATTGTGATGTGAAACCGCCAGCGACTCCCGTTCAACTTTATAAGAGGGGAAGTCGGAGTTTATACAACTGTATGAATAGATTGTAAGTTCCAACTGTATGAAGTTTCAATTGCATGTATCGTGGCTTTGTTGAAGGAGGATCGGAACTTCGAATGCCAATTAAATGCAAATCGATATTACATCTTAAATTTGACTTTCACCACTAAACATCTGCGAACTATTAAACTGTCATCTTTCATTCGACTTTTAAAAGTATATCGATTTTATAAGTTTTATTCGATCGTAAAAACACGTAAAAATGTTTATGTATACGTTGATGTTGACAAACACAGTGCTGAATTTTTCTGAAGTTTTATAAGATAATAATATTATTGTTATAGATATGGGGAGAAAAATGTTATAGATATGGGGAGAATAATTTGCAGTTTTGCTGTCGTTATTTAAACAAGTTTGCTTATTTAACTCGAGGGATGATAGTTGACAAAAGGCGTCAATATGTTTGTAACAATTTTAACGGTATACTCGTAGATAAACCATAAAGAAAGACGAAATTATTTAGGTCCTGTAGGTACATTAAACACAAGTTTTAACATGAGTAATTGCCGGTACAGTATCTCAGTCAGAACTTAAAATTTTGACAAGACGGAGAAAATACTTCTGGATATTATTTATTTATTATTTATCCCACATGAAACCTTATTCCACAAGACTAATTTATTATTTTGTAATACATTTTTACTGAATGACAAATCACCTTTCCGAAACAGTAGTAGAAAGTAAAAAAATATAATTGAATTTTAATTTTTTTATGGTTACATTAACACTGCCCGTTGTGACTGATAAACAGTATTATTTCGATTTTTGATTGTTTCCATGTTACTTAACAAAATTAAACATAGCAATAGTAATAGAAAGAAATAAAATAAAAAATATTCTTAAAAGAAATCAAGCTAAAAACAAAACATAATTAATGATTGTGTCATTGATTTTTCGGCCTATAAATGTAGATAGGGAATAATTTATTTATTTTTGTAATTTCTTGGGATAGGTAGAGCAAACACACCATAACTCATCATTACACTAATGAGTACAGGCAATTTTACAAACTTTATCCAAAATGTCTTAGCGAAGATTGTGTTAGAAAATGTTAAATAACTCTTCATACAACTGAAACTCTGAATTTCAATACTCTGTAGCGCCTTAAGCCTGGGGAAGGTCGAGTAATTTACGTAATACGTACCTAAAAGCGTAGACTGTAATTAATTTTCAAGGGATTACAGAACAAAATACAGGGGTTGAAGGAAGGGCCGGCGTGGCTGTCCGACGACGGTGGAATTAAGCTCTGTAAATAATACAATTGGATGTTTAAGACACGGGACTTGCGTACACGAAACATTGAGATACAGAGTTTGGGAGTCCGCAGAGTTTAGGAAGGAACAGGCAAAGTCATGCCACAGCACTAACGCAGAGCAACAAAACCAACTATTTGACGCCTGCGCCGTACCGAAAACGCCAACCTCAGTTGTCAATCACCAATCCTAGTATCTGGCATCAAGGTGTTCCTGGATCCTTATTACACGTTCTAAAAAATTGCAAAAACAGTTTCCTTTTAGATCCAGTGTTGTACATCAAATGGTACTAAAATAATTGTACATCAAATGGTACTAAAATAATTGTACTAATTTCTACAAATATTGGTAAGAGTATTTGAGACAAACTGGGGATAAGCGATAAAGGAATAAAGGAAATCTTTGCACGCTACAAAATACATCCAATTGAAACAAATCTGTCTGAGATACACGCTTCCTGGCGAGATCCACAAAAGCTTTCTCCACCTATCCACTACACAAACAAGGACGGGCAAAAAACGTTTCTATGCAAATATGAGCAAATAAACTGGGTACGAGACGGCGGTTTAGTGATGTAGAGAAAATTGAGGTGACACCATTGTAGTACTAATAGACGCCGCTATCACGTACTGGGTGAAGATTGTGTAACCAAAAATAAAACTGGTGTTTCTTTGTAATAACTGCGTGCAGAAAAAGTTAAATATAAGCACTTTCAGCACGTCCCTCAATGATCATAACATTTTTTCCTCGTCAATTATTTTGTTCTTTAATAAAAAAGCGGGCTACCGTACTGGTATAAGACATAAGAATCACTTATTTTGTCTACAATAATATCAAAAGCATTATCGACTCATCCCGCCACGCTGACTATTAGATATTTAACGCACTTTTTAACTAACTCTCGAACTCTGAAACTGCAACCAAAACAGAGTACCTTTCACGAATGTTTCTAGAACAATCTTAGTAGTATTACAGTTTTTAAATGCAATGTTGAGATTAAACTTATCAGTATAAAATGCAGCGACTGTGAGAAGAAAAAACTAGCGCCGAAAAAATAAAAAAACTTATCTACCTATACGTTGATTTTGACAAACATTTAGATGTTCTTAATGATTGCTTCTGAATCGTCATCTTCATCGCCACCCATAACTATCCTACTCTTGGGCACGGTTCCCCTCTTACAAGGTCAATATCTTTGATATCTTCATGCTCCCGACACCAAAACAACGACAATAAGTATACGACAAAATGATATACGCAATTATTATGACAATTGTTATTCTAACTTGGCAACAACATCACTGGTTAAGACAGTGTGAAAAATGTCCCTTCCAGCACACTCCGCACTGATCCCAGAGCGAACTGACTGCGTCTCCCACGAGATCGCATTTTCGGCGGCGTTTTATACGAGACGCATGCTTGATTTCCACTATACATATTTATGATGCCTGCCTTGTGGCGTAGGAAAGAATTTTATGGGTTATATAGGTGACCGTACTGTACGAGCCGTACGTCTGTTTATGCACGCGCTGTTTAGCGGTTAAATACAAAATTTGACCTGAATGTTTAGAGTCAGTTTCAATGAATAAAGTAAAAGGGACCGACTGTAAAGTCAAGAATTGTAATTCTTTAGAATATAAACCGGAAACAGTATTTTTTAATCTGTTTTCTATGTTATTGTACGTTTGTTCTCAGTAATCTAAAAAACGAGTTAACTAATTATTGTACAGTTTTCTGTGGTTTCTAAATTACTAAGCTTGGGTTAACATTCAGTGTTTATTTTTCAATCGGTTAAATCAAAGATTTCATTTTAAACACTCTTTAAACATTGTTTCCAGGTGGGTACTAAGGTATCCCACAGCGAAGCGAGGTTAATACAAACCATAAACACTTCGAGGGCATGTTAGTGGCTATCAAAATAAACTATTCACCACTGACGCTGCAAGCTAACCGGGCTCCAATAACGGTCGCAATATCGCTATTTTTGTCCGGAGTTCCTAACTGCAAGTAGCTCTAGACCCTCTGGCTAAACTTTTTAATAATTCAGCTGATTTGATGTAATTTTGCCGAGAATCCGCAGCTGAGTGTAGCCATGTATGGTCGGATGTTAGCCCCGTAAATGTTAACGGCTTCGATACTGAATATGGTACTTCGATGGATAAGAAACTCATCCCGGGACCTCCCCCAATATTACTAGCACCCTCATATTTTATTCGTAGCGTTGGATTAATTATACACTAGTACCTGCTATTAAGTGGCAAAGGATATTTTTGCATCTATTTTCACATTGCACATACCCAAATAGTTTCAACGCTAAGCTCTCGAACAGGGAAGCCGTTTTTGAGATTATAGATAGCAAACGCACAGAAAACTGATAAACCTACTACATCAGACAAAAATACTACACGTCATTGTCGTGTGATCTGTCGATGTGATGAACATGACAAGTCGATTAGTGGTTGACTGAAACAAGAGGGATGGAATATTTATTATAAATGGTATCTAAGACAGTAACATTAATGTCAGTACTCACCAAAGCCGTCTCCCGTAGGAGCTCAAGTTGTGAGAAGCAAGTTGGGCTCCTTCAGAGCCGTCGCTGAAAGGGTATGTGGTCAGATGCTCCAGTAGGTACCTATTTGTTAAATATTAACACCCCTAGAGTAACCTCAGAAACGTTAAGAACCTCTATGTTAAGAGCACACGACCACGGATACGCGTTTAATATTTAATGGTAAGTAATCTGTTATTGTCGCTGAACACACGTGGAATGAATATTTGAAATGTATTTATTTTAGGTTTTGAACACTTAGTTTGCCGGAAAGATTTTCAGAAAATTCAAGTCTGTTAATGATCACAAATTTTATTATTTACAATCAACAAAAAATATGTAACGTTCAAGTGTCGTGTGACAAAATTATTCTATAATTGCCGTCAATGATCAAAAATGTAAAGCAACCTTGATTCATCAACTAAATCGATTTTCTTGTAAAAAAACAATCTCACAATTTCCCAACATTAGCAAAACTAATATTTCAAATGAAATGTTACATACTCGTAAATTCAAAAATCCTACTAATATTATAAATGTATGTAAATGCAAAAGTTTGTATAGATGCATGAATGTTTGTTACTCTTTCACGCAAAAACTACCGAATGGATTATGCTGAAACTTTACAATAATATAGCTTACACATCAGAATAACACAGGCTATAATTTATAAAGATATAGTGTGAATTATCCAAAATATATAACTAAATCTTTGCAAACCGAAGTAAGTTTCCCGAATTGAAGCGAGGGTGGGTCGCTAGTAGGTACTTCATATTGTAGCGTAACCGAGCGCCAAAATCGAGTCGTTTTCTGCACTTCTAATCCCTACACTGAGTGGATGCAAAAAGAAATACGAGCGATATCCCACGAGCGATACAGTCGTATCCCTCCGACCGCACCGCATCGGCTCCACGCGCTACAGTTACACGTCATTAAGCGATACTTTACAGCAGACGGCCCTTGAGACTCTACCGTGTTATCGACGCTAGGAGAACTCTGGATACGGCATATCATATTATTTCACTTTTACATTGTTTTACACTTTCTTCTACTTTGTTTTTTAATAAATAATAATAAAGATTACCGGTCAAGTACGACGGATTCGCACATAACGGCTCCGTACCACCATTCAACCCGTATTGTATAGTATTACAGTCTCTGTCATAAATAATATATTTTTACTTAAAAGGTTTAAAAGAGCCCCTAACGAACTGTCCATCAGAACCTCGGACTTAAAAAACTGTAGAGTGACAAACTGTTAAATAAAAAACTGTATTTTTATATATCTGTGGCATATAGACTCTGTTCGCGATTTTTGTCAGCCTACCGAACGTATGCTACATTTAATAAAATCCCGGTTGCGCTCAACGAATGCTGTGGCGCGTATTAATTAAGCTCTACTTTAAATATTTGAGAGAAAGCACATAACTTTACACGTGCGTAATTGGCCACTTCTGTGTTGTGTTTTTGTTTTAAATTGCACTGTCTGTTTGGAATGAAATTTCGTTTTAAGCTCGGCTTGTTTTAAAACTCCGGATGACGACAATTTGCACGAAAATTTAGTACGAATTGTCATTCAAAACATGGTGAGCTAAAAAATAGGATTTTATACAGGTAATAGACAGAAGAGAGGAGAGAGGTAATCACAAAGTTTAATATGTTATTTAATCATCCTCTTAATTTGTGTACAATCATAAAATTACAGAAATAAATCAATAAGGCATAATAAATTAGGTACGTAAACTTTAGTCACTTTAATGTAAGTTCGTATATTTTTCGTTTAAATGTAAATAAATATCAACTATCCCTCTAAAGTTAAACAGTAAAGTAAAGAGTATTTATGCGATTTTAATGCAATAATACAAAAAATACCTATGTTATAATACAAATGAAATGTAATACAACATCATTTCCCCAATCTAAACACGACGGGAGGATAACATAAATAATTTCCTTATTCCTTTAAACCCACCGCGAGCTGGGGGAGAAACTCGAGGAAAGATTTTAATACTGATGCATTTTATGTACCTTAGTAAAGAAATGCTAAGTTATATTTTTAATTTCCAGATTTTCTTGTTAGGAGCCTTCTGATGTCTTATTTTGTTCTATTCGTTCTAGTTGTTCTTTGTAGTCTTGTTCGATTTGGCTGAATATTGTTCATATTGAAGTCGCAGTAATCCATTGTTACTTAATACATTACTAAGTTAGTAGGTATCGTAGACAATAACGTTGCAAAATCTGACGAATGAATATTTTACAATTTCGATACATAAATATATAATGAAACCGATTCAACCTAATTCGTTAGCATGGTTGAAACGAATTTAGCATTATAAAACCAATGATTTCAGCTAAAATAAAAAGAAAAAATAATACTAGTGAATATTTTAGATGTAACTTAATATAGAACAAAATGGAAACAGTCGAATCGTTCCAACTTTTATCGGAGATTTTGAAATTATGCAGCTTTGCTAAAATCCGAGCGTGAAATGAAATTTCTGCACATTTAAAGCCACGAATATTTCATCCTCAAGATACGTTTCTAACTGTTCCTATCTCATTGTACACCAGGTAGCATATAAAATACCTTGAAGTTGTTTCGAAATGTTCAGCAGCTGTGGTTAACATAAACTATTTTCAACCTGAACAACATTATGTAGAAGTTTACACTATAGAAACGGGTCCGCTACGCCACTCCGGATTATACGAGTATTACGTACTACGAGGTAGGTTTCATGCTACATTTTATTAGGTGCCCTTTATACCGCTACACATTCATAGTTCCGTGCTAGGATTCCCTGAGAATCTTAGGCTGGGCGTATGCTGGAATGCAGGCGACGCAGTACAGCAAATCACAGATCAGTACACCTCAGGGCAGTTGAGGCAGACATGTGCCCCCTCCGTATGCTGCGACGCAACCCATTCGCATCTTAGCTAGTACAAAGAATAGACGTTTGACGTTTGTTCTATTAAATGTTCTGTCATGACTGTCATTGCAATAAAACTAGGCCGCGCGTCGCGCTGAAATCTGTGCCGGCTCTACAACGGGACGCAGAGCAGGACTGACACATGTCAACGTCTGACGTGCCTGCGTCGCAGCATACGTAGCTCATTGACGTTCCATACTTTACAAAATCTGCTCAGTTCTGCGCTGCGTGGAACTGCTGCGCCTGCGTTCCAGCATACGCCCAGCCTTAGAGTGGTGCTGAGAGGGAGATCGTGGGTGCCATGCACAACACGCAAAGACAAGAAGACACACCCAGACAAAGAACAGAAAGGATGATCATTAAAGTATGGGGAAATGGCCTATAATGGCTTCATAATTATTTAATTTGATCAGCTTAGTTAATAAAATTATTTACCATGTTAGTATTTTTCAAAGGTAAACCGAGGTTAGAAATATATTTATGTTATTAAGATATTAACAGTTCAACATACCTTCTCGTCATATATGACAACTTAATTCATTAAACTCATGATAACTAAGATTTTACATTTAAATCACGTGCAAAAATGTAATAATATACTGTATAACGTTTGGTGTTATTTAGGTATTCTTGGCGGGCGAAGCCGCGGGTGTAGGCTTATCTTTAATACAATCCCCTGTTCAAAATGCTGATTCTAATGCTTAGACGACGGTTATATTAAAAACTAATAATTATGGTGCTGGAGTTCATCTGAATTGTGAGAAAAGTGCCGGCATAAGTAATCATTCTAATTTCCGCCTCGATGGGAATCGGACCCCGAACCTTTCAAACGACGGTCCAGCATGCTAACCGTTACACCATACGCGTCGACAAATGATGTTTTTTTAGTTAATGTATGTATTTTAAGTTGGCATGGGCTGTAGCCAACGAGCTCTGGCTGTAGCATATAATAGATTTTAGCATTATCGTGCTGTGAGTGTTTAACAAAGTAATGAGATCTCGTTTTGATAGCCCGAGTTACACCTCACTACACTAAACATTTATACTTCAAAAACAAACACACACAGTTACAAACATCCACGACCCGAGAACTTGCGTTAAATTTGTCTGTCAATCTGTCGAGAATCAAACTGGGCTATGGGGATTGTTTAAAATATTTATTTTTCAATGTTGCGAATCTGCACTTACAGTAAGCTCTCAAACTCAGAGTCTTCAACACCGCAAAGCTCTGTCTGTGCAGCCCTAAATTAATATGAATCTCTAATTTGTACGTCACACGTGTTGTGCGCTTGCAACTTTCCAGACTATGCCAAATTGGATAAACATGTGCGAGGAACGGTTGATAGAAACACACGGATTAAATGCGGTCTATAAACGCTGCGTTACTCTGTCGGTAAACCAGTTTTATAATCTCTTATGGCTTGGAAAAGCACACGCCCCGCCAATGGCATTCAAATTCAAATAATATCGCAAATATTTGCAGCACTATTTCGTGGCCGTATAAGGTCGAGCACGTACAATTTGTTTTTAACGCTGAACGCTGCCGCTTGCAGCGCAGAGGCAATTCGGTTTATGCGTTGCGGCTAGTGGCCCACGAGTTATTGTGGGTGATTGTGGTGATTGAGTGGGATAGGTCAGTGAAAATAATAATTTTAATTAAAACTCGAGTTAAATATTTAAAACGGTGTACGCTGCGATACCGTATTTCCTGGACATAATACGGATCAGAAAAACATGTCCCCTAGTACACACATTCATAAAAATTGTTAGACGTAAAAAAACGTGATTCTTTAAACTGACATAACTTTTTTATTTATCAACCGATTGAAATGAGTGAGGCTTGCCACAATATAAATAGCGGAAACCGCGCCCAAATCGGTTAAACCGGATCTAAGATTAGCTACTACCATTCTACAACGCCTACAAAACCATAGATAACAGACAAAAATTCTAAAAATCATTTCTATTGCGTTAACAAAGACCCCCCAGTAACAGTCATTGTCACCTATGGACATCATCAACACGAAAGTCATGCCAAAGACAGAGAAGGATATATAGACATAGACGTCTAGTGAGCGTGGCCAACATGAGATAGCACTAGAAAGTGTATGTACAATTGTATGTGGCACAAGGATATTTCGACGGTAAGCTGTCAAATTTGCTTGTAAGCAAAGAACTGAGCTTTCCTTGAAAAAACGGCATGTAGAATGAGATAGAACATTATCATCAATCTGTCTTATTTTTTTCGCACCATTGATGTAAGTTGTTCCTTTTCTTGTGTGAGTGCGATAGATGGCATCTTCTCCGTTTGCGGAAAAGGGGAAGAGTAAAAATACTCTTTTTCTATTCATTTCAATGTAACAGGCAACGATGAACTTATAGATAGCATAACAAAGGTGTTCCTTTAAGTAAAAGTTTTATCACGCATACGACTTATCACAAAAGCGACACAATTTTAAGAACTTTTCCCAGTTCGTAACTCGGAAAGAAAAGTTTCTTCATGGAATTAAATTACGACATAAGCCGTGTCTTTATTTTAAGGATAAGTTTAAGATAACAAGCAATGTGTTCAAAGATTCAAAAGAGCTCAATCTCGTTAAATTTGCCGCTTTCATGCGTTGTTCTAACATTGATACAGGTTCTCATCGCAACAATCTTTACGCAGATTGGATTCTTATCATGTTTCAAATATAAAACAAGATACAGATTAAATAAATAGTACCTTCTTTTAGATTTCGAATATAAAAATAAGGTAAATATAAATAGGGTTGGATATACCGTATATTTTTTATGGGTTTAAGCCAGTTTAAGGTAGCAAACGAGCATGCAGCAGCACCATTTGGCTGCCGTCGATGACAACCGTGATCGAACAAATAGGTTATAATTATTTTGTTTATAATATTGTAGTCTACCATGATGAAGAAGTTATTATTAATGACTAGCTGACCCGGCGAACTTCGTACCGCCTAACAATTGATTCTATAATAATTTTTTTTATACTTATTCTGATATTTGGGACACCGGGTTAGCTAGTAAGATAAAAAAAAAGTTGATAAGTAAACAATTTAAGAAAGTTGATATTTGTCAAAAAATAAACATAAAACACTTAAATTTCTTTTAATAGTCACTGAAAAATCACAATGAAAATAACAATTTCTGATTTTTTATTATGATACCTACTTATTATATTTCATTAATTTTATTAACCTACCAAATTGACCGCTAGTGGCAAAAATTTCTTGAGCGCTTCCGTGCTTCGGAGGGCACGTAAAGCCGTCGGTCCCGGTTGTTACCATATGGTAACAGTCGTTAAGCCATGTCGGATACCTTCGGGCGGCTTAAAAATATCCGACACTTGGGTTGGCCACTAACCCCTCCACCAATCCGCACTGGAGCAGCGTGGTGGATTATGCTCTAGGCCTCCTCAGGTATGAGGAGAGACCCGTGCTCAGTAGTGGGCCATCAATGGGTTGAAGCCATTATCCTACCAAATTAACCTAACATTAACCTGCACACCTGAGAGTTCTCCACAATGTTCTCAAAGATGTGTGAAGTCCGCAAATCCGCACTTGGCCAACGTGACTATGGTCTATACCCCTCACATTGTGAGAGGAGACCCGTGCCCAGCTGTGGGACAGTTATGGGTTGTGATGATGGTAAAATGTAAATTGTCTGAGGTAATTCTTTTAATAGTCACTAAAAAGCTTGCACCATTATTAGTCGAATGTTGCACTTCACGGGTCTGTCTTAACCGAAATCTTTCATGTTCATTGCGATCGTCACGTTCCTCGGCAGTACGATTAGATTGATAATTAATTTGACTCGTTGCGTTGACCACCCGGATGGCGCAATGGTTAACACGCCGGATCGCCTTTCCGAGAGTCCTGGGTTCGATTCCCAGCGAGGCGGAAATTTGAATGATGAATTTAAATTTCCGTTCTTGGTCTGGGTGTGTGTGTTCTTGTCTTGTGTGTTGTCCATGGCACCCACGACACAGGGAAACCTAGTGTGGGGCTATGAGTGTGTCGCGTTAGTGCGGGTTCTTCTGCCTAAATTTGTCCGCCGCCTTATAGGAAGCATATTTAGTAAGTCACAAACACAACAATTTTTAATTTTATAGGAATTGTAATATTAAAGATGCACAGCAAAGAGACGTTTACGTTTCAAGTGACATTTTACCATAGACAATTTACATTTTACCATCATTACAACCCATAACTGTTCCAAAGCTGGGCACGGGTCTCCACTCACAATGTGAGGGGTATAGGTCATAGTCTACCACGTTGGCCAAGTGCGGATTTGCGGACTTCACACACCTTTGAGAACATTATGGATAACTCTCAGGTGTGCAGGTTTCCTCACGATGTTTTCCTTCACCGAAGCAAGTCATAATTAAATTGTAATACGAACACAATTTTTGAAAATTAAGATGTGCGTGCGGCGTTTGAACCCGGCCCCCCGGTTCGGGAGTACAACGATTAACCACACGGCTATCTTGAAATTAATAATTTTCACGATACTAACGTCACTCGATTCTTTTGCCTTCCTGGAACTCCTCCACTAATACTGAAACTTTATGTTATGGTATTAAAGTTCTAATTGACTTTTAAGTATTATTACGAATCATTCCTATGGGAATATAGAAAAGTGTTGTTTTTAGACTTTTTCAGGAAATTTTTTAAAATGTTCTCTCCGTAACAACCATCTTCGTACTTTCAGGAATATCATAAAAAAAGAATTAACGGAATCGGTTCAGTTGTTCTCGAGATAGCTGTCCCGGCGAACTTCGTACCACCTAACAGTCGATTCTTTATTTTTTTTAAATACCTACTTATTCTGCTATTCGGGACACCGGGTCAGCTACAGTAGCGGCACGAAATGCCCCCTTTGACACATTAAAATAGTGTCGTGATATAATTATGTTAATTTAGTATCGAAAAATATGTTCAAGTGCGAGTTGATCCATCGATAAATTTTTGCAGTAGTAAGTAGTAACTACCTAATTAAATCTTCATTAAAAGAACTAGCTGACCCGGCGAACTTCGTACCGCCTAACAATTGATTCTATAATAATTTTTTTTATACTTATTCTGATATTTGGGACACCGGGTTAGCTAGTAAGATAAAAAAAAAGTTGATAAGTAAACAATTTAAGAAAGTTGATATTTGTCAAAAAATAAACATAAAACACTTAAATTTCTTTTAATAGTCACTGAAAAATCACAATGAAAATAACAATTTCTGATTTTTTATTATGATACCTACTTATTATATTTCATTAATTTTATTAACCTACCAAATTGACCGCTAGTGGCAAAAATTTCTTGAGCGCTTCCGTGCTTCGGAGGGCACGTAAAGCCGTCGGTCCCGGTTGTTACCATATGGTAACAGTCGTTAAGCCATGTCGGATACCTTCGGGCGGCTTAAAAATATCCGACACTTGGGTTGGCCACTAACCCCTCCACCAATCCGCACTGGAGCAGCGTGGTGGATTATGCTCTAGGCCTCCTCAGGTATGAGGAGAGACCCGTGCTCAGTAGTGGGCCATCAATGGGTTGAAGCCATTATCCTACCAAATTAACCTAACATTAACCTGCACACCTGAGAGTTCTCCACAATGTTCTCAAAGATGTGTGAAGTCCGCAAATCCGCACTTGGCCAACGTGACTATGGTCTATACCCCTCACATTGTGAGAGGAGACCCGTGCCCAGCTGTGGGACAGTTATGGGTTGTGATGATGGTAAAATGTAAATTGTCTGAGGTAATTCTTTTAATAGTCACTAAAAAGCTTGCACCATTATTAGTCGAATGTTGCACTTCACGGGTCTGTCTTAACCGAAATCTTTCATGTTCATTGCGATCGTCACGTTCCTCGGCAGTACGATTAGATTGATAATTAATTTGACTCGTTGCGTTGACCACCCGGATGGCGCAATGGTTAACACGCCGGATCGCCTTTCCGAGAGTCCTGGGTTCGATTCCCAGCGAGGCGGAAATTTGAATGATGAATTTAAATTTCCGTTCTTGGTCTGGGTGTGTGTGTTCTTGTCTTGTGTGTTGTCCATGGCACCCACGACACAGGGAAACCTAGTGTGGGGCTATGAGTGTGTCGCGTTAGTGCGGGTTCTTCTGCCTAAATTTGTCCGCCGCCTTATAGGAAGCATATTTAGTAAGTCACAAACACAACAATTTTTAATTTTATAGGAATTGTAATATTAAAGATGCACAGCAAAGAGACGTTTACGTTTCAAGTGACATTTTACCATAGACAATTTACATTTTACCATCATTACAACCCATAACTGTTCCAAAGCTGGGCACGGGTCTCCACTCACAATGTGAGGGGTATAGGTCATAGTCTACCACGTTGGCCAAGTGCGGATTTGCGGACTTCACACACCTTTGAGAACATTATGGATAACTCTCAGGTGTGCAGGTTTCCTCACGATGTTTTCCTTCACCGAAGCAAGTCATAATTAAATTGTAATACGAACACAATTTTTGAAAATTAAGATGTGCGTGCGGCGTTTGAACCCGGCCCCCCGGTTCGGGAGTACAACGATTAACCACACGGCTATCTTGAAATTAATAATTTTCACGATACTAACGTCACTCGATTCTTTTGCCTTCCTGGAACTCCTCCACTAATACTGAAACTTTATGTTATGGTATTAAAGTTCTAATTGACTTTTAAGTATTATTACGAATCATTCCTATGGGAATATAGAAAAGTGTTGTTTTTAGACTTTTTCAGGAAATTTTTTAAAATGTTCTCTCCGTAACAACCATCTTCGTACTTTCAGGAATATCATAAAAAAAGAATTAACGGAATCGGTTCAGTTGTTCTCGAGATAGCTGTCCCGGCGAACTTCGTACCACCTAACAGTCGATTCTTTATTTTTTTTAAATACCTACTTATTCTGCTATTCGGGACACCGGGTCAGCTACAGTAGCGGCACGAAATGCCCCCTTTGACACATTAAAATAGTGTCGTGATATAATTATGTTAATTTAGTATCGAAAAATATGTTCAAGTGCGAGTTGATCCATCGATAAATTTTTGCAGTAGTAAGTAGTAACTACCTAATTAAATCTTCATTAAAAGAATATATAAATGTATAGTTAATGTATAGTCAATGGTTAGATATATTTAAGGTCTCCTCGGCTTTGAGGGGAGACCCATGCTCAGTAGTGAGCCTTTTTGGGTTGATGATTTATTTTATAGGTTATTTAATTTATGTAATTGACTTACTTACTTTATTTAAGATGGCACTGTATTTTATTCATTGACACATTACTATTTTAAAGAATTTAGCATTATCCATCAAGAATAAATACGTGTAACATCTTGTAATGAAATATAATATAATATTAGTTAATACATTTGTACAAAAGTTTCCGGCAGTAGTTTAGTTTCTTACATTTTGTAAAAAAAACGGGTCTATTATCGTGTTACGTTTATCGATATAGCTCCATCCCTATCAGTTTCCCCGAATCTGATATAACCTTGTACGTGTGTAAACGTCATATTTTTATCAAATAATGCATACATAATGTAAAAAAGACGCTCGTTCAAGTTTTCACAGGAGCTGTCATCGAGAAAATAAAGAAATGGAAATATTATAATGGTCTAAGAGCTAGCAACGTTTTCGAGAGACCATTTCAGGTAAGCTAGTTTTGAGATATGGTATCTCTCTCACTCTCCCGGACATCATACGGGAGGTCTGGCTGTCTAATTGTACAAAATAAATTATCATTTTGATACCATATTAATCCACAAAATAATTCAATGGTTTTTAGTAATTTCTCTGACATTTATTTGATAACTATTTCTAGACCAAGCAAAATGATACCACAACATTTTTCATTTTTGGATCGGTCTGGCTGAAGTTTAACAATTGATTTATTGTCTGGCAAATAAATTTTGGGGTTTTAGATAATTAAATAACAACATACTATAATTTGAAAAAAATATTTTATGGCAATAATAGATTAATGTTGCAAAAAGTTCAATTAAAAAAAAGATAAGAAACCTTCTTAAAATGATTTGAAAATTGATATTTTACTTGTACAGATACGATGCGCACTGATGAACGCAACGTCTACCACCAGCCAGACCGTCCGTATGACGTCCAGGAGAGTGAGAGAGATAACATAATATCTAAAAACTGGCCTACCTCAAATTCTTGTTTTTCCAACGTTAGCTCTCGTACCACTCGTGTCTCGTGTATCGTGTCAGTCAATTGTTTTGCCTTCATGAAATCCCTTCACTGACAATTAAACTTTATGCCATGGTATTAAAGTTCAAATTGACTTTTAAGTATTATTACGAATGTTTTGTATGGGAATATAGAAAAGTGTTGTTTTTTTACTTTTTCAGGCAATTTTTTAAATTTTTCTCTCCGTAATAACCATCTTCGTACTTTAAGGAATATCATAAAAAAAGAATTAGCGAAATCGGTTCAGCCGTTCTGGAGATCTGCTCTTAGCAACAAAATCAGCGATTCATTTTTATATATAAGATATATAAATGTATAGTTAATGTATAGTCAATGGTTAGATATATTTAAGGTCTCCTCGGCTTTGAGGGGAGACCCATGCTCAGTAGTGAGCCTTTTTGGGTTGATGATTTATTTTATAGGTTATTTAATTTATGTAATTGACTTACTTACTTTATTTAAGATGGCACTGTATTTTATTCATTGACACATTACTATTTTAAAGAATTTAGCATTATCCATCAAGAATAAATACGTGTAACATCTTGTAATGAAATATAATATAATATTAGTTAATACATTTGTACAAAAGTTTCCGGCAGTAGTTTAGTTTCTTACATTTTGTAAAAAAAACGGGTCTATTATCGTGTTACGTTTATCGATATAGCTCCATCCCTATCAGTTTCCCCGAATCTGATATAACCTTGTACGTGTGTAAACGTCATATTTTTATCAAATAATGCATACATAATGTAAAAAAGACGCTCGTTCAAGTTTTCACAGGAGCTGTCATCGAGAAAATAAAGAAATGGAAATATTATAATGGTCTAAGAGCTAGCAACGTTTTCGAGAGACCATTTCAGGTAAGCTAGTTTTGAGATATGGTATCTCTCTCACTCTCCCGGACATCATACGGGAGGTCTGGCTGTCTAATTGTACAAAATAAATTATCATTTTGATACCATATTAATCCACAAAATAATTCAATGGTTTTTAGTAATTTCTCTGACATTTATTTGATAACTATTTCTAGACCAAGCAAAATGATACCACAACATTTTTCATTTTTGGATCGGTCTGGCTGAAGTTTAACAATTGATTTATTGTCTGGCAAATAAATTTTGGGGTTTTAGATAATTAAATAACAACATACTATAATTTGAAAAAAATATTTTATGGCAATAATAGATTAATGTTGCAAAAAGTTCAATTAAAAAAAAGATAAGAAACCTTCTTAAAATGATTTGAAAATTGATATTTTACTTGTACAGATACGATGCGCACTGATGAACGCAACGTCTACCACCAGCCAGACCGTCCGTATGACGTCCAGGAGAGTGAGAGAGATAACATAATATCTAAAAACTGGCCTACCTCAAATTCTTGTTTTTCCAACGTTAGCTCTCGTACCACTCGTGTCTCGTGTATCGTGTCAGTCAATTGTTTTGCCTTCATGAAATCCCTTCACTGACAATTAAACTTTATGCCATGGTATTAAAGTTCAAATTGACTTTTAAGTATTATTACGAATGTTTTGTATGGGAATATAGAAAAGTGTTGTTTTTTTACTTTTTCAGGCAATTTTTTAAATTTTTCTCTCCGTAATAACCATCTTCGTACTTTAAGGAATATCATAAAAAAAGAATTAGCGAAATCGGTTCAGCCGTTCTGGAGATCTGCTCTTAGCAACAAAATCAGCGATTCATTTTTATATATAAGACTAGCTGACCCGGCGAACTTCGTACCGCCTAACAGTTGATTCTATAATATTTTTTTTAATACTTATTCTGATATTTGGGACACATCACAATGATAAAAATCACAATGAAAATAACAATTTCTGATTTTTTATTATGATACCTACTTATTATATTTCATTAATTTTATTAACCTACCAAATTGACCGCTAGTGGCAAAAATTTCTTGAGCGCTTCCGTGCTTCGGAGGGCACGTAAAGCCGTCGGTCCCGGTTGTTACCATATGGTAGCAGTCGTTAAGCCATGTCGGATAGCTTCGGGCGGCTTAAAAATATCCGACACTTGGGTTGGCCACTAACCCCTCCACCAATCCGCACTGGAGCAGCGTGGTGGAGTATGCTCTAGGCCTCCTCAGGTATGAGGAGAGACCCGTGCTCAGTAGTGGGCCATCAATGGGTTGAAGCCATTATCCTACCAAATTAACCTAACATTAACCAGCACACCTGAGAGTTCTCCACAATGTTCTCAAAGATGTGTGAAGTCCGCAAGCCCGCACTTGGCCAACGTGACTCTGGTCTATACCCCTCACATTGTGAGAGGAGACCCGTGCCCAGCTGTGGGACAGTTATGGGTTGTGATGATGGTTAAATGTAAATTGTCTGAGGTAATTCTTTTAATAGTCACTAAAAAGCTTGCACCATTATTAGTCGAATGTTGCACTTCACGGGTCTGTCTTAACCGAAATCTTTCATGTTCATTGCGATCGTCACGTTCCTCGGCAGTACGATTAGATTGATAATTAATTTGACTCGTTACGTTGACCACCCGGATGGCGCAATGGTTAACACGCCGGATCGCCTTTCCGAGAGTCCTGGGTTCGATTCCCAGCGAGGCGGAAATTTAAATGATGAATTTAAATTTCCGTTTTTGGTCTGGGTGTGTGTGTTCTTGTCTTGTGTGTTGTCCATGGCACCCACGACACAGGGAAACCTAGTGTGGGGCTATGAGTGTGTAGCGTTATTTCGGGTTCTTCTGCCTAAATTTGTCCGCCGCCTTATAGGAGGCATATTTAGTAAGTCTTTGTGAGGCATATTTAGTAAGTCTTTGTGACTTACTAAATATGCCCACAACAATTTTTAATTTTATAGGAATTGTAATATTAAAGATGCACAGCAAAGAGACGTTTACGTTTCAAGTGACATTTTACCACAGACAATTTACATTTTACCATCATTACAACCCATAACTGTCCCACAGCTGGGCACGGGTCTCCACTCACAATGTGAGGGGTATAGGCCATAGTCTACCACGTTGGCCAAGTGCGGATTTGCGGACTTCACATACCTTTGAGAACATTATGGATAACTCTCAGGTGTGCAGGTTTCCTAACGATGTTTTCCTTCACCGAAGCAGGTGATATTTAAATTGTAATACGCACACAATTTTTGAAAATTAAGATGTGCGTGCGGCGTTTGAACCCGGCCCCCCCGGTTCGGGAGTACAACGTTCAACCACACGGCTATCTTGAAATTAATAATTTTTACGATACTAACGTCACTCGATTCTTTTGCTTTCTTGGAACCCCTCCACTAATACTGAAACTTTATGTTATGGTATTAAAGTTCTAATTGACTTTTAAGTATTATTACGAATCATTCGTATGGGAATATAGAAAAGTGTTGTTTTTAGACTTTTTCAGGCAATTTTTTAAAATGTTCTCTCCGTAACAACCATCTTCGTACTTTCAGGAATATCATAAAAAAAGAATTAACGGAATCGGTTCAGTTGTTCTCGAGATAGCTGTCCCGGCGAACTTCGTACCACCTAACAGTCGATTCTTTTTTTTTTTAAATACCTACTTATTCTGCTATTCGGGACACCGGGTCAGCTACAGTAGCGGCACGAAATGCCCCCTTTGACACATTAAAATAGTGTCGTGATATAATTATGTTAATTTAGTATCGAAAAATATGTTCAAGTGCGAGTTGATCCATCGATAAATTTTTGCAGTAGTAAGTAGTAACTACCTAATTAAATCTTCATTAAAAGAATATATAAATGTATAGTTATGTATAGTTATGTATAGTTATGTAATGGTTAGATATATTTAAGGTCTCCTCGGCTTTGAGGGGAGACCCATGCTCAGTAGTGAGCCTTTTTGGGTTGATGATTTATTTTATAGGTTATTTAATTTATGTGATTGACTTACTTACTTTATTTAAGATGGCACTGTATTTTATTCATTGACACATTACTATGGACGTAGGGTCCGCGCTAAAAAATGTCAGAGCCAACTCAGCAACAAAACGCAAGAAGAACAACAATGCCGCGTTAGTCACTTTTTGACCGTGCTGACAACTACACATCAACGATGCCGTATTGTGTTTTGAAATCGTGCAAAGACTACGCCAGTAAAGTGAATAAAGACGATGGTATATCATAATTTCGGTAGGTAGACTATTGTTTTATCTTTTAAATTATTGTATTGCTACTAAAACACGCTATTTTATTTTAAATTGAATTAATTTCAAAAACTAATTGCAGAATCAGTCAAAATAATCAAAAATATATCTTTGTCTTTGTCTTCTCACCATTTAGGCTATATAGTCAGAAAAAGACAAATATATCAGTTACTTTTGTTTAGATTATTTTGCACTATGTCATTATGGTGTGTAGTGTAAACGTTGTGTCATAAGGTGCCATTGACGTATGTGTTTGATGCAATCGAAAAAAAACGGTATTTAATGAATTTAGTGTTTAAATGACCTTGCTAACATTCCCATTCTTTCTTGTAATGTCAAACTGGGACATTATTTTCGCGATTTTAGTAGGAGACCCTATGTCTATAGTATTTATGTCAATGATTTTATTAGTAAAAACGTGACAGTTCTAATTTATATAGTTGTAGTGTTGTAAAATAAGTACCTAATGATATCGATCGCATATTTTTATTATATTAAATTCATCAGATTTTGATTAAAATAAATTAATAAAGATTATACCTATACCTACTTATTTTACAACAGCTTCGAAAATTTTAAAGAATTTAGCATTATCAATCAAGAATAAATACGTGTAACATCTTGTAATGAAATATAATATAATATTAGTTAATACATTTGTACAAAAGTTTCCGGCAGTAGTTTAGTTTCTTACATTTTGTAAAAAAAACGGGTCTATTATCGTGTTACGTTTATCGATATAGCTCCATCCCTATCAGTTTCCCCGAATCTGATATAACCTTGTACGTGTGTAAACGTCATATTTTTATCAAATAATGCATACATAATGTAAAAAAGACGCTCGTTCAAGTTTTCACAGGAGCTGTCATCGAGACAATAAAGAAATGGAAATATTATAATGGTCTAAGAGCTAGCAACGTTTTCGAGAGACCATTTCAGGTAAGCTAGTTTTGAGATATGGTATCTCTCTCACTCTCCCGGACATCATACGGGAGGTCTGGCTGTCTAATTGTACAAAATAAATTATCATTTTGATACCATATTAATCCACAAAATAATTCAATGGTTTTTAGTAATTTCTCTGACATTTATTTGATAACTATTTCTAGACCAAGCAAAATGATACCACAACATTTTTCACTTTTGGATCGGTCTGGCTGAAGTTTAACAATTGATTTATTGTCTGGCTAATAAATTTTGGGGTTTTAGATAATTAAATAACAACATACTATAATTTGAAAAAAATATTTTATGGCAATAATAGATTAATGTTGCAAAAAGTTCAATTAAAAAAAAGATAAGAAACCTTTTTAAAATGATTTGAAAATTGATATTTTACTTGTACAGATACGATGCGCACTGATGAACGCAACGTCTACCACCAGCCAGACCGTCCGTATGACGTCCAGGAGAGTGAGAGAGATAACATAATATCTAAAAACTGGCCTACCTCAAATTCTTGTTTTTCCAACGTTAGCTCTCATACCACTCGTGTCTCGTGTATCGTGTCAGTCAATTGTTTTGCCTTCATGAAATCCCTTCACTGACAATTAAACTTTATGCTATGGTATTAAAGTTCAAATTGACTTTTCAGTATTATTACGAATCTTTTGTATGGGAATATAGAAAAGTGTTGTTTTTTTACTGTTTCAGGCAATTTTTTAATTTTTTCTCTCCGTAATAACCATCTTTGTACATTAAGGAATATCATAAAAAAAGAATTAGCGAAATCGGTTCAGCTGTTGTGGAGATCTGCTCTTAGCAACAAAATCAGCGATTCATTTTTATATATAAGACTAGCTGACCCGGCGAACTTCGTACCGCCTAACAATTGATTCTATAATAATTTTTTTTATACTTATTCTGATATTTGGGACACCGGGTTAGCTAGTAAGATAAAAAAAAAGTTGATAAGTAAACAATTTAAGAAAGTTGATATTTGTCAAAAAATAAACATAAAACACTTAAATTTCTTTTAATAGTCACTGAAAAATCACAATGAAAATAACAATTTCTGATTTTTTATTATGATACCTACTTATTATATTTCATTAATTTTATTAACCTACCAAATTGACCGCTAGTGGCAAAAATTTCTTGAGCGCTTCCGTGCTTCGGAGGGCACGTAAAGCCGTCGGTCCCGGTTGTTACCATATGGTAACAGTCGTTAAGCCATGTCGGATACCTTCGGGCGGCTTAAAAATATCCGACACTTGGGTTGGCCACTAACCCCTCCACCAATCCGCACTGGAGCAGCGTGGTGGATTATGCTCTAGGCCTCCTCAGGTATGAGGAGAGACCCGTGCTCAGTAGTGGGCCATCAATGGGTTGAAGCCATTATCCTACCAAATTAACCTAACATTAACCTGCACACCTGAGAGTTCTCCACAATGTTCTCAAAGATGTGTGAAGTCCGCAAATCCGCACTTGGCCAACGTGACTATGGTCTATACCCCTCACATTGTGAGAGGAGACCCGTGCCCAGCTGTGGGACAGTTATGGGTTGTGATGATGGTAAAATGTAAATTGTCTGAGGTAATTCTTTTAATAGTCACTAAAAAGCTTGCACCATTATTAGTCGAATGTTGCACTTCACGGGTCTGTCTTAACCGAAATCTTTCATGTTCATTGCGATCGTCACGTTCCTCGGCAGTACGATTAGATTGATAATTAATTTGACTCGTTGCGTTGACCACCCGGATGGCGCAATGGTTAACACGCCGGATCGCCTTTCCGAGAGTCCTGGGTTCGATTCCCAGCGAGGCGGAAATTTGAATGATGAATTTAAATTTCCGTTCTTGGTCTGGGTGTGTGTGTTCTTGTCTTGTGTGTTGTCCATGGCACCCACGACACAGGGAAACCTAGTGTGGGGCTATGAGTGTGTCGCGTTAGTGCGGGTTCTTCTGCCTAAATTTGTCCGCCGCCTTATAGGAAGCATATTTAGTAAGTCACAAACACAACAATTTTTAATTTTATAGGAATTGTAATATTAAAGATGCACAGCAAAGAGACGTTTACGTTTCAAGTGACATTTTACCATAGACAATTTACATTTTACCATCATTACAACCCATAACTGTTCCAAAGCTGGGCACGGGTCTCCACTCACAATGTGAGGGGTATAGGTCATAGTCTACCACGTTGGCCAAGTGCGGATTTGCGGACTTCACACACCTTTGAGAACATTATGGATAACTCTCAGGTGTGCAGGTTTCCTCACGATGTTTTCCTTCACCGAAGCAAGTCATAATTAAATTGTAATACGAACACAATTTTTGAAAATTAAGATGTGCGTGCGGCGTTTGAACCCGGCCCCCCGGTTCGGGAGTACAACGATTAACCACACGGCTATCTTGAAATTAATAATTTTCACGATACTAACGTCACTCGATTCTTTTGCCTTCCTGGAACTCCTCCACTAATACTGAAACTTTATGTTATGGTATTAAAGTTCTAATTGACTTTTAAGTATTATTACGAATCATTCCTATGGGAATATAGAAAAGTGTTGTTTTTAGACTTTTTCAGGAAATTTTTTAAAATGTTCTCTCCGTAACAACCATCTTCGTACTTTCAGGAATATCATAAAAAAAGAATTAACGGAATCGGTTCAGTTGTTCTCGAGATAGCTGTCCCGGCGAACTTCGTACCACCTAACAGTCGATTCTTTATTTTTTTTAAATACCTACTTATTCTGCTATTCGGGACACCGGGTCAGCTACAGTAGCGGCACGAAATGCCCCCTTTGACACATTAAAATAGTGTCGTGATATAATTATGTTAATTTAGTATCGAAAAATATGTTCAAGTGCGAGTTGATCCATCGATAAATTTTTGCAGTAGTAAGTAGTAACTACCTAATTAAATCTTCATTAAAAGAATATATAAATGTATAGTTAATGTATAGTCAATGGTTAGATATATTTAAGGTCTCCTCGGCTTTGAGGGGAGACCCATGCTCAGTAGTGAGCCTTTTTGGGTTGATGATTTATTTTATAGGTTATTTAATTTATGTAATTGACTTACTTACTTTATTTAAGATGGCACTGTATTTTATTCATTGACACATTACTATTTTAAAGAATTTAGCATTATCCATCAAGAATAAATACGTGTAACATCTTGTAATGAAATATAATATAATATTAGTTAATACATTTGTACAAAAGTTTCCGGCAGTAGTTTAGTTTCTTACATTTTGTAAAAAAAACGGGTCTATTATCGTGTTACGTTTATCGATATAGCTCCATCCCTATCAGTTTCCCCGAATCTGATATAACCTTGTACGTGTGTAAACGTCATATTTTTATCAAATAATGCATACATAATGTAAAAAAGACGCTCGTTCAAGTTTTCACAGGAGCTGTCATCGAGAAAATAAAGAAATGGAAATATTATAATGGTCTAAGAGCTAGCAACGTTTTCGAGAGACCATTTCAGGTAAGCTAGTTTTGAGATATGGTATCTCTCTCACTCTCCCGGACATCATACGGGAGGTCTGGCTGTCTAATTGTACAAAATAAATTATCATTTTGATACCATATTAATCCACAAAATAATTCAATGGTTTTTAGTAATTTCTCTGACATTTATTTGATAACTATTTCTAGACCAAGCAAAATGATACCACAACATTTTTCATTTTTGGATCGGTCTGGCTGAAGTTTAACAATTGATTTATTGTCTGGCAAATAAATTTTGGGGTTTTAGATAATTAAATAACAACATACTATAATTTGAAAAAAATATTTTATGGCAATAATAGATTAATGTTGCAAAAAGTTCAATTAAAAAAAAGATAAGAAACCTTCTTAAAATGATTTGAAAATTGATATTTTACTTGTACAGATACGATGCGCACTGATGAACGCAACGTCTACCACCAGCCAGACCGTCCGTATGACGTCCAGGAGAGTGAGAGAGATAACATAATATCTAAAAACTGGCCTACCTCAAATTCTTGTTTTTCCAACGTTAGCTCTCGTACCACTCGTGTCTCGTGTATCGTGTCAGTCAATTGTTTTGCCTTCATGAAATCCCTTCACTGACAATTAAACTTTATGCCATGGTATTAAAGTTCAAATTGACTTTTAAGTATTATTACGAATGTTTTGTATGGGAATATAGAAAAGTGTTGTTTTTTTACTTTTTCAGGCAATTTTTTAAATTTTTCTCTCCGTAATAACCATCTTCGTACTTTAAGGAATATCATAAAAAAAGAATTAGCGAAATCGGTTCAGCCGTTCTGGAGATCTGCTCTTAGCAACAAAATCAGCGATTCATTTTTATATATAAGATTTGGTCGAGGGTAATGCGAATATACGTAATTAATCAGGCACAAAAACCGACCTGACCCGATAACAAACATTTATCTGCCATTTATCATTTATTTAATATTATATGTGGCCTGGACGGCTGGCGACTGGTGGGTTCGATGGAGGAACTTGGTACTATGCTCGGGGACTTGAACAGCGCCTCACAACGGGTAGGTCTTAAGATGAACATGGACAAGACGAAAATCATGTCGAACGTCCATGTCACACCTGTACCGGTTGTTGTTGATGGCGCTGCTCTCGAAGTTGTAGACGAATATATTTACCTGGGACAAGTGATCCAAATGGGTAAGTCCAACTTCGAGAAAGAAGTCACTCGTAGAATCCAACTCGGATGGGCTGCTTTCGGGAAACTGCGTCACATCTTGTCGTCCAAAATACCTCAGTGCCTGAAGTCGAAGGTGTTCGAGCAATGTGTGTTGCCAGTGATGACATACAGCTCCGAGACGTGGTGCTTTACGATTGGCCTGATCCACAAGCTGAAAGTCGCGCAGCGGGCTATGGAGAGAGCTATACTCGGTATTTCGCTACGAGATCGAGTCAGAAATGACGAAATCCGTAGACGAACGAGGCTGACCGACATAGCTCGAAGAATTAGCCGGCTGAAGTGGCAATGGGCTGGCCACATAGCTAGGAGGACCGATAACCGCTGGGGAAGGAAGGTCCTCGAGTGGAGGCCACGTCTCGGAAAAAGGAGTATAGGACGCCCCCCGACCAGGTGGACTGATGACCTGAAGAAGACAGCGGGCAACCGTTGGATTCAGAAGGCACAGGACCGGTCAGAGTGGCGAAAGTTAGGGGAGGCCTATGTCCAACAGTGGACGACAAAAGGCTGATGGATGGATGGATGGATGGTGGCCTGGAAATCGAACCCGGAAAATTTCGCTTTAAAAGTAGTCAATATCAGTACGTATTACGTAGTACGAATTCTATTTTGATTATACATAGATAGGCTGACGCATCATACATACTACCTAGATGGTAATTAAATGATAATAATTTTATGATGCATATTTTGATACTCGCAAGCAATTCTAAGAAAGCATGAATGTGTGAATTTTCTAAATCTAAATGAAACATTCTAGCAATCCGTACCACAACAACAGCCCGTACGTCTCTGCAAGTTAGGAAGCACTCCATATGTTTTTGCCCTGCGACGCATTCTCAAATGAACAACTTATGATAATGATAAGCATTGTGTTTACGCTCGCGCTGTTACCAAACTGAATAGGATTACACGCCACCTCACCGTATGTTATGAATATTTACACGTACACTGATGCTTCAGTTGAATAGCTTTAATTTTTCAAATTTTTTAACTTTAGTTTCACTGAGTTGGTTTTGGCCCATTAATAGTCCACTACTGAGGTCGGGTCTCTCGTCATCGTTGGGGGACTTCCACGCCGCTTCAACGCGGATGAGTGGAGGGGTCGAAGGCCTCCGACACGGCCTAATTATAACAGCTGGGATCGACGGCTTTAAGTTCCCAACGTTGAGTTATAAGCAACGATGTAACATATAAAAGTTGTTGACACGCGACGAGGTTTTAACGCAAAAATATATAAATTAATATCGTTAACATTATATCAAAATACACTTTCGTCATCCGTCGAGAGAATTCGTAAAATAAACACAAATATAAACGCTAAAACCTGTAACACGCTCATACCCGCACTTGAACTCCCTGTGTCGCCTGTGGCAGGGCCAAAACAACGTCACAACACCCATGAGCCCGAGACCATACATTTATCAGTCACATAAATATCAGCCCCGTCCGGGAATCGAACCTGGAACCCCTCGTTTCGCAAGCAGGGTCACTACCAACTAGGCTACGGGGTCGTTAAGTATTTATCGATAATTATCAACCATTAGCAACAATTTGACATTTTGTCAAAACATTAAAACTGCATTTAAGTGCTTGAAAAATATGTCCAACTTAAACTTCGTTTAAGCAGTAATAAATCTACTTTAAAACTAAGATGAATCGCTTTAGTACTCGAGTGAAAAATCCGCTAATTCCAAAGTAACGTTGGCCGCGGACGGCTGTGCAATTCATTCTCATTAGGCAGTAGCGTTGCTCATAACGGCAATATCGTCTTCAAGTGCAGCTGAACCCGGTACAATAGAGAGAATAATAATACTTGGCTTAAACTTATGAATCCGGATGAGCGATGGCGAATAAGAGATATTATTTTTGTTTTTAAGTTCAACTTCATCACATTTTAGAAATCTATCGATAGCGATCCCATCTACTATCCGGGTTTCCTATCAGTAGATAGGATAGTAATCCTGACTTTATCCAGATTTATCCAGATAGTACTGGTACGGTAATGTTATCTACATACATATTATGTGGCTTAGCTGAAATCTAAGCTATGAAGAGCTTGAAAATACGATACAATGTTCCCGTGCCCCCAGATGTTACGTCTTAGAACACGAGCTGTCGTTACGTCAACGTTATAGAGAGGTCATGCAAAGGTAACTTACCTTTAACATTATTATGTATCTTGCAAACAGCCTTAAAACCTACGTTGACCTGCGTCGTCGCCCAGTGTAAAGTCACTTAGATTAAACGTCTTAGGTTTTAGAGGGTTCTAGTCATAGAACAAATGAGAAATAGAAATGCACCATTAATGTTTTCAATTTATGATTGTTTTAAGCGATCTAAACAAAACAAGAATAATAGCAAAATGAACAAAAAACAATCAAAAATCAAATCTTCATCATAACAATCATAATCAAAAATTAATCTTCCTTTATTTTTCTTAATTCGAAGTTCAAATTACTTCAATACTTAAGATACCTACTGATGTTGACTAAATTATTTATTTATTCTTGTGTTAAAAATGCCTATGGGGACTATCGGATGGTCCGTATCTTTAGTCGGTTACAAAAAAAACGAATCTAAAAATAACTCAAACTACGCGAAACCCTAAAAAGAAAGGGGCCTTTTTATGACATATTATTATCACTTCTACGTGATGTCTGTTCTGTGGTTTCGCTCATAAATACGCGTCTTACACAGGTGCAAGAAGGGCTAGCCGGCTAATTAAGTTGGTCACGTAAATCGACCCTCGCTAAAGTCCGGCTAAGCCTACATTTTGCCTGACGGAGTCAGAAATTCTCTTTCTTTATACAAATGTCGATATAAATTGCTTTGTTTCAATGAATTTGGCCAGTAACTTTGGCTTGAGACGACAAATTTTTAGGAATATGAGTAAAAACTTATTCAGATTGGGTGTGATTCCATACATACATACTGACATAATCACACATACGTACATAAATACGATCAAACCAAGCTAAACATAACACAACATATCTTACATCGTAAACAAAAATACCATTGGGGTTATCAAGAAATTCCGCGCACCTAAATAAAGCAAAACTTTACTCTCAGATATTTACTTACAAACGTGCCTTACCTATTTCGTCTAGTTAAATAATATGTGGCAAAACCAACCGCAGTGCAGTATGTGTACAAAGCAAAATTTTTGCCGTAAGTACGAATTAAGAGGACAGTATAGTCGCTACAAAAGTTTGCACTTTATTAACGTAGAGCTCAGTGGTAGATGTGCATATAAAAATACAGTCTAGCAAACTTGTACGTTACGCAAAACAAATATTTATGATTGTTTTATACAAGGTACTTTGGTACGGCGTTTTATTTGAAGTAGATTACACAATTCTACAACAAGTTATTCAATTTTTTTTTTGTTTTTAAGCTCGTTAAGTTTAATTTACGCACTTCCTCATTAAACTTAACTCGCAATAAAGATAAATAGTTCTTTGGCTACACTGTAAATTTAATTAGGAGAAATGGACTAATTTTAAATGTTGCCGCCCACGATCGAACAGACATGCCTTAATGATAAGTGGAAATATTACACATTTATACATACATACTAGAGACTCCCGCTCTGCGACTTTATTCGACCGTAATTCATTTTGTAAAAGGGTACCATATAGCTACGGCAACAAAGCATTTCAGGCCTATAAAGAACCTATAAACACGCTTGTTAACTTAAATTGCATACTTTTTTAAATTAGTAAACGAGTTGACAACAAATCCCTTAATTTGTTTGTATATTATACAAGTATATCCCTCTCGCTCTATCACCAATCTAAATATTATGTTAAAAATCCACCCCATGCAAGATCTCTTTACGATACACACACAAGAATCGCGGACGTCCTTTAAAATTTCATCGCCCTATATTTGCCCTGAAGCATTGTAGCACACGACATCCGCATAAAAATGCAAGTAAACATCGAATTCAAATGTTTGTATTCGACAAACCTTCTAACAAAAGATGGGACACAATCGCGGATTCAATACAGCCTTTCTGTTGTTTGTATCACTTTTGTGACGGGATCCATTTATATGAATTGATCGCGTCGCTTTTTGACATGCAAAAGGAAACATAACGCGGATATTTGTCGAGTATGAGCGCACGGGTTCCGACAATTTAGGCGGGTTTGCGACACCATGTCCAGGTTTATTCTAATAGCACTGATGTTGGTATGAGCAGGGAATAATAATGACTGTGTCTTGAGTAAAAACAAAGGCTCCCTTAAGCAAGTATTTATCGCAAGAGTTATATTGAATTTAGAATCAGGTAAGTCAATTTTTATTAAAAAATCGTATACTTTTAAAATGGGTGTAATTAAATAAAAAACATTTCTCGACGCCTGTTATGTATTTATTGGTTTTTTGTGCCGCTCTAGAGACCAAATGCGTGGGCCGATATTGATGATTTCTACGTCAAACTATTTGAGAGTGCGCGCACGGGGGACTTTTGTCTGCGTGACATAAAAGTTTTTGTCTTCGTCGCGTCGCGTTTCCAAAGTGGGATGCGCTCACGAGGGCGACAATGACAAAACTTTTTTGATATGGAAGCATCAATGGACCGACGATCTGGCATGTTAACCATTGCGCCATCCGGCTCGTCAATGTGAACGGAGAGTGACCATTTTGTCACTGACGCCGGTAGGCGGACATAAAAGTCACCCAATTGTCGCGTCGTAACGTGCGCGCACCTCCATACATATCCAAGGACTTGATAAGAGCGACAAAACAGTCA
Source organism: Ochlodes sylvanus (assembly GCA_905404295.2). Classification (NCBI taxonomy): domain Eukaryota; kingdom Metazoa; phylum Arthropoda; class Insecta; order Lepidoptera; family Hesperiidae; genus Ochlodes; species Ochlodes sylvanus. Next base: position 3,383,979 of record FR990131.1, on the reverse strand, counting down.
CCGCAACAAAAGTCCCCCGTGCGCGCACTCTCAAATAGTTTGACGTAGAAATCATCAAAATCGGCCCACGCATTTGGTCTCTAGAGCGGCACAAAAAACCAATAAATACATTGGCAGGCTACAACCCATTAATGGCCCACTACTGAGCACGGGTCTCTCCTCATACCTGAGGAGGCCTAGAGCATACTCCACCACGCTGCTCCAGTGCGGATTGGTGGAGGGGTTAGTGGCCAACCCAAGTGTCGGAAATTTTAAGCCGCCCGAAGGTATCCGACATGGCTTAACGACTGCTACCAAATGATAACAACCGGGACCGACGGCTTTACGTGCCCTCCGAAGCACGGAAGCGCTCAAGAAATTTTTGCCACTAGCGGTCACCCATCCAATTACCGACCGCGCCCGCTGTTGCTTAACTTTGTCGATCACTTGAGATCGACGCAAGCCGCCGGGCTATGAGCGCTTCCTATATATACATAAATATCCATAAATACATAAATACTGATAAATACCTTTCCTTTAGATCCCGAAGTTGAGTTAAAATTAGTAATAATTAATTCAAGTTCAAAAGGAAACATAAGGAATAGTTTTCCGTAGCGAGGAGAGTTATTTACCGACGTATGTATGTAGGTACCTAATGGCTACTCGTGTCTACGCTTTTGAATATAACATGAAGTGCCCCTTGGGAACGTGCCGCGAATAAACGAATGATTTAAACATAAATGACCTTTTACACGCCTACGACCATACATAGTTTTATCTTCTATTTTCTATTCAAAACTTTTAATAGATATTGGACTTATTTTACAAAAACAATGTCACTAACAATTCAGATGGACTATGTAGCAGTGAGTATTAGTGTTAGTTAATGCTATTAATAATCTCTCCTGTAAAGTCTCGTTCTTACCGTAAGCTTCACTTAAAATTTAGTTTTGGTTATTTCAACCTATTCATAAAACAAAAAGTTGTGTCAGTTAAAGAATCACGTCTAACAATTTTCGAGTGTGGGTACTAAGGAACAGACTTCCCAAAGCGAAGCGAAGGCGGATTTACTAGTTATCAATAAATATTATTAATCCCTAACGCAGTTTAAGAATACAACCGTAACACCAGTTACAACAAAATATCAGTAACAGACATTGACTTATTATTACTATGGACTTCGGGTCTCTTACTAAAATTGCGTAAAAATGTCCCAGCCACTGCCATCGCAAGAATATAAATGTTGAGAAGGTAATTTAAACGGTTTAATTTCGATTGAGTCGTGAACGCGGAATTGTAGCTCTTTTTGTGTTTTGAAGCTCATTTGGCTCGGATTTTTTTTAGCGCGGTCCCGACGTCCGTAGTAATAATAAGTCAATGGTAACATCATTATTATAACCTCAACGCGTGCATTCGACACAACTCTCATTCCCTCTGTTAGCATGTCTAATGTCAGTCTACGAATCTCATTAGCCCCGGGCTACGTTCTGTTTTCTTTCTACCTACCCCTCTTCATTATATTTTGATTTGAGAACGACTGCTGGCGACGTGAACTGAGATGAACAATTCAATCATAGATAGATGAAAAATTATTTAAACGAAATTAATTTTATTGATTCATTCGTCCATGTGTATCCGAATAGCTATGATAGTGCGTAGCGGCTAGTAGATATAGCCAGACAGGGTTGTAAATAGGGTTTGATATATGAGTGGACATGTTATCGTTTGATATTTTTAAAATAATCTGTGTAAATCAGTGTACATACACTAAATAAACCCAACATGCAGTGGCGGCGGGTCCATCGTGAGCATACATACATACAGGCTTAGCAGACGTTATAATTAAATCATAATTATATAGTATTTTTTCTCTTTTTTAGCCTCGCCGATATATAGACATCGGTGATACCAAAGGCATTTTTTTTATTGTGAATATGTTAATGCTTGGCTACAATAATATAATGATATAATGCATGCATGCATTTGCATACATTGCTGGCCTAACTTAACACCCATGACCCGAGAGACTGGTTAAATATACATACAGTCAACAAGCACCAATCCGTACTGGAACAGCGTGTTGGGGTGTGATCTAGGCCTCCTCAGGTATGAGGAGAGACCCGTGCTCACTAGTGGGCCATTAATGGGTTGAAGCCAACTAAAGCGCACATTACTACATCTTAAACCCAAGTTTTACATTGTATGACCAATTCAAACTTAATTGTATGTCTTAAAGTCTGTGATTGCCCTAAGTCCCAAGACACGAAGTTAGTAACTAGACGGGGCAAGTTATTGATGTCAAACATACAAGTTTGAGTTCAACTTGTGCAGTTGCTGTTGAATTTAGATACGCTATCATAGTCGCTTGTGTCCTCATAACTTTGTTTACATAGATCTACACGATTTATGATAGGAAATTCTGATAGGAAATTAAATTAAACGAACGATTGATTAGTAAATCTATAAGTGAACTTCAAACTACATAGTCAATAGTCATATTGCCTATTACAAATAAATGTTCGGTTTATTCATGTTAAACGAACATAACAGCCACTATAATTACTAGTTGGTACTATCATTCATGATCATCCATAACACCAAAAAATTATCCGTCGTGTTTCAAGCCTTATGAAGTTGGTAAAGTTTGTAAAATAGGTATGAACAAAGAAATTAGGGGGAGAAAAAGAGAAAAAAATCAGACAGGAACAGAGACTTTGAAATTTCTCGCCGGTCCAACTAACAGATCGATTCCAATCTGACTGTAACCGACCTCAATCCATACTGGACATGTTTGAGTAGGTACGCCAGGCCCAAAAGAACAGGTAAAAACATTAGCATCTCGTGTCTCGTGTGTGCTTATGATGTTATCAAATCTTAACGCATGTTTCATATGTATTAACTTTGATATGGCTATCTAAACCCAGCATACAGAAAGTTGTGTTTGGCGGAGAACGGATAAGTTGCACCACAACAGCACTACTCCGAGTTTCATAAACTCTTGACGATCTGTGAGTTCTCAAAGCAACTTTGTGGATAAAATGTACATAATATAAATATGTTGTATACTTAAGCGCTTTCAATGTATTCTAACAAGTAGTTAAAAATGATATTCTGAAGTGTTCTTGACATTTACATCAAATAATATTTTTAATAAAGTTCTAATAGATTCACTGCTACCAATAGGCATACAAACAAACAAAACCGAACTAGTAAAACGTCATTCATAATAGTTTACTGATCTTAGTTTATAAACTGTCGGTTAACACAATTAGAACTATAAAAACGTAGATCTCGAAAGCTATTCTCTATTGTATTTTTTATTAAAATGTAAAACGGTGGATAAAATTTACATTTTTGTACATCACTACGAACGTTATTCATCTCGTCTATCTTTGTTCACATTCTCGCATACTGCGGGCCCCAGACACCCTTTAAGCTCAAAAGTTTATTGTAATTTAGATCACATCTGAGGGACGCATTGAGGCGAGGGTGAAAGGGCCAGTGAAAATAAAAATCATAAAGCTTTATCTATTATAAACTTCAGTGGTCTGATAGTTTGAGCTAGGGGCTATGGTAATGAGAAAAACTTGTTTAGAAATGACCACCTGCAAAAACGTTGAGTGTTTACATTGTTAAAATAACAATTTCAAAACATAGTTATTATTGTTGTCTAATTTTGTTATTTCTATTTGATTGAGAAGATGAGGTCTCTGAAAATATTAAATGTGCTCTACTACGTATGGATTTAATATCAAACGGGTCACCGTTTATAAAATAAAATACTTATCCACTTCAGCCGCCATACGAATCGTCCTTTTTTGCTGTTGACTTGAGAGTCAACCTTATTTTTCCTCACAAATTTTTTGATCGACAATACGTCAGTGTTACTTTACTGATTACCACGGGTGACAGTTATCATTAATAGTCAGATAAATGCCTGTTCGTTTGTCGACAACTATTATAGGTATATAAAAAAGCATATAATCCTATCATATCATACTTAAATACACAATAACCAGACATTGATCCATTGACTATCAGGTGGGATCGTAGTAAAGCGGTAACTTATATTCAGTAAAAAAAACCATGGCGCTGGATGGACATTTCCTGCTGACAAATGCCAGGTGAAAGTTTCGTTACTTTTCTAGGTGATACACGCATTTTTGTTCCCGAAAATAAAACACGAACGACTCATCAATGCAGCGGCAAACGAGCGAGCGACGCTGTAACGGATCAAATTCAATTTGTGAGGTGAAGATTGGAGAGGGCCGAAATGACGAGTGGGAACGCCGAATCGGAAACGGGACAGAACGGGACGCGAAATAGCGCGTACGATTCGAATGTTCGTTTGATCGTGTTTTCGGACCGGAACGTGCTAAACCCTTCTTGTTCTGTCAGTTTATTTATTTATTTCAAGCTTCGTCTTGACTACAATAAAATTTTACTTAACCTTTAAACTAAATAAGTGTGCGCGAGCACACATTTTAGGGCACAGTATAAAGAAAAAGTAAAATTCTTTTCGTATTCCATGTTCTCGGGAATACTAAACATTAAAAACTAAGTCTTCTTCTTTCTTCTTCTATTTTGCGTTAGTGTTTAAGTACAAAAATAAACATGTACATGGTCAGAAAAAACATAATTTTAAACCAATTTTAATGTCTGCAATAATACTTTATCTTATTGTAATTTCTTATCGTTGCAGAGATTTTCAGATTCTAATTATCCTCAATTATCATCACAATGTTAAAATATTCTTTATTTTAATATACGTAACGCGTTATTAAGATTATGTTGTAAAATAGTAGTATAAGATTTTGTATATACAAACTACTATTACTACTACTATTTTACAACAAAATCTTAATCCCCATACCCAATACCAATCATCAAATAAAACTTTATTCCCCAGTGATCTACAAATAAAGGAGTCGATGCTATGCCTTTATTTTTGAGGTTGGATTGAACTTAAAATATTAGGAAAGTACTTCGTAAACCCAAAGTTTATTTACATGACTGCCTAGGTGTCACAGTGCGACGTGTAGTAAGATGTTGCCACATCTCTCTGACGAGGAAGAGACTGGTGCTTTATCATCATTGGGCGTTATGTATAATTATTATGGGTTTAACAAATTACCCTATCCAATTACCCTTACGTCGTGAACATCCCGGCGATACGAACGACAAGGTTTGCGTCGTCGTTCATTGTTCAACATCTTGAACTTCGTCGACTCTTACCGTCAGGTAGGATTGTAGTCAAGCATTCACTTATTTTATTTAAAAAAAATGATAATCTGCTAGCTACCAACGTAATAATAATGAACACGTACCTAGGCGCAAAAGTTGTACCAAAAACGTTTTGAGTACGGTTCTGAAATAAATTTAATTAAAGCGACTGGCCTTACTAAGTTAGGCTTCAATAATAATTCTGGAGAAATTTATGTACCTGCCTTTGCTTTTACTTATTTCTCTCAAGCATTCACCCAAAGTACCTTTTTCATGATGAAAAAGAACTCCTTAAATTAGTACAGTTTTATTTCACGAACCATGACTGAATACTCGCTACTCAAGGTACGAATAAGAACACCGAAACTTCTTCGTTTAAGTCAAGAAATGCGAGATATAGTAAATAAACAAATGGGTATGTCTGAATAATAAATAACTCACGTTGTATAACGGTTTGCTACGAGAATAAATAAAGATGAAAGAAGATGGATATAATATCTACGTTTCCTTTAGCAATTCTAAGATCTGATATTTTTGAATACCCACGTAATTTATGTTATTATTAAAATGATTATCCTCCTTCCTTTTTATTGGATGGTTTTGGTTAAAAATGCAAAACCGATACCTGCCAAAAGTGAGCAGTAAGTCATCTTGCTTTTTTTACTAACTCTACAACGTTGCAATTGTAATAGAAACACGTCAGAATTCTTAATAGATATAATTAAAGTATTATTATAATAGCAAGATTCATGTCTAGGCATGAAAGATATTTGGGAAAACTATAGCTGGTGTTTATGTATGCAATAAGTCCAATTACCAAGATTTTTAGAAATTTTGTCTGTTTGTCTGTGCGTTTTTTCGTCATCTCAGAAGCGGCATAATTAACTGATTTTAATGGGGTTTTTCCTGAATACCTAATTAATAAACTTGAAGTAACAGTTAAATTTAGTATTTGTTTCATTTCAATCAGTCCACTCTTAAAAAGATAATAATATGTAAATAAAAAAATCCTTTTAAACATTTTTCAGAGATTGAGACAGCTTGACCTAGTACCGAGAAGCACGAAATTGGGAACATGTGTTTCTTGAAATAATGTGTATACTCCCTACACTATATTACATTGTTAAGGATTTTTAGTCGATTTATGCCCTTAAAAGATTAAAGCAAGTAAAAATCGCTGGCTCTGACTACTTAGTATTATTTAATTAAAAAACAGAACATACAGGGTCTCCAGTCGTCATATAATAGGTACACCTAGTATGTTACCTACTAGTAGGCCTATGACATAAATATTTTTTTCCTACAAAAATGGTATGTAAATGATGCGGTTCATTTACAATTTATATACCCGAGGCCTGCCTTCAGGCCTTCGCTGCGGGCCCATCCGATACCGACAATTATGACAAACGTAGCAATCAGCTCATTGCTACTGAGCCGGCATCGTAACGAGCGGCAATAAAACATGTCTACATACACAACGGTATAATTTCTTTATCTCTCCTTCCCAGCAGCGTTGCCATTTGTCGCTCTCATCATAAAGAGGCTGGCTGGGGGAGGCGATATAAATTATTATTGCGAGCCGTGAGTCTCTGAAAAGTTTCTGCCGTGAGTACACGCTGAATACACCCGGAGCTAAGTTTGAATCGAGTTCGCTGGTAAACTAAAAGGTGCCGTAAAGTTTTATGATAAAGTTACATTTAGATTGACGGTAAATGATAATTTTTTCCATGATGCAAATCTGCAGCTGACGTTAGGTGTTCTAAAAATTTGATGTTTCTGTCAACCCAGAGCAGTGAAGGGGCATATTTAACAGTGTTATGCGAACAAGGTTTTTTGTTGGGCGCTTGAATAGCCTGTAACTTTTTAAATTGCTTGTGAAATTTTTACTGGACAAGTCTTGAACTTTTACGAGTTGCACGCATTACGATTTGATGGTGCTGTTTCGGGGTTGCGTAATTCTTTCACGGTATCCTTGCGAATATTTTACTTCGATACATCTTATACGATAATTTAATATAATTATTAATGTTAAATTAATTTAATGGTATTTCATATGTACATAATTATGACTAAGTGGGTCAGATAAGGAGTCATGATAGCCCCGAAGTCCTTCCCCAAGTTATCAGAAATTGTAATAGTGTTTTAGAGAGGTTAGCTGATGGGAAGTAGTTACTCATAGTCGTTAGTATTCAGTGAGACACTGTCACCCTGCACATTTGGAGAATATGAATTAATTTTCCCCTGTGACAGCTGGGATTTGTTTGTAAGTGACTCAAACCTGTCTATGTTGTTGTTGCATACCTCTAAAAGGTTATAAAATGACTAAATTCCATAACTAACTAACATAATGGCATACAACTTCAATGCTATCACATCTCCAATGACTTGCCTTGCCTTTTTCTTCAGAAGCTATTTCTAAATGAGGATGAGTAGCGAAACACTTCCTGCTATTGTTCGTTTCAGTGAGCTAAGCTTACAACAATCTGTTATTTATATAACTAAGACGCTAAGAAAACCCGGATTTTCTTTAGTCCCCGAAGAAAAGCTATGCGCGTATTCAAAACCTTCTCAGACGGCGGCGAAAATATGGCCGAAAAAAAATTAATGATTGTGAAAAGAAAAAAAACAAATCTTAGAAGGCGAGCTCCGCGTCTTTCCAAGTTATAAAAGGTAAAGAAAGAGCTTGCATTTAGTGAATACCCATTCAGAGCTGGAATTCAAACCGCAGAGGCGCATTCTGCACTTCACAAATGCAACTCCCTTTGAAGAAATCTGGACTTTTTTGACAATCAGACTCCTGATATTTTTTTGCTGTATACCCTTTGAATGCAACAGTCATTCAGTTAGGAATTTTTTTGAAGAGGTGTCTTTATGTAATTTGCTTTTTCCTATCAATTAAAATCAATAAACTCCATTACATTATGATTCTAACATAGTGGCTCCGAATTATTCGTTTTAGTTTGGCAGTTCATAAATGTCGGTTGTCGGTCAGTTGCAAATGTTAAAGTCACAGTTGTTAAAACACGAATAGTGAGCCTAATAGCTCTCAATCTATAAATATATAAAAATGAATCCCTATTTCCCTTGGTCACAGCATCACGCGTGAACGGCTGGACTGATTTCGCTAATGACATAACTTTGATAGAATGCGTGCTGCAAATATCGTCAAAGAGGATGTAAAAAAACTGAATTTTTTAGTGCGCATAATTAAGAATATTATATAGTTAAGACAGGACAACTAGCAAGTTCAAATTTGCGTAAGTAAATTTATCAAATAATTTTTCCCTTCCTTGTCTTGTCTTCTTTCTTTCCCTTCCCTAGAAATTTATGTTCTAAGTATATAATTGGGGTTTCTTATAAACTAATCTAAACATTATCCACGAGGATCCATAATACTTATTTTTTTTCTCTTTCAATTTCTTGTGTGTACATAAATAATAAATTAATTAATTAATAAATAAATTAATAAATAAATACTTATTTTTTCGTTTTGTTATATGAAACGTTCGAGAAGACGACTAACCTGTGATCACCGCCTCCCATGGGCATTAGAAACCTCAAAGGTAACTCTGACCCTGTGCCGAGCAAGAAGGACGCAGGACCCTTATGTAATATTTAATGGCACATTATATACTTAAATAGCCGATAAATGGACAAACCAGCCACTGATAGTTAGTGGTCAACGTCATCCATCGAACACAGTATCACCACAAACATCACCGATGTGTTCATCACCGAAGAGTGAAGAAAGAAAGATTAAGAAGAAGAAACGGTAGCTAATGAGGCAGATGCAACACTCTAACAATATGTATAAGTACCAGCGATATTAAATCTAATGGATCAGAGCACAGAAACAACAACGACTTGGCACCAAAGCATTGTCTACTCATAATAATATATATTATGTTCAACAAAGGCTTATGGACAGATAAAGTTGGCTGGGACTCCAGGAGAGATAGGAGGATAGACAGGAGATCTTATACTCAAGTGTAAAAAGTGTAAGTGTTTTAGTGACAAAGACACGAAGTGTGACGTGTAAGAGTGTGTGAGAGAAGGAGTGAAGACGAAGAGAGGTGGGAAAACATACCTAATTGAATGTAAATAAAACAGTCCCCTTTTTATTCCAACTCTATAAAACATGACCATTATGAAAGTCGAAGCGTCCAATTCGTTAGAAGTTATAGAATAAAATTCCCTTTTGAATAAAGCCAGAAACTAAGACGCCTCGAAACTTAAGTAACACTTTTGGAACTTTTAACCGCTCGACCGATGCCTTGAGATCCACTCAGTGAACGCTTTAGTAAAATTCTCAAGATCAAAAGCTTTTACAAGTGGTTGCTTGAAATTTCCATTATACTTGTTCGAGGGAGTGAAATTCACGTTACCTCGTTGCATGGTTTCGGGTTAACCAGGCGTCAGGCACCAAGCGCTCCTTTAACTGAACGCAATATCTTTGTTAACATTCTCCATCATGGCGTTCGTAGATTAGATGCTAGAAATTGTTACTAGAAAATCTTGATATTGTTGCGGGAAATTAAACATAGGTAGGTAGGTATTTTCTTAACTTATTTCAAAAAAGGAGTTAAGGTTAGTTGACGTGTAAGTACATTTTTCTGCTAGAGATCGCCTTAGCATTGGGTTTTTGTTAGAATTTCTGTATTTTCGTCGGTTTATTTATTTGTCTATAGATTTGTCAGATTATCTGTGTGTTTGTTCTGACTAATGTCAAAAATGGCTTAGTTAAATTGGTTTCAAACCACTACTGTACTCCTACACTCGTGTAGAGAGCCACGTTGTTCTATACTATCCTGCCTGCGATGGGGTTACAAATTCAATAAATATCTGTTCTCGAGTCGTGATTGTTAATAATTTGTGTTACTCTGTTTTACACACCACACGTGAACAGAGAATCTTATTGCGGGGTTGTAAATAAGCAGGCGATTATTCAAAATTTAAAATCGTGACATAGATGTTTTGTGAATAACGAATTCGTATAATGTAGATACGTGAGTGAATACGTACATACGTATTTTCTTTACCACCGTTTTTGAAAGGTATTTTTATTACAGAGGTCAGAAACATTATTCTAATAGAAAATGCACGTATCCGCAGATCTTTTATCAGTAACATTGTTACATGTTTATTCATTACAATGTGTAGGTACAGTCAGAACTCCGCACTCGGCAGTACTTGTCTAACGGATCGTCTACATTAGTTCGGATTGAGACTGCCATCCCTTTTCCCACGTTCGTAATACAAAAAGGGAAGGTCGTGTACTTTCCGTGAACGTCGAGGATGTAAAAAAACATATTGTGTGGCCGTGAAGGCGCGTCCTAGTGTGCGTTAACTTGATTTGCTCGTTTTCCTCGTCGCAAAGTGACGAAATTGAGTTCTTAACGCTTTGACTCTTTTCAAAATGTACGCTGTAAGGTGAAATTTAGTTTTACTAAATTTAGTAAGTATACCGTAACTTACCGTTCATGTTTGTTGACTTATTTTGCTGATGCTTGGAAAGGGAAGGGTTGAGATGTAAGGGGTTTTGTCTTTTCTAGAGTCTACGACAACTGTTACCAGTATAAACTGTGCTGTTGAAGCGCTTATAGTCGATCTTAAGTCATCGACCGAATTAAGCATCGATGGGCGCAGTCCGTAGGAAGGGTGATCAAGATTTTTTGAGCGGTTTTGTGCCACAAGGCAAGGGCATGACATATACACACTGCTGAAAAATGAAAGACAAATGACCAAAAAGATAAAATTTAATATGCTAAACTGTGATGACAGGTCCTATTCCAAGAAATACGGGTCCCCACATGTTTTTTGTTGGTCAACACCTCGCTTATGCTTTCGGTACAACTCATGTCTAAGGGCGACGCTGACCATTTACTGCATATAAAAAGTATTTGTTGCTATAATCACGTCTATCACTATGCAAGTTGTTTCATGACCTTGGTTTCAATAATAAATAGTTTTATACCGTATTTTTGTTATATTATAGGCACATATAAATCTACAATGTGTCTATCTACGTTTCCGCGTACGTATAGGAAAAATAAACTTCTTGTAAGAGATAGGATAGCCGAACAGAATTGGCAAGAGCGGCCGATAGGCACCCGATAGTTCTGAAAGAAATACCCGCCGAGAAAAATTAGATTTGCGCAACTGAAACGTGCTTCACTGGGAGCTGAAGTGGACGGACCTATGTTGAAGCGTGTTACACATGTAGAACTTGTGAGGATACTAAGTTTCCTCGAATTGTGAAAATTGTGAGCGTAAAGTTGTTATTCACGTAGCTATTTATTCTAGTTCAAATAGGCGGAAGCAACGAGTCATTCATTGTCATTCATTCATTGTTATAATATTATAAAACACGATTGATATAAATAACCAAACTCATTTTATATTTAAAAACTTCGTAAAAGGCTAAAAAGGTTATTAAATTTGGAGACCAAATTCTAATTATATAACAAGTGAGCGGTGAGTAACATAAAATATTTTTTTCTAAGATGAAATATTAATAAGGTATATCGTATGATGCCATCACGAAATAAATGTTTATTTTTAAAACGTTTATTGAGACAAAAAAAACAGTAGAGATAAGTAAAAAACAAATCCGCACTGGAGCATCGTGGTCCTCTAGGTGTCCTCAGCTATGAACAGAGATCCGGCCCTATAGGTGCGTCATTATTGGGTTGAAGCCATCCAGTTCAATTTAAACTCACCTGCATTTATTACACCCTGCTGAATAACAAAGGAAGCAACTACCACAGTTCCCTTATTTTGGTTATTCTGTACTCCTTCCCCAATTCTGTTCTGATCGTAGTCATAGATAGTGCCAAGGTTTTGTAAGTCCCTGAAGTGATAGATAATCCCCTGCCTTCTCAACTTACACGTGAAATGTTTTCTAAACTAATCTGTTTATTTAGAACAACCAGTTGAAAAGGTTTTTTTTTACTGATTCTTTGTCAACAGAGATAAAGTCCGTGACCTGGTGTTGCAAATAATATAACAGGTGGCAGCACCCGTAAATTCCCGCCTGTTACTAAAAAAAATACTAGAAACACACATTTTAATATTCCTCCTCAACGTCATTCATTATTTACACATTACAAATTCTACCCTTCCTAATTAACTTTGACTTCAAATTCCAAAACTGTTTCAATATTTCAGCGCGTTCTGACCACATTTTCCACAAGCAACCTTACAACACACGCAGTTTCACGTCGTATGAAAAATGTATCCCAAAAGACCGTTGGCTGAGTAAATGAAGGATTTTGGTAAATTAACACTTGATTCAATTATGTTAATCCCGCACGTACCCGGTAGGTGCCGAGCGAGATTTGTACCCGTTACCTGCAAAATCTCATATAATTACTTTGAAGTCTACGGTCGAATGAGGCTGGATTAGAGCTTACTACTTCGCATAAATGTGTGATATATTTTGAGAGATAGAAAAATGAACGCGTAAGCAAGTATTTTTTATAGGAGGAGAGAGAAAATTAATTCTCTTGCTAAATAAAGGAAAAGAAATATGTACGTGTTGTCGGAAAAGGCAGATTAAATAAAATGGAACTCATAAGTTCCTCATACACATTGGTTTAATCGTTTTTAAGTTAATACGAAGAATTGTAATGATTTCACTGATTTTGTATTAATTTTATTATAAATGTATGATAAAATCTAATATCTACCTGTTCACAACAAACTATCTCTTTGTGTGAATTATATTAAGAAGCTAATGAAATATGTAACCCTAACTACTAAGTCTTCCATTCCATTCATTACGCTATTAATGTCTTTATGAGATTATCTCTTTGAAGGAAAAAGATATGAACTTTACTAAAGAACTTTATAGGTTTCAAGCTCTCTACGCTGAGATTACACGTGTGGTTGAAGTTCAAATTTAAATATAGAAAGGTTTTATTAATATTAATGTTGAATTATAAATACTGTCTCAATGGAATGAACTCATACCAAATATACGAGTAGATACTTCTTTTGCAAGTTTATAAACTATTTTAATAAATGCTACAACCAATTTAATGTGTTGATGCTGTCAAACGCCCCATAGGAGACATAAAAATATTGTTCATAATTTAATCTGCTTAAAGGGTCTATTTTCCGGGTTCACGCTGTCGAAGTCGCGACCCTTATTCAGCGCAGGTTTGTAATATTCGCGCATTATATTTTCACGACATAATAACATCACACCGTCTTGCTATTTAGCTATTTATAACCTTTAATACGCGTAAAACATTTGCACAGTGAAAAAATGGGTTTATAGTTTTTTAGTATGTATATTTTGGTACATAGTACACGATGACGCACTAGCAGTAACAGCCTTGTGGAGAACGTTGGATTACCTTGGATTGTTGGGTAGGGGGTTCAGAATCCTACTAAATTTGGTACCTTTTAGGGTACGGTTAAACAGCCGACGGGGCGAGACGGCGACGCGACGCTGGAGTCCCTGTTGTACTGCGCGCGACGTGACGCGACCCGCCGAGCGCGACGGCTCTGTGTGACATATTCTATACTTGCTTATACGTTACAACCTCTTCACGTCCCGCCAGCGTCGCGTCGCCGTCACGCCCCGTGGGCTGTTTGACCGTACCCTTATAAGTAGTGAAAAATATCATATTTTAATTATAAAATTACAAACTAACGTGCTCCAACTACTGGGGTAACAGAGTTGCCTGGATAACCGCTTGCAGACATGTCGCAGAGCACTCGTGTCTATACCACGATTGGAGGGGCATGAGCCGTATGAGCGGCGCAATTACACACACAAGAGCCATTTGTGATAGTTCTGAAGGGGCGCACTGTAAACTCGCTTGTATAACGTTCTTTTACGTTCTCAGTACCCGTGCCTCAGGTGCTGTTCTTACACGTATTTACGTGTAATACGTGTAATATGTGAATATTTTCGGTGAGTAAATATGGAATTTTATACTATAGTTATTAAAATATACCTAATATAATAAATATGTAATCAATCCAATCAGTGTAATCAAAGAAGGTATTTGAAGAAAACTGTTTTATTATTATTACTATTATATTCCATAATGGTTTTTAGAAGTCTTATATTACTGTCTGTGCTTTTTTTTCTCGATATTACCGTAAACGGGTTACCGATTTAGATACGGTTTTGCTGTGCCTTGTTGTTGAAGTCTTCGCTACCACAGCTTGCCGTCTACTAACATTAAAAATAATTGAGACTTATGAAAAAGTAGCAGTCCGTGAGACATTATTGTATTATGCGGCGGACACTTTTTAATCTGTTATTGATAAGTATATATCCGCAAATTCTTTTAATTTCAAATAGACATCTGTTAAAATTTCTCAGATAGGTAAAAGTACCTTTTGTATAGTGAAAGCAAAGGCTTTCACCAACTACTTTACCGTGGATCCTTACAAGATGCGTGTGTCTGTATAGCGAAATTATGAAAAGTCCACCGTAATTTAAACTGTGCTCAATCTTGTTTAGAATATTGAAAGGGCAAGAATTTGTGTCGTTGGTTTTAAAGTTGCATTGAAGGATTTTTATTAAAAGAAATGTAAGGAAACCGTCCTCATTAATTTTTCTTTACACTCAGGATGTCCCAAAAATGGTGTCAGGTGGAAACAAGTACTCTCTAAATCACTTCCAATTATGTTGATGTGATTTTATACGGTTTGCAACTATGATAATTATGATTTTAGTTTTTAATTTTATTAATGAAGGAACTTTAATAAAGACTAGTTGTACTAACTAGTAAGTGATATCCAACTTTATCCAAGTGGTTTCATAATTGAACTCCCGATCGTGGTCTGAGATGGAATCTTACACTAAACTCAAATAAAAAAAAAATTAGAAATGTATTATCATTTCCTTTGGTAAATAGAATAAACCTGCACACCTAGAAATAATAATAATAAATAAATAAACGTTAACACACTCATACCCTCGCACTAGGATTCCCTGTGTCGCGGGTGGCGTGAACAACACAAATTATACATCACTAACACCCATGACCCGAGAACAAACATTTATCTGTCACTTAAACATCTGCCCCCGCCGGGAGTCGAACCGGGGACCACACACTTCGCAGACAGAGCCACTACCAACTAGGCTACGGGGTCGTAAAGTAGAAAGGAAAGAAATTTATTTATTAGCAGTCCAAATGCCGCAGCTGAGATTTCTCCATTATGTTCTCAAAGGTGTATGAGTAACTTATCCACTCTTGCTGGATTATGGCCAGTACCAGTACCTTACACATTGTAGAAGACCCGAACCGCAACAAAACAAAAATAAATAACTACCCAGTAAAGTTCACTACTATTTATATCCCCAATTTACTGAATCGCATAAAACAAGATCTCTTAGACGACGGTTGTACATCTGGCACAGTTCTCGAAACTGCGCCAATTATTCTCCCATCCCACTCCGCTTTCGGTTTTAAAGGAATCTATTAAGATAAAACGTTTCTTATTTCCAAGGAAGTTTTATGGTTTGTAAAATATTGGGGACATAAATAAGGCGGTGTCGTGTATAACAGCACGTCCCTGGCTCGTGCTTGCGGCCGTATTTCAACTGGGATTCGCTTCTGTGTTATAAAAAAACGGACTGCAGATTTGACACATTCAACGGGAAACCAGATATAAAATGGCAGTTATTAGTGAATGTGTTTTAGGGTAATCAACAAGGTGTTTTATAGTTTCGCCCATGTCCGACCGTCTGCTTAGCTCCCCAAAACTTACAGTGGAGATTTTTTTTTCTCGTCATCTATTCATGCAGGAGTATCAATATGTAGATGAAAATAATATTTATTTATTTATTTTATTTTTCACGGTTTACTTGTAGACAAGATGTAGCTTTATATTTAAATAAACCAACAGATGAGCTGCCTGAAGAGAGCAAATGGTCACCGTTGCTCACGTATGTACATCCCAAGAAAGAAGAAAAAAAATAGATGATGCAGGACTTGAATTATTACTAGTACTTACGATTCATCATCATCATCATCATCACAACCCATAACTGTCCCACTGCTGGGCACGGGTCTCCTCTCACAGTGTGAGGGGTATAGGCCATAGTCCACCACGCTGGCCAAGTGCGGATTGGTGGACTTCACACACCTTTGAGAACATTCTGGAGAACTCTCAGGTGTGCAGGTTTCCTCACGATGTTTTCCTTCACCGAAGCAAGTGATAATTAAATTTTTAATACGCACATAATTTTTGAAAATTAGTGGTGCGTGCGGGGTTTGAACCCGGAACCTCCGGTTCGGCAGTCCAACGTTCAACCACACCGCTATCACTGCTTACGATTAGATACTGCTAAAGGAATTGCAGATAAATGTTTCTAAAAACATTTTTTCGGTTGCGGAGCATGAATTGGATTTTTTTTATAATTTAAATCGTACGACATTTTCACATCTTGCATTGACGGTCGTATTTCAAAAGAGATTCTTTTATGCCACGAAAAAAAGAAATGGCAGTGAAACTGCGAACGTGTACAGTTTTGAACAAAAGCAACGTTTCGGCCCGTATAGTGTTGATATCACTGTAATTGGGACGTTCCTGTCTGACGTAGCAGCTCTACGGCGTAGCCTAGCTACGTGTGCTACGACACTCGTTGTAGGCACAATTGCTTTGATATTACATCGAAATTGCTCCGTTTGCTATGAACTTCATATTTGAGAATAATAACATAACGCTTGGCACTCCTAAGAGATAGTATTGTGTCGTAAATAATATCAGACTCTTCCAATTCGTTCTGTAAAGGTTAAGTGATATGACTTATACGTAAACAATTTTTAATATTGAGAATTATTTTATTGAAATAAAAATTGTAAAAGCATACAGTAAGAGATTTTTGAGCTCTACGGAATGCTTAATTGCGAGTAGTATAATGGAGTTAAAAGCAAAAGTTGAACACTGTGAAAGCTATTTATGTTTATGATTTAAACCTGAACCTGTGCCCAGAAGTGGGACAGTTATGGATTGCTATGATGATTTAAAAAACTATAAATGTATTCATAAACGTTAAAATAGGAATATCCAAGAGAAACTCATTACATTTCAGTTTTAATGGTTGTATATTCCGCACCGGTTTGTTCGGTATCTTCTTCCGAACACGTGCAAATGCAATGCAATTTGCAAAGAACCAAATTGTTTTAATTTTGAAATCGTTTCCAACACTTACGAACAAAGTTTTCTACCTCAGTTCCTCGGAATATTTTTTGGCTGGCTTCAACCCATTGAACAACATTGGCCTTGTAACTGGGTAGGACTGCTTCAGGTCGCGTTCCCAAATAAAAAATATGTGTAAATTTGAACAAGACCATCTCAACATTTTCTCGAGTGAGGGTTAATTATTACGTATTATTATTATGTAAAAGCATAGAATGTTTTCCAAAGCGATACAAGGTGAGTTACTAGTATACCTGTAAACAGTATACATGTATGTATATAATATACAATTTATATACTACAAAAGTGTATCATGTAAGTCCACCGAGCCTTACATGGAAATATTGCCAATTGTAAAGGAATTCACATCCCGTTCAAAAATCCACACAACCGATCACAAGTTTTGAAACAAGAATTTTTGTCCATCTCATGGTTATTCTTCCGCTCAATTTTCCGATATCACTCGTCCAAGATTTATTGCCTATATTTTCGAAACTAAGCTGTAACTTTAACTAGAAAATTCCACTGAAATAGGATATTGGATGGAAGAGGATATTTTCAGCTTCGTAAGCTCCTTCGTTCGTGGTTTTCTAGGTTACTTTGTAGTAGTATATCGTGAATTTTATTAAAATTAAATTTCGCTCGCAAGTTTGTAGTAATATGTAATAACATTCTTGCTTGGCATTTTATTTTACCAACATTCAATTCGATGCGCAGTTATTGAAGGCAGAGATTATCTCGTATTTTCCTTGTATATTTTTTCATATAAAACATATTATATTCGGATAATCGTAAAAATAGACATGTGTAATAAAAACATTAGTACCAACTAATACCCGAGAACATTTATCTACGATCTTCACTTAACATTTAGTGGTTGTTTTATTCAAATCAGAAATAAAAAAAGTTATGTCAGTTTAAAGAATGACGCCGAACAATTTCCGAATGTGCGTACGACGGGACACGTTTCCCGAAGCGAAGTGGGGGCGGGCCCACAAGTTAGAAATATTAGCTTTGTTCGCTCAGAGTAGTTAAAAAATTAACTACTCTGTGACACGGGGAATCCTAGCAGCATTATTATTATTACTTTAATATTATTACCAATAAAATTAGCAGAAAGTGGCACTAAGCAATAAAAATACGGCCGTTCAAATAAAAATTAATTATAAGATCTTCCCACCACTTCCACACTCACCGTTTCAAAGCCATTCTGTGCAATAAGAATCATCCCTACTCGTAAGAATTTTATTGATATCTTAGCCCTGTCCTTTCCCCATTTCTTAGATTTTATTGCACCAATTCGCGAATACGATCTCATAAAGTTAATTAACTGCAAACGAAACACTTCCAAAATGAGCCGGATAATAAGTTGTTTGCACCCGAATATTACCTAAAACCATTTTGTTGCATTACAAAAGTTTCTTGTTGGGATGTGGTCCATTGCATATTTGTACGATTCGTAAGGTTTGGTTTTGTTGTTTTGGCCACACTAAAGTACCGTTGTTGTCCAATTGGAGATAAAATTTAATCCATACATGTATAATTAGATTTCGTCACTAAATAATCATTTACAAGTGACTTTGTTAGGCATAATAACCGTCAGTATTAATCGACTTATAGTTTCTCATATTGTCAAACTTCATACATCTACAAATTCAGTGAGATGTATTCAAAACGGCTTATCCCTGAAGACTAGCAAGAAGTTGGGGCAAATAGCTTTGTCTTCTCAGAAGTATTTTAATTCGATGAACCGGCGACCCCGCGAAGTTGAGACGTCGCGCGTCGCCGTCGGTCGGCAATACGTTGTGGCCGATTTGCATTTTTATGAAAACGTTTTACGACACTGGGTCGGAACGGGGTGCTTTTATAACTTGCGCTTCGAACTATCCGATTTGAAATCGAATTTTATCGTTCCGTGAAGCAATGCCATTATTATGTACAACATAATCCGTGACATTTTTTGATTTTTTTAAACTGAATAATTAAAAATTAATAAAAATTAAAACGCCGTTCTTTCTTCTCTTATTTTTGGCTTTCGAGATGACTTGGGCATTATTGACGTCGATGGGTGATGATGACTGTGGCAACTATACCTCGTTTGATACAAAATTAAAAGAAATATTCATCAGTGCAACTCATAACCGTCCCACTATTGGACTCGGCTCTTCTATCACAATGTTAGGTGTAAAGGCTATAGTGCACTGCTGGCTAAGCTGGCCAAGTGCGGACTGGACTGCAAACACCTTTGAAAACATTATCGAGAACTTTTAGGCTGCAAATTTCCTCACAATGTTTTCACCTTCACTGAAGCAAGTGACAATTATTTTCCAATACGCACATATTTTTGGAAAATTAGAGGTGCGAGCAGAATTCAATCCCAGACCCCGCAATTGGGGAGTCCAACTTACAAACCGCTTGGTTATCATGATAAGTAAACTTGGTTATCATGATAAATAACTTATTAACAAATAAATTTGGATTGAGTTTTAAGTAAGTATGGTTATAATACAAAATAATGTCGTCAAGTGTAAAGCGCTCCTGACGTGAACAAATCAGGCTGAGCGTGAAATGTTAAACACCTGGACCGGGTTGCCAGCACGGATCTATTCATTCCTGCGCGTCTTGCCGCCGTATATTTTCATACCTTACATCCTTCCTTGTAAGAAAGAATGCTACCCACTTATGGACCAGCTGTATGTTAGCTTGGCCTGTATGTGAGTCAATGCAAATGGATATATATCGGTAAAATGGATTTGTTTTTTATATTAATCTTCACAAATTTTATCAATCAGACGTCGCTAGGATGTTTTAATTTATTTTCTGCTTGATGATGCCTTTGGTGTTATTAATCTCCATGATCAACGATGACTACTTATCATTAGATGTATCGTTTGACGGGTATTTATATAAAAAAAATGAAAATTGAAATTCTTATTTCTATTTAATCATTAATACATACATATATAAACGCTAACACACTCATATCCCCGCACAACACTAATTACACATCACTAACACCTATGACCCGAGAACAAACATTTATCTGTCATATAAACATCTACCCCAGCCGGGAATCGAACCCCGGACCCCTCACTTTGCGGGCAGGGTCACTATCAACTAGGGTACAGCGTCAGGGCTACAGGTAAATTAGACCAGTAATTTAAGTAAAATGAAAATGAATTATTATTATTAGTTGTAACAATTATGTGTTCTACAAAAGAAAAAAATAAAGAATTATCCAAATCGCTGATGATAATTACAATATTTATACTGCTTCAAAGCTCAAAATGTAATTATTACATAAATAAATAGAAATATTTCCCATTTGTGTAGTAATATCTTAAAAGTTATAATACAATAAATATCTAACATGTTGCAGTTTAATCTATTACAAAAATCTCATCTCCACCCGAAACTTCCTACAATTTTCCGCCGTCGTCGAACTCGGAAAATCTGAAAAAATTATAAAAAGTTCGAAACTGTTTCGAGAAATTTTTACTTAAAGCCCGCAGCAGACGGGATATTTTTTGAACTGAATTAATCGGAAACGCCGAAGATGCAACATTTTTTGTAATTTACCAACACTATACGAAACAACAAAAATATAAATTGCCTATAATATCGTTAAGTTATTTCATTCATCACAATCAGGTATAGTTACATTATATCTTAAATACTCCATACACATAAATAAGTAGTTTGAACGTTTTGCTCCTGAACAGGGCAGCCAGGATTCAATCTGCACGCACATCTTATTTTAAAAAATTATGTGCGTTTGAGAAACTAATTATTACTTACTTCCGTAGTCCTACGGAAGAAGAGACAGACGGAGAGAGTCAGAATGGAGAAGAGAGAGTTCTCCAAGATGTGTAAAATCTGCCAATCAATCAGCACTTAGTTAGCGTTGTGGACTATGGCTCGTATCCCTCACATTTTGAAAGAAAACCCAATCCCAGCAGTGGAACAGATATGCGATGACAATGATGTATATTTTATCCATAATCTCCAACATAACCATACAATTCAACTTACGTGAAATTAACAATTAACATACAAATACGAACATATTTAAGCACTTAGAATTTCACAATTCATTCAGTTAAAACACTGTAAAAGCTTGTCTTACACGGAATTATTTACGCATAATTACTGTCGTCTGTCTGCGAGACACCTAACTGTATTCGGACACTTAGACGGTGGAGCCAAAAGATCCTAGAACTTAAGCAATTAGTGAGCTCCAGTCAGACAGCAATTAACGAGAAATGCCATTTGAACGTAGAAAAGGTAGAAATAATTCGGGCAATAACAGGCTCGAAATTTTAGTTCATTCGTTAGCTAAATTATTCATTAACTACTAACGACTCGAATACATCAAGTGGCGATGTGCTCATTTGCTGCAGAGTGGCTGTATCGGATCTGTTTTAGTGCTGTAATTGCATTGGTAATGAGAAAATTTGCGATTGCATTCATGTTCGTAAGCACTCAAAGCTTGACGCGTTCGTAACATGCTGACTTGTGTTGAATTGCTTATAACCGTACGGCTTATACTCGTATCAATAATTAACGACTAATAACGTGAGTGGCAAAAATTTTATAAGCATTTTTGTGCATTGAGATATCTGTAGTGGTTGTTATTTACAGCAAAGGTTGGACGTTAAGAATGGAGCTTAGGAAAGAATAAAAACTCTCGATGTTCATAATTATCATTGATAACTCTAATAAATCGCATTAGTGGTAACTTACCTCACGTTTTATACTTATTGTATTCGCCCGACTAGTTTCAGTATTAGTTGAGTAGTTGTATTCAGACAGTCACGAATCTTTCGAATAAAACACGTTTATAAGAATTCACTTTCCAAAAATTTGTCACCTAGCCTATTAAATTGGCTGACGTAGGTATACGTCACGAGGTGATTTTTCAAGTCAGAAATGACAAATATCTTCAACAATACAACAACATTTAAATGTCTATCCGCGTCAAATTTCCCATTCTTCCTATATTAGTGCACAGGGTGTATTCAAATCTGTTGAACAAGAAAATGCTTTGACGAGATAAAAAAAGAAAAATGATCACACGGGAACAATCGATTACTCTTCATTAGATGCGCGAATATAAAATTATATTCATACTTGAGATACATAGTGATTTGTTTGGTATGTTCCGTTTGACGCCCGTGAGCGATTTCATTTTCCTTGTAATATTATTCTCTGTACCTGTTATCTTATAATATTTTAATAGGAATCTTTCTGAAAACTGTGCTGTCAGTTTGTAGCCGTTTTACAATCGTCTTTGAGTCAACTAGCCATAAATTATCACAATTTATCTTGTACCCAGCAAAGTTATAAGAATAATTTCATACGAATGCAAAATAAATTTGCACTCGTACTTTGCGCGCGCGCTGCTTAGTAATGTTTACTATGTAAAATGTTCATAATTATGTAAATTTTAATTTATTATTTTTAATAAGACGTTTGATAAGTCAGTTACACTTTATGTCTAAAATAATAATAAATGTTTTGTGGGTTATTCCGGGTTTAAAAGTGAATTAAACGGTCATTTTGGATTCTCAAAAATTATCTTAGCTACATAACAGGTACATTGGATGTCTATATACTAGGTACTTCTTTATAAATAAATAAAAAGTTTATCCATAAACATTCCAGCATTATGGCTCCCCTTTCGCAACGCGTTATCTCAACTGCCAAAGACGGTGCAAAACAGAGCGGTACCCGAAGGCTGTAAGTGTGATTTATACAAGGCTTGGAGTTTCCCAGCCCATGTCAAGGCTGATTCCAAGAGTTTTGGTCATTAATATTCATTAGAATACCCTAGCTTCGTTCGGGTATATTTAATTTTACTAGAACATCTACTTAACTGGGCAAATGCTGAGTTGAATAAAAAGTTACGTTGTCAAAATGTTTAGGACTTTCAGATAATTTAATCAATGCGTTATTCTTACAACTTTTTTATTCTAATTAGATGTTATTTTTTTAAACTTTTGAAATTTATTAGTATTCAGTTGTTACGTTAGTAGGTTGGAGAGAGTAGCACTCTTTAGAGTAGACACAGTAGGACATGATATTCAATGTGCAAGAAATATAATCAGACAAGGCCAACGATATAAAACGTTGAATACTTACAATACAAACAGTGTTAACAGCATAACATTACGCCCATAATTGTACTCATAAATTACCTACATTTAAAAATTCTAAAAAAGTTTTGTGAAACGATTCTTGGAAACAGATGTTATTATTTATAAATGCACGTTGAATATATTTCGTAGTATTTTATTGATTGACGTTAAAAGACACGTGATCCGTTTCAGGCAAGAGAAATAAATTGAAATAATACTTAATATATTTGAAATTAAATTTCGAACAAAAATAATTTTTCAAAAGTAATCAAATAAATCGGTGTTACGAACCAATTTTTTTGTACGGTGGACTCGACTTAGAATTTTGCGGGCACTTTGACACCTTTGTTTTTATTTGAAATTAATTATCATTGGACTTATTATTATTACGAGCTTTGAAGAGAAAAACTGCATTACGGAACATTCGCATAATATGTTGAGTCAATTTATGTAACAGTACTGGATTGTGATAAATAAAATAAAAATGGCGAATACATTGAAGTGAATTAAACTTCTATCAGCCTTTGATTATAATCAAAGCTATCAGCATAGTCATTCGTAGACGCACAAACGAAACTATAAAACGAAACTATAAAAACATTATAAATATGGTTTGATAAAAATAGGGATGAAAATTATTCTAAAATTAATGGATACTGAAACCTCATCTCTCAGCTATTTCAATAAGAAGAAACTTGAAGAAACCAATATCGTTTCCTATAAACTTAAACTCAGAATCCCTATTCAATCTAGGAGAATCTATACATCCCAATGAAAAGACATTCGTTTAAAAAGTGAATAGTCTATCAATGAGGGATATATCGTAACAAGATTACGGGGATAGTTCCACAGAACCGGCTGATTCAACGTAAAACTGAAATCTTATTTAACGTTGGATTGCTGCTAAGCGACTCGTCTCAGTCGAGTTGGAAAGTATGGAGAGAGCTTTCTCTTTTATACATAAAAAATAATCCATCTATCTATGCTTTATGTGTTTGGAAGAACATTGCTGGACAGAGGCCTTGTGTAAAGCAGATAGTAAAGAAAATGAATATTAATAATAAAATAAAATCTATATAATGTAAGTAATCTGTAATTGATCGCTGCCTGTACATGGAAGATATTTGCGATTTTTTTTTACTGGGGGTCTATAATCAAGGAAATAGATTATAGAACCTAAACATTTAAAGTTTTAGAATTTTTCTGTTTTTATGTGTCTGTAGTTTTGTACGCACTAATCTCAGAAATAGCTTTAGCGATTTGGGTGCAATTTTCACTAATATATTGTGGTAAACTTCACTTAACATTAAAAGTTTGTTTTATTTCTATCGGTTCATAAATAAAAAAATATGTCAGTTTAAAGAATCACGCCGAACAATTTCCGAATTTGAGTAGGAAGGGACATGTTTCCCGAACGAAGCAAGACACTTATCACAAATTACACAATCAAATATCAAATAGACAAGACTCTTAATATTTCGCCCTGAATGTCTTGTTTGTAGATAGTAGCCTTTGTGTACACGTTTAGCGTTTGCTGATGTCCATGTTACACCTTATGGTCATTTGGTTGTTATTGAAAAGGATGAGCTCTATTCAACACAGCAAGATTAAAATAATAATCTTACAGTGGCACTCTATAGAGCTAGTGACATTACAATATTTTTTTACAAACTTGATAATCTAACCTTTTTACTACCAGGAAGCTAGACGCGTATGACGCTATATAAAAATGATCAACATAAAAATTGTAAGCCATGTGATATTGAAGTATCATCATCGTCATCCCATAATTGTCCCACTGCTGAG
This sequence comes from Ochlodes sylvanus, assembly GCA_905404295.2. NCBI lineage: Eukaryota > Metazoa > Arthropoda > Insecta > Lepidoptera > Hesperiidae > Ochlodes > Ochlodes sylvanus. Next base: position 3,358,666 of record FR990131.1, on the reverse strand, counting down.
CACAGGTCTCCTCTCACAACGTGAGGAGTACAGGCCATAATCCACCAAGCTGGCCAAGTGCGGATTGGCGGACTTCACGCACCTTTGATAACATTATGGAGTACTCTCAGGTGTACGGGTTTCCTTACGATGTTTTCCTTCACCAAAGCAAGTGATAATTAAATTGTAATAGGCACATAATTTTGGAAATTAAAAGTGCGTGCGGGGTTTCAACTCGGCCCCCCCAGACCGAGAGTCCGACGTTCAACCACACGGCTATCACTGAATTATATTGAAGTATACTATGACAAAATTAACACCAGCTCACATACTATCAAACATTTTTATTAAGGAAAAGCCATCTCCATATTGTTATAGCCTAAGCTAAAGCGTGCAAGGATTGAAAGGAGTTTATAAGAAGCTCTCATAGCATGTTGCGGTTGGGGCGCCCCTTCCGGCTTGAATTAAACTGAAGACCGAACGGAAGCGGGGGAAGTGACCACTTGATACTCCACTGTCTCGTGCTATACATTTAAGTAATCTGCATTGTTATGTTTGGATTTCTAGGGTTTCTAATTTTTAAAGGTACGATGCGCTTATTTATATTTTGGGTAATATAAAAATGTAAGTATTTATAATTTTAAGGTTAAGTAAGGTTATTTATTTTATTTTGCAGGTAAAAATTATAATAAATTATTGCTATAACTATAATAAAAACCCCCGTAATACTTTTTCTCAAATTTATATCTTACATGTACCAGACCTCGATCAGTAAGTTTTATTATTATTGTACATAGGTACTACAGGTACATGGGATGACCTCCAGAGTGACGCGCTACGAGTCTCGGGTTCGATTCCCAGAGCAGTCTCTTATGTCACGTTTAAATTAATTGATCTCAGGTCGTTTAAACAGGAAATTAGTTCGAGACTGTGACTAAGTGGGAACTTTATACATTATGTTATTTTATGCGAAACAATATTTGCAGTGCAGAAGCGTCGAGACTAATTTACATTTAGAATAGAAAAAAAATTCAGTCGCAAACACAGGTGTTTTTAATTGTTAGAGCTAGTAAATGACATTGAATGGCACCCGATACTGCGCGACGAAATGTACCAGCGATAGCAATTTTCATCAGTTCGTTCTAAAATGTCGCACCAAATTCGGCGCGAGCTATCCGAATAGGTATTCCATAATTTCCCACGTGGCCTCTCATCCTGTTTGGGATACATCGTTTTTGTTTCATTCGACATCTTTTTTGGATATTGATTTTCAGAAATTCAAACTGTTTTACTCAAATATTTATTTTAAATTGAATACAAACTTATGGTGTAAAACATTATTTTAGCACTGAATGATTGCTTCAGTTTTAATTGTTCCGGAAAATTGTTATACTTTTTCAAAAACTATCCATACGTTTAAGTTTATAAATAATTTTTAATTCTTCGTATGTTATGTCATTGTAATCGAATCAAACAATACGTTTTACTCGCGTTTTTGCATTTAACATCAATTCAAGTCCCACTCGACTCAAGTCAGCTCACAAATAATCATTGAAATATGAACTTTATAACGAGTACTTTACGGTAGAATTATCAACAATTAAGTGCTTAAAAAAAGTGATGCGAACGAAAATTCGACATTCAGTATGAGTTCGACCGAAGTCGAGTCGTAGTTGAGTTATTAACGTACGCAGACTTATTCGATAAATAGATTTAATCTAATCAATAGCTTCAAAAATAAGGTCTAAAATTTCAACAGGTGTACTCTGATCTGCACTGTATCCCTCTATGGCATGAGGATACTCAAAACACAGCAAGGGTCAGTTTTGGGTTGCGATATAGAACACGAAGCTTCACCTAGATTCTAATATTTACTAATACTATAAGTAAATCGCATATATCAATTGAATAATAATAAATATTATGAATAATTAAAATTAATAAACATTTTCCATACCTTTATAAATTTCAAATGAATATATTACATATCTACGTAACCTAAACTATTTTATTTTTTGTAAAGCGAAGATGACAAAAGTATTACCCGCCAAAACGACTTCCACAGATAAACTACTTGGCGAGTCAGTTCGAAGTCGGTGTAGATACGCAATTTGCATTTTTATTGAAAGGGTTTAAAGGAACAGGTAAACGATGCGATAGGGAAGTCCACTAAGTGTGAGCAGGAATTAAAAACATCCTAGCAACTACTATTAATTACTCTTTATTTCTTCTTTCAAAAATTTTCTCTTCTTCTTTTTTAAAAATGACGAAAAAATAATTTCACAAACTTAATTCCTGCTGTTTATAAACTATATAATATATGACTGTACGTACAGTCAAACAAGTACAACATATTACATAAAAAATTCAAAAACAAAAAATATTTTAATGATTCCACCGTCAATTTTAGAGTCACGCTCACGACACAACACCAGACATCCAAAAAAAAGGTATCTCCAAAAGTTTTATATGTACGCTTCACCTGTTTCACAATAAAAAAAACGGCTTTACCATTCAAATAAAACGTACCAGCCATCCTCCAGCGTACTCAAATATAAGAAGAGATGAATGATATATAAAGTTACAATACATACCACTTGCAATCCACGACAGCGTAAAATTTACCAATTTGAACCTTATCTTGTCACAAATAAAAACTAAGTAAAGAGTCTTCGTGAAATGAAACAACCGCGATTTAGTAAGGAATAACGTATAGATGAAGTATTTAGCAACTTTCAGTCTTAACGTCTAGCTCGTAGAGGTTATGTTCAACTTTAACGTAGAATCTGCCATTGAGTGTCATCGTCATTGTGCAACTCTTTTCGGCTAAGGCGGGATTCAAAGGCACCTCTCATCTTAATATCCCTGTTTTAGTCTTATTTCACGTGACATTAGCGGGTCCTTCAGCAAATACACGGATTATTCTGGTTACTATCTTATTTGACTGTAAAATTTTGGACAAGGTTTTATGATGACTGGCTGGTGAAGACAGATATTGGAATAATATTTTTATTGGTGTGTTTTAAGTATGACCAAAATGATATGTAAGATCTGATGGTAACAACTACCCAACAGGGGACGCACAAAGCTGATGGATGGATGAATAAATAATCTATCTAATAACTTCGACATCAAAATTGTTATTATATATTTATTTGGGATCGTCTTGTTTATCATTTTTGAAAATATAAAATTACGTCAACGAAACTTGGATGAATGCACATGTAACCTAAAAATATAAAAAAAATATTTAAAATTGCTTTAAAATGTAAAAAAACTTGTTAAGAAAAAACATATAAAAAAATACTTAAAGAGACATTTTGAGTCGGTGAGCCACAAGAATTAGTTAGTTTTAAAAAATACTTACCAAGTTTCATATTGACTCACTGACAAAATTAAAAACTCACTCAAAACTATTTCCAGAATAAGGACAGCGACACAGAGGTCTGTAACGCGATACATTATACTTGTACAGTGCATATAATACCTTAAGCTCCGTACACACTAAATTCATTCTTTTAGCTGTGTTTATCGCCATAACCATCATCATTGCAACCCGTAACTATCCAAATGCATAGTTCGGCTCTGCTCTATAATGTGTCGGGTACATGCTATTCTACGCTGGCCAAGTGCAGACTTCATACACTTGAGAGAAATTATGGATAAAAAAATAGGTGTGGAGATTTCCTTACGTTTTCCTAAAATTAATTAATGTCTAATAAACACATAAATTTTAAAATAAGAGAGGTACGTTTCAAATCGTGTTCGTTAAACGGATAGTGTGCCCTAGTCTTTACACCCGCACGTTGCCCATCAAACACAATGCACTTCTCACGAAATTGTAATGCACGTTCCACGTTATCTTTTTATTCTGCTGAAAATTATGACGAGATCTCACTGAAAAATTCTTTTTATTTTTAACGTCACATCTCCTGGGACTATTTATTCTAGCCTTCGGGAGTCTGTCTCTTTGTTCTGTTACTACGTTCTGATGTATGAAGGACGATTTTGTTTTCGGTGATTTTTTTGGGGACGGAGTCAACGACATTTTGTTGTAGCTCAGTATTTTTATGTAAATTTAGGGACTCGGTGCTACAGTGCAGCTGACGTTATGTCAATATTAGTTGACTCTAAAGTTAAGAATTTTATTAAGGAGACATTTTCTCTTGTATATATATACGTTCGTTTTATTGCGGTTATTTGATTTTCGTGGTCGTGATTTTTTTATTATAGATTTTTTTGTGTCTCAAACCTCGAAGTCACTCAACACACAATGGAGCAGCATTTTAGTTCCTTCGTTACGAGACATTTCTTAAGTGAAAATCATAGATGAGTTATACAAATGTCAACATACTAGTAGCCCGCAAATGAGAGTATTAGCTGGTTGAGGTTTCAAGTGGCAAGTCACATTTCTCGTAGGACGGATATCCGATGGAAAAGTATTCTTTAAATGGTTCTGTGTATCAAATGTGCTGGGTCGGCAGTGACGGTTTTTCATCACCGTCTGTTCGTTGGTCGGCTTATCGTTGGTTGGTTTAGCATAACTTTATAGGATGCTTAAGACCTTTTAAAGAATCTTTTAAAACATTAAAAGGTATGAAAGTATTAACGACCTACATTATTATCAGCGCAATTGTCACAATGTCGGACCGCTGTTCGTAGGGTCCTCGGTTCAATGTCTAGTGTAAGATAAGTTTAAATTTCTATCCTTGGTTTTGGTGTGTGTTATTGTCTGCGTGTGTTGTCCATAGCACCCACGACACAGGGAATCGTAGTGTATGTTGTATAGCGTTAGAAAAAGCTAAAAGTTAAACTCTCTCTCTACTTAAGTACATAATATTCAATTACCCTCAGATGATTTTCAAAGTACTACATTTGAATACTCAGTATTAACCTTAAAAGCAATAACTTTCTCTTTCACAAACAGCATATTAGATCCAGTTGCGTAAGTTATGTTTACCTAACCATTTAACATACCTATAATAAATTCAGTACCTTTAGTAACTGTTTATTAATAATATAAACACAACTAATCTAGTTACTTAGGTTACGCCAAATACACAAAGGAACCTTTTAAAGACTTGTTTCATTCCAAGCGAACAGTGCCAAGCGAGTTCCAAGCGAGTTTCATGACAATACTAGACTAGAGACTGCTATTATGTATATAGTGAAATGTTAAATTTTCTTTTTTCCACTTTTTATGGAATTAAGGCAGCAAACGAGCGAGCAGGCTAACACACTCATACCCCCGCCCTAGGATTGTGGGTAGCATGGGCAACACAAATCACATATCACGAACAGCCATGACCCAAAAACATAATATTTATCTGTCACATTAATATCTGCCCCGGCCGGGAATCGACCCCGGGACCCCTCGCTTCGCAGGCAGGATCACTACCACCTTGGCTACGGAGTCGTCTAACGTAATATTTGCCAACAAAGAACACAACGAAATCACTTAGCAATTAATGTTACCAATTTGTAACGTTTCGTGTAGACAATTCAGTCCTATAAAGTTTGTCCGGCGGCTGTGAGACAATTTAATGAATCAATTCGAATAGTTACGCGGTAGGTACTTATTTAGTTTTGGTTTGAATTAATTGAAATGTAAATTTTGGTGTTGTTGTTCTATTGTTCAGTCGCAAGTCTTCGATTCAGCGTTTTCGTGCACAGACTATTTAATTCAAGACAACTCGGCGGAAATATAAGACAATAACTGAAATTAGGTGCATTTATAGAGAAACTGTTTAACAGTATAAGTATAAGTTAGTCAGCAGTGATAATCAACTGGTGTAAACGCTGGACTCCCGAACAGCTAGGTTCGACAGCTGCATGCACCTCTAACTACTTTTCAAAAATATAATCCCAGCATGTTTAGGCAAACCACAGAATCAATTACATAGTTTTGGTCAACATGTTATTCTCTCGACACAACGTGAAGTGTGAAAATAATGATATGAGCTAATGTTTTCATCGGCAAGCCTTTTATATTATGCAGTTATATCATTCGAGAAGAATCTACGTCTATTCGATACGATTCGGTATTAAGGTGTGGATTTTGAGCTTATAAAATTAAAAGTTAAAATTTCATGTCCTCTTCGGGGGTATGGATGTTAATCAAAAAACAGTAAAGTTATTTCTATATACTTACAAACTGCTTCACCTTACAAAAGAACTACAATTTATTTAAACTGGAATTTTACACCATTTAAACTTCGCACTTTAGAGGTACAGAGAGAATTTGCAAGCTATTGCAGTATCTAATATCGGGATCAGATGGCGCTAGAATGACTACTGTGCCTCCATGGGGGCAAAGCCCTACGTCAACTGCCACGGTAGTAGCAAAGACTACACGATTCCAACACTCGAGGCTCCAGTTGGCTGCATAGGTTTCTGAAATTACATTATGTTATTCAATTTTATTGGCATTGTTACTGCGGCATTACACTACTGCTGTTGTTACTACTACAAATATCCCTTCGTGATTAGTAAATCTTTCGGCGGCTTGACCTCTATTACTACTTACGGTTGTAAAAGATCGGTACAACTTTACGATGCAAATGCAAGCGTCTTGCAATATCCTTTCTAGTTGTTACAGCTACAACATAACAAGGGGGTGTTGCGCTGGCAATCCATCGAGCTGACATGCCACGTGTTGTGAGCACTACAATAATACTAGCACCACTGTGTTTAGCTGCAAGAGACGCCGCTAGCGAAGCTGAAATCCAGGGCAGCACGGGTGTTTTAATCTGAAAACATAAACATAAAAATAGATTTTACTTTTTAATATATTCGCTGTCGTTTATTAAATAGCAATAAAATAATTTCACTTTGACTTTGACCGTCGGCCTAATTTTCGTAAAAAAGAGAAAGTTTTTCGTAACAGTTCGAACAAAGTTTTTCGAACAAAGTGTTTCACGTAATAATGTACAGCTCCATCTACTTATCTACAACATTACGCCTTCTAACCTAATATATCTCGATTGTGCCTTTAAATAAAACTCGCTCAAATTTATTATTTAATAAAATAAATGAAGACCATTTTATTTTGGTTTACAAAACCCTATTCAACCAAAATATAGGTATCGTTGAGTTGAAATGAGTTACCTCTTAAACCTGATATAATTGATTGATATAATTTACCGTTAAACTCAATTCGTAAAAATCACGGTTAGTTTGAATCTCCATTACATCCATGGCTCCAACCAATGATCGCACCAACTGACTTTCCTTGTTTTGTTCATTATTACTTCCTAAAAGCATCACTCCATCAACCTGATGTTTAATTATTTTATTTCCAACGGCAAGAACGCGCAAATCATCAGCTGCTAATGATCGGTAATCTTTTATAATGTCACTTATCACAAAAAATACAGATTTATAAGCCTGAAACAATAATAAAATACAATACACAAACAATACACATTCACTTTATTTGTATTCCAAAATTACCTAATAAATAGATTTAAGTACAAAAATTACTTTCCACAATTATCGGTTACGGTTTTGTTTTATTATAATAAGCTTCTTACCTGTTTACAAAATTGTATTACGTTCAAATAATATTCTTCGGATGAATGATCAATCACATCAAGAAGCACCCCATCTGTAAACTGTAAAAATACATTACGTCAACCCTTAATAGCACGTTGCGTCAGCCTTTACATGTATAACTTATGCTGAAAAGTTTCTACAAAAGTAAATGATCAATCAAATTTTAATGACCTGAATCATTGGTTTCAAGTCTTCTATAGTGCTTGACGCTATCCATAACATAATTGGCACAGCTATATTCTTATGTTTTCTCTTAAATTCAAGTAATTCCTTTAAATTCTTCACATCTTTTAATATAACAACATCAACCTGAAACAATTTTGCGTAGTCTATCATTCTTATTAAATCGTAACGTGTGTTTAAATCATTTAATACATACACTTTTATCAATCTCTGGATTATTATTTACAGTTATTGTTACAGCTAAACCAACAGGACATTGATATTTCACGGGAAATATTTGAGGTAAATTTTCAAACGCATTGATTGCTTCTTTAATGATCTGCCAATGATCTGCATCATGCACAGTAAGATCCACATTGAATATGTTCACGCCAGATTTAACGAGAGAAAGTAGCTCATATTTATCATAACTTGAATTACCTGAAAAACATTCAAAAATAAGATTTAATTTAAGTACTCTCAGCATGATAGATAACAGTTTCCCTATAATCGTCCTTTCGTCGTTAATTAATTGGTAAATTAAAACCCGTCTCTAATAAGACGATTAATTTGTCTACGGTGTAGGTTTCATGCGCAGGTGATTAATATTATTTTTGCATTTTACTTGTTTGCTTATTAATTTAAATAATGGTTAACCTACACTTTGATAGTTTGGACTGTATAGTAAAATAGGAAAAAATAGGAAATATTTATTTATGAATACAATAAACTCAGTGCCACTACCTCCCACGCGAAGATTTTTTAGGATATGGGAAGCTAGGATTCACGCTTTCGTCAACAAATGAATGAAAATAGTAAACATTATCATCAATGAAAATAGTAATTTTATCATTATACCTACATTAACTTCCAATATAAAAGTAAAAGGATTTACTTTACTTTTTTAGTTTACTTGGAAACTCATTTTGAATTTCAAGGACCCTGTCACTGAATGCCTACGCGAAGCCAATAAACTTTTTAGGCTGTTGATTTACAAAAACAAGTTAAAGTAAATAATTACCAAACGGACTATAAATACTGGCAGTAAACAGATCCAATGAAGCTCCGAGGAATTCCTTAGAGTCATTAATCTATTCTTCGTAAGAAAGCAACGAAACGGGTGAAGTCGTGGTCAAGAATATTGTAGATATTGAAGTGAAATTTTTTCAATGTAGTAAGGTTTTAGTTGAAAATGTGGATTAAGTCTTCATTTTATAGGGTATCAACCAGAATTAGTTAAACATAAACCAATGTATTAAAAAGAAGTACAAGTTTTAGTATTTTCATTATCTATATATCACTTAATCTTTACGTATCAGAATACTGTGATATTTACTGGCTGAAAGTAACACATTCATATTAATTGAATAGTAGTTTGTGTCTGTAATTATTGTATTCATATCCTCTACAAATTTAAATTAATTTTCATTAGGAATTCAGGAATATGCGAAGTAATTGGATTAAAATATTCATAGATTGCTACGTACATACCTAAAGTGTAGATAATATTTGTAGTTTGAAATATTCGGTCATTTAAAATGTCCACTACTGTCTCATGATAGAAAAACTGAAAGAAAATGGTTAATAAATTGTGTTTTCAATATACCATCGAAAAAATATTTCATTTATTATAATAATTTAAACGCAATATTTTTACAAACGCAAGTCTTAAAGTTTTATAGGTAGGGAATAGTCGAAGTCCCCTATTTAGGCACCGAGGTAATTGTTTTATTTGAATGCTCAGAAGTAAAACCTTTTCATTTCCAATTATTTCTAAATTACGCGACTTGTAAATAGAATCCTTGGTAGTACCCACTCACAACCTTTGAGTTTAAGTAACAAATAATATCGATGGGTTTTTTAAATCACAACCGTTAAGTATGTAGAAGGGCCATGTCGTGATGGTTTTATTGTCTTTTTTATGTAAATGGAAAACGAACAGGCTAGACGAGCCATTTGATGGTGAGTGAAGCGTTCCGCCTTCGCCTATGAACACACATCAAAGGCATCTCTGACGCATTTCCGACCAAATAAAAGAGGTAAGTTGTAAATGGACACCGTTGATTACGATTATTTATAACACCAAAAGCATAACAGACACATTGCCAACCAACAAGTAATCTAAGAGACTGATGACTGAAACTTCACTTACAGCTAAAATTAAGTAGATAATTTACTCACTTTAGATCTACACACGCAGTACCTGTCGGTATCGACCCACCAAACCATATTAAAGTCGTGCTAAACTTTTCGCTTTAATGTTTTTATCTGTTTGCTCTGACAAACATAGGACATAATAAGTATTGAACCATGGCCTTAGTGATAAATAACGCTCAGTTGTTAAGGAAACGTTACGAAAATCAAATATTATAGGGCTTTATAGTAAGTATGTTATAAAATATAGTCTGTGTCTATCAGCGACGGTGACAGCTGATCAGGTTGCCTGATTTTTCCTTAACCCAAATTAAAAACAATAATATGTAGCCTGAATTGACTCCTAAAGCCATCTTTAGGATCTGTTCCATAACAGTCATTTTCTTTAAATTTTGAGTTGTACCACTTCAGTTCTAAAGGTGCGATATGTATAGTTCTAATTTTAACAGTGTCCTAACCGGACTTACTTACTACTCCAGTCCGCATTCTAAGTCGGCCCAGTTGTCATGGGCGGCAGCGGGTGGTGCTGCATGCTCGTTTGCTACCTTAATTCCATAAAAAAAGATAATTACGAGTATGACTTCCTCACGCATAAATTTCAAAAACAGACACGTGCCAAAAACATATACCATACATCGAAACTCGGTCAGGGAATACCACAACATTATGAGTTAAAACATGGCCACGTCTATGGTATAGGGAAGAGCACTTCAATTTATGTGCGTAATTAAGTGGAGTTTGCGATGGTGCCGCCGCTCGGCACTTTCCAACGGTAAATGAAATTTACGTACGCCTCTACCTTTCGAACGTAACTTAACATCTTGGTGCGAGTTGTGAGATGCGCGCGTTTTTCCATTGATCGAATGCTAATTCAAAATCACTTAGTCTTGTGGGTATTTTTATTTTTTTTGCTTCTATCATCTTTTCGCAAAGGTGCTTTATCATTTTTTATATAAAAGGAGAAGAAATGGCGTAATTATTGTATTATTGTATTGTAACATTACTAATCTGCGCGGAACATTCATTCAGTCATTGCAATTATAAAAAGAAACCTGTATTTAACATTATTAGTATTTAATACTGACAAATAAAATAGAAGTAGGTACTTTTTTATATATGTATAAAATATATTAATGCTTGACTGCAATCCCACCTGATGCTAAGTTACGATGAAGTCAATCAATCAAGCTATTACTTCGAACGCCAATCAATCGGATTAATTAGATACCAGTGATTTATTTTACCAAGTCAAAAAAAGACTTAATTTGTAAACAAAATAATATTTTGATAAACAATAAGATACGTTTATTTGTTGTTGATTAGTTGTCCTTAAAATATTAAACTGTTTTATTTTTGTAATTTATTTGGTGGTAAACCAGGCAATTGGGCTACATAAAGTACAATATTACAATAGTATAAGTAATTTAATTTCTTTGTAGGACTAGTTAATTGGAATTTTTAAACTTGATTCAAATTTCACACTAAATAGCAACATAGCTTATTATTAAACGTTATTTCAAATAATTTCATACATTGAATCGTAATCGCTTGTAACTTAATCGAAATAGAAGGCTTTTAGTCTCGAAACGTAAGAGAAAAGGGTGCCCAAGACGCTGACTGCGCTCAATTACATTAATAATCTTTAGTTCGCCAAAACCGTTAATACTTTCTTCAACTCGAAACTAAAGTCGTTCTCGGTAATGAGATCGTCATTTAGAAAATAACTCAGAAATCATTGTTACTCCCCAAAATTACGAAGAAGGATAAAAAGTCACGCAAGAAAGAGCTACAATTATTTAATCATTGAATTAAATTTTTACTTACTTCTTACGCATAATTATTTAGAACTAGTTAATGCCCGCGGCTTCGCCCGCGTGGGAGCGGAAAATGACAAAATTCGGTTTAAAATATCCAAAGAGAACGTATTTTCGGGATAAAAACTATTGTTGTTATTATTTTGAGCCCCTGGAGGCTCAAACTATCTCCATATCAAATTTTATCTAAATCAGTTGAGCGAATTAAGCGTGAAAAGGTAGCAGACAGACAGAAAGATTATTATATTTTCGAATTTATTATCTTAATATATATAATTCGAGTGTGAGTGTGTATGTCACTGAACTCCTCCTAAACGGCTTGACCGATTTGGTTGAAATTTTTTGTGTGTGTTCAAGGGGATCTGGGAATGGTTTAGATTCACAATTGGACCCGGTAGGTGGCGTTGCTGTCGATATATCACCAAAACATTTTTTAACGACTGGACCGATTTGGATGAAATTTTTTGTGTGTGTTCAAGGGGATCTGGGAATGGTTTAGATTCACAATTGGACCCGATAGGTGGCGTTGCTGTCGATATATCACCAAAACATTTTTTAATTATAATGCGGTACGAAGTACGCTGGGACAACTAGTATTAGTATGGATTTGCTCATTACTCATATTTAAGAAACAATTATAAATAAAAGTAATTTGTAGGTACTTACGAAAATTAATTTTATTAATAACCTCCTAAAAGAATCATATAAAATGTAGGACTCCCATATTATTTTATGTAACAGAATTTTTTTCTATATCGCGTGGAAATCTTAATAATCTTAGGGGTTAGAGGCTTAGAGATTTCTGTGTAGATTTTCGTGACTATTGTGTGACTATATTCTTTTCTATTCACGAAGAAATGTTTATTTTTGTAATTTTTATTAATATCTAACTACGAACATGGGTATAATTATTATAATCAAAAACTATACATTTACCAATTTAAAAATGTACGAATATATCAAGTTTCATATTCGCTACATTACAATAGCCCCAAATACGGCAGCAGTACGTAATATATAGAAGATATATTACGTACTGCGAATAATACGTACGTAATATATAGAAGATATATTACGTACTGCGAACGTAACGAATAATCGCTTATTCGTATGGCCTGATTTTATAGTGATTTTTCAGGAATAATAATTTCATTTTTCTCTTATACCTATTTTATCAGAGCATTTTGACAGATGGGTTAGGGCTAATCGTTTGATCTGTAGGGTCATCAGGCGACTGTCCACTCGACTCCAACTCGATCACTCACAGAGACATTGAACGCTTTGAGTTCACGAGATTAGGGAGTTTTTGTGACGTATTAGGTATTAGTATGTGTGATGAGATCAGGGGTATGAGTAATACAACTAGAAGGTGATGATATACTTTGATTGCGGGTTACTATAAATAATTTTATGTCCCTGTATTCTATGTACCCTATGTCTAAATATTTTTTATGATTAATTTTACTTCTCCATTTTTTAATGGTAAAATCTCCGGGTAAAATTGTCGTCCCATTTACATAACTTTTATACTTTTTAGAGGCAACCATCTCAGTTCTCAAGGGTAGCAACACATCTGTGACCGAGTTATAACAAGACTCTTACTAACTGGACTTTTATTAACAAAAACTACGAGGACTAACTATTCTAGTCCCCGCTTGAGTCTTGTTCTAGGTACTCAGTTGTTATGGCCATTTCCAAAAAAAGATAAACAAACCGGATTGCATAGATCATTTTTGTATAATCCAGAACGTTTAATTACATCCTCACTACCCTTACTTGAGTCACTGCTGGTATCAAGTTTCCTTGCACAATGTTAGAAGAAAAGGAATAAACGTGCGCTGGCTGAATGCAGATCAGACTTTATGAGCATTGTATGAAACTCTCAAGTATATATTTCTTCAGGTTATAATTTTCCTTTATCAAATTAAGTGACTCAATCAAATTATGAGCCTTCTTTACCAGTCAGGTAAAGAAGGCTTAATTATATAATTAAAGAAGGCTCATAACCTTTGGTCTAAACAGGTCTACATTAATGTATTCCAACTTCGTCATTCCAGCCAAACGTAGGAAAACTAAACCTTTGACCAATAGGTATTTCAACTTTCATATTTCTTTTCGTACTTAACCCAACTACAAAATGCCCTATGGCCATTTAATTCTCTACTTCCATTGACTTTTACGCTTGTTTGCTTGTGTTTAGCAGCAAAAGTGGGCCAGCACGAGCAAAGGCTATTCAACCGGTCCCTATAAACGTTATTTTATCACTTGACGACAACTTCTCAAGCAATAATAATAATATTATTATGCGTTAATAATTATTAGTTCAACGGTCCAGTCATAATAATTGATAAAATATCGATTGTAAAAGGTAACTTACTCAAAGCCCGATCTATCCGACTTCCTTTTTAATGCTTTCCATTCACGTTTTACTGATACACAATTTTCAGAGCACCTTTACCGCTCGTTTATTTCTTCAATACGAACAGTATTTAAATGATAGCAACAAAAACGTTTTCAAAACATTACACGATTGACTTTCACGGATAAATGGTATAAGTGGTTATCTCTGCAATGACATCAATAATAATAACATAAATTACAAAAATAATATCACATTTACCATTTTTCATAATTACCTACAGTTGGGATTAAGACCTCCCTATGGTTATGCAACTAAAAGAAATAATTTACTAATCACTATTACATAAACCGTTGTGTGATAGCGCGCACCAGAAACAGGCCACATTTAGCTAGAAGTCAAGGATTTCTGCACCTCAGAAGTATACGCAAAGCATTTTTAATCTATATCCGAGCACATGATATATACAAATTGTTGTTAATAATCCTAGCTATTTATTCCCCAAACATAGGAAGCAATCTAATCCCCACATCCAATTACCGCACACGAAAGACAAACAGGATTCATCTCATTATAATTTGTGTTTGTGTTTACTCATAAAGCCACGTGAAATTAATTACCGGGTAAGATGTAATAAACTGAATATAAATTGGTGTGAGCACGTACGGATATCCGGACAAATTTATGAGAATAATATGAAAGTAATTAAGATTACGTCGGGCGCTTGCAATTTGGGAATAACAAGATAGCACTATCAAACTTTTTGGGAATTAATTAAAAATCTTTTCTCATCTTTTCAAATATCAGCTTTATTTTTGTTATTATATTTACCTTAATCGGACTAATGTCACCAAATATTATTATACAAATAATATGATGTATGAAGCATAATATCACAAAATCTAACAAATAGGCCATAGTTGTACACTTAAATAATTCTATTGAAATTCTAATAATTCTCTTTAATCTTCTATCCACCTCATAATCATCAAAGCCTCGTAACCACTTTGAATCTATGACTCTCATAATTTTGTACTCTCTCAAAACGTCATTGTGTGTGCAAAGTTTAATAAATTTATAGTTAACTAGCGACTCGCCCTCACTTCGCTTCGGGAAACTTATTCCTTCGGTTTGAAAGATTTAGTTATATATTTTGGATAATTCACACTATATTTTCCTTCACTGAAGCAAGAGATAATTAATTTCTAATACGCACATTTTATGCTTAGAGAGGTGCGAAGACGACAGGATTCGAACCTAGGCCTCTCTACTCGGGAGTCTAACTTTCTATGTATTATACTGCATTATAATAATTGGAATAAGCCTTGTACAAGAACATTAGCGCACAGCGTTGAATCACTTATTAAGCAGATTAGTTATGATGTTGGTACGTATGAACCTCCATTCAGAGCCAGCAGACGGGCGATGAATTTTTGAGAGGTCTCGACGTGTGCCGAGAACAGTGACTGGGGTTTGAAAGAAATCACCACAGATAATGAAGCAGACGTGTTTCATCGCGACGCGAGTGGGTAATGGCGGGCTCGTTGACAAATTTTGCGCGCACTTGTTAAAATTTTAATTGGCCGCGTCGTGGAAATTAGCCTCTCTTTTACGTACGGCGTATACATTATGTATGCACGCGTACACGAAACGTACGTATACATATTATAAAAATGTATATGTATGTATAAGATCCATAAGTAGCTGGTATAACTTTATGACTTTATTTCAGGTCTGAATAATTCATGTGCCTGAATTTTAAGATGATGGTTTAAATATCTTACTTAATAAAAGGGTAATAAAATAAATAATCGGTAATCATGCAATGTTTGCCGTATTCGGGCGCACACAATAACTTACTCAAGACATCATAGATCCAACGTCCGAGAAAAAAACTTTTATATTGTTACAAATGTTTTTCCTAGCCAGGAATGGAACTCGCTTGCCAGGTAACTATCAGCTAAGAAAAACCATAATGTCATACAGATCCAATTCTTATCAGCTCGCATTGCTCATAATCTACACAGTCAAGGATTTTAGATTAGCTCCTAAATAAAATGATGACGATGCCATCTCTCTAACAATGCCGTCACTCTCATAGACGCGTCATCACACTTAATACTGCACAAGGAAAGCGCGGCAGACGTTGTAATGAAGTAAAATATTCATCAGGCCCCGTCTGAGACCGCCTCGGCTTCCGAAACATGACCGCCGTTATTCTGTGACAGACGCCTACCCGGCTTGCTTTAAGTTATTAATGGAACGTGTGTTTATGAAATTTATGATGGTAGGCTTATTTATCTGTTTGCAGGAACCATTCTGCTTCTAGAACACAACGTGGAGTTTTATTGCGGCAATCTTATTGATTATATCACTTTATATCTATAGGGTGTCATATTATTGATCTTAGTTAGCCGTCACATAGCCTGTACCAGATGATCAAGACCAAATCTTCTAAATGATGCAAGTCCAATTGTTACAAGTACATAGCTAGAGTAAAAGTTCTATGGAGGCAGATGAACATACAATTATATTATGTGGATTGAAATCATAACCAAAGACGCAAGGAATTTTCGGCAGCACTCGTGAAATTTCAAGGTCACAAAAGCTCCAATACTTAATAACCTTTTGCGAACCACACGAGTAATTTCTACAAATGTCAAATAATTTATCTTCCTACTCGTATAAAACCTAAAAATATTTCCATCGTCAACAATTCTCCGGAATAAGGACATGCTCGAGGTGCGCTCCTAAATTTTTGAGGGCTGTATGGTATGAGTCGGCATTTTTGGATGACAATCTGTAGCGTCACACAAAAAGGAACAAACACTGCCTACTACTTATGAATATCGCCGCGTCGCACCTATCACAAAGATTTTCTGACGCAGATGGTAATACCTACCGATACCCGGTTTCTTACTCGGAGGAAGCAACTATCACGATGGGAAAAAGCCTTGCCTAAAATTACAGGAAGTTTACTTAATTGTGGGACGATGGATTCTAAATACGACACCCGACTGAGGCAGATATATCTGTATTAAATGTTTTTACTAGCTTGGTTGCTTGTGCCCGTCTCCCCTTTGCTTATATCAACTGCCAAACGACTTGACGTTTTCCAGCTTAAGAGCCAGTACTTTTTGCTTGTCTTCTCTTTTGGCCGCCAACGCGTCGGTGATGCTTCTGGTGTTCCCGATGTCCATGGACGACCGTAATTATTTACCAATTAATAGGTCTTCTGCTCTCTCTCTCTCGCTCTCGCTTTCTTATGTTCGTTTTCGACTTTTTGCGTTAATTTCCCAAACTGAGGCAGACATTTATGCGTTAAATAAATACATATAACTATCAGCTGTTTGAGTTATTTTATTTGCGTAAATAAAATACGAAATAAAGGAATCAAAGTATTTGGGTGTGTTATTATTATACATCAAAAGACTTTTTAAATAAAGAAGACTTTTATGTCATCAAAGGGAGATAATATCTGCATTATTTATCCGGACTTATTTGTAGTAACTACAATCTAGGAAAAGGTCGAGAGATTATGATTGGCCACTGATATTGGCTCGTATTCCCTTTAATGGTGATATTCTGGCACGCAATCGCAGTAACGACGGGAAAGGGACCATCAAAGTGAAAATTGGTTCTAACACTTACTTTTCTGTTTTTGTTTACGAACAGAATAACTAATGATGGTAAGACTGCCACCATCTCCCACGGTTAGCAGTTACATGAAATACATTACTGATACGATGCTTGCAGAAGTACGAACGTTCTCTTTGGTTGATTCCACTGATAAGTAACTAGGCGAGAAGCCCAACCACTCCGAACCACCATCACCTGAATCGAAATCATCAGGATTAAACTGTACGGTAGAGAGCTCAGCGATCTGTAATAGGAGGAACCTTACATGTATAGACTTGTTTCTTTTTCAGCTGTTCACAGTTCAACAGAGTACCTATACCGTGCGCTGATTTGGACTTCAGCATGAAATGAGCCTAGAAACTTGCTTGTACATCTGTATATAAAGTTACGTGAATGATGTCTATTATAATGATTTAATTTACTTTTGATTTATGTAACTGAATTGACACTTCCAAATCCTATATCTTCAGTTTTTGAACGCACTGCACACAAATGGCACACATGGTACTTGGCATGTTTCCATACTAAACGCTTCTGCACATCACAGCGACATACTATAATTTTTCATGACAACTCTCGAGGTCAACGTCCGGCGAACGTCTTAAGATTTTAAAAGCGGACACGGACTGAAAGTGTTCGTATGCAAACGTAGAAAGCAGGCTCTTTGCATGGCTTGAGAGGGCTCCAGGTTATTTTTTTTTCCATTTCATGCCTCCTACGTTTTTCAGTTTTACATTTATATCGCTCTTAACCGGCGTGCAAGGATTTTTGAATAAAATTCCACATTCATAAGGACACCCTGAGCTATCTCGTTCGGCGGAATTTGTGTGCAGTATTTAAAAGGCGTACTTAAACAGGGTAAGCCAAGGACACCGAGTGTTTTCAAGTTCCGAGTCTTAAAAATCTTGTACTCATACTAATGAACGTCATTTTCACAACATAGCCTGACAACTGGGTGATTACGGTTATCACGGGCTCTTGAATAAGTGAACATTAGCTGAAAATTTTGAATAAAAATTGTGGCAATTTTTAAAGGGTCCTGATTTCTTATACATAAGTACCTATGTTATGAAATATAGTAAAAAACGTAATCAATTATTTAACGTATCCAAACGTATGATTTCGTATCAAAACATAATGACGATGCGTCAGCAAATTTGAAAGAAAAGGGTACCTACTTCTAAACACTGTAAGTGCCTTCGTAGCGCAATTATTTTTATCTATTTGTATGGAAGTTCTTAGGTAAGACTTAGAGCTATTTTAATTACAACTACGCTACACAGTCTTAGCCCCACACTAGGTTTCCCCGTGTTATAGACAACACAGAAATACACACATAACAAACTCATTATTCAAATAGTTGCCTCGCTGGGAATGGAATCCAGGACCCTTCAAACTGAAGTCCAGCATGATAAGTCTGCGTTGTTGGGGTCATCGTTGCCTTATGGCATAATAGTCTTGTATATTATTGCCAAACGGCGAAACATAATGATACAGGGTTCAGTTTTATTACTATCACTACTTTCAGTGGAGGTTTCCCAAAACATAATTATCATAGTAATTACGGGATGAATGCAACGCTATAATCAGGTCTTTGTTCCTGAGATTTCTGACAAAGGTTGACAAAGGAGCGCTGCTTTAGTTTGGCAAGAGGCCTGTAACACGAGACACGGTGAACGTAGTGTGCGTGGCGTTATATGTGTGTGTACAAAATTCACAGACTGCACTATTGTTCCTTGCGTGTAAGCATACTCATATTATTTCAGGTTGGTGTTACGTTCAATGACGTTGTAAGCACCTTTTTAGTATATAACATCATTTCTTTTTCTGTTTATGTGCAGGTTAAAACAAGTTTTTTTAAGTTTTTTTTCTTAAATGCAATATTTACTAGACAAACTTAATTCCAATAAGAACCCAATTGCTGATACTCAATTTAGCCAGGAAGGTAAGTAAAAATCTGCAATTGTGCATGAGTGGGTAACCTCGGGAACAAACTGGGTAGTACAGGGCCCAACGACCTCCAACATAGGAACCGTCCGGTTCCTATGTTGGAGGTTGTATTGACTCCTCCGTTATCCACTACCCAGCATCCAGCTTAGATTGTCAACTTAGCTGGCTTAGGTTGTTAGATATAAGGATGGATGAATTGCCTTACAGCGCACAAACTAAGTTGATACTAAAACTATCCTGTCCTGAACCGTGCCTCAGGAACAAGCTTTAAATTCATCAAACGTTTGATTAATTTACCTAGTATTTTAACTCACAGTGATAATAAGGTACAAAATGTTAGTGAGATTATTTTGTTTAACCAAGGAAGTTGGAATTTGTTAGGAACAATACAATAAATCTACGGACACTGTGGTGGATAACTGGAACCGCCTCTTTGCGATACTTTCCTTAATATCCAATAAATATCCATGGAGTGGAAGTTTGCCAGTGCCATAATTCGCAAGAACTTCATACTTACCTACTTACAATACATGATATTCTATCATTATGCAATAACATAATCTCACCTTTAACAAACTTAACGAAAGCACTTTCATTATTATTTAGGTATAACCTAAATCGCGTAAGAATTAATTTTGATATTGTTATAGTATATGTATATACTAATAATAATATAATATTATAAGGCTGACGAGTTTTTGTTTACTAACTTCTGAAACGGCTGGTTGGATTTGAAAAAATATGTTTGTAAATAAAAGTCATATTCCTGAGGAAGGCTTTTACCAATTTTAGTTAGCCTCAAATACTGATTTTACCGTAGCAAGGCGAGGGGGGTTAGTAGTTGTATATATTGTAGTAGTGTTGTATATATTGTTGTTAGTATATATTGTAATAAAGGCCAAGTGGTACAGCATAACATCATACTTGCACAGTGTCTATTGAAGCAGCTCTGGACAATTTGTGATGTGGCATTTGGGTGTGATCGACCGTTAAATTAGAACAAAATTAATTGCAGGTACGTACTCGTTATAAGGACGCAATTGCTTATATTAAAAATAAAGACAATTAACGTAATGTTACAGTTGTTGTTGTTACTTTACGGCAAGGGACCTTATCTCGCAAAACTATTTCGTTACTGAAGCTGCACGCAGTAGGTACTTTCCTGCAATTTTACTTTAACAGTTCGAAGCATCAGTAATTTCTCCAGTCCAGTTTGTATACGACAACTGCTCGTTGCAAACCTCACGACACTTGCAGTTTGTTTTCAACAAAGTTTACACTAATAACTGAACATTCAGTAGGTACGGGAAACCGCTACACCAAGTTACCTAAAGTGGCGGTGAGTTTGTTAATGGAGCGAATAATACGTTATGTACATGCCTTTTTTGTCCATGCCAACCTAACTAAACTAAACTTACTTACTTTAACTAAACTAAATAAAACTAGACACTCATAGCCACATTATAAAATTTTCTACGTATGGATTCCATGAACAGCATAGAAAGACAAGAACACACACCAAGACCAAAAACAGAAATTTAAACTCGTTAGTAAAATTTCTGCCTTTTATTGTCTGGTGGGATTACACTTTAGCATTAACTTCAAGTAATAATAAAAAAATGTTTTATGGCTGTTTGACATTTACATAAATAAAAAAATTAAATGTGGCACTCGGAGACTGCCGCGGTAAAGCTATTGCATAGCATTTTTTATCAACTTATGCAATTATAATTATTAGAAGTTTTATAGTTATATCAGAACAGCGCCATCTAGTTTGTAGAAAACATACGTACCATACCTTAGTATTAAGGTACTAGATGGCGCTGATTGGGGGTGTTAGGTTTTTTTCATTACGGAATTTCTGGATTCGGTCCCCACGCTCAAGGCCCGCGATAAAAGCTATGCAATAGCTTAATAATAATTAATTAATAAAGCTAAACACACATAGCCCCACTCAGGGTCCCGTGAGTCGTGGGTGCATGGACAGCAAAAAAAAAAGTACATGCTTTTATGCTTTTTAATTATTCACTTAGAGTAGAATTAATGTAAATGATTTATTTATTGTTCCTAACTTAATTACAAACGGTCTTAGATAACTTAAGAGCCACCCACTTAAAATTCAGCGAATGTTTGGACAGGCGTCTGAACGACCATCTAGGAGTAATGACATACTGGCAGTTGAGAAGTGAATAAATAATAAACTTACAGAATAAATAATAAACTTACAGAATCGTGCCTGCGAAATATTAATTTATCCAAAACTTTTTTGAATCATTATTATCATCGTCGTAAGAGTAAGCCATAACTCTCCCATTATTCAGTATGCATATTCTCTCAAAATGACAGAGATACAGGTGGTCTCACAGGTCACACACAGGTGGTTACAATTTTATAGAGCGTGGTCCATTATGCTGCGCGGTTACGGATGGGCAACTTATGTTATTTTCTAGTATCTAACTGTAAAGATTGAATCGTGGTCAAATAGCACTTCGTATCACATTACATGCATTACAAAAAGCAAGTGTGAATTACGTTCCATTTAGATTTACTTACTTCGACCTGTATACATAGTTAATATACTGACCGGCACGGAAACTTGGCCACCTACAAAATTTGTGATAACTTCAGTTTTTTTCAGTTTGTACACTTCTAATTTAGGCCAATTTAATCGTTGTTCATCCACATAACGTCTTTAATCATTTTTAATCATAAATAACATCTTTTTAAGTGTTTAATGAAGTTTAAGCGCAAAATCACATTTACACAAAATTAAACACTGCAGTTTTGAGCACTAGTAATTAAAAACTGTTTGATCTTTGACAACATTTTGTACTTTTTAGTATCGCGTGTTTCCTCCTCTAGCCCTTATGACCGCCTGCATTCGGTCTGGCATGATTTGGATGACATTCTTGATGTCCACTTACGATAAGTCGCGCCACGTAGTCAGTGCAGCATCTCGAAGCTGGCTAAGGGTTTGTGGTAGGTTCGCTGCTGTTTTAATTGTCGTTTTTAGCTTATCCCAAATGTGCTCTATTGGGTTTATGTCGGGGCTGCGAGCTGGCCACTGCAATTTTTGAATACCAACCTCTTGACGGTACTCATTTACGATATGAGCGACGTATGGTCGTGCATTATCATGCATTAAAATGAATCGGTAATATCCAATAAACCCTCCAAATGGTACAACATGTTCTTGAAGGATATCCTCGACGTATCGTGTTGCAGTTAGAGAGTTATTGACGATGACCAATTCTGTACGTGCATCAGAACTAACGCCACCCCATACGATTATAGAGCCTCCACCAAAACTCACTGTGGGAGTGGTAGTAATCGCCAGATATCGTTCAGCATTCCTTCTCCAGACACGTTGTCGACCATCAGGTGCATTTAAAGCGATCCTGCACTCGTCCGTAAACAAAACCCTTTCCCATTGTTCATGAGACCAGTTAGCATGTTCGCGGGCAAATTAAAATCGCGCTGCTCTATGCTGTGGGAGAAGCTGTGGGTCACGGGCTGGTCTTCTTGATCTTAAAATCTTCCTCCATACGTCTCCTCACCGTACGCTCACTAACATTTACATTCCTGGAGATTTGAAGCCGCTGCCGGATCTCGACATCAGTAAGGAAGCGATTTCTTAAAATCTCTAACACAATAAAGTGGTCGTCACGAGCTGACGTGCAACGTACACCGCCACTACCTGGTCTGCGTGTGCAGAGGCCAGTCTCTTGGTACCGTTTTAGTGCATATTGCATCGAAGAACCCGGTACGTTAAGTATAGTAGCCACTTCACGATGGGTCATCCCTAATTCGACTAATGCCACTGCTTGTGCTATCTGACTTGGTGTTAGAGGCATTTTTATGCATCCTAAGGCGCCTTTAGATGTTCATTGATCACAATGAAACCAAAGAACTTCGACAACTTAACGCTTGCAAATTCCAGAACACAATTCAAAACGTAGACTTCGTCGGATAAATGACACGGTTCAACTAAACTTCAGAAATCAAATCAAAATGCACTTCAACTTAGTTAATTAGCCTCTTAGGATTAACGTAAACATTATTTCCACCCAATTATACATTAAGAACAAAGTTACACACACTTAAAAAAATGTTATCGTACGCTATGAGTTTGGCCAAGATTCCGTGCCGCTGAGTGTATAATATAGTTAATACAAGATACAACTTTAAAAAATTTAAACGTGGTACTACACGAAAATCTCCAATACAAATTAATCGTGCAGAATAAATAAAATATATTTCACTGAATAATTAATGGCAAGCGTTGGGAGAATTCGCGTCGCCTCGTTACTTATCTTTTCTAACAATTCGATAATTGGATCAAGATTTGTTCGTGGACATCGTGACATACTGCTTAATAAATTGTCGTTCATAATACCAAATAAATAAATAAATAAACGTACTCATACCCCGCACAATCGTAATGATTGTGTAACGCATCAGTGTTGTCGATAAAAAACTACAAATAACATTTAAATAAGGCCTATAAATAAATACATTATCGTGTATGCTATTCGTCACCTAAATGATTTTCCCAGCCCGAAAGTTAATAATCCATAAGGAGTACATTCAGATTCAGATTCAGAGTATCATAAATTAATACAAAACTCATTCTTCACACAAACCTTAGAGAACATTATGGAGAACTCTCAGGTATGCAGGTTTCCTCACGATGTTTTTCTTCACCGAAGAAAGTGATAATTAAATTCTAAAACGCACATCATTTTTTTATTGGTGATGCGTGCGGGGTTTGAACCCGGGGCCCCTGGTTCGGGAGTCCAATGTTCAACCGCTCGACTATCACTGCTGATACAAAACTATTACAGTACTATTACTATGACACTTGCTCATCCGATACTTCATAAATCATAAGCAATCGCATGTTAAATCGTTTGAAAATCTAAAAACGCCGCTTATAATGTTTAGTTAAATATAAATGCAAATCAATAACTTTAGTCACTGTGCTGTTAACAGTGTTAACCGTTAATGAGTTCCCTTAACTGGAGCCAATCCTGGGCATAATATCCGGTGGTGGTTGTCACAAACTTACACTGTTATTGGAACAAAGGCAATACGTCATTTTTAAGTTCGTAGAGTAACAGGAAGAAGTTATAATTCATCTTTCAAGATTTGACCCCAAACATACATACACACGTTTGCAAAGATTGCAAGTTAAATAAAAGCTTGTTAAAAAACCGTCGCCCAATTCAAAAGTAATTTGAAGTACTTACCAATACTAATTAAGTATCTATAATATTTTTTCAAAAAAATTTTTCAATAGCAGTGTGTAGTGAGCACTTAGAGAAAGTTGTCTTTACAGCGGCCTATTGTGGGAGTAAATTATCTCGATGAGCACTAATTAAATTTCTTTGCGCTTTGCTATGCCAAATGCGCCCCTCCATAGAATCGTTGTCATCTCACCATGACCCGAAATTCAATAGAATTTCAATCTTACGCACCTGTTTATAAGAACTACTGAATGCATCAGCGCTGTTTGTAATAGTGATACTAAACAATTGTTTTGTTTGAGCAAGCGATCGTGCGAATTTGTGTCTTGTTAGCCATTTTGAAAAGGCCTTTGTTATGCGTTTCGCTTTGTTGAACTGTTTTAGTTTGAATAGGCTTCATTACTAGAGGTCCATTGAGTGTTATGCACTGTAATCTAATGAAGCTCTTGCCTCTAAATGTTTCTACGTCATTTATTTTTGCTTGGAGTGAAGCATTTTGTTCTTTTTTTTACGTAAAATGCCGACAAACGAATAGGTATATGCTTCACCTAATAGTGAGTTGTCTCATAAAGCACAAGAGACATACATCAGTAACAACAAACGAAGTCATCACCGATAGGTTGCCTACTAAAAAAATGACGATGCACAGTCATTCCCCCTCACTAGAATGATTAGAACACATGACTCAAGAATAAAAATTAATCGGAACACAATCGCAGTAAAATGTAATTATTACATAGCAGAAATAGTACTAAGTACCGTGGCGGGAGGTAGTACTTCCCCGGGTGAGCTCTAGACTCTACTACCTATTATTGCATCGGTGAAGGCAAATATCGTGAGGGAACCTGCTCACCTGAGAGTTCTGCATAATGTTCTCAAAAGTGTGTCAAGTCAACCACTGCGCATTTGGCGAGCGTGGTGGACTATGGCCTCACATTGCCACAGGAGACCCGTGTCCAGCAGTGGGACAGTTATAGATGAAGTATTATGAAATATTACATTTAACAGCTGGAAAATCTAATTTGAATATTAATGAAAATGAGATTCAGTTTCGTTTAGAGACCGCTTGCAAATTCAATCACAATTTATACCATCCGCGTATAATAATTTATTGAAAGGTCTATTATACGGATTCTGTTACACTTACAGGGTTTTAATAATTTTTAATAATATTAACAATTAATGAAAGGAAATGCTAACTCTAATGTTAAGTACGTTTTTTAACCTCTGTATAATTACCCTTCAGTTTATGATATTCCATTTCAACATTGTATTTAAAGTTAGATGAATAAAAGTACGAGTACTTAGATCATTTAATTAAATTAAGTTAATAGTTTTAGTTTAATTTATTAAATTAATTCCCATATTTTTTATTTGTACAAACCAGAAGACCCCGGTTCAAGTACGGATATAAAAAAACGAGCAAAGCTCGTTCATCCAGGTACTGTTATTTATATATTTTTTAATTCTTGTTTATTTAAGTAAATAATAAAAAAACAGATCCCATGATCCTATCCTTATTTATTTTATTTTGCTAGTCTAATTGATATACTTTCTTCCTAACCAAAGCTTTCCTAATTTTATAATTTCAGTTTGATGCAGTAGGCAAAAATCGCAGTATCGGTATCATTATAATCGCACCACGTTAATTATGTTTTGTTTGTCGCACTACAATGGATATGAATACAAATTTCAACAGCCTAAAATGATGTAATGAAACCTAAACTACGGATTACACATAATTATCTCCCAATATAATGGAGATTAATACATTTTGAAACTATGCAAACTATGTGTATTTTAGATGGAATTGCGCTAAATCTTGTTATTTAGATATTTGTATGATTAATTCGTTTTTGACCGCGGAATGTCTAAGACTTTATAAACTGTTGATAAAGTTCTCCGAATTAAGAGAAAATATTTATAAACTTTCATAACAATTTCACTTAAACTCTGACATCTCGTAACCAGGCACCCTGAAATAGAAAAATCCGGGTCTGTAATAATTCCTGACGTCACTGCATTCACCATAACACAGTGTAATATAGCCGCGTACAAACTTGACGGACAAATGCAGTAGTCCAAGGAATCGCTCGGGAATTTCCTTGTGTAGTGAACTGTTTTATTAAGATAGATTTTGGCTGAGGGTAACACCGCGGCGGGTGACATCTCCAAATATTACCATTTAAACAAGTTTTATGTAAATCGGTACGAGCCCGCCGGAACTTATTTTCGGACGGAATTTTAAGACGGTGCGTTTTTCTTCGCGAGTTTAAAGGCGAAAAGTTACAAGATTTCTGATACCGACTTAATGGGATTGGCCGCTGTTATGGAGCTAATTCTGAATTGATTAAGCAACTTTTTGTTTCCTCGTAATTTTGCAGTAAAATTCTACTTTCTTTTTATTTTCAATTTAAACGTCCATCATTAGATTAGCAAAGAAAATTTAGTAGCACAAGCAATTGAATATTACAGAAAATATAAATGTAGGAATCTGGCTATCAATAATAAAGTATTTTGGTGTATATTGGACTCTATCTATGTTTTTCATGTAAATAACCGAGAAACAGCAGTGATAGCCGTGTGCCTGAACGTTCGACTCCCGAACCGGGAGCCCGGGTTCGAACCCCTGTACGCATCTCTTATTTTCAAAAATGAAGTGCGTTTTAAAATTTAATTATCACGTCCTTCGGTGAAGGAAAAACATCGTGAGGAACCCTGCACACCTGAGAGGTCTCCATAATGTTTTCAAAGGTCACACCTTTTTTGTCTGCAATGTTTACCTGTAGGCCATCTGTATAATTATGCCAGAGAAAAATAACACCGTTGTATGCATTGACTTATGACGTTGTATGCATTAATAATATGTAATTTATGCTATACGTTATTATTTAATATACTTTTACATTAACTTATAATTACTTACATCCCAAAAAATTAATCTGTTTTCGAAGGATTTGTTACAAAAGTTAGTATGGACATTCTATTAAAAGGCAAGCACAGTTTTGCTTTTATGCAGCTTACGCAACAAATAAAATTATTTGAACTCGTAACTATCTACCCTCGCTTCGTGGGAAACATTTGTTTTTAATTTCCATTAGATAAAGGTTATAACGTAAATTGAATATCATTTATTTAGTTTTGAATAAAAGACGTTATAAAAATTTTATTAGTAAAAACAGCATCTTAGTATAATAAGCAGCGTATAAGTTGAACTATGTCTTTGAGTGCGCAGTAACACATTTTCGGGTCTCAATCGAAGCGGGGGACGCGGGAGCGGTACGTCACTCGCTCAGTTCCGCTCACACGCATGCGCACAGTCGCTTTCCGTCCCTCTCCATCCGTAGTACCTACCTGCGCAAACGGCAGCCATTTTGGTTCAACTTATGTGCCGCGATTTATACAGTAGATGAATACCTACTGTAAAATTGTAGTTCTGTAAACTTTAAATTTTTACGTTTAAAGTGTATTTAATGCTTCAACCAATTGTTGGTCCCCTCCAAGACACGGGTCTCGCCTCATTACTAAGGAGGGTATAGATCATACCTCTTCTCTCCTCGCTTAATCAGTGCCAAGTAGTGGAGAGGTTAGTGGACAATGCAAGTGTCAGAATATTTAATGCCACCCTAAACCTAGCAATAACAACTGGGACCAACGGCTTTACGTGTCCTTTATAACACGGATCACAAACGGAACGTAACATTTTATTTATTAAAGAATGAAGAATTTTTATGAAAAATTCGTAACGACTTTCTAAATTTTTGAAGGATTACATTTAATTAATAATAACATGACTTAAAGTAGAAGTTGTAACAGTTAATCCTTTGTATTAGATACCATTTTCTCATAACACTACAGTCCGCCCGGCGCCCACTCAATAGCCAACATTCACTCTGGGACTTATAACCGTGGTCGCGGGCACACTCGTAAGTTTTGGTACATAAGCGCACTAAGATTCCTCCGGGACTCGCTTGCTTGTTTCTCAGAGTAAATTGGTTCTTAAAGCATTAACTCGAAGCCAATTCCAAACTATTTTACCTTGAACAGCATTTGACAACTTACAACGTTTCGCTCTTATGAAACAACCTATGTTCCGTTTCACGACACTACAGCCATATTTAGTTCGGAAACCTAAATACTGTTAGTGCTTGCAACTGGTTAGGGAAAAGCATGTAATATTAACAAAATTCATTCTCGTGACAATAATTTAAAAAGCTAAATACCTCTTTTCATAGAGCTTGCTGGAAAATCGTACGATTTTGGAACGAATTATATAATGAACTCCTATTTAACCACTTTAGGGGTGGAATATAAACAACAGTAAAAGTCGTAAAAGAAACCTATTGACCAAATTTCATGTTTCTAGCTTCGATAGTTTCGGCTCGACGATGATTAATCAGTCAGTCAAGTAAAACAGTTTCATATAACAATAAATCCCTTTTGACCTAGCTATAAAATCACACCAAAGCCAAGTTATACTGAAACTCTTACTATCAAAACACTTGTAATCTCCTTTGAAACAACTATTCCAATTTTATAAACATTAACAAAAGGCCATAATTGAATGGCTGCTAGCAAATGGGAAACGTCTGAAACGAGCTTCTTAATTGCGCCGGGAAACTAATAAGAACAGATAGTTACCAGAAGTATTGAATGCGTATAATTATGGATACAATTAGACGTGTTATGGTGGTGCAATCCACAACGATATAACAAAATAAACGTTATGAACGTAAAACATTAATATACTATTTTTAGTTTCAGGTCGCTTACAAATGAAGTTTTATTTATTTTTACAACATTATCGAAGTCAGTTCATATAGTAGACGCGGGTTACGGCAACTTTATACTAACAATGGCGAAACTTGAGTCAAAATGTAAAAAGTTTAAACGTTTAAATTCGCATTGGAAAAGTTACCCATTTCTTTAATAGCTTACTTTTACTGCCCGTTCTGAAGACACGCAAATTCTTGTCCCTTTTTATTTTTCTCTTTATAAATACTCACCTACTTTTATTTGGTTAGTGTCGTCGTTTTATAAATCAAAGCTAGTATTAGTTCCAATCTAGTTATTATTTTCTAAGTAAATTCTACCGTTTCTGTGTTAAAATTATTGATCAATTAATTAATTTAATATTATTATGCAGTCTTTAGTAGAAAATCGATAGTCTAGTTCTAGTGCTTTGATTATTATTATTGGTGTCATTGGGGGCCGGAGTGCGAATCTAGTACGTCTCTATTTTTCAAAAAGTTATGTGCGTATTAGAATAAATCTACCTAGAAGAAAAGCATCTTGAAAAATCCATGTATAACCATGATAAATCATCAAATACCACAAAGTTCTACATAATGCTCTCGAAGGAGTACGTATAGGTATAGTGAAGTCTTCACCAGACATTACTACAGGACTAAAGTAGCCACTGTCCTTATAACAAGTAGCTACCAGTACAACAACTAACTAACAAGTGATAATAAGTGATTCCAAAATGCTTTAAATTTCCCATTCAATGCAACACAATGCAAACCGTGAGAAATAAATTAAAATGGCCCAGCTGGAACGTGGAAGTATAGGAAAACAAGGATAATATTATCGTTAAATAATGTAACCACTAGAAAATTTCCTGCACATTCCCAAGAAAGAACATCTTTTTCTCGGTGGATTTAATCGGGAACTCTCTTTATCCTAATACCGAGGATTACGCAACTTGATTCGGTCAACCGCATAGCAAAAACAAAGATGGGGAATTCAATTGATTTCCGAAACTGCAACGAACCAAACGGGTTCAGCCAAGCCAAAAGTTTTATTTTAAAGCCAATAGTTTTCAAGTAAAATATTCAAATAGAAGCAGATAATTCCGAGTTTATAAAAGAAGAAGCAAACCTCGGGCTTAACTTTTTAAATGTCTGACCTCTGGCAAGATCGCCGCTTGATTTATTGACTCGTATCTCGGATCTCAGGGCTGGTACCTGTCCGTTTTGGGTTCGGAAGCTTCCGTTTCTCCGTCTTCAAGTTTTCGGTGCTTGATCTTGGAAAGGAAGAATTTTAACAGATGTATACGTTCAAACTTTTCCCGGAAAACAACGAGATCAGATAACATTATTCCACTGACTTGATTTTTTCTTGTGATTTTTTACCGAATGCTTTACGAAATTCATTAAGCATCGAATAGTACATAGATTTTGTAAAATAGAGATTGAAAATCCGCAGGTACGGATTTTCAATTATTCTCCAGTAACGAAATTGATCCATTAATGTTGCACGTGTCCATAGGCGACGGTGACCACTTACCATCAGGTGGGCCGTATGCCTGTTTGCCCGTATCTCTTATAAAAAAAAGAAATAAACATTACCCATTAACGAAAGAAACATTTACCATTTTTGAATAAATATGCCAATAATTTCAACCAGATGAATGGCAAAAGCCGTGTACTAGATTTAAGTAGCACAAGCAGTAAGTACACATCTTATAATATATTTACTGGCCCACTGCAGGGCTTGGAACTCCTTTCATAATGAGAGGGCTAATGACTCCACACATATTTGAGAACATTATCTCCTAAGTGTCTCATCTAGATTTTTACCTCGTTCAAAGTACTCGTATCAATACAACGTATACCTACCAATAATCTAATCAAATCAAATCAGTCAAATAAAAACATAACATTTGATACAATAAATCAAAAAAATACCTAGAATAAATATTCAATTCTACACCTACAAGTACTAACTACTTTATTTTGATAGCCCTGGACTCTTTACGGAACCATTTAAATGAGAACGTTGTTTCCTTTGCAAGCTGGCTTCTAGAAAACGGGACATCTATTTTATCTATTGAATTATTACTTTAGTTCCCCTGAATGTAGGTCGTTTCCTGTTTTTCTGTTAGCAAAGTAAGAAAAAGTAGGGTTTTAAGTCTAACTCAAATGTTTAAAGTGAATCGCGATTTACACGTACCTTTCTGTATGTATGTGTGCTACTAATTTTAATAATATGTACTTACACAAATCATTTTTGAAATAAAAACTTCTATAAGCGCATTAGACGTTTTTTATTCTTTCACCGTTTCGATTCAAACACAATAATGTGATTTTATTCGTGAAATTACATAGCTCTGACACGGACTATTTATGATGACTTTTATGCCAATATTTGGACGTTGACAAAAAATACCGAATGTGGAGAACCGTCCAATATATGAAAAAATATCATTTTATTCATACCATATTGGTCTTTAAAACAAGTTTTAAAACAAAAGCATTTAGTATCAGTCAACCTTACGAATGTGCAGAGAACATACACAAATATGAAGAAGACAGAAGAACAGGTACGAGAAGAAGAAACTATTCAAACATTATAAAGAAGATTAAGTTTTCTTTTTAGGAACATTAATATTCCTATATATATTTCAATTCCCTGAGCTCGTGCCTATCTCAAGCTTACTTGAATGCAATCGAAAGCAATAAATAAATCTAGCCGTAACAGCTGCCTGGCTGGCTTATTTACGTTCCTAGTTAGACTTCACTTGTAATCTGGTTACATAAATGGATATTGTGCAAGTGCTGAATGAGTTGACCGATTGAAATCTTAATTGTCTTCTTGTTCTTGACAAGAAGAATATTATGTGATGTCGCGGAGTGTGTTGTTGTCTTCTGTGTTGTCTATGACACCCACGACACAGGGAATGTTAGTGTGATGATAAGTATATGGCGTTATTAATATTAATATTTGTTTAGATTTTGTATAGACGATTGTCCATAGCTATTTTACGGTTTCGTTTTCGTACCCAAATGGTAACAAATGGAACCTTATGCCTCCGCTGTCTATTATGTCACAGGGTTGTATCTCTTGAACAGAAATAGATAGGCACCTGAAATTTTCACAGAATGCGGGTCACGTGTGATATAGCTCGGTGGTACGGAACCCTACGTTTGCTAGTCCGATTCGCACCGGTTTTACATCTTATGATAAGTGATTACCGATGCCCGTGGACGTCAGTAACATCAAAAGTATTACCGATGTGTTGCCAGCAAATAATTCAAAAACCAGAAGAATTCAAAAGCTATGGTAAAATACAATCAATTCAGGTGCTGCGAAGCGAATAAATAAGTACATAATTATGATTTGATTATATAGTTAAAGCTAACTAACGTTTTCATAACAGACAGGTGGATATTCGAATATAATAATACCTCTTCTAACTCGACCTAGTTTTCATTTTGTATGCAAATTAAAAATATGCTTCGCGAAGCACATTTTATATGTTTTCACTTTTATCAGCGAAGTGGTTTTTCTTTCTAGTGCATTTCTCGTTTGTATATTACAGGTAAGCCGCACGATTTAATTATTCTAATGCATTTTAATCATGCATGTTTATTTAAAACAGATTTGCAATATCTTATTATATTGGAGGAAAGTAGCCGAACAAGAACGTAGTACCTACCTATGGAAATAAGATAGAGTTCTAATTACCTTCATCCATCTAAAGGCGTTCCAAATTTTTATTATTTATTAAAAAAATTGACAAACATGCAGACAAAAATAACGTTCTAAACCTACTTTAGTATGACTTAAGAATAAGTAGGTACGAGGGGCGTAATGCATAGATGCATTTTTGAATAATAATGTAGTTCAATCCTTTGGTAAACTAAAATCAACTTCATCAACTAAAGTCTAGCGTCAACAATTATTGACCAGCGTTGTCAACTACAATCATCTCAAGTTGACGTTAGATTTATGAAAAATACTCAACAAAGGAGCAGACGAATCACCGAACGGTAACTGGTCATCGTCGCCCATGGATGTCAGAAAGGCATCTCCGATGCGTTATCGGCTTAGCAAGGAGACAAGAAAAAAGTACTGAATCTCAAGCCCCCAGCCCGAACATGACAAGCCGTAACGTAGTAGCTAACGATTAATAACATTCATGACTTAATAATAATTATATTAATATTGTCACAGCCGTGGGTAGGGGATGGGAAGAAATAAGGCCGGCTTCAATAGATGTTGTTTTATTTTCACTGTAAAAGGGTAACACACGAAACACGGTACTATACACTTTACTGTACACTTTACTTCCCTTCACACTTCACTTCACACTCGCGACACTGTATTGTGAAACGGCACTTCACTTCACTCGCGACACTGTACTGTGAAACGGCACTTCACTATTCCTACTTCTTCTTCCCACTGGCGCGCTTCCCGACTCGCTACCAAGACTCGACTGACTCTGCCTTGGCCGGAATTGCCTTATATACCACCAATTTCAATCATTCCAAATTCAAAGGTTTTCTTTTAATTTAGCGTCGAAAACATTTTATAAATTCTATTTTCAAATTTTCTTTTTCTTTTATTTTTAATTTACGCGACAATATTAAGTATATTATCACGCTTTCAATTTATTCTGCTAGTATTGAACTTACCACACATTATTATATCCTCCAAGATCGTATTATAGCCCCGAAACCGGTGTAGTTGGTATCGCAGAATTTATCTCCGACCTCCAGTCTTCTCGGAGCACACACCTAGAATAAGCGTTCTCGACGTTAACCCTAGAAATAAGATTTATGACGTAAATTTATGTGAGTCGACGTACAATTTTGTATAAGAAATTTTCTGTAATACGATACCAAACATTTAGTAGAGTATTAGGTACATTAGTAACGTACCAACCAATCTAAATCCGTAACCAATCTGAATAACCAATTATTTTTCTTTCCTTTGGAATTTATAGAAGTAAATAAGAGAAAAATAAATGAAATGAATATCAGTGACCGTCTATACCTATTATTAATTTTTCTATAATTATATCAGTGATACTATAATGAATTTGAATTGCATCGCGTTGAATAATAGCTGAAGATAGAAGAAGAACTAGTTAAAGAAAATTATAGAAATTTAAATAAATATAATGTAACTTCTTGCGTAGTTAGTATTTTGCACCGTTCGCCCGCACCGGGACACCAAGACGAGGTAATTAAAAAGGATTTTGTATTCAACACCCAAAGTCAATTTAAAACGTTCAGCCCCTGGACACCTCGGTTGCATATTAAATCAGACTATCTTGGTTACAATGGTTCTCATAGAGAAGCTGAAATGTGCACCCGATGATGTTTATCCTGATTTAGATAGATAGATACTCTTTTTATTTGTTATATAAAGTACGGAACATATTCGCCTATAAACTATATTATCCATATGATAAATAAAGACAACCAAAAAAATAAAAAAATAAGAAAAGTAAAAACAACTACTACTTCCTTACTAAATAGAACTAAAACTACGGCTAATTATGCGAACCGGCTGATTTTGTGTTCTGTATATGGTTGCATTTATTCCCACTGAACTTCTTAACTAATTATCATAATTTAACAAATGAGATATCGAAAGAAGCGTCTTAATTGTTGGTAACAGGCTTACTTACATTTTATGGCGCGATTTTCGCAAAATCAGATTTCTAAACTTAAATCTTATTTTCATTGAAGTTTTATGACAACTTGTATTTAATTTAAGTAAAATCGAGATTATAGTCGTATTGAGGACAAAATACTTATTTTCGAGGAGAAACGGGAGTGTGCAATTCAGATCTCGTAACGTACCAGGGGAAAACGATTTCTTTCAGATCTATTAGTATGATGGATATTGATGTGTGTATATATGTATGTATGTATGTATGTATGTATGTATGTATGTATGTATGTATGTATGTATGTAACACCGATAATGAAAAGTACACACTATACTTTTTCGACACATAGTACACTTTCTGTAGTTCATTTTATATCAATAATATTTTAAGTCTTGTCTCTTCTATAATATCTATATCTTTGTCAAGAAGAACATCTTCGTAGAAAGGGAATCACTCCATGAATTGATGCCGCGGACAAGATTGACGAACAAACTTTATAATGAGCTTTGTGCTTGTGCAAAGCTCATCCTTAAGTTTACTACCTAAATAAAGATTTCACTATGCATAAATAGCGTTTAGAGGAGAGATAATCACGCAAACCAAGCATAAATTAAAGCAAGATATTTTTTTTTAATCTTTCCTCTTCTTCCTTTCTTCGAAGTCCGCATCGGTGATGTCCATGGGCGACGGTGAGTACCATCAGGTGACTCATCTGCCAGTTTGAAGGCTATTAAGTTAAAAAAACAACTATGTTAAATACCTAAAAAACGAACAAAAGAGCTACCTTATAGTGCTTACGATCGCCCATGGACATAATTAACACCGATGCATTGGCGGAAACTTATTTCGAAGTTGTCACGGACATAGAAAATTACAAGCGTTGGCCTTAACCACTACAGCTAAGCTACTTACTAATTGCTGCTTTCGCCATTATGGGAACGCTCGATCGTGCCTCTCTATCGCTTGTTCCGCGCTCTCGCTTGCACGCTAGGCTCAGGCGGAACATGACATTGACGTCATACTTTTTCGTTTGTGCAGCCGGTGTTCATCGATTTATAAAACGTTATCACGTCAAAATCAATCAATAATTTCTGTTACTAATGTTCAGTTCATTAAATTAATGTAAAGATTTCAAAAGCATTTATTCCAAAAAAGTGGTCATAGTCCTCGGCATTGTTAGGCCTAGTATATGAATATCCATGTAATATATTGGGCTACAGACCTTCGTTCGAAATACAAATAATAAATTTAATGAAGGCTGTCTGTACGGTAATCAAGGGGAGTAAATATCAAGCAAAGTTGACATGCGGGCTTCGCTGTTAATTAATTACGGATATATACGAGTTGAGTCCTCGTATGTGTATGCCTCGACATGATTTTGTTATTACTTGTGAATTTAAACCGCTGCATGTAATAAAATGTTATGTAACTTTACTGATTTGCATAGTTTGGAGAGTGAGAAACTGTATCTATCTTTCTAAGTACCAAGGTTGGTGATCCTTCTACAGATGAAAGTACTGGCTCTCAAGCCACGTCCGTAGCTAGGGGGGGGGGGGGGGGGCATTGTCGGGCAATGCCCTACCTTGAAATCACAAAGCACAAACTACCTTAAAAATATTAAAAACTAAGACATTATACATGGTGACTGATTTAGGATAATTATGTTACATTTTTTACTTCCGCCCTACCCTGTAACCATCGCTGCCCTACCTCAAAGTCGACTCTAGCTGCAGCCTTGTCAAGCTCCCAGCCGGAATACGACCTGTCATTTTACTTTGACTCAAGTATACAGCAAGAACAAACGGCTCTAAGTACCAAGCATTCTATGTCGAATATTCTCTAAAAACAAGAGAAAGCTGTATAAGGGAAGATTACGACGCGCCTTTGTTTACCGCGCTGAAATTTGATTAGCTGTGCAAACTATGTGCAGGCGTCCAGAAAACCCTTTTGAACTTTAATCAAAGGGTTAACTTGTTTTCTAATCTAATGAGAGGAATGCAAAGTTACGTGCCGGGTAATGAACAGACGAGAACCTTCAATCGAGGACAATGCACCCTTATTTTGAAACGCTTTACGTTGATGCTTTATATCGTGCTAATAAAAGTCGTTTCTTATTATTTAATAGTAAACTGCCCTTGTTGGCAGCATGATTTTAAATTTACCAAATAATTAGAGTTATTCCGAGTAGCACATGACCGGTTTTAACACTTATAGACGGCATAAATAAACGTATCGTTCACCTGTCTATCGATTGGTCAATTGTCTATTGATTGGTCTAAATGAAATGAAAATCCAAGCTTTTTTCAATTATTACAGTGGGTGAATAGTGAATTTTACTACTTCTTCTGTAGCTACTGCTGTAATAACTTTATCATTATAATAATTTGCAAACTGGGCATGAATAAACGATTGCGTGAGTTAAGTTATTTGCATTTTCTCATTAAAGGGCGTAAAAGGATTTAATTTAAAAATTCTCCTTTAAATATTTAAATGAAAGGAGCCGCATTTAACTTAGCAATTAAAATTACGCCAAAAGCCGTCTATTCAGTGTATTCCGAAAACCAAGCAGAATCCTTTTAATAAAACTACACTTTTGGACAATCCGGAGATCATTACAGTATTCGTATTAATAAGCACAAAACGCAGTAATTAAAACGTGTTTATTGAAGCTATTAATATTTGTTTCTTGCTTTAGTTTGAATAATTTTAACCGACTTCTTTCAACGATTATATATCTTATTGTACTGTTATTTAAGAAGTCCCCTATATCTGGCAGTGGAGGCCAAATAATGAAAATTTATCAAAACTGTTCCTTAGTGAAAGGTGATTTTTTTTTAGATTATTTCATTTCCGTTAGATTAGTTAGTGTGGGAACTATGTTTTTATTTTATGTTTAGGTATACATACTTATGGCAATAAAAACTTATTATTATTATTTCACGCACATTTCCATTGTGCAATGGAAGCTCGGCTTGAGAGCCAGTTATTTCTATCTTATCTCTTCCTTCTTTTCGGTCACCATCATAGCCCACTTACCATGAGGTGGCTCGTCAGCTCATTTGGAAGTTATTAACATAAAAAAGCAGCAGTGATAGCCGTGTGGTTGAACGTTGGACTCCCAAACCGGGGGGCCCGTGTTCAAACCTCGCACGCACCACTAATTTTCAAAAATTATATGCGTATTATAATAAAATTTAATTATCACTTGCTTCGGTGAAGGAAAACATCGTCAGAAAACCAGCACATCTGAGAGTTCTCCATAATGTTCTCAAAGGTGTGTGAAGTTCGCCAATCCGCACTTCTCCAGCGTGGTGGACTATGGCTTATACCCCTCACGTTGTGAGAAAAGACCCGTGCTCAGCAGTGGGGCAAATATGGGTTGTGATGATGATGATGAACATAAAAAAGCTATCCACATTTGAACAGTATAAAAGAAAGATAGAGATAACCAATAAACGCTAACAGATCTGTCACATTGTCTAAAATATTCATTCAACTGATACTATCTGAGCTTCAGAATCATAAAACTCTTTACCTATTTAAGTACCAGCACACTTTCAGTAGATGAACAAA
The DNA here is from genome assembly GCA_905404295.2 of Ochlodes sylvanus. Classification (NCBI taxonomy): domain Eukaryota; kingdom Metazoa; phylum Arthropoda; class Insecta; order Lepidoptera; family Hesperiidae; genus Ochlodes; species Ochlodes sylvanus. The sequence continues at coordinate 3,319,831 of FR990131.1, read as the reverse complement.
CTCATTAAACCTGGTCTAACGATACACCACAAGCCAGTGTCAGTTACGGCGCTGAGGTAACTTGTAGCAATTTGTGGCTTCCAACTTGTCGGACGGTAGACATGGTATACGTTGGTTTGTGGCTATTCAATGCGCCATTTGTAAGGTTTCAGAGCTTGTGACGTTCGCGTCAAAGTGCAGTGAATGATACGGAACGATGAGTTGCCGGTTACGGAGAATTATTACTTTGGTAATTATTGAAAGAGATTAAGTTTAATAATATTAGTTGTTGAAACGAATTGTTATTTGTTGAAAAGTTTGAAAACTTAATAATCATCGTATAATTTTTAAAGTATTACTCGATAGTTCAAAGTAAAATTTACAAATTCAAATTTAAATTCTTCTACCACCTTCGACCACCGTTTTGGAAAGCAGCCTTAGCAATGAGGAGTAGAAATTACGAAAGAACTTCTCAACTAATGTTCATTGTAAAATAAGGAAGGAATACAGATAGCGGAAATTACTGTGTAATAATCAATCAATGGTTGTCTGCTGGTATTTTACAATAGGCGTCTGTATACAGTTTCATTTTCATTTCAATAAAGACAGTATTCACATTGTGAGGGGAAAATAGTATAAATTAATGTTTGACTGAAAATACTTGAAAATAATACAAACGAGTACATGACGTGTACCAAAATAAACCAGCTGTATTATTCTTGCAATATAATGAAATCTTTACTCCGCATCATAGCAACTTCCGCAGTAAATAATGTCCTTTACCTAGTTACGAACTCCCACATGGTTATATTGGGCCCATGATTAGGTACGTGCGCTACAACAGGCAGTTACCGTAAGTGAGATAAGCTTATGCAATGCAGTCGTCGCATCGTATCAACTAATGGTGATCTAATGCCTTTAAACGAGCAATTCTTGTATTTATAATAATTATAATCTGAATCTCGGAAACGACTCCAACGATCTTTTATGAAATTAAGTATACAGGGGGTTTCGGGAAAGACACATCGATCTAGCTAGGTTAAATTTTTTAGAAAACGTCGTTTTTAAACATAAACTGAAAAATAACATTCTTCCTGACATCCATGCATACTACATTTCATGAAAATCGTTGGAGCCATTTCCGAGATTCAGATCATATTTCAGAACTGTTTATCATTGTTTAATCTTCTGATGGTGGGGGCTTAGACCGGCTCCCCACCACGACCGCTCTCCCTCGTAGCTTAGGACTCAGATTATATATATACCTATACATAATATAAATATATACAATTGCTCATTTAAAGCTATATTATATTAGATATTTTTAGCATAATAGTAAAAATATTTATTTATATATACATAATATATTCCTAGATAAATCTTGCAAAGAGCTACTGGCGCTTAAACCCCCGTGGGAACACGAAAAGTCATTTTGCAGCTGACTCTATCAAGAAATAGTAGTATCAAGCAGAGGGGTGGGGGCAGCTTGTATTGTCAGCTTGTATTGTATTGTCTCTTACGACACGCTGATCTGTGCATATCGGAGTTATCATTCTAGGCTGCACCAATACTGCCAACATGTAACCTTCTATGTTTTACTTAAAGGTCGGTAGTTCCTAGTTTCCTCTTTACTAGTATGGCAAGGGAGTGAGTCGGAAGCACGTTTTATATTGCCTGTATGCAGCAAGAGATGGCGCTCTATTTGTGTCACTTAAGATACCGCGAGGCAAGGAAGTGATGGATTTTCATATTGGATGCGGTGAACATTGCCACAGCAAATTTTAACAAAATACCCTAACTTATAAAATAAAATTAATCATTGCTAGACTTAAAAGGACTCAAGATGGAGCCCTTTACACCCTATATCTGTACGTCTATATGTGCGTTAATATAAGAGTCATATATACGTATGTATGTATATAGGTACATAATGTAGTGCAAGGATAATGAAGCCATTCTGTCAGTTTATAAACTAATTTAATATTATGTCTATTTCTTTGTATTTATCAATCAAGTGCCGTTTGAATAATGGATACTATTGAGATACTGTTGAATGTTGATACCATTTCATAAAGAAAGAAATAAATTCTTAAAAAATATATTAGTGCGTATTATTGAGTTAATACTCGTCCGAAACCTCCATCCAAAATCCAAAACAAAAATGGAAATAAACGTTCGATATTTCTGGTTAGGTTTGATGTGTGATTGATGCCACATCCAATTAGAATTTCTTGAACCCTTGGCGAGCAACGTCAGGGGAGTAATTAGTTATGGTTGGCTTTAACCATCCCGCACCGAATAACTTTAGATCACTTCTTACAATACTTCTCCCAGGTTCTCTATTCCTAGCAAAACAGATAGTAAGCCTATCAATGTCGTGCCTATTCCGATATAGATAAAATAAAAATATAAAATAACGATACACACTCATAGTCCAAACTGGAATTCCCTGTGTCTTGGACAACACACCAAGTCAAGGACACATGCCCAGACCGAGAACATAAAAAAGTAATCATTCAAATTTCCGCCTCGGTCTGAATCAAACCCTTTAAACAGCCATTGCGTGACCATTGCGCCATACGGGTAGACTAGATTTAGAAATATATTACCTTATAGCTATGGGACTGGGTACTAAATTCTGAACTTAAGTAAGCACATGGCAAAAACTCGTGATATATTTATAAGATCGATAACTTTTCTGAACACCTAAATTGAGCCTCTTTGATGATGTTCGATAGACAAAATATTTATTTAAAGATTTTTGTTCTAATAAATTAATAATTTTGGAACGTTTTAAAGTATTAATATACCAATCTGCTATTATCATGAGGCCGCCAACATCAAGTTAAAAATATCATCTCCTTATTCAATGTGTCCATACGTCCATATTGAATTTCTTCTAAAGTTTTTACTTTTTTGTATCCAACTAAGAATAAATAAATAGGTACTAATAACATCTTCAGGGAGACGTAGAAATAGATATAACTCTATGAAAAGAAGATTGGGTTTAGCCTGTTCAAAGCGTTCTTAAAAGCTAGACTTAGACTCAAAGGAGCGATTATACATGTCCTCACTTTGAAATAAGCTCAGTTTTTCACTTTCTAGATTTCAAGCTTTCCTTGATAAAAGCAGATCCAATTCTGGAATTTATAAAGAAAACATGGACCGCGAATATTGAGATTAGTAATATGTTGTACATAATTTGTTTTAGATTAATTTCCTACGAAGAACATGGAGACTCACAAAAAATTATACAAAAAATAATCCTCTGAATGTCTTCGTTGTACTTGATAGTTTGACTTTGAGTTTATAATTTTAATGTTCACTTTACTCATAATATTCAGCAATGAAATGTAAATATATGATCTATGCATATAACTATATGAAGCATTACTCAGGATTTACTCGTAATAGCTACATGCGTACTGCATTATGTTGTAACTTAGTCCTGACTACAAAGCTAGTTTCAAGACCTTTATTTATCTCTTTATTATTAAATGAATATGCAGTTGACCTATTGTTACATGATTTTTGGACCCCATAGACGTAGTAAGTAAACTATACTGAAATTACATAATGAAAATAGGTTTGAGATAATTGAAAGATGTATGTAGCAACATTCTATCCTAAAGACCGAGATGAACAAATTGTAACTTACTGGCCGATAAACCTTTTTACGAGTATATTTGGTAAGCTTCAAACAGCTTACTTTCCGGCAATTTAAATTAGTTCTGCTACAAAAAACTGCATAATAATCTTCAAATTTCACAACCATCCTGTATCAATAGTGTTGAGCACCTAGCAGCCTCAATAAAAAGAGCTTGACATATTTTGACGGAAACTAATCAATTGTTTAAATCAATAACACATAACATCAAGATGTTGCTAGTCAATATTCAGATGTTGCTAGTTAACATTCTCAAAACAAAAGAACGAACTGAACTATTGCAAGTACCGTCCACCAAAGTGATTTGCGGAGCAACTTCCACCAACACACCAACCGCCCCCGCCCCAGAGAAATAACTCGACTCATACTTTCTTAACGAAATGATTGCCTACGTGAACGTTGTTAGCTCCATTTATTTGGGGGTGGAATTTATTTACTTTCCCTCCCCGACGGATAATTCACTTTCTAAGCATCCCGCATCGACCTACGGGGACGTATAAAGTATTTTTCGCTTTTAGAGGGAAATAAGTGAAGGGATGTGTCGGTACCCGAAATTAGGTCAGGGTGAAATTTGTTGGAAGCACTTCTGTACTATCTGCCTTGAATTGGACCCTGATTTTTGTGAGAAGTAATGAGGCAAAGATTGGCTACTTCGAACTAAAGCTTTCCGGTATCTCTTAGGGAAGTCGTTGGTTAAACGCGAACTTTTTCTAACGTTTGTAATAATGTAACTTTGTAAAGTTTAGTTAATGTTTCCATTAAATAATATAGGATCCTAGTTAATACAGTCTTTAATAGCAAATACCTGACAACATTCATCGCTTACACGTTTGTTAGCCAGTGGCGACGGTTATCCTAAATCCAAGGATACGGTTGGAATGCAAGCTTTAACCTTAATTATATATTATAAATATTTATGATGAAAAACATGGTTAACTTCAAACTATGCTGTGAAAAATGCTAATACTACTGCATTATTCTAACTACAAAGTTTATACTCAAAGTTTGCCTCTAAAATAACTACGTAAGTACCACCTACATTTTATATTTAGCTACTAGGAACTACCTAGAACAAAGTTGAGTCGTATTTTCGTCAATATCCTGCACCATCCATAAACAACACTGTATCTGAAATGCACTAACCTTTCTAGCAGACATAACTTATTCAAGCACGCGATGAAAAACTTGCAATAAAAACGCGAGAACGTTGTGGTACGTGTTATATTGAAGAATAAACAGAGATTTGCGAAGTTACGGCGGAATTTGAGAACAACGCTCGAAGCACATTCGCAGTGTTGCGAAGCAAAAACAACAAACCAAGCTGCAGTGCGAATCCACTTCAACTAATTCCATGCTGTAGAAAGTTTGTAAGAAATTTCGTTTGGTATTTAACCCCGCTCTCTGCTATTCTTGCTAAATATAAAATACTCTTAACATTATCCAGTACCTACTTACGTTTAAAAAAACGGTAACGAACCAGCAGTTCAGCTTCTGCAAATTTTTCAAGCGCTCTTACTAACAACTTCGCATAGGAATTATTTGTTTCACAAGAAAATTCTTTTGTCTTTAATTAACGTGAAATACTTTTCGAATGTTTGAAGATTTGGTCCACGATTCAAAGAATGTAGCAATATTGTTTCTTCAATATAATAAATCTTCCAGCGGTACCGTTTAAATGCTTTCGCCATGTTTTCTCGGTTCCAATAAAAGAGCGGTACGAGGGACCTATTTTTCTCTTTAAAAAGTATTCCAGGAGCTCTCATCTGGTTGCTCCAAATGCGAAAAATATGCTCCGATATTCTTTATTCATCAATTCGTTTTGCACCAGAATAGTTCCAACTGACCTCTGTATTCAAATTGGAGAATAATTTGGCGTTTCCAAGTTTAGCTACACCATGTGCGATGTCATAACAACAGAACAGCCATTTCGAGAACATGGAATTACTTCGGCCGTGTAATAAGCATTTGGAGCAAGTTTGAAGCACGTGTGCAAAGTAACGGAGCATCAGTAGGTACCCACGTAATGTTAGTAACGCGAGAACACGACACGTGCTATTTATATTCGTGAAGTTTTCAATACGCACTTGGTAACACATTAACATTAAGAGGGGCCATTTAATTCCAAGGGGAGTCTTATTAAATTATATTGGGTTATTTCACGAAATTGGTGCATGGCTTGGCTACAACCCATTAATGGCCCACTACTGAGCACGGGTCTCTCCTCGTACCTGAGGAGGCCTAGAGCATACTCCACCACGCTGCTCCAGTGCGGATTGGTGGAGGGGTTAGTGGCCAACCCAAGTGTCGGAAATTTTAAGCCGCCCGAAGGTATCCGACATGGCTTAACGACTGCTATCAAATGATAACAACCGGGACCGACGGCTTTACGTGCCCTCCGAAGCACGGAAGCGCTCAAGAAATTTTTGCCACTAGCGGTCACCCATCCAACTACCGACCGCGCCCGCTGTTGCTTAACTTTGTCGATCACTTGAGATCGACGCAAGCCGCCGGGCTATGAGCGCTTCTGGCTTCTGGAATTGGTGCATATTGGTGTAAATTCATTCTACATGTCTGATGTATTATTCAAATTAGAGCAAGAAAGGAAAAGAAAGGAAAATGAGGAAAAGAATTATAATGAGTAACTATTCTGTTTAGTTAATACAAGTTAATCAATATACATATGTATATAAAACTCTTCCGTCACTACACGAAAGTAATGAACGCAACAAGCATAAATATAGCATGTATATAGGTATGTTCCCTGAGAGTAAGGGAGCACTAAGAGAAGATTTTTGGAAATCCCCCGAGGGAATAAAAAGGGAATAAATTGAAACTTTTTATTTCTTCAATGAATTCACTTGAAACTTGGTGTATGGATTCCTCAAGTGACGCAAGTGACTAAGAAAGCATTTTTGGAAATTAAGAATATCACGCGGACGAAGCCGCGAGCGGAGAACTTGTATAAACTATACCCAATGTAAATTTATTCAAATAAAATAATTTTACAATAAAATTAAAACTTTCATAAAATGACCAACATTATTTTAAGCCCTTCCTGTGCGAAATCGAATTTCCAGGAAAACTCAGTTGCCTCAATGTGGCGTAGTTAAGCCAAAACACAATTTTATATGAGTTTACGTTCCACGTCGAAAGCTGCAGTCGTGTTCAAAATAAATACCAGAACTTTCCATTACGTAAGCGTCTATTCTAGCCAATATTAATGAAATCCTAGATTTTCGTACAATTCAAGCAAATCGAATACGGGATTTGAAAAACGAACGCTACACAGAACAAAGGATCCAATGGTTCAGAGTAAATATGACACATGATCAGAGAGGCAGGGAGTGTGGACAGAGCACTCAACTTCTTTCGCTCTCGTCCACAGAGATCGCGCCACGGACCATCGAGTGAAAGAGGCATTGGACGTAGAACTAATATTGACGGTAGATCCTGGCGGTGCACTGAGATTAGACTTTGTATCGAATCATAATACAATTTCTTCTGGTTAAGGACTCTCGCATAATAAACCCCATGATTTCTGTGTGACGAAATTAATAACAATTGATAGGACAATGATTAATAAATTATCCAAATCATATTAAAAAAATAGTTTGAACTTAAAACTTAAAACACGTTTTTAGACTAATTGAACTAAATGCAAAACAATGAATATATTTATGCACTATGCTGATGCTGTTAACCGTTGGGGAGTTCCCTAGTCTCTGGTCATTTTTGTCATCAAATTGGATTGTCAGCGGAACTTAATAAATATTAAAAATTTTAAGTCCGTAGAGAAAGAGAATTCAGCTTCCAAGATTTGACCCGAACATACATACAAACATTGCAAGTTAATTAAAAATTTGTACTAAATAAAATAAGTGCATCAACAACATTACACTAAGTCTCAGTTACAATAGCAATTCCAAAATGCAAATTCCAGTTTGTGCTCATTGTATTTTACAACCTCCATAACAACTTGAGATTACGGAGGAGTACAAAATTTCCAGCCATTTTCAAATTGCTACTAGCTATCCGGGTGAAAACAGCTGTTGCCAACTATCACTAAATTCATTAAATTGATATTCACTTGGTATGTCCTAACTAGGGTATCGTGTTGCAAAATGAATTAAAGTGCGTACTATACTCGTAATATATTTTAATTAAGTATCTTATACTTTATACCGTCATCATCATCATCATCACAACCCATAACTGTCCCACTGCTGGGCACGGGTCTCCTCTCACAGTGTGAGGGGTATAGGCCATAGTCCACCACGCTGGCCAAGTGCGGATTGGTGGACTTCACACACCTTTGAGAACATTATGGAGAACTCTCGGGTGTGCAGGTTTCCTCACGATGTTTTCCTTCACCGAAGCAAGTGATAATTAAATTTTAATACGCACATAATTTTTGAAAATTAGTGGTGCGTGCGGGGTTTGAACCCGGAACCTGCGGTTCGGCAGTCCAACGTTCAACCACACCGCTATCACTGCTTATACCGTATAGGCAATATTTACCATGCCAGACCGCCGCACGAAGAGTCCTTGTTTTGATTCCCAGCAAGGCAGATAACCCAAGACACAGGGAATGCAAGAGTGGGGCTATGAGGGCAGCGTTATTTATTAAATTCAATAAAAATAATATGTTACATTCCATATTTTTGGAACGAATCCTTTGTTATGTCCATAACGACAAAATCTGTAAAATCCAACCCAATGAAACTGTGTTTTTAAAGCGAAAGAAGCAACGCAGGTCGTATAAAGCCAACTCTGTTGTGTCAACAACAATATCCCCGGAGATACTGTAATGTTAGCACCTATCCTAATTCCCGCAGCCTACGTAACCTACATAGGCCTGTATAATCGCCCATTAGTTAGCGAGGTGCCCAATTATGCGTCCATTAACGTCGAAACACACGGAAGGTTAAAAGGAACACGCCCGCTATTTTGTCAGATTACACCCAATTATCAACAACTTCACCGAGATTTTCTATTCTTATAATACGGCCGTTATGATATACATACTTATAATGAATAATCTCCATCCCCAGTTTTAATACTTGATTGTAGAAATGAAACTCTTTCACAAGAATAAATCAAATTCATTAAACCACAAGATCATCGAGCTGATATAAGATATGAACACTTCCTAGCTTTTCCGTGGCATTTTTCAGAACTTTCGACGCCTGACATATATTAAAGATCCAAATTAATATTAAACCTGCTAGTAACGTTATAACAAATTGCGGCTTATACCTACTGAAATATCCATTTTTTAGTGGAATTAAGATGGTAATCGGGCAAGCTTCCTTCACCTCCACCACCCATGACAACTATGACCGACCCAGAACAGCCTAGGGATTAGGATATTTAGTCCAGTTAGCAGACGGTGTTAGAACGTTACTTGGTTAGCTCTTTAGTAGGGATGAGGACTGGAGCAGGGACTGGTAGTGATATATGTTAATTGTTGTTAGGAATTAAATATGTTGTTAGGAATTAAATAGTCCAGTTAGTGAGTTAGTGAGTGTTAGTGATATATGTTAGTTGTTGTTAGGCATTAAATAGTCCAGTTAGTATTTTTAGTAAGATAGGTACATTTTTATATGGGTCAAGTTAGCGTTAACCATTCCGTATGTTTTCAGTGCTAAGCATGAATCTCTTAAAGAGCAATTTCAACGCTAAATAGGCTGCTGCGAAGGTACTACTTTGAAGAAATTTCAGTAATGCTACATCTTATCTGCATGTTGTTTTTAATTAATAAGTTAATGGGAAAAGTGTGCATGAAGTTTAGTAATGTCGCCAGGTTGAGAGAGGCACCATCCAACCTTTCCCAAATCCTAGTTGCATAGAACCAGAAATATTGAAACTTCGGTCAGCAACGTGTTGGTGACCACATCCATGGCAAATGGTGACATTTTCCAATAGGTTGTCTGTTAGTTTTTTTCGATTAATTACATAAAAAAGATAACATAATATAATTATAAAAGTGTGTATTAGTGCAAGTAGTAATCATTTTAATTAGGTATAGCTGTACTTTTTGAGAAATAAGAAATGCAGCAGTAAACAAATTCATACATAGATATGGAATATTATTAACGATTAACTGCACATAATCAAAGACCTCATTATGGAAATTAATAACAGTATCATTCTTTCATAATAGTTCCCTGTTTTCATTAAATATTTTTCTACACACGGGTATTCGAGGGATCGAGTATCAGAACATCGAACAATTAAACTTAATTTACTTTCATCTAAACAACTATTATTTAGTTTGTATCTGGGAGCAACCGTAGGTTTTACTAACTAATTCTATCTTGTAAAGTAATTAACGGTTTTCTTCTTTTTGAAGTAGTGTAAAATCAAGTTAGAAACGATAAATTAGTATATGAAGAATATTAGTGACAATTGATGAGTAACGTTTCCAAATATCACCTTCGTTTAAAAATGTTACATTGTCTTTAGATCTTGGTACGGTTATGTTACTGACTTAATAATAATTATATTGGAGTTAGTGGAATCAACAATGTCAAATCAACCTTAAAATTTAAGAATTACCCGTTCTATTTAAGAATAGACAACAGCAGACGGTCACCTGATGGTAAGTGGTCACCACCGCTCAAGGACGTGAGCAACACCGGAGGCACCATCGATGCGTAGCCAGCCAAGAAAGTATGTCAGGAAGGTGCGTTCTTCATCCATTATTTCAGTGAGACGTCCCTTTAAATTTAAGTAGGAAGCAAGTACATTTACCTGGAAACTTTTGTAGTCCCCCAATTGATTTCATCTTTGTACTTTGACTAAGTTATAACGACTTCACTTTATTTTGTTAGTTTGCGAGTGAACTTCTTAACTGCTGTGTTATTTTCTTTATTAAGTTCCAAGTTTAGTTTCGCTAGTGGTATAGTTTACGCATTTGAGTCAGTCTGTCTAACTCTAATATTATCCATTTCAAGTCATTGAAGCCCAGAAAAAGAAACAGGCGACGTAAAAATCAAGCTTAAATGTTAAGTAATAACTTGTGTCAATAATCCTCCTCCATTCATTAAAAAAAATGCATATTACTGACGCCATGACATTACTACTGCATAATTATATAAGTTTTCACAGCCGATTAGAAGGAATAAACTGCTACAAAGGGAGTATCTTCATTCAGCCTTATGGAATACAATCCAGCAACAGGAGACATCAACAGGAGGACGGGCTTGAACTCAGGGATATGTGGTGCCGTTTGCACCCCAAAGCTATCCAATCTCATACCTTCCTTAAGCATTAAACGTCGCCAGACGTTCTGGGACCAGCTGTAGTCGTAGACCGTGCCTGGTGATACAGTATTGATAATGAAGTATTAACCCAATGAACGGTGGCACCATACGTTACTTAATGTATTGTACAAATACTTCAACAACCCATCTGCGTCACAGATGGAGACAATGTTTAATTTCAAAACTCGAGTCTAATACTCAGTCACAGTATTCCAGCTTTTTGCCAACACAGCTTTGCAATTAATCAGCCAAAAGTTTCCTCCCCTGTTCACATACATTGGGTGTTTCATTAGCAAAATACGAAATATGTCTGTCCTGAAGTCGTAACGAATTTCGTTGAGGATTACGCAACTTCCCACTTTGTGTGACGTGTGCTAATATAACTACTTACATATATTATTGTGAAACTTTGCCGAGTTATAGGCGGTCATTCGCAGGTTTACCACCTAAGTTACGTACCCTCGTATTTTATTTAGGGACCCAAGGGACCCGCAGAATCTTCACGTCTCACTCTCATATTCTTTACTAACATATTCGATTTAACATGTTGTTCTGAATGTTGCTTACGTCACCTTCGACGGGACAGAAATCAGGTTTTTGCGTAGAAGCAATTTCGGTAATGGTTTTATCGTGGCGGCAGGAAGGGTTAGGAATATTTTAGATATTTTAGTCACGTACCCTCTGACTGATGTGATAAGCTAGGACACGAAATTCGGCTGCTGGGGCTCTTTGCTATTTTATGTCTTCACTCTCAGGTTTAGAAGTAGCACCTAATGATACACATGAACTCAAGACTTGATAAATCTAATAAGAACTATGGTAAGTACTTACTTATGTACAATAAGTGTTACACAGATTGACATGAAATTGTACCCACTCAGACTATTAATAAACAAAGTTTAGAAACGGTGGTCGGTGACCCTTTTAAAGTGGGATCTTGCTATAGTAAACTACACTTGTTGAGTGTTATAATAGTCTCATGGCTATAAAGGCGATGCATGCCAACATGCCTTCCATAGAACAAAAGCCCAACCTCAAAAATACATGTAAATGAAATTACGTGATCATACACCGCAGACCTATAAACATTTCCTGAGCAATGAATATAAAGATAATATTTCTGGAGTATAATAAAAACCAACATCAATGTACATAAAATTCAGCTTCCCGCTATTAGCGAGCGGCTAACGACATTCGCTTAGAAGATCCCAGCAAAATTAACCCGAATCATATACCCTTAACAGTGTGTTTCATCTCGATCCAAAGTCGCATAAATTCTTTCTTTGTTGTATTATACGAAAGCCGACATTCAGGTTTCTTCACGTGTTGTAGCAATGATTCTAAATAGCTGGCGATCGCAATCTGTTCTTTCTTATTTACATGCATTCGTTCTTTTTCTTACTAGTGATGGAGGATGGATGGATCTCCATCATCTGACTCTATTACATACAAAAATATTGCATGTGAATTACTACTAAATTCTTCTGTTGATTCCTTTCTAGAAACTCAATTGAATTCTATGCAGTGAAAATATTTCGGGGTTCGTTGATTTTTGTGTAAATTTACGGAAGATTCTTTATTATTTGAAACTTGTTTACAAATCCTTACTATCGTCAATGTGAATGTTATCATCGATTACCGATCATCATGAAACCTTGTACACATATTGTTGGAAGTATTAGAAGTCACATAGGATACTTTTTATTAAAAAAAAATAAGTTTGTAACGCTTTCACGCGAAAACGACTTAACCGATCATCATGAAACTTTGTACACATATTATTGAGGTATTAGAAGTAAAATAGGATACTTTTTATAGACCAAATTCCACGCGGGCCAAGCCGCGGGCCAAGGCTCTAGTACCTAATAAATATTTTCCTATTTATACAACATTTTTCATTAATGCTCTGCTCATATTGGTCGTATTGTGATGGCCTATATATAGCCTTCCTCGATAAATGAACTATCCAACACAAAAAGAATTTTACGATTCGAACCCGTAGGTGCCCGTAGCTCGTTCAAACTTCAGACTCGAAGAATATCTACACCATCGAGGACACACCAGTAGTACGGAATCACTTGTAAACGGCGTGGTTTACGTTGAGAAATACGAGTATATTGATTGCTCTTTTGTAGTAAACAACATTTGGTGCCATGTCGTAATGGCTGGGGTCCCTTTTCAAGGCTAAAAGGCCCATCGCTGTTCATTTACAAGTTAATGTTTTAAGAACTTAATTGTGATAATCTGCTATCTAGAATTTATACTAGACATTTTTAAGAAAATGCTTTGTTGCTGGTAATTTCCCCGGATGCCGAATGAAGGATCCCGGATTCGGTTGGTCAACCGAATCCGGGGGAGGCAAACATTTATATGACATCTTTTGTGACATTACATTTATTTGTATTATTCCATATCATGGGATTTCTATATAGTAAAGTGAATTTTTGAGTGTCCGAGCGTTTACTATTGATATAGTAGTAAACCGCCCTCCCTTCGCTTCAGGTAACAAAAGACAAAAGATAAAATAACTTTTGTGACCGGATCTATTACCCGAATACCCCTAGTATAATAGTTATTTCGAATATCTGTTATGTACAGATATTAATCAGTTTTTTATATATGATTGGCATGTAATCATAGGGTGGTAAATTAGACCACATGATTATAATACTGATTTATAAAGAGGCAATAATACAAAAAGCAGGTTTTAACGTATTACTGCAGGTCAACTCCGCTCATTACGGTCTCAAAGGATAATTATTTCACATTAAGCTGTATAACGTAACCCTCCGTTTATGACGTCATTACGGAGGTTTTTGATTATTGCCTCTATTAATTTAAGCCTTGAAAATTTATGAATATTTTTTGTATAATTTTACCTGCAGAATTGTGTGCGGTCACGTTAAGGTTGGTTGACTGCTAGTCTTAGTCTTTCTATGGGAAAACAATTTAAAGTTTATCTATGTTATTTTGGTGTAGAATGTAGATCATTATTAGACGATTTTCAATCACCATTCTTTTGTAATTCATAGGTATTGCAATAACTTTTTTTAAATTATTCTTATCTAATTAAGGGGAAAAATAAATGTTACATAATTTATTAAGTATTATCCTAACAGTAATAATTTCTATGTTTAGTACGTAACTGGAACCTAACTAAATTATAATATAATCCCCTATTACGCCCTTGAAATCGTGTAACAAGATATCAATTAATCAAACATTTAATAGCAATCAGGTCAAATAACTAATCCAGGCTTAATGGATTTACAAAGCTCAAAATGACAAGTGTCACGTCATATTACTACAACTAGACAATACAGGGTGTCCCATATGTCGTACAACAAACTTAAACTGAAGATAGCTTAATTTATGGATGTTCCTACCAGATGCCAAAACTTCACTTTAGTAAAATGGTCATAGTTTTCAAGATTTTGACCTTTGTTGTATTTACTTTTATTATTCTCAAATCTATTAATTAGGGACAGGAACAATTTTTACATTATGTGATATTTTTATTTTAATAGCCGACAAACGAAACCTAAATGGTAAGTGGTCATCGTCCCCAAAGGCATCACCAATGCGTTGTCGACCAGGAAAGATAGAAGCCCCCTTCTATCTTCAAGAAAGGAAGCAAACTGGCTCTCTTCTTTTAGCCGAAACACGACAAGTCGTTTGGCTAACTCGAGCATGAGAGAGAGTGCTAGCCAACCGGGTTCAAAATCCTACCACCCGGATTACACTGGATAAAATTACATTTTCATATGGAAGTACCACTGAGTAAACCGGTAGGTACATTCTTCCACCCTATCTCAAGGAGAGAGACATTCATCATCGTCATAGAGGACCATACGGTCTCATCGGAAGGATTGCCAAAGTAGACCAGCTTGGCGACTGGCTTACCTCAAAGCAGCTGACCCCCAAAGTTAAATAAGGGAGTAGATTTATCGTATTATTATCGCGGATTAGCCGCTTACACTTATACGCTATGGCTCTGCTCTGCTCTGACCAGAAAATATCCGATATAACAAAACAATCGTTGCCAACAATCGTCGCTGTATTTGCGCAGTCTGTGGGAAACTAATGGGCAAACACGGGTCACCGCCTCACCGTATTGACTCGGCCGACGCGTTCCTGTGTCTTTAAAGATTTATCCTCGTCCGTACGGTGAAAATTAAGTGGCAACACTCTTTGCTTCATGTCAAAGGTGTTGTATTGCTCGTACTTTTTTATTAATTATAATAGTCCAGTCATTATAGTAAGTTCACCTCGGAATTCGAGATACCCAGCTGTAAGTCTGTAAATACTTGTATATTGACACCCTAAAAGTTGTCTCAAAACCTACATATGGTAGGGTGTAAGCAACTATTAAATTTCAAGGTCAAAGGTCACAAAAATCGGTTTTTTGCGCTTTTTTTGGAAATATCTCATTTCCTATAGGTTTTTTGCTATTTGTATTTATTATCAATATTGTAGAATACAAAATTCTCTACAAATTTTGTTTAAAAAAATTTTTTATACGGTGAACCGTTTTCGAGATAGAGGGTGGAGAGCGCGCGGTCACAGCATCACTTCAGGTCAACCGGTACCTCCGATCGAAAACGCGCCATATATAGTTGATGAACTATAGATTAATCAATGATTATAAATATTTGTCAATTTTTATTAACTATTATATTATATTTTATCATTTTCTTCCTAACTTATCCACTTTTTATTCAGTATTAATTTATTTAACAACACTTATCTGCCCATGTAATTGCATAATTGTTAATGAAAATATAGGAATTATATTTGAATTTTAACCTAATTAATATTAATAACTTCTTACATGATGAAAAAAAAACATTTAAATTATGAATTAATCTTTTTATTAAAAAATATCATTGAATACATTTATTTTTATTGAAAGTAAAAAAATGGAATAAAGGGTACAAAAACTACAATTTATAATTTTAATCATCTTCTTCCTCTTCATCGTCGTCTTCTGGCTGCTGGTAAATTTCAAACTGGTCTTCATTATCGTCTTCAACGACATTTGTCTCAAGTTCTTCTATGACTTCGGGGTCAAAGGTTCCATCTTCGTTAATGTCGCTCTGATATGGTAGAGCATCGAGACAAGCTTGCCCATTACATTGGCCACAAGCTAAAGAGCATTGCAAGCCCGCTTTCCTGCATCCGCATCCGTATCCGTAGTGTATAATAGGGGCCCGTATAATTCCCAGGTATAATTTTTGGACGTAGTGGAAGAATTTTAAAATTTACAGATTTTAAAGAGGCACTAAATTATTTTCAATTTAAAATTTCATTACTGTAAATGGGAATATAATTGTATTATGATTTTAAGTTTTTCTCTTAATTATTTTTTAATTTTAGTAAACGGTTATCAGTATTATTGAATTGATATAGATTTAATGCATGAAGAAAATGATAAAATATAATATAATAGTTAATAAAAATTGACAAATATTTATAATCATTGATATATCGATAGTTCATCAACTATATATGGCGCGTTTTCGACCGGAGGCACCGGTTGACCTGAAGTGATGCTGTGACCGCGCGCTCTCCACCCTCTATCTCGAAAACGGTTCACCGTATAAAAAAAATTTTTAAACAAAATTTGTAGAGAATTTTGTATTCTACAATATTGATAATAAATACAAATAGCAAAAAACCTATAGGAAATGAGATATTTCCAAAAAAAGCGCAAAAAACCGTATTTTGTGACCTTTGACCTTGAAATTTAATAGTTGCTTACACCCTACCATATGTAGGTTTTGAGACAACTTTTAGGGTGTCAATATACAAGTATTTACAGACTTACAGCTGGGTATCTCGAATTCCGAGATTCTTACCTAATTTAAGCTAAAATGACTGGACTATAAGTTAATGTTTGACTACAATCACACCTGACGGTAGGGTAAGGTGGCAGTTTCTTGCTTAATATCTGTTTAAAGAAAACCAAAGATAACAGGGATAGCACTGAAAAAAATAGCAACTGGTGTTGTCCATGGCACCCACGACACAGGGAATCCTAGTGTGGGGCTATGAGTGTGTAGCGTTATTTATTTATTTATTTTACCTTTACTCAGTAGGTAGTTTCAGAAATAAGGTACCTACGTCACTTTGACAGACAAAAACTAAATGTCACATCAGTGGAAAGCACGTCCAAATCGGCTAGATCGTTTCTGACATTAACGGGAACAAACACATTCGAACCGACAAGACGATTAGTGATGAGATCTATTGTATTTCGTTAATACCGTCAATAAGAGTTTTCTTAAATAATTATTATACAGAACCTACAGATATTCTTCAGTTACAACAACAATTATATGGAGATATAGATTACTTTCTTTTTATAAAAGGTTTACGGCTGGATCGAATACACCGTTCGAAGTTTACTTTGTAGGTATTTTTATAACACGGACTCCAGGTACTCCCTTCAGACTGAAAGTTTTGCCTGTGATCTCGACGACATCAAACTATCTATTCCTGGGGGAATACCCATGAATTATTGAACAATTCGAGATAGGACAAACCGTTGTCATCGGAGTTTCGTTACCTATATTCTCTTTCAGACTTGTATTGAAAAGAAATGTTATGTGACAATATCTTTTAAGTTTTTTTGTGATCTTAGTCCGTGATTGTTGAATCAGAGCCAACCATCCTTGTATTGTGTTTTGGTAATTTGGTAACCATCCTGAGTCCAAGCCAACCTCTCCACATAGTGGATCCTGGAGGAGGTGGAAACATCAGGGTTTTGTACCACCCAGGGGAATCTCGATAGTAGGTACTTCTATATTGTGAAGGGGACTTTTACATATTACCATTTTTTTACTTTTTACTTGCTACTTTATGGTAGGTGGCAACGTAGACCTAAGATGGTAAAGCGCGCTAACTTACAAAAAGCCTGTTCACTTTTGACTTAAAGAATATTTAATAATAATAACTTAATAATAACCTATTCACCTTCGTGAATCATGAATTATTAAACGTGAATTCTCATGGCTACGACCCATTAATGACCCACTACTGAGCACGGGTCTCTCCTCATACCTGAGGAGGCCTAGAGCATACTCAACCACGCTGCTCCAGTGCGGATTGGTGGAATTTTCTCATACATAACAATATAGATAACGTACCTACTCATAAGTTTGAATAGTAAATACCGTCGATTCTTCTTTCATTTCGCAGCAGCAGTTAATAAGAATGTATTTTAGTATTAAACGTACCTGCACTACGTTCACCCGTCCCAGTTACTTAGTCAGTCGGATGATTTGCCAAAGTTATTGCTTTTGCGATTCTCCGATAGTAAAATCGTAGTTTGCAGATATTGGCATGATGCCAGTGTGACATGTAACATAGAATTCACTGTCAGGCATTTAAACTAACGTATTCGACGAATATAAAGGTCTATTTGATATATTCTCGTTCAAATTCTGGACTAGCAGCGCCGTGTGAATTTGACCACTGTGATTAGGGTGTCAGATCCCTCATTCATCTTCACTCTAGCCAACTAAAACTGCATGTGCACGCAGCTGAACTTCAGTGGAGGCAATGGTGACAGGTCCCACTTTTTGGAGGTGGCTAGGTTCTGAACCACCCAGTTTAATGCCGACCGCAATATCGCAAGGTGGTGGTTTTTTGCCCGCCTGAATAGCTACCGCCCTTCTGAAATCGACCGTGAAATGGTTTTTCACATGCTTCGGACGCCTCGGTTGAAGAGCCAAAAATAATGTGGGTCTCGCTCCTGTTTATTTTTCGGGGCCATCCGTTTAAGAGCTACGATGCCACAGACAGACAGACAGACAGACAGACATCAACGTCAAATTATAACACCTTTTTTTTGCGTCGGGGTTTAAAAATAAAGTTTTGTGTTATATATGGTCTACTTTAGCTGTATTATATGGTTAATATGAATGCTTCCTGTTATGGAGACGTTAGCTTAATAAGAATGCCATAGCCTAACAAGAGAAACCCATAGCTTAACAACAAATCGCTAAGCTGTGGGTGGTGTTATAGACAGGTTAGGGACACACAGAGATACTCGTAACTACTACAAGCAGCCACAATCCGAGATCAAATGCTTATAAATATCATAGGAATATTTAACAGCAATAAAAAATGATAATAAATCAAAAATAAATAACTATAAATGTGGCAATTGGAGACTGCCGCGGTAAAGCTATTGCATAGCATTTTTTATCATATTATGCAATTATAATTATTAGAAGTTATATAGTTATATCAGAACAGCGCCATCTAGTTTGTAGAAAACATACGTATCATACCTTAGTATTAAGGTACTAGATGGCGCTGATTGGGGGTGTAAGGTTATTTAGTTACGGAATTTCTGGATTCGGTTCCCACGCTCAAGGCCGGCGATAAAAGCTATGCAATAGCTTAAAAATAAAATAATCCTACTTACAATGTAATTCATGCTCAACACGTATTTGACCTAAGATCCTTTTACAAGAAAAAATGAGGTGGCGGCGTGATAAATACGCAAGCACTTCAAACGACACGTAAGCTTTCCGGTATCAGCTAATAGGATTGTGCATTTAACACTTTTGTTTACTCAGAAAATACTAGAATACCTTTGATGTGCTCTACGTTAAGAAGATTTACATAATCAAATCATATACAACGTTAAATACAGGTAGCTAGGCAATTATCATGATTATTATTTCTAAATTATATTTTTATCTATTAAACTGAGGTAAATAAAATAAATGCATTTCCATGCCATTGGCTGAATAACCTTAATTCATTGTTATACCATTAAAACCATTGACTTTTATAAGTCAATGATTATAACAAATATATTTTTCCTTTTATTGTCATTTATTAATTGTTAGGAATCGAACCCAGCGCGTTCCGGCACTTACCGGGTTATTTTTTTTTTTTTTTTTTCATTTATTAGGAAAAACAAACAGTAACAAATTTGAAATTAAGTTACATAATCTGGTATCTAAGTTAGGATAAATTTGCTACCAACATCGCTTTTCACAAATTCGTTTAAGACATTACACAGGATGGTCATATAAACTGCTAAGATAATTACAAAAACTAGTGCGTGGAATCCACACTCAGTTATAGTGAAACTATGGTGATAACGAAATATGTACTTTCTACACAGACTTTAGTATAATAATCAAATTACATTATAATTATCATCTCCACAGTTCACCAAGTATTAAAAATTGTGCAATTAATATGAAAATTTAACAACATAAGTTATGTTCAGTTATATAATAATAGTAACATAAGTTATATATCTAGTTTACATTTGTTTTATTAAGTATGCATGTTATCTAGAATTAATTTTTTAAATTTACCAGGACCCATTGACAGAATATCTATATTATTAAAATTATTGTTATAAGATTTCATTAAGCGATACAACGGAGATCGTTTACCGGCGTTAGTACGGCATCTACTAGTCGCAAATAGTTTAGTGGGAGTACGGCAATGTGTCCTAGTAGGCACATTATAATATATCTTATCTATTATATGAGTGCAATCATATTTGTTATTACATAAATCAAACAGTAGCATAGCTTCTAATTGGGTACGTCTATTTTTTAGCGTAATGAGTTTATATTTAATCATTAATTGGTCATATGATATACGATTACGAAAACATCTATATTGCATACTTTTAAGAAATTTTTTTTTTGGATGGTTTCTATGGAGTTTATATATTTGTTATAGAAAGGATTCCAGATGGACACAGCATATTCCAGTTGAGAGCGTATTAATGTTTTATAGAGATAAACATAGGTAGAGGGTTGAATAAATTTGACACTTGTGCGCATTACAAAACCATATAATTTAAGAGATTTATTTAATTTATGAAATTATAATAAAAATAATAATGATAATCATAATAACTCTACACACTAAGATTCCCTTTGTCTTTGGTGGCATGAACTACACATAAAAACAAGGACACACACCCAGATCTCAGACCGAGAACAGAAATTTAAACCCATAATTCAAATTGCGCTTCTTTAGCAATCGAACCCAGGACCTTATGAAAAGCAGTCCGGCACGGTGACCATTGCGACATACGACTCGTTTGTTTGCCAAGAAAAATTATACCAATCAATTTGAAAACCTCCTCCTTTTAGAAGTCTTTTAAAAAAAATTGGTTGTCTGTAAAGTCGGTTTACTGACGATAGTTGAACGTGACAACGTCTTATGAAAATAATTTCCTTTGAATGAGTAGGCAAGCACAATAAAAGAACACTTTTTCAATACTAGTTAAGTCATTTATTAAAAATGAATGCTGGATACTTATACGTCCTACATCGTGATTCAGAATTATGGCGCCCCACTACTCAACGCCATCTAGTGTACTGCGAGTGAACTACCAGCTCAGCCAGCCTTCCTCCATCGATAAATGGACCCAATCGAACTTAATGAATAATTGTTCACTGCACAATACATATATGGCGCTGGTATAATAATTCACCAACGGTAACGACGGTAACGCATGAGTCATGTTTTTTCATGCGTGCCACCGAATTATAAGACGTTGTCACGTCAAAATAGTTTGGATACATAGATACGTGGCAATATAAATAAAGCTTGTGTATAATGACTAAAATCTGGTAACAAATACGAAGGCGCAAAGCAACAGATACTTCTTGTAACTTGCTAATTGGATGGAACATGAGAACTTTCATAGTTACAATAAGTTACCGGTGACATCCTGTTAAATTTAAACCACAAACTTTGGTTAAGTGTCTTTAGTGATGCACACCAAGATTGTGATACTTGTGAAGTCATTATTATGACATACCTATATTTTTGATACATTAGTGAAACTTTGTGATTGTTTCTTTACTCTGACAAAAACATTTAAATAATATACGCATTATTTCAAAGTTATTTTAGATTAAAATTCGTATTTTTAGATAAAAAAGAAACTTATGATTGTTGAATGAACGAAGTACCGAATTTTCATTCTTTTTTTCTTTGTTACTGTTTCGGTTTGGTTTCTTTAGTTTGGTTTGTTATAAAACAAGTGTGTTTTTGCAATTTTTGTAAATTCTATGATAATTGCAATTATGTATCTTATGTATCCGTTTTATTATAGGTACACAATTAATAATAATAATATTATTATTAAATAAAGAATTAATTATACTGCAGTCATTCTGAGTAATTGTACCTTCTGTGCATCATACAGATAAATTAGAGGCATTGGTTATGAGTAGTCTCTAGGAGGCAAACACATCTTAGTATTCTACAATATGTAACTAATTTATTTTCTGTAATTTAGCAGTAAAAAATGTTCAAGGAATTTGATGCTTGACGTTTCTTCTTCTACAACTGACATTATTGTTTTTGTTTAAAAATCCATAATCTTTTGAGTAATTTTCACTAGAAAAGTAATTAATATTTTAATATCCGAGTAGTACGCAGTGATTTATTTATTTATATATAATTTACGCGTTTATAATACAAAGATGGATCCGAAACCGGAGGTAATACATTTCGCAGATGTCGATATTAGTAATCCCAAAGTCATGGTGGGAGAGGAGAATCGACGCAGAAGGTGTCCCATTATTGTGACATTGGGTAAATTAATAATGAATCAATTTGAGAGATTAGAATTTAATTCTATGATTAAATCTTTGAGCAATTAGCAGTATTTAAATGCAATATTATTTGATACTTTGAATAATATTGTTTAGACTAAAATATTAAACACCTAGTCCCTTGAATCTTTCAAGAATCATATAAAACCATATTTTCTTGATATGCAGTCTGAGGACTTTAAATTATATCCCCACCATCAGAATATGTCGCCTCCAAGTCGTCATGTATGGGTTTTAAACAATGGAAAAGATTAAACAATGACTTTAAATTAGCAATTAGAGTGAGCGCGTTAGCGGCTGGAAGGATGGATACTGATATGAACCTATATTGTTATTCTTTTGTATGTAATATCTCCTGTATGTGTGGGTACTAATATCTCTCTACCTCTGCACCCTACTTCTTTCTTTCTCTTTATTTTATCCTCTGCCCAAAGTTTGATTAGAAAAGATAGCTCTATAGCGACAAGATCTCTTTATGTACTGTTACTCTTTATTTACTAATCTCTTAGTTAATTTTACCTTTTTAGAGCGTACGATAAATAAAATTGAAATTAAACAAATAAAATTAGATGCATACAAATTAACATGATAACTTACTGCAGTTGACCCTAAAATAACACCAGTAGACGTTCAAAAGATGCTAGAAGCTGGTATGAACGTGGCAAAGTTCAAAATGTCCTACAGCACTATGGGAGATAAGCTTCGTCTCTTGGGAAAAGTAGACAAAGCAGCCGTAGCGTGTTGCAAAAAAAACTTCGTCAGTGAGTGGCCAATAGCGACTTCTATAGAATTGAAGACATGTATTGTTAAAACGGGGATGCTTGAGGGTGTAAGTGGTTTGAAGATTTTTATTTTTACTAGTAAACACGCCCTCATTTTGTTTCGGCAAACATGTCCCTTAGTACGCATATTTGGAAATTATTAGGCGTGATTCTTTAAACTGACATAACATTTTTATTTATTAACCTTTTAAAATAAAATTTAATGTTAAGTGAAGCTTACCACAGTATAATTATGTATGATACCCCACCGAAATCGGTTAAGCCGTTTCAGCGTACAAACCACAGATAAACAGGAAAAATTCTAAAAATCATTATTTTCCATGCACAGGCAGCAATCAGTTACAGATTTATCATAAGTACATAATAGATATAGATAGGATGATCCTGTAGCGCGTTAATAGGGCGTGACCGGCAGGTAAAAGTTGTTTTTTTTATCTTGATAATGATATCTCTTTTTAAAAGGCCAACCCACAATGCAGAACGTATGAAAATGTGAAAACTAGCTAGGATAACAAAATGTAACATAATTCCGATAAGAACCATTTCAAATTAGTGAAAGACATTAATTAATTAATGTTGCTTACAAACTATTTCCCGTTTTTCTCTGGTGTGGTGGAAAACTTAAAAATACTTCCTTAATAATGAAATATTACAGGATAAGGAATACGTCACACTTAAAGAAGGAAAAGAAGTCATCCTGTCAAGTAATATTGCAGATTACAATAAGTGTAATGAAACCAAAATCTTCGTGGATAATTATTATATGAGCACTGATATAAAGGTTGGAACAGAAATATCAATAAAGTCAGAGGAAATTGTTCTTCAATGCACTGAAGTAATCGATCAGAAAACTATCAAATGTAAAGTAGTAAAGGGCGGAAACTTAACTGATGTATGCAATGTATCAGCTAGAATAGCAAAACGTTCTAGGCCTTATATCTCAAAAACCGATCTGGATATTGTGAAATTTGCTGTTGACTATCAGGTAGGTATATAGTGTAAAAATTACGCGTTTAATGTAAATTTACGTCAACATGTTGATGTACCTACTAATGATGACTAATTCATTGATAACTGAATAAATTTCAACAGATAGACATGATTATAGTAAACTACGCTCGACACAAAGACACGTTAATAAAGATCAAAAATTACATTGGAAAGAATGTAAAGCGACCGTTACTCGTCTCTGGAATTTGCACTCAACAAGGGTTGGACAACTTTGATGATATCATTAAGGTTAATGAAAATATAACAATATCCACCACTTTAACTTATCATAAAATTATCTACATTAAAACTCTTTTTAGTTCATGTAATTAACATGCATTTTAAACATCCATATCCTCAATAGCTTTTTTCTCTTTCGTCATCATAATTATCATCCTCGGAACTCATAGCTTTTCTACTGCTGCTAATTATCATAATGTTCATAGTCAACTACGCTGGTAGATACACAGACATCTCATACATTTAAGAACATTATGGAGAACTCTAAGGTAAGCACGATATTTTCCTTCACTGAAATCCCATTCCATCAATAGATTTAAATCTAATAAAATAAGTCTGTTATTCTTGTACTCAGGAATCGGATGGAATAGTACTATCAAGAGAATATTTGCCGTATGAACTCGAACCTTCCAAACGCCATAGACTGATACGAATCCAGAAGTGGATGGGAGCAAAGTGCTTACAGGTAGAATATTCTGATATCGGATCCATTTCCGCAAGAAAAATAAAGCCTGCTCTACAAAATGAAGCTATTTATCGTGTACCATATTTTTGTACACGTGTACCTATAGATTTATGGTTTGTAATTTTAGAGAAACACACTAATGACTTGACTGCTGTTCCACCCAATTGTATTGTTAATTTAGTATTAGTAGGTAACAATTCAAACAAAAACACAACAATATTAAACACAAATTGCTCAATATACTGTATATTGAGACCAAGTCATGTTAAATGAAGATGAAATGATTACATATTTAATGCAATTGCTTATAATCAATAATTACATATATTACGCAGGCCGGAAAACCCCTTTATATTTCCGGTATATTCCGGAACGCTTTATTAAATGGAGTTTTTGAAGACAATGAAATATCTGATGTAACAAATGCAATACATGATGGTGCTAGTGGATTTATTTTGAAAGATTGTTACGATACCGAAAACTTATTAGAAGTTCTCAACGCAATGAATCAGCTGAGTTACTTCGTTGAGCCTTTGGTTACAAGTAAAACTGAATTTTGGCGAGTGACTCATGAGGTGAGTAATTTTCAAAGCGTTATAAATTAATTTTTGTATTTATCGTTTGAATGTAAAAATATATAACTTTAGTTAATTCTAAAAACAACT
This sequence comes from Ochlodes sylvanus, assembly GCA_905404295.2. Taxonomy (NCBI): domain Eukaryota; kingdom Metazoa; phylum Arthropoda; class Insecta; order Lepidoptera; family Hesperiidae; genus Ochlodes; species Ochlodes sylvanus. The sequence goes on along the minus strand of FR990131.1, from coordinate 3,294,162 downwards.
ACAACCGAAAAGGATTGGTTGGATATTTTAAGAAATTTGAAAATACGAAACATTCAAGAAATGGTTCTGAAGACTTAAAACCTGACGAAGCGATACAGTGGTCTCAAAGTCTAGTAGCTCCATCTATAGAGAGTCGTATATATATGGTCGTATATCACGCTACTCCAGTTCACATTGGTGGAGGTGGTTAATCACAGCTTCATAATTCCTCAACTGCAAGTCACTGACGTAGCTACAACAAACTTCGTCGAAGGTAAGTCTGGTTATTTGACTGCTGTCAAAGTAACGTTATTTCAGCATGAAAAGCATGCAAGTATGGCAATTGTTCTCATACGTCATGTAGGATGTGAATATGATTTATTGTAGAAATATTCCAATATCTAAAGGAATTGGATTATAACCAATTGTTATATTTTATTCAGCCCAAAATACCATTAAACGCGGCCGAAGCAGCAGTAATGGCGTGTGCTGCAGCTGCAAACATGACTAATGCGTCATTAGTCATTATCCCTACAGTCACTGGAAGGACCATGAAAGCGCTCCATCTAATGAGATTGTCCTGTATTATCATCACCATCAGCACAAACAACAGGATTAGTAGGCTTCTGTGCGCCTATAGAGGGGTATATCCTATGATGTACACAGGTTCGCGTGTGTTGATAGAATATTTTATAGGTTTCAACCCATTAAAGGCCAACTAGAAGAGACGAGGTTTCTTTTCATAACTGAGGAGACCTAGAGTATGCTTGCCACGCTGTTGCCAGTGTGGATTGAAGGGATTAGTGGTGAACCCAAATGTTGAAAGTTTTTAAGCCGCCCAAAGGTCTCCGTCCTGGCTTAATAACTGCTATCTAATAATAACAATAGCTTAATGTGCGCTCCAAGGCACTGGAGAGTTCAAGTCATTTTGCCACTAGCAATAACCCAACTACCAAGCGATGGCGCCCCCATTTCCTTAACTCAGTCGATTACATAGAGTCGACACAAGCCGCTATGAGCAATTCAAATACTGTACAATAATATACACACAAATACACTTTATTGCACTCCAAGAACTTAAGTATTAACAAAATACTTAGTAAAATAGAATTTATAACATGCTTTAAATGTTTTCCAATTTCAAGTTAGCAAAAGACTTATCTTCCTAGAATTTATTAAGTAGAATAGAAGTAATCAAAACTTTAACTTTACATTCGAGAGAAACCTCTTGAATTGAAAAGCTCGAATGCAGTTCACCATGTAAGCAAATAGTAACTTTGTAACTTTTAACTGCGAAGTTTGTTCGGATCCCTCCGGAGGATTCCTTCTTTATCAATAAGTTTCTGCTTGCCTGCTAGTATTGGATCGTCTTGATCGTACGGATTTTCACAAGTTTATTCTTTACTAGAGCCTTTGCCCGCGGCTTGGCCCGCGTGGAATTTGGTCTGTAAAAAGTATCCTATGTTACTTTTAATACCTCCACGAATATGTGTACAAAGTTTCATAATGATCGGTTAAGTAGTTTTCGTGTGAAAACGTAACAAACAAACTTACATTCACATTTATAATAGTGAGGATACTTTGAAGTTCTCTAAAATATTTACAAATCCGCTAAATATTTTGAGAATTTTATTAACACCTTTATAGATTAAAAGGTTATTCCTCACTCGTAAAAGGTGACTACTAGTTCTGCATTTTGACATTCGTTTGTAGTCCCAAACGAATTTCAAATTTCTTGAAATTTTTAATTCATTAACTTTTAGTCATCTTAGACAAGTCAAAATTTATGCCAATTATTTTGTAAGTAACGGGTTCAGGATCGTAATAATAAATTGAATTTAAAATACTCATAGTGTACTCACCCCAGTGATCGGCTAATTGAAATTTAAACATATATTATTGAAATATTTAATATATAGAACGGATGGCGATGTTATTTTTTTCTATAATGTTCTCAAATACTGTCCATTACTAACAAAAACAATGCATCTTATATCATTTTGGTTTATATAGGACCATCTTTCAAAAAATGGAACGCGACCGTCGACGCAAGAGTCCATTTCGCTATCGAGTACGCCGTGAAGAGAGCATGGGTGACGTATGGCGATACTTACGTCACACTACAGAGGGCGACCGAGGCGAGCTCTTTCTGCGAAACTGTTCAGATTTGGAAAGTAACTGTGGCGAAGAAAGCGTTGGTTGAGTAAGTATCTTTTCGCAGTGACATTTACTGGTTCAGTGAAGAGACTTTTATTGTTGAAGAGTTTCTTATGCTGTTCCTTGTCAGTGATAAAATACCTTATCTAGACGAGTGCGTTAGTGAATTGACAACATGCTTAAAATTGAATATGACTGTTGCTTCGTGTTGTAATAAAATAACAACAGAACAACAGGGTAGAAATAAAAAATATAAAATGTGAGCTAATGATATCAATATTTTCACAAATAACATTAGTTGATCATGCCTGGCATACTACTTATGATCTGATTTATTAATGTTCGGAATATGTTTACTAGTATATGCTAGCATTGTAGGAAACTTCAAAAGCGTGATTAAGTTTATTTAGAACTCTAATTACTACCATCAATTTATCCAGCCTCCATGTTTTAAACCAAGCCCAAGAAAACCCATATTCTGCAGAGATCAAAATCATTCATTTATATATTTCTTTTACAGATGTCCTGATGAAAATGACGATGATTAATAAATTTCATACACACTGTATGTCAGGAAATCTTTTGCAATGTTTATATTTATATTTATTTATATATTTAATAAAAAAAATATTTATAAAAGGTCTTTATTTAACATAAACGGATACAATAAATTTGACTTAATTCACAAATATACTCGTATTATACGCAACAATTACAAAAAATAAGCATTACAATAATTATGTAATACTTAAATTGAACTAGGTATTTGTAAGAACCCCAAATATTTTTTGAGTTCTTACTTTGGATGGTTTGTCTCCTCAGATATTTAGTATAAAAAAATATAATAGGAATTTCATATTTTTACTTACCATTACTTAAAGATTTTTACTGAAAGTACTTAGTTAAATTAATTCTATTAAAATTTCACAGATTTTCATTAAATTCATAAAAACCTTTTGTGATTTCTTTCGTTCTTAAAGATTGATCAAACTGCTCGATTTAATTTTAATTTCCATTGAAGTATTCAGCCAACAAATGGTTCTTATTTTTGGCTGAATGGCTACTGATTTCCAATTGAAATTCAGAAATGGTTATAGATGAATGCTACTTTAGAAATTTTAATGCGATTGAATTTTATGTATGTATGGTTTTTCTTGCGATTGAATTTTATGTATGTATGGTCTTTAGTATGGTTTAAATATACTTTCAATTGGGTAACTTATTTGTCACTAGCCTACAAAACACAATTCGTGCTATCTGATGGCTGCTTACAGACATCCATCATACCATAAGCAACAATCTTAAGGCGCGAACCAACCGAGGGGCTATACACGTCTAGTTCGCTTTACAAGAAAATGTATGTCGACTACGTCCACTGTATGTCGACTACGTCCAATGTATGTCGACTACGTCCACTGTATGTCGACTACGTCAAATGTATGTCGACTACGTCCGCTGTATGTCGACTACGTCCAATGTATGTCGATTACGTCCACTGTAACCCTCGAATACGCTATGCATAAAATGTCAAACAAACTGCCACGTATCTAAAATGCGCTGCGTCATCATGCACAGCGTATGCTATAGTCAGTTCGCGCTTTTACTCATTTTTATTTTTATTTTATTTCGATACATCCTTAACGTTCTATTGCTGATATCGGGTTATGTCATATTGAGAGGGATTTCAGCGCATTCGACGAACTTTTATAAGTCACAAGTGTTGAACATTATTCTGGAGAATCCTCAAGCATGCTGATTTCTTACGTTGGCAAATGGCCAATATAAAATAAAATTATATTCAAAGAAGGTGCATGTGCAAGCAGATCCATTCAGTAATATGTAAGTAAATTATGAGCCAAAATTAGTATTTCTAGTATCTCCAACTTTTGGCTTTTTAGACGTGATCTGCCCAATTAAAGAATCGTAATTTACGGTTTACTTACATCCGTTTAATATGGTACACTTTGATTATATACAGGTACATTTCTAAAATATCGCAGGCGTTTAGTACAAACTGAAATATTAATGAAGTATGAAACAAAACACGGCCCAGTTATAATTGATTATTCAAGAATGTTCCAGAAGGTGTGTCAAACATCCAAAAACAAACTCAACAAAGTCGAACTTCATGATAACAAAGTGAAGAGTGGCTGTTTTCGCACAAAACCGTTCACACGAAACAAGAGATTTGTTCGGCGCTGTCAAGTAGCTACCCTCATGAAAGTCCAAATTTTTCCTATTTTTATTTATCCCGTCCGAAGCCCTCGTTTTGATCCCCTAATGGTTTTTCCACAAATAAAACTGGGCTTTGTTTATTTCGTGAGGTTTATTTATTTACGCTGGCGTTGTTAGCGACAGCTGCGCGTGTTTATCGTTCCGCTTACCCTGATCAGAATTCTTGGCTGTAAGCGGTGGGAACATGGCGCTTAGGCGCTTTAGGCACTTTGGCGTTTAAAGTTTTTAGACTATCAAATTCTACTATTAAGGATGTTTTATTACTAGTAAAATGTTTGATAATATTAACTTTCTAATCAAGTGTTAATATCATAATGTGGTGGTAAAACGTAAAAACTTCACTGTCTTGGTTTTGTTACAGAATCAAGTGGAAGAGTCAATAATACAACATTTTCCATGTTGAAGAGTTGAAATGGCGTATTATTGGCATAAAAATAAGTTGATCTAAGCCAGAGCATTATCATGTGTATAACCACTAATTCAATATAATTTAATAATAATTATATTGGTATTGGTTGTTATATTGTGGTTGATTGTTAATAATAGTCCTGTTAGTAATTGTTCATCATCATCATCATCATCACAACCCATAACTGTCCCACTGTTGGGCACGGGTCTCCTCTCACAATGTGAGGGGTATAGGCCATAGTCCACCACGCTGGCCAAGTGCGGATTGGTGGACTTCACACACCTTTGAGAACATTATGGAGAACTCTCGGGTGTGCAGGTTTCCTCACGATGTTTTCCTTCACCGAAGCAAGTGATAATTAAATTTTAATACGCACATAATTTTTGAAAATTAGTGGTGCGTGCGGGGTTTGAACCCGGAACCTCCGGTTCGGCAGCCCAATGTTCAACCACACCGCTATCACTGCTGCATTAGTAATTGTTAGTAAGAGTCTTATTCTATTTCAAAACTAACTACTTACTTTCTTTCATTGTTTTCACTTCATTCTTGGCCGTTATTAGATCGATAATGCCTTTGGTATGACTTTGTCCAAGGGCGATTGTGGTAGTTTACGACTAGGTGGCCTGTCTGCTCCTTCATCAGCTATTTACATAACAAAAGGTGGAACCAATTATACACCTCTTAATAGTGTAATCATTCATTAGCAGCAACTCTTATTTACCTGATTCCACTCAAAACTGCTACGCCACCTGCCGCATAATCCGACGATGACACCCGGGAGGTTAACGACGAAGCCTTTTTGCAAACGGATTTTGATATCGGAAATGTAAATAATAAAATGTTGAATGGAGGAACGATATCGTACCTTAAATAAATTACAAGATAATACAATATAGGCCTGACATAAAATTATTTTTAATTTTTTTACATAATCTTTTTTGTATTGTAGAATTATCCTTTGGTGCTCCTGTTCGATACTATTAGATTCTTAATAAGCATCTGTTGAGTTTTAGTTTTAAGTAAGAAGATATCGTCACCGAGAAGCCAATACTACTAAGCGCCATTATGGCTACAAATTGTTGGGTTGAATTGTTCGAGAAAACTGTCAATAATAACGACATAATCACTTACCAACTAATGAATTTCCGGCATTACTAATGAATATTTTATTACTTATTGAGCAGCTTATTTTTCAATACAACAATGGACATAATGTAAATACCTACGAGAGAAATCCCAGGCGCCTGCTAGTAATTTATAAGACAGACATGGTTTTCGTGATTCCAAGAGCGGCTTCCCCACTTTAATTGACACCATTAACAGAACAGAATGGTTTGTCAATTATTCAACCAACACATAACACTACAAATGCGCAGTGAAGGGAACAGTGTCCGTTACTGAGAATTGAATCAAAGAGCCACTGATTGCTAATAGCTGTGTATTAGGTTGCGTGAATTATTGAGAAGGTGAACATAATTATCCATAGATATGTATGTATAATGAATTCATAACTATCCCATATTAAATTAATACATTTATTAATGCAATTTTAGATCATTTGCCTGTTTAAAAAAGGCTCTAAAACACTAAACAGATTTGGATCCGGTTTTCTTGCTATACTCGTATTGTAGTAAGCTTGGGGTAATATGTTGCTTGTCAGGGGCGGCTTTACCTATAGTGCAGCGTGTGCGGTGCACCCAGGCACCAGTTGTTAGGGGGCGCCGAGAGCGTCTTGTATGTAGGTACCTATTTCATTTCGATTGCGTATTTTAATACAAAAGGGCGCCAGGGTATTGATTGTACCCGGGCGCTACATGTACTAGAGCCGAGCCTGATGTTGGTTTTATTTCAATTGTTGTTTATAAGTAAAGCAAATAATTATGTGAATTAATAGACTCTTGTTTATAATTCATAAGCTGCTGTAAAAGTATCTGTAATAATTAATGCTGATTGAGATTTATAGACGTTAAAACCTCAACCTAAAACAATTTATCTTTATAACTTCAAGTCAAGAACATGGATTTGAAGAAGTAAAATCGTCCTACATCTATGGTCAACAATTATTAATCAAATTGACAATTAGTCAGACGTTTAATTCTAACCTCTGACTTGTAAAAAACATTGTGATAAATATATTTTATATTATCTATATACTTACTTTTACACAAACTCTCATTAACATACAATCAATAATGGTTTGGCCAACCAAGTATGATGTAAAACTTAGTGAAGTAAGTAGTTTATAATCTTTATTTGTTATTACTCTTTTAGTACAAAGATTGGCTTTGGTATACGTATTTTTTATGGCCTGAAGGGCTGACGAAAAAGCAAATGAGCCATCTGTTCATAAGTGGTCATCGTCGCCTATGGACACGAGCAACACCGGAGTCGCCAGTGTAACGCCGGCCCTGAAGGAGAACTCTTATTACACCTTTTTTGGAGAACCCCATGTCCTAGCGCTCCGGTAATACCTCAGAAGGAAGTTTCTAAATTAACATGAGAAATAAGGACTGCGGTGTAGATAAATAATAAACGCTAAAACTCTGATGGAGGCATTAGGAATCCCTGTGTTGCGGGTAGCTTGCAAAACACAAGTAACACACAGCTAATACCTACCCGAAACAAAATTATTTATCTGTCACATAAATATCTGCCCCAGCCAGAATCGAACCTTCGCAGGAAGGATCACTACCGATAAGACTACGATGACGTGAGATAGCGGGCCGAAAACCGCCAGTCTCGTTTATGTATGTTTTAGTAATTTAGGTCTAGATGCTTACAGAATAGATCTATCGCATGTCGATGAATATGCACATAATTAATTATGAATGTATAAGATTAATTACTATGCAGTAAAGTACGAAACCCGTAGCCCAGTTGAAAGTGATCCTGCGAGGGGATATGGTGTATTACCCGGCGGGCAAATGATATGTGACAGATATACGTTTCTTCTCGGGTCATGGGTGCTATCACCCTGTATGTATCAGTGAGTGACTGTGTATAAAGGTTTGTTTGATTAATAACCAATTAAGTAGTAAGTAAATTTATTAATCTTTAATGTTACACGACAGCCTAATAGTTCATTTCATACCAATTTCTTCGGCCGACAAAACCATCTATATGGATCACTGTGAGGTTAGCAGATGTTCCCAAATCTATAACAGTGATTTGGAAAAAGCACCACCAGTAAATTATTAACACCACCCGGCACAATAAGTTTGTGCCGGGTGGTGTACCTTTAGTATTTTTAATCATGAATAACCCAGCTAAACTACAACACCAAGGCGGTCTCAACATCTCCCAACAATATTGACTAGGGACCACGACAAACATTACAATGTTAAGAAATTGTAATTTTGATTCTAGCACGACGCTATGGAGTTACCAGGTCAGCAACTGCCATCATCTCTTGCGGACTCTCAATTGGATCACTTTGTTAACTTGGATATTAAAGCAGATCCAGCGTGTCTGAGGCTAACTGGCATCATTGCGTCAATTGGTAAATATTTCGTACATTATTATTATTGGTTCATCCCTCCATATGTCGCTCAGCCTTTATAGGGCCATTCCTCGACATAGGCCTCCCGTAACTCGCGCTACTAGGACCAGTCCTGAGCCTTCTAAAGCAAACGATCCCAGCGGTCCTTATCAGGTCGTCATACCCCCTGGTCTGGGGGTGTCCTATGCGCTTTTTAGCAAGACGAAATCTCTATTCGAGGAATTTATACTGTTTAAGTATTTAATCCTGTCACATTGATACGCTGCATTGCGTTTAAGAATCCTTGGTAATATCATACTCTAAATGACTCTTGCGCATTTAAATTATTAATCAAAAATATTTTCATATGACTTTCATGTAAAATTGACTCGGATTATTGCAGGACGATCCACATGCGATGAAGAAATAATGCAACAGATGATAGCAGCTGGCATGAACATAGCCTTAATCAACATGTCCTACACCTCCAGAGACGAGTGCATTGAAACTATAAGAATGCTGCGACAGGCGGCTAAAGATTATAGTATTACTGTCGAAAGAAACTATCCCTTGGCAATAGCTGCCAGTTTAACGGGACGTAAAATTAGAACTGGTAAAATAGCTGACGTATGTAACGTTTTTATTAATCCATACTAAAATTATGAATGCGAGAGTAACTCTGTGGAAGTAGCTCTCACTTCGCTATGGCGTGATGGTTACCACTCTTGACTGCCGTTGGAAGGGTCCTAGGATCGATTCCCAGCGAGGCAGAAATTGGAATGATGAGTTAAAATTTCTGTTCTCGGTCTGAATGTGTGTCCTTCTCTTTATGTTTTTTTAATGATAACGAAATAATAAATCAATATTTGTGTTATATGATAAACAATAAAGTTTCAATATAAAAAAACTTAACTTAAAATGTAAAAATAAGTTCACAATTTAAAATTCCTGTTTTCATTACTTCAGAGCTACGGCGAATCAGTCGAGTTGAAAACGGGCGATGTTGTCCGGTTGACAACAGACGAAACTTACAAAGACAGATGTTCTACATATACTGTATATGTAGACTTCATGTATTTTGCGGACCAGTTGAATAAAAACGACATCGTTTTGTTGGACAACGAAGAAATTATGCTGAAAATCGAAATGATTTCCCTTACAACATTGACTTGTAAGATTGAAAGAGGTGGTTTCCTTGGTTCCTACAAGGACGTATTTGTACGTAATGTCATGCTAGACATGCCTAATTATACCGAAAAGGATAAGTTGGATGTGGAAATGGCCATACAGCAACAGGTAGGTAATGTGTATTTAGTTGTTATTCTTATTACTATTTGTACGAAGTATATTCCTCATGTTTTAAAAGTTAGTTATTTTTTTTTTGTTTTTTGTGTAGTTTTTTTATAATTAATCTGGCGGTGTTTCGATCGCAGCCAGTTTTGTTATTAAGAAATTAGTGTAAGCTGTTTTTTGGTTCCTCTGCATCGTGTTGATTTGGTCGATCAAATTCGTTAACAAATTCAACCAAATGTGTTGGACTTATTGATTAATTAACCACAAAAACCGCGACGTTCTCGTATTTGTTACATTAGTAGGTATACAGCAAAATAATGAATATCAAATTACAAATAAAAACAAACCTTGCTGTGTTACATTAATTAAGTATACGCACTATGAATACGAAAAGTACAATTTCATTAAATAATAACATGAACAATTAAAGAACTCTTTTTGGAATAGTTTTGCACTAACTACGTTACTTCAGATTGTTATCATAATTATGTCATAAAAAAGCAATATCTATTAATTATTAGTAATAGATGTAATAGCATTAAAACTATAGTAACAATGCACTATTAGTATCAACCTTCATTAAACTAATGAAGTGAATGCCCGTTTATTTCAGTTAGACATTCTTATAGCTCCTTTCGCTAACTCAGCTAATGCTGTTACGGAACTAAGGCAATTATTAGGAGAGAAGGGGAAAAAAATAGCTATTGTTGCTAACATCCAAACTATCGAGGGTTTCCGAAACTTCGATGAGATTCTCAGCGTGAGTAATGCTAAGTGTTGTAATCTTTTTTCTTCATTCACTTAATATTTAATATCAATTATTTTGGAAAAGTGCAAAGATGTTAAAGAGGCGAAGGCCATAAAATAGTACTACAACGGTTAGTAGCATAAACTGTTTGGTACAACTCACCTTCTTTCTAACTCATAATTGTCCCTTTGTTGGGCACGGACCTTTTCTCACAATGTTAGGGGTGCAGGCTATAGTCCACCACGCTGGCCAATTGCTGATTGATAGACTTCACACCCTTGATAAACATTAATAAATAAAATAAATAAAAGTTAACACATTCATTGCCCCGCACTAGGATTCCCTGTGGCGCGACTGGCATGGACAAGACAAATTACACATCACCAACACCTATGACCCCAGAACAGACATTTATCTGTCACGTAAACATCTGCACCGGCCGGGAATCGAACCCGGGACCCCTCGCTTCGCAGGCAGGCACTACCAACTAACTACGAGGTCGTCAAATGGTGAACACTCATTATGGTGACCACTTAGGAGTGCAGTTTTTCCTAGCGATGTTTTCCTTCACCGAATCGAATGATAAATTATTTTCTAATAGACTCTTATTTTTGGAAATTAGAGGTGCATGCAGGATTCATAGCACTTGTCTATCGCGGCTTTTTTGCATACTATTACCAACAACAATTTATAAGTCACCTAAATCGCCCGCAAAGATTTTACGAGTTAAGTCAATACGAGTGATTATATCTAACAATTAATCTAAATTGTTAAGTAGTGAAAAATCATATTATATAAAAATTAAATAAAGTTATGAGAGCGTATTCACAGACATAAATATTCATATAAAATTTTAGGTCTCGAATGGTATTATGCTGACGAGACAAGAACTGGGAACGGACATTTCGCCAGAGAAATTAGTTATCGCTCAAAAGAATATGATTGCCAGAGCTAACAAGGTCTTTCTGAATACATTCTACTTATTGGTATTGTTTTTTTTTTATGGAATTAAGGTAGCGCAAAGAGCATGCAGCACCACCTTCCGCTGCCGCCCATGACAACTGTGACCGACTCAGAACAAGACTCAAATGGGGACTGAGATAGTTAGTCCGGTTAGTTGGTTCGTTTGTAAGTATGAGGACTAGGACAGGGACTGTTAGTGAATGTTAGTCCTGTTAGTTGTTGTTAGTAATAGTCCAGTTAGTAATTGTTAGTAAGAGTCACGTTATAATTCGGTCACAGATGTGTTGCTACCCTTGAGGACTGAAAATCTGAGATGGTCGGCTCTAAAAAAGTGTAGCCGGCTCCACACCTTGTAAGCAATTTCCTGCATACAAACTGCCTGATACAAAACAACAAAACATTGTGATACATATTTTGCGGTGGCTTTTAGTGTTTTTTTAAGAATAGCCGACAAACTAGCAGCCGATACACCTGACGGTGACCTGTCGCCGTCAACTATGGACATCAGCAATAGTTCTGTTGTATCACTGTTGCCGACCAAGAAAGAAGGAAGGAAGGAAGAATGTAAGTGCTGGCTCTCAAGTCTCAAGTCTCCAGCCGAACACGACAAGTCATTTGGCGGCTGACTCAAGTATGAGAGTGGTACCCAGCTTGCGGGCTTTACGGAAATCAGTAAATTAATCATGATCAATTTGTACTTACACTTGCAGGGAACGAGTGTTGAAATGGAGCCGAATGTCGTGGCATACCACGCCTTATCACATGCCCATAGGAATATGATGAGGCGAGAGGAAACGCTGTGACGAGAAGAGTGATTGATATGAATGGATAGACGACGAGGATGAAGACGGCCAAAGAAAAGATGGATGGATTGTGTAAGAGATGATATGAAAGATAAGGGAGTCAGTGTATAAGTGACGGATAAGGGAAGAATGGAAGAGAAGAATATATTGCGCCGACCCCAAATAAACTTGGGTAATGGGCAGGAAGATGATGATTTATCTGACCTTAATATATGACATAACTGACCTTGCAGGCAAACGTACCAATTTGCATAAATGCACATCTCCTAACCAGTATGCGCACGAAGAAAATTCCGCTACGAGCTGAAGTCTTGGATATCGCCAACTGTATCCTAGACGGTGCTGATGCCGTGGTACTGTCTGCAGAAACCGCAATAGGATTGTATCCTGTCGAAACCGTTGCTTCTCTTGCGAGTGCTTGTAAAGAAGCGGAGTCGTGTATTTGGTCAAAGATGATATTCAGAGATTTTGTTGATAAGGTAAATTGGTGACGTTTATTATGACAGAAATAAGCAAAATGTTCTGATTTTGTCCTGTATTTCCCCCGATGCTGCCCGTTTCAAAAAGGTACTATTTCAGTCTGCTACCGCGTTTAGTTAACTACGATAATTACGTAGAGTGATTCGTGCAACGCGTTATCACAGGACATTCGCATTGGGTTCGTCCGTACCTGACAATTCCACTCTGCAGGATTGTTTGGCGATAACGTGCTAAGGGATTTCAACTGCTGTTTATTCTGTAATTTACTAAGTATCATTGAGATGTTGTGCAGTTGTATTCAAATAGTATGATGATAATAAGATCTCACTAGGCAGAAAAATGGCCCAGACCACATTGACCTGCAGAAAACAATTGCAAAAAATATACGCTTACACTATATTCCTCTTGTTCGATTCTTACGTTTAGTTAGGCAATTTACACGGTACTGGTTACTGCTATACAATTATTAAACAATAATTTGTTACAATCCCTTAGAGTTCCTCTATGTCACGTATCCCTAGAGATTAGATTAAGGGTGGAACTAGAGCGTATATCACCAAACACCTACTCTATTGCAAATTGACGTAATGGTTAATAGCCATTATCTAATATCGAATTCTCTTAGGTCACGTAAAGGTCGAGGGTCTGCCTTATTTAACTACAACATTTTAGGAAAGTTTGCGTAATGGATACGACTAATTCTGCAATGGATATAATAAACTACAATTACAAAGTAATGAAGTTCAAAGTATATTACACTTGTTACGTATTCAACAACCCTAGTGTCTATTCATTGTAATGGCTGTCTGCGATGCGAAAATAAATTCCAGTTTTATTTTTATAACATCGTTAAATTGCGGCCATTACCCTAATTAGAATTGCATTTTTAATTCAGCGTGAGAGAAATTTTCTTACGCTTACATTAATATTTAGTTAGAGCATTTTACTAAAGTATACAATCGCATCTTCTTTTCAAAAATTTAAAATAATTATGTTACGAAGAAAGTTTAAGAACAACTGAATATTGATTCAGATGAGCATCTAAATTTTTAAGTATCCTAAATGTAATTTCAGATGAGCCGTTATATTTGTAAATGCCCTAAATGTAATTTCAGATGAACCGCTAAATTGGTAAATGCCCTAAATGTATTTCAGATGAGCGGCTAAATTTTTAAGTGTAATTTTAAATGAGCCACTAAATTTATAAGTGTACTAAATATAATTTCATATGAGCCGCAAAGTTTAAAAGTGTCCAAAATGTAATATTTTAGACTCCAATACCCTGCGATCAGCCCACCGCTACAGCGGTCGCTGCTGTCCTAGCTGCTCAGAGGACCCTCGCTGCTGCCATTATCGTGGTCACCACTTCCGGCAAATCAGCGCATATCGTCAGCAGATACAAGCCTCGTTGCCCGGTGATAGGAGTCACCAGATACCCGCCGATAGCGCGCCAAATGCATCTGTGGCGGGGTATAATGCCTATTATTTATGAAGGTGAGTTTAATTTCTTATCTATCTTCTATATATATACAGGTTGTTAGGGGTTCAAACAGAAACCTTGTAACCACGCCTTCGGACCGTGATTCTAAGTAATACTACATCGAAAAAAAATATTCGGTGCATTTTTTTGTATCATATAAATTGATTAATCAAGGATTGATCCAGCAACTCAAACTATAGCGGACTAGTTTATTATGCAATGTAGATATTTTTCCTATGACATTTATGCTGATTTCATAACTGGGAATGGCACTATTGTTAACATGTTTAACTGTTTTATCGAACGTAATAAAAGATTCGTAAAATGTAATTTCTCCTTTGTCTTTTAGCCACGATAAACTCAGTCAATAAAACAAAACTTTGTTTATGGTGCGAAGGTCGTAGCTTTTATGCCGCTTGTAGGCGAGCCAAGACGATTGCCTCTTTTTATACACAAATGCTTGTTAAATCCAAAGCTGTAAAACAATTCTTGTTTACTGGAGCAATAATTAAGTTCAGTGTTTTAAAGGACGCCGTAGAAAAGATATTGCAGGAGATTTGATCCAAGTAATCGCATTGATTCAAATTATTATTCTTGAATTTAAACGATTTTCATGGTAACTGTACCTTTTTGCTGGGTTTTTAGCGTAAAATAATGCAAGCTTTATAAAGATTAGTACCTAAACTTGATACAGACAATCGGTTACAAGAACTCTTGGATATGAAATTTTACCTCAAATTTTCTCTTCGCTTAGAATAAGATATTCTTCAAAGCACAAAGTAGATAAGTAAACTTCAAAGTAATTGATATTTAATTTCTTGCATCACTATACTTTGAAAATAAAACTGTATTGTGTGCACACGTATTATTAACACACGTAACTATTAGAATTAAAAACCCTTTACACAGTGATAGGCTATATCAGTATTTCATGATTCTTAGCAATGGACTATTTAAATATTCACTCTGATTTTTTCATTCTTTTAGCTGCACCAGATCCTGACTGGACTATTGATCTTGATAAACGTGTAAAATTTGCCATGACATGGGCTCTCGAACAAGGATTCATTAGAATTGGAGACCCCCTAATACTAGTGATGGGTTGGCGTCAAGGCTCAGGATTCACAAACACAATGCGAATCATATATGCCGGTTAAAATTTTGAGACTGATTGTAATTCGTATCTGTATCTCTTTAATTTTATAATCGACAATGTTTGTTGGCAATTAGACCTTTATTAAAATAACTTCTTTTCCTTCCTTCCAGTAGAATTTCAGGACTTTCTTTATAAAAAAATATTCTACTTCATAAAAAAAATATTACAAAAAATTATTCAATAGGTACCTGATAAAACATGGGAACAAAAATTGATAAATATTTAATACCACGAACATTCTTAAACGTTTATTAAGAGAAGACTACAAGTGCCCTGTATCTCAAGACATAAAATTTAAGCGGATCGATTTTCGATAGTCCAGCGACGTCCAAGTGATTCGCCATAAGATTTTATGCCAAAGCGCCGGCGCACTTTAACCACAATCTAAATAGTGTAATTCAAAATGGCGTCACGAATGGCCACTGACGGAATAGCGATCGGCGTCAAAGGGTCAACTCTGCTTGCTGGTTGCAGGCAATTTGCTCGCTCTCTGAGGTACCACAATTGAATTTATGTAACCTCGCTTCGCTTATACACCTACTACACACGGATTTATGTTCAGAGAACTTAGATTCATAGACCAAGTGCAGATTCAAATATCGTAAATATATTTTTTCAATACTAAATATTTCTTAATGTGTTAATCTTCGTGCATTTTCATTTAACATATCCGTAAGGTTTACTAATACGGCTTACAATTGAATGAAGTAAATCCTGACAAAATATGAAATAATAATTAGCAACGCAACTTTGGTATCATGATAAAACAGAAATATTTTCCACATAACTATTTAAATGTGTTTAAAATGTAATATACAATGGGTTGGGCAATTAAACTACATTTAATGAATATAAAAAATCGTATACATACTGACTATAAAACTGACCAAACGTTATGTCAGTGTGTCCTTGTGATGCACGTAAGCAACCGCGAACGAATTTCAGGAGGTGTCGCCATCGCAACGTCAGCGATAGAAGATTTAAGGCTTTGCTTTAAAATTTCTTTGGACACGAGCTGTATGGGACTGTTTAGATGAATACAACTTTAGTATTTTTGTAGCCAGGAATACAACGATGTAGCAAAGCAAAGTGGACATATCAAAGAGTAGAGTCGTAGAGAAGGAGTAAGAGATATTTTAATTACATATCGAGATATCTACCTTTAGGTTTTTATTCCTAAATTCTAAATTTTATCACGAATAAACTCATCATATTAATGAGGTACTTCTTCATGTCGTACATGTCGATGGAAGCATTTTGCATCCAAGTGTGGTGAAGTACTCACGATTGTAATTTATACAAACGTCAACGCTCAAGGGTTTTTTTGGTTTATAATTATGTTTTGAAAGTTATGAGCGTATTCTAAGTAAATTTCAGCTTTACACTCAAGCCTATAGTTTTATAAAGCAAAACTTCTTAGACTGAACGTGCGAAAGTTCTGCATGTAATACCAGGTATCTTAATTTTACTTATAAACAAGTATACTCTGAATAAACATTGAAATATTGAAGACGACATAAAGAACGTCTCCTAGCTCTCACTGTAGGAAATGCGGCCTTAATAACAAAAATCAAAGTCCAAATTATATTATCTATGTGTAAAGCACTTAATGTAAAAATTAAAATAAGATTGCTATTTAAAACCAATCCTTTTTGCAAACTTATAAATGTGCATACAATTACGGCTTTACGCCTATTTTACATTGCCAACGAGGTAATAAAGTTCGAGTCATGTTCCAAGCAAAAATGAGGAAGGTCGATCATTTTGTCTGAAAAACAATGACAAGAATAAAAATTGAGGCAATTTCTCTTACACTCGCGGGAGAAAATCACGTCGCAAAATTTTATGAGGTCACTGTTTCTTAAGTAAGAGAAATTAGCAATTATACTTGTTGCAGTGGCAATATCTTGTCTAAGCGCCATTACATTTTTTGTGACTTAAATTGTAAGAACTTCGCTTCGTTTTTGGGAAGAATACCAGGTATATAAAGTTAGAAAGAGCAGTCCAATGAAATGGTATCTGTTTCACTGATTGAGAACACAGAATCCTTAAACTGTATAACATAGGCTTCAAACTTGAAGATACTAAACACTTTGAATTAGTATTTGTGTGTGTATATCAACCTTTCCATTATACACTGGGCTTAACTCAATGTTTATGTTAGAAATATTTTCTATTTAAATTACTATTATTTATTATCTCTTGCTTCGGTGACGGAAAGCTTCATGAAACCTGCACACCTGAGAGTTCTCCATAATGATCTCAAAGGTGTGTGAAGTCCGCCAATCCGCACTTGGCCAGCGTGGTGGACTATGGCCTTTACCCCTCACATTGTAAGAGGAGACCCGTGCCCAGTAGTGGGACAGTTAGGGGTTGCGATGATTACTAATTAAATACATTTAAATTGAAGTGCTACAAAAGAAAGCAATACCCGCTATAAAAGCATTGCGCTGAAGTCGACCTGGCAAAAGTCCTATTAGACGAGTACAGATCGTGTGAACGGATGTAATTACAACCCTAGACGAACGACGGCTGTCAGGGTGCAGGAACCGGTCAATTTGCGACCAGACTAACTCCACTCACTAACACGCTCATACAATGCGATATTGGTAATTCTTTGATCTCGATTCGGATCGAAATCAATTTTGTCTGATCCCGATGCAGTTACAGAAGAAGAATTGCATAACACGTTATGTGAAATTTCTGCTCTGTGTTAATATAAAATCTTACGGTAATGGAACTATGTATATTACGGTATCTTACGGTAATGGAATTATGTTCAGTAGTTCTACGTGATACTCGGACATACAGACAGACATACAAAAACTTGAATATTGCCCAAAAACATGTAAGTACCTAATGTACAGCTTGACCGCGTCACTGTTTTAATATTAGTATCTATAGATAACTAGTTTAAGCAGATTAGGTTAGGTTGTACCTGTGCAAAATTAGTTATTCAGTGGTAAGGAGTCAACAGCCCGCCTGACAAGAATTCTCTAATTCAAATACCTGCAGCACAAAACGTAATCATTGAATAGGCCTTTATGCCCCGTTTACAGCTCGTGAGGGACTGCTTCCATTAACAAAAAATATTTTCCTACTAATAGGCGCACGAAATTTCGCTGTAAATAAGAGAATAAAAGGGAGATATTTTTGTGTACCTCTCCTTAAACCCTAAATTAATATTTCCTAATGTAATTTATGTTTGTGCTTATTCGAAAAGTGAATACGAAGTTTTGATTTCGGTGTGCGTTGAGGCGTCTAGTCTCAAATACCGAGTCGATTTCATCTACCCTTGTCGTGTCGTGCCAAAACTACAGATTTGTTATCATTTAAATACCTCACAATAGGTACTTTGTGGAGATTTCATAAAAAATGTCTTTATTGGATCTTTAAAAGACTGATAGAAATCATCTTTCCAATGAACGAAACTTCATCTAATGTTTCTACGCATTTAATCAATTTTCTTTTTCAAGCTTTTATTGCAATCTTGAAAGCTGAATTAGAACTACTACTTCTTACGCGAGTTAAACGAGTGATAATTTATTTACATACGCATAATTATAACGTGAACATTATGTAAGATTATGTAATTACGTGCAAGGTTCTCACTAAGTTTTTGGGGCCGGAGATTACATTTCAATAATTAGGACTGCTAAAGTAGCGTTAGGTATTACTCATCTATTTATTATTTAAATTGTCTGTCTATAGCTATACAATACTGTCCTCATCTATTCGTGTGTAAAAAATAAACAGCATAAACGCATTTAAACGACTTCAAGAGGCCTTGCCAATTTGCTCATTTAGTTAGGATAATTTGAAGGATTATGATATCATAATATATACGTAATACGTATACTATAAATACATACTATGTATTTATAGTTAATAAAAGATAACACAGAAGATAATTATCTATATTGGCATGCTGACCGAAGAAGCTTGGTGATTTCAAATTCAGAACCCTTTTACTACCAATTTTCACAAGGTTGCCTATAGTTAAATTGAGACTAAGGGTTGTATAGAAGCTGTTCTACTAATTCCACGACCAAACATGAATGCTTTCGTTTTTCTGAGCATAATCTGATTTTCTCATCTAGAGAGAGAAAGAATTAGAAATAACTGTCTGACATTTTAGCCAGTTTTTTCTAAAGTATTTTTTACTTTGTCCCTTTTGTGTAATTTCCGACGTGTTTTGCGCGTTGTTACTGGCCTGTTTTATGAGAGTTATAAAACGTAATTATTAATTTTCGTAACGTTGCAAACATTATCTTAAAAGACAGGATTATTACTTTTTACCGCGTACTGGTATTGTAATGTTTTTGTGGTTATCCTTACATTTATTTGAATATTATTCGTACGCAACAATGAATTTAAGTTAACAAAAGTAAAGTAACCGCAAACAAGCAGATGAAATAAGGCACAGAATTATTTAACTTTTGAATTATTTTTAACTCGATATTACTCGCACAGGAAATTGTTGCTACTCATTTATAGGGTTCCGTACCTACTCAAAGGGTACCAACGGCAACTGGACTCCCTATGACGTCCCTAAGGTCCCTCCATAATAATGACGGAAAATCTTGGACCGCCTTTAAATTTCAACTGGAGACAGTCAACAGAACCAGCTGCTGGAGTGACCAGGAGAGACAGTCACCGCTGACCCTAGCGCTATGGAACGAGGCTCTATCCGTGTTGGAAGCACTCGCTGGTGGAAAAACGAATGCAAAGAACGGGGTCATATACATTGCACTTGCCTTAAGCGTGAATGCACCAATTTCCGACGTCAAGTGGATGCGGCGGTTTCTACAGAAATCCTTCTAAAACAGCCGAATTACTAAACTTCTTAATAATTGTAGGTGTGTATTAGATTTTGAACCAAACAAAAGCAAGACCTGATTTAAATGCCCGATACAACACGAGAGCAACAAACGAAACAATCGATAACCACAACCCGAACCGCAGTTATTTAAGCACGAGTTCTGAATTATTAATATGACCGGTGCAGTGTGTTGATTGCACCCGATGCTATCATTAGGGGTTCCTTTGAGCGGCGCCACCGTCGCGCACAGTTAACGAAGTTATGGCAGCCATATTGGTCGGCACGTCTCCGAGCAGCAGAATGCATGTTGAAATAATTTGAAGCTGTTACCATGCTGATGAGATTAATAGAGTGAGGCCGAGGAAGTTCTGAAGGCCCGCTGCCTTCTAATTTATTACCCATCAAAGAAGAGTTTTTTTAGTATTTCAATTGCATGATTGAAGTATATTATGTAGGATGGAATTAAAAAGATTGTTTTCCAAAATGTGCGAATATAGAGCTCGATAAAAGAATAGTTATGTGCAACCAAATATATTACAGTAAATAGTTAAGTGGGGAGATAAAAGAATATATGTACCTCTCAGATAACAAGTGGTTCGAATTCAGCTTTCAAGATTTGATCTTAAGGAAGCAACAAACATTGTTTAATAAAACCTATCAAAATATAAAGCCTATCAATATTCCTTTCGCATGACATAAAAGATTATCCGCTTAAGAGAAAGTTCTCTTAAACGTTTACAAAATATTCTCTTAAGGTAACGTTTTGTAAGTTCTCTACGCAAACTCCCCGGTATTTACGTCACCATAAAACAAGCCTAGATAAGAACAACGTCGGTAACGGCTACGGTACTACAATATTATTTATTTTATTCAATATTTCACCCGCGATAAAATTGTTCGCGGAATATTCAAGAAGCACCAGCTTTAGTTATCTTAGTTCCTTTCTATTTTTAGCGAATTCGCGAAAATTTTACCATAAATGTAGCAAAGAGTGAACAACTTTTTCCAGTTCAAAACTTGTAGCGCGCAGTCTGATAGATTTCTATAATGCCATTGTCGTCACCGACGCATTGGCGGCCAAGAATACAATGCTTCCCAAAAAAGGTAAATTTTTGTCTAAAATTTTGTACAGTACGTAAAATTTCGTACACGGTAAAGCTAGGGGCTAGATTCCTTACCTAGGTTACGTTACCCTGTAATTACAAGTAATTAACAATAGTACCTAGCTACCTAAATAATTATTTAAGTTGGCTTTTCTAATCCAAAATACCCTTTAAACAAGAAACAAGCAAAATAATAAATAACGCTACAAAGTTAAGCCCTGTGTCGTCGTAGGTTACATGGACAACAAACAAAAAAACATACATCCAGACCGAGAACAGAGATTGAATCCCATTAAAATCTCCGCCCCGCTGGGAACCGAGCCCAGGACGCTTCGAACGGCAGTCCGGAATGGTGGCCATTACGCCATAGGCGTCGTCATTTATATTTTATTTAATTTCGTCCCTAAAAACATTAGCGCACCTATTGTAAAAATCTAAATCTATAATATGAAAAATACGTGCCGAAAATAACGTAGTCATACCGATGAACCAACACATGAAGCCGATGAGGGATATCAATTGTTATGTAAATGTAATTTATGTGAGTGTAAAAATCACCTTACCAGCGTATCGGCAAGAACGCTTAATTTGATATAGCAAACAATACGTCAATTCGTGGATACACATAATACAATACACGTTGTAAAGGATACTTTGTTTCACTTTTAACTTGATTTGAGTATTCTTCGCTATGATTAAAGAAAATTTGTTTAGCAAAAGATTAATTATCAGCCCTTTTCTTGTTGTTGAAATGGTATGAGCAATTTAATGTAGTGGTCTGTACCTTGGTCTGATCGATTCAAAATTGATAATGCTGACACATTTATGATATTACAACACCATGGAAACATGGAATAACTTTGCAGAACATCTGGAATCAGACAGATATCCAATTCCTCACCAAAAAGTGGTCTCAACGAGTGTTAACTTTTAAGAGGTGTTTCTTAGTCAGGGCTTTTTTAAATTATAAATATAATTTACTCTCTATTTAGCAGTAATGTAGCTTAAAGAGCTGATTAACTGTTGAAACTCCTTAAAGTACCAACAATTTCTCCGGCAAGTTTTACGTTCCAGAAATTTACTGCAGTGGTTTTGCATGCGGAATCGTAAATTCTTGAGGATTGCTAGTTTCGTGGATTTGCAAGTTACGGCGGCTTACTGTAGACAGACCAGTGACTTGAACTATCTGGAAATAAACTAAACGACGATATTAACAATATTTTTTAACAAAGTATAAAAAGTAAGTGGTGGAGCAACAGTGGGCCATTCATGGGCTGAGGCGACACTCAGTTTATGAGAGGATATCCGAGCCCAACAGTGGAACAATTAGGGGCAGATACGTTAAATTTTGTTAGGGGTATAACCGTATATAAAAAGGTGGTTTGAAGCACATAAACACCTAATGGTCATCCTTGAATATGCCTGTTGATCCCGATGTAAATTAACTCCATTATTTTAAACACAAACTTTAGGTCTTTATACAGTTCCTGAAATACTACAGAAATAAAAAAAAACTCACGCAGAATTATTTAAATTAAAAATCATATTATTTATTGCCAATGTCAGCAATGTTCGCACGTATAAAATGACTGCATGCAATTTTCCAATGAAACCTGTAAATGTAAACTGGCAAATATAGGCATAGATTAAGAACTTAAAGTGGCAATGGGAAGACAGCCGGTACATTGACGTCGTAAAATGATATGACGGCCAGCAATGCCGTTATTGCTGTACCGTATTGTTTGTGTATCATGTAGCGTATGTGTATACAACGAGTAAAATACGTGGATAATATTCCCGGACACGAGTATGAGCTACCTCAAATTTAAGCTGTTTCTTAGCAGTCTAAGCGTACAGTAAGTCTAGTCTAGGCATACCTACTGTACGCGCATTTATGCTTTAAATGTAACCCATTTTTTAAAGACTAAGTATTAAGTATTTTTCGTACAAATTACCTACATAAGTACCTAGTCGATATAATAGGTACACATAGTCGAAAATATAGACGCGTGGATCATTTTCATTTTTTTATCAAATTGCTTTTGTTTAGAATGAACCGTTCCCGCTTAATGAGCCACGTAACGAATGTTGCGATACACTCGTTGCCACGGGAGGCCGGCTCGTTAATCAGCAGAATGTAGAATAGGCGTAATGATACGTACTGCAAAAACAAGGATAAATAATAATGCCTCTGAGCTATGAGCCGCAGTGCTTTTCTCTCTAAAAATAAAAACTCAAGTCTAAATTGGACACGCATTGATATACTCGTAGTTTCAAATTCAACATAACTTGATTATTTTGGTCACACTTCTTTTAAAATAGTCACAGAAGCCACTTAACATCAGTTCTTCTTTTGTTTTTTGTTCTGATCGTCACAGTGTTATCCTGGAAAGAGACGAATGTAAAAAGAATTGTTTGAAGGACTCTACCGCTTTTATTTATTATCAAACATTGAGGATGTAGCCCTAATTAGTGGCGTAATACCCGAAATTCGAATTTTGTACTGAAAGCCGTGGTTGCTAGTTGAGAGCGATGGTAGCAATCATGCAATCTCAATACTTAGTCTTTACAAATGTGTTCCGGCGATTTCTGCTTGCTCCAATTCACCAGTTCGTTTTCAAATAGTGCTGTATTTTCAATTTCATAGGCAATAATTTACTTCAAATGTGACTTTGGACTATCACAGATTTTTATAACGATTACCCCAAGAAAAAAGGAGTCATTACCATATTACAACAGTGCAACCGCAGTAGTACAGCACTCAGCCCGCTTCCGAATTATCTACGGTTTCTTCCAGGTTGGCTACGTATCCCATTGAGCTACTGTCGCTAGCGGCTAAATACGGGAGAACTCATAACATTTTGTCCCAAAGGTCAACAACAATGCCCTTCATTTTGCTACATAAAAGACAATTATTCGCATGTAATGCATAAAACTGGCCAACCTTAAAGCTTATTATGTCAGCACGGATCACAAGCCCACTCGTCTTTCCACGGTTTCCTTGCGAGGTGTTAAGAGGATGAGAGTGAGGAGTGGCGCTGAAGTGGGGATCTGACGGTAGGAATGTGCCGTATCACTCCGCGTCGAGTGCTCGTCCGCCACCGGTGGAGATTCTGCCACCTACCCGACTTGATGAAATATAAACTCAAGAGCGTATAATAAAAGGATCCGCGTATTCGTTTTCGTATTGGATTTTGTTGCGTGTTGACGTAATTTTTTGGTTTCAGCACTGTCAATAATGTAATCATAGTCCCCTGAAAGGAGTAAAGCAGAATTTGCCATGCCTGTTTCTGCGAGATCCAACGATTGCTGACAAATTATTATATCAAGACATACATGTATACTATGTATGTTCAACAGTACCTATTAAGTATTTCACATTTGTGTTTAATTACAATTTCACCTTATGTAAATTATGTAGGTATTCTAGAGTGGTAAAGCGTCTCAGCCAAGTACGAAGAAAAGAAAAAAAAAGAACTAGTAAATAGTAACCTTACAAACAATAAGTAAAGACTCTGTACTTAATCAACTTCTAAAAACAAAGCACATAAAAACGCCTCAATTCTTCCAATACAAGTCTATAGAGAAACAGCAATGAAAAAGAAAAACATCTCACCCAAGACTATTCCGCCACTAACGAGACAATCTACTTTGACTTTTGTCTTTTTAAAAGACCACCGACACAAAAAATACACAATTAGTGTTCAACGAACGTACTTACTAATTAACTCGATCAAGTTCCTTTATTTCCAAGTCCTTTTGCATTCGTGCCACGTCTTGTCGTTTCAAAAGAGAATTACGTTATAGAATGAGGTGTTACTTTAAGAAACGCTACGACTTTATTAGCAGTGAACTGCTTAAATCTTAATGGAATGGTTACTAAAATCGGAAGAAACTATTTTACATTCTATTCGTGTAATAGAAGTCTTAATTGACAATGATTATTTAACGAATAGGTGTATATTTCTGAATTTAAAGTCACATTATTTTTATATCTTCCCTATCCCTTACTGTGGGATATTTTATGACTGTAATGAACGATAAGCTTCATGAATCCTAAACCATGGGTTTATGAAAAGACAAAAATAGAATTACAGAAAATCTCCTATCGGCAGTAATGGACCGCTAGATTATGGAAACTGGACACAAAAACTAAAAGTTAGGTATCTACAAGGTATGAATTGGAATTTTGACCATTCGATTTGGTCAATGTAGTACAGAATATTTTGTGTTCATCACGTAGGTACTCGTATACCTAATCGAAATCTTGAACAGAGTTTGAACAAAACCAATAGGGGAACTTAATTAATTTCTAAGTACATACCAGTTCCGATAGAAGCGCGCTTCCTTAAATTGTTTTGTGGGAAACTTCGTCCGCATTCGGTACAAATAAGAAATAAACATAGATAGATGTTTCGTGTAATGAGACGGCCTGTCGATTACAAGATACTTCGAAATTGAATATTTGTAAGTTCCCACATATTTAATTTAAAGTTACATCAAACTAGTTCAGCCGCTTTCTTTAGTAATATTCTATCTTTTATGGAATTAAGGTAGCAAACGAGCACCGCCCTTCCGCTGCCGCCCATGACAATTGTTACAAATGTTTTTGTGCCTGCCTAATAAATTTTTAGATAATTATTTTATTATTGTACCCACAATAAAGACTGATTAGCGTATAATTTTTTTTACTAACTTTACTCCGTACTAGCAAGTACCTATATTATTATGTTATTTTATCAATGTAAAAATAATCGTTTAATTTAGTATTTGTACAAATGTTAATATTGTTTAAACATTTATCACAAACCTTTTCACCTACATACATAACCTACATACAAGCTTTTATCTTGTATTTCTCGGGATGAATAATCTATACTAATATTATAAAGCTGAAGAGTTGCTTTGGTTGAAGGGGCTAATCTCAGGATTACTGGTTCGAATTGTAAAATTCTTTTTGTGTTGGATAGTCCATGTATCGAGGAAGATTATATGCTATATAACATCACACTACGACCAATAGGAGCGGTGCATCAATGAAATATTTAATATTGTAAACGTAAAGAACAAGGTTTCCCGAAGCAAAGCGAAGGTGGTCCACTAGTTGATTATAATTATTCTGGTGTTTGAGTCGATAACAAAGGCCTTAATTAAAATTTTCCAAAAATAACCAATGTACAGATTTTGCCCCGTTGTTAAAATTTTAAGGTTATGGTTTTTATGTTAAAGGTGACTTTACTAAACGTAGAATCTAGTGGTGGTCAACTGCGATAAAAGGTGGAAAAAGAGTTCTCCTCCAATACCGCCGCTGGTGTTGCTCATATCCATAGGCTACGGTGACCACTTACCATCAGGTGGCCAACCGCTTTTTAGACTATAAAAACAGTGTACGTATCATACGGTTATACCTACTAATACACACACTTTTTTTAATCCCTCTCCTACAAAATTTCTAGGGATTCATCGATATAACAGTTTTCTTTCTAAAAGATTAGGTATGCTCCAGCTTCAAATGCAATAGATGTTCGGCTACAGAGGATTTATTTGGAAGCTCTGTTTGACTACCTGTAATATTGCAGCGTATTCTTTGAGAAATAGCCCGTTTGTATCCGCAATATTCGAGCTTCAATTTAATGAGTAAATTAGCATAGTAACAGTCAATTAAAAAATCCCCAAGCGATGGGTTATAAGTTTAGGAAATTGTAAGTGGACGGCAAACAGCGCTTATTTAGGTACGAGTAGGTACATCATAATTTCTGCTTCGTATCCTGCCAATTTTCTTCCTCACCCCTGCAATTTAATGTAGAAACATATTTTACAGTTCCACTGCCATGCCTTTGCGTGTAGAATTACTTGTAGTCGTTCTGTGGCTATTTTAACAAAACCATATTGATATAGCCGAGTTCTTATTTGGTTTTTCTTTAAATATGTCAAATTATGTAGGTAATTCCTTTGTCGAGGCGTCACTTTGGACATGATATTCGTAAGTTAACGCAAAGCGCAGTGTTAAAAAATAAAAGACATGTAAGCACTTACATCTCCGTGTAGATAAGCTTTAGTGTTGTCTACACGCAAGTCCTCAGCGAATTTCCAGACAGGATCTTACCTTAAGGCGTCTGGAGACTCAGACGTAAAGTAATTAAAACTTGCTAACAGCTCGGCCTGTCCACCGCCTTCAGTAAACCATTTACCTTTAATTCTATAGAATGACGTCGCAGTGAGCTCATTTCCTGGATAGTCGATGTTTCTCATTATAAATAAGATAAATAATTTGTATTAATATACAATCCATTTTTGACGTGATAACGTCTTATAAATTGATGAACACCGGCAGCCCGCACAAAAAGTGTCCCGTTCCGCCTGAGCCTGTACGTGCAAGCGAGAGCGCGGAACAAGCGATAGAGAGGCACGTTCGGCCCAAACGTTCGGCTTGCAACGCATCTATATCTCTTCCCTTATGGAGTTATCACGTAAAATTATCGTATATTCGAATACCTAACATGAATCCGAATACAGGAAAATCGAAGGAATTTTCTGCCTTTTTCCTTGCTTCCTGATTTTTTCCTTTACACGGTAAAGTCACTCTAACCCTGAATCACGCTATCGAAGTTTTCTACTTTCCCTGTCGAAGCTCGGCCGCTCCCCATGCATGACAAATCTCCTGGCGCGAGATCTCTCTTTGCTACATATCCATAATCGTCAATAAGTTGCTTAGTAACTGTCAAAAATGTAATTTTTATACTTTACCAAATAACGTATCCAAAGATTATGAGTGGATAGAATATTAAGAACGTGTGTCAATCAATAATCCTATGATATTATAGTCTCTGGATTATTATCGATGCTATTATGTTTCGAACTAACCTCCTTTTTTATACAGTTTTGTATCACATTGGATATAGAACTTGGGTCTTGTAACGGCATAAGTGATGAATAACTCCTCACATTATGCCGTTACAACATATAAATAACACGAACGTTAAATGTTACTACTAGTACATTGCAAGTTTCTATTCGGAGCTTGATAAAGGATCTTTAAAACCCCAAGTACATTTCATCAATGTAGTCTCCACGAGCAAAATGGTCGGTTCATCCGCGTTCTTTGTTCCGCCATCCGCAAAAGACAGAGTCGGTTATTGCTCCTGTTATCGGCGCGGAGAAAATTGAATCTGTCCTCAATCCACAGGATTGCATGCGGCGGCCGCCGGACCCAGAACAAACATTCAATTTCAAATCCAAAACTGTATTGTTTTGGTTTCCTACATCGTGTTGTTTTCTATCGAAATACGAGGCAACATACAGCACTCATAACAGCAGTTGTATAATATTGTACATTTTTGGTATGTTACTGTGTGGGTAGTTTACAATCTGTAATTGAAAAGTAACTTTTATCACTGCGGACACTAAAGAGTTTAAATTGTAAAAGGTATTCACGATTTTTATTATTTATACCGGTATTTCGACCCAATTGCACGACACCATGGTCACGGCGAGAAAATCGTGAGTACCCGTTACAATTAAAATAATAAGTAACTTGCTATTGTTTATTGCTAACGTCACATATTGTAACATTCCCCTTAGTCTCTAAAACTTCTAGCTTTTCTCACAACGAAGTTACAGGGGGCTGAATTTACCCCAAATTGCTTCGAGCAAAAGGATGGCTGTACTTGTATTCCGAAACTAATCAATTAGAAACAACAGAAGTATCATTATGTTTCATTATCTAATGAACTGAAATTATTTTATAATTATATTGGATTTTTTACATGCCGCGTCAAATATCTGAATCCAAATATGGCTGGCTTCAACCCATTAATGGCTCATACCTGAGACGGCCTAAAGCATACTCCACCACGCTGCTCCAGTGCGGATTGGTAAAGGGGTTAGTGGCCAACCCAAGTGTCGGTAGTTTTTTATGCCACCCTGAGGCATCCGACAAGGCTTAACGACTGCCACCAAATGGCAACAACCGGGACCGACGGTTTCACATGTCCTCCGGAGCACGGAAGTGCTCAAAAGTTTAGCCACTAGCGGTCAGATAGTAGCAGGTCAGCTAGTAGCAGCGGTAGCTAACCTAACCCAACCAACTGCCGACCGCCCGCTGTTGCTTAACTTTGTCGATCGCTCAAGATCGACTCAAGCCGCATGACTATGAGCGCTTCATCTGAATATAACCTTACCTATACAAGTATACGAGTGCTAAATGGAGAACATTAAGAGAGACAAGTGCTTTCGCAACTTTTAAGTGCCTTTAATTATTCTAATGTACTACTTAGTCTCGGCAAAGGAAGAGAAGTTAACTATATCAATGTCTCGCTAATTACGTACTACTACAACGATAATAAATTTATATCGTCTGAATCGTCTTGCCAAGATATATGATGATTGTATGTCTCTAGTCAATAAACTGGCGAACAGGCCTTGTGATAGTGCTTACGATTCGGGCTGATGGTGTGCCATTGTAACATCAAATGCTACTCTAACATATTCTTCGCAACACTTAATTGTCCCACTACTGGGTTTGGGTCTCCTCTCACAATGTTAAGGGTACACGCTATAGTCAACCACGCTGGTCAATTGCGGATTAGCAAACTTCCTTTGAGGGCATCATGGAAATACTCAGGTGTGCAAGTTTCCTCAGGATATTTTAATAATGGATTTTTTAATATGCAAGTGATTAAGTGATTAATTAATTTCTAATACCTACATCATTTTCGATAATTAGAATTGCGTTGCTACCCGGGCCTTTGTTTTCAGTAGTTCCAACGTTTAAGTTTTAATATAAACACTATGGTACAGTTTGCTGGCCAAAAATGATTTTAATGATAATAACATTATTAACACTATCTACGTAAACTGTTCATTGTGTAATAACTTTTCAATCTTACTCGTAACACTTGATCTCACGCGTATTGCTTTCAAAGCTGTTACGGCACAATGGAACTTTTGAAAATCTTTTATTGTGTCGTATTGGAAATCACGATTGTTTTTGATATCTTTTGAAATAGTCGTTTCGAGTTTTGCTTCTGTATCTGCACAAGTGAATGGTAAACTTACTTCAATACACTGCTATCATACGTACTTATTTGTAAAAATTTGAAAATTTGTTTTTTGTAAAATTGAGTAGCTATTTTCCTACCTCCTATTTGCTGTTTTTTTTTTCAAATTCGACTATATAATATCCAGATATATATTTTTACTTTACAGTAGGTACTTTAAAGAACTTTACATATTAAAATTTTTCATATTTTATATTCATCTACAATCTATATGAATCTATAATACCAACTTCGCATACATTTAATTTCCTTTCATATAACACAGTATTTTCATGAGTTCCAAAATTATACAACTCGTAATAAATTTACATCTTTTAAGTACGAGTATATTGTACAGCTGCTAGCACAATGATAAAAGGAAAATAGGAAATCGTTATAAATATTTTTGACTTGCATAAGCAGCGTTTTAAAAAAGCTAGAAAGTTAAAAGTTAAAAGTTAAAACCTACCTCTATTTGTGTAAGGTGTAAAAAATGAGACGGTTGAAAACATTTTTTTTAATTGTTTTTACACACATAGGTACATACGAAGTGAAACTTCTATAAAAGATATCGTTTATACGTATTTATTTAAAGTCCTAGGTATAATAATTCATTTTTTACTTTGACTATGACTCTCAGTCCGTTTCCAACTGGACTAATAATCCAACTCTCGACTCATGTCTAAAAATATTAACATAATTATACAATTTTATTAATTACTCATCATTCAATAATCAAGATACTTATAACTTACTCCCCACATTTAAGCAAAATCTGTCAAAGTTCTGTCTTTTCTATAGCATCTATAATTTGTAATAAAAAAAATCAAATCGACGCATGCCGCTGGTGGAACTGTTCCTTAACATGGCGTAAATATTACAGTTAGGTACATCTTTCGTTATAGAGCCTTACGTTTGGACCTTAAGCACAGTCTGAGTGTCCTTGGAGAAGGGATTAGGTATGTACGTCTACTTTACAACGAGTGTTCCACGTGAGCCGAAAGGTTTAAGAGCTATTACTCTGTGCCACAATATGGGAATGATACAACAAGAGCTGTATTTACACAATTTGTTGCTGAAATTTGCATGAGTATAGTAGTAGCTGGACCATACCCGTGAGTAGTAGCAAGTGCTATCTGTATTGTAAGTAGGAGAAAAAGACCTTGGAACTTTCTTGCGTTACTACCAAGACCACTCACCGTAGGGATTTGATGAAGCGATGGCGTAGTTTGACTTTCGAAAGTGTTTGTTAAACCAATCTATACATGTATAACTACTTCCTATAATAAAAAGGGAAGGTGTTTTCTTTGTACGAACGTGCTACTTTCTGAAACTGCCAGTCGGATTTGATTTTTTTTGTATGATAGCCACATTCATGAGGCTACAATTTATAGTTAGCCTTAAATATTTATTTTACCGAAGCGAAGCGTACTTTACTTTACTAATTTTGAATAAAACATCATTTCAAAATTTAATTTCACTCCAAAATCGGTATAACTACAACAACTACAGGAACTTATTGATAGATCAAACGAAACACAAAATAGGATTTATTTGGAATTAATGCACACAAAGATACAATTTGTATAATTTGCATAAAGTAATTATGGTACAAAGGTACTGCTTATTCCTAATGAAATCTCTTCCAGCAGACCTGATTTATCGGAGTTATTCCCTCAACTGATGAACGGTTTCTGTCCACAGTCCATCTGAACAAGGTTTCTTCCACCTACATAGATCTTCGTTACTATAGCACAGTTATGTCAGAAGTTTAGTTAGAGTCGAAGTTTAGAATTACGACTCTGTTGAGATTAGTCTATTCAGATTACTTCGTAGTACGAGTTGGATAGACGTAATCAAGGCCTTTACGACTAAGTTTAAGAGATAGCCTACAGACCTTTACTATAACATTACAGATTAGTTAATATTACTAGTTCTATAATGTCTAAACATGTGGTTAAAGATCACTGAAAATAAGTTTTCATTTCACTAAATTAGAACATCAATTTAAAAATTTAATATAGTGAGCTTACAGATTCAGAAACATCTATAATTAGGATTTAAGGTGAAGATGTTTTAATTATCCACGACCTGAGCACCTACCCCTACGCACTTAGGTTTGAAATGCATGAAACAGACAAAATGCTGTAGAAGATTCTTCTCAATGTGGGCAATCCAACCATTTCACCTTCTGAAGTGAAGCTTTGGTTTGAAATCTTTCTTCCTTGCCTCTTTCTTCTTTCTCTGACTGCAAGCCTTTGGTGTTTTGGTAACGACTTAACACCAGGCTGCTGCTTTGGGAAGTAGTTATTAATATAAAAAAACATCATCGCGCCAAAAAAACTCCTCATCTCAAGATTACCTGGAGACTGGGTAAGTAACGTGTGTAACCATTTTAGTAAAAGTATACGTAGGTTATCGTAATTATGTATCCTATTAATTATTATAAATGCGAAAGTTTGTACGAATGTATGAATGTTTGTTACTCTTTCACGCAAAAACTACCGAATGGATTTTGCTGAAACTTTACAATAACATAGCTTACAGATCAGAATAACATATAGGCTATAATTTATGAAGATGTAGTGTGAATTATCCAAAGTTACCCGAAGCGAAGCGAGGACGGGTCACTAGTAGTAGTACTTATATAATATTATCGTTTTCGTATATTTTTGGTAAAATAGTTATCGCATAAATTTGAAACCGTACAGCTGCTAGCAGTTACTATAGTAACTGCTAGCAAGTCTGCATTCCAAACTAGTCTGAACTTCTAAGAGAACTAGATAAGATATCTAATATATTCCGATATTGTGTCCCGGGAGACCCCAACACTATTAAAAGTTACCCCATCTTAAGGAGAGTGCCGACAGAACTAGTTTGTATCGTCCATCCACATTCCAAGTGGCTACAACTACGTCCGCCACATAGTAGACTCTTTGAGTGATTGGCATATTATAAAGTACTCTGTGGTGATTGGCTCTTAACACGTTCACTGTGGATTACGTATACGTCGTGTTTTTTCCATAGAAAATTACGATCGCCGCAGCGAACGTGTTAAACTAACTAGGGTTTGGCTAGTGTGATCTACTCTGTGAATATAAGTACATAGATACAAAGATAAGATTGACCTTCATGTTATTATTCTGGTACTTTACTTTAGTACCTTTAAAGGACGACACTGACTTCTTACCTACTTATAACTCTTTAAGTACAGTCATTACAGTAGGTAAATAAGTTGTTTGACTAGACATTGTACCTTAAAATGTAATATTAGTGTTATTAGCATTACACTATGCTGTGGTATAAATTAGGTACCTGCAATCAGGGTGTTGTCATCACAAAGACTTCACAATATCTTTAAGAAACCAGTTATATAGTTCATACTTGAGCACTGTTTCTCGATCCTCGGGGACACGAACACTATTAAAAGTTGCGCCAACTTCCAACTTTGGAAGCTTCGACGCAACTAGTTTATGTTAGCGTCTATTCATACACCGACAAAATAAATGTCATTGTGCCACAGTGCCAAATATTGCGCTTGTTATGGTGTCCTGGTATGCGGAATCGTCTTTAAGTACAATATTCCTATATTAAGTAATAAAAGTACCTACACTCAATCCTATTTTACTTTCATTCCATCCAAAATACACCTTGAAATATCTGACAAAGTTGGTGACGTGTCTTTCAAACAATATTTCGTATGTAACAGGCGGCTATATATCTCTCTTGGGGCTTCGTATCCTTAAATTCGAGAGAAAACAAAGAATCCCTGAATATCGGCTCGCGGCGAATGGAAATTTACATCCTAATTTCCCAAGCGAATACCGCGACTCTATTCGTTAGTGATATCAAAAGATCGAAAATCCAATCCCTTCGCTGATGTGTGATCGCTGATCATGTGTGTGACAAAAAAGGGATTTTACACTTTGAAATGTAGATAGCGAAGGTTAATTTTTCAAAGTGCTGATTTTGATCAACTAATAATCTACATATTTATGTAAAGTTGACAATAAGCTGTAGGTACTTACGTAGGTATATTTAAATGATAAGTATTGTATAGATGAGTTCAACATTATACCTACCTATAAATATAAGTAGGTAATTAAGGATATAAGTTAAAAGTAGGATCATAGGTACATTTTATAGTCATTGAAACAGTTGCTAATTTATTTATAAGGAACGAAGTGCTTTCTATAATCACTTACAAAGATAATGTTAATCCTATCCGGTTCACTCGCACAATCTGATCGATAGGTTTCAGTAGTGTTCCATGATCCATTCACCAATATCTCGATATTTCACCTCAGTTTGTGAACACCTTAGATACTTGTTTACAAATAGATTCATACGGAGATATCATATTATACACCTGGTCATGGTATCCGCCTTATTTATCACCCAACAATACATTAAAATTTCCTACATAAGCCTCTCTCTACATACTCGTATTGAAACTGTATCCTCAGAATACCAACGCAAATATTTCATATTGTTGAGTCCTCATTTTAAACCTGTGAAACGAAAACATTAAAATAATAATTATATAGAAATTATTTGATGACGTTAAGTATTTTATGTGTTTTATTCCAATTTATTTCGTGTCCTCTAAAACGACGAACGTTTACTCAAAATAAATAAACACATTTTAAGCTTTAGGTAGTAGAATTAATGTTCTGAGAAGTAGTTTTTTTGTCGTTTTTCAAAGCATTCTAGCTTTGAGCCCTCTCATTTTAATAATAAAATTATGAGTTACAGAATCTAAAAAAGACTCTCTAATTGAGTAGGTACATACTCGTACTTATGTTGATATTAAATTAAACTTACTAAAACTACTGTGGAAACGACAGCTAAACTAAAGCGCTTTCCTGATTGGTGGTGACGTCGCGCCACTAGTGGTACTCGAGACGCGGAATTCGTCACCTGTTGAAAAATAATTAGGCAAAAAAATCTGCACTAAAACAAAAATTCAGGTGCGCTTAACGGCAGGCTCTGTGTTAACCACTTGACGGGAATTCGAAATTCCCAGACAATTTTTTGGTGGGAATTTTGCTGAACGGAGACTATTCCGGGCGAGTGTGTTCGTTCGTTCGTCTGACGGAATCACGAGTGCAAAACAAACAGACCTCTTTAAATCGGTGGTATTTTTTGGGTTCCTTATTTTGATGCGCTGCCTCGGATGTTATTTACGATAATTGATTACCAAAGCTTTGTTTTTTCAATAGTAGCTATTCTTACCCGTTACTATTAGTTTACTGATTCAAAGTTTTTATACATTTCCATAGTTACTCCGTAATTAGATAGTAAGACAAAGTAAACTTAAGTAAACCGTAACATCGATTGTTAATTATGATATTGACAGTATAAAATCTAGGTTAATGATGGATTTTTCATCTGAATTAAATTAAATCTCAAAAATATGGACAAAAAGTTTTTCTATTGGTTTTTTATAAGTTTAAACGGGGTATCAGGGGTAACAGGGTATCTACTTGTACTTGACGATAACGTAGAATTTGTTTTGCAGCACTATTCAGTCTGACTTTCTTTGCTTTTAAAGATCGATCCGCATAAGACGAAAAAAAATCACTTAGCGTTTCATATTTTCTCACACAAGCAAACCTCCCTGCGTCTGAACAAGACGCTTTGGTTTGGTATGCGCGGATTTGTCAAGGTGGCCCTAGACGATCATGCGGCATGACATGCCTTAAGTGCTGTCATGCATGCATGAACGTTTAAATTGTATTGATTGATGCGAATGGAATGAGAATGACATGGTGCGAACTGCGAAATGAGCATCACATGCTGCTCTAAATACGATCATGCGTGGATGTCAATCATATTGGCATGATGAAAATTAATCGGAATTTTATTGTCAAGCAACTGCCTGGCATTATCATTTGACATTTGCATCAATCAATACTATTAAACTTTCATGCATGCATGACAGCACGTAAGGCATGTCATGCCGCATGATCGTCTACGGGAGCGTGACTTTCCTCTTCCTTTTTTCCTGGACGGCAACGATTGTTTATTATTAAAAGCACAGAGCCAGAGCACTTAATTTTTATACACCACGTTGGGTTTAGCACGCGGCGCGGCCGTTTTTCTCCTCTGTGGCGCGGCCTTGTGTTGATGTCAATCAGTCGGTGTCAAATTGCTATTCGCCAGTGGACAATGACAAATCAAAAGTCAAAAACTCAAAATGTCAAATCAATCTTCTGTCAGTTCTGTCATTAACGCTTTATTTTTATTCCGTTCCGTGTTTTATATTTGTATTCTCGTTATTTAGCAATAAATAATAGTAATTCGATTGTGATATAGTACAAAAACACGAAATACTTGAAATATTTGCTATACAGTATACAGTTGAATTGAAGAAATAAACCAAACCTTTTATGATACAAATGATTCTGGAGGTTAGAGCGGAGACATGTAAACAGAAACACATTGATCTGTTGTATTTTTTGTCTTTATTAAAGCTGTTACATTAAAAAAATATCGAATTATTAAAGCTGTTACATTAAAAAAATTATCGAAGTTATTCGTGTAAAATGGACCAAGAAACGGCTAAAACGCTTCTCGTGGAAGGAGCCACGTTTGTGTTTCTTGGAGTGCCTGAAGAGACGCAATTTGGTATTGATATGCAATGTTGGAATACTGAGGAAGATTTTCGTGGGATAAAAATGATTCCTCCCGGTCTACATTACGTTCACTATTCTGCAGTCAGTAAAGGAACCGGCGACGTTTCTCTCAGGTATGCGTTCATAACACTATAACTTGATCTTCAGTGGCAAGGAAACTCAACACTTTCAATAGAAAGGATATATAACATTAAAAGTAGAATTATGAAAGCTGCATTAAAAAAGGCTTGTAATACCCGGAATTTCCCTTATGATAATCCCTTCCCTTTCCTTATAATATCCCGATAAAATTTTCCCACTGCTGTTTAAGGGTCTCTACGCACAATGTGGGTACTTGCCATAGTCCACCACCAGCCTAGTACGGAATGGCGCAGTTCACCCACCTTTGATAACATTAGGGAGAACTCTCAGGTGTGCTGGTTTTCTCGCAATTTCCTTCACTGCAGCAAGTGATCCTTAAATTGTAATATGCACATCATTTTTGAAAATTATGGTGTATGTAGGATTCGAACCAAGGGCTGCCTGTTCAGGAGTCCAACATTCAAAGCACTTGCTATCACTGCTTTAATGACAATGCTAGAGCTAAACATTAGTTCTAGCATTGTCATTCATACACAGTTCTACTACAGTTAAGTATAATTACTTAACTGTAATTTCTATTAAAAATCTCGGTTAAAAAAAAATTATATACCTACTGTAAAGGAATCATAATAATTCCAGATCTGGATTCATGCATTATTTTCAAAAAAAGGAATTTCTTGTCAAATTGTGGGACAAAGACAAGGAAGACATGAGTAAAGATGAGGTGAGTGAAGAGAGTGTTGAGCGGCTTAGAGAGAACTTGTACAATCTGGACAGGCATTTGGGACCATATCCATATGAAATATGGCCTAAATGGAAACTTCTCACATCTCAAATAACAGGTAATTTTAAAAACAATTTCCGAAAACCTTGTTTCTTTCTTTCCTGGCCTACAATTTGTCTTTGGTGTTACTGATAGCCATGGACAACGGTTACCACATACTGTCTTGATAGCTTGTTTGTTAGTTATTAAAATAATATTAAAAAAAGACCTTTAGTACTAAAAGTAAAAATATTACCATCTCTAATCTACCTACTACCTACCTACTACTACTATCTCTACCTACTACCTATTCTATCATCATCCACTCACCATCAATGAACCAAAATAATGTTATTTTGCCAATTAAAATTTTATGTTTCACAGCTGACCTAGCAGCGAAGTTGTCTCCTGAAAGTGGCATCATACGGGCATCAGTTGAACTGCTCTCCACATCAGATAAAGACAGACCACGGGGAGTGAAATCTATGGATGTATCTACAGATCAGGAATCTAATGATGGGAATGCTGATGGAAACAGTGAAGGTGGACAGAGCACTGCCAAGAGGGTGAAAAGGGTAACCGAACAAGAGCGGGAAGATGCACTGTTACCAATTTTGAAGCCAGCACCAGGTACCTTAATATCTTTTATCACTTTGATACTTTCAGTGTTTTAAAATTAGAAATTTGAACTCATCATTCATCACTCTACGACCAGTAAG
The DNA here is from genome assembly GCA_905404295.2 of Ochlodes sylvanus. Classification (NCBI taxonomy): domain Eukaryota; kingdom Metazoa; phylum Arthropoda; class Insecta; order Lepidoptera; family Hesperiidae; genus Ochlodes; species Ochlodes sylvanus. Next base: position 3,255,817 of record FR990131.1, on the reverse strand, counting down.
AGCGGAGCTCCCCTTTTTAAGTGAAATAGTTATATAATAAGTATAAACCTGTATAACTATGAACAGGAATAAAAATCTTTGGGATTTTCTTGCCACTTCAGACTAATCAGAGTATAGATTTATTGATGTGATTACGTAGTTTATTTTTCCAAGTATTTTTAAAAAACTTAACTTTGAATTTTTATTTTACTTTAAATATTTTCAGGAACATCATTGCAGTTCACAGAGATCCCACGAGACAAGTTCCCGCCAGGCTCAACACCGCAAGAGATCACCAAGCATTATCTTGATCAGTCTTACGCGCTCGAGCTAATGATTGAACAGCAGGTTGAGTAAGTTTTTATTTTATAGCCAATGCAAACATAGATAATATATTGTTAAGAGTTGACATTGAGTAAGCATCGAGTAAGGTCGAGTAAGCATACATGTACCTTTACGAGCATTGTCAATGCATGATATGCTTGTAGATACTTTCAGTGCAAACTATACAGGTAGGGTTGTTAGTTTATGTATTTAATGTAGGCATTTATTTATTTAGTTATTTATTTCAACTCTTTATTGACTGCACACCGTAACATAAACATAGGTAATGGTAGACAGTATAAATGAAAGGCACAATACAATTTAATTATAATTTACTATGTAAGTAGCGGATAACAGAAGTGGAAACGAAAAAGTTAAGCTTTTGTAACGCTCCGAGATTACGTGTTGTTATCGTATAATTATGTTACTTAACTGAATTTTTAATTTACAGACCGCTTCACATAATCGGCGAGTTACAGTTCGCGTATCTATGCTTTCTGATTGGACATTCCCTCGATGCCTTCGAACATTGGAAAAATATGGTTGTCCTACTCTGCTCATGCGATGATGCCATTCACAAATACAGAAGTTTATTCTTTCATTTCATCAGAACAATTGAAATCCAAATCCAGGAGATGCCTGAAGAGTTTCTAGCAGATATTGTCATGAACAAGAATCTCGTTTACAAGAAACTGAGGGAATTTTTCCGTACTGCGTACAACAGTAAAGTTGATGGGCGATTACTGACGATGATTGAAAGGTGTAAGGAGAATTTGACAGAGAAACTACACTGGGATTTCACTAGATTGGATGCGGATGAGGAAGATGAGATGCCTGTTATTGTAAGGCTTGATGATGAGGCAGAAGAATGTAGTTAACTTTAATTTGTGAGGACAAGTGGAAAGTAAAATATTGAAGTGAAAACTTCTATAGTATCGTTGTAATTTGGAGTTCGATGAAACGGAAATGACGCGCAAATGAAATGAAACGGAAACGAAAAAGAGACAGACACATTTTATCGTGGGAGAAAATGAGATAAGAAGCATCGGCAAAATGGCGGCTTACGTAGTTGTGAAACAGCTTAATAGGATTTGTTCGCTGGTATTGTTCTGTTGCAGTGGACTGAAGTTTTGATTCTATTCAAGACAATCACTTGACTCAATGTTAAATATTTCAGATGAAATGGTACTATTATATTACTAGTAGTAATAGTTACTCTGATCAACATGATATTTGGTTGAATCCGCCCTAAGAGAGGCAAGTCTTATAATCTCTATTTAAGATACCTGATAGACAGCTAGGTAAAGATATTTTTTGTACAGTGAGATAGACTATAAATAAAAACTGAAAATATAATTATTATGTATGTATGTATGTAAAAATAAATTTTAGTACAAAGAATCAATAGTGTAACAAGGTAGCATTTGTTTGTCTATATAAAGTGTCTTAATTTAAGATTTAAACCCAACTAGATTTGATGAAATACTTACTTCTTTTGGGGTATCCTATATGAGGATAATATATAATGTCTATAATGATGATATTGTTGCGTAGACTCATCTGTTGACAAATTACGACGTGAATGTTAGAGAAAATGTGCGAGCAGGATAGAATAAATTTATAAATAGAATTTCTGGAATGTTCTCTTGTTTAAATTTGGAATTTTGGTGTTCGAAATTAGTGGGCTCGCGATTTGAAGCACTGATTGGCAGTTCACTAAGTGAACTGTTCATTCCGTTACGTGACGATTTCTACTAAATCGCACTACCTGTAAGCCGCGTTAAGGAACTTTGTTCCAATAATTAGCCTACAATATAAATTTCGGACATAAATTCATTTTGGTGCAGAGATTCCAAGCTTAAATGTTACTTAACTGGTGCAAATATCGAATGTGTTGTGTTATGGTCTCGAGTGGGAAATAAATAAAAAATATTGTAAAGTAAAACAAGCTTTTAAATGACAATCATATTCCTCTTATCCATTTATTTTTTCTTCTTAATTACTTTGTTCATTGTCTTCTTATTGCCCTTTTTCTCAAATTTAGGTTTCTTTGAAGGTTTGGCGTCTTCTGAAACGAAAAAACGCACATTGTTCAGTAATACCCTGTCGAATTTGTTGGATAATCCTAAAGTAACTAAGATTGCATACAGCAGTCCGCGTACGTGGGCCTCGCATTTGCTCTTCTTTGATAGGAATACAGATCCAAAGGCACAGATTGACAATAATGTTTTCAAAATTGTATTTAGTGGTCAACCGAAGTGCCGCATACAGGACTTCGCACATTAGACTCACTCAACTCCCACCCGTCACCGACTCTACGACGAAACTATAACTCAATTATGAGCTTTATGTCTTATTGGGCAAGGTTGAATTTCCAACATATAGTTGAAAGATGTATACTACTCGCCGCACACCCATGAACGGAACGGTCAAGGTTGAGTCGACGTCGAGTTGGTGTAATGTGCGCAGATTTTAATGGTGTGCAACGTCATGTAAATGATATAGAATAGATAACAATTGGAACTATATTGTTGTTGCGTCATACAGTTTGTCATTTAACTTATTTGTAAAATCTGTTTAATTTACTTACTCTGTGGAATCCTTTTTAACAATTGTGGTGGAGGTGGTCTATTGGCATTCGGTTTCTGGCCCTGTGGTTTGTTTCTTGTAGCCTGGACTCTCGTTTTGGCTGGCCTCTCAACTTTTTTAGGTGGTGAAGGCTCATTTTCATCACTAAACAACAAAATGCCTAATTACACATAGAACATAGTGCATAATCTATTCTATATACAAGCACGAGAACAGATACATATAAATCTTGCATCTTTAGACAATATTAAGTAAATAAATATAGGTAAGTACCAGTCTATAGGCAGTTTATAGCACCAATTACTCATAAAATGTTATAAAATTCAAACAAAAAATTTGAATTTTGGATGTAAACAAAAAAATTTAAATCTTCATAATCATTAATAGGTACAGTCTTCATAATAAAAAAAGATATACCTTCCATCTTCTTCACTAGTAATATCCTCATCCAAATCTTCATCACTTTCATCTTCAGATTCTACATTAGAATCACCTTGTTCAATTTCCTTATCATATTCATCTGAATCAAAGTTTACTGAACTTTCACTTTCATCATCCGACTCTTTTTGTATCCGAATAAAGTTTCCTGGTGGTTTGACCCCTGCTTCTTTTAACTTCTTCTCCTTTTGTTTTTGTGTCTCTTTCATATTACTTTTTGTTTCAGCACTTTTATTTTGTTTATTGTCCTTTGATTCTTTAACACCATTCTTTTCAGCCTTTTTCTTGGCATTTTTAACATTATCCTTAATTATGTTACCAAGGTTAGTTTTATCATCTGACTGTTGATTTTCTTTTAATTTCTTTGATTTGTTACGTACTGAACTATCAGCCTGCATGGGCTTTGAGTTAACCTGGGCATTATCCTTGATCACATTGCCTTTCTTTGCCTTTTTATTACCATTCTGTACATTTTCTTCCTGTTTAACTTTATTTTCCTTTTTAAGGACATCAGTGATTTTAACAGCCTCTTCTTTTTTAACTTCAACCAGATTCAACAAAGGTTCTGGAATGTCTACTGGTGTGAAAAAGTCATAGTCTATGTCCAACTCACGCAACCTTTTCTTTGTTTTATTCAAGCTGAAAGAGGGATATCAATTGATTAAATAAATCACTAGCATTATACTAAATATAAACTTTAATAAAGATGACAGTAATTACTTGGAGAGCAATTTTCTTGCGACTTGCAATTCTTCTTTTTCATCTTTAACTGAATTGTGGGCCTGAAAATTAAAATGTTACAATTAAAAAATTAACAATATCTTTTTTGAAACAACTCTTACTACATTTAATTAATATGGTGTAAATATTTTGTTACTATGTGCTGAATAACAAAAGAAATATTCATACCTTTTTAGATTTTTGCCTTGAATCATTAGCCGGATTATTTTGAGCATTCCAATGTTTTCTTTTAGCAAACTTTCGTTGCTTTTCTGGGGGTACTACAGAGGCTAAAAAAAGAGATTGGAATGATTATATACTAAAAGGTTAACAAAATTATAATGTTTGTAGATAGAGGTGAAGCAATCTAATTTCCTTAGCTACATATATAAGAACATGAATTTAAACAGCAACATAAACAACCGAATAGTGTGATACTTATAGCAGCGGAGGCAAAGATGGTAAAAAGGGTTTACTGGAGCATCGAGAGAACCTACTGGATTGTGAATTTTAGATGCTAAAAAGAAAAGTTTATATGGTGAAATGGTACCCTTTCACTGGTGGGTATGTAAAAAAACAGTCACAAAAAAATACTCAAGCATTTCAGATATTAAAAGTGTATTCGCCCCACGTCTTCCTAATAACGGAAAAATATTAATCTGCTGGTTTGCATGGGGGGATGGCCATACAAAGAGGTTGAAAATAAGAAAAAAAAATTAATATAGCTACTTCAGCTTCCAAAGTAATAGTAATACCTTACTTCTATACTAGGGTTGAAAATGAATACTATACCTTTAATTAACCTCTTGCCCATCAAGTAATTATTCATAGTTTCAGCTACAATTTCAGCCACATTAGGGTCTCTAAATTCCACAAAGGCATGGCCTTTGGACATGCCGGTACGCTTAGATCTTATAACCCTTGCATTAGTGACCACACCAAACTGCTTGAAGTATTCTGTCATTTGATGCTGTAATAAAAGAATAATAAATAAATACTCATAATGCTGAGCACTCATAGCCCTACACTAGGATGTCCCATATTGTGGGTGCCATTGACTATTGGAAAACACAAAAAGACAGGAACACATTGCAGACTGAGCACAGAACTTTCAACTCATTCAAAGGAGATGTCCACCTTTTGTATGGAGGCTTGGTCTTCATCTAAATAGTTCTAAGTAAAGTGTGAGATGAAAGGCAAAAAATAATGATAATAGAAATCGCAAATAACTTATTTTTAGACAAATAAATTTTTTATGGTGGTGTTTCATTATAGTTACATCCAACTGATCTGAGAAGATCACCACTTTCCACATTTGTTCAATTCGGAACATATACCTTAGAAATACCCTGTCCATCCCTACCTTGTGGAGCACTTATAGTAATGTCACAAGAGTAGGTAAGAGATAGGAAAGGAATACGGCGTACAGATAAATCTACGCGACAGTAATACAACGTTTTTAAAGGAAAATTAATGTGGTCTATAAAATTTAACGTACCTCATAAAATCCATGAGGTATGTGAGATAAATACACCAATCCCCTCTTCTTGCGGCTAGGCTTTTTAATTTTACCAGTTTGAACATTGCTTATATTGCCCTTATTTGTCTTGGCTTTATCTTTTACCTGAAAAGTAATAACTAATAATCACAATACATGCCACATAACCTATAAAGTAGTTGATTTTATACCGCATTGAAAAAAAATTGTACCTTCAATATTTTTTTGATCCCTTTTATAGATTTGATAAATTGCTTTTGTTTGCTTGAATCTAATGCTACATTTTCCTCCATTATAATAAAAGTAAATCTAATTATCTATTTTACCATAAAAACGCAAAACTCGGAATTGCTGAATTGCTGATTGCTGTGTTAAGTTTGAAATTGACAAATTGACAGTAAATCAGTAATGTCAGTCTGTCAGTCAATGTCAATATTGTCAGTTACCAATTACCATAGCTATTTCAAAATTCAAATGTCAGTCAGAAACAGAACTTCAGAAGAGTCAGAATCAGAACTATAACAGCATAGAGTAACTGAACAGAAGAAGAAAACGCCAATGATTGCCTCACTTTGCGAACGGTTTTTTTTCAAGGAAGGTAAATTCGAAAAAAATCGAATTATACTTACCACGTCTATAATTATTATATCCTTTACCGACTTCAATCATCTATCACTGTCAGTATCGACTAATATTTGTCAACTGTCACTCTATCAGACTTCAATTCAATTCAAATTCAAACGCTAATGTGTAAACAACTTTTCCAGTTTACCTCACCTCATCCTTTTCGATCGCCCTCTTCAACCCTCACAATATATTAATACCTATAGCACAGGTGCGATGCAATATTGATTCTTGTCATTTGAGTTCCAGACTTTAAAGAGTGCGTTGTAAATGATGGCTACATTTACACTGAATCAATACATTCAGACCGTGGAACGCATGTTCAGAACGGCTCAGGGCGAAAGTCTGGCTAGACTCCTGTCTCTAAGGGATGAGCATGCGGGTAATAGGAATCTATTATCCAGTGATATTGCTACTTTGGTCGAAGGCAACTGCATGTCGCCTCTAGATGAGATCATCATAAACCATCTTTCGTGCGTTAAGGTTGGTATCTCACTATTCCTTGAATCTGGTGCTTAAATATTTTTATTTATTGTTTTCTTATATCTAACATAATCATTAGTTCTATATACACCTGCACTTCTATGGGACCAAGTGCTCTGAATTATATATTTTTTTTATTATAAATATAAGGGAAAATAGGTTTTGTTAATCTTTCAGGACCAAAATTAGTCGATGTGTAATTAATTACCTACTTATGCTAAGTTATTTTTTGTTTATCAGCAACATTTAATGACTTTAATGTAACTTGCACTTTTATAAATAACATCAGTGGTCACTGTCACCCTTCCACATCAACAATACCTAAAGCATCATTGATACATTGCCGGGCATAGCGAAATGTAACAACAAGATGTATGCATGTTATAGTAAAGCCACCTGAGTGAATTGTATTCTAAGTCTATTATAGAATTCATTTTGATACGAGGCCCTGGATTAAAGCTCTTGTTGTCATAAATTATGTGTGTATTAGAATTTAATTATCTCTTGCTTCAGTAAAGAAAAATATCGTGAGAAAACCTGCACACCTGAGAATTCTCCATAATGTTCTCAAAGGTGTGTGAAGTCTGCCAAACTATGCTTAGGCAGCGTGATGGAATACGGCCTGTATCCCTCACACTCTGACCCGTGCCGTAGAACAGTTATGATTTGCGAAGATATTGTGTGCTCATTATGTAAAGTGCTTGAGTACAGGAATAATTACAAAAATAGAGTTAAGCCTAGCTAGCAAGTATTAATGCAATGTAGCAAATTAAGACAGACAAATAAGCATAAGGCCCAGTTGGTTCTGAATGGTCACCAAACATTTTTTTTTATTCCAGGCACTACATTTAAAGAACTACTCAGAGGCATTTGCATATCAGACCTCATGTGTTACAACTGTGGTGCGGGTCCTACAGGCCCAGAAAGAGGAAAACTGGAGTCTTCCGGTCCTGTACACTGTTTGCCTTGACTTGAGGCTAGTTGCTCAAAGAGTGGAAGTTGAGACTCGTGAGTAAATTACTTTAGTTTGTGGTAATCTCGTGTGGGCTCGATTCCCAGTGAGACAGTAATTTGAATGATGAGTTAAAATTTCTGTTTTCAGTCTAGGTGTGTGTGTTCTTGTCTTGTGTGTTGTCCATGGCAACCATGATAGGGAATCCTAACGTGAAGCTATGAGTGTGTGGCGGTATTTATTTATTGTACATAGCCAACAAACGAAAATCTACCTGTATTGCTCTGCTAATACTCTGTCATTCTTACGTACAGCTTAAATTTCGACAAATTTCTCAAGTATACTGTGTTTCTTACAGCACAAAGCAACGGTAAAATCCTTGAGAAAGCGGCCGAAAGTCTTCTAATGTGCTTCAGAGTGTGCGCGGCAGACAACCGCACATCCGAAGATGACACGAAACGTCATGCCATGCTTCCTCTCGTGAACCAACTCCTCAAAGTATATTTCAGGATAAACAAGCTACATTTGTGCAAACCGCTCATTAGGGCTATCGAGTCCTCACCCTTGAAAAACATGTACACCTTAGCGCAGCAAATTACGTACAAATATTTCAACGGCAAGAAAGCCATGTTTGATTCGGACTACACATCTGCCAATATTTACTTATCATTTGCTTTCGAAAAGTGTCACCAGGATAGTGTTAAGAACAAAAGACTGATTCTAATTTACCTAATACCCGTGAAGATGTTGCTAGGGTACATGCCCAAAAAAAGCCTGTTGGAGAAATATGATCTGATGCTGTTCTGGGATTTAGTATCGGCTGTGAAAAGTGGCAGCGTTAGGGGAATAGATAAAGTGATGGAAGAACACGAAAGGTTTCTCATTAAATCTGGCATTTACTTGGTAGTCGAGAAACTGAAGACCATCGCTCATAGGAATCTGTTTAGGCGGGTGTACCTTTTGGAGAACACTCATCAGATTGACATAGCCAGTTTTGAGGCAGCATTACAGATAATGGGAGAGGAAGACGTGGATGAAGCGGAGACCCAGTGCTACGTTGCGAGCTTGATATACGAAGGCAAGATCAAGGGATACATTTCGTATCAACATAAGAAACTTGTTGTAAGCAAACAGAATGCATTTCCGCCGCTCAATACCTTGTAAATTTCAGTACTTTTAAATTTAAATCTTATTCATTTTAAAATTATTGAAGTTAAACTTCTTTGTGCGCATGATGGGTAAAATTTTTACGGATGTAACGAAATCGATGTGACATGAAAATGTGGGACGATTTTGTCCAAGAAGAGGTAGAGAGTGATTGAGACCGATTGAGAGAGAGTGAGAAAGGGCGAACGTAGCATGAAGCACATATTTATTATAATTATGTACAGATAAACGCTCGTATATGTAATTATAAAAAGATTGTTAAATAGGCAATTTACTTTTTATATGTATAACAATGCAAACGTTAAATAAAACACTACACACACTAAAATCAGTTTCTCTATGCACACTGCCAAATCATAATATTTATGAAAGTCGTTGAGTTAAAATAAGAATTCCTGGAGGTTCAATACTGTATTTGTATAGCACACACTTCAATGTAGAATTGGCAATGGAATAATTATGAATAGGTATTGAAGTAAAAAATGTTATTGCAACTTAGATAGGTTAGCTATATGTAAGGTAACTTAACTATGGGTAAGCTCTATTGAGCATAATGTATGAGGGTAAGAAACCGAATTAAGTAAGTGGCAAATAAAACACGAATGATGTTTACCTTTTTTATTAAATCCACAATATATTTCAAAGAATAATATAAATATAATAAATTTTACTGATCACTAATGCAGCATTTTACCAACAATGCCGATACATTATCCAAGTCTTAAAGATAAAATGTATTTGTGGTTCTAAGGGAGATGTCTATACTATCCATATATTATGTTTCTTTAGAAAATATGTAACTATTATGCATTGATAGCCTTATAAGGATAAAGGGATAAATAGTGACATGCAATTTTTATTAATATTATTGTTATTAATATTAGAAAAGACGTTTTATTTCGAATTATTTAAAAAGTCGAAACATTTAACATTATTGTGTAAAGGTGTCTGCTCATAAAAGTAATTACATAATTATAGGTATTTTACATTTTTTACATGTTTTCTTCGCGTGTGATATGTCAGGGGCATTAGGCATTATAACATTGATATGCAATGCAAGTGTTAAATATAATTATTGTAAATTCATAATAATTTATAATCGTAATAATATAACAAAATTGCACGTCACTTCACAAGATCTCGTAGAAAAATACGAAGAAGAATTTGACTAGCTAATACATACGAGTAATTATATAATATTTTCTCTTAATATAACTCTTAGATGTAGTATGGTACTAATGAAAAATAATGAGAATGAAAGTAGTTTAAATATAATTCATTTATGTAAAGTTATTCTACTGTCGTACATTATATAATGTGTTTTAATAAACAATTAAAATGCATTTTCTTGCTCCGTAAATCGGTGTCATCTGTCACAGGGATATCCATTTTGCTGAAAAATAGTAAATCTAACACTTTTGGCGTTTTATTTATTTATTTACCAACCTGTTACTAAATGACCTAAGTATAGCGAGTCTCTACAGGATACAATAATTATTGAGGAACAAGCATAGAATAGAACTGTAACTGATTAAAAATGATAAATTGTTATTCAGAAGTAGGACAGTGAATAAACATTTTTTGTTATTTGTTAACCCAAAGGATATTGAGCATCTTCATTATTTTATTGGAAAAAAATTTAATTGTTGTACAGCGTATTGTAAAAAATTTGTTAAAAGATATAATTGTAAACCTACTTGTATATTGGAAAATAGGTGTTTCTCTACGACCTATCGCGAATGTCAAACGTCTAAGTATTTCTTATAGAAACTTTAACGCTGATAAGGGAAGGATCATTAGCTTTATACTGATCATTTTCAGGTACCTAATTTTATACTCTATATAGTTTAGAAAATATTTTAACATTAGTCAAGCTTCAACATTTATTTCCACTATGACGGCGAAGCGAAAATTTTTAAGTTCGATTTATAAATATGTGATGGCGTTTTATGACAACACAATTAAAAATAATGAAAGCATAGAGACATCTAACATAATACATAAAAAAGAAAGTACATACCTAATTAAGTAGGCACTTTCTATGCAGAATAATGTGGAATGCCCCTTCTGAATTCAAACAACTACGTCATGGAACGTCTCATTTAAAATTTGCCGCGAAAATTGTCCATTTGGACATCTCGCTGAAAGTTATAGAATGTCGTAGGATGTTCAAATCTATTCGAATGTCAACCATAATGGTTTTGATCTTAAAGTCACAAGTTGTCTGAAGTGGAAAACAACTTTTTTATAACGACGAAGTATTATTTTTATCTGTGACTAAATGTGCAAGCACTCATCTATGAACCCTCGGCCCTCTGCGCCGCATTGTTGCCGAGGATTTATTATTAGGTAAAAACCCCATATAAATGTTCCATGGCTCTATGTATTTTAGAGAATTGTCCCCCAAAAAGAGAAGAAATTTCTCTGAATTTGGCAGTTAAATGGAAGCGAATCAATCAATATAAGTAAATGTTAATGTTACATCATTACCAACTAAGTACGTTTATTTACTAAAGGCGAACCTACCGGAAATGAATGAAATGGTGATAAGTATTTTGAATCACAATATTTTAGTGGCGCTCAAGCAACGTCATTTTGAAAGATCTACATCCCAGGGCCAAAACAATTACAATCAAAAACAACTAATAAATCTTACATTCATTTTATGAATAGGTAAGTATAAATAAAAATCTGTAATATATGGTCACCCTTGCGCTGTGGAAATGCCTTTCCTTACAATTATATTATACTATTTCCATTTCTTTATTTTCTCGATGACAGCTCCTGTGAAAACTTGAACGAGCGTCTTTTTTACATTATGTATGCATTATTTTTATAAAAATATGACGTTTACATACGTACAAGGTTATACCTGATTCGGAGAAACTGATAGGGATGGGCTATATCGATAAACGTAACACGATAACAGACCCGATATTTTTTTACAAAATGTAAGAAACTAATTGCTGCCGGATACTTTTGTACCAATTTATTAACTAATATTATACTATATTTCATTACAAGATGTTACACGTATTTATTCTTGTTTATTTCGTATTTATTCGTATTTATTCTATTAAAATTTTCGAAGATGTTGTAAAATAAGTAGGTATAGGTAGATACTCGACAATGAAACGTAATAATTATAACGACAGGTAATCTTTGTTTATTTATTTTAATCAAAATCTGATGAATTTAATATAATAAATATATGCGATCGATATCATTACTTATTTGGTCACAACACTACTACAGAACTGTCATCGAGAAAATAAAGAAATGGAACTAGTATAACTGAAATATTTATTGGTCGGTGCAAACAGCTTCTTCACACTTATGACATTTGTCGAGCATAGGTACGTAACGTACTAAAATCGATGCAGAAAAATATATTAATCTGCGCCAACCGATTTGCAAATCGCACCGACAAACCATTACGTCGTAAGGAATATTAAGACAAGAAATTGTTAACTACACTACGCTATGCAAACTAATCATAATTCTACGTACAGAAAAGCATTATTATGTTCTAAGTAGACAACTGTAAATTAAATTACTGATGGCACTGGGGCTGGGGGTGTGGGTAATACTGCTCAGTTTCTCTCGGGGAAGGTCAGTTTGTGGGGCGGGCCCTTGAGCAGTTCGTCCTTGTACGCGGCGAGGATCGCGCGCGACATGCTCGGCTCCGCTGAGTTGGCCTCCAGGAACTGGCGCATGATTCTGGGACAGACACATTGGGGTTAGACCTCCATTAATTTCGGAACAGACCGAGCAAACGCAGAAAATAAAAGTTATTTTTTAGGTTACAAACATTATTTCTCATAATTATATTTCAAAGTAAAGTGTATTGTAAAAAAATACATACGTGTAGTGTAAAGAAAACCTAGTTTTTCCAAACCTAGGGAAGAAAAAAAACTGCTCAAACCCCTGTCTGTGGAAAGTCCTGTAGTGGCAACAGCAACAGACAGACAGACGGAACAGATGCGCAAAAATTGTTATTTTGACAGATCACAGTTAAAAGGCTAGGTATGCCAATCAACGACAAAGATACCTACCTAATCGTCTTCAAAGTTACCTACAATGTTTACAAATTTACCCAGGTTGACTCATTGGGAGAATTAAATTGGGGTAGGTACAACAGTAACTTATTTACCGGTTAGCGGGCGTGAGGCCGACGCCCTCCCGCGCCTGCAGCAGCTCGGGGTGGTCGCCGATGGTGTCCGTCAGCGCCGCGATCATCACGTCTGGAACAACACACTCGTTTATTAATTGTAATTAACACTGTTACATAATAATCTTACCTATATTAAAGCTAGTCTTCAACGACGAGATAAACAAAAATTAAATAGCATTTTAATAAACAAACTAGGTATACGATTCCATATAATGAGCATGATATGAATGGACATCATTTTACAAATACATAAGATGTTATCAATCCTTTTTACGCGAGTACCTACAATACAATATTTTATCTGCCGCAGCCAGATTACGAAACCTTTGTATGGGTTCTACGCACTCTGGGCTTTCGTAATGGGGCCAGGTTACCTATTGCGACTTGCGAGAAAAACCTGACAATATTGGAGTGAATAATACAAATTAATGTATTGTAAGCAGACCACGTACCTAGGACCTTCTTCTCAATAGTGCGCGAGAGCTGACCACGCTCAGCCTCCAGCTCCAGGAACGCCATGAACCGTTGCGTGGCCGCGCGCGCCGCCGCCGGGTCGCGGGACAGGGACTGCGAGAACATCATCTGGGGACAAACAAACATACCATTAGTGCTTATAACTCATAGAGTAAGTAGGTTCGTAACTGAGAAACTGATAATGTAAAGGGCCCCACTAGGACGAATCTACGTTATTTTTATACACATAGCAATAAAGTCTTTGTCCTTACACCTGTCTACGAAATGAACTACCAACATTTTTTCACTAAATTGAGAGCAAGGAAACGCTTGAAACTCAGTCGGCCATGAATATGGGTCCAGCCAAACAGTTTAAAAATCCAATCGGATGTAAATTTGTCCTTGCGTCCATATGGCATTGGACTAATAGTTGGCATTAATTGTTTATTGAATTTAAATTGCGTGTAAAAATCCCACTGTTTAAAATCAAATAGCACCCTCATAAAAGTGTCTTGCAATGTCGTTTGTATTTAGATTAGGTTTTATTATTGCTGTTAATAACTACCTTGCCGTTTTATTTTCCATAAGCTTGGAATTTTATTGAAGTACCCACCGTTTTATTGAGTATTGAAGAGTATTAACGAGAATTGAAGAGGCTTAAAGCAATGATCACTTAATGATTCATTCATTTATTTATTAATGATGTCAAACCTTAGCCAGTTGGTATATGATCTCCTCCAGAGTGTACTCAGTGTAGAGAGTATCAGCGGCGCGCAGCTTGTCCATCATCTCCTCATACTCCTCCTCAGTGACCACGGGGCCGTCGCGGTCGTAGTCCGAGGTGCCTGCCGACATACACATGTTTAGATACCTAAACCCAGACATAATCAGTTCTTTCGTCGGACGAAAAATTCTTTCTCTCTAGTCTCCCTGATCTCGACTTTCCCATTTATTGCTAGCCTTTGCCCGCGGCTTTCCGCGTAGAATTTGGTCTGCCACATAATCTTCTATCTTATCGTGATAACTTTCAAACTATTTGACCAATTTAGGTAGGTACTTACGTAGTGTAAAAGACAAAGTTTATCTACCTACATTAAATACTGAAAACGGAAAAACTTTTACGCTTCTTCAACAAACCGTACGTCGGTCGGTATCTTCTCAAAAATACCCACAAAGTTCATTGAGAAACAAAATTCCATAAAACTCCGTCTTACTTATGATATTGGTCTGCAGCATGGGGTCGTAAGTCCGCTTGACCGGCTCGGGCCGAAGGTCCCCCGGTATCGGCAGCGGGGGCAGCGGGGAGAGGTTGTTGTTCATCTCCCAGGACTTGCCCGCGATGGAGCGAATGATGTCGGGGCTGTTGCCGAACGGGAATGATTGGAGTGACGCCGGCGAACGGTACTGGTAGTCCTGGAATCAGGAAATAAATATCTACCATAACAACCCATAAAAAACAAATGTTGGACGCAACTCTCCTTTCAAAGCGCCTTTGTCCCATGTCTCTAGTGCAGATTTGAGAACATTTATACAATTCTTAGTTACGCAGGTTTCTTACACGAAAGGACGGCAAAGGAAAGCAGCGTGACGAGTAAAAAAATTTTTTTAAAGGAACTAAATCCTGTCAATTAGGTAGAGGCACCATGCGAGACTCATCTTTGTATCAAAGACTTGGCGTCTCAACGAATTAGCCTTTCTCTTTATTAAGCTTTTTAATTTAATAGGATTAAAACATGAAGAATATAAACAGGATAGAACGAGCGACCAGATGCCTAAGCTGTATTATCCGATTAATAACCGAACACGAAGTAGATAAATTCGCGAACTGAGAAGCTCCGCGTGTCGTGTACAATCATTCGATCAAATAAAGTAGGTTCCTCGTGTAAAGTGGGTCACACAAAACTGTATTATAATTGACGCAAATCCGTAGCTAATCTGCCATAAACTTTTATATAAATACTGGAACACATTTGACGGACGCTTCAAACGGAACGCGCTATCAAAATAACGCTCGTTTTAAGAACTAAGAAAATCACGCGATCCCTTGCGTACTCCTATTATGAAGTTATAGCTAAAAACAATAATAATAATGCCTAATTACGAGGTAGAAGTCTAAAACGCGCGTTATCAAATCAAAATGATTAAATTCTAACAATAGGTACTTACCTATATTGCCTACTCATAAATTTTTCAATTCTTTGTAGGTATATTTTAAGTTAATAAACTAAAAAGGCAAGGTGAGTAATACAATTTATATGTTCGAGAGTCTATAATATAATTACTTATGATTTGATATTCTTGCCAACTGTACTTCCAATATCAAAGGCGATAGGCCACTCAGGTTCTTAGGGTGGTTCGAACCAGAATAACTCACACCTGATTTAGCGAATCGTACAAAAAAATCTAGAAAGCTTTATACCTATTGAGATACTTGTTTCGATTGAAGTTCAAACGAAATAAGATAAATTTATCTGACGTACCTTTTTGGGGATTTCAGTACTTTTTAAGATAGAAGCCTATATTTATTATACTAGCCATTAACTGCGGCTTCGCTGGCATTCAATTCTTTTAGAAAAAAAGTAGATATAACAATCCTTCTCAACAGTCTTATCAATATGGGGGCAAAGTTTTAGGCCAATCGCAGGCGTAACTAAAAGTGTGACATCATGGGATTCACAGAACGGCCGTTAGAGACAATTTTTCATACACTTTTTCACTTTCTTTCGTACATAACTAATTATCGGTACTCGTTATAGTTTTCCGGACTTATAATTGGGGCCTGTGTTGAATCCGGCCGCTAAATAAAAAGGAAATTTAACAGTATAGATGTTTGTGACGTACTTTCTGAATTATCTCCCAGAGAGTCGAGCGACGCGACCCGAGCCGTAATAGCTTCGCATCAAAAACCTTGTTAGCTCCTGTGAAAACTCATTTACTTATACCTCGATTTTCACCCGAGTGCCTGGTCTAATTAGTGGGCCAAGTAAAAAGTTATCTATTTTCACGACATAAAGTAATAATAATAATAAATTTAGGAACCATTTCAAAGTGTAGACATCATTCAGTTTTCACAAAGATAACAGAGCGAATCTAATTATAAAAAATAAACTTTGAGTACTTGTGCTACGTCGTAGCACCGGGAGGTTTGTTCAGGATAGAAATAAATATCGCCGGCCAAGATAGTTCAGATACATTATTGTTGTAACAGTTGTAATGCGAAATTCTACCCGAGTTCATGCTCTTGTGAAATAAATTGAACATACTTAAGTAGCTGAGAAAGTAAAGGGGATGTTCTACGCGAGTTCAGATTTGTGAAACACTATCGATAAGAAGGTATTTCATCATAACTAGTCACTACAGATACACTACAGGTACAGATAGTGCACTTCACAGTAGATACTTCTAGATGATTTTCGTAGCGTATAAAATAGGAGTCCTTGAGGAACATAATTATCACCTGATTGGTGTCAAAACGAGAAAGGACAAGTTCCACCTATATTCCTTATGGAGAGCGAGAGAGAATCAATACGTTTACAAACAGGTCAACAAAAGGTACCCGCGTAGTTTTGCAATTTCTTTAATGTTTAAAACATACTATTTTGAGTTATTTTTACGTTGTTTGGAGTCGTATATGTAACTAGAAAACTCCAAAAACATGAATTGTTTTATGGACATTTATATTTTTGATGTTCAGAGTTCGTTATTCCTTTTGTGAGTCGTTACAGTTAAAGGTAAGCGCGATATTTACAGTACGCTTTCGGATTAATCCATTGACATAAAACCGGATTAACATAATATTACTTATATATGTACATTGTACATGTCACTACGCTTCCGGTCACTGCATAAGCGAAGGCCTCGCCGCTCTACTTACATGACTTAATAAAACAAACGAAATTCGTTTCACTTCGATTTTTATCAAGTTTACTTACATTAATTACATCCATAATATAAATAAAATATGCTTTCCTTGCATAACACACAAATTTGACTAGAATATTCTGACATTGTAACATATACAAAAGAACTATTAATAAACGTGGGTCAATTTAATTAATGGCCCTTAAGCTCAACAGGAAGATTGTTGAGGTGGCTTCGGATATTATTTTCTCGTTATTCCCAAAGATAGGACCCCAGGGAATACAAACGATGTGGCTCATATCAGTCCTTTCGGCGCAATACATCTGTAAATAATCACTACCACAGCCAATTCCTCCCAACATATAAAACGATATAATTATATAATGTTTTGTAATATACGGGGAGTTTTGTTTCAAGTGGCACTGGTTTATCGTAACGTAAGGTTTTATCATGTTTTCGCTTACGCGACGATATTAGTAACAAAACTGGTAGAGATGTGCAGTTACAAATATTAATCTTGGTCACAATTTCTAATTTTTATTTATTGTGAACATTGCTTTTTTATTTATCTATCACCGTTTTGGAAATGTACTTTTACATCGAGGAAATGAAACGAGGTCAAGAGTACCCTAAGCCGAAGAGCATGTATGAAGGGAATAATGAAAGTGGACGAAGCGAAACAAGTATGTAAGGATCGTAGCATATGAAGTGGTCTCTGCCTACCCCTACGGGAAAGAGGCGTGATTATATGTATGTATGAAAAAAAACGACAATTATTTTCCAAAAATGCATGAAACAGAATTTTTTCTAAAATAAAACCGTGTCTTAAATTTATTTCTAGACCCAAAAAATGGGGAGTTTATTATTGGAGCCATTTTCAACGACATCGTTAGACCGGTTTCCATGAAACCCATTACATAACATTGTAAAAATGGTAAGAGTAGTAACAAACCTTGGCACCCTGTTCCAGAAGAATGTTCCTCATCTTCTCTTGCTGGGCAGTCTCCTCAGCCACCTTCCTGTTGCGGGAGTACTGCGCGTGGAGGTAATCTATGTAGAACTTGATCTCTTGCAAGAAGTTAATGGCTTCTTCTTTGGTCATCTACAATAACAATACAACCAGAACGTTAATTCGAGCAGGAAAATTCTTAGTTAAATTCTTACTCTCTATCGTATACTCCACTCTGTTGTAAGTTTATTAGTATGACATGAGATCTCATAGCAACCTCATTACGTTATTAATAGTCTGACTTAAGACCCAGCACTTTCATTCCTTCATCATTTTGTTTCTTGGCCCACACCTTTAGTAGTAATGATGTTCAAGGGCGGTGGTGACCATTATCATCAAGTGATTCGTTTGTCGGCTATGTATATAAAAATACCATTGCGGGGAGCAATGATTATAAATACCCCGTAATTACCCTGATAAGCTCATTTTTATATACACTTTAACTGGGTTTGTTTTCAATGATAGCATGGTCTGAATACCCCATCAAATAGCATACCATGCCATCCTGAAGGAAGTCCTCAATGGCCGCCGTAACGCCTCGTTCGTCGCCCGTCCAGAACACGTACTCTGCCATGTCCAGCGGGGAGTACTGCACACCAGCATACGAGGAATAATGGTCCATCTGGTGATGATATCAAAATCTTTATAAAATATTGCTACGACGACAATATCTTAATGCTACGCACGTAGCGTACATGTGCTACGTCGTAGCGGTAAAAATACCCGTCGGTGATATCCGTCGCAGTATATTGCGTAGAGCAGTCGACACAGAGGAATATTATCGGATAAATTAGTCTTAGTAGTCGCTTTCTCGTTTCATTGATACGGAAAGTAAGACAGTGCATTTAGCCCAGTTAATCTTGTTAGACGTCGCCAGACCATGCCGGAGATTTTCGAGTAATTAGCAAATTAGTTAAATATTTTTTTCTTAGATTGATTAGGAAGGTTAGCTAGTCTATCAGTACGTACTGAAAATTGATTCTGATAAATTTTAAACACATACACGTATTAATTATAACATACACCACGACTGATAAAGAATGCGTTGAATCATCAAGTCCGCTTTACCTATAAACCTCATTGAAGATTTAGACAAAATAAATAAAATATTCTACTGATATCCCGTGATTGACACAGAATTCGGAGATAAAAACCTGATGTTGTTTTCCCTTATATTATTACTTATGTAGCGAGCTAAGTGTGTTTAAACAGAATTCCAATAACGTGTTCGGATAGTAATAATGGCAGAAGATAGGCATGACACCAACGTAATTCTATCTGAGCAGCCTCCGTTGTTGCTCTTACGTACGTCTTTAGAATACGAACGGCTCCGACGTCACGATATTAATAACATAGATTAACATCAGCGCTCGCTTAATTACATTTACATTATAAATACAAATCAGTGTCATTAGTGATACATGAAACATCTTTGTTGTACTGTTTTACAAATAAGTACGTTCGTAGTGCCTGTTATCCATTCAGTGTAATATGACATATTAAAATACTTAAGTATTGTAAAGAGTGATGGTGCTAATGAATTGAAAAAATAGCGAAAATAAATGCTACAAACGTAGCGACCCTATATATAACTTAGCGATATATAACTTAACATTTTTCCTCCGGGTAAATTCTGTTAAAAGTTTAAAAAATTATAATTTGATAGCATTTATGCAATTATTGCAATATATAATAATAATATATGTATAATAATAAAAATTATAGAATAACAAAATTGATCGACAGAATGTCGAATTGATCGGATATCGATATCGATCGACTGACAGAATAAGGTAAAAAATATCATTCATTCATTCATTCAGTCATCTGTGTATTTATAACTGTACTTACTGAAGGGCTCGGGTTACTAATTTGTAAATAGTCGCTCAACTTTACCTACATATAAGTTGTTATTTATGTAATAGTTAAACGATTGTCAAATCCTTCTGTTCAGTCCTTTCTTTTCATCTGTACTGTAAGCACAATAAAATTCGTTTCACATATTATTTACACTCAGATTATTCACAGTGCTACTAGCCACCCACCACGAAAGTAAAGAATGCTAAAAACGCCTTACAAAATCGAACGAAATGCTTTGATGTGGGTACGATTTGATGTTTCTTGAACAAAAATTTATACGTACAAAAAGAAGTTCACGAAGCGAAACGTGGATGGTACAACCAATGAATATTTTCGCGTATCTTCAATACTTTTGCCCATAAAAACGTTTATCTTCGTTCATATTAATCAGCTCCGGTTACATCTGCCCTATCAAGCGTGCCCAATCGAAAAGAAAAGGACAAAAGCATTTATTCAAATCGGTTTCAAGACAAAGAGTCGTATTCTCTATTGTGTGCTTCTGATCTGTTTGTAAGCATTTGATTACCGTTTCATATTTTCATTTTGCTGGAACCAGTATATTATACCCGAGTACAAAATTGAAAGAACACTATACAATTGATGGAGTGGTTTTAAGTTACCTATTTTATGCGGAGCTAATTTAATCTGACTTAGATACAATATTCACATTAATAAATAAGCCGCAAACCATAACCTGTTCTTAAGCACCACATCTGGGGAATTTTACGACATTCTGTGGCCACGTAGCAATGTATTGATATGACGAGTTCACTTCAAAATTTAATAAAACGTTTTTGCCGAATGACTTTTATTGCTGGTGATTTAAAGAGTCTGGATCGCATTATAAATCGGAACTTTTAATGCCTCGCTCTGGCGTAATATTTCCTAAAACCGAAAACGCATGCATTGACAGACACTACACAGACTACACTTCAAAATTGTTTTTAAAGAACCTGCTCTCTCTGTAAATACTCTCGGTATTGGAAGAATGCACGCGTCTCGCAAAGTTTTATCGCCGTAGCGACCGCAACTCGTAAAGTAGGGATGTATACGTTGGCGCCGCAATCAATCAATCGGATATCCGATCTAAACTATACAACACATAAACCACCTAGGAACAAGGGTTGCGGAAAGTGTCGAATATTTTTGGACCCACTTCCAAAGAAGACGGGATTAAGTAGATATTTATTGTGTTCAATTGTCCGTACGTTCTCAGCCGATTTAAAGATTATTTGAAGATTGGTATTTCATTATTTACATACTCGTTTAAATTAATTTGATAAAAATATAATATTTTTAAATAACTAATAACTAGTTATGAAATCATATTGAAATGAAAATATAAATTAATTCTAACAATGTATTAAATTAAGTTATAATTAATTCTATAATTAATTAATTCTATTAAGTTATTCCTATAGGTACGATTCTGTTGCTACGTCGTTTTATTTCTCCTCCATATAACAGAAGTGGCCATAAAATGTTGCTATCGATATTTTCGTCGTAGTAGCCAGGCGAACATTTATATGTGACAGATTCAATTTTATGCATCATAAAAATATCAAGGTTAATAAATCTCCGAACTTCGCGAAGCATGAAATTAAAAATACATCCCCACGTGTAATACTTTATTTAATCGCTACAAGAGAACTTTCACACGACTTCCGAAGTACTTATACCTAACAGAAAAATGTTTATATAGAAATTATATTTTTCTTGTATTGTTCATAACTGAAATATCAACTAAGGTTATAAAAATAACTTTTGAACTGTCCTATGACTAACACAAAAGGTTAATTAAACTTATAATTAATTATGTTTATTATGAGCAAAATAGTAATCTTCTAAGGTTTATTATGTCCATTACCCACGCTACGCCATAATGTCTATAATAAGTTACAAACATATATTAATTATCAGTAGCCACGCTTATCGGATACGATGTTAAGTGGCGATAACCAAGACTGCATTATGGAAATGTTATGGTATAGCCATGTATCCGATGTGATCCAAGTTAGTAACAAGGGCAAAACATCCCCCGAATCAGCGAATATTAATGACTAGCTTCCCCCCGCGGCTTCGCCCGCCAATAATCCCTAAATTTATAAAAGTTGATAAAATCAGAGAACTTTTATACTAACTTTGCACCCCCTTTTTACCCCCTTAAGGGATGATTTTCGAAAAAATATTTTATACGTATTTCATGACTTTCAATGAAAAACCTTCACACTAAATTTCATTCGAATAACTTCAAAAATGGCAAAGTTCCATACTAACTTTGCACCCCCGTTTTACCCACTTAGGGTGTGCATTTTCAAAAATCCTTTCTTAGTACTCCCCTACGTTATATAAGGAACCCCTGTGCTGTGTTCCCTGAGTTCAAGTTTCTAACCCTTATAGTTTAGGCCCTGCGTTGATATGTCAGTCAGTCAGTCAGTCAGTCAGCTTCTCGTTTTATATAATTATGTATGTAGAAGAAGATACATTAGGTACTGACATTGTTCTTGGTCTCCTTGGTGATGTCGGCGTTGAAGGCGCGGCGCTCAGCAGAGTGACCGTTGCCGTGAGCGTTGGTGGTCACCGACCCCGGCTGCACCAGCCGCGCCGCGCCGTGGAATACCTACCGACAATATTATTTAATGCTTTATTATACACATAAAAAGTATATATGTAGTAGTATAAAAAAGTAAGTAAGTAGTAAGTAAAAGTAGTAGTATATAGTGGTATAAAAAAGAAATGAAGAAAATGGCAAAGGCGAGCTTATCTCTAACAGAGAACGAACAGCCAACGAATCTTAGGTCCGATCCATCATCATATGGGAGGGACATGGAAGGTGTAAATATTAATGTTACTAAATTAAATAACTATAAAAATAAATAAGTTTGCGTAGATATAATAAAACTGTAAATGATCGATGTCTGTACATACAAGATACTCGTATTTGCGAAAAACGTTATTATTGGGGTATTTATTTACGCAATAATTATGTCCCATTGCGGCGGTTTATAGATTTAACGAATATGTTTGTCTGTTTGGTTGTGAGCCGGTTTCCATTAATCTCAGGAACATAATAAAATATTATCTGATTTGAAGATGGTTTCTAGGGTTCCGTAAGGGTAACAAACAGAACCCTATTAATATGTCGTCACTGTCTGTCACAGGTTTGTTCAATAAAAAAAGAATTTTTCTACATTCTATTCTATTGTATTATTGAACAAATAATCAAGAGCGATAACTCAATAGTGCTCGATGGTACGGAACCACGAGTCTGACTCACACTTTTCAACACGGCTTTTAAAGGTGACTCTCCACCCCTTACAAAGCTTCAATTAGCGTGCTGACTACATAATGTTATTATGAATAGACGAGAGTCAAAAGTACCATTACACTACATCTCGCTGACATTTTAATACAAGTATTGTATTTACAATACCACCCGTTGGGTATAATACGAACAAGCTTCATTATTTCTCATTTTATACTAAGCTTCCATACCTCTACAAAGTGTTCATACATCCAATTGGCTTACGTTACTGTACGATAATGACCTTGCGAATAGAAATGTCGCGGGTTCAATTTCCGGTTCGGGAAAAAATATTTTCCGTGTTGTGGTGTTTTGTTTGCCCGCAGCTTTATTTTCAAAGATTATTATAAAATAGATTTACCTACAGACCCTTTACGAAAATTGAACTGTGTCATCGCACCAACACATCTCTAAAATGAAGTACCGTATCGATGAATAGCCGGACATTTACCTACCCAATAGATCATAGAGATATCCATCTGTTAATAATATTAGTCTACTTTGCAACAATTCGCAACCATAATGTATACCAAATACCATTCCTCCTACAAAGGAAACATGCACTTACAACCAATGAAAGCATCATATACATATACTAACAAACATATCAGCTTTGGATCTACACGTGTTTCACCTCGAAACGGATTAAGGTAAATCAACTCTACGGACGTTAATCACAAAGTTTAATGACCAGATATTTTACTGTTGGTTAAAGTAACTCGTACGAGAGATCTAGAGAAGTGGTTGAACCTAAGTTGAACCCTTATAATTTCATTACCTTTCCGTTTGAGCAACCATCCGTTTGACCTCACATTCTCCTAACCACGCATCCATCCGTCTAATATTTATACGCTTAATTGCTTCGGTAACATACCATTTTTTACGCAGTACCTTCTTCAAATGTCTTATTTTGCTCTGTCATACAAATGAATATTTAAGTAAGCAACGGAAGCGTTTTTAATGTAAACAAGCCGACCTCCATCCCCAAAAGTTGCGAGCCAAAACGAAACGCAGAATGTGTTAAACATTACATGGTTCAGTCAAGAAAGTATTTAGTGGCTAGGGGTCTGTCGAGACCAGTACTATTGAAATTAGGCAGTAGTGGTACAGAGCCGAGTGTTTTCTAAGAGGACCTACCATACATATCAGGAAGGAATAACCATGATCTTCGTTGCTGAGCAATGTACACCATGAGAAACTAAACTTGAACTTTGCGTAGGTACTGTGTCGCGAGTGTCATGGATGTACATAATTAATTAACAGAATAAATAATTTGTGCTTCTCCAAAACGTAATTAGGATCCTTTACTCAGCGGGGTGTAGTAAAATCTAAATGGCGATAATCTTAAAATCTCTAATAGTCATTTATTTAACTTGTGTACTTACCTACGGGTTAATAAATATTCAAAACTATGTCATTCAAAGGGTGACATTCGATGTCACACACTAGACGTTCATCAAACGTACTTAGCGCTGAAAGTTAATTGGCACTCGGCTGATATCTGTTCAGTCCACTCATTTTTAATACACGAGTACCAACGTATGCTGTTAGCAAAGAAAAATTGAGCCGCTGCAGTTTGATTCGAGGTCACTAAATATTACAAAATGTAACGTGAAGAGTAACGGAATACGAAAACGGTGACGCATTCATTAAACTGCTTTATTTTCAGAGTCGCAAGTCAATCAATTAAACATCATAAACAGCTAAGGCCTGATTACGAATATTTTATACACATAACATTTTATATTATTAGTGTCCATTTATTCTATCATATCATGTCGATATTATGAAATTATGTACTTTTTCACGTGTATGTCGCCGCTTAACTTACGTAATAATTATTACGTGACAGACACACATACATGCACATTGCATACATATACATTTTGAACTCAACTCTACGCCACTCGTTTATAGATACTAGTATTTAAAAACACTAAGTGCAGTCCATATTGTGAAACGAAGTACAAATCATTTCTACTTCGCGTCAGTCAACTTAACTTTATCGTACGTAGCACTTCATACCTTGGCAGTCTGCTCTTCAGCGGCGGGTGTGGTGACGGCAGTAGCCTCCATCACGCTGACGTGCGAGCCGTCCTGCACCACCACGCTATGCACTCCCTCCGAGGGCACGTCGAGCTGGGCTTGCGCGTGTACGCGGGGCTTCTCTCCCGGCGCCGTGTCCGCTGACGCATGCTGCTCCAACCGAGACACCAGCTCACCGTTTTCTTTAACAGCATCTGTGGTGGATGAACCTGGATCAGTACAAGGGAAGCCGGCATAGCTAGCTACGACCGTCTTGCTTGACCTTCAGCTGGCAAATGAGTTATTTTGCTACTGGGATATTGAAAGCTTACTTAATGCACTTCATCTTCACATATCTCCATGTATATTGTCTTCAGGTTTGTGAAGGTATTTGTGAACTCTCCCGTAGGTCCATTGTATAGGTTAATACGAAACACCCTCGAGGTTAAAAGCTAACCTTTGGGTTAAATTGAAATGTTTTCTCAAGATAAGAGTTGTTTTAATTTGCCTGAACACATCCAAAAATAGATTTCTCAATTTGCCCTTGAAATCAAAAGTGAACGAACGTACTTAGTGTCAATTAGATTTAAGATTCTTACTTGGTGCAGAAACCCTGAAAGTTTGAATTCGACTTGATTGGATTAAATAATCAACTTTGTTACTTTCCAACATTTTTCTTCGCAATTTAAGCAAATCCGCTGGTACAAAATTTTGTCTACGACTTAAGTACGTTACGACTGTCCTAATACACATTTTTGAGGATAAAAATGATTTATGGATTACTTATTATTTATTTATGACAATTTATGACAAAAGTTGGGTAAAGGAAAATTAACTTTAAGCCCCGCTCAGCAAATTAAACTTGAGTAAGGACAGATGATTATAATAATGAACGTGCTGTTTACGCAGAAAGAAAACAACTAAACTTTGTACCACGATTAGAAAGATATCAGTTGATTTTGATAGTTCCTTTCAGTGTCTTTCGAACCAACGTTGCAGTTAATTTAATATGTGTGAACATGCCAGTTTGCCAGATAAACCATAAAAACCATTTTACACAATCGTTTCCACGATGGCGGCCGCAGGTCAAGGGTGGCTACCCCACAAACTTGAATTTACCTTGACACTAACCCCCTCTTCTAAATCCTATTACAAATACTTACCAAGACGGTGATACTCGACGTGTTCGGTCTTCATCTCTGGAACCATTTCCTTGCTAGATTCATCTGTAAACAAAACCATTCACATCTGTCTCAAAGCTCGTTAAGACCATAGGTATTCCATAGTGGTCAAGTGGATTGAGAGCAAAAATATTATAATGATTTATTTTACATAACGAAGTTATGTTCATTTGTTTTCGATACACATAGTATAGTTTAAAAATATGCTGTAATATTGTAGACTCAATTTCAAAATTATTTCTGTTCATAGTTTTTTGTATTACAAATTATTTCGATTATAAAATAATTTATTATATGCATCGCGCATTAAAAGATAAGATTACTTATTTGTCTTTGTTGCGTGATATGGTTTTAAATATGTAATACGTAGTTCATAATAATAATAATTTCTAAAAACATCGTTCATTACAACCATATAATTATATATGTATATGGAATAATAATTATATTATGGTGTATTATTATTTTCGAGTTTACATTATAAAAAGGTGAGGACTGACACGACCCATCTCCAACGGTGGCTCGCTAATGGTTGCCACGTAATCAAAAACGGTATAATTTAATATTGATAGACATCGACGCAGCGTGGCCCAAATGTATGCCTGTCTATTTGGTTATTAAAAATTCAACCGTAAGTAACATGTAATAAAGCTCATGTTTCAGTGCTTTCCTATAAGTTGATTTGAAGGCAAGTCAGAGTTAAGTTGATGTAATGTGCGCAGATCTTAAATGTCCATATCAACACGACATCGCAACAACAATAAATATAATTATCGGCAAGCAGTAGTCACGTTTGAAGCGCTCATTGATAAATAAAACTGCGTTTCATACTCCCACCACATAGTTGTCGCTGTCATGTGGTTCCAGTGTGGTGTCGTTACGTTTAAATGGACACTAACAGCCGGGTCTTGATCTACCATTATGTTAGGTATACAGGCTAACTACCACGCTGTCAAAATGCGGGGTTGACGAACTTCAAACTTACTTTAAGTCAACTTTATAATCATTATGAAAAGTTCTTAGCAGTGCAAGTCTTTAATTAATTTCTAGTACTCAACGAGAACCTTATAGATTACCTTAATAGCTTTACTGTAAAAGGAGGACGGGGTCTGATATTGGGACAATAATGGGGTGTGATATGGGTTTGAATAATTAGAGGGGCGTGCAGGATTTAGAAGTACCTAACCCAACGGCCACAAGCCGCAAGGCTCAAAGTAAATACGCTTTGTACATCAAGCGTTGTCGTCGAGCGTTAAAAACAAAAAATAATATATTTATTATGTTTGATATAGGGTCGCGAAACTGCGCTGCAAATTGTAGCGTTATTTTTTGGATTCCTTTGCAAAGTGACATTGACATGACGTTCTAATCGCGAGGAATCTATTTAAATTCAAATATTTTATTCATATAGGTGTCAGTTGTGCACAAACATAGGTACACAAATGTATTGGTTTTAATACCGTTTTGGGAAAAAACGGCGACAGCAAAATTCCTACAGATAAATTTTATAGGAAATATTCCTTAAACTAAGTGTCTTGTCTTTCAGATTGATAGTTTTGTAGACTTCTATACCTAAACCTATACATAGGTAAATTTGCTTCACCGAAACGTGACTAGTGTTTGATCACTATTATAACAAGGCTTTACCTAATTTATTATATCGCAGAAAGTTTTCTTTAATTTCATAATACCTACCTATTTATTACTTTGAAATGCTTAGTTCCTAGGGCATGGTTTCCAGTATAAGTAAACTACCACGCGATATCTCTTATTACAATATCTCCCGCGTATTTTGCTTTTATACTAAAATATTGTTATTTTTTGCCGACAAGCAGTGAATAAAGATAAAGAAAAAAGCACCAGGTTGCCTGAGCACAAGGTAAAACCAGCTTTAAAAATATCAATATAAAAGAGAGATTTGCTCGTAAGCCGTATAATCTCGTTACATCAAGCGAGATTTTAACGTAATACATACTCCGTAATGGAAACGAAAAAAAGCAGCTAAGTGCGAAAGCAAAAAATTTATCAATATATTGAAAATTAATATTCTTTTTAATAAATAAACACCAAATAAGTTTTATCTCTGGGGATATAATTACGTCCCACGTAAAGGGAGTGGGAATAGTTCGATAAAGTTTAACATCGTGTGTCAAGGTGAGGAACGAATAAACTTTGTGACGTAACGTATAAATCTCAAATGCGAAAATCTCTTACCTCCAAGAAGATAGGTCAAACATAATGTGACAAAGATCGAGGAGTATCAAAGACATGAATCATGTATGCTCAATGGCAAACTGCTGCTAAATGCTAATGACGTGAATATCAATTTATCCAATTATTAATAGAGGACTTAATTAAGATTAACGTCTGTTTGAAATCCCAAAAGAAACAGTCAATGACCTACGAACTTTGAGTGCTTAAAGTCGTTATAATCTTTTACCTGATGGTTTCTAATGGATTTTAGTTTGCAAAGTTTTTAAAACGTTAATCACCGGCGGATAACGAAGGCTGTTCTCGGTAAAAACTAACTCTGTTCATTTTCATAATATAGATAGGTACATACTCGCAATTTACCTGTTAAAGGTTACTTTACTGATTTTATACAAAAGCAATCACAAGACAAAACTAACTTCCGAATTCGATTTCCAACCACTTCAATCTTATTTCAATAAAACCGCAATCACTACCGTGTCTTGATGATGTGGAAATTGCTCGGGGACTGTCTACATCCGTAATGACTGTTTTTGACCTCTGACATTTAATTAAATACGAGTAGCAATGGCGGAGACGTCACTGCACAGATGGCATTTTCATTTCAATTAATTTTAGCGTGATTGTTAACAATCATGTCCTAATCTTAGAGCTAAGTCTTCCTAATCTTAGAGCATAGTATAGTAGTAAAGTTCAGTACATACTGAACTGCGTATCGATATTCAGAGCCGTAAAAATTACGAGGAGAATTTACCCATTTTCAGCTTCTCCAGTTGCTCGACAGGAACATCCTGCAAAAAAAGAAATAAATAAAAAAAAAAATAGTGGATCTCTAAAAAAACAGTTTAACACAAGTTTGTCAACTAGTAAGTACTAATAATTATATCAAGCGACAGGGGCTCTAATAAAAGTATCTCATGATTTTTAAATGCACAGTTTATAATACTCGTCAAATGTACCGTACCTCTCCTGTTCGCGAGACAATCGTTCAAACCATTTGGCTATCATTTGCTTTAATATAAGGACTAGTAGGCATAAGGAATCTTTCACAAATACGTTGACCGTCACGCTTTTAGACTTTTTATTTTTAATGCTTATTTCATTTATTTCACTTTATTATATATTAATTATAATGTTATATAACGCCTAACTTTGCTGGAGACGTAGGTACGCGGATGAAAATGAAAAGGACTTAGTTATTTTAAAAGAGGGGCATTATTTTCGGCGTCAATTTTCTGTTGGACAGTGGTTATTCTGTTATTTGCTTATGTATCGACGCATACATATTTTAGTGTACATAATATGTACAAACTAATTTATATATTAATTATAATGTTATATAACGCCTAACTTTGCTGGAGACGTAGGTACGCGGATGAAAATGAAAAGGACTTAGTTATTTTAAAAGAGGGGCATTATTTTCGGCGTCAATTTTCTGTTGGACAGTGGTTATTCTGTTATTTACGGTTACGTTAGTGGTTACGCATACATATTTTAGTGTACATATTATGTACACTAAAATATGTATGCGTCGATACATAAGCAAATAACAGAATAACCACTGTCCAACAGAAAATTGACGCCGAAAATAATGCCCCTCTTTTAAAATAACTAAGTCCTTTTCATTTTCATCCGCGTACCTACGTCTCCAGCAAAGTTAGGCGTTATATAACATTATAATTAATATATAAATTTATTCTCAGTAATATAACGCGGACGCCCCCGGACAAAATTTGCCTACATTTTATAAATACAACGTAATTGTAACAGGCGGCAGCCCTCAAGTAATGAAATCTTATTTGCATACCTAGCTACCCAATGATCGCGCTCGGAATATTAAGACCACTAACTAAAGAACTTGATCTTATTCACGAAACACTTGTGGCCAATTATATTAACTATAGATGCGTTACGTTCATGTACACGAGTTGTTCCACTTTTCGCCCGTTACTGACATATCTACTTCTTTTTTACATAATATCTATTACTAATAATATTTGTGGTGAATTAAGAGTGAAAGCTTTTTATTGTAGGATTCATTTTTAGGTCGAGCCGGGCTACGTTACAGCTAATAAACTGAGTACTCGATGAGATGAAGAAAATGAAATAAAATCTTAGAATATCTGTGACAGAAATTGCCTCTGTCAGTGGTAGAAAAAGTAGCGACTAATAATATTATACGTCGGCATAAAATTTCATCTGTGAGTTGACAAAGTACTTACTTATCAAACAATAGACAAAATTAAATTATAATTTATCATGACCCGAAATTGCGTAATGGTTAACATACCGGACTACCGTTCGATCCGATGCCGATCGGGTCTTGGGATTGATTCCCAGCGAGCGTCTGGGTGTGTGTTTTCTTGTGTTTGTGTGTTGTCATGGCGCCTACGACACAGGGAAACTTAATGTAAGGCTATGAGTGTGTAGCGTAATTTATTATTATTATTCATAGGTATTATTCACTATGTAAGTGTAAATACCTATAAGAAAGTAACTTTCGATAAGAATTTTGTGATGGTTAAATTGTTACGTTTTTTAGGACTAGCCCTCATTCAGTAAATGGACTCGTACGTACAATACAACGTTACACGAAATAAAAACACACCTCTGCTTGAAATAGCAGAGAACCTAACTATTCAAATAAATACTACAGTCGATCAATTATTCAATAAGATACCCATTCCTCGTACAATGGAATAGAACGCTCCAACGAGCCCTTAACAAGACTGAAGGTCTTTGTGAGATAAAAAGAAATAACGAAGAACGTGTATTCATTTTCAAAGACCCTTGACTTTAACTGGAATACCGCAAGCGTCGCGCTTCGTTGAAATTCTAGAAAGGCGATATCATTTCTGTTGTTAGTATTCTTTTAAACGTTCAAATACTATTGGAAAATCCGTTGAAAGTAAAGCATGTAATGCTGTATCTTTCTTGTCATTTAACCGCATGCCATGTTTATATTCGTGAAAGTGAAATCTTACGATAAATCGAAATAAACCGAATCAACTAGTGGTTACTTCAAAAGTTTATCGAAAACTAGTAAGTAACCCGCTCTCACGACGCTTTGGTTATATTAAACATATTAATTGATTATATTAAACATCTTAACATTAAACATCTTAATTGTTCTACTGGTTAATTTTTAAATGCTGTTTTACTTTAAATGCCGTAAATAAATTGTCTTCCAAAAATTTACATGGACACAGAAAACGTGTTCTGTTAGTTTTTAACAGTTAATTTTTAAAAATTGATCCAATTAACCAAAAGGTCCATCGACAAACAAAATCTCATAAATAAAGTTTAATTGGAATTCAAAGTCGTCTTCTCCCCCGTTGGTTCTATTTATAGAAGCAAATACTATTTACCCATTTAAAGACAAACAGAATTTAAGTATCTAACGGTTGTTAAGGCAGAAACTAACACAATGTATATTTTTTATGAATTAAGATAGCAAACGAGCATGCACCACCGCTACCGCCCATGACAACTGTGACAGGATAAGACTCAAATCGGAACTAGGATCAAATCTCTAGCATCCATGACACTTGAACCAAAATTTATCTGTCACATAAATATCTGCCCAAGCCGGAAATCGAACCCAGGACCTCTCGCTTTGCAGCTAGAGCCACTACTACAAGGCTACGGGGTCCTCGTCATAGACTACAGAATCTACATATAAGGTAGCAAAATATTTCTACATTATTTTTCGATATAACGCATATTGTTTTACAATGTATTATACTTTATAGTACCTAAATATTGCAAAGAAACATAGTGGAGAAACTTGCTTATGCTATTCATAAATATAATAATAAATTGTCAACCTAGACCTTGTAATATTATAATCAACGCATGAACTAAACATTATACACGATCTTGATTTGGTGAAGGGTTGTCATTAGGCCCAACAAATATCGTCTCGCATGATAATACAAATATCTGTTAATCGCTCTCACAACCTCTCGCCTCTTGTAACTATCGTTAACCTAATCTAATGTTTGAACTAATTCCATTAGGCGCCAGAGATCCGTAGCTGTATAAATTAATCGGAGTAAGGGTAAAGGGCGACTCAATTGTTAAAAGTTAAGCTACCCGTAGGCTGAGCTTTGATCCCGCTGGCAGACTTTAAGGGATAAGGGCTTCAAGTTATTAGTGCGGCAATTATAGGAAAGGTTAAAAAAGGGCACCTTTAGTCGTTGGTTATGATTGTCGAACCTTATCGCAGACCTTTTATTGCTAAAGATATTCAACTCCTAGCCAACTTTTTTATGTAAATAGCCGAAACGAGCAGATATACCACCTGATGTTAAGTGGTTGTCCACCGACATCATTGACACCAAAGGATTAACTGATAAGTTGTCGGGCAAGTAAGAAACAAAGTAGTTTCCGGCTCTCAAGCCCAAAACACGACAAATTTGTTGGCAACTGACTCAAGAAGCAAGCGTTGTTGGGTAATAGCATACCAAGAACGCTTTTCGGAAAGATAATAAGACCAGTTTTAATATTATTGACTTAACAATAATATTGGCATTATAATCCTTAGAGAATGCACTATAGGTGGAGTTACACCGCACAGCTTTACACCGTAAGTTTCAGAAGGTTTTATTAGGTCAATGCGGAACGTAGGCAGAGCATAATATTTAAATAAGTAGGTTGTTGCAACATTTAATGAAAAATCATTTTTTTTAAATAATTAAAAATATTCTGTCCAGGATTTTTTTGTCAACCCATTTTTAATATACCTACTTTCTAATATACGAAATTTATTATAAAATAAGTTTGATTCTATTATCAACCCGGTGAATGTCGATGTATGTTCGAATCTTAGACCAATTGTAATAGATATAATTTTATATCAAAAGGCTCTCTCGTCATTCGACTGTTCACGTTCGGAACATGTATAATACGTAGAACTTGTAAAACGAATGGAATGGAATACTGCTATAAATCCGAATAGTTGGGCGCGAGTGAAGTGTATTTATTATTCAATATTTACCTCGCAATAAATTTTCATACCTCAGAAATTATTAACGTTTTTGAATTTCATAGCACAATAGCATCATTTACAATAACATAGTGTCATACGTTATATGAATAAGAAATTTATGTAAACCAGATAGAGAATTATTTATGCGTTTTACGAGAATGTTTATTTTGTACAATAAGATTTATTACATTATACGACAAGGACAAAATTTATAACTAAATCTAGTACCACTGCTTCCAGTGATGCTGATCTAGGTCCAAACAGATCCATAAACTATATTGTATTCCATCATGTATCAATTTTGATTGATTGATTGATTGATTGTAGTATTTCTTAAAAAAAAAATCATTTGATTGAAAAATGTTATTTCGCAAAATTTAAGAAAGCAAAATAAAAGAAAGTAGTAAGAAATAAATTATTGGATTACTTATTAACTATTGGGTCCGTCAATTAAAATTAAATTAAAGTTACCTAAAAATTTTTATAAATAATTTTACTTCGGATGTTGTCTAGTGTAGGTTGTAACAGTCAACAGTTTGCCAACATTTAAACAGAATTTCGTGAGTGTGGGCTTGGGGCGGTTGTTTAATACTCACCGACTTTCCCTCGGCCTCGTCGGTCCCTGTAACAAATTAAAATAAAACATTATCGTCTATTTTTAGAGCATAACAAAAGTTAACAAAAGTATTAGCAGCAGCAAGTATAACAATGCTCATTTATATCTTTCTCATTTATATGGAAGACCTGGATTTTGAATCACTTCTGCCAGGCCTGGCCACATTGCTCCGTCCGTTCGTAAGATACATATGAGCAAGCATAATTTTTATTTATTTTGGTAGTATACGCTACAGTAGTAGTACAAATGTTGGGTTTAATACTATACTATATCTAAGCATTATTTGTCAACCTTTAGGGCAAACAGCAGCTAGACATCGTTGGTTTACCTATCAAGTACCTACCCGTTACCTATCAGTTGCAAAACCGGTTCAGTTGTTCGTGTGAACCACTGAACCGGTTTTGCGACAATTCGTCTGATTCGTCTACATAAAATGAACGAGATTGCGTAACATTAAATCTCGATGTTAAAAAATTTGGCTACTTCCCATTCGATAAACTTCCCATTTGGTAAACCTCAAACTGTACCTACTAAAAAGTTGCGTTTGGTAAACTTTCAGTTGAATCAGCATTCAAATTAAAAGTTTTGACATTTTTATGGCTGTTTCAGTGTTAAGCAATATAATTACAAGAACAGTTTCCTCATGAAAGTAAAAATAAAATGTTATGGGTTTAGGAGCTCTACAGTTCGCGACCGCGGCTGGCGCGAGTCTTGTACACGTCTTTATGAGACAATGATGAGTGAGACGTTTCACAATTTCATAAGCTTTCATTGCGCAGAATAGCGCCGCCGCCGTTCATATTTATGCTTTAGCAAACGCCCTAAGAAAGTACAGTTTTGACCGTAGTTTGCATAATCCCATTATACATATTCCTTTTTAACCGATAGTGGTAGTAGAGTATGTAGTAGGTAGTTAGCTTACTACTTAACTAGTAATTATTAGTAAAACTTGTATAGTATACAATAAGATAAAATGTTTGTATCAAACTTTAAGTATAGGTATATAAACTCAGCGAAAACTAAAATAGTATTGAACAGCTCCGCTGTTTACGAATATCCTCGGAAACCAGCGAACTGCGAAATGAACATCATATTCATTTATATTTATAACCCTTGGAGCCTCGACAATACTCCAGACTCTATATTATCTGGAATAGTTAAATTAATAACATATTAGCTCTCTCACACAGATAATGGATAATAAATATTTACTGGGTTGTAATCATGGATCGTTAAAATTTAAAGTCGGTACAGTAATAAATATTAAAAAGTAACCTTCATGGTACGAATACGGTATTTGACACTTTATAACATAATACATTATGCAGTTTGCTTAATTCTTTGTAATTAATTATCTCTATTTTCTATTAAAATTACCATCAAAGTTTAAATGAACAAAAAAGCCGCCAAAACGCTAATACGCCATTTTAAATAGGTTATGTGGTCAAATAACCATACTAAGCTGTCAATGCTGTCATTGCGTATAGTAAGCAGTAATAGCAAGTGACGTCATTCAGCCAAATCACGCCAAACCGCGTGTTTTCGATCACGTGATCAAACACGAAAAATTCAATTTTATTATTGATTTTTAATAAAAATCCAAATAATTTTAAAATAATGTGTAGGCTAAATTGGTTTAAAAAAATATATACTTTTAAGCTAACAACAGTTTGATCTATATTTTCATTGTAGTCAAATACCCTATTACTGAGCAAACTATAAAAAATCGATTAAGTGCAAATCCGACTCGCACTAGAATGATCCCGTACCACCTAACCTATTTTCTATATAATGATTATACATATTAATAAACTGATCGCTGCGTTACGCTACTATATATACATACCTATTTGCGACATCTAGGGTTGGATACTGTTTTATGTTTAGTGTGTCTTTAACATTGTTTCTTGTATGGTCAATACCTATAGCCATTATTTTTCTTTCTTTTTTGCGCCGTTATGGTATAGCCGCCAGCGGCCATAGTTGTAACACAGAACGGAAAGGTACGGGACGTAAGTTAAAAGTCTAATCTTTAATGTAATTTGACGTTCCGCAGAAATATTTAGATAACATACAGTATCCTAAAATATTTTCCATTCCTATAAAAGCTGAAGGACATGTTATTTGCAAATTATAATACTGTTTAAAATAAAACAAAGTAAATTTATAAATCAAAATAAATTTGTGACCACACCTACAAAGTTTCAGAACGTTCGATAAATAATTGAGACACGGGCGCACGTCTGTCTTTCGTACTAAATAGATTTTCCTTCGACGTTCATACCCACTATACCCGTGAAGTCGAAATGTGTTAATCCAACGAAGTGGAAATTACTATAAGGTACATCAAAACCTATCGCTGTTCGAGCGGGATTATGCCCTTGTCCTTGTGTCAACTTGGATAGTCCACATAATTTTCTTTCAGTCCGTTGATAAAACTTAACATTGATTTATAGTTTAGAAAGTAACTGGTCACCGTTGCCCATGGACATACTTAAGTAACATCTAAGGCATCAAGGCACCCATGCGTTGTTCAATTAAACTGTTGATATTAAGTATTATTACTAATTAGTAATAATAAGTCAATGCCTATTAAGATTACATTTTGCTTGCTTATGAGTGGAAGAAGTCAGGTAAGAACGGATTTTGTGGGTAATAAGGTTTGAGTTTGTTTAAAATTCCGCCAATTATAAAACAATCACTTATAAAAAGCGTAAAGGAATTTTGGCTTGAAATATTGAAACAACAGAAACTCTTACACACGCACGCACGCACGCACGCACGCACGCACGCACGCACCCACGCACGCACGCACACACACACACACACAAACAATTATTTATTTATTATAAATTACATATTATAATATATTTCAACAAATAGTTAAAAAAATATGGAAGTTCATTTGAAAATCAGGTATAATTACTTCCGCGTGGGCTAAACCTTGGGCAACGTCTAGTGCAATTATAAAAGCAAGGTGTGATGAAGGACAATAATTATGTTAATATTGGCCAACCTTGCTCTATTTATCATATAGCAACGCTTCGTTGACCTGGATTTCTGATCTCATTTGACCTAACGTATTCCGCGATCGTTTAATCCCGCCATATTCACAGATTGTAGCGGGACTTGGAGCAATTATCAGTGGAAATGGGTAATTGCGGAACGTTTTATTGTGTACGACCAAACATTGAATTGTCTTTTTCTAAACGTAATCTATTCTTCTATACATGTAATAAATCTGTAACTGATATGTTTCTGTAAATTGAAAATATATGAAATAAAAATACTGGGAGCCTTCATTATTGCAGTAGAACCCAAAAAAATGATTTTAAAATTTCTGCCTGTTTGTCTGTGGATTTGTACGCGCTAATCTCTGAAACGGCTTATTCGATTTAAGTGCGATTTTCACTAATACATATATTGTGGTTTTACTTTAATCGGTTCATAAATAAAAAAAGTTGTGTTGTTTTATCAAAATTACCGAATTTGCGTACTAAGGGACGTGGTTTCCCGAAGCAAGATCGGGTTTATTAGTATTAGCGAGAATTGGTCACTAGCAATTTCATTGAGGTTTGATTGAGGTCGTTTAATATTTCAACTCCAAAGCTAAACAAAACTCAACCACAGCCTCCTCCTCACAAAAGTATTTGAACAAAATCCATTTTCACATTTCAAGTGACAATTTAAAACGCAAACGTTATAAAAGACATGGTGCGCGACGTGACATCGCCACGTGACATCGCGACGCGGCGACCGACGTGACGAGAATGCAATGAACAAATTGTTCGCTGCCACGCGGCTGTCACCGCATGTTTAATCAAAAACAAGCGCAGCTATTCAAAAACAAGTAAAAGAATTTACAGTAACATTTTCAATGAAAATATCTGAAAACATGAAATAGCGCTTTGTGAGGTGAAAGGCTAAAACTGCTGGAATGCTAAGCTACATTTTATTGATTTTATTTGATTTGTTGCAACACTTGTTGGCTCTCCGTCACTGACAGAAACGACGAGACGGTTGGACGCTTTTCTCCTCAACTAGGAATTATTGATTGTGACACCAGGCTATATTTCTATTATAATAACCTTTTATTCGAAAATTTGAAAACTTCACTTTACATGGATGTGACATACCTAAGTAGCAAATAGATGACTAATAACAATCCATAAATTTTGACATTACAGTATTTATTCCGAAGTTTGTTTGTAACCAACAACTAAGGAAAAATAACCCATCCTTTGTGGAAAAGTGGCCTATTTTAAAAACTTTTATTTAAATTGCAATGTATGTATGAAACTATGTTTGTTCGGATGGAATCTCGCGACAAGCTTTTATGTCAGATATGTATTGCTACTACTGTAATGTTATTCAAATATCTTATCTTAAACATACTACTATACTACATAAATGAAAAAAGATAGTATCATGAATACTGTTTGCAGTAAGTTAAGGACGCCTTAATATAAAGAATATTATATCCTGCAATATGTTGCCGAAAATCTACAGCAATTCAAAAAGGACACTATGACTGAAACTCTAAGGTTCACATTTCAATGTAAAGTATGAAAATAGAAAAGGGGAATAGTAGACTCAGTGTAAAGCAAGTAAGCTGGTGAATGATTTACACTCCTGGGTATAAAGTGACTTGAATAAGCACCTTCCATAATAATATGACCCTCACTCCGTATTATACCAAGAATGTGTTATGTAGAAGAAAATATGTGTAGCGGTTATTCTCTCAAGTTCTTTGGACATGCATCTAAAGCCTAAAAACTGTAGTGGAATCGTGTACAGCTTGTACAGGTATAATACCTGTATTTCCTATATGTACCTGTATTTATTTCATTTCCTCATTGGCTCAACTTTCATAATATGTACTATGAACACGTCACAAACGCTGGGGATCCCGAAAACAAGGTTTTATAACACTGATGTAAATAAATAAATAAATAAAACAATGTGCTCAAAACCTTTGAAGAGTTCCCTAGAATGGAATGTTTGTTAACCGTTGAGGAGTTCCCTAGAATGGAATGTTTGTTAACCGTTGAGGAGTGCCCTAGAATGGAATGTTTGTTAACCGTTGAGGAGTTCCCTAGAATGGAATGTTTGTTAACCGTTGAGGAGTTCCCTAGAATGGAATGTTTGTTAACCGTTGAGGAGTTCCCTAGAATGGAATGTTTGTTAACCGTTGAGGAGTTCCCTAGAATAGAGCGAATGTTGAGTGTAGTATCCGGTCATGCCTGACATAAAATTGCATTATTATCGGAACTAAAGGAATTGACAATATTTCCGCAAAGTAAGAGGAAACAATAAAGTTCTAATTCAGCTTCCATTTACATAAGATTCCAATGACATTCCAATTAAATAAATATTTGAAATAATATTTCCACTCCTTACAAGAGTGTTCGAGTGTTTAGAGCGTTCTCAAT
The DNA here is from genome assembly GCA_905404295.2 of Ochlodes sylvanus. Classification (NCBI taxonomy): domain Eukaryota; kingdom Metazoa; phylum Arthropoda; class Insecta; order Lepidoptera; family Hesperiidae; genus Ochlodes; species Ochlodes sylvanus. The sequence continues at coordinate 3,215,927 of FR990131.1, read as the reverse complement.
AGCACTTAAACGTAGTTATAACTATAAGTGGACCGAGTGCACTGCAGGTGGCGAGACTACTTCACGAACATAATATACACTGGAAAATAATTCTTTGCTGCCTTGCTTAGTAAAACCATAGACAGTTTAAATGATCAATAACTATAATTCAGATACAAATGTAGTTCCGGTACAGTTCCATGATTACCTACGTATTTATAGACTTACCCGGAGTATCATAAACATTCATGCTAAATAATTAAATCACTACCCGTAACAAACCTTTCAAGCTACGCGAACGTGCCCACTCAACGTGACCAATTTCTTCAGGTTCGTTAACTCAGGAGCAATAATACAATTATTTATTACTAAAACCAATTTATAGAAGAAGAAGAGAAGAAATTGTTTAGGTACTTATTAACTTTTATGTTTTCTAAATCTTAGTGGCTTCAACCCATTAATGGCTCACTACTGAGCCTCATAATTCTGGATAGCTAGCACATACTCCACCAACTGCTGCGGTGCGGACTGGAGGAGAGATATATGCCACCCGAAGGCCTCCAACATAGCTTGGGGACCATCGGCTTTACGTGCCCCCCGAAGCAAGGACGCACTCAAGAAGTTTTTTCCACTAGGTATCCATTTAAGTATCGACTGCGCCCGCTGTTGCTGAAGGATCGATCACTTAGGATTAGGAACCACGCAAACCGCCGGGCTATGAGCGCTACACCAATCCTTCATAGTCAATACACGGTACATTTATAGTTTATATTGTACGACTGCCTCACCACATTGCAAATATAGACATAAGTAAAGCTGATTAACATTGAAATAAGCATCACATACTAATCGCATAATAGAAATGCATAGTGCATTACGTATAACAGCAGTCTTCACGCCATATCGTAAACATTTTGGGGATCTCCCGGGTTTATAGAAAGGAAATGCTGTATTGTTTGCTCGTAATTTATAAATTGAGAATGAAATCAGATAATAATAGTAATAACCAGTAATAACCAGATAGTAAACAACTACTTATCCTAGGTATACATATAAGTGACGTCATGGTACTTAATGTAGGGGACATTAAGTACCAATTAGATGGGATAGCGTTGCTTAACAGTCATGAGCCATTAAAATCTATATCGTAAGGATGGAAAATCACGTCTATTTAGAAAATGAAACGAACAGGGATTTTCTGACGTTTTGTAGGGACATATACATGTGTAAGTAAGTAGCAGGAAAGGCCGTATCAGCGGTTTTGTATGCAAGCGTGATGTATGCGAGGGACCAGTTAGTTACTGCGCGCTAACTGGCACGAGTGGACGGTTACTCGGGGCCTTAGGGAATTGTCGAATAAAAAGTAATTAACGTTTGCCCGGGACTTTGATTTCGGCGGCAGTAACTCTCGGTATAGGGCAAGGCAGGGCACACATAGATACATCAGAACACGCTTCCGAAATTGTAATCTAGCACTCTTACATTGATAAGACACTTGGTCTTACAGTTTTAATATTTCAAATTCGATTAATATCATTTCCACTTTAATATAATATTAAAAATGTATAACACAATATTATTTGTTAGAATAAAATGAAATATTATTTAAATTACCTTAGCTGTTACTAATAAATGAAATTAAGTCTTAATTCAACAGTGCTTCGAGTAGCAATTATAATTTTACATCACGTTCGTATTTACGTGAAATTTCCTTTACATCGAAACAGGCCTACATTTTAATGAATTCTGAAGCTTCATAAGCCACAAGGCTTTTAAGAGCGAAAGCTCTTACGTTAGTTTATGTAAACACAATTTTGTTAAAAAATTAATGACAAAAGGAAAAAAGTAGAATGAGATCAATCGTTTTTTAACCGATTGTAATAAAACATCCTATAATACGTCAGTGACAACCGCATCCTAATCGGTTAGGCCGTTTAAGAATCATCATTGTTATGACCCAAAATCATAATCGTCAAATTTATTTTCATTAAGCATTATGTAACAAATAGTTAGATCAACTGTTTACTTAGAATTATTAGTATTCACACGCACAAGTAGAACGCACAAACCGTAAACTCACAAAAGCTTACACAAGGGTCCTAACCACAGTTCGTCAAGCAAGCCTAAGGCCCGGTTTAGGCAAATGACGCAGTTAGTTAACCTAAATTATCCCACGCGAGTTGGGAACGTGACTCGGGAAACTTTAGTGATTTATTGTTATTCGTACAAATTGAGGAATAAAACTCCGCAGTGATTTAAGTAGTTGGTTTGCATTTTTTATGTAAATCCATTGACTTATTATTACTAAATAGCAAACAAAGGAGGAAACAAGAAACTTGATGGTATGTTGACCACTACGGTCCGATTTACACGATCATTTTTGCCTCGTAGGTGCAAATTGTGGAACTTTCTGCTGAGGTAATCCCGGTGCGCTATGACATGGGTTTCTTCAAAAAAGGTGTAAAAAGAGTTCTCCTTCAGGGCTGGAGTTGCATTGGTGACTCCCCTGGCGTTGCCCGTGTCCATAGGCGACGCTGACCACTTACCGTCAGATGGCTCGTCTGCTTTTACGTCAGCCCTTCAGGCTATAAAGTGTTAACTGCAACCCAAAAGGAGTCATCGAGAAGTTGCCTAAATAGTTAGGGCACCTGCATTATTTCTGGCTATGCCCGAAATACGTAGAAAAAACAACAATAACAGTGCTACAAAGCCAAGAGAATCCAATAATGCGAACAATGCGCTGCGTCAGTTGATAATTGAATTTTATAGAATGGAATATAATTTATGTATGAACATTTTTATAGTACCACATACGAAGGCCTTAGATAAAACGCATTTAGCATGTAGGGTTTGAGGGATGCGGTAGCACTGCACTCAACACCTAAAAGCTTTAAAAGCTTCATATTATGCAGAAACTCTCGGGGCTAGCGGTATTTGTTCTATAAAATTCCATCATGTTAATAGGATCTGCATTTATGTTTATTTACTCTACTATAAAACATGAACGAGGCTGTGAAGAAGATAAAAAAATCAATACGGTCATGCCATGTAGTTCTGATTCAATTTCTTAAATTCTTTGTGTGTTTGTTGGTTTGGATGTTCATGCAGATTTGGCACAAATATTAAAATAATCTTGATGCAGTACACTTTAAAACTTTTGGCTAAAGGTGTATCCATACTAATATTATAAACGCTAAAGTATCTGTTTTCTGTTTGTTTATCCTTATCGGCAATTGGATGTGAGTTTTGTTGCGTGAGATATGTAGTTGAAGGGCTTGAGAGTAATATGGTTTTATTTTTAAAAATCACAGCATCGCCGCCACTGGGATTCCTCATTTCGCGCACAATCAAGACGAGAAGATAAATTTATCTGTCACGTAGGTGTCGAACCTGCTCACTCCCCCTTCCCCCCTTTGCAGGCTGGGTGACCACCCAGTAGGCTACGAGGCCGTCAACCGATAGAAAAGCAACCGAAATGACTTTCATAAAGTTTTTCAATATTAATCTTACAGCAACATACAGCAACTGACTGCGAAACATGTAGCGAGCAGTGTGGATCTAGAAAATAGCATTCAAACTCAAACTCAAACTCAAATCATTTATTCCATGTAGGTATTTAGAATACACTTATGAACGTCATTTTTTGCATTTACCACCGTTTCGCTAAGGTGCCTTTAAATTTTAAATCTTACGAGGAGAAAAAGAAACGGCGAAAGAAAACTCCTCATTGGCGCTAATACTATCAATGCTATTTTCTAGATTCCCACGTTGGACCAACAGCATTGGGGCCAACGTTGGCACCAAGGTATGGAGCCGGCCTAAGCAAAATTCACCTTGTATTAACTTCAATTGTCATCGTTTTCCATGACCTTTCACAACATCAGGGCCATGAGACCCTGTAGGCTACGGTCACCTAGGCTTAGGGTTTCTGATGTCCATTGGCGATGGTGACCAATTGCCGTCTGGTGACTCGTTTACCCGTTCTGGTTCCTTTCATATAAAAATGTAAGAGACTCCTTATATCCTTCAGTCCACGCCAACCTCCCAACACGTCCCTACTGAAAATTCAACGAAACTATGTCGCTACCTTTGAAGAGCTCGGGGCTCTATTCCAGCCAGTTTAATTACTAGTTAGATGATAGTGATCGAACTTTTCATCTCTAGGTAGATATTAGACGAAATTTTTCGTGTTTCGATTGCAGTATTGCAGAACCAGAAAAAACAATTTCGTCTCTACCACTGTCCTCGTCTGTGCGTTCGTCATTTTTCATTAAAAAACTAGTTTGTAGTCGCTCGCTTGCATATTTACTCCTATCTATATACTGTGAAGCTTTCAGTCTTTTCTGGCTTGAGGTGTACCTCCAGCGATGCCCTACTTTCGCTATTAACTCAAAGCCTCTTTCACATCTAAATATACGGTTCTCTTTAACGTAGTTTATTCAAAAGGAAATAGAACTAGATGATGCTTAGAATTGGCATTCAAGGCTTGCCTTGGTATTCTCGGTTTGTGAAACGTCCCCGACCGACGAACGCGGCCTTCGTCATCCAAATACGTGATGTGTAAGCTTGTTCAAACAAATAATAATAGGTAGGATTGCATTGTTTTGTCACCGAATTCCTATGCCCACCTTCCGGCTTAGTTTATGTTTATGACATCGTTACGCAATCACGACATTCCAAATGGACCGAATCACACGCATACAGGTGTACATTTTTATAGCTTATTTGTGTGAGTTTTAGGAATGGAGTACGTGTGGTTTAATATGCGCATTTGCTCAAAACACTTGGCGCGTCTGCCCCGCCCACGACGCGTTTCTATTCTTTTTAAATGTTCTGTGCTTGAAACAATCTTGTTATTCGATAAGAGTGCCAGAACTTGGCAGAAATTTCACGTTTCACTCAATTCAACATCTGTTACTGACTGATACAATGTAAAATATTCATCCAACCAACTAACCATGATATTAGTTTTATTCATTTTACATTTCAATTTTCTTCAAACCACATCTGTTCATCGACTCCCAGACGAGTATTTCTCTTGAAATGTTTTGTCTATTGAATAAAAGGTTCTAGAGAAATTGTATATTCAGCATTCAAGAACGATTTAAAATTTATACCGCGGTCCCAAGTAACATTCTTACACATTCATGTTCTTTACACTCTTTTTTGCTACTGAAGTGCAACCTTTTTTTTATGGTATTAAGGTAGCAAATGAGCATGCAGCAAACCCTGCCGCTGCCACCCATGACAACTGTGACCGATCTAGACCAATACTCAAATGGGGACTAGAATGGTTAGTCCTGTTAGCAGATGGTGTGAGAACATTAGTTGGTTAGTTTGTTAGTAAGTATGAGGACTGGGACAGGGACTGTTAGTGGTAGTTAGTAATGTCAATTGTTGTTAGTAATAGTCCAGTTAGTAATTATTAGTAAGAGTCTAGTTATAATTGGGAACCTTCAACAACACAAACAAGCCTTGAAGGTTGTTACCCTTATTTCAGCAGTAACGGGTGTTAGCACATCTACATTACTGTCCCACTACTGGGCTCGGATCCCCTCTCACAATGTAAGGGGTACAGCTATAGTCCACCGCGCTCACCAAGTGCGGCTTGGTAGACTTCACACATTTGAGAACACTATCTATTTACGTATACAAAAATCCTTATTCCTAAGCTTAGTAATTCGATCCAAGGCCAAATGCCATTCCCGCATGGGAATAAAAGACTACAAGATCAAGGGCGGAGGTAATTACTAATCAGTTGATCTCAGTCAACAAAACATCGTAGCGCGTAAATCCCTACAGACGAGGATATTGCTCAAATATGATGTAGTAATTTATTAACAGAGCAAATATTATGCTAAATTTTATCTAATTATTATGAACAAATTCTATAAATATTAAGTATAAATGCTAAAGTTTGTTTGTTTGTTATTCTCTCTTGTTTATTGGTTGGCAAGGAATTGGTGATGCCCTTGATGGTACTGACGACTGCATTTTTGTTGGTGATTTATGTACATAAAAAAGTCACAATTATATCTACCTTTCTGTATCCTTAACACTATCCTATCCTAAAGACATCTAAAACCACCCTGAAGTTCATCACAATTTTACTTCTTGCGATAAATGTAAAAATATTGTGGAATAAATTAAAAATAAAACGAGTATAAAGTATTTATATAAGATATTATATACTTCGGTAACTTCTGCGTACTGGTATACACAACCTGAATAATTAGACACTCTCTCATCTACTTCATCAGTAACCAAAAGCTTGGAACACAACCAAGAAAGTTGGAATACCACGAGAAGTTTGGCGGCTGTATACATATAACTACTTTATATTCAGAAGTTTACACAAAGGTTCACAAAGATTGAGTTCATGATTGATTTATTAATTGGCACACTTGATGTTTCGAAGCAAGGGCGGATTTACCTCGTCTTATATTGTGCTAACACGAGAGATGTCACTGTGACCATAACTGATTGTTAATTAATTAAATTGTTAATTCAATTTTCGTACGAACACGTCACGTCGCGTCGGTTTGAAGTATTAAAAATACTCTAGCTCAACCGACGACGGGTTTTCTTAACAATAAAGATTAAGTATATCTTTTGTTTCTGTGAATGTTACTGAATAAAATAAAATAAACAAATTAATTAACAGATACAAATAAAAAGAATATACACATATTACAAAAACAATATTGAAAAGAATTGAACAATACCCACTGTAAACTTTCTTAAAGGCTAGAAAGTAGGTTATCACGTACTCTAAATGCTGGTTGAACACATAATGAACATAGAGAAAAACTGAGGCATGTGACTTTTCTGACGATGTTCAAAGTTAGAAGAATTTAGATTGCGTCGATAGCAACAAACTTCTGCTATTTCACCCTTCTTGGGCCTTCGAGCTTCATAACTTTGTCTTTTGAAGTATTATAAACGTTGCGGTATTGCTCGAGACGCTTTAATATTGAAATTAAAATTTGCTTCGGGAATACTGAACGTTTAATGAATTTGAAAAGCCCTTTTTATTTTTAAATCGACCTTGTTTTGACCGTGATGCCCATAAACCATAGTTGGCTTTATTATTAACTAGCTTACCCGGCGAACTTCGTACCGCCTAACAGTCGATTCTTTAATTTTTTTTTATACTTATACTGCTATTCGGGACACCTTCCCGGAACCCCTCCACTAACACTTGAACTTTATGGTATGGTATTAAAGTTCAAATTAACTTTTAAGTATTAAATAATATGTTACGAAATTTTTTTATGGAAATATAGAAAAGTGTTGTTTTTAGACTTTTTCAGGATTTTTTTTTAATTTTTCTCTCTCTGTAATTTGTAATTAATTTTTCTCTCTGCTTGAAATCGTAACACTCATCGTTATTTCAAAATAAAACGAGAGTACGAATAACTTTAGTCTTCAGAATATTTACATGAAATGAAAAGTACAATAGGCGTATATTGCGTACATATAAAGCAATTATTGCTAACAAAGTTATCAAAGAATAGAGATAAAGTAATTGTTTTACTGTGCCTACAAAAATAATAGATAATAATGTAACAAGCATAAAAGAATTAATGAAGCAGAAGAAAAAATAATTGACAATCTATACCTAAATATAATATAATACAGATGTAACATACTGATGTCTGTACGTAGAGGATATTGCAGAAAAACTATTATTTGTAGCATTTGTTAACGCGTCGATCCCACAAGACAACTTTTTACATTTTTAGACAATTTGTCGGTTTTCTTGTGGGCATTTGTTCCAGCAAATCTTAGAAACGGCTTAACCAATTACAATGCGGTTTTCAATCATGTGTTGTATTTAGTACGAGTAGGTATATGATAACATTTTGATGTTAGTTTTATTTACACAATTAAGAAACAAAAAAGATGTTGCAGTTAAGAAAGAAAACAAAGTTAGTGGATTAGTAATGAAAGTAAAATTTACTGTAATTACTTATAATCTCGTTAATCAAACTGTTTTAACCATAATTACTTAAAGTTAATCAATTTAGCCACGATTAATAAACTAGCTTACTGGTAGATACTTGAGGATTACTGGAAACCATTTTTTACCCTTTTACCCTTGTATTCGTTCGCGTGCTGTTGACTCGATATTTCCTAGTAGTTTTATAATAAAATGCAAAATAAAAATACGCGTAAGTAATTTTGTTGTAACTAAGAACTAATTTTCGTATATTTGCTAACGTTGCATGTTTCGTAGTAATTAAATGTCACTTGGGCATCCAATTTGTCGTGTTCAATTACTTATTGCTCAGTTGCTTCCTATTCATTTGTGACTTTCTTTCATTTATTTTTACTGTGTTGGAATCATCAAATAAATTATTAAAATGAGTACAGCTATGGCTAAGTTGGTAGTTTGTTTGAACCAACGATACCTGGTTCGAATCCCGACTGGGGATTGCATGGAAAAAATTACATCACGCAAGCAATAGTTTCAACTAATTAATAAAAAGGACACGTAAATCTCTAATATACAGGGAATCCCGATATAAAAAACTATCAATGATTTCAAGTAATTAATCAAAAAAGAAAACGTAAATGTCTTATGTCCGTGGAAAATTGGGCGAGTAAATATTCTTGTTTAATTAACTAAGATGTATACATTATACAACGAACTATAAAGGCTGTACATACGAGTATACTATTCCTAATTCTAAGAACAATATATTTCGTTGTGTAAACTTAAAGACAAACTCAAGCGTGGAGCAACTAGTTGAACTAAGCGCGTGAATATTTGAATATTTATAAGCGTAACAATTTTCTGAGAAAATTCACTTCGCTCGACTGCCTTATTGAAATTCTTGTCACGACGTATTATGCGACCAAACTGCAAAGTTTTACGAGTATACGCAACTTATAATGGGAGTTATTAATAGAAATAGCACATTGGCAATTTCAATAGCCCATTACCTTTGATGTCGGAACAAAATCCGCTATCGTCTAGACGTTACGTCATTTCAGCACTTTTATTATAATGTAATAGTTATAGTGAGGGCGATGTGTACAGTTGGTCCGCTTTTCCCCAACAGCCGTTGGAGACTCGGGAACTTGTCTCACCCCCCACGCCCCTTGTGATCAGAGAATTGTAGAAACACGTTGCAAAAACATTGTGATTAATTCTCGTAGACACCAGATGGTCTATCTTACTATGTAATTAGGTTCTATTACTTTATAGAGAGATAGATTGCAGTCCGGTGAGCAGTTCGGATCCACCAAGCGATAAAATCTCAGCTCAAAGTAGTAGGAAATCAGTAAGAAATGTTGTCTCCGTAAAACAATAAATTTTCACTCTTGATTTTATTAGCGGAGTATGTTCAGTACGGTTCCTTTCACTCGTAATATAATGAAGAGCTGGCATGTAACAACCTAAATTAGATCCATCATTTTCGCTGAGGTAACATCTGCCTCTACCGAAGAACACAAAACAAACTTTCATGATAAATTAAAATTTTAAAGTAATATATCACACATTTACTTATCTCGACTATTGTGTCTGTATCAAATAAATTAATTGCGTATGTGTCGAGGAGTTGTTAACCAATTTAAATATTAACCTTACTTAGACCTCCGACGAATACGACACGTATCTTAATAAATGGGATCGACACCCTAAGCTTACCTGTCCATTAAACTTTAATCAATTGCGTTAAATTAATTATTATATTAATTGTGTTACTTTTGTAACTTGTGTAACAACCTTATTACGTAAATACGTAATAAGGTTGTTACACAAGTTAAGTTACGTGGAAATCCACGTGGCGGCTGTCCAATACATTATCCGCAACAGCCGCGCGGAAAGCAAATATTTTGACACGTACTCGTGGACAGCGAACCAATTGATCGATGTAAACAACACTTTGACGTCATACACAATCCATTTTCAGTTTTGTGTTTCGTTAATGGGATAACTGTATAGAACAATATTTCACCTGCTTTTTTGATAATCCTAAAAATATTCATACGAGTAGGTGTACGTAAATATATGAAAATACATATTTAAGAGAAACTATTATTGGAAATGTTTATTTACGCAATAGATCCCACAAAGATTGTTATTAATGTTTGTTTGTTTCTCTTTGCTTTTCTTCTAGTCTAAGAAAAATCTATAACGTATTGGATACGATTTTCCCTAATGTATAGTAAGGTACTCAGTGTTCAGATTTACAAATAAAAAAAATGGAATATAAGTGGCATGGCATTTTGTGTCAAGTACAGTATTAAGGCATAGGTTTCTTGAAACGAATTAAATTTCATATAAATAAGCGGTGAAATATTTGGACCAAAATATTAAGCGGGTAAAGCTGTAAATCGGACTAGGATTTAAAGAAATGCCCCAAAAGCAGATTTGCTGCGATCCTCACAAGGGAGGTTAATCCGTAACTGCCTTTCAAGATAACCGCTGCTTTGAAGAGGCTTAGAAAGAAATTCGCTTCGTAAAATTAAGAAATTCTAAAGTTGCATCTGTAGAACCTATCGGAATGAATAATATTATATGTTTTATCAAAGTTTTAAATCTGTTTGCTTTCGCCCAAATAGATCCAGCTGTTTATATGATCGAGTAATAAACATTACATCACATTTATAACATTAGTAAAATACTGGAGCTCATATTATGTAGCCGGTAACTAAATGTCAAGAAGTTTATCAAATAACCTCTCCCCGTTTCATCTGAAACGAACGGTGATGCAATCATTCCGGCATAATTGCATCTTGCAATTCTATTGGAATATTTTCTATTACACGTGTTGGACACAGTGAAAGCTTATGGCTTAGTACGGAATGTCTATTAGAATCGAATTTAACTAAGATGAAACCAATAAACTGGAAACCACATTCAAATCGGTTAAGTCATTTGTGAGATTAGCGAAAACAAACACACCAAACCAAAAAAAAGCGTCAAGCAGACAAAATTGTATAAAACATGGATTGATATGAGATTAATTGCGTTTGTAGATTCCCACAATAGAAATAGTTTTTGTCAAATTGCTTAAGTTTTCTCTTTTTAGTTTAATTTCTTTAATATTTTTATAGCACTATTATTGTAATAAATTTAAAATATAGATCATGTAAATGAAAATATTTTTTATATCTACAAAAAAAGTTACAAACACAAACATTTGTTTGTTTATAAAAACCAGTCGTCCACGTTTCGAAACATTTCCAAGAATTTTTTCGGGACACATTATTGTGGATATCGACAAACCCTTTTCCAGATAACTTGAGAGTTGATGAAATCGCTTCAACGATCTAAGCGTTACACCGCTTATAGGATCGCTTGACCATCTCATGTGACCTACTTTCACCATGTTTACTCTATACTCTAGTGAAAACCGCACTCAAATAGCGCGTACAAAGACAGAAAGAGACAAAAATTCTAACGATCATTATTTTGGGTTCTATTTCGTTAATAAAGTTCCCCAATAATTATTTTTCTCATTTATCTTTATGTTTTTCATGCTCATGTTTCATTATCATTTAACTTATTCAAGTAACATTTTTGCGGACCCATAGGGCCATTTTACGCGTTTTATTATGATATTTTTACAATATTACGTCATACTTCATATTTAATCAAACAAAGTACGCAACAACCCCCAGAGTAAAAACTTTAGGTCTTTGAATGGACTTCCAATTGTGGAGTCGGTTTGTAATATAAAATGTAGAATATACTCAGTGGCTGCTTTCATTTAAAATGTGGCTTTGCGTTAAGCTGGGTAAATGTAATTCTGATTAGGCTGTAAGACTCTCAAGTTACCAGAGCTGTAAATTTGCATTTGTATCAACATAAATGCTGATAGCCCGGCTAGCGTCGATCTCAAGTGAGCAACTGCGGTTGTGGTCAAATAACTTCAAAACGGAGCATTATTGAAGTGAATACTTCTTTAGTATCGTTGTGATTTGTAATTCGTTGAAACGGAAATGACGCGAAGGAAGCATCGGCAAAATGGCCGCTGACGTAAGCAAAGCAAAACATCAATATTTGGACTGACAGTATTCGTTGTTGTGAAGTTTCACTTCTAGCACGTGTGAATTGCATACATTTTGATTTCTTTGTTTGTTCATCAGACAAATAATTAATAAGAAGTACTTTGACCTATATCGTTACCTATCGCTCTAAAAAAATTATGCGTAGAATCATGAAAGACGAAACCTCTTTTAGGGGTTCTTTTGTGCTCGAGTAGGTCTGTCTGCCACACGCTATTTATTTTGGGTCCGGATTGCCTCATCGAATTATACTTAGAGTCTACTAGACGTTAAATGAGAAAGCCACCATTATGACAATCATAATGAAAATAATGAGGGTAGTTTATATAGAAATATATCCTCGTCAAAGGAGTGTATATACTCGTATATCTGAATAGATTTTTATCTATTTTGAGTTTGACCTGATAATCACAGTTATCAAATGATTGTCAAAAACTAGAACAGTGGAACATTGACATATTATAACTATATTCTTTTACTTATTATTACTAGTCAATGCAGTGGAATTTCAATAAATCGATATTTTTTTTTAACTTGGATAATGTAGACCTACAAAAATAAGCTAAACATGAATGACCTCGCAAATTTTATGGGAGACGGGAGAGCGGTACAGATGAGGTCCTCATTTACATAGAAAAGTCGTAAACAGTTCATCCGAAGACACTTAGCGCGCTTATCACTCAGATAAACAAGTTCGGCTACTTACAAACTCCTAAACAAGATTCACAAACTGGAGTTCTCAGACATTTTACATAAGTGCTAGTTACGCGCCCTCAAGATTCACATTTTGTGTTATCTCTATTTTAAACGCTACACCGTCACAGTTCTCTCTGTCATGGGTGCCATGGATAACACACAAAAATAAGAGCACTTACTCAAAGCGAAAACGGAAATATAAACTCATTAAAATTACCACCTCGCTGGGATTCGAACCCGTTCTGCCGAACGGCGACATGCTTACCGTTGTGCTATTCGGGTCGTCAGTTTCTTCTTACCATTGCACTAATAGTGTAAATTAGTAAGTGCTACGAAAAAAATATTTCAACAGTGGTGTTACTACAGCTTTCTGTAGTGCTAGGAGAAATTCATCACAATATATTACAAGTGACTTATTGAAGTCGTAGTAACTAGCCTAGTAGACTACACATTTTATTAAATAGGACACCGAGGACCACTGAATCATTATGTGCGTTACAATAAAGTTACGAAGGACCAAAACATAAATACAAATAGGTCATCCTAATTTCTCTCTTCTCATCAGAAATACCATAAAAGCTCATGTGCTCATACCATAAGGCAACAAGTGTCGCTATAAAATCGATATGTTAATGCAAGGCCTCATGACGCTCAAACGTTCACACACTAATGAACTGTGTGAGACCATTCAGTCGTGAAGCGTTTGATCTCGCGCGTGCGGTTTCAGGCGACAGAAATTACAATAAAATTAACTCTCAACTACGTACATAATAGACTCATTTAAATGGAGCTAATATTAATCTTAGATGAATATTAAATAAGAGAAAAGTTAACTGGCGAACATGACCCTTTATGGGGCCCGACATAGCGGACATCAAACACGTCATAAGGTAAAGCTCATCTTGTCTCTGATTACTTAGCGTTTAGTATAAATAAAACCTTGTGACATACGAGATGAATTTAAGACAGCAAACGAGTAACTATCACCCTTCCACTGCCGTCCATTACAATTGTGACCGAAATATAGGAAGACTAAAAAAGACACTAGGATGGTTATAACGTTAGTTGGTTAGTTTGTTAGTAGGTATGAGGGTTGGAGCAGGGGCTGTTAGTGATAGTTAGTTCTGTAAGTTGTTGTTAGTAATAGTAACAACCATTGACTAATGGTATCAACGATTTGTTAGTAATTTTTCGATTATTATCAATGCGAATATAACATTTTAACTGTAACACCGTGACCATTATCCATATAACAAAGATTTTAAATACCCATAACAATTAACCTAAAGGTTATATTATCAAAACAACAATCAAATCAACCTAAAGGTTATATTATCAACACAATACAATAGGTCCAGGTGCCCAAAAAAAATGGGACTGGGAATTGGGACTGGTACACAAGCTAAAGGTAGCTCAGCGGGCTATGGAGCGTGCTATGATTGGAGTTTCTTTGCAGGATAAAATCCGAAACGAGGAGATCCGGCAAAGAACTAAGGTAACCGACATAGCACAAAGAATAGGCAAGCTGAAGTGGCAGTGGGCTGGTCACATATGTCGCAGAACCGATGGCCGCTGGGGCAGACGAGTTCTCGAATGGAGACCACGAACCGGCAGACGTAGTGTGGGCCGTCCACCAGCCCGATGGACCGACGACCTTAGCAAGGCATGTGGTAGTGGCTGGATGAGATCAGCGGAGGACCGAGTATTGTGGCACGCCCTGGGAGAGGCCTATGTCCAGCAGTGGATAGATAAAGGCTGACATGATGATGATGAATCATTGAATTTGATTACAGCTGATCCTAAATGTCTATGAGTTTCCATTATTTACTACAAAATAAACTGCGTGCCTCTTTACTTCGTCCATCTCACATAAATTCCATTTATCCTTTCATAAGATTTTTCCATTTTACAAGACGTTATAAATAACACGCTGCAGACGCAAAACTATAAATAATATTGACGCAACGATGTCGGGACATCTTTATTACGAAGACAAAATGAATTATTCAATATCTATTATATTTAAACATTAGATGGCCACAATTTGCTTGAGTTACTTCAGTGTCGTATTTCATAAAAAGATATCTTATTTGTTTATCTTACTTGTAAATTTATGTCCGTTTTACTTACTGCACGACTTAATTAAGATATACGTTTTGACAATATAATAATTATGTATTTCACGATGAAAGGGAACAGAAAATTAAATTATGCCAGGTATTAAATAAATTATGATAGGTATTTAGATGTAAAATTTATAATAGACATTCATAAGGATAGATACTTAATTTTAATTAAAGGTAATGTAGTAAGGTGATGAAGTATCATAAAATACGTAAAGGTAATAAATATTACCTAACTTGTTAATGTTTGGGTAAATTTTGATTTTGCAGACGCAAAGTGATAGAAAGGTGTGGAGCCGGCTACACGTTTTTTACAGGCGACCATCTCAGTAATCAAGGGTAGCAACACATCTGTGACTGAATTATAAGGACACTCTTACTAAATACTAAATGGGCTATTACTAACAATAACTAACAGGACTAACTTTCACTAACAGTCCCAGTCCCAGTCCTCATACTAACTAACAAACTAACCAGCCCTAACCCTAAGCCCCTAAGCCTAACCACCCTAACAATCCCAGTCCCGATTTGAGTCTTATTCTAAGTAGGTCATAGTTGTCATGTGCTGCATGCTTGTTTGCTAAAAAATCACACTCCCAAAGTGCACATTGGGGTGTGACTCGATGGGAATAACCTCTCATTTCTGTCGGCTCATCTGAGTAGCAAATAGTCACTTGTTGGTAAAACAAAAAAGTAACCAAAAACAAGATGGACGATTGCGTTGCGAGACGAAGTAGTACTTGTCTTTTATTAGTTTGGACAGCAGATGGGAGGCGCTCGCCATATAGCAATATCAACCCGAGCCACATACCATCGGGCTTTATTACGAGAGCCAGCTCTGAGCTGAGTGCTATGAGATTAACCCAATTAACACCACATATTAAAAATGCCCCGCGTAAAAGCGCATCCACGTTAAAAGAGAAACTGATTCGAAATATGGGTATTAACGAGTAAACCCACGTTCGCTTTGCTTTGGGAAACCTGTCCCACGCTGAAAAATTGTTAGATGTGATTATTTAAACTGACAAAACTTTTTTATTTATCAACTGACAAAACTTTTTTATTTATCAACTGATCGGAATAAAACAAAATGCATGGAATGTGTTTAAGTAAACTTTACCACAACACATTAGTGAAAACTATACCCAAATCGATTAAACCGTTTCTGAGATAAGCACGTTCAAACGCACAGTCTGTCAGTGACAGTGATCATTGTCGTCTCTTTACAAAGATTTTCCTTGTTTTTATAAATGCGTATATCGAACTTTTTATAAAACATATACTATTTTAATGGATTGAGGACTCAGATGTTCACCTGTAAAAAAGTGTATATCTACACCATAATCCTAGTTACTTAAACTTATGAAAATGCTTAGATGTTAGACTCTTAACCATTTTTAACATAATTCGTAGCGGTCGACGTAGCTCTGCTACGATGGGTACGTACTTCGCGTAGACAGTTTAACTTATCTTTGTACTAGGAAACCCGCAGTGCAGTGAGATTAATTTTACCCACAATTTACAGTAAACAATTTTAAATCGTTAAATCTAACAGTTTAATTACAATTTGTAAGTATAATGCATACGTGCACACGAGAAATACAAGAGAGTTAGTAAGGAAGGATATTTTCAATGCTTATTTTAATGACGATATATTATTATTGACAAGGATGCTTGCAAGGTACACTCAAGTTAGTGTGTAAAATGTAATTAGGTATTGTTTTAAAAGTTGTGTCAAAGAGTTTCTATTGTTAAAAAATAAAAAATAATTGAACTTCAATATTTAATACGGCTGCAATGCGTAACGTATTTCGTATAATTATTGATAAATACCTACATGAAAAATAAGTCATTAGAGTTTGAGTTTAAGAATATTAAGATTTTAAGCTGTTTTCTGTGTAGTCGGGTAAAAAATATGTTCGTTTGAGGTCGTCTCCATAAAGCGTATTGAGTTTCGATACATTAGTGCATTAGTCATCAGTATTGCGAACATTCACCCTGTAACCTCATTTTGAACTTTTCATAAACCGAACGTCGTTAGTCATGTCTACGCTGCAAAATATGTTGGCAAAAAATACATTACAGTTTTATATAGAAGTAAAAATATAATATACCAGTCAGTCCGTTCATTTCAAGTCGACACGTTTGTGATACTTCTTATTTGTATTCCAAAAGATATAAATGATTCGTCGTGGTGCGGCTGGGAGTTTGAGAGCTAGGACTTTATTTCTTCCTTTCTTTGTTCTTCTTTCTTGACCGAAAACGTAGGTATTAGGCCTATGACGTCACCGATGTTTATAGGCGACGGTGACCCATTACCAGGTGGCTCGTCTGCTCGTATGTCGAGTATTTCCATAAAAAAATTGTCTGTAAAGTTGGTTTCCGGACGATGATTATACGTGATAACGTCATAAGAAAACATTGAAGCAAGCAACGCTTAGGCCGATCGTGCCTCTATCGCTTGATCCGCGCTCTCGCTTGCACGCTCGGCTCAAGCGGAACGTGACAATGACGTCATACTTTTTCGTGCGAGCAGCCGGCGTTCATCGATTTATAAGACGTTATCACGTCAAAACATAGATGACGTACCAATATTATGTCACGCATAATGATATGGCTTCTCGGGTCGGTCTACTGGTCTCTCCTCATAACTTACGAAACCCCGAGCATTCTCGACCACACTGCTACAGTGCGGATATGTGGTCAATTAAATGTAAAGGTCATGTGTTTGTAAAGGTCATTCGTTTAAAACAGTAAACATTAAAACGGCATGTTAAAATTAGAATTCCAATGATCCCATGTTTATAGAACGACACTTCGCGTCGGTTAAATTATGCGGTGTATTTGTTACGAGCGAAATGTGCTGAGTATTCCGGACACGTTTTCATGACAAATTAAATCATATATGTACATAGTTACATTGAGGGTTACCAGAAGTACAAATTTGTCTGGACATGTCCGTATTTTGGGTCTATTTTCCAGCTTTTTAATTTGTTTGTACATGAAACTATCTAAAACGTTAAATTGAAATAACCTTTTATTTTTAACTTAATTTAAAAATATGACAAATTAACTTATAACTTTTAATTCTAATATAGGTACTTAATTAGAACATAAAAAAAAATTACTAAAATATCCGGACTTAATTTGGTAATATCCGGATTTTTAATTAAATTCCAATTGTCCAGACTTTTCAAATTTT
Source organism: Ochlodes sylvanus (assembly GCA_905404295.2). Taxonomy (NCBI): domain Eukaryota; kingdom Metazoa; phylum Arthropoda; class Insecta; order Lepidoptera; family Hesperiidae; genus Ochlodes; species Ochlodes sylvanus. Next base: position 3,197,903 of record FR990131.1, on the reverse strand, counting down.
GAGATGGTAACCCTATTCACATTACATAGAACATTGCCCACATTGCTTGCAAAGAGCCCAAGTCCCAACCAACTTTCATTAAATGAGGATTTCTTGCTGCCTTTTCATTGCAAACAATTTGACGGAGTGTCTACTCGTCTGCGAAGCTATAAAATAAACAGTTACTCATATAAGTTGTACCGTTTAAGGGGCGACTACCTGACATTAATGAAACCGTTAGGGCGCGTTCACATAGGACGTCCGTTTTACTGGATCCGGAATACTGGATGCTAGTAGCGTATGTAGTTGTATGAGCGATTTCACACAGAATCCAGTATACCGGATCCAGTAAAAAATCCCACACACAACGGACATACTGACCCGTTAAAACAGATCCAGTACTCGTAAAACGGACGTTCTATATGAACGCGCCCAAAATGCTGTGTGAATATTACCTTCCGTTTTACTGGATCCAGTATTCCGGATCCAGTAAAACGGACGTCCTATGTGAACGCGCCCTTACAGTTATCATGCCTATACAGAAAACATTAGATATATATTGAAGGTACTTATTTTTCTCGCTCATAGCCCGGCGGCTTGCATCGATTTTTATTAACTTATTAACGCAATATGGGATAAATTTATTTGAATATTTAGGTTTGCATTTGTTGGTTTGCACTTATTAGAAACGGCTTAAAGAAATCGATGGGATTTTAACTAATAGTATCTCTTGTATGGAGCAATCCCTGAGCATTTGGGCACACTAACAGATATTACAAGTTAAACAAAAGCTTATTATAATACTGTGCGTTCCTAGTATCCTTGTTCAGTTTTTCCCGGTGCTACTACCGCGTTATATAAACCAACAAACTTATATAAACACACGTCGTGGCTTACACAGAATATAATGTTTTATCAAAACCGTTTTCTATTTTCGTAAGCGACTGAAATAGGGCTTCGTGGTAAATTATAATGTTATTCCAGTATTAAAATTCCGCTCCGCAATGTGACTACGTCAGGTAATTTAAAAGCTACGATGCTTTAGGCGTTTGCTCATGGACAACTGCCCTGCGACATGATAAATATTTCACACAGATCCTCATTTATATGGCTGGTAAACTAGCAGACGAGCCACTTTATGGTGGCTCACCGTGGTCACCATGGTCACCATGGTCACCGTGGTCACCGTCGCCCATGGACTAAGGATCACCGATGCATCGATCGGCCACAGAAAGCAAGAAACAAAGAAAAAAGATTTATGAAAGATTAATTACCCCTACACATAGAACTTACCATAAAAAACTTCACGTTTAAAACTTGGGGGTCCAACGGCAATATACAAGCTGTTTGAGAGCAGCTAGCGCTGACCTTCAGCTGCCCCCTTTAAAAGGAGAAAAGAATAAAGGCCAGTCCAAAAACGACGAGGAAAGAAAGAAAATACTAGCTCCCTTTCATAAGCGCTATCAACGCATGAATGAACGTGACTGTACCACCCCAGTACTGGTATTGCTACTCGGTTGGTACTTGGTAGTCGGCTACCACCTCGTAATTCGACGATCTTCTACTCTTAAAGATAAGGGACCATCCGTCACATTTCCTATAAGGGTAATGTGGTAGTGGACAAATTATGACGTCGGGGTTACTCTTTAAGCTAGTTATACCTACCTGAGGAGCGGCAGTGCTCCAAAAGTTCAAATGCAGAACTTTTTTATATGCGTGCGATTTAGAAAACATCGAAAGCGTGATTCAGGTCACTGATAATATATAGATATAGCTATGTATTTGCACACATTGTCGCTGGTCATTCACCTACTTAATGCATAACACGTGGGTCTCTCGGGATCTACCTCACCACGTTTACCTTATATTATGTTAAACAAGTTTTCCGCTCACGGCTTCGCCCGTGTGAAATTCAGTTATATCGCGCCAGCGCTTTTTCTTCTGACTTGTAAAATACCATAAAAGTTAAAAATACCATAATTTCCAAAAATCCTTACTTACCTTACCTCAGTGCTTACTTGTGTCACGTGAGGAAAATATTTATACAAAGTTTCGAGTGAATATATCGAAGATATAAAAAGTTTCAGTTTATCTTCTTTTTTATCCCCTTAGGGAGGGAATTTCCAAAAATCCTCTCTTAGTGCTCCAAGGAACATACATGCCCTAATTTCAGCTTGTTGCGTTGAGTAGTTTCGGTCGTTGTCTGTCAGTCACCCAGTAATGGAAGAGTTTTATATATATATTGATTGATTACACTAGGTTTCGTCGACAACCGCGTTTTTTCTTTATTTTACAAAGCTTTGGCAGCAGAAAAATGTCGTAAAATTCATGCTCTGTGGTAAAACAATCCAACAAAATGGACTTCCAATATTTCACAATAACTTACTATTTTATAAGGACGGAGGTGTGAAATGCTTATACTCGTAAATTTAGATTCAGACCTAAACCCAAAAGTGTTATGGCAGTATTATAATTGTAAATATTAATTAAACATGTAGCTTGTAGTACATTCACGCTCTTTGTTACTCTGCGTTTTATACCTAATAAAGTCTGAGCCGATGGTTCAGGGGAAAATACCAGGTGATAGTCATAAAATTAATGTACTATTGTCAATTATACATGCACCAAATTCAAAATGAATGACGCGGTGAGCGTGAGTAAATATTGAATTGAAAATATTCCATTACAGTTAATAGTGAGCCTTTGTATTGGCATCAATTGCCAGTCAGTACAAAAAATGTTTTGATATTAGCCTATAAACCAACAGACTTTATGGCAGTTATGGCTGGTTGGCTGGTGGTCACAGTGGAATACGACGTCCCTAACACCAGATATCCGTACGTTATTAGACGGGACTGAGAGCACTGAATATGAATAGACTTTAACGAAGTTAGTGCGCCTTACCATCAAAGACTACTGGAAAACCAGGAACAGGGCTGGATAGCTAGCCGGCCCTGTTCCCGGTTTTCCAGAAGCTTTTTTCCCGTTTTTTCCAGAGAGGAATAGCTATTCCTCCCTGGCTTGAGTCAGCTGCCAAACGACGGGGCTTGAGAGCCAGTATCTTTTTTTCTTCTACCTTTATTTGCTGGCAAGGCATTGGTGATGCCTATAATGTAACTGGTATCCACCGGCGAGGTTATAACTTACCATCTGTGGCATCGGTGGCATCTGCTCATTTATTAAAAAGAACCCCAAAATAATGGTATTGTTTTAAAGATGTAAAGAACGCTATGCAAAACTATTGACTGGATGGGTCGATTATTATGGATGTTATAGAGTTCATCTCCCTTCATATATTCGTGCCACACATGGTAATGTGACTAGTTAGAAGACCTCATCGAAAGAAAGGGGTTACCTCTATTGATTTTTGGCAAAGGGAGATCTCCGGCCGGTCAAGACGTCTTGCCCGGGAGGCAGTGAAGCCCCGACTGCTTGCTGTCGGAACTTGTATATATGCAAGCGATGTAGAAAACTTCGATAGCGTGATTCAGGCTTCGTGACGTCACCGTGTGACGTGTGTGCGATGTCGCCATATCACCCCCCTGCTCAGACCGGAGGTCGATACGATGATGCAGTCCGTGCTCCTTGAGTGTGAGTAGCCTTCGACGATGTGCCCTGTGAGATGCCCTCTGTCCGCGGTGAGTCGGGATGGGAGGGTGTGACGACAGATGCGGAGGGCGAGTGATACGCACTCGAGCCGTCCGTGGAGTCGTCGGTGCAGGGCAGCTGGCACGGGCACAGGAAGCGCCTTCGTCATACGCTGCGATGTACCCGGCGAGCTTGGCTGAGGTGTCGAGGAGACGCTGCAGGTGTCCATCAGGTGTGAGCGGTGAGGTGAGGTGAGAGGGGAGCCGTGAATCGCTATCGGTGCTCAGAAGGGACGTGTTCTTGTCCGAGGGTCACCAGTTTGGCAAAGGGAGATCTCCAGCCGGGCAAGACGTCTTGAAGGTAATAGGAGTATAGGTGGATGTCTTGGACTCAACGAGGGACGAAACTTCTTTCGCTCCAAATGACACCTTTTATGACAGTTAAATGTCTGCTTGTCACATTAATTATATGTTTTACAACATATTATTATAACGAACGTATTGTAAATTCAGTTGATGTGTAAATGGACAAGACAAACAAGCGATCCTGAATAAAAGCGGTTTTCAATTTGTCGCAGTATTTGTCTTGTTCGGTCGGTTACAAATTACGTGCCATGTTCACTGTAGCTGAATGGCGCTATGTAAATTGCAAAGTTCCATCATCGTCATCATCGGGAAGATAAAACGACTTTTCCTCTATTATTAACATTTGACGTGTATGGCGCAATAGTTACCATGCCGGTCCGCCGCGCCGTTCGAAGAGTCCTAGATCGATTTCCAGCAGGGCGGAAATTTGAATGAGTTTAGACTTCTGTTCTTGGTTTGAGTGTGAATGCACTTGTCGTTGTGTGTTGTCCATGGCAAACGCGACTCAGGAAATTAAGCGTTATTATTATATTACAAAGATATTGTTACTAGCTTTGTTCATTCCCACATTTTTCTGTGAAATAGATTGACGTTACTAGTCTTGACTACAACGGACTCTGATACGTATAAAACAAATACATGGGAATATGACTTCAATCGGTAAAGTACTTCGAAAACTACATGATGACTATCATGTAGGTAGAATTGTGTTTATTGGCTTAGGATTTCTATTGGGGTCCACATAAGTTGCTTGGAAATAAAAGTAATATTGAAAAGCAATATTGCTTTGACTATGACACTTGAGATAGCTATTTTCAGTACCCGAGAAACACAATATCTTCACAGATTTTATATGAGAAGAAACGACCTTAAGTTACAAAAGATGTGATGTGATAATCCTTGCTCTGGAACTGGAAGTACGCTATGCGCGCTTCGGTACGGTCTTCGCTACGGTTGAAATTCGACCATAATTCAAAGGGTTTCTGTCAAAGGGTTACTTTACATTGACACTATGAACGTACAATACATATTTCAAACGTCGTGTTAAATCATGTCAAAGGCATGTTAGTGTGCATAGAGTAACTAACATTACATTTACTTACTTATTTACGTATAATATTATATTTATTAATTCAATGTATTTCTAATGCTAAATGTATTAGAACTACATACATTTCAAAAATATTAGCATTCCGCACTACTGCTCTATATAAACTATAAGTGTGCCAAATTTCACACTCCTCCATCCGCGCAATTTTTATATAAACACTTCTCGTATTAATCAGTGCTAAGTACTTATCTCATTGACATTGTCATAATATTGGATTATTCCACTTTGCCCCACCAAGGCGCCCCACTGGTGGGTTTGTTGCGAGTGCCGTTGTAAGGTCGTAGCATTCCCCATGAGATAGAGCTGGGACATCCTTGACCTTGGCGTTATCTTATTTACGAGGAGATTGCCTTTTTAATCGACTACAAAATGGTGGACATAATTATGTGCGACACGTATTTTATTAGATGTACTCGTAGATACAGCGCCTCTATTTTATAATGGAGTTCTTCAACCTACGTTATTCTTATTTTTTTTTTATTTCAGATATGATACAGTTAATCGACTCTTTCTTATGTAGGTACATTGTCTGTATTTCATAGGTCATAGGTTTTTTTCATAGGTTTTCAACGATTTATTATTTACAAGTGTGAATATTATAAGTGTTATCAGCGTGCATGTACATATTATTATGATCATTTCGTCAGTAACAATAATAAGTAGAGCCCCCTAGCTATAGAGTTATCTGTCCGACGACCGATGTGGCCTGCCCATGCTAAGTAAATTACAAATGCAAAGCAATAAATTTAGTCACTTTGCTGTTACCGTTGAGGAATTCCCATGTCTGGAGACAGTCCCGAGCGTGGTAACCGGTCATGATCATCATAAAATTGCACTGTTATCGGAACAACGTAAAGCTATATGTACCTATAATTTCTAGCCCGTAGAATACGAGGAAGTAGTTTTAATTAAAATAATATGATTTGACCCGTAAAAACATAAAAACATATTTGAAAAAGATATTTGAAATAAAATAGAAATATCGTGAGTACCCAATGAGACAAGTTTAAATCATAGCAAGTTCGTATCAGACATGATACTGAAATCACGAATCCCTTTTGTGTACAGCAATGGAACCGAAGTCCCCAACCTTGAATTATTTGAAGCATAAACAAACTGAAACAACGGAATAATTAAACAACACCAGAATGAAAGTTATTAATTTGAAATTCTGTTTAACTTTGCAACACAACAAGCTGTTATTAAACAGTTCTATAATAATTAAATCTGCAACTTCCAGAAAAAAGCTTAAACTGAACTACGCTGAGCAGAGCTACGTTTGTAATTAATGTTTTAAGGTGTCACAGATAAAAAGTTACTTAAAATTAAAATGTGGAAGTTAACAAAGTGAAAATCCTCTCCATTGCATACAATTATATAGACTCGCATCGCCGGATTAGAATTCTATCTCTGATTGGATATACCTACACATCACGTACACCCAAAACTGGAACAAATACATTGACGCAACACAAAGGTAATGCCCATACGTTGCCAGCCAAAAAAGAAGCTGGACATCCGCATTATTTCTCGTTGTTTACGCTGCAACTAGGTAAAAACGTACAATAAATACATACCTCGTTCGATTATAGCAGGTTTGTTAACTAGCCTAGCTGTTAAAAAAAAACTATAGCACTATAAGTAACTATAGTACCCAAATAAACTAAGTGGACCACCGACAGGAGGGTCCTAGAGGCATAGTCTCGCCCGTATGCCCCATGAGAAGGGAAGAATGTAAGGTACCTACACAAGATAGAATGAGCCCTTTACACCCCCAAACATGTTTTATCTGTCAAATAAAACATTTTATAGCTACCAATCTAACTTTTGGTCGAGAAGTTTTGACCTGACAAGAAAATACTAAACTCGTCACCAACTTGTAGCAATGTATAATGCAAGTATATTGTTTGCAAATGAATAGTTTTAGAGGTCGTTTTGGATGATTATTTAAACCTCTACTGCAAGCAGTATGTTGAATTCTGTGAAATCAATAACACCGCGTGGGAAGAACTTTTACAAGCTTCCTTTTTGCCTTCCTTCCGTATCTTTGCTTCCTTTACTACTTACCTTTTGCCATAAAAAAGCTGTCTATTTACTTCATATAACGAGAGTAATATCGCAAAGAAAGTAGCGAAAATCGCTTACTTATATCGGCTTTGAAAAAGTTGGACAGGAAATGGACATAGGATAACTATTTATTTCAGACATGACGTGCGAAATGGTATACTGGCTTATATCCAATGGCCATCGCAAATTGTCTACTTTATGGATAATGGTCTTAAATTGCCACAATTTTACTGGACACTGGTCACAAATCTATTTCTGTGTGTGACGTCGCATTTACATGCACTAGTCTGAAAACGTAACCAAATCGCTTGTAGCAACCTGTTGTTGGCAATGCGGACACTCAAACAAAGAACCCTTACAATGTCCTTAACTGTTGAACATTAACAAGACCATTAATTATAGCACGAGATATTATGACGCGATAAAGGAGTCCTGATTGAGTTATAAATGAGAACTACAAAATTTTACTGCTCATAAAACCACTCCATTATCTTTACTAATAACTTTACGGGAGACAATTTATGCATTAAATATTTAAAAACACCTAAGTAACAATTTAAAATGAGTAAATTGATTTTTTGTTTTGTATTTCAATTTTCCTATTTACGGAGTCACATGGAAATGAAATGAAAAGAGAGAGAATAGATAAATATGATAACGTTTAAAAGTCAACTTCTAGATGAAGTATACCTAATTTCTATCCTCGGAAATGGATCGGTTTGAGCAGAATACATAAGGCTTACTAACTTCCATATGAATTTAATTTGAGAATTAATAATAATACGAAGTCTTTTTGTAGTAATGTTCTATTCTAAATTTCTTAACACAGCTAGAAGACAACTCGTTAGTTCCGATTGTGAGAATCGGATCAGATTTGGAATAAATATGAATTTGTTTTGATGCAGTAAATGGGATACTTATTAAACGCGTAATAAAATTACTATCAATTCCATATTTCTGGTGCAGATACTGCTTAACAAAATCGGGATAATATTCCTAGAGTCGTGAAGCAAAGCAAGTTTAGTGTAGAATAGTATAACAGTATCCTAATACGCACAGAAACAAAACCTTCATTGTTGTGAATGTGTGTAAAGTAACCCTTTGACTAAACGAATAACGGTCCAATTTCGACCACAAATCGAGAGTTACTAGTATAAATTAAATCGCTATTATAAGTTAGTAATCGACGAAGTTAAAGCGCCGAGAGTCCAACGAGCCGTGATACCGCCCGCATACTGATAACACTTTCATATTATAAAATAAATTTAATTCAAATCTATTTATAACTAATGACCCTCAATAAGTGGATAAGATGAACAATAATTTTCCCAATACTTCCCCTAAATGTTGGAACTTTTATAAGAAGCCAGGTAAATCCGTACATAAGTCGAGGTAGCAAGAAAATTATAAGCAGCATTTTCCCTGATCAAATCCATCTTTTTCGCAGTAAGCTGATCAGGAAAATCTTTTATATTTTTCACGTAAATAAAATTGTTTACTTCTGACGGCAGCAAATTGGCTAACACGTGTGTAATTTGTAGGACGATTCATACGACACAAGATAATACCGTACACAGTACATGATATGTACTCCTCGTTTATCATTTCTAAATGGTTATTATTTTACAGCTTTAAATCTCTATGAAGCTAAAAGAGATACTTAGTTATAATACTTTTATGTGCGTTTAAATGACACATACACTTAAAGATACATTGCAATTGCAGTGGACAAAATTGGAACTTCATGCAAATGTCGTAACTGATATTAAACACTAACGTAATGTTAGATAATTTAGTTGATTTTAATAAGATGCCGAGAAATTAATTAACTTTGCGTCCACCTAGTAGTGCTTGAAGAAAAACCTACATTACAATTTTATGACAATTATGAATAAAGAGTGATGTTCATGTATTATGGTATTATTATGTTTCCGTGAATCTAACTACAATTATAAGTAAAGAGTGAAGGCCATGTATTGTGGTATTATTATCTTTCCGTGAATCCTATCTGGCTAGCCATCACATTACTCTGTAGCTTGAGGCAGCCGCCAAACGATGCATGTTCGAGCTGTGGTTTTGGAACCATAACCTTCTATCTTTCTTTTTCCTTGTATCTTGGCCGGCACTGCATCATTTCTTTCTTGTTATTGATGACCATGAGCGACGGTGACCACTTACCACGAGGCGCTAAGATCATGTGCTCGTTCGTCGGCTAAATTTATCTCCCGAATTTATAGAAACTCCATACACAAAAAGAGTTGTAGATATTTGAGTCAGATTCGTCTATACAATAAGTGTATAATAGTAATGAATGTCCGTAGCTGGGAGCATCTCAGCGAACATTCTAAAGACCAACCTTTGCAAGTGGAGACTGTCATCAATCATGCAATTTTCATTATTAGAAGCAGAAAGGTTGAACGAGTTCATGAATATTTATAGCTCGGCAAAATAAATTCCGACGTAACCAGACGAGTGCTTAGATAGGTATTTAGATGGAAAATTTTCACCGTCCACAAATAAAGCCATAGGTAGGTATACGAGTAATTACTGAAATAATTACTTTAGTTTTGTACGAGATTTTCGCAACTTTCCAATTTGTAGTTAAATTATGTTGTTATGGAATTTATGTAAAAAAACTATATTTTTCTTTTCTTTTGATAAATCTAACACATCTAACTCAATGTACTAACTTTGACGTTAAAGATATCTGCTAGTTAGCACCCGATAGCTGTCCCACTGTTGGGCTCGAGTCTTTTCTCACAATGTGAAGTGACATATAGTCCATCACGATGGTCTAGTGCTGATTGGTTATTTGTTGCTCATTTACAAGCAACTTATGACTGTTGCCTACATTAAAGTTTACTTAGATACTCGTAGGTGGTGTGATTGAAGAGTTTTCTCGTTTGATATCAGTAAAATAAAATAAATCTTAATGCATGGAGACAAAATCTAGATAACGTTAGGTTAGATTAAATACAACAGAAAAAGGAATCCAGCGACGCCTAACCTTAACCAAGTTTGTACTCGTATATTCAATTATGCACGCAATTTTATCATCTTACGTAAAATTAATCGTTTCCCTTAGGGTTTTAATAATATCTCGGTTTTCATCATTTCGTTGCAAAATGGTCTCCAAAACATTTCTTTTGGAATTTATTTCACTTTACATAATTAATATTTAGATGACACTTGGCATATCTCGGGAAATGGATTAGAGTAAAAGATAAAAGTGGGATTATTTTGGAAAATAAGTAATTTTATAAGTATGTTTGTCCTAAATACATTAAAAATAATTGCTTTTGAGTTAACGATCTGCGAAATCGCCCGAGAAAAATAAAGAACAATGTTTCCATTTGTAACAGTAACTATTTTTATGTTTCTCGTAGCACAAACGTAATTGTGGTGAAATACAATACAGTGTACTAACAATTCGAAAACAAAGTCGTACCAATGTCAAGGGCTTAGAAACAAAGGAATATGAAATAAAGATTATTATGTAACCTTTCTAAGCGCCTGATGCGATACAATGTTTACCTGTTTCTATACGACCATTATATAAAGTATCTAATATTAATACTTATTATCTTTTTATTGTGAAATATAAGTAGGTGCTATAACATTCAATCTTAGTTAAAGTTTGTATAATAACAAATCAATTATAATCATACAAGTTTGACTTAATCTCCACCGTGTTTGCAATGTCACGTTCTTACATTACGACCTGGGTGTGCGGGAATCCAGTGTAAATTCTTGTCATATGTCAAACTCTTTATAATTTACAAATCAAAACTTAGCCATCCTGTTTAGCGATCGTAATATGGCCTTTATGTAAAAGTTCACCGAAGAATTTGACAAGTAAGACGGTATTTTGAATGAATATTGCCAGAATTCTTATTTTATTAAAATTACTTAGCTCGCTTTACATTTAGTCATATTTATGTTAAATTAAGTTATTAAGTGTGCATTAAGAAACAAAATCATAAGTTCTCAGGGTTTGGATCATTGGTTTTCCATTACACCAAGGGCAAGAGAATAGCTTGACGACTGCCTATAAAATCCTTTCACGGGTAAATCGTTTGGAAAGACGAATAAGTTTACCAAGAAAATCAGCTAGTGGGAAAGTCCTAAACCTAAATGATTATGTTTATATACTCGGAGGAAGGGGATTTCTAGTTATTCTTTATAGAGGCATAAAAATTGTTTCTTATAACTCGATTACGACTTTAAAAGAGAGCAAGTTGACTAGAAAAGTCTTTTTGATTCGACTAAATTATTTTTTTATTGTATTTTAAGAGCCAGTCTGCAATTCACCAGCGTGTAGGCTATGGCCATAAGCCCTCTAATAAACAAGTCAACAGGAAGAAGATTTTTTAAAACTGTATTGTTCACATCATATCAGGGCGTTAATAGCGACGTTAATGCTCTACCAGCCAACCAAACAAATATAGATAAAAAGCTGTACTATTTGTATACTGAGCGTAACCTGCAAGTATCTAGCAAGGCTTATAAGTATCTGGTTGACATATTGGTTAACATCATATTTTTAAACTAAATTATTCAACGAATCCCATATAGAGGCTCTGTATTTAACTTTTATATTCAAATTATACTGAACGTAGTTAGATAAACTTACCGTTTCTATTGTTTCTATAATTTTGGTCTGCTATATTATAAACATTGATAGGTTTTAATGGATGACGTTGATGTTTTACTAAACTTAATTTATATGCAATGTACACTACGGTTATATATGTACATGTTTTCCTAAGCCTAACCGATGATAATAAAAAGAGAAGTTTAGTAACAAAAATTATATTAAAATTTCTTATTGTTACCGCCTGATTTCCTGTACAGCAAATACAACCGAAAATAACCGGATGATAAAACGATGGAACTCATATAAATACTCTAATACTCTTTGGATAGGTAATAATAACCTTAGTTCATTAATCATTAACCAGGTGTACAAAAGCCCATCTTATCTCTGTACAGCTTAAAGATGATCCTCACACAATAAAATATTATCTCTTTAATTTATCTTGAATTTAAGCTCAGAGAAAAGCAATCGCTGATCTAAAAATAGCCATGTTTATCTAGAAGCCAACAAAAGCGAGCGAAACTCCGCGCTATTTCCAGTAAATCTTTAGTGGAAAACATTCTGCACCCTTTATAAATACGACTTTCCCGGCGTAAGAGGCACTTATACTGAAACAGTTCGGTACATACTTGGATAATTTAACCACGGATGTGGGAGAAATACTTTATGCGGTAGTGTGGTATTCTTGTATGATAAAATTCCTTATCTCTTGAGCTCAATATTTAGACAAGCTTTATTTAAAATCGTTATTTGTGAATGTTAAAAATTGACATTTTTTTTGTAATAAATCGTGAAGTAACAAGCGTGATCCCGGTTCCTTGTTGGTCGGCATTGCGTCAGTGACGTGAGTGTTAATACATACATACATATACAGACATACATAAAGAAAGAAAGAAAGAAAGAATAATTTAGAATATACATACATATAAACAGTGAGTGTTAATAGGCAGTGGAGTCAAACAAATAAACACGTAGGTTTAATCGCTGATAACCATATTACTTCCATTGCGTCGCGGTATTGGTTAAAAAAGGCGATTTCCTAACCAGTAATTAGACCGCAGAGGGCTACCACGAAAAGTTAATAATTACTGAAAACTATTAAGTGTGATGTACTAATCCATGATTAGGTATGTATATATATCAAAATCAGAGGCAGGCCAAATTATATTGTTTAAACATTTATCATTAAATATTTATCGTGTCAAAGTGTGACGTGACGTTTGGTATAATGTATTTGGGACACCTACCTAGCCTACCTGAAGTTGAACAGTAAAGGCATATTCCCACAGGAGCAACAAAGTTACATAACAAGGTCGAACTTCAAAATTAAATGAGAAAATACAGCAGTCTAATGCCATAAATATTAATAAAACATTAGCCTACTCATTATTCTTACTTTGAGAGTAACCTTTATTTTTTGCCGCTTTGCATGGTACGAGTATTTCGTAATTGTATTTAACGTGGTTTTAGCTACTGCTGTCTGTTATGCGGTTTAACTGTATCCAATAGCCGCTTTAGTTTTAGTATTAGTCAGGGCTTCCACTCGTAGTAGTCGTCAACTTATTGAGGTTTTGATTTTTGAGGTTAATAAATTAAACATTTTTTTATTATTAATTAAACCAAAAATAAATCATAGTATTTATTACATTAATAATTTAAAAAAAATCCCTATGCAAAAATACTAATAGTTTAAGGAACAGCCCTTAAAAAGTAAAAAGATTATACTGGAACACGTGAAGCACATAATCGAGTAAACAAATGCGAAAAATGCCTTACAGCATTTTGGAAAAGAGCTAATGTTCTTATTGCTGGACTGATTTTCACCAAACATATGTAACTAAGAACCACCGCAAGGAAACTGGCTTTCAAATGAAAAATCGCATCGAAATCGATCCATCCGTTTGAGAGCTACGATGCCACAGACAGACATACACACAGACAGACATCGATGTATAACACCCCTCTTTTTGCGTCGCGGGTTAAAAACAAACTTTCAGTAAAAAAAATCTCAAAATACTACATATTTTATTATTTTTCTTTCAAAAACCTATGCAACAAGTGGCAACCCTAGACCCAGTGCAAAATGCGGATATTATCGTGACTGAGGAAGCCAAGAGCGTTCACCAATACGTTACGTCAATGCGGATTGGTGAAGGGTTAGCAGCCAATCTATGTCTGTGTTGTATTTATTTCTGACCGAAGCCAAATGTTACGATCTGAACTGGCAGAAAAACAGGTTGAGTGATGCTACTGGCTTATCCATCTACCCTGAGGTTAAAGAAAATCTGAGCATCTACCCATCGCTGTAAGATCAAGTTCGAACGTCGAAACGACTTGTGTCAAACAAGTCGTTATACAGCAACCAATTGTGTCAAGCTTGTCTCAGCTCGTAGGTGCTATTCCTTAGTTTTTGCAGGTGTCCAAATGAATGCTATGTTACCGGTACTGCCTACTAGTTTTTGAGTTACTACTTACAAAAAATATATGAATATGTCTCATTGTAATTAGTTAAAGAATATCCGCAGAAAGTAAGCCGTAACCCGTTACCAGTTATTGTCAGAATAAATATTTTATGATGTACAGAAAAATCAATCTGTAAAAAGTTTATCAACAGATAACAGCCACGTTGCTGCTAACTTTGAGAATAATTTAAAAGTTATAAAGAGTACTCAGAGTTTTCGCTTGTTTAATATTACCTGCCTTATTTATACTAAATGGTAGCGCGGACGTTGTACAATGTACGAGTTGGTATACAATATTCAATTTAGCTTTCATGTGTCTTAACCTTTATTTAGGTGTGAATGTTAAAAATCTATTAAATTTTCATTGAAGTCCCAACACTGTAGCGATCGAAGTACAAAAAATCTAATGAAATCAAACTCAGTAGAACTACGACAAAAATATACAACAATCTTACGTAGCAACTGATTTGAACTGGGAAGAAGATGAATTATATTATAAATTATTCCACGCATACAGGAACTTAGAACGCACGCAGGAACTTAGATACTGTCGAAATTTTAAGATTTTAGATTAATCGCTTTCAGCTCGGCGTTGATCTGTCAGTCATGACAAACAATTTTACATACTAATTATATTTATAATAGATGAGTCCCATCATCATGATTTGCGTAACTGGGTCGAAACATAATACAATAATTATGTATACGTTACGAAATCGTTGCATTTAAAATATTTCACGAATCCGTAATTGTATGAACATCTGTTTCAACTAGTTCAAATATTTAAAAGTAAATTATAATTCGAAACTGAACAAAATTGTTAAAAACAGAAGCAAAAAACCGACAATCGAACTTTAACGAGCTATAATTATATGGCTTCGCTAAATTAGCGACATTTAGTTATTTGATTACAAGCTGGAAACTTTCTTAATGAAAGCTTTGAGAGAAGAAAACTCAATTATCGGACGTCAGTTAGAGGTATTAGGATAGTTAATCGCTACGCGCTTACCTGTATTCTGCGACACGGGTGCCGATGAAACGTGAGATGTGCTTATTAATAGCAACATCAGCGCCATTTTATAGCACGCTCTTGTCGCCATCTTGATCTGGAAAGAACGAGAATGTTAAACATAAGTATGACATTTAGATGAACTTCTAACATACGACATGATAGAAAATGAACAGGATAATATATCGACTCAAAAAAAGCGGAAACCGCTGTAGCCCACTAAATGTAAAAATGTTCACCAGAGCCGAAAAACTTTGGAGATTTTCGAGCATAATGTATGATGAAACATTTCCCCATTTGATAGTCATAGTCTCCATTTGAGCTTGTTGTAAGTCGGTCACAGTTGTCATGGGCGGCAGCGAAAGGATGGTGCTGCATGCTCGTTTGCTACCTTAATTCCATAAAACAAAAGATACTTAATGACATTAAATGACCCATAGTATCGCTTAATAGCTTCCGTCCTATCTAATGTATGTTGTCATTAGTCATAGGCAAAGAATAATACAAATCATTTGATGGTTATTGGTCACTACTAACTACAAACACATAGGAACCAAAAGCGATACAAACGCATTGCCAACGCATATAAGAAGAAGCGGTTTTGTCCAACCAAAATCATGGTTATTCGTGTGGTAATCAAGGTTACTATTGAGACTTCCTCGAAAGACGAAAACATTAAAAATAATATACTGCGCAACAATAAAACAAGGAATGAAGGAAGGAAGGAAGGGAAAGTAAACAATTAACAAAACAAAGTGAAACCAAATGACGGCAAAACAAAAGCCTACGTCGCGTTGGTGTATTGGAAGTCTGTAGTCTGTACAGTACTATGTGTGTGGGCCCGGCCGAGGTTTGAAATCGTATAAGTGCCAATGGAATTACTTCCGAGGATTATTGATTTGTATTCTACCACTGAACACATTTCCCCAGTTTCAGTTGTATTTGTATTTACATGTAAATAAATTTACATTCATTTCGTGGTAAATGCAAAAAAATGCGTTCATAAGTGTATTTAAAAAATTTATAGATGCCTATGTGTAGAGCATAACACACTTTAATTTTAACCAACATTACGTTACTCTCACAAAGAAAGAGTTAATGCGAATGCGAACAGGGAAAGAAACATTACCGAATTGGTCTTCAAAACAGGTCAAAAATATAAAATTTTTATTTTACTACATTTATGCACTGTATACATCCACGTATTATACGAACAAATATTACCACAGTGCAATCCACAGCATCCACTAGTGCGTGTGTCATAAACGCGTACATACATAGCTTTAGGTAAGTATAGAAAGATTTTTATATTGCGTTAGGGTAGTCGAGTGAATTAAATATACATAGGATGGGTGGATCGTTCGTAGATATGTGGACAAACATCGTATTTACATTACACAATATTCAATTCTATTTTCGGTAAGGCAATCCCAAGGGACAGCTATAAAAGCAATCCCAATTTTCAGTAACGGTGCTCAATCTTCCCTTTGCTTCAGTGCGTGTCAATGATTTATTTTAGACCTCCCAGTAAACTCGCCTACGTGTTGGCCTCAATTCCTTTGGACTAGAATTCAAACATTTTGTGTCTCTCATATAAGATTCATTCTTCTTTTAGTCCACCAGTCTGGAATAGTCGTAACTTTTTTCGAAAATATTTACGAAGGATTAATATATTAAAATGCCATAAATGTTGCGCATACCTCTCAAAATAGAAATTAAAAGTTCTGACCACTAGCAATCATCGCTTCAAGGTCCAGCTGTAGAAAGTTACCATTTACTAGGAATATGTACCATAATCTTATATATATTTCATACTTAATAAACACTCAAAAAATGGCATCGTATCAAAATGCCTACAGGCATAAATGTTTTTGCATTTGCATTCAAAGAGTCTTTAAACTAAGCCGCGGATAGACTAACGGACAGACGGTGTGGTCTTTGGTCACTTCGGATCCCTAAAAAAGCAAATTATTGCCTTAAAAAAACAAAACAAAAAATATAATTGTCGATTTGCTTTTGGTGATGACATTAAATTTATGATCCTCGCGATAGTAGTCCCTTTTTGCTCAAAGAGCGTACATATTTGGACTTGGAACCTAACATATTAAAAGAGGAGAAATAACCTAAAAGGACAGACGACATTATTCTATTACCCGTAATAATTTTCCAAGGGGTGCGTGAAGGAAGATGGACGGTATCTTAATTATTTTCCTTCCCACACAAAGCCTTTTATTCCATCGTATCTTGAATCGCCAAGTTTCAAAAGATCGTTCTCGTTTACCATGTCACAAATAAGTAAGTAAGTTTTATTCAGCTATAAAAATGTACACAAGACTTCACTAACATTGAAGCACTACAATAAATAAATTTAAATTCACAGTATTGAAAAGATATCTATAGACGAGAATATTGAAAATCCGCTTCGCTTCACTTCACGTAAGATATGTACATCAATTTCTCTAAGATTTAAATTTTCCAGAATAAAATGTGTCGGTACGACAGTAAAATCTGCATCGTAACCTATTGCAAGCTATGGAACTAAGTAAAGACTATTCTTTGAGACAAATAAATACAAGTATTTTTATCTAAATAATTATTCTGTCTCATTCAAAACAGTAGGACCAATTGTGTTGAAATTTTTGATGTGTGTTTGAGTAGTCACTGGATGGTTCACAATTAGAACCGGTAGGTAGAGACTTTTTACTGTCGAAATTCACTAAGAGAAAGCCAAGCTGTTGGAGAAATCGAAGTGCTGCTATAAAAACTATTGCATTTGATAAGCATTTACTACAAGTATATAAACATTTACGGTCACTCGGGTAATATTAAAACATTTCATCAATATTAGGATTTTTCGGATATTTCTAAACCTTACACAAATGAACACTTAACTAGAGTTTGCGATATGATTGTGGACATAATACCAGGACCACGATATAAACCCCGTTAAAAGGTTTACTGTTAAAATGCTAACAATTTATTTTACGTTGATAACTGGCAAAGAAGCTGACGAGCTGCCAAACAAACCAAGCCTTAGTAACCATCGACCATTGTCAATTTACCATACTTAACATATTCTACCGCATTCATAAACCAACAGCATCACTCACGCACCAGGACAGAACAGGTTAGACACTTGTTGACTGCCTCTACATTTCCAACAATGTGATCGAAGCTGAAAGATTATTATCGGTTGAAACAGGAGAAAAAGTAGTATTTCACTACCAGGTAAAAAAGAACATTTTATACGAATACGATAATAATGTGGATGTTATAAATTCCATAGACCTCGGACGAAAAGGGAGTTGAGGTCATTATCTTTTTTGTTGATCAACAGCATTTTGAGGTACTACCCCTAAAGCTTAATAGCTTTAAAAGCCAATACCGTTTAAAATTCCATACCTTTTATAGACTAACATAACAATCTTGCGTAAACAATGAATCAGCTGAAATAGAAGCATGAATCAACAATTTTCGTCACTTCGGTAAACGTCGACGCGAGCTTATAGATTTTAAAGTTCCCGATGGCGCGGGCTGTGGCCTGGTGACCCAGTTCACCCAGTGACCTGGCCCGGTAAGCCTGAATCGCAGGCTCTGGATGCTGTAATTGCGGTTAATGGAAGAAATTAGGAACTTCTTGAGCTAAAGATTCGGTGAAGTTTCTGTGGAAATTACATACAATTTTTGGCGCTGTAACTATTAATCATTTAGAAATGTAGAGTACTCACGTTGACTTGTTCAAACGTGACTACGATCTAAGCAACAGAGTCGAAATATCGGTGTACAATACATATCGTGAGCACCCGTTTCAGGGTAAAAAGTAAACCTCCAAAAAACCCATTACTTTAGCACGCCACAAATGAGTTCAAATCACGTTTACCTATGTATTTATTTACTACATAACTACCCACGCTTGCGTTGCTTCGGTAAAAATACTCCTTAGACCGAAGCTTGTATATTTGTGGTAAGACTGGGAACTCACATCCATAATAATAATTGAACAGCAACATAAAACTTATCCTATTTCGGCGAAAAGAAGTTATTTCTTGGTATACCAAGTCAATAGATGTTATCAATGTACGACCGGCCAAGTGTCAACATAACTTACAGATATTTAAATATAAGGTATAAAAGACGAATAGAAAAACAAACTGAGTACCTATTTATAATTCGAATTTCATATTTTCTCATCTTGTATAGACATTATTTGTATAATCGTGTACTTGTATAATTTGTGTGATCCCATTTCGATCACACACGATTTTTTAAAAGTAGAACATTCTGAAGTTTAATTAAATCGTAGGTCTGTAATACTCATAGCTATGAAACTACAAAACTCCTTTGCAGAAGACAGAAATAACCAATATCTTGAGTGAGTACTTACTTGCTTCGTCAGTCGGGAAACCCGTTGACCTAGTTACTATACCGACCTGTTTCAGTGAACTCCTGATTGATACGCATATTGTATGTTGCGATTATATATTATGAGGTTTCAACTTAATTAGCCCAGCGCTACATACATTATGGCTGGTAACGTGTTGTGGCATTAAGTACTATACGTCACGTAAATGACTGCCTCGTCCGGGAATCGAATCCGTTCCTCTACGCAGGCAAGTTCACTACCAGCTAGGCTACGGAGTTGATAGATAGTTTTATGATTGTTATAAACCTTAAAAGACCTCAATAAATGGTCACCACCTTGAGTATTAAAGATTCAAAGTACCTGCTTAAAAATTGGCTATGATCAAAAAGAACGTACTTTAAAAGTTCCCAAAAAACATTCAGAGCATTGTAGATATACCGGTCTACCTAGCACTGAAAGATGGCCCGTCAGATCGTATGTCAGCTCTTTAGGTACATGAAACAACGCATTTATTTATTTTATTTATTTATCATGCTTGTCATAAAATTTTATTGTCATCGGTAGTAAAGCAATATGCATAATTTCAAGTCCGTAGAGTAAGAGGAAAGGAGTGCGCACATTACACCAACTCGACGTCAACTCCACTCCGACTCCACTCCGTTTCAACTCCGACGTTCTGTTCCGCGATCAACGCTTCATCGACGTCAACTCGACTCCGTCTCCACTCCGTTTCAACTCCGACGTTCCGTTCTAGGTACATTACGTCATTGTGTCGGTCGACGCGTGGACTACTCGTCTACGGTGAGTCGTCAACGCAACGTCGACGCGTTGGTCTCGAAACGGAACGGCTATGGGTGTAGGGCGGGGAGGGGCCGTACAGGGCTTTTAAGTATAAGTTCGAAATTCAACCTTACTTTCAAAGATATAAGGCTCATAATTGAATGTTAGCTTTGTCAAGGTTTTAGTCGCGTTCGCGTCTGTCGGTCGTGGAGTCGTTGTACTGTGCGCAGTCCTGAAATATGTCATCATCGTTATCATCATAATCAGAACCCATAATTGTCCCACTGCTGGGCACGGGTCTCCTCTCACAGTGTGAGGATGTATGTACTTACAAGATTTAACCCGAACATACCTACATACAAACACTGCAAGTTAATGAGCTTGTAATAACATGCTTTATAAACCTTACTAGGCCACATTGCTCACTTTCTTTCACTTATTACTTCTGCTAAAGTACTTTAATCAATGGAAATCGATAAAAGCGATACATATTTATTAAGCAATCTCCGTCGATTTGGCATATCAGAAAAGCAACAAGTGAATCGAATATACCTAACGGTGACTCGGATTTTCCATTAGGCGTTCCACTTCATACAATACTTTCGGAAATTAAATAAATGTTCACACATTGAAGGAACATTTTATTTAGCCTTTTTTATTTAGTAAGTCTTCACGTCATTATTGCCTTTGGATATAAACATGAGATTTACGACAAGTCTACATCATTATTATTACATCCCATAGATAATTGTCCCAATCTAGATTTCTTAGTACGAGAACAATTAAGTAAGTTCCCGCTGCAGCCCATTTATGACCCATAAATTCCACATTACACACTCTCTCTCCTCAACACTGAAGAGACCTTGAGCATCCCGCATACTGATCCAGTGAACAAAACAAGCGTCAGAAGTTTTTAACCGCCCGAAGCCGACATGGCTTAACAACTTCTAACGATAACACCCGAGACTGACGCGCAAAGTCTTATTCTATTGCTCTGAACCCCTAGGCCTGTACCCCTCACATTGTGAGAGGAGACCCGTGCCCAGCAGTGGGACAGTTATGGGTTGTGATGATGATCCACAAAAGTGGCAGAAACCAATGTGAATAAAGTACCAAACCCAATCGCGTCATTTTATTAAATGCCAGACGATGTAACGCGTTTTAAAAGCTACTTCGTCGGCAATAATTTAGTAGGTAATCGTCGTCCGTTGAAGGTAGGTACTAATGTCCCGAAGGAGGGAAATCCTCTAATGCTAAGGCTAATAGTGAAAAACATTTTGTCAAGAAAATATTCGTCTTTCACACTTTCTTATGTAAAAATTAAAGGTAAGATTCGTAAAAAAATATTTCTATGACGTTATTAAATGACCCGTATCTCGCAATGACCATGCAGAACTGCCGTTCGAACGGTCCGGGGTTCGATTCCCAGCGAGGTGGAACTTTCTCTCTTTTCTTTCTAGGTTTGAGTTTTTTTTCGTGTCTGTGTTGTCTTTGTGTGTTGTCAATGGCACACACACATCAGAACACAGGGAATCCTAGTGTGGGGCTTTAATTTGCGCCATACGAGTCACAAGCAATCGATACGGCGCAATACTTCTTTTTTATTTCAGCATACTTTCACAGCTATACTGGTTGACGTTATCTCTGAAACGTGTTATACTGGACTTAACAGCATCAGAGCAAATTTGCTTGAGCTTTTATTAAATTTACTTTCCTACCTTCATTTACCTACTGTAAAATTTACAAGTACATACCTAAAGTTAATTTTATGCTTCTAGAAAATTCCTTTATTTAATTACTACTAAACCAGCACTCGCTTCGCTTCGGGAAACCTGTCGCTTGCTACCCACACTCGAACATTATAAGACGCGAATACATTAGGGTAAACCACCCACAAGCGGACAGTTAAACAGAAAAATGTGCTTACAACAATTTTTTTAGGTTCGATTGCGTTAATCATCATCATCATCAGATGACGGAAAACATCGTGAGGAAACCCTCACACCTGACAGTTCTCTATAGTGTTCTCAAGGGTGTGCGAAGTGCCAGCCAATCCGCACTAGGTCGTGAACCTTCTACAAATAAGGATTAAGTCTACATTAATTAGACATTGCAACTTAATCCGTCCAGTCGTTATTCAACTAGCAAAAATATATTCTTCAATTATCCCAAGACCATATTTTTGCAGTCTCACAAAACGTATTGACTGCTGTAAGTGTCGATTAGGGGGCACTTTATAAGGCTATTCACCCTTATAGGTAATTGCCTGGTAAAGGACTCGAGAAGTGTATTTTCAATCTAGCGACTCACGCCGAAGCTTTTTTAAGAACAAAAAACTTATAATGGCATACTTTAAGGCCAAATAACCTTAAAGTTCTCTAGTAATGCTGTTCTTAGTGTAATCGCTTCTGGTGCATTTTGTGATTTTGTAGGAGAGTCAGATTGACTAGATACTTGTAAAGGAATCTAAAGGAATGATTGATAAGACAAACATCCCAAAAAATACCTACATAAATATTTTGCCTTTATAGTAAGTATAATTTATGGCAAAATTATGACAGTAGGTATCATTTATTTGCGGTCTAACAGCTGCTAAGCCGATTTAGTTCTAAGGAATCAAAAAGATTTAAAACCCAGATAATTAATAGTAGCTGAATCATAGGTACATAGTACATGAGGCAGAAAGGAAAATTACATTCGTAGCTTTACAGGATTCCTTGCGTAAGATAAGATTTGTAGAAAATAGTTTGTGATCTATACGTAATCCAAAACTTAGATCATAAATAATAAATTTCACACGACGCAGGTCTAGCGCGCGATCTGAAGTAGATACTTACCGTCTCAAAATCTCCAAGTACTTGGCAACCTACTGACTAGCATACATATGTACTACTTATACTCGTATGCAAACCGCAAACGCCTGAAATCCTCTGCATTGTTCCGGAGTGCAAGGGAGAGGTAGAATAACTTCAGTCAACAGGAGATTTAAGGTCAAAAGGTGAATAAAACAGTATTTTTTGTCGAAGTGGGATTCCATTGAAAACTTTTAATTAAGCTCGATCGGATTAACTGACCTAGCAGTCGTCATTCAGCAACGTTTTCATACTTTTGCAACGGCATATGAATATTACAATTTCATATAAAGTTAACTCTTTATCGCATTTGCTACCTATAAGCGAAGATCAAATGTGCGTCTTTATGATAATAAAGACAACCGAGTCGTGCCTCGACATAATAATATAGGTAATCACTGTCGCTCATGGACATCCAATCACCAAAGGCCTTATCAATAAGCAGGCATGCCTGCCTAAAAAATGTGCCTGTTGACATAAAATGTTTCAAAGGTTTTTTGTTATCCAGAACAAGAAAATTTTTAAATATTATTAACTACCAAGTATGGCTTCAATCCTTTATTGGCCAACTACTTACTGAGCACGGGTTTCTCGTCATGCCTGAAGAGATCTAGAGCACCCTCCACCACGCTACTCCAGTGCACATTCGTGGAGGGGTTACTGGCCAAACCATGTGTCGGAAAGTTTTGTGTCGCCCGAAAGCCTCCGAAATGGCTTAACAACTTCTGCCTCATAGTAACAACCGGGACCGACGGCTTTACGTGCCCTCCGGAGCACGGAAGCGCTCAAAAATATTTTGCCTATATCTATAAACTATCGTAGATACAGAAACTTAATATGTTTTATGTGTAGATATGTACATAAGTCTTTCAAAACTTTGGACACTGTACAAAAGCTACGCAGTTAGTTTTCCTTTGCTTTCTAATTCACTTACGTATGTATGTACATATTATAACATTTAAGATCCATTTAGTAACACTAAATGATAGCTTATTCATCTTCTATAAATCATGACAGATATACGAAGAGCGTGTCTATAAAAAGTTATTAGCGTAGACTTATCACACCACCCACGTTCAGTATGTAAACACGTTAAAAGCCGTAGTCAATGTAATAAAGTGTTTACGGCCCACGAGCGAATAAATTTCCAAACCCATTTCGTATTTTAACACTATGTTGGAGTTTAGGAGTAATGTTTTTTAATATTGTACAATAATAATGTAAAAACATACCCGCTTTCCCGCGCTCGACAGCTTCGAAGTTTCGATGAGGTTTTGAAACGACCGCCCGCCCAAACTGCCCGATACGTTGTTAGCGACTTTTATCGCGTGGGATGACGACGATAGGACCGCGCATGCGACAAACCAACCCTATGACGTCAATGGCTCTCCGTTCATAAGACAGGCCACGCAGGTGTTCTGTTCATTAAAATGCCGCAGAGCAGAGCGGCTAGACTCAAACAAAAAGCGCAAAATAACCTCTGTCCTCGAGTTGTTTTGTTTTGACCCTTCCTCTGTAATTGCGCAAAATGGAGGTCATGTATGATAAATATGATAATCATAATTATGCCATGTACTATTTTAGCACTTCTCTAATTGTATTATTATTTATTATATATAAAAGAAAATTCAGAAATTAATTGTATGTCGAAGCATAGGTACATCGCAGTATACAACGTATATACATACATGCTAAATACATTTAGTTTTTGTAGAGATAATAGTTTTATAGATAACTGGACATAGACCTAACTTTTTCATCGGCTGCTTAGTTGAGCACTTAAACTTCATTGGAATTTTCCAATAGACGTAACTTCTGGTTGAATCTTTAATCTATAATCATCTTTTTGCATATAATACAAATCAATTCATGTTCAAATAATTCAAATAATACACATACAAATATTCAAATAATACAAATACAAATTAAACACGTGGGCTTTGATAAGATTTTAAACGGTTGCATGTGTTTTTAACAATCTCCCCGCAATCCATATGTCATTGTTTATCTTTTTTATGGTAATTATTAACTAACGGCTAAGCTTACTTAATTATTAATTGCGTTCTTCTTAGTAATGACATAATTGCAGAGCAATGATTACATAAGCAAGTACGTTAATATAAGAAGTTTAGGTAAAGACAAGTGACAAAAGCGTCGAAAAGCAAAGGAACTTGGCGTCATTTACAACGTCGTATTTTAGTCAACAGAATGCAAGCAGGGGACTATTTTGAATAACCATTTTCCATCTCTTTCACTCCATTCCACCCTCGTAACTCCGATTGACTTTAATTTATTTTTCTCGTTGGTTGCGCTATATTTTCTTCCCTTTCTTAAGACCTGTTCAAATATGCGCGGTATCCTCTATCACCAGCGGGAGAGCCGGGAGATGACGGCTAGTACCACTAGGGTAAGCGTTGCGGACTTACGGGCTTGCACCAGTCGCATACCTCTATCCGTACAATTTTCAGGAGTAATTCACCCGTATAGACGGAGGCGAAGGGGCCAGTGCTGGCTTGTCTGTAGGACTTTGCGGTAGCGCACTAGCTTCATATAGATAAACCATGCCATACTACCCACTTACTTAAATCAGCTGCCAACTGACTCGTCGAATCCAGCCCCTCAAGCCACCAGACTTTGTGTTCCAGTACCTACTTTCTTCACTCTCTTTCTTTCTTCTCTATTATTTCTTGGTGGACAACGCATTTCGATGGTTCAATGATTCCGTTGGTGTTAATGATGTTTATGAGCAACGGTGACCACTTATCATTAGGGGGCTCGTCTGCTCGTTTGTTGACTCGTTCACCCAAAAGCATGGAATACAAATGCGGAGCCACTTCAGGTACGTGTTTCCAATTAGTTATCACCGAGTTCCGAAGACGGTGATGAAGAAAGGCGATGACCAATCCTGTCAGAGCTAATGTGTGTGCACTAACCTGGTGAATCAATACTCGTCAACATTTTTTAGTTGTCTGTGCTCGGAACTTCGATATGTCATTTCATCATATGACTTAGCATTGACATTTGTCATAAAAGAAATTCATAATCCTAATTGACACTGACATGCTAGTGACGCTAGGAGAAGTATTAATTACCAGAAAATGAAATTTATTAAACAATAATAAATATTTTTATGCAACATTAAGATATTACGTCATGAGCATTAGTTTGTTAAGAGCATTGAGTAGTGTAGTTGCTTGCAATACTCCTAGCATAATGGCTATGAGACAGTCAAGTGATATGTCTAAATTCAAAGAAGTTTTGAAAGGGGCTAAAAATGTTGTTTTCTTATCTGGAGCCGGTATTAGTGCAGAGAGTGGTATACCAACGTTTAGGGGTGCCGGGGGTTATTGGAGAAAGTACCAGGCGTCCTCATTAGCGACTCCAGAAGCGTTCAAATCTAGTCCCAGTCTTGTTTGGGAGTTCTATCATTATAGACGAGAAGTTGCAGCCAAGGCACAGCCTAACGCGGTATCTAGTCACAGTTGCTCAGTACTTAGTCATGTGTATAAATATAAATAGCAATAAGGTGGGATTGTAGGCAAGCATTAACTTATATTTAATTTTTAAAAATTGGAAATGTTTGTTATTTTGGTATACTTGGTATTCGGTGGTGGTAGTTGTAAAAGCATGGTATGTTTATTACTTATTTTGGTATAATTATATCACACCACTCAGTGTGAGATCTAAGATTAAATTTTCCTATGTTTCCCTGTAAAACTAGTAACATTATAAGATCCCAAAACAGATTGAACTATGATGCTTAGGATATTTATTACTCACTTATATTTGACTGTGCCTACCTGATAAGACCACCATCACTAGTAAAGTGTTGGAGCTAGCAATTCTTGTAACCAATTATTCTTGGTCAATGTTTGTTTAACAAATAGTTGTTACATAATAAAAAGGGATTTAACAATCATATTCTAATTGGGCATTTTAGGGACATATTGCCATAGCAAAGTATGAAGAAAAACATGCCAATGAGAAGAATATTACAGTGATTACCCAAAATGTAGACGGATTACATGCAAGAGCTGGTACCAAATCCCTGATAGAGCTTCATGGCAACTTGTATAAAACCCGATGCACTAAATGTCGAGAAGTATTAGTCAACACTGACAGCCCTATATGTGAGGTGAGTATACCAGCTTTGTATTATATAATAAGGCATTGAATTTCAAATTGTTAAAATAAATTAAGTTACTCAATTTTTATTTTTAACCTTTTGTTTTTATGGAATGGATCAACTTCACTATGTCAGTGTTCCTATTCTATTATGTATAATAAAACTACTTTCAAATGCTTGAATTTAAAACTTTGCTCACTCTTGGAACTAATAAAATAATGTCATACCTATAATGTCTCAATATAGTGTCATTATTATTATGAGGGTCTAAATTTGTAGTTTATGGTAACTACAATCATGACCAGTATTGTATAATTAAAATGCCTGTTATATTTATATGTTATAACAAATTTTGTATTTTAAAGGCATTAGCTGACAAGGGTGCACCAGATGAAAATATTGTTGGTTCAGATATTCCAGTAAAGTTATTACCACATTGCAAAAAAGATGGTTGCAATGGGCTTTTGAGACCCCATATTGTGTGGTTTGGCGAAAGCTTGGAATCTGCAGTTTTAGAAAAGGCTGGTAAGTTTTTGCTTTCATTAAAACATATGTGTACCACTTTATATGATGATAACTTTCTATCACCTCTAATGTACATATTATATTGAAATTATTGAAGTGTCATTTGAAATACAAAAAAATTGAGTAGGAAATAAAATAACATGAGAAGCAGGGCCAGCCCCAGGATAGAGCGAGAGGAGCCAGATAGAGCAGTGACTCTGCGCTTTGAGGTAAGAGCTGCCAAAGTGGTGGTTTTTGATGGTGTTGACATTATCTTTAAATAGGTACCACTTTAAAGATCTTGCTCTGCATAAAACTGATAGATAATCTCGCTCTTTCCTGATTAAGAGCCAGGCCTCACGCTGCTGAGAAGCCATTACAATTAAAAGAACTTAAATTATTAGCCATTACAAATAAAGGAACTTTGAAAAATTTAGACTTCATCAAATTTTTAGGTGAAGCTATGGAATCTTGCGATGTGTGCTTGGTTGTGGGTACGTCCTCCATTGTGTACCCGGCAGCCATGTTCGCACCGCAAGCGGCGGCTAGGGGAGCCATTGTTGCTGAATTTAATCTAGAAACCACACCGGGTACCCCTGACTTCCACTATTACTTTGAAGGACCTTGTGGTACTACATTACCACAAGCACTGGCTGATTAATGACTATTTACTTCATGATAATGATAATGAACTGGCTTAGCTATTGTTTATAATATATTGTAGATATTGTATATTTTGGAATTTGTATGTAGATTTTATATAAATAAGTTAAAGTGTGTAAATTGAATCATATTCAAGTCATTATATTTGTATTGTAAAGCTTTAAAGAAAGGGAAATAAAAAATAAATTTACTAAAAAATGCATTTATAAATCACCAAATTAAATTTTATGTATGTAATTAAATAGTTGCAATCATGTCTTGTGTTTGTGTCTTGCAAAGAACTTTGCTATGCTGCCGATGGATTGTCCAAATGTGCAATTTGACATTAATGATTTCTGAAACAGAGTACACACATGATACAAACATACATGATAAGAATTTGATTGTGATACAGTAATCCATCTCGGTCTGCACTAACACAAGCAATGTATTTGGCATAAAAAAAAAACAGGACAGTGTTCAGGTTTTTTACATTAAATGTCCAATAGATAATATGTTGCAATACCATTTGTTACTGCTATATAGTAACAAACATGAGTGCAATGAATGAAATGAATTTGAGTTACAATGCCTTAACTGACCTAATGGCCAAGGTTCAAGTTTTTAACATAACCAGGTTATGATTTTAAACTTATATAATCGCGAACACTAAACATTTTCAATGAACAAGGGTAATCACGATTTAGAACTGTTTTACCGATATTTCGATACCCAGCAATGGCTCATAGTCACAGCGAAACTCACCAACTCAAAAACTCAATTTAATAATTCAAAATCGTGAGTACCCGTGTGCATTTAAAATTACCAAGTTAATTGAAAAAAATATTTACCTGAACAAATGAGGGTAGAGCAGAAATTGTGGTCGAACGGGAATACCTTTCGTCTAAGAGCAATACGCATGCGTAATCATTAGCATGCCTAACAGCGCGGCCTGAAAATGAAAACTTGATGATTCAACCAATTTCAAAAGAATTTATAACATCTAAGGGTCTTCTATCCTTCTGACGTCACCTGCTTGTGATGCACCCCGTCGAACACCAGGAGAAACTGTAGCAACAAGTTCACTTGCTTGCACTTGCGCTCTATCCCACCCAGTTTAATCCCGACGTTATTTATATGGAAGTAGAGTTTTGATTAGCTTGGCTAACTACTTGTGGTGACCTTAATTGGTTCAGTCGTTATAATCAGATGTATATTTAAATAAATGTATTTAAACAATACTAACCAATGCACTGGTTGACTGCCTTCATACATAAATTTTCATAATAAATGTTGCCAGCTCCACTATTGCTTTTATTCAGATAACTCATTTTCTCCTGCAATTCTGGCGATTTTATATTTGGGTATGGCAGCCCTACTACTATGACACATCGCCCCAAATCATCACTGAAAATTAATTAAAATATTTTTTAGTGAAACGTTTAACGCAACCTTGTTGGAAGACTCATTAGAAGTTTCACTTCAAAAACATGAAAAACGGCACCTGAAATTCAGTCCTTCGCTCAATTTACCGCCAACAACACTTAGCAACAAGGCACCCGTGCGAGCAGTATCCTTACTTTTTATAGAAGCGGCAAACTTATTCAGAACCTGCAGAAAACACACAAGACATGATACAGACAACATAATTTAAAAAACATTTAAAAGACATTATAAATAACATCCTATTAATATTATAAATGCGAAAGTTGTATGGATGTATGAATGTTTGTTACTCTTTCACGCAAAAACTACCGAATGGATTTTGCTGACACTTTACAATAATATAGCTTACACATCAGAATAACATATAGGCTATAATTTATAAAGATATACAAATTTTCCCGAAGCGAAGCGAGGGCGGGTCACTAGTAATAAATAATTCGAAGAATGCATTATACAATATTTATTAAAATCCTAAAGTAAAAAAATTTTACTCCTGCAAAATTCGTGTATATTATATTTCTATTGATGTTGTTGATCCGACTATGGAGGTAAAGACTGACCCTAATTCGATACTCTACTACATACTTAGTATTATACTATCGATCGGGAATCGAACCTTAGACCTAACGCCAGACAGTGGCCCTACTACTTGAGCTACGGGGCCATCAAAGTATTTACAGTCCAAAAATAAATATGAAGACATTTTTATTATTATAATCAATACAGACATGATAATGAAGACATATTTATAATCATATTTCCAATAATAAATAGTCGTTACCTGATCTACTTCATTAGCAGATTTTGGCTCTCGATATACAGCCTTTTTCTTTTGAATGGTATCGATGATGTTGTTTTTCATCAAATGGTCGTACACAGTTTGCTCGTACGAGTAGGATGGTAGGAAGCACACCACACCGCCGGGGACTATACTGCACACGTTTCTCAGGATACGACCCACTTCCGACAGCTAGAACAATTGACGTGGTAAATGAATAGTCATTTTAAACAGGATAATTTTCATTTCCCTTGACGTACTCATGATGAAGGATGAAGGAATGGTCATAGATAATGGTTAAGCATATAAAGTCAAAATTCTACACGAGAATTATTTCAAAAATGGCAATCAAAATTATCTAAAAATACTCGGAATGAACTACAGCTGTGCCGTACAGCTACCGAGAGCCGGCGCCTGGCCTTGCCGGGGTTAATGACCTTTAGTGGAGTAGTTTATACCGCGCGCTCAGTTTGCCACATTATTGGTTTGTAATGGATAATTACGTCAAATTTTAAGCACCCTTTTTAATTACATATTTAGAATGAGAATCAAATACTGAGTATCCACTATTACTATTATGTCAACTGACTAAAAAATCACCTTGTATAAGTCTAATCTACTTGACGTATACAAAAATGAAACATAATACAGCCTAAAAACATACCAATTCATTGGACATTCGATGGTCAAATGAGAAGTTCAGACCAACATTAGTGGGTCCCTTGGACAGACAGACGGCGAGCACATTCTCTCTTGGGACAACGTGATCGCACTTGACCACATTCACTATGTCACCATCACTGTCGCTCGTCAGCAACGAACGGAATTCACTCACCGGCTCCATAGTACCGCCGGCCACTATCACCTGAAAACAATATTATTACTATTACTATGGTCGTTAAATATTATTACTATGGTCGTTAAATAATGTCCGAGCCATATGAGCTCCAAAACGCAAAAAGAGCTACAATCCCGCGTTGGACTGCAATCGAAATTAAACCTTGATGTATTGATTTTAGTGTTTAAATTACCTTAACACACATTACAGGGAGATTTTTTTCGCGAGTTGTTCATTTTTTTCGTTAGTATGAGATCCGATGTCCCGGATGTCCGTAGTAATAATAAGTCAATGCCTGTAAATGTAAATATATTTTTTGCACCATACTGCTTGCTGCCAATGTCCATGGGCGACGGTGATCGCTTACCATCTTGCC
This sequence comes from Ochlodes sylvanus, assembly GCA_905404295.2. NCBI lineage: Eukaryota > Metazoa > Arthropoda > Insecta > Lepidoptera > Hesperiidae > Ochlodes > Ochlodes sylvanus. The sequence goes on along the minus strand of FR990131.1, from coordinate 3,166,020 downwards.
TTTTTTATGGCTTTGTTTAGGTTATGAAAAAAACTCACAGAACGACAGAGGTTAACAACTTCGGCGAAGTGTTCAGCTGGGTTCAGTAGCAAGTATTTCACGTGACCTGAATCGTTTGAACTATTCACCAACACCCGTCCGTTCTCGCTGCGGTCGCAAAGCATCTCCAAGAAATCTAGTAAAGCATAAAGCCCACTCCCTGCCGAGGTCTCAGTTGGAACCTGAAATTGTAATAGTCCAATAATTACTTTCTTTTTGTCACAAAATTATATCTAATGAAATATTCACTCATAGATGACATCGACTATACCGCTATAAATATACAGGGTGTAGGCAATTACTATATTAAGAATGATAATGGGAAGTACTACCATGATAGAAATTATTCTTACTGATTATAACAATATGACTTGCTCCCTCCAATAAACGGCTGAAAAAACATGCATTATTTCCTTTTAGTGATGCCCATTATAAAAGGTCAGGATCTGCTGTTGAAATTAAAGTCCAGCTGCAAAATGTCCCGCTACTTTAACTCAACAAAAAAATTAAAATGTGTGAAATTCACATGTGCTAGAAGTGAAACCAATGAATACTGTCAGTCCAAATATTGATGTTTTGCTTACGTAAGCCACCATTTTTACTCTTTTTCGATTCCGTTTCGTTTCATTTGCGCGTCATTTCCGTTTCTCCGACTTCCAAATCACAACGACACTAAAGAAGTTTTCACTTCAAAATTACCTGTTTAACATCGCCTTTGACTTCTAGTAACTCTTCTTTATCACTTTTCTTCTTCGATATGTTACTCAAGAACGATTGCAATGGATTCTTTTTATTTGCGGTACCTTTACGCTTGTATTCCTCTTCCAATGCCTGTTGATTGTACCTCATTGAAAAGCCATGGAGCTTTGGGGCTAGCCTTGTATTTCTGCAGAATTCCACTAGAGGTCTAAGGTTCAAATGATCTATTTCTGCTTTGATAACAAAGTCCTCCAATGTAAATATTGCTGCATTCTGTTCCTTCTCACCTTGAGGTTTGAGCACGCCTAAAATAATGTGATTCGAAAAATCATGCGAATATTATAATTCAGTTCACCTTAGTTTCCTGGGAATTTTAATTATAAAATTCCATTATATTAATATTTATATTAATTATATTAATAAGTATATTAATAATGCCCTCTACGTGTTAGGCGTCAAATTAATTTCAAATATACCCGGTTACTCCAACCCATTCTGTTCAGTTAATCATTATAAAACAACTTATCTACTACGTAAAATCCACAAAAAATATTAAATAAGAGATAAAGATTAGAAAAAAGAAAGAAGAAATCTAGAAACATAATATTGTATTTTTTTATAGAAAACCTAAAAATTCCAATCTTAAAATGATTCGGTTTTGGATGGGGTGTCCCATCATCAAATTAGTCATTAGAACCATGTATAATAAATATAACGTTCTCAAGAATCCAGGCCGACTTAACCAGCAACCCTGTATATAGGATGCTACTTTCAGTGTGATTTTTACGCAAATTAAGTTTAAGTTTATATATCTTGTAAGACTTCGCATTTGAGAACTTACCCAACAGTTTGCCAACAACAAAGTTGACCTGATTCAACTGCAATAGATTCTTGCTACTAAGTTTGGCCCTATATCTATTGATGTAGTATTGCAAGTACGTCTTCACAGACGACATCTGTTTGAGGCTCACTGGCGCCGAGTGGGCATTCTCCAGCGCCGCTGTGAGACCGTGGGCTTCATCGAGAATTAACACATTATTCTTCAGTTTGAGGGAAACTCCTGACCGTGCCCCTGAACTGACTATACCTGCATGACTCATGAGTACTACCTGGAAAAACAAATACAATATAATGGAATCAAAATTTTTCTTTTATTTACAGAAATAATAAAAGCAAAAAAATATCAAGTGCCAACATCCATTCATCCATACATCCTCACAAGCTTTCACATTTATAATATTAGTAGGATGATGGTGCATACACTTGGTTATTATTGAATCTTCTGTTATAATTGTTATAAGCATTGAGATCAGTTAAAAGTTTTGGGAAATAGTTTTTCACCTCACCTCGGCCTCATCCAAAGCCATCCTCGTTGCATAATACGGACAGGCCTTCAACTCTTTCCCACACTTAACTAAATCCTCCATATCTAGAATATCTACCAAAAGTCTGTCTTTCAAACGACCAATACTACTCTGATTATAATAAGGACAGGATGTACATGAATTTGTCTTGGTTTTTTTGAGGACTTTCCCATCATTCCCTACTGATGTCGATTTTGTTTTGGACTTTTGCATGTCTAAGCATCTGAAAGAAGTTATTTGTAACTGAAGCAATAACATTCAACTACAACAACTACTAATCATTTATTATGAGTACAAACATTGAAACAGTAAGAAAATAGTAATTTATAATCTTGGTTTCAACCCTTTTATTGCCCACTACTAAGCTAAGTCTCTCCTCATACCTGAGGAGCCCTAGAGCATAGTCACCCAAATCAGATATTTTGAAATTTTTTAAGCCAACCGAAGACCTCTGACATGGGTTAAAAACTGCTACACATTGAGAACAGGGACCAACGCTTTATGGGCCCTCCAAAGCACATAATAGCGCCAGAATTTTTGCCACTAGCAGTCTTGTTTGGCTGAACTAATTATTCATAATTTTTAACCTTACATTAGGCACATATATTAAAATTATATATCTTGTGTAACTGCTGAACATATTCTACATCAAACCCGTCAAACTATGTTGTCTACCAACTTAATATGACATTTGCCGAATATCATACATATGCCTATTGTTGTGGGACAAAACTAAGTTGATACTAAATATTGGACTCACCTTTCATTAATCAAATTAACATTTTTGAGTTTTGTGACATCAGAATTGATGCAGTAATGTTGTCTAGAAGCAAGTGTTACGACCCTAGTGTCACCGTTAAATACTGTCCGTTTGATTTCTCCCACAAATTGTGATATTTGGCTGTGGGTTCTACTACTGATATATATCTGTAAAAGTATTCAATAACAGCATACATTTTGTTCCGTTATGGGTATATATGATTATCTTTTTTATTCATATTGCTAGCCAATACATGCACTAAGTCTCCTGATGACCAGTGGTCACCAGCAATGTACATCAGAAACACCAGAATGAAACAGAGAAGTGATATGAAGTAGAATCCTGCATTATTTCTGGCTCTATAAAAACATTTTAAATATTTTTTGGTACCAATTTTTAGCAAAAAAAAATTTTAGCTACCTTTGTAAATGGATTTTCAGTATCATCTTCAATTATAGTGTGTTCCTCGTCATCTGACAGTTCATTGCTTTCACAATCATCAACAATCAGATCATCTTCTTCATCAGCAACTCGAACATCCGTCTCCTCAGGAAGATCTTTCTCTGTCTTTTTTTCACATTTGTGTTTTTCAACTTGAAAGTAACTGTCGCTTTTACCATTTATATTAGATTTTTGTTTTGCAACCCGTTTTTGTAATTCTTTGAATGCTTCAATTTTTTTCCTAATTTTATCCAATTTATTCTGTAAAGCGATCAGTGTCTGGTTTTTTTTTATTTTCTCATACTCTTCTTGAAGCCAATCACCTGAATCTGCAGCAAATTAAAGTATGTTTGATAGCAACAAAAACACTAAGTCTTAGTGTATAGAAATAAAGATAATTTTAACTTATTATCCAAAAATTTTTGTGACAAATAATATTTGATTTTAAATTGGTTAAGTTTTTTACCTTCTTGACTTTTCGCTTCATTTTTTATTTCCTCTATAGCCTTTGTCAAATCCTCTATAACTTTTCTATTACTATCTTTTAGCCACTGGAGTGCACCACAACAAATACTCAAAGATTTACCAGTTCCCGTAGGGCTTTCAAAGATACCCAATTTATTGTTCTCGATAGTGGAATAAAGTTCTTTCATAAACTTTTCCTGAATTGGATACGGTTGAAAAGGAAAAGGAAACGTGGGATCCATAATAGAGTATGTTTTAGTGTTAATGTTAAATTAAATATTTGATTTGTAGATTAAAAACATTATAAATTAGGTAAACATTTACCACAAGCACAAACTAAAACTAAAAAGTTTTAAACCGCCAAGTTTCGTGTCAATCAAACTGTCAAGTGTCAACACATCAGTACAGTACCTAATTTTTTTTTTTTTTTTTGGGGTTTTTTTGACCTGGTATTTGCAACCTTTAGGTCAACATCAGTACCTAATCACAGAATTTACAGATTATGGTTGCAGAAAAATGATGAAAACTATAACCTATGGGAGATGATCAATTCACGAATATTACGTATACTAATAACTTTTCTATTGTAAGTTAGCAATCTCAAAATATTTTGAAATCCTAACCTTTTTATGTTCTAGCAAGTCATACAAAGTCAAAAAGTTTCAGAGGTAACAGACAAAATACGAACAATTTGACTTTGTTGCCTATTGAGTATTCTGTGGGTGTCACTATTAATATTGTCAAATGACATTCGACGTCCTAACTTGACTCGTGACAACAATGACAAGTCAGTGTCACTGTCACCAGTCACCAGTCACCCGTAGTATACTTTAATCTATGCAGTCACCACTGTCACCAGTACTTTCAAAATTTTCAAATGTTGAATTGAATGTGGTGAAACTTTCATCAATATTTAATTTTATCAAAGATAAAAGAAATAAATCAAAAAAAGCTGTGTAAAGATCTGTAAGTTGTACGCAAGAAAGGTATTTCTGTTTTCGTTTCTTCACCTTGTAACAGTTGTAACTGTCTAATAAGATTTTACTCTTTTCAGGCACAGTTTCTTTCTTTGTATCAGGCTCGCGTAAAATTCAAGTACTCCACCTACAGAGTGCAGACTCAATATAAGGCAATGAAGACAAAATGAATATTGAAATTCTAGCCGCTGCAGCGGTGTACTTATTTTCTACATATAATAATTACTTAAACATAGCATTTAAGCAAAATAGAGCCATGCGGAGATACAGAGTGCTTAAAAAAATTAACGAAACAAAACAGCTGGAGATGAAAAGACGTTGTATGATGTTGTCAGTGCAACGAAAGCGTAAGAGGTGAGTAAAAACTGGAGAATGTAAAGTGAGTACTTAAAGATATATTTTGAAATAAATCCAACATGGTTTAGTTATTTTAATAGGGCATACAACAAGACAGTACATTGTGTTTACAACCAAATCTATCCTTAAACTTAATTCTTAATAAATATGGACTCCGCCGCCGCATTCTCTCTCCTTCTGGCTTTTATTTATTTTTTGTATTGAGGTTTTACATCACCAGATTTTTATTCAATATAAAATATACAATTATTGCATAATTATGGATTTCAGGCAAGATATGAACCGTCAGTTTGTTCAGCTACTTGGAGAACCATCTGGAGAATTTTGGAGTTTTGTTCATATGTCAAGTACCGACTTTGAATACTTGTTACAAAAGATATCTCCGATAATTGCAAAGAGAAACACTCGTTGGCGAGAATCAATACCGGCAAAAATAAGATTGGCATTAACTTTGAGGTTCTTAACTACTGGAGATTCATATGGAAACTTAAGTGATATGTTTAAAATAACAACTTCAATAATATCTAGAACGATACCAGAAGTTTGCTTGGCCATCAATGACATTCTAAGTGACATGATCAAAGTAAGTAAAAAAGAAAAATAATACTACATTTTTTTTCTTTTGTTAGTTGCTTACAAACCAGAGGGGCCTATAATGATAAGTAGTCACCATAAATATTTACAACATCAGAGCCTCAGAAATGTTTGCCAGCCAAGAAACAAGTGATGCATCTATTAATTAACTCATTACTCTACAACAGAAAAAGGTAAGCATTTCACTGCCCCTTCACCTCATTCCCCTGCCTTAGAATACCCCGTTGTGAGTGGCATGTAAAACACAAATAAGACCTCACTAACGCCCTGACCTGAGAACAAATATTTATTTGTAACATAAATATCTGCCCCGACTGGGTATCGAATGTGGCACTAAGACCAAGATACAAAATATGAATGACTAACAAACATTCTGTCACAGTAGTAAGTAATTTAAAGTTATTATTTTATACTTTCAAATTGAATAACTACAAACCTATTTTAATTTATTGCAGATACCTTCTAGTGAAGAAGAATGGTTTGCCTTATCTGAAGGATTCAATTTTCCACATTGCTTGGGAGCATTAGATGGGAAGCACATTACTATATCACCATCATGCTACACAGGAACAGAATATGTTAATTACATCGGAACTTTCAGCATTGTACTTTTGACGTTAATTGACAGTGACTTTTGCTTTACTTTTGCTGATGTATTATCTGAGGGTAGAACAAGTGATGATGATGAATTGAACCAAAGTGTTTTGTGGCAAAGAATTACTAGTAATAGTCTTAATTTACCCAACAGTAGCCAAATAGATGGAAGCAGTATTAATTTACCATATGTATTTCTCGGAGATGAAACATTTCCCCATCATGATTGTATTTTAAAAGCATTTAGTGGAGATCCTGCAACAGGCACGCCACAACGAGTCTTCAATCAACATGTAGCCAGATCGCGTGCCGTTATCGAAAACACTTTCGGTATTATGTCATCAGTATTCAAAGTGTTCAAAAAACCCATACCATTGGATGCAGAAAAATCTTCAATTGTTACCCTCACTTGCATTTTATTGCATAATTTTTTGAGGAAAAGCAACACCTCTAGAGATATTTATAGTCCGCCAGGATCAATAGACATTTATTCTCACAATGAATTAGTCAGTCATGGTTCATGGAGAAATAAAAGTCGAAGTAGTTTTATACCATTGCGTCCTGCAAGGTGCACAGAGGACAAACCGGTCGAATGTGGAAGTCCAAAAAGAGTAGATTTTATGAAACACTTGTACGCAAACCTGACCCGAAATTAATAAATATCAGTAATCAAGATGGAGCGCCATCTTTATTCAAGTCATTTTACGTTAATAAAAATTTGCCAATGTTTATCATATTTTCTCTTTTTTCCCCCGTATTTATATACCACTTGATAAATCCTAAACCGACGCCCCCGTAGCTTAGTAGTATTGACTTGACCCTCTCTGCGAAGGGTTCGATTCCCGGCCAGGGTAGATGTGACATAAAAGTTTGGGATTATTCCACTTTGCCCCACCAAGGCGCCCCACTGCTGGGGCAAAGTGAACCGCTTTGAAATTCGCATTGGAATGGAATCTGCCCCACTACGATCGGCACTTTAGAGTGTAGGTGAGTTTACTAACACATAATTGTAATACATACTTGTTTAATTAAGTTTTATGTTACTTTAGCAAGTAGCATTAGCTAAAGCATTAAATGAAACTATAAATGTTATTATTATCAGAAAAAATATAATTTGTGTTTTGAATCACAGATCAGACACCATTTATTGAAAATATAATATAACTTAATTAAAAACATATTTATTTAAGTATATGGATTAAGTATACCATATAGATGTAGTATACAGGGTGGACATGGACATAAGTATGTTGCTACAGTTTTCATTTACCTAGTAGCTCTACATAAACCCGACACCGAACAGAAAAGAATGTTGTATTCTGTGGTTGTTTTTGGCACAATTTTTTGTCTATGATTTTATTTATTCCAATACATGGCAACGGCCGTCACTGCTGTCTAGTCTGTCACTTCACTTCTGTCAGTGTCAAGACTGTCAAGAGAAGTTGCTTGCTGAGGTTGCTGCACTTGCTGCAGTTGCTGCTGCGGCTAGTGTTCTCAAATTTCAAATTAGAGTATAATTTTTAAGAATCCAGATAAATATCAAAGAAATTGTAAATTGTAGTTAGTATTAACAATCTTTAAATCTAATTAAACAGTGTTGAGAAAGTTACATCAAATTGTAGCAATCTTACAACTTCAGTTGTTGTTGTAGAAAGTGACCATGTCGCATAAGTTGGTACAAATAACTATTTGTCTAAATGATAATTCTGTTGTGTTCTCCGCCACTCATTTTTTATAAACATAATTACAGTGTTAAAATATTGCCGGGAGCTACGGTCTGCGAGGATTGTACCTTGGAGGGAGACATAACTATCGGTAGTGGTACAGTCATCCACCCTAGAGTAACAATTATCGCTGAAGGAGGGCCTATCATTATTGCAGAGTTTTGTATTATAGAGGAATATTCTACTATAATTCATAAGTATGTAATATCTTTATTAAGTTTAAAATTAAATACTTACATATGAATTGAAATACTCATAATAAAATATGACTATAACTAATAGAATAGAATAAGGACCTAGTTTCTACAGTTTATTGCAATAAATATTTATTTAGGAAGTCTTCAAAATTGTGCTTCAAATGACTAACTATTATTGTTTTTTGTCAAAGTATTTGATAACTTTGCAGAAAGAGTGATAAGCAAGAAAATCCGCCGAAACCTCTCTTCATAGGTGCCCACAATGTGTTTGAAGTGGGTTGTCGATTAGAATCTCCATGTGGTCACATTGGAGAAAGCAATGTGTTTGAGTGTCGATCCTTTGTCGGTGTTGATGTCAAGATTGGCAGTGGATGTGTTATAGGTGAGTAATGTATGAATCTTTAGCAGAGAGGGGTTTTCATTAATAATGTTGGAAGACCCGGAAAACAGTAGTAAATACATATACTTTTAAATTTTATTAAGTTAGCAGATGAGCATGCAGCAACCGCTTCCGCTGCCGCCTATGACAACTGTGACCGACCTAAAACAAGACTCAAATGGGGACTAAAATAATTAGTCCGGTTAGGAGGCGGTGTTATTGTTATTATTGTTTTCATTTCATTTTCAAGAAAATAAATGTTATGATGGTACCAAATCTGCTTATTTTTATAGGGTTGTGTTAGATTGGTGTTACAATTTTTTTATATCAAATTTATCTGACACATCACACAACACAGTTGAAGCATTATTTTATTAATTAGCAGATTTGGACCCCAATAGAAAAATTTTCATTAAGTATAATTTTTTGCAAAACATGTGGTGGGGAGTTTTTGTTGTTGTTTCTTAAGCATCTAACGCAATCGGAGGTAAGTGAGGAGGCAGTAATTTTTATAATGGAGTTTATATTATTTCAGGTGCAGCCTGTAGTCTTACAGCTCCTCAATCATTACCAGATAACACAGTAATCTGGGGATCGGATCACCACATCAGGGAGGCTTTGGAGAAACAACCATCCCAACTACTTCAGCTCGATTTCCTGGGCAGAGTAATGCCCAACTTTCATAGACTGCGAAAACCCAATGTCCATAAAAGACAACCTTCCCGTCAGCCCCAAGATAGTTCTAGTAAAACATGAAGACTTGCTTTAATTTATTTATAAATTTTGCTTCGTAATATCAGCTGAATCACAGGATTATTGTATACACTCTAATTGTATAAAAAATATACTAAAACAGTATGTCATGTGTAATATACTTCTTTAACATTATAAAAATAAACGAGTAAAGCGCAATAATTACGATTTTGTGTTGACACTTGTCAATTGATAAGGACGCCATCTATGAGTATATCTGTAAAGTACAAGCGATAGAAGCTTATGCGTCGACAGGTACAGTACATGAGTCGTTTGTTGAACGGTGTTTTAGTACTGGGCCTGAACAAGAGATGGCGCAATTGACTACAAATTGACAATTCCATGCATTCTCCATTCTCTTACACATGGAGTATAGAAGTAAGGAGCACCATTTCTGTTTTTTTTTTAATGTCCGTAAAGTAGTAAATAAGGGTGACGCTACTATAGCAAGAGTGTAAATTTCATAACTTTTTTATTTATAGTTACTGATTTACTTGAAACTACGTGAATAACAGAGGTTTTGTAGCAGTTTCATTCAGTCATCAGCATTTTTTTATCTGAGCACACTTCTCTGTGTTAATAAAAACCTTTATTAATCACTTAGTTCAAAATAAGTCAATAAATGTAACCTCAAAAAATAGTGTCAAATTTATACTCTTGCTACAGTAGCGCCTTAACACTTATTTAATACATTTCGAGTTTTCGACAGATTTTTTTAAAGTGCAAATATGGTGCTCCTTTCTTCTACTGTCCATGCAAAGAGAAGTCTTGTTGTAGGTTGTAGGAGTATAGTGTTATGGGGTTCATATGGTGTATCGAAGTTCATATGTGATTAGGTGAATTCTATATTTGTTATACATACATAGACATACTCGTATCTCGTAATCTCGTATGCTCTATGGTGTTTGTTATTGTTGGGGCATCATAAGTTATTATTTTATTCCCCTCAATCCTCTCTTTTACTGTTTCAGTTAAAACAAAAAGAATGTTAATGATGAAGGGTTTTAAGTGGCGTTTAGGATAATTTAATTAAAGCCATACATGCTAGTCCTTCTTACTACTAAAAAAAACGTCTACATGCATACTTCCGTGATGCATACATTGTAGAAATAACGAATCTGTCAACCGTGCCGCTGTTTTGTTATTGTTATCTACAATAGTGTAGATTATCGTGTTAATAAAGTGTGTGTAGACTGTGTAGACGTAGAGCGAGGTTTGACTTTGCATCAGTGTTGCCAACCCAAATTTTAGAAAAGTGGTAGATAGACAGCAAAAAATCGGTAGAATTAGGTAGATCTACCTATTTTCTACCGATTTTTACCTAAGTAGGTACTCAGGGCCGCCTCAGTCGGCCACTCGTTCATTCGAATTAGTGTCAAGTTTACTTACTATAATACTCGTATGTCGACTAAATTACTAATTTTAACGTTTAAGCACAGCATTACACTACTGATTTCATTAAAATTTTGGTAATATTTGATTTTTAACGGATTGTTTTGATAACTTTAAAAACCGGTAGATCTAAAGGTCAAATCGGTAGACAGGTATACTAAGACCGAAATCGTTAGATCTACCGGAAAGTTGGTAGATTCTGGCATCACTTGCATTGACAACAAAATAAAAAATAGCAGCTTGTCTCACAGACCTCTCCTCTCCATAGATAGAGAGTACTAGAGTATTTCTGTATTTATGTTCCTTGTCTCAGACGGACGGACAGTAAAGTCATCGGTTTCTACGTTTATGTGCCTGTTTACGTCTTTTATTTTATATTTTTACACTTTAAACCTATTTTGAAGCAATATCCATGTCAGTTTCGTTCGTGTTTTAAATCGGTATGTTATGTGGTTTTTTGTTTGTGTAAAACCAAGAATGGAAACTGGATTGGGGGCTGTGAGTAGATAACTAAAAAAGACTGCGCGTTATCATTTGCTCAATATACCGTTCGTGGAAGGATGATTATCGTATCGTTTGATGCACTGAGTGTTGACGCCATGTTGTTGTTTGCTCTGTGAATTATCTCGTGTTGACTTGATCCTGGTTTCCTGGTATGGGTATACGGTATTGGACAATAAGTGTCTGAGTATGTTGGAAGATGTTCCGATCCATGGTAGCCGAAGCGACCTCAGGAGTAAGCCGCCGACGCACCAGAGAAACCTCAGCTTGGACTTCAGGTATGTACTGTACATAATGTATCTATTTGATGACAAACTTCAAACAGTCTGTCAGTTTACTCAGTTTATTAGAAATAGTTTATACAATTTGACTATTGGTATTAATTTGATTCGATAATGGTGTAATAATTATCTTTGTATGAAACACCTAGTACATTTCAGTAGTTAGAAATTCAGTAAACAAGATTTTATTATTGGTGAAAGTTTGGAATGATTTATTCAATGACATAGATAAGATTCTTTTAAGTGGCTGGTGCTCATTGTGTGAAGGTATTTGTTTGTTTATATGTTACTTGTGTTAAGGCTTGTTTTTAACAGTTTATGCATATATAATACAACATACACAAATAGCACCTTTTATGTATTTATTTATTATATTTATTTTATATGTCAGTATCTTGTATATGTATATCTTTTTAATTTAGTTATGCTTATGTAGTTGACAGTGCATCCATTTTCACAGGGAAGGTTATTGTTTGAACAATTAAATTTAACTTGTGAGCCGTTAAACTTAATGTTCAAATTCTTTTCTTAAAAATATGCATTTCTGCAGTCTGGGTGGTGTGCAGGTGTAGAGGACACCTAACCCCTTTTTACCTGTGTTATCAGATGTTTTGTACCTATTTAAGTATGACAATCAAAATATTAGTAACTATACTATTTCCATTTCTTTATTTTCTCGATGACAGCTCCTGTGAAAACTTGAACGAGCGTCTTTTTTACATTATGTATGCATTATTTTATAAAAATATGACGTTTACATACGTACAAGGTTATACCTGATTCGGAGAAACTGATAGGGATGGGCTATATCGATAAACGTAACACGATAACAGACCCGATATTTTTTTATAAAATGTAAGAAACTAATTGCTGCCGGATACTTTTGTACCAATTTATTAACTAATATTATACTATATTTCATTACAAGATGTTACACGTATTTATTCTTGTTTATTTCGTATTTATTCGTATTTATTCTATTAAAATTTTCGAAGATGTTGTAAAATAAGTAGGTATAGGTAGATACTCGACAATGAAACGTAATAATTATAACGACAGGTAATCTTTGTTTATTTATTTTAATCAAAATCTGATGAATTTAATATAATAAATATATGCGATCGATATCATTACTTATTTGGTCACAACACTAGTACAGAACTGTCATCGAGAAAATAAAGAAATGGAACTAGTATAGTAAACCCGCCCTTGCTTCGCTTCGGGAAACCTGTCCCTTACTACCCAAGTCCGAAATTGTTTGTGAAAAACTTTAACATATTATACATATATTATACACATTTCCTCTTGAATCATTCTATCTATTAAAAACCCCCATCAAAATCCGTTGCGTAGTTTTAAAGATCTAAGCATATAAAGGGACAGAGAAAGTGACTTTATTTTTATCATAATATTTAAATCTTTCTTGAATTTGTCATTATGAAATGTTAATTAGACAGGAATCAGAGTATGTAACATTAAGTCTCTTCAGCCGTGTAGGAGAAATAGTAGTGTACTTTTCTTCTATCATAATTTCTATTAGTTATCAATCCACTAGGCGAGCCACTTGATGGTAAGTGGTAACCATGGCCCATGGACAGCAGTAACATCAAAGGTATCACCAATTTGTTTCTAGCCATTAAAGAAAAGAAGAGGAAAGAAAGAGAATTATTTAAAACTATACTGTATGTATGTACACGTAAATGTTCTTCGTGATGTTCCAAAATGTATATGAAGGTTGCCAACTTGCATCTAACCAGCTTTGTGGATTTGTGGCTTATAACTCTGACAACGTGAGGCAACTCAAGCCAAGGAATGAGGCAGTTATAATATAGTGTGACTAGTGAAACTGCCCTCCCTATGCTTCGGGAAACTTGTTCTTTACACTTACAAATATGAAATATTTTCCCATTTTTGCAACATTTTTCATTGATGCTCCACTTGTGTTGGTAGTAATGTGTTGTCACACAGCCTATAGCCTTCCTCGATTCCTCGAACCAGTAATTCGTGAGATAAGCTTGTTCAAACAAACAATCAAACAAACTCTTGAGCTTTATAATATTAGTAAAGATGACACAATAGGAAGTGGGATGTAGTTTGGTAATATCGTAAACACTGTCATCAACTCCAAACTTTTATGTTTTATGGACGCCATAAAATCAAACTGAAATAAAAAGTAAATTAAGGATAAGAGTTCACTTTTATGATGTCAGTTTATTGCTTTTGGGCCCTTACTTTTTGTTGTTAGTACATTCTCATACTGCTTTTGACTAGAAAAAGTGAATGCAATGGATGGCTATAGCTATTTTTTCTTAATTATCATTAAAATATAATGTTTCACACATCAACAAAGCAGTTGAGAAGGTTGGCAATAATGAAGAAATAAGAAAAGAAATCTTGGAATATAGTAGTGTATGACTAAATAATATAATTATGCTGTTTTACTTAACCAGTATTATAATGTTTTGAACATAGGTACATAGATTAGAACCACATTACAAATATATACTTAATGCAATAATATATATTATTTAAATTTTTTATCAGCTTGAAACATTAAGTACATGATCTTGAATATTAGATTGTACTTGTCACATCAGTGATTGTATAGACATTGCTGGGCTGTAGTAGTGTGTCAATATCAAACATTATGTACATATTCAGGTATTAAATTCAAAATCAGGTATTAAAGTACCTTAGCTTCAAGTAATATTTACTACCAAGTAATATTTTTGTGAAGTTGTAATAAGACAATTAAATAAAAGATATATGTAATTTGATAATTTCGCAAATTAATTTCATTTTTAGAAACTTAATTGGATATTTAATTATGGTAATTTCGCCGCACAGCATAGCATTAAAATTATGTATTAAGGGCATTAGCATTAATTATTTCCCGGGAGTCTCGAGAAGCCTGTAACAATTGGGTCTTTCCCCACTAGGCAATAGGCTGCAAACCAAATGCAAATTGCAAAAAAATGCATTTCAAAATGATAGTTTCACAAGGTTATTTCTATTGCTTGTGTCATTTTACTATCTTAAATTTTGCCTTTTAGTAGTAGTTAGTATTTATTTCTTACTCTGCTAAAGTATATAAATATACTTTCAAGGAAAGATATAGTGTCAACTGAAGCATGTTATACAGTCATGTAGTTTATTGATCTTCAATGTGTAATAGGTTTTCCCGTCGTTGTTTGAACCCCTGGTGTTAGATTACAGACATGAAGAGGGCGTCTAACATTATCGATTTTCATGCATCGAATGCATACGTATATGAAAGCTTTTTAAAACTATGTCGCATATCAGTAGTAAAAATATGACTAAGGTGGTAAAAAAATACTGCTATTTTTTTATTATATATTATTATAATTATATCTACATATAATTATGTCATTAGCGTGCAAAAAGTGGGACGGTCAAATTTTGCTAATTGTCCTTCTTTTCATGTAGCTATCTCTTTTTGTCTCCTGCGTTCCCTAATTATCTGTCACATCCACAGTTACAGTAATGTTATTTGAGCGGATCCAAAAGTGCAACGAAAGAAACGTATCTGTAGTTTTAACATCTTTGTTCGCTGCTGGAATCTGGGCCAGTCTTGGAGCCGCTCAGGTGAACGGACGAGGGCGAAAGTAAAAGTGGGCAGCGGATAACGTACGCCGGAAAGCGCTGCCCCATCGATTTCCTGACGAAACGATGTGCCTTATTCAACTGTAATAAGACCTATTTTACATTACCCACACATTCTGACAGTAATGGATATTGCAGCTACCGTTCTCGGCGCAGTTGTAGAGATAGTTTCTATGAAATTTGTCTCGCCCTTGGGTTACTTGCATATGTTCCTGTATAAAGTAAGTTCTGGATGCAACTAGCAAAGATACCTTTGACAAGCTTTGAATGTCGTAAGATGAAGAATATTATTATTTACGATAATGAAAGCGATGCTTTGACGGATGCCCATTCTGCATATTATCTCATTTAAGTTAGCTATCTGAGAAGATAAAATATGTGCCAGTTTAAACCCTAAAGAAGTATACCCTTTAGCAATACAGTGAAAACCGCATCAATTTCACTCAGTTTTTGCTTGATGCGCGTACAAACATACAGACAGACGAAAATTCTCAAAATAATATTCCTCCTCCTCCTTGCGTCGTGTTCCTCAATACTGAGGGTCGTGATCCCCTAAGAGTGGAATTATTCTCTGCCTGACAGTTTTACGCCATTTATCTCTGTCCTTGGCAGCATGAAGAGCGTCGTGCAGGTTGGTGTCCAGACTGGAGCGAATTTGATCAGTCCACCTAATTGGACTGCGGCCTCTTGGTCGTTTGCCGTCAACTTTGCCAGTAACCATAAGTTGCTCTAGATTCTGGCCGTCTTTCCTGGCGATGTGTCCGAAGAACTCGAGTATTCTGCGTAGACAAAGAGCGGAGAGTCGAGTCTTGATTTTTAGCTCGCGCAGAATGGATGCGTTCGTGCGAAAAGCGGTCCAAGGAATTTGGAGCATTTTCCTCCAACACCACATTTCAAATGCATCAATGCGGTCGCGATCAGCTTTTTTCAATGTCCAGGTCTCAGCCCCGTAGCTGAATATGGAGAATACCAAGGAGTGAACTAATTTGATTTTGGTTTTACGTGAGATGTTTCGATCTCTCCATATTCGCTGTAGTTGGGTCATTGCAGATTTGGCCATTCCTATGCGCCTTATCACTTCTTTTTCACATGAACCAGTATTGCTGATATTGGCTCCGAGGTAGATGAAATCCTCAACCGTTTCAAGCGCGAGTGAACCTGTGAGCTGTACTTTGTTATCACGATCAACTATCATGAGTTTAGTTTTACTGTGGTTGATTTTTAGACCCATTTCCAAGCTAATTCGCTCCATTCTTCCCAAGATTTCAACCATTTCAGCTTCGCTGGTAGCAAGGAGCGTAGTATCATCTGCGTAACGGAGGTTCTTTCAAAACTTTCCAGAGGTTCGACCAAACGACGCAGTCAAAGGCTTTATTATAGGCTTAAAATAATATTATCCCCCTCATATTCATTTTCTTAAATATCCTATGTACAGATATAGACCAGTTACAGTTTCATTATGAAAACGTAGTCGGTTGATCAAAATGTGGCGTTGAATTGATCGATACTTGTAAGGCATTTGGGCAACGTAAGGTTAACTTTTAGTACTCACCAAACCTTATCGTGTCGTCGCTGACCAATGACATTATAAGTAAAAAGAGGTAGACATGTTACTTATATGAAAAATGAACCTGACAAACGCAACCGAAATATTGCACTGACGTCTATTGACGTTAACCATCAGTGTCATAGATAAAAGTAACAGACGAGACATTTATTCTTAGAATGATTTATGCCTAAAACTGCTATGACTCTTGGAAGTACCTAATATTAAGATTTAAGATTAGGGATCATAAGCAAAAAAGAAAATTAAATTTAATTTACA
Organism: Ochlodes sylvanus; assembly: GCA_905404295.2. Classification (NCBI taxonomy): domain Eukaryota; kingdom Metazoa; phylum Arthropoda; class Insecta; order Lepidoptera; family Hesperiidae; genus Ochlodes; species Ochlodes sylvanus. Next base: position 3,149,054 of record FR990131.1, on the reverse strand, counting down.
GTGAACAAAAATTAAATAAAAACAAATTAAATTAAATTAGAAACTCAATCACCTCAACTCAATTTTATAAACTCAAACTCAAATCATTTATTTCATGTAGGATACATACAATTATGAATTAGCTTTTTAAGGAAATAACAAAAAGGTTAGTCGACGTCACAGGAGACCGAAGATCTGGCAGCTACCTTGGACAAAGAATTAGTATAGGTAACGTAGAAACAAAAGAATTCAGCCTAAATTCATAAAAAAATCTCATCGTTACACTAACAATTTCTTGTCTACCTATTGTACCTACTGTCTGCATTGTTGCCTCCAATCTATGATCTTAGCGTATGTGCTATCTTTGTTACACCTGTGATGAAGCAATGTTCTATCTCTTTTATCGTTTGGAAACAAGCTGTGATTCATTAAAATTACAAATTATAAATTAATCTATTTAAAATTTCAATATTTTTATACATTTACCTGTCATATGATGTACCGTCCTCTTTTTTTACCTTTCTATCATAATTGTTGCACTTTCGAAATGCACAAGAAGGCATTTTACCTTTTTTAGTATGTAGTCGACACGTGCGCTCACAATGACAGCCGACAGCTCGACTGATTGCAACGGTCTCACGTAGGGTCGTTTCCACTGCACGCGTTAGGAGCGTTGGTGGCGTATCTAGTGTAATATATCATTGTCGCTGACATAGTCATTCACCCGTTTATTTATCTATTTCCAATGACATTTTAAGTAAAAAGAGGTAGACATGTTACTTATATGAAAAATGAACCTGACAAACGCAACCGAAATATAGCACTGACGTCTATTGACGTTTACTAAATGTGTCATAGATAAATGTAACAGACGAGACATTTATTCTTAGAATGATTTATGCCTAAAACTGCTATGACTCTTGGAAGTATTAACATTTAAGATTAAGGATCATAAGCAAAAAAGAACATTAAATTTAATTTACATTATACAAAAAATTAAATAAAAACAAATAAAATTAAATAAGAAACTAATCATTATGAGAGAGAAAAACAGCAATTTCATAAACTCAAACTTAAAATCATTTATTTAATGTAGGTATGATACATACCCTTATGAACGTAATTTTTTTGCATTTACCACCGTTTCGCTAAGGTGCCTATAAATATTGAATTTTTAAATCAAATCTACGGAGCATTAAAAATAACGGTTTATTTAACGTAGAAACATAAGAATTCAGCCTAAATTCATAAAAAAATCTCATCGTTACACTTACAATTTCTTGTCTACCTATTGTACCTACTGTCTGCGTTGTTGCCTCTAATCTATGATCTTAGCGTATGTGCTATCTTTGTTACACCGGTGAGTGGAGCAATGTTCTATCTCTTTTATCGTTTGGAAACAAGCTGTGATTCATTAAAATTACAAATTATAAATTAATCTATTTAAAATTTCAATATTTTTATACATTTACCTGTGATATGACATACCTTCATCTTTCTTTACCTTTCTATCATAATTGTTGCACTTTCGAAATACACAAGAAGGCATTTTACCTATTTTTATTATGTAGTCGACACGTGCGCTCACAATGACAGGCGATAGCTCGACTAAATGCAAGGGTCACACGTAGGATCGTTTCCAATGCACGCGTTAGGAGCGTTGGTGGCGTATCTAGTATAATATATCATTGTCTATTTCCAAGAAAGTTGGTTACTTTTCCATGAACGACTGATAATGAACATTGAATATGTATGCGTAATACTGCTTGGCGGGTATTTAATTCTGATCTGATCTATCCCATTACATTTTGTTTACAACGAATTGTCAAATTTGGAGAGCGATGAACTCCTCAGATCGTACAGCTTAAGCCAACCTACCTTGCTCGGTAATAACTCCAAGTACTTTGTTGTTTTCAACTCAACGTGTTTATGCAGTTCTAAAGAGTGAATAGCTTTCAAATTTAGGTGACATAGGGACATAACGAAATTAAAATATGTTTTTTTGATAGTACTACACACTCATAGCCCTAGACTACGATTCGATGTGTCGAATACTACGATGTGTCGTGGTGCGATGGACAACACACGCCCAGACCGAAAGCAGAATTTTAAACTCATCATTCACTGAGAATCGAACCCAAGACCCTTCCAACGGCGATCCGGCAAGGTAATCATTGTGCCATACAAATTATAAGGGCCCCATTGGCTAGGGGACCCTAAGTAGAAGTTATCGAACGAGGATAGCGTAATGCATATTTAATTAGCATAATATTTACTCAACATATTTAAGTACCACTGCCTAAGTCATACAAAACATATCATAAGTATTGACTCTAGCGTGACCAGCCTTGGTTCTTCCCTTTATGTAGCGCAGGTTGCATAATTATTGTGACAGTCAACTGCCATAAAGTAGCTCTGAGTTGTAACATGCATTATTGTAACGAAATCAATAAAACCTATACTAAAAATACACTGAATTATAAATTCGAAGCAATTTTAGTCACTGTTCCATTGTACGGAGCCAATTCTAAGCGTAGTATTCGGTCATGCTTATCATAGAATTGCATTTTCTTCGGAACTAAAGCTATAATTATGCAAAATTGCAAGTCCGTAGAGTAAGAGGAAGTAATTTTGATTTAGCTTGCAAGATTTGACCAGAACATACATACATTGCAAACCAAGTAAATACTTGTAAAAAATATTTTCAAATGAATCAGTGGTTTCATTTGAAAATAATTAACAAGGTACCTGCCTCCTTACTAAATGAAGCTGTAGCTTCAGGATTATTGAACTATAGGAAAATTTCTACATAGCATCTACTGTACAGATGATACGTATGGTAGGTACGATGTGTATGTAAGGGGAAAATCCGGGGAATCCCTATCAGTTTTATAACTAGTGTAATTTTATTAATGTTCTCAAAAGATGTGAAGTCAGCCAATTCATTATTGGCCTGCGTGGTGGACTATGCCTTGTACGGTCACATTGTGAGAGGAGACCATACCTTACTTGTTATGAATTACAATGATGATGGATGACTAATGTACAGATTTGTCAACATGTAATTATAAATGACAGTTTACGATGAATCACTTAACCGTGAACTTTTTTAATTTTCCTAGGCAGCAGTATAAGTACTTTTCTTCCTTCTGAAGTTAAGTCATTGAACTTTATGAAATTACCTTGATGTGGGCATTCGGATTTATCTGTTTCCGATACATAATGAAAGGAAATTATATGTCCTGTTATCGGCTACCGTAGTTTATATTATTACTTTTATAATCCCTCTAGTGACTTATTTTATCCTTATGTTTATGATACAAACTTGTTGTGGATATATTAAATATTTGGTGGGGAACCAGCTCTGTTCTTGGCATAATATTGTTGTTTTGTTACCAAGACGTGTTTCTCGATATTTTGTTTACCTGCTTCCCATCACCTGGTACAGGTTTTCTTATAAATTTTTAATTCCGTCGTGTCACGAGTCACGACATTAAGTAACAATAACATTTTTTTTGGACAGAGGTTTACTGAGCAAGTTAGACTTAGCCGTCTATAACCAAGTTTAACTTTCCATCTTTCTCCTCAAGGGAAAGTAATTGCTTTTGCGCAGCGCGTAGTGTAAATGACTTTCTTGTAGCCTGATGCGAAGCAATGTACAAGCCAATAAAATACAGATGCGTAACAAATCAATCAATAACAATTGACTTTTAAAATAGAATGTCAGCGGCCTTCTGAGAGCGTGCGCGCACCTACCAAGGCGGTTGCCTCCATTGTGAATTGTGTATTTAGCCATTAGTGTATTAACAGAAATACCCCAGACGACCTCCCCTGGTATTATTCGTACTCACGAAATGGTACCCATACACGTTAAATCGACAATGCCTTTGCATGTTACTTTACAAAGGTAAAAGCTTCGTCGTGAGTCGCTTTGACGCATTGCATGATAGGTTTATCGTAATTAATACCGACTGCTGAGACCTTGCTCCGCCATGCTGTTCCTGTTTAGATTGGTGTAGAGGTATAGCCCCAAAGCTTCTGAAGTTAGGTTAGCCCCAAGGTTCTGAAGTTAGGTTAGACCCAAGGTTCTGTAGTTAGGTTAGACCCAAGGCGTCTGAAGTCAGGCTAGGTTAGGTCCTAAGGCTTCGAACATGACTGGACTTCTATCTGAAGATGATCAGTACCAATGTCTTACTTAACAGAAGTTCCCAAGATACTCCGAACAAGCCATCATCGATACACATTGTCGCTAGTAGTTACCCGTAGTCGTGAGTACCTGTTGTGTTGTTTATTAAAGCGGATATTTCTATCATATCGATTTGTCGTTGTCAGATAATATTATCCCACCTAATTACTTTGCCGTGCATCGTCCTTTATCTGCGTAATATTTTCGTTATCTCAATATATGTAAGTAATTTATGTTTAAATATTTTTGCCTATAAGTTTAAGTCTATAGGTATATTTGATTATTAATAAACAAACTATTTGAAGCTAAGAGATTTAATTATACTGTTAATACTTTACGTCAATCAAATAAGTACGTTTTCTTAAAGGTACAACCGTAGAAGTTTTCAAAGAGCAATTTAAATACGCCCACCCACGTTGGTTGAAAATAATTTAGTCTGAAACTGTAATTCAGTAATAATAGGACTATTCAATTAGAAATTATATTTTTTATGAGCATAACTGACAAATAAGAAGACGGTCCAACTGATGGTGAACAGTCACCGTTGCCCATGGGCACAAGTAACGCCAAAAGGCATCACCGGTGCGTCGACGAAAACGGCTTAGAAGAAATTGAGGAACTCTGACGCTGCATCCGAAACACGTAAAAAGTATTTCACGTCTAATTCTAGCAAGAGCGTTGTAGGTAACCAAGGTGAAGAACCCTATGACCATGCAAACGCCGTCGATATTAAACTGGGTGGTATAGGACCCAGTGACCTCAAACACGAGGGATCGTTCGCTATAGCCTCGTCTGTAGTTCGAGTAGGATTCGAGGATGAATGGGAGCCCCTTTCACGTATTACACGTCAAAACTGAAACGTGATCACGGAATTATTATCTTTATGAGATCTTACAACATTATTTATCTATGCAATATGCAAACTCGCTTGACGATAGATAAATCAAGTTGATAAAGAAGTACATTAGGTATATGAGTGCTTCTAGCTATAATAGAAATACTCAAATAGAGATATTATTTATATCATGTGGTAAACCACTCTAAGTGTAATGTTCAACCAATTGTATTCTAAAAGACATCAAGACAATATCTAATTTAGAAAAAGTGACGGAATAGTTCCTTAATCAGTTCCTCTGGGTTAAGAATTTGCATGCAACTCGTAATCTGACAATTAACCTTTCCGCTTTATTATGTACATAGTAGATTAGATAAGTAATCTGCTCATGTATGTAATTTCACTTGATATCTACGCAAGATACGGCCACAATCATAAAATATGTAAGTACATCAACGCATACCTTCTAAAGGAATTAGAATTAGCACAGGTTAAATGTTTCATTTGTCCTCATTCGTTATTTCAATGTAGTGGAGTTGACCAGTAGGTATTATATGGTAAAAGTAACGGTCGAGAAAATAGGCCATACGATTGCAGGTCTTGATTATAGTTCATGTTCGTCAGTTCATGTTGTGCGGATAACTTACGTCATCCGCATTATCAAAAAGATAAACTTCAAAGACTTCTCTTCGAATGAACTGCTACTACTATGTATTATGTATATTATCTATCTATTGTATATTATTATTATCTTTCTAGCGTACCTAATAAGCGCACAATTTTAAGTATTTTAAATAATGTCGCAAGTATAATGCAGTTTATTGATGGCACATCAATAAACAAAAATAATACTTCTTTCCAATGACGTCCAATCCTCTGAAGTTGTCCTGTTCCACGTCAGTTTCATATTTCTTGTGCATTTGACAGCGCTCCGCAACGTATTATTGAATTGCTTGGTTTAGCTTGAGGGGAAAATCTAAGATGGCTTTTTTTAAATCTTCAAGAGGAGAGTGAATAGGTTTTTACAGGTTAGTGCGTCCAACATCTTAGACTTCATCACCACTTACCATTTGGTGAGATTTGGATTGTTGCCAAGCATTAATTTATCATTAGTAAAAAAAAATTAATGTCGCCTACGTTTGTCATCTTTACTCATTGAATACACCCATTCATGAATCATTAGGCGCCAGTCTGATGAGACATATCTGGTGCACGCGTCGTTATAGTACTCAGTAAGTGCTAATTATGTTGAATTGTTGACCCTTTATCCGTCTGCCAATCAAGCCTGGCATGCGTGGAACGCGACACGCAATTGGCCGGTACATGAAACTTATTGCTTTACGTCCAAAGTAACCGGCACTGCTGCCTCGTAATTAATTACTCGAAATGAAGCCGTCTGTCGAGCGTGATAGGATAAATTATACTTTATCGAGTGACCAATTTACACGGCTCTTATACAACCGGCTATGATTTATCGGAGCCATTTTTTGTCGTCAATCCTTGACTCGATTACGTTCACCGACATAGGATACTTGGCGGATACTTGGTATACCTAACGTCAAACGTTAAGAATTACACAGTGGTGCTACTTTTATTCCGTTCTCGACGCTTCGTATTGACACACAAAAATTATATTGCACTTATGTATGTTTATGATGCTACAGCGTCTTCAGCAGAAAATGTTTTGGGTATATCAACGTTACTATTAAACCGTTTCTTTTAACTTTACCACTTCCTTCTTCCAAATAAAATCATCAGTTGAATTGAAATGTGTAGTGTTTCGCTACGTCCGCTAATAAGAGTTTCCTTCCTTCGCTTCCTTCTGGCGTGCAATGCGTCAGTGACGCCCCTGGCGCTGCGGCTGTCAATGGGCCAGGGTTGCCTTATCATCAGATTTTATCAACATGGAAAACGTATTCTTTCTCGTTTTCTCAGATATTCCAGAAGGCCGTCTTTAAATGCTACCTTTTAAAAATATCAGCAATTACCCATGTTTTTCCTTTGCAATAAGGGGAGATACGTCACAATGTCGTATTGTAGTTCTAAGCTCAACAAAGTCTGAAAACTATTACTCGTTGAAACTATTTGAATTATTTGTTGTTGTTGTTTCTTTTCTGTCCGTTGTTTCAAGTTGCCTTTGCGCATAAATGTGGACTTGATAGCTTTTAGAATTCTATTCATCACCAAACGAGCGTTTTGTTGGCATTTTTAACTATTATTCTTATCAATACTATCGTGTTAAACTAAATTTAGATAAATAATTATTATTACGAGAAAGAAAAGGATTGTTTTAATCATATTTTTACTAAGAAAATGCTTATTGTCATGGCCTTGTCTAAACAATTATTCCTTTTCCTTAGGCATTAGATTCAAGATTGTTGGTTATTGTATAGGTACTTCTTGCTTATTTGAGACAATTTAAAACGTAAGAAAAAGTCCTCAGCGGTCTCAGGATTGCTCATGACGGTTTTTGCAGCAAATGACGTAAGTATTCGTAGTAATTGAATATTAAAATAACCATTGTTATTTGACGTTTAATGATACAGTAACAAACTTCGATGATAATAATCATTAAACTCACGAATTCATAATCCCTACAATTAGGATACCTTTTGTGCCGGGTTTATGGCCATTAGTAGTCATTAAACACACAATTTAGACGTCACAGAACGACGTAAACCCGAAACTATCATTTATTCTGGAAAGATCTAGATATAGGTATCCATTACACTGTTGAAGAAGCGGGATCATTAAATAACTGGGCTATAGGGCCGACAAAATAATGTATACGGTATAGATATACAGTATAACTATAGTCATTACAATAATATACTTATAACACGTGGGGAAGGCGGAAGACAGGCCATTTGGTGGTTTGTGGTCGCCTCCGTCCATTGATTGACTTCCGTAGCACCAAAGGTACGATAGAATCGTTGACGAGCAAAACGGGATAAGCTATAGAAACATACCTGATAAGAAATTTAGCTTAATATGTTAAAATAACGTGCATTAAATGTAGAAACTACGAGTATTTTATCTTTTCTCATCATTATAGATGACGGGGTTATGTCTGTGTGTATGTATGTTGTGATTATAAATTATTGATACATGTGTGTGTATGTCTTACCCTAATAATATAGTTCGACGCGGTGGTATTTTTACTAACGAGTCTAATATTAGCGCCACAAAGACCACAAAACGAAGGCACAAATCCACGGATGCGAATCAAGCGACGCCGACGCCGACGTCTGCGTGTCGTCCGTTGATAAATCAGTCGGTGCGTGCGCACTCGTTCAGTTCTGTGACGTGCGTGTGTACGCAACTATTGGTTCACGTGTACCGGTTTCGCTTTCATAATTATAATGTCATCTTTTGTTTTTATAAAATAAGTGCGTGGGATTATTGTAAGTGCGTGGGTATATTAGTAAATGATAATACCTACATGCAATACAGGCTCACGCTGCCACAGGCCATGAGGACTTAACATTTAACTTGGCAATGAGGTTTTATTCTAAATCCTGGGTCATATATTATGTTAAAAGATTCAAAATCGTAAATGCCATAGTTAATCATTGTTAGGCTCAGATCTCTAATAGTAAGGTCAACATTACTGCGCTGCGGTACACACATGAATTGGCAATGTAATTTTATTTGAATTTTGAAACTTATTCCTAATTAACTATTTTCCTCAAATTTCATTATCGTTCAGTATTCAATTAATAAATGGTTATCCGTATTATTTACACGTATTATTGTATAATAAATTATCACCAAAATGTCCTTAATTGTTAGAATGGATTTATATAGCGTAATTATAATGCCACTTGCTTAATAATGTTGATTAATACAAAATGTCGAAACTTTTTTATAATACAAGTTTTGTGAGTGGTCGGCAAGCAAATAAAAATAATGGAATAAACTATTCGAACTCCAAAACATGTTTAGATAAGCTTAAAGACTTATACCGAGATATTATTATTTAATTTATCTAGGTTTCTAAAACAAACTAAATCAACTATAAATAATTCTGTACCGTGGTTATGGAGAGATCACACACACACCCAGACCGAGAACAGAAAAAATCATCATTCAAATATATTAATCATAGTAAAGAAAATACCGGGAAACTCCCAGTTGGCTTGGATGGCTCAAGGCTCAGGGTGGACGGAGCCCCTTACACCCCAAAATTTGTGACACTCCAATGCGTCGTCGTTTTCGTCGAATTAGTTTTTAGTATACATAAGTATAATCAAGCAGTGTAATTAAGCAGTGATAGCCGTGTGGTTGAACTTTGGACTGCCGAACCGGAGGTTCCGGGTTCAAACCCCGCACGCACCACTAATTTTCAAAAATTATGTGCGTATTAAAATTTAATTATCACTTGCTTCGGTGAAGGAAAACATCGTGAGGAAACCTGCACACCTGAGAGTTCTCCATAATGTTCTCAAAGGTGTGTGAAGTCTGCCAAATCCGCACTTGGCCAGCGTGGTGGACTATGGCCTATACCCCTCTCATTGTGAGAGGAGACCCGTGCCCAGCAGTGGGACAGTTATGGGTTGTGATGAAGTATAATCAAACAAAAATACACAGATGTATACAATAAAAAAAATGTTTTATCTGTGTATTTTTGTTATCTAGGTATATAATAAAACCATATTACATAAAAACACACACACACACAACACACCACATGAAAAAATTAAAAAAAAAATTCATGTATTGACACGATTGATTGATTAATTAATTTGGAATATTAGGTTATATATTTTTAACTTTCTTTCTTCTTTCCTTTTTTTCTTCCTTTCTTGGCGAACAAAACATCGTTCATGCCTTTGGTGTTACTGATGTCCATGGGCGACGGTCACCACTTACCATCAGGTGGTTCGTCTGCTCGTTTGTCAGCGATTAAAAATAATAATAACCATGGGTTCTCCAGTTCTAAGTAGTCATTGTTTAATCCGCGTGCATTCCGGCTAATCAATGTATGTTTAAATTCGTAATGTGATTCATTCATGAATGAGTAGGGAGTGACATTTCTTTGTAACATGTTCGTTGTTGACATGTCCAATGTCTATGTTAACGTTTTGAATGATTCACGTTTTGTTTACATTAGCCTCATTTATTTGATCGTCGTCGCGACATGGGTAGGTACTTTACTTGATATATTATATTATTTTTATGTCTTGTACTTAATAGATCATCATTAATTTGGTATATTGCTAAGTAGAGTAGAGATTTGGTTCTATTGTAGTTAATGGAAGTTAAAAATATTTGAGCGTATCAAAAATTTATGATCATTTGCATAGGCCAAATACCTACTCTGCTGGCATTACCCGAATTGAATTTAAGGTAAACCCTAGTCCATCAGTAAGACATCTTTGGGTTGTTCCAAAAGTCTAGATTGTAAAAGACATTGAAAAATGATCTTATTTGATTAAGCCCGGTTAGCGTGCGTTTTGTAAAAAAAATAGTAACTTTTGCGTAAAATTATGCGAGTATTATTCTTCGTAACTTTCCACTTTCTTTATAAACTTTCTCACAATGAACATGCACCATTAAGTGCTAAATGTGATATCTAATTAACACTGTAATATGAACACGATAGTATCATCTGGGGGTACAAACGACACAAGTGGTATAATGGACGCTTACATTAGATGTCTCGTGGTAGGCATGACGAATGTGTTTTGTGCTATCTTAAGGCTTACTTACACATTGTGGAGTAATGGCTGCAGTTGACAAGTGTTAAAGTGTTTATGTTTTTTAGAGATTTTAAATGTGAAGGATACACAAGACTTTTAAGGGTACGGTCAAACAGCCGACGGGGCGTGACGGCGACGCGACGTTGGCGGGACGTGAAGAGTTGTAACGTATTAGCAAGTATGGAAATGGAATATGTCTCACAGAGCCGTCGCGCTCGGCGGATCGCGTCACGTCGCGCCGAGTACGACGGGGACGCTAGCGTCGCGTCGCCATCCCACCCCGTCGGCTGTTTGACCGTACCCTTACCCCAGCGAAGCCAAAAGCGGGTTATTGTTTCAGTACGAATATTTGTTTATTTGTAACTACGTTTTTTTGTAATTCGATAATGAAGTCTTAGGCCAGCTAGTTATAGGCAATGTGGCGTCACAATTAATTAATTGCGACGCCCTCTAGAGGAGCTAAGGTTAATCAATGAAGTTAGTTAATTAAGAAATCTTTTTGAAAGTTGCCGGTTAGGCTTCAAATGAAAGGGCTCAATTAGCAAAATTTAATTAAGTTGGTAGGTAAGATTATTACATTACTTATTTTTTGGTGCGCAATTTTTACGTAGTGGCGTTTTGTATTTTAAAATTACCTCTTTTGTATATAACGATATTTCTCGTTGTGATCAGACTCTTAGTAGGTAACTGAGTTTAACAATGTTTAAAAAATGTGAAAATATTATAATGTCGTTGATGATTACAAGATTCAAAACATAGTTAACTATAAATATAATATATTCGTATTCTTATTATAAAAGCGTCCACAATGTTACGTATCGTGCATTTGCCGTTTTATGATACATGTGCGACTTTACTAATAATATGAACATGTAGAAAAAACATTGCAAACTTGAAAAACGCAATGACACGGATGTGTGAGGGGACGTTACTTATCAGTGAAACTGAAAATTGACACAGCTTCTTATCATAATTATTCACACTTCATCAAATCACTTTATAATGCCATTGTTTTAGCTGATTTTACTATTCACTTAACAAGTGTACTTGTAAGTAACTCGCAGTTGCTATGTTCAGTGTAAATTAGGCACGAAGCCGCGACAGTAGCGAGAGACGTTCTCGTAATGGGTCTTCCCACGTATCTCATACGAGTACATGCTCAGCCTCACATGTAGGCCGGCGTCGCACCCACGATACACTACCAACATAATGATTAATAAAGTTTTTGTTGTCGAAAACACTTTGAATTCTTTCATCCCGCATCATTCATAAGAATTAAGGACAAGAAATGTGGTGAAGGTGACAACGGTGTTAAGGAAAGAGGTCGTGTGACTAAGTATAAGATAGTAATGAAGCAGAACGATGGTACAGTTCTCAAGTCTCAAGTAAATAGTCAATAACTCGAGTAGGTCGTATTGCTTTGTGATGAAAATCCGACATATTTGCTGTTTTATATGTATTTATGTATTACGGCGTATTTAAGAAATAATTTTATTAAGCGCTTAGCTTGACAACCTGCTTTATTCGTTGTTTTCAAGATGGCTGGCGTCAGTACATTTTTTATAGAGGAACTATAATCTTTTATTTTGATACACTTTAATTAATTTGAATGACTCTTAATATAGCGATTATTCGTATTAATCAACTACTGAATGTAATAATTATATTTAATCTCATATATCTAATATTTAAATAATTAATTACTGCTATCAATATAAATCTAGCGGGCACTGAAAATGGAAGTTGTAACTATACTTAGTCTATAACTTACCTTACAGACTTAACCTTAAGCATTACATGTTGACACTCGGGAATAACCTACAGTTATTTACATATTATATTATTTGCTATGAATACTTCTCAATCCATTTTTTCCCTATCATGAATAATAATAGTATTCATCGTCGTTACCATGATGACCGCTGCCATACTATCCACCTACTCAGCAAATTTTAAATAGCTTTTATCATAATTATAAAAAACTACACCACAACGATCAGTGTTTACGTCTTGATATAGATTTCAAGTTAATGACTCACATGGTCACATGTATGGGCACGCTGTAGATTAGGACTCGAGTGTGTGTTGATAATAATTATGTAGTTTAATTTAATTTAAATACAACTTATTATTTTTAACAGACGTGATTGAGATAGGCTACATGAATCAACGTACGTACTGCTAATACTTTTGTTCTCAATAACATTGATTTTCGTTGTAGAATTCAACAGACTAAATTTAATATTGATTTCTAAAGGATGAGATCGTCCGAGATATTTGTTACGATTACGACTAGCTAGCTGCTACCTAGCTAGCTACCTAGCTTAGTTCTCGGTTGTATTCCTAGACCAATTAGTATCGATGTAAACTAACTTAGCCTGACACTAATGATAGTACAATAAACCCCAACATTATTCTCGTACAATGCCCTTAGAAACGAGGACGTCCCAAAAACCCTTGGCTTCATTCCCTGCCTTGTCATGAAGCCTATAATTTAGATGTGTTGCTGTAGTTAGGTATGTATGTATATTGCTCCAGTTTCACAGCTTTGTTGTAGTATAAGTACCTCTATAGTATGTATTATATTTAAAAGCGGACAAATTAATACTCACAATGAAAGTTGTAAACATGGCTAACGATCTCCGTCCATCATTTAATGCTTCTTGCTGTTGGAAATAGTTAAGCTCTGCCACGATGATCTAAGCAAGATAAGATAATCTAAGCCAAGTACTGCTCGCGATAGGTAATGAGGATTTTTACCTGGAGAAGGGTGGTAATGTTAGGTTCTTAAAAATCTACTGTGGAATATTTTGTAGTCTTCCGGTGACTTCTATCTAACAGGAGATATTTGGTGCCAATGCTTTGTCAATTTATTAGGTTATGTCAGGTTGCAGGTTTAGATTAATAGCCAGGCACAGCATAACACAGGGAACCCTAGTGTGGGACTATGATTGTGTAGCGTTATTTATTTATAATGTAATATGTTTAAATAATAAACCAGTTCTGATTGAAAACACTATACACAGTGTCCCAAGCGATCCACATAAGCAGGCCGACAATGATCGGAGTCACTGACTTGGTTACAGCCATTATTATTAGAAGTAATCTAAACGAGCTGAAGTAACTGTTACGTCTCGTAGGTCACTACGGGGCGTATGAAAGGGACGGCACAATGAACGGAAATCATCAATCAGCGGTTCTCACCCACGACTGGGGAGTCCAATAGTAATAAGTCTACCGACTCAACATACAAAGGCCCCCTCGAGTATTCTCATCGTCAAGTAGCAATTCCCATTATAGAAGGCAGAGTTTTTTTTCTTATTGTACTGCTTTTAAGTAAATATTGACCTCCAGTCCTCTAGTAAAAGTTTTCCTTTATGGTCTCAGTTAATTGATTTCTCATCTGGTTTTTCTGAAACGTGAAAACACGCATTTCTACATAATTTTAAATGTACCAGGTATGCATTTTGCACAATTATGGACTAATGGATGGTCATGGAGAAATTGGGCCATCACTTCGATAGCAAACTGAATAGAAATATTGGTGTGGTTGCCTGGTGTGCCTTAGTATTATATCTTCGATGATGTAACTTCACAATTATATTTACATAAAAAATCTCATTAGATAGTAACAAATTAAGGCGTCCGCGTCAGTGTTCTCTACATGGTACCGGCAATTTCCCTGAAGCGTAACACATTAATTAAAGAAATCAACATGGTTGTTAGTTAGTAGACGTGGAATAAAACGATAAAATAACAAAGCAACGAAATAAATCCAGTCAATTCAAAGCAAAAACACCTGCTACCAAAGTTTTGCACTTAATTTAAACTTTATTTAGTTGAAACGTTTCAAGAGGCCACGTGTCGTAACAGCTGCTACGATTTGGTTTGCGGCAAAAAATGACTATGCCAAACTGCAGTTTTTATGTGCGTTTAAGACGGCAGGTGTGTTGAGGTGGAGACTTCGGTTCAGTGTACACGCACATGTTACTTTCAATATTTTAGTGAAATCCCAAGTGATTTTGTCGACTACTAATTCTGACTGTCCTTGTTCCAGTTTACGAGGGTTAATGGAAGGATTACGTAATATGATAATTAATTAACATGTCTTAATTGCTTTTACGTGGTGATAGCATAGTAGTTTTGATATCCTGCTTCAGATACCTGTGTTCGTGTTGCGTCTAACTCTATTTCTTGTGCAAATAGACAAATGAAAACGGGCATAATGGTACGCAATTTCTGGAGGTAACGAGCGTGCTTGAAAGTTGTTATTTGCATCAGTGAATGTAGACATTGTGAATTTTGCGTATCTGGAGCTTCAAAATAAGTTCACAGGTGTTTCAAATCTGCACTACTTGCGCAGCTTGCTCTTGCCCAGGATGCTGGATTAAGGCCTTAAAAGATTATAAGTCGTGAGTGCTATTAGGAGATGGTGTCTCGTTTGTTGGCATTTCTTTACAATATTTATATACACATTTTACTAGTTGGATTTTAGCACTCGCTTTTGCTTGAAACATTTTTAACTTCATAAAAGTTATAACGTTAGTAAAGTACTCCCAGAGATCCCCTTTCAGCTTGGATTTTAGTTGGCAAAGTTATAATAGGTATCAGTTTAACGTTCTCAACGTTGAATGAAATCATCGTTAAGTAAGCGAAGTGTTCAAATGATGTACAATTTGTAACAGCAGCGGCCTCGGTTAGCTTCGGAAGTGCCAATTCACTGGCTTAGCTCCCGTTGTGACCGGCAAGGTCGTATTTGGGCGCTTCAGCAAAGTATGTATACTTGTTTAGCCAATGTTTATCGTTTATTTTACATAAGTGCATAGAGTTGAAGAGTTATACACACAAACTAACACACCGCATTACTGTTGCACGTTGTCTGGTGCTGGTTTTTATTGGGTTGTATTTTTAATAATATTAACCATAAAATATGAGCTCGCTTGTTTGCTCACGTGGAGTTATCCAATCTGGATTCTTTCCAAGTTTTTAATAATTTTACAAAATCAATTCCCATGTTTACTCAAAAAAGCACAAGCGTTGTAACCCACAATAATGACAATGTTTTTATTGCATATTCGGAATCGGAATTGGAAAAAATATCTGCTTCGAACCCTCGCAAGTCTTGTGACTCTACGACCGATAAAAAATTTTTTACAGCCTTAAAAATGTTGAAATTAACCATATCTTCATACATTATGTTCTGAAATCTCAAAAGTTTGTCGGTTGTTCATCAGGTCACGGTGCAGGTGAAGCAATAATACCTAAGTCGAGCGGTATACTACACGATCAATATTCTTAAGACCTACTTCAGCACAATTCAGAAACGCGACAAACAAGGCAAACGCCATTTTGTGTACCTATCTTGAGTGCGAAATGAGATTTTATGTAATGCAACAAGTAGATTCTAGAGCGACTTTCATCATATCGCCCAATTACGACACGAGGAATCAACGTTGCAAATAATAAATAGCTTTAAAATTCTGCTCTCGAACTACCTGACGCATAGAAAAATTAACTGTTAATTTGTCTCATCTGTTAGTAGTCCTCGCAAGTAAAGTATGAGCTCGTTAAATTACAATGGCTGAAACTACAACCAATTTGTCTATGCACGATACTTTTGTCTCGCCGGCCGGGCCCGTTGAGACCTCAATGTCGCGTGAAAATGGATTATGCGCTAAGCGGGGCTTGGCGGCCTCAACATTATTATTCAGACAGAAATCGCTGCCCTCTACCCGGACAATAATAGAAATGGCGAACATTGGCTGTTTAGCTTTTTACGACGATGGTATAGTTACGTCAGACAACATAACATCGTGCTCGGCTATAAATATGTATAACTCTATTAACTTTGGATTTTTCTATTATGTTGCAGAGATGACTGCATATTTTATTTATCCTTTAGACATCGCTTTTCGATGACGCTCTCCTCTGTCCATAGAGTAACACAATTAAAGGAGTTCGTGATTTATCCATATCGTAATAATGGCTGCCATCGACATTTCGCACTAGTAGAAATGGGAAAAGCAATGTCGCTCGAAATGATTGGCAGTAATGAAGTCGTCATTAGAGGAAAGTGGTGATGTGAGTTAGTGCTCTCTGCAATCTTCACGTTGCTCGGCTGATCGGCTCCTACTGTAATCGACGTTTCTGTACCATTATTAACGTCTAAGATACATAATTAATTTACACAAAGTATTATTATGGGGAGTAAGAGTCTCCCCAATGTTTATTAAGTCCAAGCCAAAAGAATATTGATTGTGTATTTGTGTGGTATACAACTGAAGTTTAGGTATTATTATATTGCTTCATCTGAACCCTTGTCATTTTCAGTGAGTGCTCTGAATATTGCATAGGATTCATCCGCAGCGGCTAGCAGTAAGCAGGTCGTCGAAAAAGCCGTGTCACCCCTCGTCATTCATGATTATTGTGCTCTGATCCGTGACAGTTGCTTTTTACGTTCCATTGTATGCAGAGGAAGTAATCTAATTGGCCATCATTGTAGTGGTAGGAAACGTACGTTTTTTATTGCGTTGGCAACATCATTGTTTGGAAGAGAAAAGTGACGACTAGGGTTAAAAGCGTTGCGTTACATATAATGATATTATATAATTAAAGCCTGTCATTATGTTAGTAATACGGAATTGTCATTAAGGATAACTTTTTACAGGAACGTTAAGAACGTAAATCATTCAGGGCAGCCTGGGATTGGGGCAGTGGGATTATCTGTTAACCTTAGTTTTATATAGGTGGCGGCACAATAGAGAAGATAAGATAATAATTTTGTGTTCACTACGGTAAAGTGGGCTAATATATTTGACCTTTGACGGTATCTTATTCGGTCAGCTTATTTAAAGCTGTTACGTCAAATAATGCGTTAACGTTGTTTTGTTTTGATTCATTTATCTACTGTGTTGCGTAAATTGAGTCAAATTAATATTATTGTATAAAGGTACTAATTAAGATAACATTTCTTCATAATATGGTTCCACTACGTTATCTCATAACGTAGTGGAACCATTGTATTATTTGATTTTGGTTCCGATTTCGATTAATTGGGATTACTTTAAGATTCCGATAAGTGTCAGTTAACGAGATTATAGGAATGAAAATGACAAAACAAAGGAATTTCTTTGCCTTTACAAATCACACACAACCGACACAATATGTTAAAGTCTCAATAGTAACAACAATTACAGCTATCGTTACACGTGCACGCTCTCAATGCGAGCGTTTCGAAATTTTTCATTTTATAATACCATTGTTTCTCTGCTCTGCACATCTTGTTGCCTAGTGGCACTATTGTCGTCACTCAAGGAAATGTGGAGACTCGTTGGACCAAAACGTCATTGCGATTTGGTTTTAGATCTGCTTCTGTTTTGCCGTTTAAGTTTTCATCTGCAATTTATTGAGGCATCGATTCGGCAGATGTTCGGCAGCCAGACCCCTGCGCCAATCGGTTTGGGATCTTTCAACAGCTGCGCACACAAAGCGAATGTTCGGTTGGCGTCGGTTGCGTTTTATACGACTCAGCCTGCATCTGCTTCCATGATAACGATCTTTGGTGCGGGATCTTCTGTTGATTTGTTCTCATCCTCTTCATGCAAATAATTTGATATTGACTTGTTTATTATTAATAAATAATTCAATATTATTTAAGTCTTATACTGATTTGTGTTGTGTAGTAGCGTATAGGTTTATTTTTTCCATGCGATTTATACCACAGTATATGGACCTTTTACCAGTGGTTCTAGGTGCCTGTACGCGGAAATATGTAGCACACGGAGTGCGTGCACTTTTAGTAACAAACAATTTATCTCAAATCTGAAGCTGTACACCTTGAAACTGTGAAGTAATATTAATTTATTTTTTACTTTCCGCTAAAGTAACAGTGTAGCTTGGGTTGTGTCATATGTCTCTTTTTGTAAAAGTAAAGTCAGTCTAGGTTGATGTAATATAAATAAATATGATGTGAATGTTACATACAACAAACCTTTGTATGAAGGTGAACTTGAACACCCACAATTGAATGAATTGTGAAGGTCGTCCGCACGGCTAATTCAGACTGTTAGAACATTAAGATTTATAGTTCAAATGATTATTTTATTGCGAGTGTTAATTGACAGTGTAACAATACCTAATCCCAAATTTGATACTATGTACAAGTGGGTTATAAATAACGATTTAATATGGAACAAAGAACTACAATATTTGTTGTAAGGTTGAGGAAAATATTATGTTCGCTAAAAGGCAGCGACCAGCTAGATTATGCAAATGGGAAGCCTGTGTGGTGTACTTTCAAGGAACGATAAAATATGTGATGATACTACAATTTTTATAGGCCAAAGAGAGTTCTGCGTTGAAACGCTGTATAAGTGATCATATGGCTCGATACGGGTTTCCCCGGGTCTGTACCTAAACCGCTATAAACTGAACCCCAACAAGATGACCCGTTCGATTTACCCTCGGTTATATCGTCATATCAAGCTAACGTTTATCGAAATAGGCATTTATAAACAGTTGGTACACAATTGGACGTATAAGAAATGCAGGAAAATGAATCGTTTCATTCATATGTATATCTCAGTACATGATCTAGAACTTTAGAGTATACAAGTAAACCCGCCCTCGCTTTGCTTCGGGAAATCCCCTTATTACCCTCACTCCAAACTGATTAGACGTAACCCGCGCAAGAATTTATTTACATCGTTTTCATTTTGCGATAACTTATAAGATATTCATTTATATTATATGGTGTAAAGGCTTATAATAGTGTTCCAGAAATTCTTAAGGTGACTAACATAATTATTAAAATCTTACACAGTACAAACAGTATCTTATAGTATTTTTAGAGGGATACAGTATTATTTAAATCTTATCGATTTAAATAATACTGTGAAATACTGTTAAATAATACTGTGATTAAAAAATAGCTTTCTTATTACCGCTTTGAACGTGACCATTTTTTGAAAACTTAGATTGGGTTTAATAAGTTATCCTTTAAAGATAGACATATGCCATCGCGGACTTTATTGTAGACCTATGTATAAAAGAGGAATATTCCACCCATACAATGTTTTGTTATATTCTCCACAGTTATGGTCATATTTCAACCGTTTACTCAAAACTTTAATTTATTATATACCTAGACCTTCCTCACGAATCCCTTTGTTTATTGGTGAAAACCGCATGAAAATCCGTTCAGTACTTTTTGAGTTTATTGCGAACAGATGGACACAGACGCGGCGGGGGACCTGTTTTATAATATGTTAAGATTATCCAGGTATGATTACGATCAGGAACTTAAAACCAAGGTGTTTCGTTTTTGTAGTTATAATTTATAATGGCTTCAACCCATTAGCAGCTTACTACAAGCAAGAAGTCTCTCCTTATAACAAAATTGAGGAGGCCTAGACTAGAGGCAGTTGTTCCAGTGCGAATTGACTGGAATGTATGCGTTTAAATATCTAATTTTGAATAATATACGGTTAAAGACGTTTGCCTGTATGTATGTAGCCGTAATGGCCACTCAACATTTTAAATTACTGTTTAAAATATTAAGTAAAGTTCCGCGATCCATCCAGCTAACAACATGCGAAACAATCCAGAAACTAAAGCATTATAAAGAGTTGTTCCTCCCGCACAACAACGGTGGTCATTAAAAATAAAAGCGGGCTGGCCAGTGTTTCACTGGCGCGCTTCGTGGTGTTGCCACACGTTTAAACAATGGGTAAAAGCTGTTCGTTAATTGCTCGTCTACTTGATCCACTTTTTTCGGTTAAAACTCGGCAGGTTAACGCATGAAACGGTTAACTTGCCGGTTCATTGGGCTTTAGGTACACGCTAAAATTCGTTGTTGCGTTCACAGGCAACTGAGTAGCCAAGGTTTGTATGTTAGTGTAATTTGCCAGGAGGTTATAATTATGATCTTCCTATTCTAATGTAAGTGCGATGCTATGACGCAAAGAAAAGGCTTTAATCGTGGTAGGTATCTTTCAACCCATTTTGAAGTCAATTTTCTGTAATTCATAGTTTATTAGAAGCGATCAATTCGATTTGCGAAAACTATTCTAAAGCAGTTAAACTAAACGGTTTCAAATAGTCTCTTACTTGAGAATAATATAATGGGTTTATTTGTTTGAGATGTTATATATAAAATATTAATTCTTTCACAAAAGAAGTAAACACGTGCATAATATCTATTAGCAGTATAATTGTTTGACTCACACTGTTATGCTTTGATTTATTATTGACTCATACCGGCTCTTCGAGTCTATATGCACACACTTCCCTGTAATTGTGGTTTTATCAATTTTACAGAGACACGCCTTCATTATGTCACATATTTGGTTTTTCATAGTTAAAGTTCCATAAGCAAGCGTTAAACTCAATCATCACATCAATCTTCATTACTCAATGATTTAAATCCCATGTGTTCGCTATTTGGTCATAACTCATAAGTGAACTAAAATAAAATGACCACTTAGTGCTTCCAAAGTACAACATTTCCTTCGAGTTCTCGTTTCGTCGATATTTGTAATCTGGTAATCACGTGCCAAGAAAACAGCCACCTTTAATCCGTGATTGCTGGTCGTTGGCACACAAATTCACGTGCCCAGTCATACTTCGCCTGACTCATTCCTTTATATACTCGAATCAGCGTTAATCGTATTTCCCAGAAAGATACTATTTTTTTGTGCGGACTATTGGAAGATGTCACTCAGTAATGCTATAATGTTGTAAAGAAGGTCTTGGTTTGAGGACTGTAAAAGACTTGTCAGTAATTCGTTTGCAAAAAAATAGCGCATACAAAAGCATAGACAAAAATACAAAAATCATTGTTTTGGGATCTATTGCGTTAATAAAGACTTCTTTCTCATAATTATATCTTCTATGTACAGACAGCGACCAGTTACAGGCTTATTATTAGTATAGATTTGATTAATTTCAACGTCCTGATTTAAATATTTGTTTCAAAAAACATACGCGGATATTCTCGCCGAATGGCATACGTCAGTTGGCCTTGCCTGTTGCTACTTGATACTGTCCAGTATTTTTGTATTTGTTGGATATGATCACCATAAAATTAAGTTAATACGTTAAGCAAAAATATTGTTTTAATATTTATTTTTATGGAGTCATAAATACAGAACTTGAAATAATTGTGGAGATAGATGAGAGATCCCTATCGTACATAGGTTCAAAGATTGCATATTAGACGGGTAAGAAAAATACTGCACTATCGATGCGATATCGTATGATTCACTTATATAAATTATATTTAAACTAAAAAGGAGATTGCCCAAGTGACTATGGAACTCAGTATCGCTATCAAATCTATTGTGCCTTAATGTAATTGAGCTTAAATTTTAGTATGATATTAGTACTTTTAATTACATATTAAAAAAATATTATAATTCTCGGCATTCAACAGCAATATGGTAATGAGGGACCACTAAAATTAGAACGTTCGAAATAGTTAACAAGCCGTTAAGTGCTAATTTACGTTTTTCTGAATATTTCGCTATATTAGATAATAGTTGCAAATTGGAGAAAAGCGTTCCAGACCCTAAAGAGTGGATATCAAAGAATGAAAGCCAATTTAAGCCACTGAGACTTACATATATTTTTATCCATTGAAGGTTAGTTAAGAAATGTAATTTTTATTTCGTTAGTAATGCAGCTATGTATATCGAACTAATTAAGTAGTTTTCATTTAGCGATGATCACTCAAATAGAGGAACCCTCTAGGAATTGAAAATACAAAAGTAAGTATTTAGCATTTTTATTCGTTTTCATAACAATATTCTTCAAATATAGAATCTAAAAACTGTGCCGGCGCTTGGATGTCGTGATGCCGATCCCAGCTCAGATACCAAGTGATGGTCATCACGTGTGCACAACACCCCACTGTACGATTGCCTACTAGGCAGCTACAATAATACCCTGAAATAGCATTCAGGGTATTTGCCGTATCTTCATTCCTGTTTATCAGGAGATAAGTGTAGTAAATCCGGCTGCCTACATGCCGAGACTTTATTCTGCCACGAAGAAGATAATTATCGACACCGAGAATTAAGGGTAAATCATCATCAATGGATTCATTTCTTTGCACGACATATGTGCCATTGTTTCGGATGTGTTCCCCGTAATAAGATCTCGCTTGCTTAAGTTGATATGTTCCAACAGCAAAGCGTTTTAAATCTTCTATGGTAAGCCTCGGAAAATGCTCTAAGTGAGGGTGGTCACTGTCTATGTTGCAAAACATACTTCGCCTTCTGTTTAATTGTTCTCTCTCTACAATGACAGCCAAATGATTGGGCATATTTAACCTTTGCTTTGCTATTTCTAGATATTCCTGATACTCCGGTTTGTCTTCAATAACAGGATGGAACTTGTTTGTAAGCGCACAGCCAATATATAGCTATCACTACTTAATTAGTTTTTATTTGAAATATACACAATAACTTAAAATGGAGTCTTTTATCTCGCGATTTCGTCAAATAGGTATTAACACAATAACTTAACTAATGGAGTCTCTGTCTCGCTATCACTTTGGCTTTCATTTAATGGAAATTGAAAGAACAAAACGAATTAAACACGAAATAATACTTATTGAATTCAAAATGAGTTCAAAAGTAACTGTCGGGGACGGGAACTTCACTTTAGACAATAATTATTTATTGTCATTTGTCAGGCAGGTTAGGGATGTCAAACTGAGATTGATTTATCGAAGAATCGATTTCAGATCAACATGCTTATATGTTGATCTGAAATCGATCGACAGATCGATCTTGAAAACGACATCGTTTGGATGAATTCTTTTAAATCGGACTGTTTTAGAATCTAGCGACAAAAAGTTGTTGTAAAGCGTGCCGAGAATTCTCGATGGGATTCGGCACCGTCGGCACACATCAGTCCGCTGAAAACTGCTATATTTATACCATATTTAAGCGCCACTTTTAGAGGTCATTTTTTAAACATGATCACCGTTATCCTTTTACTATGCAATCCTTAATTTATTTATTATTAAATAACTAAGAACATTAATTAATTATTGAATCCTATTATTAATGAATTAAAGCTATAATAGGTATTAATCGGGAACACTGTTAAAAACGAAAATATTGAGTATTGTGAGTTAGTTAGTTAGTTAGTGAGCTTATCTGCAATAAATCGAAGATCGACATTAGTGAAATCGTATACAGACTAAACTTCAATAACCTATTTCTTGGTCATTTAAGAATAGATTTAAAAATGTTGTCAGTGGCTTAGTAGTTGTAAACTGTTATTTTTAATCCATTGCCTTAAATATAGTAATAACAGCACCATAAGAAGTCTCCATCAAAATGCTCCACTAAAAGTTATTGTAATCGATTTTATCATCGATTGCTTATTCATCATATTACATGAATAATCCAATTTCACCAAAACTTATCGATTCCTTGATTCACCACTAATCGTATTTTTGCAGTGGCAATTGGCAAAGATGGCGACAAAGTAAACGGTCAAAAGCAAGACAACGACTATTAATTTGGTCAGTTTTTATCCGGAGAATTTGTTATTTTGGAATAGTTACAAAAATTGTTTAAATTAATAATAGGAATAACTGATTTCATGAAGTAGTGACACAACTTAGATTTAGCGATACTGTCCGTGGGCAATCTCCTTTGGTCAACGATCAAAATTGTTTCACAAACTTGCATTGTTCTTAACAAAAACTTTGCTCTGTCAAAAACCTTGAATTATGTCGACAACCCTGACGTACCAATAAAAGTATAATATGATTAATTTTGCTAAAAGTTCGTTTACCCTCCTACAAATTAATATGTTTTTAAAGTTATTACCCTCGGAAAAGCGGACATTATTCTCCAGGGTTCGATAAAGTAAAAATAATAAATTACTGTTTACTTAAAAGATTGCGTTTGTATTGAGTATCATAATTATCATACTACTGGTAGTGGTTATCAGGTAAACTAATTTTCTGAGTTACGTAGTAATAGTATACAATGTAGAGTTAGACGTCAAAGTATTCTAAGGCAGAACATTTGGAAAGTATTCCTAATGCCTTGGGATTAGAACACATTTTTAATTTAAAACCGACATTTGATGGCCATAATAATTGTCACATACATATCGCTCAGAGCTCTTCATCTTCTTAATAACATCTTAGTAGTAGATATTCGCCGGTTCTAACTCACTTGTAGGGCGAAAATAGGGCGAAAAACTCGTTTCGACCGGTTTCACCGGCTACTAGTCGCGAATGAACTTTATATTAAGTGATATGAACTTTATATTAAGTGATTCGCGGGGTAATTAACCGCGGATTAAGTAATTCGCGGTTTAATTAGGCGCGAATTACCTTTATCCGCGGATCAATTAATCAATTCGCGGTTCGATAAACCAATTCGCGGCCGCGAATTAACTTGATTCGCGCTTCAATTAAACGATTCGCGGTTTTATTACGTGTCAATCAATAAAACCGCGGATTAATTAATTAAAGCGCGCATAAAGTTAATTCGCGACTAGTAGCCGGTGAATCCCAAACAATCGAGTTTCGCGGTATATGCCGGTTCTGGCTCTGCAGTAGTAGGGATATGCCGGTTCTGGCTCACGAAAACTCGATTCTTCGGGATACACCGGCTACTAGCCGCGAATCAACTTTATTCACGCTTCAATTAAGTAATCCGCGGTTTTATTATGCGCGAATTTTCTTTATTCACGGTTCGATTAATCAATTCGCGGGTCGCTTAACGGTGAATTAATTTTATTTCTGGCTTTATTATCTCATTCGCGATTTTATTGACTTATTCACGTAATTCTTCACTTTACTTAGAAAGCACTCAACGGTATCTCTACATTCTTTTTTTATCGTTTGCCTTAATGGTCGATGCATCCGTTCCTTTATCCACAATACAGATAAGGATATCTGCTAATGTTTCCGCCCACATTCCGCTCCTTCCATATAAATTTAGCTAGCATGGCTCAAAGGACATCATTGTGACAGTGAAAGTGAGCCGAGTCTACTATATAATGGATGTGAGTATTTTCTTAATTTCTTAATTATCTGTTGAAAACTTTTAATTTCCTGTGTGCACACGTTCTAGACATGTATGTACATATTCATGCCCGCGATATCTGTAGGTGTTTCGGTATTTTTTTTTTTTCATAATATTGTTGTTCTCATTTTTATGATTTGCTAATTATCTAGTGAAATCTTTTCATTTCCTATGTGATATCTGTAGGTATTTCCATATTTTTTGCATTAATTGTCCATGTATAATGAACCAGCTCTCGATAACCTAATAATAAAGTGTCGTAGTATAAAATTAACCTGTATTATGTTCTCTTTCAGCAAGACACATTCAAAAGCTACTATTTTCCGGACACGCCCGAGGAACCTGACGATTCATTAGTTGTTAATATGAAGAAAAACAATAATATCAAAAGAATAAATGACATAGACATGTTCTTTGAGAAGCCCAAAAAGAAGAAAAAACTCGGAGTACAATCTTCATATGTATCAGCAGCACGTGACGACGGAGTCTCTTATATTTCCTCCAAGGAAGATGACGCTCTCACCGCTACTCATCTCATAAAAATCGATGTCTATGATATGAATAAAATACGCAACATCGAACCTATTAATTATTGGAAATACTCCGACGCTCGAGTAAAATATTATGTGCAATCAGAAGATGATAAGCGTTATCAAAGTACGCGGGACATCATTTACAACATTACAAAGACACTCGCCGGGAAGCACAATTGTTCAAAATATTTTATCGAGGACAAACTCCAAGGAATGTAACGCTCTCACCGTGACTCATCTTATAAAAATGTATATAAGTAAAAGCAAAAGAAGAAATAACATTAACTAGAAGTATCGCGCCCCCACCCACAGCATTGGGCATATAAATAACTAGAAGCTAACAACCAGCGAGGAACCTGACGATTCATTAGTTGTTAATATGAAGAAAAACAATAATATCAAAAGAATAAATGACATAGACATGTTCTTTGAGAAGCCCAAAAAGAAGAAAAAACTCGGAGTACAATCTTCATATGTATCAGCAGCACGTGACGACGGAGTCTCTTATATTTCCTCCAAGGAAGATGATGCTCGCACCGCTACTCATCTCATAAAAATCGATGTCTATGATATGAATAAAATACTCCGATGCTCGAGTAAAATATTATGTGCAATCAGAAGATGATAAACGTTATCAAAGTACGCGAGACATCATTTACAACATTACAAAGACACTCGCCGGGAAGCACAATTGTTCAAAATATTTTATCGAGGACAAACGCTCTCACCGTGACTCATCTAATAAAAATTTATACAAGTAAAAGCAAAAGAAGAGATAACATTAACTAGAAGTATCGCGCCCCCACCCACGGCATTGGGTATATAAATGTTTCTACAGGCATTGAT
This sequence comes from Ochlodes sylvanus, assembly GCA_905404295.2. NCBI lineage: Eukaryota > Metazoa > Arthropoda > Insecta > Lepidoptera > Hesperiidae > Ochlodes > Ochlodes sylvanus. Next base: position 3,121,917 of record FR990131.1, on the reverse strand, counting down.
ACAGTACCATTCATTCAAAAACTTCAACTAGTAGCTGAAATATGTCATTTTTAAAACAAGTTATAGAAATGTGGGGAAAATCAACTATATTGAAAAAATACTCTAAATATATCAGATTCTGGTATATCACCGGTGAGTTACCCGAGACCATGATAGAAGATTGTGACATCAAGCCATACTTTACACCGTGTCCAACGCATCGTTTTTCAGTAACATCCAACGATGGTGAAGACGTAATGGACGGAGTCGAAATTATGATGGCTTTTTGTACAATATGTACTCAGGAAGGAATTGCTCGCGACTCGCAATCTATGTCTAATAACGTGTACTCACCGTGCATTGGAAGTGTCCTACAACCGCAATATATACACCCTCTATCATACGATTGGGCAAAAGAAGAAGAAGAAGAATCCCAACAAATACTTGCATTAGAAAATTTGCGACCTATCTCATATTCCCCTACAATTCTGTAAATGATTTTGTATCTAAATTAAAAATAAACTATTTTTAAGCAATTTTCTTGTATTATTTCATATACCTACTATGTCATTCTACAAAAATGATAATGATTGTTTTAGAGAAAATAGAAGTTATTAGAGAGATAAACCAATTTATACAATATGTAAACTAAATGAGAGGTATTTATCATTGTAAAATCCACAGTAAATTTGTTCACGTTATTTATTAAAAAATTCTATTAAAAAATTCATCAATTGTTATATCATTACAAATTGTGTTGTCATCAAACAATTTCAGAAAATCATACATTGATTTACCATGATACTTATAATATATGTACATGATGCAATACTCTCCACATACGGTTGTGAAATCGTTTTGGATACGATTAGTGTTGTAATTCCACATCCTTGCATTCGTTTTCAAAAAAGATCTATGATATGTTTGAGGTGCTCGACCAAATGAATCAAAGTATTCCCCAAATCCATTCCCATCTATATGTATGGCTACCCAATGCGATCCAGGTTTGGTATCAACATCTAAGTTACTTATGATATACATAGGAGTATGAACATGTATCGGTAAACGATTAGCTGCGTATACGTTAGATTCAATGCTCATATCAATTTTACTTAAGTACTGTTTTATTTCCACAGTATCCATGGTATAAGTAGATAACACAGCTTTTCAGCTCTGCAGTCCCAACAACAATGTCAATTTTATTAATGATATTTATTTTTAATAGGAAGATTAAAGAGGGTGTAGCAAATAAAACATTGAAATATCATATATTGAATATTTTTATTTATTGAAGCAATACAAAAATAATAAACCTAACTACTATAATCTACTGATATATTACGATGCTTATCTATTTCTATTACATTATCAAATTCTGCATAAACAATACAATTAATAGTTTGAGTTAGAGCCGACTCAAATCGAACTTCTAATCTTACGCTACCATGTTTGATAAGATTCCAATGACTCATAGAGTTAGCTGATAAATCAGGAGTTAAATCAAATGCAAGCAAACAATAACCATTAGCATATTCATCTCTGGATATCCCATTGCCTTCATTATGAAAATGTACACCTGTTCCTGAGAACAATGTATGATATGCGCTAGTAAAGACATTACTACCAAACGATGGTTGCAATGCCTTTGAGGGGATCTGATTTCCATCGACATATAAACAAAATGTATTGATACCATAATTTGCAAAATTGAATGGATTCTTATTGAGAGTTCCGTTAAATGCAGCATTATTCACAAATCCCACTATACACCTTTTCGGTACTTGTCCAAGGAATATATTATCAAGGGTTTTACCTTGAACACCTGATGGTATTGTTAAAACTTTTACTTCAGCTCGCGTAATGGGATATTTAGCAGTGGTAGACGCTAATACTTTTTGATGTGCAAGTAATACGCTTGGATTAATCCGAGCTCTACGAACAATCAACGTTGCATCTGTAATACATACTTTAAACTTTAAATCTACTGACCCTGCCATTAGGTTGAAATTTTCTCTTGATCGAACTAATTTAACACACATGTCAACGCCGTTAATTAAAAATTTATCTTGATTAAATAAATCGCCATGTAGATGCCCAATCATTTCAATCTCTTTACTCTCTCTTGACATGAACTCTCGCTTAATAAACCCTTCATTTTTTACGTCAGTCTCATTCATTTTTCCTGCTGTATCTCCATACCAAAGACCACAAGTAAGATGGGATTTTTTGGCTGCTGGACCATAGTTCAACAAGTTTTCAATATAGGCACGATATGCATATGTGTTATTTGGCGGTGACACAAGTTTTTGATTTAAGTATACATCAAGTTGACTGAATATTGAATGCAACCAATTATTAACTGGAGCTACGACTGTAGCAGCTGCTAACTTGGAGTTGTCTTGATTAAGTATCTTCGCTTTTATATGAATCAAGGTATGAGACAAATCTACATAGTCATCTCCTGCACCAGGAACTTGAAATTCTAGGGGTCCATCATCAGCCAGCGATGAAATAGGTTTGTAATGTATCCATACTCCACTCTCAATGCTCGTCTGTGTGGACGGTAGCGCAAACAAATCTAACTCTGATTTAATACACTCACAAGAATGACTATGTAGAAAAGACATAATTAATTAGAAAATATATCATTAATATTTCTGAATTTCTTTTTTGCCTTTGTTGTAGTGTTCACTTTCGTGGCCAATGCTGGAATGGAAGGAGATAAACGTTTTCGTTTGATTTTATACCCCGAACCAGACATATTGATTCTTTCAATTTTACTATCTACTTTTCGTTTTAAATTAGTAGTAGCTTCTTTTAAACGTGTTTTAATTGAATCGTCTATGGGTTGTGCATTAAACATGTCAGACAAAACTCCTACTCCGGTGCTTAATGCTTCTTTACCAATAGCTCTTGCACCACTAGATAACAATGGTAAAACAGATCTAAACAACCCTCCTAGAAAACTCCCGATTCCATGGCCTCTTTGATACGGTGTTCCTTTGTAAATTACTCCAATACCAGATCCCGCTTGATGAGAATAATAATCTTCATATGGGCATTTCATATTATAATTATGTTTCAAATACATTATACATATATTTTCTTGAAGTGTAGTTTTAAGCACACTGTTCCGAACTGGAATGGTATTTTTTGACCTGTGCTTGTTCTTATATCTATTTCAATAGTATCGAATTCCCTTCGCATAACAGATATATAGTGAGGTGGAGAGAAAACATGCATTTTATTAGCACCATATATGTATTTTGAAGGATCTAATGGTATGATTCTCAGAAGAGGGGTCATCACATCCCCTACGATTTGGGGTTCTACAATGTCAGAGTAAACAAATAACTGTGAAGGTAAACCTAAATGCAAATTAGCAGGACATTTACCAATATTCTTATCTCTGAGGTTTATATTGGGTTCAAATCCCAACTGTAAAGATAACTTAGGTGATAGTGTTACTGATTTAATCGCCTCATCTAGTATTGTAACTGTCACAAACTTTGAAATTTCATCGTAACGAAATCTTACTTTTTCCTTGATGTTGTTTAATGCCTTTAGAATATGATTGATGTTATCGTAGTTTGTTGCAGGAATATGTGTCTTATAGTATGTAAGGTATGGTTTTGTTTCACCAGGCATTTGCATCCATTTTGTAATATATATAACGTTCTCATGTTCTTGAACGGTAAACATAGTGCAAGGATATTGAAATTCAACTACTCCAACGGACCATTCTCCTTCCAAAATGATGGGTTTAGGTAATTTAGTTGAAAAATATGTAGTTTTGTTATCCGGAAAATATTCCATGGAACTATTACTAAGTAAAGTTAAATAAAAACTTTGGTTGTTCATATTTCTTTCAATTGGGAAAATGTAATCCAACTATTAAATTTGTGAGGATAACCTTTCCACTTCACTAACACTTCCTTTCTGTTACCGGAATAGCGAGAGCGTATTATTTTATCTATTTTATAATGTAGAGTGGGGTCATAATATACTTTCTGTAATTCTTTTTCATAAAACGTACCTTCTATATTTTCACCTTTCAGATCTTTTATGGTGTATACAGGCCAAGGGTTTCTATCTAGATTCGTATTAAGATTCGTATCCTTTCTGAAAAATGTGTTTGCTTTTAGTTATTCTAACGTAATCACCTACATGCAACTTTGGTAATACACTGCCTGACGAGAAATTATTATTTTTAGTATCATACAAGTTTCTCCATACTGTCATAATATTATTTGAATTTACATCACAAGGAGACATCTTAATGCTAGAGTGAAAACTATGGTTATAAGAATAAACTAAATCTTGTAAAACATCGATATATTTATATGTATTTTTATACGTAAAGTAACGCCACATTTTCGTCTTAAGAGTTCTCTGAAATCTTTCAACAATACTAGCTTTAATATCTGGATTATTTGTTGTATAATAATTTATATTTTTCAATTTTATGTATCTTTGTACATCTTTTGATATAAATTCTGTTCCTTTGTCAGATTGTATGTGTGTTGGTGTTATGTTAGCCTCAGTAAATATACTCTCTAAACATTCCTTAATAGTTATTGAATTTTTTCTTTTCATGGGTCTGACATATGCATATTTGCTGAATGCATCAATGACGCATAAAATATAATTATATCCATCATTGTACCTGGAATAAGTCCTCATATCACTCAAGTCAGCTTGCCAAAGTTCATTTAGATTTGATAAGATATATTTATTCCTAGGAAACTTTCTCTGTACAGGTTTGTGCACAGTGTAGGTTTCTTGTGATTGCAGCCATTTCTTTACATCTTCTCTTTTCATTTTTCCTTTCATAGCTTTCGTTAGTTTGTCGACACTACTATAACCTGCGGGATTTGATGGATCATAATAGAGATTATGTATTTCTAATAAGGTTCCCATTTTTCCCACTCCAGCTTGTTCTTTAACTTTCTTTTGTTCTGTTTGTCACTCGTTGGTGTAGAGAATGATTCTTCTTCAGGCGTTGAAAAGTTTAACTGTGACTGCATGCCACTTATAAACTCACACCGTTTGGGATTACCAATATAAGTAAGAGGAACTCGAATATCTTTTAAAGCTTTAGCAAAGGTTTCCCATCCTATAGGATCACTTTTTTTTAACGGTCTCAATGAGTCGTTCACTAAATCTATAATATTACTTCCATCAATCTTTTTGTTATCTATAATCACAGTTCCGTCATTATCCCACTTAATTTTATTTTCATTGGAAGATAGCAAATTCATTAACAAGACGGCCTTTTTTGCATATGTTTTTGGAATGAGATCGAGAATTTCAGTAGTCGTATAACTATTTTTCTCTGGAATATTTTGTTTATGAAGTAGTTCTTTGTCTGGTGTGTCAATTGAGACTACACGTTTACTATCCAAGTTTTTATTTTTGTAGCTCAATATTAAATCATCAAATGTATTCGTATCCTCAGAAATAATTGGTATATGATAAGGTTGGCGATCTTCCTTGGTAAAGTTAAGATATCTTCGGAGTGTTTGTAAATATAAAATACACTTTTCACGGTCATCGATATTTCTTTTTAAAATATTATTCATATCAGCATCCAATCGGGACAAGTTAGTATCACCTGCGCTTGGTTGTTTTAGTTTTTCTATCACACTTGGCTCAACAAGCAACATTCTTTTAGCATTCTCCATTTTAAATGAGGGAACTTACTAATCCACTGAGAACTGAACCTAATATAATAGGGAGAAAAGCACCACCTTTTTGGATTATGAGATTTTTCCGAAACAAATTCGTAGCACCTTTGCGAACCAATTTCCGAAGTATATTTTTGTACTTGCTTAACTTATTCTTTTCCTTATCCTTGAGATCAATTTTGCCCTGGAGTACGTTATGAATACACTCGCAAATACAATTAATTTCTTTTTCATTACACGATTTTAAAAGAGCTCTTTGATATTTGGGTTTAAGTGTATGCAAAGCTGCTAGTAAACTTTTATGCGTCTTTAGTCGTCGATGCATCATTTGTGAATGATAGTAATTTGTTGATTTTTACCATACTTAAAGCCTTTTGTAGGAATGTAAACGATGCAATGCCCATCTGATGGAAATATTTTAGATTTTAAACGACACATATCATTTGTGTCCTGTTTCAAATCTATTAATAAATATCCATGTGGTTCATTTGTTGCATCTTTGTAGGAATCTTCCATAAATTTCGAATTATCTGGCGATACTTGTCGTGCTAAGTATTTAATTTGTGTTTTATCGCGAGGATTTTTGAAATAAACTATGTAACCGGAATTTAAAGATATGTCTCTTTGGCCTTTGCCTTGGTGAAATAAATTTTGTGTTATATAGAATACACTTAAATTTCTGTGATGACTACCTTTCGTAAATATATCAACAACGCGACCATCTGACTCTCTCATTAAATCATCAATAATTATCAGATGTGGTTCACATCCATCAAAACTGCTAAGGTTTGGTATTCCTTGATAGAAATTAACAGTTTTTAAATTATACAAAGGTTGCATTTCATCATAGCACCAAGTTATTTGTTTGAAATGGGTGTCACATATATCCTCCATATATTTAATAAAGTTTGTGACAAAAATTGATTTTCCACATCCAGTAGGACCTGCAACTATAGCAGTAAAAGGATGAATAAAATGAAACATTTTAAGCTCACGTGTGTTTGGTTAAAGGTGTTGGAATAAACTAAAACATTTTGTGCAAGAATAAAACTATATTTCAAATACAAAATAGAAATACAATATACAATCATTCACATATTAATAATAATAATAATAAAAAGAATAAAAATAAAACAATGTTACTAATAGCTAGACATCTTAAGTACAATATTAGAAGTAGTTATACAATAATCAAAAATAACTTAACATTAGATATTTACGTGACTTTTTTTTTTATAAATCAGACATTTACAACTAAACTAATCTATGGGTATTTTATAGTGACCCCAAGCAAGCGTATTAACATTATTCGATACAATATATCGCTTGGTATCATTGTGTGAGAGACACTTCTTATTAATTTGTTGTGTAAAAATATTATGTTTTATAGACCTAAATCTTAACATAGTACGGTATTGAACATTTTCATTAAATAAACAAGATTTATAATCTTCCATTTTAAAACTTTTCGTAACACTTTTATTAACACCTTTTGCTTTTGCCAAAAACGTATTGTCAATATCCAATGCATACATTTTAGATCTCAACCCTACAAACTCTCTTAATATTTTGCCAGCATTTTCATCTTTAAACATACCTAATTTTTTTTTATTTATATTTTGATATTCGTATATGTTATTTAAGGGATAATCAGATGTATCAAACCATTCAGGCAAATCAGGCTTGATATCTTCATAAAAGTTGTTGGTAATAATTTCATAAACTAAACTATCCGTATCAGTGTATAGTAATTTAATTTTGTTTGGAAACTTGGGTAGCATGTAGTTATAATGGAAATCGTACATAAGTGTTTTAGAAATATCTAATATACAAAAACCTAAGTAGATGGGTTTGTTATGAAGGGCCTTTGTTCTTTTAAGTTGAATCGCAACTAGATTTTCCGAAAATATAGACAAACTATGAAACTCTGGTTTTGCAATTAAATCCTGAGCACCAAGACTTTTACCTACATTTTCCCAGTGAGTTAATAATTTTACATTAACTCGTTTCTCGACATTCTCCATTGTTTTTCCAAATACAGAATTGTTCATTAATTTATAAAAATCTTTTTCAAAATCTGTTTTAGCTTGCGTACGTAAATTTGTATTTAAATCTATATATTTTTTTAACCATAAACTTTGATTGAACTTCAATATTCTATGAATTTTTTTCAACTTCATACCTAGATTAATACATTGTTGTAAATTTTTATAGTGAATGATATATTTAGTTTTATTGTATAAATTTGGGACAAGTTTAACGTCTTTGGAATCCCCAACAGATATTTTTTCAGGACATAAGGGTAAGTCAGAATGTAAGTCATGAATATCTATGGGGTACTCTAAATCTACTTCTAGAATAAAACCATATTCTGTATTGTTCGATGCACTATAATCTGTTTTTATATCAACCCACTCAAACTCCCCTGATGGTAAATATTGAGACATTGCCCACCCGTATAGATTATTAGCATCGAAGTACATAAGATATGAAGTAGATACATTTTTATCAAAATCTTCCATAAATGGATTGTTAGCCTTTGCATGCCGTTTGCTGCATTGAGATATCCCACCCCTTATACCCCTTGTAATAAATGATATTTTTTCTATATCTGTAAGCAATTCAAGTTCTATTTTTGTAATTTTTAGCATTGCATCCCAACTTAATCCTGGAGCAGTATAATAATGAGTTGGATCTAAACCATAGGTTTGTAAGCATAACATTCTAAAGTTTTCAAATATGTCAGTTAGAAGTAATACATCAGTTTTAAGATACAAGTTGGAATAATCGAACATATTTTTGCAGTTAAAGTTTTGCCAAACATTTTTAGCGTGGTTGTAATCATTATCTGATATATGAGAATCTGACAGCGAACTGTAAAACTGATTTTTGTCTGGAAGTGATGTTAGGTTTAAGCACTCAAAAGATGTCATAAATTCGTAAGGATAAATACCCTTCTTTCTCACAAGATTGAAGTCTTCATTAATGGGAAAGTTACGTTTTAAAGAAATAAATTCTTTATCAATCAAATTATTAGCTAATTGACTAAGGCCACATGGTAAAAATTTTATAGAATCTATAAACCTCAATTGAACAATTTTATTATTTATTTGTAATGTTTTCGAAAATGAAATATATTTTTCTTTCGTCTGCGGTATAACTTCGATATCACCATCAACAAAATTAAGAGCATGAACAATAAAATGAGAATCATAATGGCTAAGATTATGTAAAATTACAGGAATATAATTCGGTATACGAAACTTCGAGTTACATATATTATGTACAACGCCTCTAAAATGTCCGGTTTGTGGATTGTAATTAAATTCACGTTCACCGTTTAAATGAGTTTCACATATGAAACAAGTATCCGATGTTGAAACCTTAATATAATCATCGTTTGATAATGCTTTAGGAGCTATGGTCCAAGAGCTACTGCCAATTTTTGGGTAGGTATTCGAGGCAAGCTGAAAACTTGTCTCATAGCTCTCCTACTAAACCCCAACTCGGAGCTGCAGACCTGGCTGCTGAGTAGCGGGGCATTATGGACCCCTACAATTTTAAAAATGTTATTTTTTTATTCCAAAAAAAATGTTTGAGGCAATGTGCAATTTTTATAATGTTGTAGTTTAATGTTTAAAGAATAGAAAAAAAAATAAGCCAGACGATTTAGTCGGGGCTTTGACATTGCCAGGCGCGTGCAAAAATTAAAAAAATAAGATTTAAAAAAAGTGTTTGAGGCAACTTGAAATTTTAATAGGGTGTAATTTATAGCTAAAAAATAAGATTCTCAAAAAGACAGATCATTTCGGTGGGGCTTTCTACCCGCCAGGTGATCTAACAAATCAGGGTAAAAAACGGTTTATCTCGATTTCTGGCAAAACTACAAGTCCGATGGGAAAAAGTTTAATGACAAAGTTGTAGGTAATAAAAAGATCTATAATCTTTGTCTTGACACTTTTTTCACATAACCTCAAAATGTATGTGAAAAATTAAAAAAACCAAATTTTTGAGATTTTATTTTTATCTCTTCCAAAAAAAAATTTTTTTTTCACTAAATTTGGTGAAAACCTACCTTTTTTTGTCTCAAACACACTGTAATTTTTTTGATTTAAAATATTTATTTTTGCACCTTATATTGACTTAATATCGAAAAAGTACCCTAATTTTTAATCTAAGTCTTCTTCAATTCAATCAAAATTTCTTTTTTTTAAGTCGGTGGGCTTTTTATCGTTGACATTTTGACTTTCTGATGGTGTAAAAAATATACATTACTATGGTAAATTTTCTCAGAAATGTGCAAAATGTGCCTGATTTAGTCGCAGTAAAGGCGCATTTTCTGAGAAAATTTACCATGGTAATACTCGAATATATGTCGGAGATGGTAAATCGATGGTACGAATTAATCTGTGATACGCGTTAATCGATGATATTGTTTATCAATGGATCGGGACTCCCGATCCATTGATAAAAGCGTGATCTGTCAAAATGCAGTTCATTAAGATGTCGTCCCACATAAAAGGAATTCTCGGGAGAAGTTATAAAGGTAATCTTAAAAGTAGCATTCGGTTCTTAGCGACCACGACCCGCGACCGCGCGGCTCCACGCGTCTCATCCACTGAATAGGCAGTGCCATGTTACTGATGTTCCATTTCTTCTTGGTTGATGTCTTGATTTATTAATCTGTTTACAAAATCAAACTGTTTATGACTTACCTACAATATTTTCTGAACTTTTCTTTATTTATAATTTAAATGTCGTTTTATGAGTATTTGAAAGCAACCCTCAACTTCTGGTGATGTGAAAATTGAGTCAATCTTCTTCCTTTTTTACGGAGGCATAGATAATAACATAATAAGAATATCATCATCTTCATCCACCAATAGCTGATGGATAACTTTTACGTTGCTGCGGATAAATTGTCCGACATATCGTACTGCAACAGAGCGACAACGAACACGACGACAACGTCGTGAGTAATCTCTGAAAGTGAATAAAGTTCTAATAAAACGTGCTATCACATAACTCGCGAATATAGCGAATGATTTGCTCGATAAATCAATATTGCGTATCGCTGAGTAAATTAAACAAGTCGGAATCGGAGATCCGCGTAAATAACCAAATAAACAAAGTAAAAGAGCGTTAAAACGGTGCCAGACAGTGATCAGTGAATAAATGAGTTGTTTATGTGTTGGTCCGGACTCTTGTCTTTTATTTGAAATCCTAATCTGAAGTCCTGACATGAAACAATCCCACAATGGATGTTTGATGAAGAATATCTACTTGCATGAAAATACATGCTACACAGAGTAGAATCGATTGAAAACCCATACAAACACCCTGCCTACCTGATGCCGACATAATATATTTTTTTAACACCATCGGAAAGTTGATTTCAACGAACAAAAGCCCACCGACTTAAAAAAAAGAAATTTTGATTGAATTGAAGACTTTTAGATTGAATATTAGGGTGCTTTTTCGATATTAAGTCAATATAAGGTGCAAAAATAAATATTTTAAATCAAAAAAATTACATTGTGTTTGAGACAAAGATAGGTAGGTTTTCACCAAAATTAGTGAAAAAAAAATTTTTTTTTGGAAGAGATATAAATAAAAAACCAAAAATTTGGTTTTTTTAATTTTTCACATACATTTTGAGGTTATGTGAAAAAAGTGTCAAGACAAAGATTATAGATCTTTTTATTACCTACAACTTTGTCATTAAACTTTTTTTCCATCGGACTTGTAGTTTTGCCAGAAATCGAGATAAACCGTTTTTTACCCTGATTTGTTAGATCACCTGGCGGGTAGAAAGCCCCACCGTGATCTGTCTTTTTGAGAATCTTATTTTTTAGCTATAAATTACACCCTATTAAAATTTCAAGTTGCCTCAAACACTTTTTTAAACCTTATTTTTTTAATTTTTGCACGCGCCTGGCAATGTCAAAGCCCCGACTAAATCGTCTGGCTTATTTTTTTTTCTATTCTTTAAACATTAAACTACAACATTATAAAAATTGCACATTGCCTCAAACATTTTTTTTGGAATAAAAAAATAACATTTTTAAAATTGTAGGGGTCCATAATGCCCCGCTACTCAGCAGCCAGGTCTGCAGCTCCGAGTTGGGGTTTAGTAGGAGAGCTATGAGACAAGTTTTCAGCTTGCCTCAAATACCTACCCAAAAATTGGCGGTAGCTCTCAATCTACTACCTCAGTACTGTTTTTGGTACATATAAATTTTAAGTCTTTATGCAAACGAATCATAAATTCTTGTGTACTGTTTGGGCCACAATATGTTTCATACTTTGACAAGTTATCATCATAGGAGCATTTTATGTAGTAACCGAAACTATACACTTCATGTTTTTGGACATTACTTGTGTAAGATTTTAATGGATCGTTAGAACATGATTCGATTGGTGTTAGAAAAGCTTCAAAATCTGCATATACAACAAATGGTGTTTTAAGTTTTTTGTTAAACTTGTCAAATTTTAACTTATCATTAGAAACTGACTGTCCAAACCAATTTTTTGATGTTTTTTGAGAATTAGGTAGTTCTGTTTTAATATGAAAGCAATCATGCTGTTGATGTTCTGTCAACTTTACTTGACTAGGAAAATGTAATAAACATCCATCACAAATATAAATAGCATGTTCATGACTTGAAATTTGATTACTGACTAAACGCGACATATTTTTTATATAACAATAATGATTATTTCTTCCGTTTGAAAGCAATAATAAATTAACATGGATACCCTTACGACATTTTGTAAAATATAAAGGGCCTACAACAGAATGAGTTTTATTGATTTTATCAAATTCTAAACCGAAAACGTTGATACTAATATTATTTAACTTTTCCACTTTTGAGATATCGGATAATTTAACTGGAAAAGAGACACCGTCAAACTTCAGTTTATTACAATGCATGCTATAAGATGAAACGCGATCAGGATTTTTATTTACTGGATACAAAGCAGAAAGCAAAGCCCATTTTAAACATAAAACATCTACGTTTTTAACATTAATAATTGCTCTTTTTACCATAATGTCTCTGGGTAAATCAATATATGACGAACCTCGTAGGGGATTAAATTTGTTAACATTCATGTCTAATGACTTAATAAAATTCAGAGTCCAACCGCTATCTTTTTTTTCAAATGTATTAATTTTATTAATAAAAGTGTCACGTAAAGACGAAAAAAAAATATTTAAATCATCGCCTTGAAATATAATGTAATTGCTTGTTTGAAAATCGAAGGAATTGGAAATATTTTTTGTTTGTTGAATAAAATCAGCATGCAATACAAAATTTACTTTGAATACGGTATGTTTTAGAATAGATTCTTCAATTAATGATTGAATGTCATTATGAATTGAATTTAAAAATATCTCTGGTGTTTCAAAAGATCCATCACTTTTACTATTTATTTTATACGATATTATTCTCTGTCCGAACGCTGATTCAACAACATGAACGTTTTGCAAATTATCGTGTAATTTTGATGCTTTAGTTTTATGCCGATTACTTTTTAAATGATTTGTAAAATACTTCTTACATACTAAAATTTCACATACATCACAATGTACCTTATCAGATTGTGCAGCAGAAGGATGAGACGAAGTAGAAGCTTCATGTTTTACTCTTTTAGTTTTGTGGGTATTATTTTCGATGTTGTTGGTTCTTTTTCGGGATCCTCCACCTAACTGACTGTAACAATACAATTTAAGAGCTATAAAAATATATAAAACCACATCATATTTATTTTACGTTATACTTCTTTTCTGTGATATTTGTTTCAATCTCACAACAAATTTTCACTAGTTCTTCATCATTGTCATCATTAAACATAATGCTTGACTCTATATCACCACATAACTTATAAAGTTCAGACTCAATTTGATCGTTGGAATCCATTACGGCTAACTTGGAACACATTCGTTAGGTATATATCTTATGAAATAGTTTCTGGTTGTTAGCTTCTAGTTATTTATATGCCCAATGCTGTGGGTGGGGGCGCGATACTTCTAGTTAATGTTATTTCTTCTTTTGCTTTTACTTATATACATTTTTATAAGATGAGTCACGGTGAGAGCGTTACATTCCTTGGAGTTTGTCCTCGATAAAATATTTTGAACAATTGTGCTTCCCGGCGAGTGTCTTTGTAATGTTGTAAATGATGTCCCGCGTACTTTGATAACGCTTATCATCTTCTGATTGCACATAATATTTTACTCGAGCGTCGGAGTATTTCCAATAATTAATAGGTTCGATGTTGCGTATTTTATTCATATCATAGACATCGATTTTTATGAGATGAGTAGCGGTGAGAGCGTCATCTTCCTTGGAGGAAATATAAGAGACTCCGTCGTCACGTGCTGCTGATACATATGAAGATTGTACTCCGAGTTTTTTCTTCTTTTTGGGCTTCTCAAAGAACATGTCTATGTCATTTATTCTTTTGATATTATTGTTTTTCTTCATATTAACAACTAATGAATCGTCAGGTTCCTCGGGCGTGTCCGGAAAATAGTAGCTTTTGAATGTGTCTTGCTGAAAGAGAACATAATACAGGTTAATTTTATACTACGACACTTTATTATTAGGTTATCGAGAGCTGGTTCATTATACATGGACAATTAATGCAAAAAATATGGAAATACCTACAGATATCACATAGGAAATGAAAAGATTTCACTAGATAATTAGCAAATCATAAAAATGAGAACAACAATATTATGAAAAAAAAAAAAAATACCGAAACACCTACAGATATCGCGGGCATGAATATGTACATACATGTCTAGAACGTGTGCACACAGGAAATTAAAAGTTTTCAACAGATAATTAAGAAATTAAGAAAATACTCACATCCATTATATAGTAGACTCGGCTCACTTTCACTGTCACAATGATGTCCTTTGAGCCATGCTAGCTAAATTTATATGGAAGGAGCGGAATGTGGGCGGAAACATTAGCAGATATCCTTATCTGTATTGTGGATAAAGGAACGGATGCATCGACCATTAAGGCAAACGATAAAAAAAGAATGTAGAGATACCGTTGAGTGCTTTCTAAGTAAAGTGAAGAATTACGTGAATAAGTCAATAAAATCGCGAATGAGATAATAAAGCCAGAAATAAAATTAATTCACCGTTAAGCGACCCGCGAATTGATTAATCGAACCGTGAATAAAGAAAATTCGCGCATAATAAAACCGCGGATTACTTAATTGAAGCGTGAATAAAGTTGATTCGCGGCTAGTAGCCGGTGTATCCCGAAGAATCGAGTTTTCGTGAGCCAGAACCGGCATATCCCTACTACTGCAGAGCCAGAACCGGCATATACCGCGAAACTCGATTGTTTGGGATTCACCGGCTACTAGTCGCGAATTAACTTTATGCGCGCTTTAATTAATTAATCCGCGGTTTTATTGATTGACACGTAATAAAACCGCGAATCGTTTAATTGAAGCGCGAATCAAGTTAATTCGCGGCCGCGAATTGGTTTATCGAACCGCGAATTGATTAATTGATCCGCGGATAAAGGTAATTCGCGCCTAATTAAACCGCGAATTACTTAATCGGCGCGCGGATTAAGTTAATCCGCGGTTAATTACCCCGCGAATCACTTAATATAAAGTTCATATCACTTAATATAAAGTTCATTCGCGACTAGTAGCCGGTGAAACCGGTCGAAACGAGTTTTTCGCCCTATTTTCGCCCTACAAGTGAGTTAGAACCGGCGAATATCTACTACTCATCTTTAACTCTGTAGTCGTAATAAAATCATTTAATGTTTTTTACGCTCGTTGGATACAAAATTAGTTTATATGCATTCGCAGTTGCATTTAAACTGTTATGGCCTTCTTACATTCAGCCATCGGTGGAGTCTTTCATGTTACTGATGTCATTGGGTGTCGGTGACCACTTACCATCAGGTGGCTCGTCTGTTTGTTTGTCGGCTATTTCGACACATGGTCCAATAGTCCCGTTATTTGAAATAAAGCGTTTGGATCGAGATATCGGTGAGCGGAAGACAGTGGGCGTCCATCGTTCGAGAATTCTCACAGAACTTGTTTTTGGCGATCACCAAATGCTGAGGTCGCTTACTGATTTGGCTCAATGTGACTCATTTGTATCTTGATATTTAGGTAGATAGATTTTATCTATCTATAATTTCACGAGACACATTTTTATAGACACATATTATTATCTCTTATATTATAGACGACGATCTTAAATAACATTTTTTTAAATTTCCCATTTTAGTTACCATAAAAATGTGTTTTAATGTCTAAAGTCTAAGATTAGTAGGTACTTTTTTGTAGAGCAAATTAAAACAAGACGAATAAAAAAAGCGTTTCTATGATTTTATATGGTAGATGTCACCATATTTGGAATAATATGGTTTTAAATATGTCTTCGCTAAGCGATGTGTGGTTATAGGATGATTCGGTTAAATGTCTTGTATTTAGTGTGAACCCTAATACAAGCCCCACCATTATAACGGCTGTCATAGATTGAATTCGAGTCAAAAGGTCCCAGAGGTGGTTTGAAGAATTTAATATGTTTCGATTCACCAACCGTACACAAGGGTATCACTTGATTGAGGTTATATTGACGGAGCTTAAATTCAATTACCTACTATTGATAGATGTTGCTTTATATTCGAGTTTGACGTACGAATATACATTGAAAAGTATAAATCGATTGAATTCAAATTTTTGTAATTTTGTAGTATTTTAATGGGAGTACATACCCAAAGAGATTAAGAGACCACTGAAGCCAATTGGATCGAATTTAAAAATGTTTGACGGCCAACTTACTGGTCATTAATAAAGAGTTCGAAAAGCATTTAAAATTTCACGCTGTCCATTTTTTTTTTCACTGCTAGACCGGGGTCATTCCCAAGAGGGTTCGGAGTTTAATTGCCTTTATGCGGGTTCGTGAAGAGTTGAGTGTACAACTGGCAGTGTAGACCACATTATGAAATAATATATTGGAGCGAAAATAGCATTGCAGTCACCAATTGATGATCATTATTAGGTACTAGGTACAGATTGTTGCCAAAATAAGATATTTAAGGAAGAAAAAAATATGTTACAAAATTTTGAAAATCCCTTGCTGATTTCGATTCGATTTATTATTCCGCGAAAACAACTGAGCAGATTAGAAAAAATGTATCTTACATCACGGGTCTGTTCCTAGGATAGGTACTTTAAACTTGAATAGCAATTTCTCGCAGGATAACAATTAAAAGTTAGCGTGGAGGTTATACGAAACTATTAATAAGTTATGTTTTATGCAACTATTGCCATAAAAATAGATTTCTAATTAATGGAACTTAATGTTCCAATTGTCCCCGAAATTGTTAAAATGAGATTGGCATTTAATTTGTAATGCCTGAAGTGAGTGAGTAGAAATGTTTCGGAAGCGTGTAAGTACTTATAGTTTACCGAAGCGAAGCGAGAGCGAATCACTAGTCTCTCAAGAAAAGAAAGGGCCTCGCTCTCCCACTGCGGATTTTATATTTAACCGCGTAAATACTGCAGCTAAGCGTTTAAAGCAGGCCAAGTTCATCTCGCACCACCTCGACGCTTAATTAACGCAATTTTCGAATGGAGATATTTATTTAAGACTATGTGAAAACATTAATTTTATGGTAGAGCTAAATACTTCCGTTGAGATTTCTCTAATTTTGATCTACTTTACACAAATATTATACCCCATTTAACTAGATTTGTGAATGTGTAGTAGAAGTAAATAGTTGGTATTTGGTGGTAGGGCCACTTTCCGGCTGGCTGGCCACTACCACCATCGCTTGTTGAGTCGCCGCCAAACGACTTATCGTGTTCTGACTGAGAGCTTTGAAGCAGTTCTTTCTTTATGTCTTTCCTCTTCCTCCTTTTTTTTACACTGTAACGGTGGTGCCTTTGATGTTATTGCTGCCCATGGGCGACGGTCCCCACTTACCTGCAGGTGGCTTCTCTGCTCGTTTGCCGGCTAGTAAGATGAAAATAAACTATCTCACCATAGGTCTCCATCTGTCGTAAGTAAAAATACGGTTTACACACCCATAACCGTGCGTTATATGTGACGGAAGCGAAGCCCTAGACGGTCCAGTGTGACTATAATAGCTCCAGAGACTTACATTTATATTGGATTAGCTACCCGCATGCAGACTCCATTGTAATTTAATATTATTATGAGCATTCACAGCTAACGGCTGACTGGCCTCTTTACTTTACAATTACTTTTGTACTTTTATTAAGGGCTATAATAGGACAGAGGCAATTATAATAGATTGACCGAGAAGCAAAAGCGAAGAGAAGCGAAAGTTGTGTAGATAATGGAAGAATAGCAAAATTTCACGTTTTCATTGCTTGCTTTGGAGTACACTTACAGTTGACAGTGCTGGATGATTTATTATGATTGTTTTTACTCTGGATGAAGCCCACTGAAGATTGCTTATGGACATCATGATGCGCACTCTCATAAATGTGAGAATGCATTTTATACAATAGTTAAAAATACAGAAAAATTTGGACCAATTAACAAATTTTAAGGACCTTCCCTAAAATTAAAAAAGCAATTTGTCGGTTCTTCATAAATTAATTTACTTTGTAAAAAGACCTGAATTATTGCCTCCTTGTTTAAAACCGTACCGTCAAAATAATAATTATCCGCAAGGTAAGAACAGCCAATGTGCCGAATGCTGATGGTGTCAAGGTCTTAGGTTAGGTTAAGCCTTTATTACATGCCTAATATTAGATAATTAAAATAGTTTCATTTTAAATGCCCCAAGACCTGATCTATACCTGATACACCAGTCCCGTATGAAATTTGAACCGAATATTATACAGTTCTTAAAAAAATTGCTCATGCTCTAGTTACTTTTTAGTAAATATGTATACTTATTCGTTACAAATGGAACGTAAAATGTCGAGTTTGGACATTATAATAATACGAGCCCTATCTCGGATGTGTGTCACATTAAACAGTTACTGTGTCATTAGGCATACAATGTTTCCCTGGGTTTACGGAATTAGGGATTGGCTCAATATATGCTACAACGTTTTTATTAAGGTTTATTATGAAAAAAGCTCGTGGGAAATGAGGACGGCTACATACATTACACATAAAACGAATAAAACCTTCTAACCACCCAAGCCACAGCATGTAATATATTTTCCCTTCTTTATAATGGTGTGATGTACTAAAAACATTAACGCTGGCCAAATTAATTGAGTTAAACACACCCAAAACCATCCCAAGAGTTTGTAAGTAGGGCACACGCCAGTTTTCGACGGTATGGTGAATGATTCGGGAAGCTAAGGAAAATACAATTTTTTTAACTATGAATTATACATTAAGTGAGCTGTATGTTGTGAAACAGAAGCTATCTATTCGTAGATAGTAAACATCTGACCTCTTTGGAAGCAGAGATGAGCAAAATGTAATTATGATTACAGATTACGATTACATCTTGAGGTAATGCCCCCGCCAATAATACTCCAACTACCTTCTCACAAAATATTTCGTCGTAGTTTGGCTTGCCAAGCACGGTTGGTCATTTATTAAATTAACGAGTGTCGCAAGTAGTTCTGCACTGGTTAACATTTTCCTTCCCGTCTTTGATACGTACAGCTCTGGGTACGAATCTGACACATTACTAAGTATTCTATTAATTGTTGCTATAATTAGTTTTATGATTACTGACTACGGTATATCAATTTTTAGGGAGCGGAACTTGAATACTCGAGGGGAACGGATTTTAGTATTAACATAGCTGGCGGTTTGGCCGAGGAGCCCCTGAACTTTACAAAAATGTTGATTATCTTTCCTCTACTCAAAGGTGGAATGCGTGACATGCGTTTTGTCGTCAAGCCGACATCTTAATGCCCCTCTTAAACGTCATTCTTGAAAATACAAACTCATTTACTTCTACACGAGTCGTTGTTTTGGGAAATTGTTGTCATTTTGTTAACTTATGCCTCTCAAACTTGACTTTAATTTCTATCTCAAAGAACAAAGTCTGCAGGTTCAGACTTGAATGTTCTACATAAATATTTTGCATAGTTTACTTTGAAAGTTGCGGAGGAAAGGCATCAAGTAATGTGTTTTGTTTTGTAATTACCAGTTAACAACTTTGTATACATTGTGTTATTTATTTTACGATAACAATTACTTGTTAATGATGTTATGCTATAACGTAATGACCTGTCCTGTGTATGTTAACTTAAGTATTTGAGAAGATCGCACGTTTTATACTGTTATAAATTGTTATTTTTTTAGCGTTTTATTTATTTAAGCGTAAAATTATTTGTATTCGTAATGGTTTTTTACCGATCGAATTATACATTTCTTTACTTTTACCAATACGTGTCTAAACATCAAAAATGTATATAGAATGTACAGCAACTACCTTGAAATGTTACACAACGAGTTATACGGTCCAGAAGTTTCTGTGAATACGAGTGTTGGCCAATACTTTTCATAATTAGTAAAGGGTGCTCGCGCTGCATATCAATTTACGCGATATCTTATTTGAAGTATGTACTTATGTCAGATGTGTTGCTACCATTAAGGAACAATGATTTATTCCCCTGATATCTTTTGATACTGTTAAATATTACATACAGTTTTTTTATGCTCCAATCACGTCGAGTATTTCTAATTCCACGCCTTGACACTTGGCGTGATTTGGTTAAATAATTCAATATGCAATAGAGATTGGTCTGACCGCTAAGATTTAACGATAATACCCACTCTATTACCTGCACGCGTATGAAATTTAATAATGTACATATATGTGTATAGTTTTGTTAATGTATAACTTCGTAGTACAATGTAGCATCATATCGATTTGTTTAGTGAAAAGCTAGTAGAATATGTAATTCTAGTTTATAGCTTATAGCGTAAGTGCTTTCAGGGAAATAAAATACTTTTGAGTAACTGAATACTTCCTGTTCAGTCTCTTTATTTTAATTTAACTCGATTGTTAACAGCTTTTCTAGCGATCAGCACGTGTCATACTATACATAATTATTATAAACTAGCCAGAACATAAGCCTATACTATAGGGCTAGGAGATTAAGGATTCATATAAGGATTCAGCGTGGTGGAGTATGCTCTAGGCCTCCTCAGGTATGAGGAGAGAACCGTGCTCTGTAGGGGCCATTAATGGGTTGAAGCTAGCTAGGATAAGAGGTCTAATAATATAATATTATAAAATTAAACATGTACTTAGCTACCTACACAAGAAGAATTGAATACTTTCGATGGTGTATAAGAAAGAAAAATACACGATGGGAACCTTACTTAGGCTTTTCAATCTTTTCTTGAAAAATCATGTTTTCAAACATAATGTATCTACTAATTATTTAAAAGGAACGAGTACAATGTTCTGTTGTTTACATTGAATTGTATTATTCAAGCTGGCCTGAAAGCGTCTCGTTTTAATGCAAAACACGCGTTCATGAACGTGCAAGTCACCGCGGAAATGAACCGACTTAAGGCTTTTATGCTCTCATCCGTTGATAATTACTTCCTATAGGTTCTATGACCTTTCATGTATCGTTTGTGAAGTCACCTTTATTGTCATTAGATGTTTTATTATTTGCATTAATTTCGCAGAACATATTCCTTACAAACTCTTCAGAAACGTTTTAAGGCTTTTATTTATCTTGCAATGTACGAGTATGTATGTGCGGGTCAAATCTTGCAAGTTGAATTAGAACTATGTAGGTAATTACTAATTTCTCTTACTCTACGGATTTGAAATTATGCGTGTTTTACACTGAATACTGATGATTTACTGGGTATAGGTGATATCGAAAAGCTATCATATTTATAAAGAATAGTACATACTTACATTAATCTGATATTGTATTTATCTCCTCAGTATTCGATTTCATACATATTTCCTTTACCAATGTAAAGGAAAAGGTTGAGGATAAAGGAAGTAGCTTGTGAATATTTTAGTAATAGTGCCTTAGATAATGATGCCTTAGATGCCTCAGATTAATTGCGTGCTGGGAATGACTGTTATGTTTCGCGCTGCCAAAACTGCTTACAAAGACGTCAAAGAAGTACCCCGAGCAAATCTACGGTGACTTAAGTAAATTATGTACCTGGTAGACATGGTTTATGTCTTTGCTATACAAAGTGTCAAATTTTATTCTCATGTTTGTATTCTCTATCTACTTCTAGGCGAATATTTTTCCCATATACATGCTCATTCAAAAACCGGGGAATATATCCCAATGAGCCTATTGAACTATCCGGGTTTTATTAACCTGTGTTTGACATAACGGGACATCAGATAATAAAGAAGCAGTGACTCCTCTATAATATATTTTTATAGTTAATGGTTTTCTGATATCGGACACACATTTTAAAAATGGAATAAGGTATAAATAAGCTTCGCCAGACAGATTGATTTTAAATAGTCGTAAATTCAAGTGAAATGTATGACGTACTCTCCACGTATGTTCAAGATTCCTCAATATAGAAATGTATTATATAAAATATTTGTTCAATGATGTAACTTTGTATACCGGGTCGTTGATTTAATCAAGATTTAGCAATTTATAAAACTCGCGTCAGATACTAATCGAAATGTTGTTAAGTAATTCACGATGGTGGTGATTTGTTTACTTTCAGTTGTTTCGGAGTTCCGGATATTTTGACATAACGATTTTCTATTAATAATTAGTTAATTATGTTTTTGTACGGTTAAAATGTTTACTTCAGTAATACTAATGATTTAAGTACTTAAATTAGAGAAGATTTTGCTAATCTGTTGACTTAACTTCGAATGTTAATTTGATAAAAATAACAAATAATATTACTAAATAAATATTTAACATTATTTCAATTTATACACCATAACTAGTGGACCCGCCCTCGCTTTGCTTCGGGAAACTCGTTCTTTACTTTTACAAAATATCCAATATTTTCCTTTTTTCCCCCTTTTGCAATATTTTTCATTAATGATCCGCTCCTAGTGGTCGTAGTGTGATTTTATATACCTAGTCTTAGCCTTCCTCGATATATGGATAATCCAACACAAAAAGAATTTTACAATTCGAACCAGTAGTTCCTGAAATTAGCTCGCTCAAACAAACGAACTCGTCAGCTTTATAATACCTACATATTAGTATAAAGTTTATAAATTCAATATTTAAAGTCAGCTTAGCGAAACGGTGGTAAATGCAAAAATATGATGTTCAAAAGTGTATTTTACCTACATGAAGTAAATGATTTGAGTTTCAGTTTTGAACTATAGTTACATTATTAGTAATGATATATTGTATACTAAATTGACTTTTAGTAAACAATATGTCATTACTATAATGACTTTGTCATTTTAGTCGTTAATTGAAGCTTTCACCCCGCTGTGTATGATGTGGGTTTCGTAATTATCAATAAACTACTAATCGTGTTACCAGATGTCAGCTCGTCATGAAGTCATCCATATTCTGATTAATTAAGTGGTAGATACAGTTCACTACTAATATAATCAATTAATCATCGCAAATTTACATAACCTATCCAATTACGAAATCACTTTGGCGGTATGTTAGCATAACAGGGCACCTTTCATTTTTTATTTACCTAAGACTATATTTTAGACTTTATGAGTATTGTCACATAGCCTGGTTATATAACCAGTGAACTTCCAAGACGCATTTAACGATGGATACCTCAAATATGGAATTATGATAAGTACCTAGTTTAGAAGCTATGTAAGTGGTGAATTGGTAGACAAATATGCATCGGCACCGACCACACAGCCAATAGACTCTTGTCTTACCTCAGCTAGTTGCCAGAATGCATTCCATACGGAAAATCAAACATTAGGTGTCTATTGGCTGTGTGGTCGGTGTGCATCGGGCTGAACGCGTACCACTTTTTAGTTTCACTGTAGTCGGGTAAAAAGTCTGTTGTGGTCGTAGTGCCGGATACATCCAGTATCAAACCGGTCGATAGCAGTTAGGTAGGAAACTGATAGCCTCACAGTTCCGTCAGTCAGATAGGGCTCATTCATTCCGCTGTCGGCATTTTGTACACAATCACCTATATCGATTGTCATAATTTGAAATTGCTAAATTTTGTTAAACTTTATGCATACTACCTGATTTTTACAACGTCATCTACTGAAGTAACAGTGTTGCTGTGTCGCCAATAGACGTCAGTCATATTTTTCAGTTTATTTTTAAACACGGATGTACAAGACGTTTTCTAAAAATGAAACCTAACTCAATCGATTTATCTTCCCTGAATCCCCCTGCATATACATATATAATACCTTTAAACGTACCTTTTTAACTTTACCTATAAACCTTTATAAAAATTTAAAAAATTGCTCTTCAAATAATATATTAATAAATATTTAAACAATTATGTTCATACAAACTTCACCACCGTATTTAATCCTTTAAGGCCGGTTATTTAAATCTCGAATTGTTTCACTATGTTATATAACGGACTCCTGTGCAAAACTTCGTGCTTTTGGCCACCGGTTTTGTGCATTGTCTGTAAGGCAGTGATCGTTAAGAACTTATTAAGTAGATTAACATCAGTTACCCGCCCGCTGGGTATAAATAAGCTTAAGTGCTTATTGTAGTTTTGCGTTATAAAAAGTATTAAGTATATTGTGTTCTATTCTACGACCTAATCGATTTCTAGGCCAGTCGTGTTTCGAAGGACAGATACTAACAAACATATTTTTTACATTTTCATTCTATTTAATTAATAGTAACACGTGTAAAATTAAATATTGCTGTCGTGAGAATAAAAAATGTTATAAAAGTTTTGACGTTACGGTAAAATTCCGTACATAAGAAAGTTAGTACCTGCACGGTCTAAACGGCAAGGTCGATGGCGGCGTTCACTTTCGCCACCACAATTTGCTATGCACGACCACCTAGTGCTCATGTTTACTAGAATTTATTGAAGATCCAGGAACTTTTTACTGTCCTTTTATGATAATAACCTCCGCAAAAACTTTCATTGTTTCCGCTGTCTACTTATAATCCAATGTATCGCAGGACTGAAAATCGGACATTTGAGCAAGAATTCAAGGTGATCAATTCACGGAATGAATTAAAGTAGCAATACGTAAAAGTTTTTAATTAAAATCAATTCATAAAAAATAACTAGGTATTTACTTAATCCAACAACATGATCCTTACTGGAGTATGGGTATTTTTCTTTACATCCTCATTATAGACGAATCAGATAGTATTTTCCAGACAGCATTTAATTTAATTGTGCATTTTACTTTCCTATTGAAAAAAAGAACTTTTTACTACTTTAGATAGCCAGCCACAGAATAAAATACCAATACATCGGAAAAATATAAAGATGACTGCAACCGAACGACCAAAACATTCTTTAATGAGTGTTAAAATTGCCTGGCAAATAATGCTTCAGGATTAAGTACTAGTTTCTTATATTTCTTAGTACTTTACTTAATATAGGGTGTCCCACGGCGGATTTATGTTTTTAAATACGATTATTTCAAAAAGTAATAAACGGTTCGGAGGGAGGGTGGTATCGTTGGAATCAGTGATCGTGCGGATTTTTTAATCACGATGTCGCAGTGGTAGAGTGATCATCGCGCGCTCGCCATCGAAGCATGTTTAAAAGGACCGATTCGTACGTAATGGAGAAGGCAAAAGGGTCAAAATATTACTATCAAATACACCTAAAATCCGAGCTTAGGTCATATACATTACATAACTTTTTATTTCACTTCAATACATGCAGTATTTCCGAAGTTATAAAGACGAGAAGTTCAAGCCCTTTTTTGAATTTCCGCGCTTACGCTATGACGTCACGACGTGGCTCGGCCGCGAGCATGATACGGCGCAAGTATAGAAAATATGGGTCTATGCAGTTCAAAAATCTATAACTTTCTTATTTCTATAGATACAGACTTGAAATTTTGCATAGATGTAGTAGATAGTATGTGAATTATATATGTTATTTTATTATTGATAACTAAGGTTTGCTCGCGGCTTTACTTGAGTTTAAATTAACATTTCGGTCAAAAATCCCTATCAACTACGCGCGACTACTGAGAGATGACGTCATCGAGTAGTGACCGCCCGCCTGCGTTTTTAAAAAAACCAACGTCCGTAAATACGCACTTTGATCGTTAATATCTCAGCCATTTATTGAGATATGGAAAAAGTAAAAACACAGTTTTTCTTGTAATTTTTTATAGATTTATTTGACGTGTAAAAAAAAATTCGTTTGCCTGGTCCATTGCTCGTCGACAATTTTGTTCACACTTCGGTATTCGACGGATAAGTGATGAACCGAGTGTGAATTTAATTCGTTCCTGGGTGCAGAGGTTCCGCGCAACTGCTTCGGCTATGAACGCCTCATGGCCGGGGCCCAGTCGATCATCAAGGACCCCCGATAACATTGAACTCGTTGAAGAGAGTTTACGTGAAAATCCACGACTTTCGATACGGAAAAGGGCAGTCCAACTGGCACTTCCAAAAGCGATTATTTACGAATTTCTTTTTGCCGAACCTGCGAGCTCACCCATCGTCGTCATCGCACACGTGGTTCCAACAGGGTAGTGCGACCGCACACACGGCCAGAGCTTCGATGACTTTGCTTCGGGAAGCTTTCCCTCAAAAATTGATCAGCCTCTTTGGGGACATCCCGTGGCCACCGAGGTCCCCCAATTCAACCCCAATGGTTTTATTTTTACGGGGCTACCTCAAAGAGAGAGTTTACATTAACAATCCCCGATCTCTTGTGAACTTAAGAGAAAATATTCGTCGAGAAATCAGCACAATTGAACCAAGTTTACTGCAGCGTGTGGCGCGGAAAACGAGGCTCCGTTTTGAATAGTGTCTGCAATTCGACGGAAGACATTTGGATGATAATCTTTAAAAGATGAAATCCGCATTATTATTCTGTCGTTTGGTACATTAATTAAAACGATATGTCAAATAGTTTTTGTTATATTTAATTTTGAAAACATAAATCCGCCGTGGGACACCCTATACCTAGTTTCCGAACAATAAAACTAAAACTTCTACGATAGTGATTTATTTGATATCTGATAGATCCTCAAGCTATCTTCCATTTCAGTTTTATGTTCAGTTCAGTTTCAGTCAAACTGAAATGGAAGCCCTGTACACTGAATTAAATAAAACGCCCTGTATATTTTGTACGTATATTTTGTTGTCTGTCGTCGTGTAGTCTTTTATCTTCAACGGGTGCATTCAGTTAATCTTATGCTAATTTAATGCTTTAATGCTTGTTTACTTAACATGTTTAGTTTCCTCCGTACGCCTTTCATACCCAGTGTCAATTGACTGATTTCCCGCAATGTTTCGTTGTCGATGCACCAGAAGCTTTCACCGACAAACCAGAACGCTTCCAATCAAGGAACAATTGTTTCATTCATTGACGTCATCCTCGAACATAATCGGCTTACGATTCTTGATTGTCTCTTGGTTTATTCATACGTCTATTTGATCACATGTTTTAGGCTTAGTAACAAGCTTACCACTTTAGACCATTCGACGCATAATAAAATAACTATTGTCAACGTATTTTCCCTTAGAAATTCGTAAAGGTTCCTTAAGAATGCGAATGCGTACGTGATTTATCAATCCACACAAGATTATAGATTTTTTTGTCATATTACAAAAAGTTAAATGGTTATTTCCTTCAATTGTTACGACTTTTGACGTATTCGAACAAAGTGAACAAAAAATTTGTAGAGACCGATTGTCGTCTATTGAAGTCGGATGTCGTATGGATTCTTTTGTTTTTAAGGAAACCTATTCAACTTTGTTAAATTCGAGTTCTTTGTTGTGGTAGTTTAGCTTCAATACACGTGACTTAGCTTCGTGTAAGGAGTCGTTGTAAACAGATTCTAATTGAAACCAATGTAGGAAATGTCACGGTTAAATTGTGTCAATTTGTTAAATATGCTCTATTGATAAATAGACCGCCTGAGATTGTAAAAACATAATATCGTCATGTTCATTGACGATACCACGGCCTATTTAAGTTGTTTTCCTACTTGTTGAACGAAGGTCAATTTTTATTTAAATACTCCTTTGTCAATTAACTGGTAAATTGGCTGTAACGTTTTTAGCTCTTTCGTTTTACTTGTTAAGAAGAAACTTTTAATGGTTCATTACACTTTAGAAATGATAGTATCCAATCAGTTTTAAATTTACGATGTTGATGATTGATTAATCATTAGGTATTGATAGCGGGGATTAAAATTTATTATAAGTTATGTTCTATACGGTTTTTTATCCTACCAGTAGAATGGCGAGCAAATTTTTTAATATTTCGACCGAATAAATATTTTGCTATTTGAAAAAATGAAAATCGAATAGTGTGAATAATTATAAACTCATTGCAAAATGCGTCTCGATTCCTTGATATTTTAAAAATCAACACGTGTAGAGTTATCTATTTTTGACCAGATCTATTGATCCTGATGGTAATGATCGTTGAAAACATAATATCGGTCACACGAATTGTAATAATAATCACTTAGTTTTTTTTACTTCAATAAATTTTTGAGATGCTTAGCTAACGGATAAAATTGATTGTCACTGAAATACTTTCCTTGTCTTTCTAAGAAGATTAATAGATCATCTATCTTACTTACTACGGAGTTTGGCTTTGTTCCATTAGGAAATAGCTCCTAGCTAGCTAAATTCAGCATTATCGCTACTAATGGATCGTTAATATTTTTCAATTTGTTTTTCATGATCACGCTCAGTTTAAGAAATGGATTTAATTGTTTTGTTTTGATTGTACGATAATGACACGCTAAAGCCTTGGTTTGACGTTATTAATTCCTTTCATTAACTCTTTCTATCCGAATACTGGTTTCAACCAGGAAACTGATCCGTCACCTACTGTTTAAATGCTTTAGGTAACATACAAGTTCGTTATGTAAATAATCTGGCTGCCCTACTATTCGTTTCTATTTGGGATTTTAATTAGTCACGTTTGTATCTACTGTGTGTAGGTACTTGTAATTCCTTTGATTCTTGTTGGCTCGTATAGACTACATTTGTTCAATATTGCCCGATTGACTGAGTGTACTTATAGAACTGAATGAATGACTCTTTTCTTTCGATGCCTCAATGCCGTTAGTTCATCATCGGCGCATCTGTGTATCGGAGACGCAACATGTGCCCCATTCCCGATAACGTTCCAAAAATAAACTATGTTAATTTGTTCGCCACTCACGCTGCGAATGGAATGTTCGCTCATTGAGTAGTGTTAGATATCCGTTTCTACTTCCTATACTGTCGTTGTGAATGTCTAGAGTTCACATTAAGCACGCGTTGGCCTCTCAGTAGCTCTAGCTCTTCCTAACATGGATCTCTTGAAACTGATGGCACACTTAAGTGGTGTTAAAATTATTCGAGGTCATTGCCCGCTTTCTCCTACGTGCTCTTTATACTTTCGTAAATCTTATGTCATGGGGTCTGGCCGGAGTGATGAACGTACACACGCCATTGTTGATGAACATACTGTAAACATTGAAGCTTAGCGCGTGTTATATGACGTATTATCCTCTGTAACAGTACTTATTTTTTTTAATATTGCAATGGATAAAACGCTACATTGCTTTTTATAGAATCCTTGTAGACGCGTTCGATGCATACAAATTAAAAACGTGCGTTATCCTTTTACGATACGACTTTGCGTGACATCTACTGTCATCTACTCAAGTTAATAACTGTCAATATAGTCCACGCTACGTGCCACGGGTTCCACGTACGCGTACAGCATACAATCTTTTGTTTGTACACACTGAGGTAGTTAATTCGCAAGCATTTGCGTCTGTTTGGCCAAGTGTCTGGAATTAAAAGAGTGACGTCGCGTAAGTTCAGAATTGAAATCAAATCTTTCTTGTAAGCCTGGTCCAATTTTAATTCCATTTGTAAATTGTGTATGGGCAACGTAGACAGAGGCCTTCTCTGTTTATGTTTGGTTAGTTGTTTAGTCGCGTTTAGTCGTAATCGAGGTGATCCTTATTCGACTGGTATGCGGAGCGCGCTTGTACTGTGAACTGTCTGTTGCGTAAAGGCCCGTAGAGCCGCCGTAAAGCAGTTCACTGTTCGGTCCCGGCGAGCTCGGACGTATCTGCGCGATGCTCGTTCCCATTCACTCGGTGCCGTAGTACATCGTTGATCGCATTGTTTTAACGACGCATAGAGTCAGGACATAACAATAATGTTTTTGTGGTGACGCTAATTTCATTATGTGTTTTGCATTATAATCTATAGTGTCAGTGCAGAGTTCATGTGCGTGTAAAAGTCCAAATGGTTAGGAAGATTATTGTTGTTGGAATACGTCACTATGAGGATCCGTTCTATAAGTACGTCGTTTATTTAATTGCCCCAGTCAAACGAAAAATCACTTTTGTGCCTCCATTTAATCATCATTTTCCTCGGTAGAGTGAACGTGTTCTTGGATAGTTTTCCTCATGTCATGTTTTGTTTGTCCGTAGACATGTGACGGGCGCGAGCGGGCCGCCGGCGGGATGCGGCCACCAGAGGAACAGATCCTTGGATTCTGTCCTCCAGCGGATACCGGAGGACATGACACCGACGTCTCCGGAGGGCGCGCCGCTTCGGAGTCCGATCGAAGTGCCCGCGCCACGGCTCGCACTACCACCGGAAGTTCCCGTGGGGTCCGATGATTCGGGGATTCACACACCGCCCGACGGCAACGATGAAGACAGACCACAATTTCAAGCTGCCGCACGATCGAGGGAAAGCCTCGACTCTGGCAACCCCGAGGACTCGGAAAAACTACTCGATCCTCCCGATACTGTGGTCGAGGAGCCGACGAAAACCAACATAACTTCAACGGTTACGTCTAGGAACAAAGACTTTCTCCTGCGCCTGTTCGAAAGTAAACTGTTCGACATGAGCATGGCTATTTCGTATTTGTTCAATTCGAAAGAACCCGGTGTGCAAACTTACCTAGCAAACAAACTGTTCTCGTTCCCGTGCGACGATGTAGACTTTTATCTGCCCCAGCTGGCGACTATGTACATAGAGATGGGAGACGTGGCAGACGTGTTGCGGCCGTACTTAGTGTACCGATGTAAGCAAAGTGCGGAGTTTTCATTGAGGCTGGCGTGGTTGTTGACCGCCTTCGGCGGCGACGGGAAGAGGTCGGAAGCTGCCAAGTTGAGGGATTCAATATTGGCGGAGAAGATTAGGCCGACGGCGAGGCGAGGCCATATAAGATCTCAGTCTGACGCTTCGGCTTTGCGGCTGGCGACTCCTTCGGGGAGGCACCTGGGGGACCTCGCGTCAGGTCGCGCCTTCGACAACGGCTGCCGGTGCGGAGAGCAGTGTTCATGTGGCGCTCCGAGACTAGAGCCACAGACACAGGTGATTATGCCTTTTATTTTTAACTTAAAACTAGGCATGATCTCATGCAATGCTCAGAAGAAACTTGTTTGCATGTTTATAGTCTTGCCAGTCCAAAGAAATCCATAAAATCTCGTGTTCTCAACGTTTATGTAGCTTCGTGAAGTAATGTGACCTTAATAACAATTTAATCTGTAATTGATATTTTTTATTACTTGGAGTAAAAGTGAATTAGAATGTGTTTTGCAGCTGCAAAATATACTTTATAGATTGAACTGAGGCGCATCGTGAACTCGGTTTTAAATAAATACCACACCATATAAATAAGCCAAACAGACATTAAACCATCGTCAAAAAGTTTTCATTGCTGGGCCGTGAATCTCCTCTTACAATATGATAGGAGACGACCATAGCCCAACAGGCCAGCCAAAGCACTAATTAGCATT
Organism: Ochlodes sylvanus; assembly: GCA_905404295.2. Lineage (NCBI taxonomy): Eukaryota > Metazoa > Arthropoda > Insecta > Lepidoptera > Hesperiidae > Ochlodes > Ochlodes sylvanus. The sequence continues at coordinate 3,090,398 of FR990131.1, read as the reverse complement.
AGAATAACTGCATTAATTAGCATTGCATATTACATAACAAAGCATACCTGATTGGAAAGTATTATTTTAAGTTGTAGATCAAAATAATGCTCGTATGGGCAAACATTTACGCGCATTTTACATTTCTGCGTTTCAAGGTTCTTGTCAATTTGGCGATAAGGTAATAAAATAGTATTTAGTTGTCCGTCCGTGAAATGTATAAAATTGTTTTTTTTTAGATTTTTTAGACAGGGAAATCGATTCCTCGGAGACAGCTAGGCAATTCAGCGTTTTAGTAGGACAATTTAGTACAATACAATATATTGTTTACCATAACAAATAAACGAATAGCAGAGAAATGCGAGTAAATCATGGCACTCTTATCGTTAAGAGAATTTTTTTCTAGACAACGCAAGATTCATATCGTATCAATTTAATATACATACATAGATACATATGTATGTTAGTGGCGCAAATAAGACTAAAAATGCGCAGTGTGTGCTTAGCGTAAGATTCAAGAAAAATAAAAAGTAAGATACAATAGTAGTAGAAATGCCACAGCAGATGGAGGCAAATTATAATTACATAATAAATGGCCCGCTTAAATTCATTTTAAGAAACGTGTCAAGCATACTTTTAATAATAGAAACAATATTACAACATTTAGTACAATCTGCTACTACATTATTGCCATAAACAAGTAGGACGGTCATTGAGAACACAAGGCACGTAAATGGAGCGAGCGAATAACTCTGCATTTCACGTGATTTAAATGCAGTCGAGTCGTTTTCCAATTATAATTAGTGATACTCCCACAAAACGAGAGGAAATTTTGTGCAAAACGGGCTTATGATAAGGTTTATCAGCGGTCAGTTTTGCAACTTTGTTGCGAGATTGATCGAACGATCAAAGCAGAAACAGAATATAAACTAGAACAATGTAAGGAGATTGAAACAGAGTGTGATAAAATTAGAGTTTAGAATTTTATTGATACTAGATTCCCTTGTAACTCGGAAGTAAAACGTAGGAAATTGCCAAAAAAATTGTGTGTAAATTTATTTGTAGGCAATTTCTACCTTCTTCTTTTGTATTGATATTCCTAAAGACACATTAGCGATTTATTAGTACCCGGTACCCGGCAGCATTACGAGTACACAGGATTGGCAATGTACTTCCCGTTTACACGGACAACTAACTAACTTTCCTGTACGTAACTGCTCTGGGGAAGAAATAGAAATACAGTTACAAGATGTAGGGTAGGCAATGTTTGCACGGGCAGGCCTTGAAATACAAAAGCACGTCAATGCGGTGTCGCTGCCATGCCGGGGGGAATGCGAGAAAAAATAAAACTCTGTTACCTTCCCGCTGCGATGCTAGCGCCAATTGGACGATTGATAAAAACTAAAGTAATACTTATGTAATGTAAGTGTAAGTATTTGTATGGAGAGACCGATATCGCTGGCAAAATTTCTTGATTCCGTGCTAAGAGAGCAAATTGTGCAGCTTAATGACATGAGATGCTCTATGCCTTCTTGATAGATCTTATTGCCCGCAGCGTTAGTAGTCAAACAAACGCACAAACCATCTGTAAAATGGACAAAAACCTTAAAACGATATTGTTATGGGACCTTTTGCGTTCATAAATGGGAAATTCCACTTATAAGTTATTTTTCTCAAATAGGTATGTATCATTCATAATTTTCACTAGTACACAACTAATGTACTTATGTGCTGTACCGGTGTTTCGGGTACAATAGATTGGAATGAAATTATTAGTCGCAAGACTTGCGATACCGGTCCGAAATATTAAGGTGTGTGTACATTAACAAATTTCAGTCGCAATGTGTTACTTAAGTATGTGCCAGTTGCGCGACTGGTGTAAGAAAATAACTTAGTACGCTTGTTAGTAAAAGGCGATTTGCGTAATATCCGATTTGAACATTCATTTTTGATTCATGTTTCAAAGTTCCGTTCAGAAACTCTGACATTACTTTGTGCCTGACAATGAGGTACTAAATAAGTTAAAGTACGTATGAAAATGCCGTAAGAGTAGTCGATAACGCCCTAGGCTTCCCATGCATCCGCCCTATCCACCCCTTCTAACCCTAATTCGTAATTAACCCTAATACGTAGTCACTTGGAATTTTCACCAAGTTTGTGTTACTATGACGTACCACAAAACAAAAAAGCCAATGGGTTCCCATAATTGTATAACCCACCCATAATTGTATAAACGTTCTATTATTTTTATCGTTAGGGAAATCTAGTAAGACATGAAATAATTAAAACATGCTAATTGTAAGTAGGGCTCCCGCTGAGGACTGCGAACTAAATTTTATTAATTGTTGTTGTTTTTGTTACCAGAAGTTTTTAATTCGTGAAACTGGATTACCTTGAAAAGCCTAAGATTGATAATAAATTGAGATGAAAAATGATTGTCTGCATAAGTTATATTGACCTCAGTGCACGAGTCTTATTTGCACTTGACCGCTTTTTATTTATCAACTGATATTTCTACGAAAACGCTTGCGTGTTTGGAATTTATCATTTGGAATTGGGAAATACCTAGGTGTTTATGTAAATAATAGACAGAGCATTTGCCAGTTGATAGAAGGTGGATTGTAGCGGGCCAAAGGTAGAAAGCTTGCAATCATGGTATCATGTGTAAGTACCGAGATACAACTGGTTGATAGATCACTATCACCCAACAGCTATGTATCAACACAGCCCAGCGACCGACAGGTGGGGTCTGTCGCCATAGCATCGTCCCTTGGTCGGCAGGTTGCACGACCAGCAGACGCTGGCATGGATCCAAAAATCAAGAGAGCCCTTTACACCCCAAAACCCAACTGATTATGATGTGAACTTGCTAAACTAATGACATTTTGTTATGTCGCGTTGAGAGTGACACCGCAAATTGAGTGTCTAATGTTAAACGGCGCCACGGCCGATGACGCTGTTTGACACGTGTGCCAGTTCTCAGATAAAACTGTGGCTGTTGTGTCAATGATTATATGACACATCATTATGTCAATTGTTGGCATGCCATTCAAAATTAACCACCAGTCAGTATAAAATGGTACTTTACTTCCGTCATTTGGTCATCAAAGTTGAAGTGTGTGATATGCAAGTAACTCTAAAAAAGTTTCAGAAAACTTTTAGAGTTTCTTATAGTAGAAGCCTGGTGCGATAGTATAAATTATATTATGGATAGTACTAAACTGCGAAATAAGATGTTGTTATAAACATCCTGATAAATGTGTCCGTCAATTCAAGTTGGTGCTCGATTTCTGACATAAAAATATGACGCACAGGTTCTGCCCCAAGACGCATATAGATAGCTGTGTTGTTTTGTTGTCTGAAATGCGTCAACCGCAGATATATTAATTATTCGATTTGTGAGGATTGACTAACAAATGTATCTTCTATATTAAAGTTATTAAAGTTATGCTACTAGGATTGTTTTTGGCTTGCAAAGTCTCTACGTAAACAAAGCGAGATGTTCTGGTTCGTGAAACAATATCAGATTATCTAAAATTATTCTGAGGATATTACTAATTTTGTTTTTCAATAATATCATCACCACTCTTAATGAATTTAGTCATTTGTAGGCACTTCACACTGGCTGTAATGTGGGTTAGCAGACTTCAGATATCTTTGAGAACATATAACGAACCCAAGATGCGAAAGGATACTCCGATGAGACGTTTAATCCACCAGGTATTTGTAGCTTTGGATTAAAAAATAAAACAGATACATTATGGTGTGCTTATAAAAATTGGTGATGCATTTATAAGAACCAGAGGACCGATGTATTTACTACTTTTTATTATTAACCGACTTCAAAAAAGGAAGAGAATTCTGTTCAGATTTTTTTACATTTTGTTATCGCCGAACTCTGCAATTTATTAACCGATTTGAAATAAAAGATGTTTATATACATAGATCTACTTCTACCTACTTCTATTCTCCCATTCTCCACATCTTCGTGCCATTTCAAATTAAAAATACCACCTCTCAGGGTGGAAAATGGGGGATGAAATTGTGTATGACTTTCAAATTAAGTTATGTCAAATTGAATGAGTGAGTGCCTTCACCGGGATTTTCCGTTCTGAGTTAAATTGTTGTAATGTTCTGAAATCCCGAAAACAGGAAATATTAGTGATTATTGCGACGTCCGGTGTGCCATTTGACGTGATTTGCGTCAACGCTACACGAAATTATGTAGCCACATTTGTTACTTAATATAAATTAATTTAGATCATTTTCCAATAAAGTTATCTTCACGCCTGACTCTGCATCCCGCGTTGCATAAATATCTGATTTCCAAATCACGGCAAGCACGGCTGTGACCAGTCACTCATAAGATTATAACGAGTACGAATAGCATAGTATCTTATTATTTCTGTACTAACCCCCATAGTAGAAAAATTAGCACTGAATGTCTGTCACTCTGGGCTTTAATTTTTTAACGACCATATGCTGAAAGTGTACCTTTTCACTAATAATCTAGTAGTATCCAGGACATTATAACTACAAATAGTCATTATATTGGTATACAATAATGTTAAATCCATCTTACAGCAGTTTATTACGTGAAATCTTAATTTTTTTTTCTTAAATTAAAAGCAAGATCATAGCCAATAGAGCTTAAACCATGCCTCAACTTAATACCGATACGGTCCATTGAAGTTTAAAAAGAAAATCCGTATTGGCACTGCGAATACCAATCAGGGACGTAGCTATAACAAGGAAGTGGATAGACCGTTAGAAATACCATAGTGTTATTATCTATTCAGTGGAAGTACTGACTTAATTCACCGTAGCATTATTGAGTCAGTAGCGCTCTATGTTAAGTCATCACAACGTCCGCACGTGAAGTGCACGTTCAGAAAACATAATATTGGACATTCATTCAGCTTTTAAGTTTATCTGTCTCTAAATTCTAAACTAAATGTCGGACATTGCAGCTGTGTTTATTTCACGTCGGTAATCAGGTTTTAAGTTGTAAACTTAGGTTCTTGTGTTCATAATATGTAACCTTAGAGTATGCTTTAGGATTAAAGATTACACGTATCTCAACCTTATAATATTTTAAAGTTATCACCTGTAGTGATAGATCTGTTGGAATATCAAAGTTTACCAACTAATAATAGTAAACTAATTATAAGTATGTATATTCTAATAACAAAGCAGTTATTATAATAATAACTACTTTATAGAATATACCTATACCTAATTTGTACATAATAAACTGTGTATGTGGTACAAGGATGTGTTTTAAATTATTGTACCTATTTACGTATTATTCGACGCACCTACATCTTCCATACGTGTGTAGATATAATCTAGTCATAAGGTATTATGCATTTAAATGTAAATTACAGGAAATGTAAAGTATAATCATGCTGAGATATTACACTTTGTAATTTATGAGGCATTTTTCTGTTATGCTATAGGTAATTCTAGCTCATGCATCTACTTCAAGTTTTATACCCTAGTAACAGTGAACCCGTCATCGCTTCGTTTTCGTAAAATATTTTTAAATTATTTTTATTTTGCGTTTATAAATACACAAGTTGTCCCGGCGTACTTCGTACCGCTTTATAATTAAAAAATGTTTTGGTGATATATCGACAGCAACGCCACCTATCGGGTCCAATTGTGAATCTAAACCATTCCCAGATCCCCTTGAACACACACAAAAAATTCTCGGATCCACCTGAAGACACACAAAAAATTTCAACCAAATCGGTCAAGCCGTTTAGGAGGAGTTCAGTATCATATACACTCACACTCGAATTATATATATTAAGATATCTAATGTTCACCCCGCTCTAATTTGTCTCGAAAAATAACGAAAAATAAGCTGAAATGTCTCGTCCACAATCTTTATAACGTGAGCTTCCAAAAAACTACTCTTTTGAATTAGGTCATTATATATGTCAGACATATTTTATTATAGATGTATAAATACGACTACAAGACTCTTCACAGCTTACTAAAGTAAAAAGAAAGCGACATAAATTGCACTGGATGTTAAAAAATACTGTAACAAAGAGAGATTATACTAACTTGTGCTCCCAAGCTCCCATTCCATTATTATGATCGTTGTTGAATGTTGCGTGTGCGTGTTCGTGTAATGTTTCCATATCAAAAGCTGTGTCGGCTCTGCGCTCATAGCCCTGGCTAAAAAAGCAAGCGTCTACAAATACCTCGTCTTTGTTTTGAATACTGAGCACAAATAATAATATTGTCTTGTATTATATTGTCTCTAATACAAGACAATATTATTATTGGCTTTAGTGATCGCGGCTTAACACATGGCACTGGCACAAATGGCGGTGAAGACGGTAGCTAATCGCTATTTATGCGTTAAAATGCTCATTGCCTCGCTGGATTGGTTGGAACGAAACGACCTGCCTTCGGAATGATAGATATAAGCATTCATAGACTGTGGACTGTATAACGAAATATAGCCATAGGTAGGCGGGCATAGAACAACTTACCTACATTTAAACTCATCGCGGATTGCACACGTGTTTTTTATTATGTTAAGGTGTAGTCACGATATGTATTTTTTGTCAGTGTCAAATTTTATGTGTCATCCTGCCAAAAGTTTCTTAGCGCCACCGCAGCTCAGATCGGACATTCAGACATACAAAGACGCATTAAACGGAAGCCGCTGTTCCGTTGATCACCCATGATCACTCCTGACCTCGACGTCCAGTCCACACAAGTTGTGCATCACCCATCAATCTGCGGTTATATATTTCCAGTTCCTAAACGCGCTGACGAACATCGGGCGGCGGTTGGCGTCGGTCGCGGACAAGGAGCGGCGCACGGGCCGGCTGCGCGCCGAGCTGGTCACGCTGGACCTGAACCTGCCGGCGCGCGTGTGGCTGCCGCTGCACCCCACCCCGCACTACGTGCTGCGGATACCGCCCTCGGCCGCCGCCGTGCTCAACAGTAAGGATAAGGTGAGCGGTTGAGTTGAATACGCGTGTGTACACTTCGCTTTATAGGTATTGTGTAGGTGTAGTGTAGATCAGCCAGGCAGATCGAAGTGGGCTACAAAAGGGCCATTGTTGGCACCAAAGACCTTCAAAGGGACACTAGATATCATAAAGATGATTTAATAGTAAAAAAATAGTAAAAAATAAAAAAATCGATTCAATCGAAATTCAATTAAATTAAAAATGAGAACATCATCAACGTGGTCCAAGTCAATTAAACCCGCATTACTTGGGATAACTCAAAAATTACTCGTCAGATCTTGTTCAAATTGAATTGGGGCCACACGACAAGCACCAGCTTTAGAATATGAAAAGAATAATCAAAATCGTTACACCAAGTAAAAAGTTATGAAGTGAACATTGAAAAAACATTTAAATTGAGAACATTGAAAAATTGTTGTATCTCTCATGGAGTTTTGGTTATAAGTTTGAAAGGCAAAATAATGAGATGCATGTTGTCATCTGTTACCAGGCGCCGTACATAATGTACGTGGAGGTGCTCGAGACGGACGGGCACGAGCCCCTCCCCCCGCGCCTGCTGCCCCCCGCGCCGCCCGCGCCGCACTCGCCCCCCATCCGGCACACGAAGAGCGAGGAGAACCTGGTGCCGGAGTGGCCCGCGCTCTCGCTCTACTCGCCGCTCGACGACGTCGACGCCGGCGACTGCTGGAGCCACGAGGACGACGACGTCAGCTCGGGTTACGCGCCGCGAGCGCCCGCCCCCGACAGCTTGTCGCAGGTAACATAGGTTCAGATGCTTAGAATAATTACACTATAGAAAGACAGTCTTCATACAAGCGCTATGTCTAAAGTGAAGCACTAAACCGAAATTTTCCCGAACTTCGGCCGCGGATAATCATGTTTTTAGCAATAATACATAAATAGCTTTTCAGATATTTTGTGACACAATTTCACTGGACAAATCGTCATATTTTTTTTTCGCGAGACACGTTTGGCGTAGGTTGACATTGAACACTACGGAGCTGCCCGGTGTTTGGAGTCATTTCTGAATCCAATTAAGGTGCTTCAAAATGGCCGCGAGGACTTGGTTTCTATAGTAATTATTCTAAGTTCAGATGTTTTTGTTTGATTGCTGTGTTCCCATTAACAGTCTCTGTCCCGGTCCTCATACATACTGCCAAACTAACCAACTAATGTTCCAACACCGTCTTCTAACCGGACTAACTATCCCCGTCCTCATTTGATTCTTGTTCGAGGTTTGCTACCTTAATTCGATACAAAATTTTGGGAGTGTATTGTATATTATGTATCATATTAACTGTGTTTGTTATGTTCAGCGACGGAATTTAGACTGCATCTTTGTCTCTTTCTATCCCAGGTGTCGGCGGTGTCGGCGCTGTCGGCGGCGTCCGCGCAGTCGACGTCGTCGTGCGGGTCGCGCGAGTCGCTGGCGGTGGGCGCGGGCGAGGTGCGCCGCCGGCTCGCCGACGCGACCGCCGCGCCGCCGCCCAACGCGTTCCGCCACGACCCGGCGGACCCCTCCGCGCTGGCGCTCAAGGTGACACTCGCACTCTGTATTATCGCAGTGCTACCCGTAACCCGTAACTGTCCCACGCTGGGCACGGGTCGCAAAGAATGTCCCTCGCATTCCACGCCTAGCGGAGAATATACTCTGATCGGTCATGGTCCATCGCGTTGGCCAAATGCGGATTGGCGGACTTCACGGGGCGGGTCGCGTCACGTCGCGCGCAGTATAGCGTCGCGTCGCCGTCCCGCCCCGTCGGCTGTTTGACCGTACCCTTAGTAGAATAATGGTTAGATGGAATATTGCAAAATATCCAACAGCAGCATTTGTCCCGTCACAGGAGTCGTGGGAGAGCAAGCTGGCCCGCATGCGGCAGTCGTCGCCGTACGGCTGCCTCGCCGGCTGGCGGCTGCTCGGCTGCATCGTGAAGGTGGGCGACGACCTGCGCCAGGAGATGCTCGCCGCGCAGCTGCTGCGCCGGCTGCAGGCCGTCTGGGACCTGGAGCGCGTGCCGCTGCGGCTGCGCCCCTACGAGATACTCTGTCTCGACAAGGAGTCCGGGCTCATACAGCCGGTCAGTCGGTGTTTGTGTTTGTGTCTGTAGCGCTTTACGGGGATGATTTTTTTTGAAAATGGAATCACGTGTCGGAGGTGGTTTTGGAGGGGAGGGATAAGTTGTTCACGACTTTGCTAAAAATGTATCTGGTCGTTTGTTTTGTTGGAATGGAATAAGATAGCAAATGAGCAACACCCTTCCGCTGCAGTGACAACCGTGACCAACATCGAATAAGACTCAAAGTCTCAAATCGTCGTTAGTCAATTAACAAACGATGTTAGAACGATGAGAACCTTTAAATACATACTTTAAGTACTGTTTGTTTCTAACATTTATGTAAATGTATCCATATTGTGTTCGATTACACTAAGCAACAAAGTACCGTCGCAGGTGCTGAACTCGGTGTCGCTGCACCAGATCAAGCGGCAGTCGGGGCGCGGGCTGCGCGCGTGGCTCGAGCTGGAGCACGGGCCGCCCGCGAGCGAGGGCTTCCTGCGCGCGCAGGCTAACTTCGTGCGCTCCGCCGCCGCGTACGCGCTCACCAGCTACCTGCTGCAGCTCAAGGACAGGTGCGCCGCCCCAATTGTTACTGTCAATGTTACCGTCGCTGTCGTTGTTACTGTCGCTGTCAATGTCATTGTTACTGTCACTGTTACTGTCACTATCACTGTTAAGCTTATATTACTGTCACTTTTATTGTCAGTAATTGTTACTGTCACTGTTAAACTGTTATGTTACTGTCACTTTTATTGTCATTGTTATTGTCACCGTCGTGGTTACTATTGCTATCATTGTTAGTGTAGTTATTGTCACTGTCATTGTTACTGACACAGTTGTGGTTATTGTAAATTTTGTTTATTGCGATCTGTGCTATCAATCAGTTATTTATTGTAACTGTCTACATTGTGTCGCTGGCAGCTTCAACGATGGCATTGTTGCCTTAGAGAAACATTGGCACTTGTATTTTCTTGTGCAAACCACATGGATATAAGTAGTTATATACCTACCACTCAATGAACATTTATATTTACATTAAATGACCTTATATTGAAACAATTATTTTTTGTTAACAGGCATAATGGCAACATACTGTTGGACAGCGAGGGACACATAATCCATATTGATTTTGGATTCATTTTCTCAATATCTCCGAAGAATTTGGGCTTTGAAAGTTCACCGTTTAAGGTAAATTTGAACAATACATACAATTAATTATTAGTAGCAGCACATCTGTGACCGAATCAGAACAAAACTCTTACTAACAAATACTAACTCGACTATTACTAACAAACTAACCAGCTAATGTTCTAACATTGTCTCCTAACCGGACTAACTATCCCAGTCCCCATTCGAGTCTTGTTCTAAGTCGGTCACAGTTGTCATGGGCGGCAGCGGAAGGTGGCGCTGCATGCTCGTTTGCTGACTTAATTCCATAAAAAAAATATGACATGTTTGCAGCTGACGGCGGAGTTCGTGGAGGTGATGGACGGCTCCAGTTCGGACATGTTCGCGTACTTCAAGATCCTCATCCTGCGCGGACTGATCGCGGCGCGCAAACACTGCGAGCAGATCATACACCTCGTCGACACCATGCGTATGGGTAAGTGCTCTTTTATATACGTCACGGGGACTGAAAAAAATTAAAAAAAAACAAAATGTGGGCAATTCACACGTGCTAGAAGTGAAAGTTTATAACAACGAATGCTGTCAGTCCAATTATATTTATTGATGTTTTGCTTTGCTTACGTCAGCCGCCATTTTGCCGATGCTTCATTCGCGTCATTTCCGTTACAACGAATTCCAAATCACAACGATACTGAAGAAGTATTCACTTAAAAAAATATTTACCTATATGGAGATTCTTTGGTTGGCAGCTACTACTATATATATACAGCTACTATCACAAAAAAGGTCGCGATATTGTCGAACTATTGAATATCTGCTCCCATGTAACCGCGATTGCATCGCTACAGGTTTCAATGGCGCGTGCGCCGTTCTTTCACCCAATGCCGCGCCGTCCGTAACGGTTGCACATCCGACTTACCGCCACGAGTAGCGACAATGTAGCGCAATTCGATTCGCTACAAAAAGTAGCGATGGGGAACGGTAACATTAGGATTTGCTGTTACAGAAAATAGTTCGGCGTGGAACATACTTTGCATAAATAGCGACTTTTTTTTTGTACTAATTGTATATTATTTTAAAAGATGTGCTAAGGAGTTTCTTTTGCCGTTTCTTCTCGATAATAGTTCGTATAGCACCTTAGCGAAATGGTGATAGACTCTAAAAAAATTATATGCTTAAGTGTATAGACAAAATACCTATGTCAATAAATGATTTTGAATTTGAATTTGGAATTCTTGAGGATGTCATATTTGCAGGTGGTCAACTGGCATGCCTGCGGAGTAGCAGTGCGGTGTCATCGTTCAGGGCCCGCTTCCACCTCGGCAAGACGGAGCAACAGCTGCAGGTGCTCGTCGACAAGCTGGTGAAGGACGCCATGCACTCCCTGTCCACGCGGCTCTACGACAACTACCAGTACTACACCAACGGGATACTGTGATGTGACCGTGTGACTGTGACTGTGTGACACTTGGACAGTGATGTGACAAATTTATAAGTGATTAACAGTGAAATTTGTGTTGGTGCCGACGGTTACAGGTGCGTTTAGATTGGATATTTGTTGAGTTGGCAGTGGTTTTCTTTGCAAGTTTGGTTGTGGAACGTGAATTTAATGTGACATACAAGCTATCATCACTTCTTCCTCAATGGATGTCTCCAAAACCTAATTATGCAACTATTCTTTAACTCCTGTCAACATACACATTTTAAAACTAAGAGAGTTAGCGATTATGTGTGTGTATCCAGCAGTGGTAATCTAAAGTTACTTGGAGCCATAATAATGTACCAGCTGTCAGCTTGGTGGGACGGATAGACATTTATATCATTATGCTCATGAATCATATTATGGTGCTACCAAAACGATGTGAACAATTAATGAGTCATCGGGTCACGGCAGAATAAAAGATCAAGACACATATTATTGATTTCAAACCGTCACAGACTGCAGGCCTTAGGGCTTCACTGTGAAGTTATGACCATCAACCACGTTCGCAAACTGTAGTAGTTATTCAGACTAAATGCACCTTGAGATCGTCGACAAATGCATATTAGCGTTAGTTTTCAAAGGTTTCTCTGAAAATTTTATCTTAAAGTTCCCTTTTGGGATTGTAATAATCTTTGTTGACTATTATCATACACGCGTTCAGTGACGCTCTTGTCTATGTAAATAATTCATCTGTTTTTTAAGGATCATTGTTGTGCGAGTTGAATGTACATGACTGAATTTAAGAACGATGAAAATAATTTATGATCTTATACCATTTAATTTTATACATAAAATGTTCTACATCTCAACTCATATATATTATTTAATTAGGATTTTATTTTGAGCATATCAGTCCATAATTTATGTTTCATGCGTGATCCGATAAAAATTGTAGTGTGTAAAGGCTCTTCACATTCGAAATTTGCATAAGCTGTCGTCATAGTTTCTGTAAATCATTAGTGCCATAACATATGACAGTCACAGACACCTTGATTGTATCATTGAAAGATAAATAAATAAAATTCCACCCTGCTATTAAATTCGACCTGGAAATGTTTATCTTACACTTTTAGGTAGCAGGGTCGGAGACTTTGGTCGACAAATTGGTGATGCCTTTGGTATCACTGACGGTGATTCTTCGACTGGTTTCATACAAACTAGTTTAACACAAGCAAGACACAACGGCAATCAATGTGGTTCTGTAGATTTCTTCAAGCATTTGGCTCAATCATGTTCAACACAAATCGTTGATGGTGTGCGCATTTGACCGTCCATTGTAGTCAGGAGAGTCGCGGCCTTCATCACTATTCGACTGACATTAACGACTGTTGATGCAACACTCGGTCCGGGAAACGGGATTTGGTAATTCTGTGGTCCCACTGATATTCATTTGATACAAGTATAATTCACAAAATCAGTAACTAAATCTCACAAGTTTTTTTTAGTATGTTCGTGCAATACATTTTGGACCCCCTTTGTGTGAATGTGAACATATGTTTACGGATTAGGTGTTACGTCAATAGATCCAAAATTTTCATTGTAAATTCCCGTTCCGATAGTTATTAAAGAATTGTTCGGAATGCTAATAAAATTGTAAATATTAACGGAAATATTGATAATTTTCGCAATGAAGAAGACTGATTGTTTCACGCGTGTAGAGTGGTCTAGTTTTAGGTTCCTCATCCGAATAAATTTAAGTTTTAATATGTAAAATATGAACAATTGTTTGTGTAAATGAAAATTTTGAATGTGGTATGTACCCTATTTTATTGTGTAACGTGTTAAATGTAGATTATATTTTTTCTCCAATCATACTATCTTTGGAAGGGAAGGCAAGTTTTAAGTAGAATTTTCGATTCAATATAAACTGGTGGATATAAGACAAAATCGTACTATTTATTATCTCGTACGTCGCAAGTAATATTATGTCATATTATGATGATAGTCTTCTAGGTACATATTCATTTTTAATATAATATACTAACTTTATTTGAGGCATCATTGAATAGAAACCTTGATAAAACTGTTACGTCCATTCTATACTAATGACGTGGCAAGGTCGCACGGTATAGGGAAAGTGTTGTATTTGTGTAATTAAATGAGAATTTATTGTTCAATAATCGACTTTAGATAGGAATAAAGACACCAAATGAATTGTAGAAACGAAATTGTGCAGTTGTGGCAAATTAATTTTCGACGTCTGCGCCATTTGCGGGTTCATATTATTAACCTATAGTAATTGACATTTTAATTTCTAGAATTATTTTATTAATGCATTTTGAATAATAAATGTGAGATTATTTCAATTTAAATAAATTTTTCTATAACAGTAACATTGTTCTGGTCGAGCTTTGTACATGAGCGCAGATGTGCGGGAAAAATAATGGGGAAGGCGGCTGCCAAGTTCTGAAACCAGGTGGCGCTACTGAATTTGTTTGTGTAAAAATGTTATTTTGGTATATGTACCTTGTATAAATCCTTATACATTTAGTAAAAAGCGGTTATTTTAATATTACAAACATACACTCCAATTATATTTATTTGTCGGAGATGATAGTAAATCGAAGGTACAGATTAGTCTATGATACGCGTGAATCGATGGTATTGGTTATCTATGGTTCGTGAAGATCGCGAGGTCTGTCAAGTTGTAATCTGTTGTGGAACGTCAAGCTGACAGTAGTGACAGCTTGGCGAGGTGACGTCATGCTCTGGGGCGAAGTGTCAAGATTTGGCACTTGGCAGAACGATTGCAGATATCGCGGGAATAGCATTGAGGGCTTGAAGGGTCGGGAAAATACCAAAAACAGAGCTTGTATGTCAACTCGTCCGCATTTCATAACAGAAGGGCTGTTTGCGTGATTATCGTGACCTGCGAGAGACTCCTGATTCGTCATATTTTTATAGAATATTGACTTAAACTCAAGTAGCGCTATCTATTCGCAGCTTTGCGTTGTCTCTCCCATTAGCTACAACTAAGTTAGGAAAAATTGTATTGCATGCGAAAGTTTGGTCGTGTAACAGTTGGGATGTCGTCGCTAGATAGAATATTAAAATAATTGTAAATCCACAGTGTATCGATTGTATGTTCAAGTTGTTGTATGAATAATATTATTTTCTATGCGGAATGTTGAATTGAAATAAAATATGTGCGAATCTGAACTTAATGTGTTATTATTACAGAAATTCTAAAATCTATTCTATTTATGTAATCTATTCTATTGTATCTTATTTGCAGGCATGAACTGTATATCTTTATTTTTTATCGAAGTTGTTTTATTACAGTTTTTACCTGAGTAGTCTTGGAACAGGCGGCAAGAAACTTTCAAGTAGCTTCTTTTGCTACTCACATTACAGATTGCACTTACTACTGCTTACAAGCTATTATATATTGACTTTATAATGAAACTAAATATTTTAAACAAGAATAATTTTATTGTTTCTTTTTATTTTTCCTTCCTTTCCCCTTCATTTTGAACTTGAGCCGCTGTTTCATCTTGTCCTTGCGCAGGCGCTCCTTGACGATCTGTTGTTTGTTGCGGAACTCCTTCGACGCCGCTTCGGATTTCTTCTTGGACAGGCGCTCGTTGTGCTTCACCCAGTGGGGGCGGAATTCTGATACTGAGAATAAATAAAATAAAATTAGCCTTTATTCTGCCATAAATAATTTACAATGTTCTTAGTTAATAAGTTTGGAATGTTTGGATTATCATTTCATTGTTTTTACTTACATTTCTTTGTATGGTATAATACAAAAATATTAACAATAAAAAGTGCATGATACTGAGTATTAAAGAATATAAAAGTTTAATTAAAGAAAGCCAAACTAAATTTAAACCAATTATAACCTTGACCTTTTCGATTGCGTAAAAATATTACGCAATCCTAAAGAGTAGTCCAGCAGTGGGACAGTTAAGGGTTGTGATTATGATGTATATTTTCACTCGCTTAGGTTGGTCTGAACGTTTGATTGTATGCAATGGGTACTTAGTCAGAGACAATTTGCTTAAAATGCACAATTTTCTACTTTGAAACGATTATTTTTGTATTGTACATTTTTTTCACTTTCTTGATATCGTGGGGAACCCATAAACCCATATTCACAAAAATTACTAATCTAAGCCAAATGTAACAAGTATCCCATCCCACTCTTTTTCTGTTGCCGTCGAATCAATTATATTTTAATAATTGGATACCAGGCGTGAATAAGTTGATAAGTCGACTTGCATGTATTTTTTTTACATCGTACTTGGCATTAGAATTGTTTGCTTTATAGGGTAATTCACAAGACTGGTGTGTGCTATTATAAAAGACCTATCGACTTACTGATTTATTCACCCTATAAAGCAAACATTTCTAATGCCAAGTAAGTACGATGAAAACAAAACAAAATATATGCAAGTCGACTTATCAACTTATTCACGCCTGGTATCCAATTATAGTTAAATAATTATAGATAGGACAGGAAAGATGTTAAAAATTGCTTTCCTACTCGCCATAATAAAGACCTTATAAACATTATTATGGACCTTACGACCCACTCACCCGGCCTCTTCCGGTTGGCGTCGTGTCGTGCGCCGTCCTCGTCGTGGTCGTCGTCGTGCGCGTTCCGCTTGCGCCACTCGTCGTAGCGGCCGCTGCGGTAGCTCGCCGGCACGCGCCCGCCGCTCTCCGTGCGGATCATCTTACGACCGCCGTCCTGCCGACGACCGGTCGTTGTAGGTCATAGTTGCTTTACAATTTATCTCCATCAATACAATGGTAAACACACATGTTGGGTACATGCGACGGACGGAAAAAAATCAAGGTTTGCATAAATGCTATAAGTCACAAATAATAATGGTGTGTTACCTACAAACGATTCAAGTGAATAAAAAATTAAATGTGGCACTCGGAGACTGCCGCGGTAAAGCTATTGCATAGCATTTTTTATCAACTTATGCAATTATAATTATTAGAAGTTATATAGTTATATCAGAACAGCGCCATCTAGTTTGTAGAAAACATACGTACCATACCTTAGTATTAAGGTACTAGATGGCGCTGATTGGGGGTGTTAGGTTTTTTTCGTTACGGAATTTCTGGATTCGGTCCCCACGCTCAAGGCCCGCGATAAAAGCTATGCAATAGCTTAAAAATGTGACCATAACACCGTAACGAGTAGGTAACGAGGCGTTTCTAGTTCCGCGTAAATATGGCATGAGGAAAATAAAGAGAGTTGGCTGTATGCCAACTCATACCTAACCTAAATTCCGACGGTTTTCTTCGTCTACAGCGCCCCTTTTCTAGAGGTTTTTTATCCATGGTTCAACCGCGTAGTTCAACTGGTCGGGTCTCAGGCAATTTTTCACTTACCTTGGTTAGATTATAATGATGAATGCTTTCATGATATTTTATTAGCGATAACTACACCAAAACCGCGTCCACTAACGAAAATTGTAGCGTCAATTGATATAATGATTTATTCATTTATTTATACCAACTTACACTAATGCATTAGCGTAGGAATGTTTGACAATTATTATTTAAATGTTATACACTAAATTCCATATCCAAATAATAATAATAATAATAATAATTAACAATAAATCACATTAATAATAATAATAATTTCAATATACGGTAAAAACACAATTATCATCATTCAATTAAATAATAATTAAAATAGTAAAAATAAATGAAATCAGTCATAGGTTTAATAATAATAATTCATTGGTCACCCATTATGTATGTATTACCGGATCTACGTGCACCATCTTCTTCCGCTTGCGATCCCACCGCTGCTGCGCGCGGTTGCCCCGCGCCCCCTCCGCGCTGTCCGCGCCCAGCTCCAGCTCCGCCTGCGCCGCGCCCGACATGAAGTTCACCGCCATGCTGAAACAACAACAAACATCACCGTACTATTACAGGAGTATTTAATAAATAACAATTGTAACGCACAACTCGTTGCGCGTGTAGGCGCGGCTTTATAAAAACGTTAACTGCCGTTGGACTGTAGCTAGCCAACGGATTGTACACCTATATATGAGGACCATACCACAGCTCGGGATCAGGGAGCCTACTGAGCCTACGACCGCGGAGGGAGCAACATAGGAAAAGATTACGTACACCCGCTCCCGACGCACGCGCTTTATTTCATAACGAAACCCCCGTTAACTAATTGTGTAATGTAGACAATATAGTGATGTACCTTAATTAAGATCAGCCAGCATCATCACCAAAGAACATTATAAAATTTAAATAAGCATTCAGCACGTCAACCCGCTTTTATTCCTATATTTCAATATGGCCGCCGTCAGTACATATTTTTATGTAGCAAATACATTTGATACACTTTAATTAATTTGAAGGAATCACAATATGGCGATTATTAATCCACTAGTGAATATAATAATTATGTTTAATTATATAAATCTAATATTTAATCTTTGCTATCAATATTAATATAGCGGCACCGGAAACGGAACTTGTTACAATACACCTTTCACTGTCCGGTTTCTATATTCGAAAAACGATTCGTTCCGCTTACAGATATTAAAACTTATGATTTTAAACTTAACTCATCACGGATATACGGCCCAGCCACTCACGATATGTATTTTTTACGCCGATATTTCGACCCAATTGCATGAACCGTGGTCACAGCTGAACTGAGGTGGCGCAGATACAACTGGGTTCAAATATCTGAGCACAAAAAAACATATTGTGAGTACCCTACATTCAGTTCAACGCTCAAAATATACTGATATTATATTATACAGTATAACCGTTAGGGCAGTGAGCAAACAACAAAATAGGGTTCCGTTTTCTACCATATTGGTACGGAACCGTAATACTGACCCAGTTTCCGTGTGCTGGTCGCTCGCGAAGTGCGGTATGTAGTTCTCATCGCGGACAACTTCTTTTTTCTTCCTTTGATTTTTCTTCACACCGCTTGGCTCCGTATTTTCATTACCAACCTCGTCGGCCTGTGATACAATACAAATAGTAGATTAGTAGCCAAGGGCTGTAAGGCCTCAATTGCAGCCCGAGATATTTAGCCGTTCGAGGGTGCAATTGATGCTTACACCCGAGCTAACTATAATGCTTTACATCTCGATTGTGAGGTAAGTAAAAAAAAACCGGCATTGCAAGAATAAAACATTTTATTTGTTGAAATTTATAGTGAAATGAGAACAATTTTCAAATTTTAAGGAAAGGTGTTTTTTGGGTATGTTAATAGTTTGAGATTGTGATAATTTGTTTGTCATGGACAAACAACGGCAATCAATCTGATAAAGTTATTAATCTATACAACTGTGTCTGTTTGTAATATTAAAATAACAGCTTTTTACTAAATACATATGGATGTATACACGGTACATATACCAAAAAAACATATTTAACAGTTTTTGTCTGTCTGTCTGTATGTTTTGGCTAATCTCTGAAACGGCTGGACCGATTTTGACGGGACTTTCACTGGCATATAGCTGATGTAATAAGGAGTAACTTAGGCTACTTTTCTTTGGGAAATTTCCCCATAACAATTAAAATTCCACGCGGACAAAGTCGCGGGCACAGCTAGTGATGTCATAACAATCTAATAACAATAAATGTACCTGCAAGTTGTTGTTCTCTCGCGTCTTCTGCACAGTTTTGCCGTGGACACGCCGCTTCGCTTTCATCGCCAGATACATCGGCGAGTCGTTCTTACCGCCCAGTTCCAATATCGTCTGGGGACAAATACAATTCATTAATTATTATTAGTGAATTCCAAATCACACCGATACTACAGAGGTTTACACTTCAAAAAATCACATGACAACAAATCACGACTTGTTTTCAACAAATGACGACGAATTGACGAACTGGATGGCGCAATGGTTAACACAGCGAGGCGGAAATTTGAACGATGAGTTTATTTTTCTGTTCTTGATGTGGATGTGTGTGCTCTTGTCCATGGCACCCACGACACAGGGAACCCTAGTGTGGGGCTATGAGTGTGTAGCGTTAAAAAAAAAACAGAACCCATCGCTCACCCCTCTGGGCGTGTACATCTTGATCCGCTCCACCATGTCGACGGTGCCGTCGGTGACGTCACCGAGGAGGTACGGGTGCGGCGCGGCGGGCGCGCGCGTGCGCTTGGCGCGCCGGTTGCCGTCCGCGGACGCGGGCTCGCGCCACTTCACGTACTGCTGCCAGCCGCGCGCGCACGTGCGGACCGATTCCTCCTGGGGGAACATGAGAACAGCTTGCATTAATCTATAATACTTGGTGATTTTTAATTCACTTGACACACTCGAGGACATGAAAGAACATGGTCGTAAGTAATGACTAAAAATATAAAGTTAAAATTATACACGATAATTATTTCGAAAATGGCAATAAAAAAATATCTAAAATGTATAGCGAATGGCGAACATCTGTGTAGGTACTACGACCGACCCGGCGGCAGCTGAGAGGCCGGGTTAATGACCTTGTTTACACCGCGCGCTCAGTATCGGTCTACATTATCGGTTTGTAATGGATAATGTAGTCAAATAAGCACCCTTTTTAATTACATACTTGGAATGAGAATCGAATACTGAGTACCCCCTATTAATATCGCAAGTGTCCCACGAATCACCTTTTATTTAAAACTGTTGTGTTACTGAGTGACTGACAGACAACGCACAGCTGGAACTACTGAACGCAACAAGTTGAAATTTGGCATGTACGTTCGTTGGGGAATGTAGGGGAGCACGAAGAGAGGATTTTTTTAAAACCCCCCCCCCCCCCCTAAGGGGATAAAAAGGGGATAAACTGATTTTTTGGAAATAGGCGGGCGTGGCCGCAGGGGAATGCTCGCACAATACAATACAATAACACTTTATTGTACACCACTAATTACAATTATACTGCAAGTATATGATTGATAATCATAATACACGTTAAGCACAATTAGGTGTACAACAGGCGGTCTTATCGCTAACAACGATCTCTTCCAGAACCTTGGACCCGTCACAGACACTTCGTATGTGCTAACTTACAATCTCCGAGTAATTCTTCTCCCAAGTCCTAACGTCCTGGTGCCTCAGCTCCAACTGCGCCGTGGGCATGGTGCCCCACACTCCGCTCGGACACTCGTCGCCACGTTCGGATACCTGCACCAGACAGACAAAAATTGTTTGTACTACAAACGTTTGTTTACAATTGTTTGTAGTATAACACAGCTATATAATACTATTATCGGAATGTTCAAGTTTTGGTAAATTATGACTTTCGTTAAGCCTTTAGTTTCTAGAAAGAACTAAATAATTCGACTTTGACTTTGGAAAACCTAATTATCAGGCTTTTATTATAACTGCGTAAGTAAGTCAATGTGAGTAAGTAAGTCTGTATGTATACAATTTGCAAGGGGTTTATTATTATATCAACTTTATTGTACCACACAATAAAAACCTCTGCTTGTGGTGCATTGTGTGGTGCACTGAATGGTGAATGAGGCTATGACGTTAGGTCCCTTTTATTGAAACTAATCTTATACACAATAATTCAATGAGATAATAAGTGAATAAATAAATATATTGGCTTAAATCTTACTGCAACCGGTGACGGTATATTTGTAAATTGCAGTGTTATAGTAGATCTGTGTGATACTCGTATGTAATTTTGTTTACAAATTCAATAAAAAATTTGTTAGATTTCCAACGCTATGTACTTATCTAAAAGCTAATACTGTATTTTCCAGTACCTGCGAGGGCAGGATGAGTTCAGTTCCAAGGAACAGGTGCAGGTCGAGGAGATGGGCTACGTCCTCGGCCGCCACCAGGGAGAAAGCGCGGCCGGCGCGCCCCGCACGGGCGCTTCGCCCTTGAACACCACACATTTACATATTACATTTATGTATTACTATACAAAAGTAACGAGTCATTAAAAAAAACTCAAATCATTTATTTCATGTAAGTATGATACATACACTTATAAACGTCAATTTTTTGCATTTAGCACCGTTTCGCTAAGGTAAATATTGAATTTTTAAATCTTTGGGGAGAAAAAGAAACTGCGAAAGAAACGCCTCGGCACATCTTTTAAAAAATAATAATGCTTACAACTACATTACAAATTTAATACCTACATACAAATACATTTGGGGCTCTTCACATACATTTATTGATGATGATGATTATTTCAAACTTACCAACTCGATGCACAAAAAGCTTTGGTTTGGCAGGGAAGTTATAGTTGACGACTGTGTCCAACGCAGGCAAGTCTAACCCTCGGGCAGCCACGTCAGTCACCAGGAGAACCGAGCACTTCTTGTTGATAAACCGGCCCAGAGCTATCTTACGGGCTGATGGGTCGAGGCCAGAGTAGGCATACGTTGATGATATGCCCGCTCGTTGTAGTATCTAGAATTAACAAGACATTTCGCTATTCATTTACGAATTCAATAGTATAAATATTAAAATACACCAATTTATTTAAAACTTTTGCAATATAGTACAGAAACAAGCAATGCAGTACAGAAACAAGGGCAGACTTAATGCTAAAAACATTCACTCCCAACCTTCTCCTCAATGTTCAGGCATTGTGAACACAACAATATAGCTTATAATTAATTATAAGTATATAAAGTATAAGTGCAAATAAGTAGGGATGGAAAGACTATCTATGAAATGCTATAGATCCACAACAATAAGTGTCAAAAAATCATGTTCTAATATATATACTGCACTATACTAAACTATCTCCTTTGTCAATGTTAATATTTCATAAACAATACTCACCAAATGGAGATATTCCACATGATGTTTCGTAGCAGCAAAAACAACTGCCTGCGGAGTTGTAGGAGTTAGTACTCTGTCCAACAATAACAGCAGCGCGGCCGTCTTCAACTCTGACCTAACATATATCCATCCCAGCCAGAGAGTAGAAGGCAGCTTCCAGTCCACATCCAATCTTATTAATACCGGGTCACTCAGCCCGGCCTTAGCAAACTCTACCAGCATCTTTGGTAAGGTTGCGGAGAACAGAAGGGTTTGACGAGTAGACGGCAATCTTGCTACAATTTCTTGTAACTGTTCACCGAACCCCAGTTCAAATAATCTATCTGCCTCGTCAAATACTACAACCTCTGTGAAATAAAATTCATTTAAATATCTTAATTTAATTCAGATGTTGTTTATTGAATTTCAACTAAATTTGGTACAAATGATGTGTTTCGGTCAAATATACAAGAAAAAGTACTTTTAAAAATATACATTTAACTTTTAAAAAAGCAAAATGTTTTTGAGTGTTCTTTAAAATAATCTCTATTTTGCCAATAAATTAATAAGGTTAAACCTTTAATTGCAAATATTATTTTTTAGAAGGTAAACACTTAAAAAATTGGTGACATAAGGCTTACTTAATAATCGAGATATATATCATTATGCCATTATTAATTGAGTAATGATAATACCAATGTTACAGTGTTAAAAGGTGTGATATATTATAATTTAGTTGAGAAATCATTAAACTAAAGGATTAGTTCAAGGATGTACCATTAAAATCTTACTAATATTATCCAGCTTCAAACTCATCTCGATGCAGATGTGGAGGAACCGTCCTGGTGTAGCCACCACAATGTCTGGTGTGGAGCCACTCATCACTCCAAACTGCTGTTCAATGGACTCTCCTCCGAGAATGGCTGCTGAATTCAGTCCTGTAAACTTGCCCAATTCACGGACAAATCTGAGTGTCTGTAATGAAAAATACTGTTATGAACATGAGATGGTGTAAAAAATTAATAAATTAAACGAAATAGTTCCAAAAGGTATAGTTAAGGAAGAATTGCACGTGGACAACGTATTCTTATCTTCTAATCTTATAAACTAATGTTAACATTTTTGAGTTGCTGTGTCTGTTATTTAGCCATAAATATTTATCTTTATCAGAAATAACTTATAATCTACTACAATGTTTGTTTAAACATGAAGCAATATTACCTGCAGTGCCAATTCTCTGGTGGGTGATAAGATGAGAGCCCGCAGGTTCTTTCCTGGCATTGCTTTGTTTGTTGGGGTCATAAGTTTTTCCAGAATCGGCAGCACGAAACAGGCAGTCTTACCGGAGCCGGTCCGAGCCATCGCAACAACATCTTTGTTATCCAATGCTAAGGGGATTGTCTAGAAATAATAAAACGATAGTGAAATTAGAAATACTAGAGTGCACCAAAATAATATTGGGGATTGACACTAAAGGGTATATATATTTCTTGTATAATTTTATGATAGGTAGGACTTCAATGCTGATTAAAATGACACTTCTATTTAACTGTTGGCGAGGCGGTTTTCCATTGCCTTTGCGGTTTCTTTGCAGGTTGGATAAGGAATAGTGTACGGATATCTTAACTTTTTAGTCACTGATAGAGACTAGCAGGAAACCCGTAAACAGTTAATATTTGAGTATTTTTAATAAACCATTTTGTTTTCTTCCTTACCTTTCTTTGAATCGGTGTTGGTTGCTTGTAACCCCTTTTAGTGATGCCCTTCAAGAGAGGGAAACTCAGGCCCATGGATTGGAATCCTCCTGAACCTTTCTTTTTCTTCTTACTTTGCGTTTCATTCTCAGTATTGCTTTCTTTATCTGGTGCTTCAAAGCCTGGGAGATCATCTCCCAGGACTTTAGTCTTCACCATATCTTATTATTGCACATAAAATATTTACATGGAATCATGGAAAAATAAAGTACTAAGCGAAAATAAAAATACACGTGCACCGTGCAGTCGTGCAATGTAATAATCGCGATCGTGTTCGCGGCGTGATCTTGTTCTTGACAATGACATTTTTTATTCTGACATGACATCTAACATTTCTCTCGTGTCATAATGTCAATTGTCAAGCTTGACATCACAGACTAAATAACTAGGTACAGACAAATGTTGACATAATATTTTGATATGAGTATGAGTGGCGTGTGGCATCAACAATCCATTACTGGCCCACTACGACCACGGGTCTCTCGGTCTCTCCTATAATAATATCTGAGCTGAGGAGGCCTAGAGCATACTCCATTTCGCTGCTTCAGTGCGGATTGCGGTTTTGTGGAGGACGTAGAGGTACATTTAAAGGTACAGCTTGGCAAAAAAGAGTTTGACGTGGCGACAGCGAGAACTAAAAATTTATGCATATGGCAATACTAACGTACTAGTCAATAATGTCAATTGCTAGTACATTCTGTGTCAACAGTGCGCTCATGCAAGTTGTTTTCATAGATTTTCTAAAATTCTCAACGATCGTAGCATAAATTAGCCGTTTAAAATGAATAAAACTATTCGTAGTAGTGGTAGAGCAGTGAAACAAGGTTGAGGCGTAGTATTTCGGGTTGCCAGTACGATACGATAGAGGCGACCTCATTTATTCCAGACTCTTTTTTGCCAAGCTGTAAAGTAATGAAACTCGTCACACAAACAGATACAGGTCATTTACAGGTACCTCCTAGATTTCTATGTAAACAAAACAAACAAAAAAGTCAACTAAATACATGACGATGAATACAATAGATTTAAAGAAGAAAGCGACTAGAGGGTTTTTTTATGGAATTAAAGTAGCAAACGAGCTTGCAGCACCGTGAATGTTCACGGAAATAAATTCAATTTAGAATTTTGTTTACTTTACCTCCCTTGGATTGTTCCACCGTACATACAATGTTATTACACATTAATTATGTTGTTGTTATTGATCATATTATTGTTTTCTTCAGGTTCAACATTATTACAATATGGAAACCTACCAATTAAATTATTGAAGGCCAATGTTTCCCGTGCAAACACAATTTAAAGTAAAAGAGCGGCTTTCAGTTTTTTCTCGTTTAGCTTTTTGTGAAATATTATAGGTATAGGGGCGATTTAGGTATACTTACTTACTTTTAACTTCACGAACCTTTTCTTTCTTCGCGTTCCTTTCTGTTCTCATTCATTACGAGTAGTTATACACAGTCATAATACCTAGGTATCATCGTAACTCATAAGTTCATAACTGTCCACCACGCTGGCCAAGTGCGGATTGGCAGACTTCATACACTTTTGAGAATATTATTGAGATGTGCAGGTTTCCTCACTTTGTTTACCTGCCCAAAGCAAGCGAAAATTAGTTAAAAAATAATATTAATACTTATTGTCAGGTAAGTGGGCAAAGGACAATAAATATATGTAAATAGCAGACTGTCTCGTTGCTCATGGGCATCTATTACACCAATGATTTAGAAAAATAAGAAGAAAATATAGTCGATAAAGCTTAAATAAATAAATAAACAGTATCGGGATTCCCCAAACCAAACTAGTTTGTTAGCGAGCACCGATAACGGAAGATTCCTTGACATTGACGGTCAATGTAGCCAACGTAGGTTTCTCGGTAACCTTCGACGGAATTCATGACAACCTACGGTATTGAGCTTACTCACTACTTTGTTGACGTTGATTAATTAACATCTTAAGCTAGTGTTAACACTGTCTGGTAAAAAAAAAACTGTATCTACGTCATCGAGCACTCGATGATCTACGTATAGGTATCTAAATTTAGCTCGTCCACCTAATACTTGGATTCAACCCATTAAATGAACTAGAGGGCACTAGTCTCTCCTCATAACTGACGAGGACATTTTGGCTGTTCTAGTGCGGATTGAAGGAGGGGTGAATAGCCTGAGTGGTCAATCCAAGAGTCATGTACGCCACCCCCAGGCATCAGACATGGCTTAACGACTGCTATTTTCTGATAACAACCGCTACCGATCTCCGAAGCCTCTGTTTTAGACGAGGAATTTTTGTCACTAGTGGTCACGCATTCAACTACGGACTATGATCACTTAGGATCGACGCAAATCGGGCTATGAGTGCAACACCTAAACCTAATAATGAAAATATGGTTATGGTTATACCGTGAAAACTTACGGAACAACCGACACGAAACTAGTTTTGTTACTTTGACATTTAGACAGACAAACATTTATTTAATAAATGACCTGCATGTAATCTTTGCAATCAAATTTCCGCAACGTTAGCTACGTCCATCATGTTTATAGTAATATTAAATTATCCTTTTAGTCTAGGTCTCTGGTACGAAAATAGACACAAAATTAGCCCCAGGCAGTTGTTTGTTATGACAGTTAAGACCGCTTTACGCCGGAAGGAAATAGAATTATGATCGTATAGTGATAATAAATACATGTAATTATTCATGCTAAGCTTGCACTGTAATTATATTTTGTACAAATGTCATATCGCGGTTTCGCTTTGCCAATTTTGTAATGGTCAATACACGAGGAAAAGGAGCACATGGTTATTAAGTGAAACTGTCATCTCAAACTATAGGTTCATACTTCCTTCCTCCAAAGGTTAGATCGCCTTTGAATGTTTGACGAGAGCTTCGATCAATAATGATCAAAGTAAGAAAGGGAAAGTTAGCTTCCACATAAACACAATGGATTTAAATATTCATTTGACAATATAATAATTTTGTTATATATGTATTTATGAGTTCTTATTTCAACAATTATTTTCCCTACAGATTAGATCTAGCCTCAATCATGCAAATGTTTAAGCTTTAAGCTTGAAGGCTCCATGATGTTGCTAGTTCATTAAAACTACTTCAGTGGGTGCTTGTTGTTATATGTACCTACTTAGGTTTGTTTCTTTGTTTGTTTGTTTTCATGTATCTTTTTCCTTTTCTTTCTTACTTAGTAGGCAACGCATCGGACATGTCACATGCCTTTAGTGTTGTTGTGACCACTAACGATTAAGTGGCTTGTCTGTTTTTATACTTACGTCTTGTAGGCATAAAACATAAAAAATGTTATTCATTCATCCGTGTCCGTATATTGGTCTGCAGCCAATATAACCAAGTACCATTGAACATCCGAAGCCTAAGGCTCAATTTCAGTGCAGCCTCATAAATTTGAGACTACTCAGCGGTTACTAGGGATATCTCAATTTCCACATATCTTATAACTACCCTGCAATATGTACGCAGGACTATCTAGTAGCTATATAAGTAACGTGAAATATGACCGCAGTCCCGTTGGAAGCTTCGGTAAATGTACTGTTAGAGACTACAGACACTATTGTGTATATTTGGGTCGTCATATTTGTAATTGTCACTTATAAATTGCTTCAAACCAATTGTAGGTTGGTTATTAATATATACGCCAAAATACTAATTAATTGTTTCAAGCTAATTGTTTTATGGCACATTTCGGTATAATTCAAAATAATAGTGCTGTGTTAGGCTGTGTACTTTAACGAAGTGAATAAGATATTCGCTTCGGTTAACCCGGTCGCTGCGGAGCACGTATTTATGTATAATTATGTACGTGGTGTTTTTTCCATAGAAAATTACAATCACCGCAGCGAATGTGTCATCTCTTGTCAATATCTTGGTAACACTTTGGTGTGGTGCGGTGTGGTGTGGTGTGGTGTGGTGTGGTGTGGTGTGGTGTGGTGTGGCGTGGTGTGGTGTGGTGTGGTGTGGTGTGGTGTGGTGTGGTGTGGTGTGGTGTGGTGATGTGGTGTGGTGTGGTGTGGTGTGGTGGTGTGGTGATGCGGTGTGGTGATGTGGTGTGGTGTGGTGTGGTGTGGTGTTGTGTGGTGGTGTGGTGATGCGGTGTGGTGATGTGGTGTGGTGGTGATGTGTGGTGTGGTGGTCTGTGGTGGTGTTTAGTGGTAGCGACGGTGATTACTTACGTCGTCTGCTCGTTTATCAGCAATAAAAAAACAGTGTTTATAAAGTACACGCAGCCGAAATATTGCTACTTGTCTATTTCAGGCACTAAGTTTCATGTTCACTTCAATTTATCCATACATGTAGGAGACAATAATTTTGTTTTTTATAATAAATAAGAAAGATTTTTATTTATTGCAATAGGTGAACAACTGATGACAAAATATTAATTACTAGCCCTATCACAGAACAATACTGACTTATCTATTATCCTGCAGGAACAAATCCTTTTTTATCTATTATTTCCGGAGTTTTCGGGTTATCCGGGTTAAATAGTACCCTAGAGGCAAACCCGTAATATAAGTAAAGTTTTTAATAAACTTGTTTAATACAAAATCGTTTATTATTACATGGTTTGCCGGTATTTATTACGATTTACATACCTAATTATACTGAAATAAGTCCAAGACATGTACAAGTACGTAAAGTGTAGTAAGAAAATCAAAAGCATTAAACTTCCACAGGAACACAAAAACGTTCATAGATTATATTTTCACGCGTTATTCGAGTATGGACTACACGTCCATCGATAATAACAGCAATGAAACAGATATATAACTGGCCTTCGAAGCATCATTTCCTCGTTATGGGTTCCGCTGATAAAAACGGTTATTGTTTTTCGACGCATGATTGATGACAAGCAGTTTCGGATGCGTGCTTATTAGCCGACCGCGGGGAAACCGGATGTTCATGATTTCCCATTATATTAAATATTGTCTGTGCGATGTATTTATGACCTCTAGATTAGGGGCCATCAATACATTACGTCAAACGTTAGGAGGCGTGACTCTCACGGTCGCAACCGGAACACGATGAGTCGTTTTTCGCGGTTGACACGATCAATAGTGTGGTAGCTAGCCAGTCGGGTTTCAGACCTACCGTTAAACAGGAGCCGACTTCTCTTGCCTCTTACAACACCCTGGTCTGCTGTAATTGTATTTGGGTCCGTATTCAAAGGCACCCCAATATGGTCAGACTAGAATCATCTGAGGTGCGTTTATAAGATTCCATTTGGATTGGCGATTGGCGTTCAATTCATAGATACTTACTTTAAATCACTAGTTTATTTCTATTCGACGATATTATTCTAATACTAGCTGACCCGGCAAACTTCGTGACGCCTCAATATTTTTGTTTTTACTATATTCCAAGCATTCTTTTCACCATTTAAACCTTCCCAGGACTTCCACAAATAATTCAAAACCAAACTAGCCAAATCAGTCCAGCCGTTCTCGAGTTTTAGCGAGACTAACGAACAGCAATTGATTTTTATATTTATAGGATACGGTACATAAGTAGCAATCATTACATATTTCTAGATAATCCTGGAAAATTGAGGTGTTTGTTGACAATTTAATTAACACTTAGTCACCATTAACACCACGATGTAAAAACCGATTGAGTCACAGATTGGACAATGAGTGGAAAATTATGGTGCGATGAAACGGTTCAATTCTATAATATTTAGTTTTACATAATTTTTAACACGCAGTTAAGAAGCGATGATACCCTCGTGGTTTGAAGGTTGGTTTTCTGAGTTGCGAATCTTATAACTTTATAATAATTTCCCACTTACCTAAGGGAATTGGGCGACAAAACCAGCATATTGGTCACTATGATTTTTTGACTAATCGCGGATTGTACACAATTTATACGGGTACACACGATATGTGTTTTGTACGTCGATTTCAGCCGTGACCACGATATGGAACGTGGTCCTGGTGGTAAACTGGTGGTAAAATTGGGTCGAAATAAAAATATAAGGCACAAATCTCTGGTCTGTAAAGTTTATCAATCCGTATTTGGTAAGCGTTGGTATTAGCCTTATCTCCTTGTGAAGAGCACTTGGCGTAACAGGAAAGGGTTATAATGGGCCACCCAGCAGGAAGTGATCATATGTATATGTATGTAGATATCACCATAGAATATCCAGACTAGGACCATCAACGACGTTACCGACTAGGAAGTAAGCGGTTAAACCTCATTTGGCTGCCTAAACAAAACTTGTGTATTGAGTCATCCTACTGATAACTTTAATGACTTACGGAACTTTAATCAGTTTCATAATCGAAATTAAACACGCACGTCTTTCAAGGGAAAAGTTAATTTCCAATTTGTTAGGATCCATATACCTACTAACCTACTTACTAATATTATCTACTTGTTAACAAAGTTTTTGACAATATTACAATATCTATAAGCAGCTCTGCTATAAACGATCCTCAAATGTACTAGATCTGCATCTAGTTATATGTAATAATATGTATATATAATTATTTCTTTATATCTATATAACTTTGTATGTATGTATATTTTATTTCAGCTTTTATCGTGTATTTCTGCTTGGCCCAATGGTATTCTGGTAGTGAAATCTAGACGGTAATATTTTATATTGTGGTCAATAAATTTCAAATAAATAAATAAATTAGGCGTGATACTAATATTATATTTCATTCTTGAATTTCAGGTATCAGATTGACTACGGTACACGATACATGATACGGAGATTATCAGTCTGGAAAGAAATTGGACAGATCTGATGTCTACGATTTATGCGTTAAGGTATCTTTTTTATTCCCATCGGAAACATGGCAGGGAAATAAGACTTTTATGAATGGGCCAAAGTTTGCCGGTCTTCGCATTTGGGTGAAAGAGTAGGGTTAGCGTCTCAAACGTTAAAAAATCTGTATGATTAGCTCGGTATAAAAAACCGGCCGTTTCTAAAAATGTCCGGGAATATAATTATGTACTTACTTAGTTAAAACACAAAATTTGGTATGTTTTTGTTTTAAATTGTATTTAATGTTTGAGTTTGATGTTACAAATTGCAAGTCGAGTATTTTTGAGATGACAATGATTATTTATTTATATTTAAGTATATGGTTTTATAAACAAATGAAAGCTAAATAAAAAGTACTCTAATTATTTATTTTTAAAACATTTTTAAAACATCTGAATAAATAAAAATGCCGGAAATATTCTATAACTGAAGTTTCGTCCGGAAGAAAGCTGAAAGTACGGACATTACCGGACAAATCCAAACGGTTGCTAACCCTATAAAAGAAGAATGAGAAGGCGGATACTAGTAATGTAGGTAGGTACTACCCATATTTTACGGAGTTGTTGGATTTGCGCTCATATTTATTTCATATACCTCCTTCAATGAATTCACACAGGCACACGAACGCACAGGAAAACATTACCTACTTTAAAATAGTTTGTACTTACATCACGTAGATGTAATGACTCTGTAATTGAAAGAGAAACGTTAAATTGACGGCCACAATGTGCATAAATATTATCAAGTTATATTTCTATGGCATGCAGCCATAAACGCGCTACCATCAGCTAAGTATTGTAGCATTATTGTTATCAGACTCGGGAGGTAATTGTTTGTATAAGTACCCGTAGCTGTATTTTGTGTTTCTCCAAGCGAAGCGACGCGACGGCGGGTTTACTAGTTTAAAATAAAATTCCACAATAGTTACAAAATTTTATAAAAGAATATAAATAATGTAACATAAAAACATTAAATACTATTTAAAGCTTAACATGGCATAACTCTAAATGTGTTCTAAATTAAATTATTGTGTAAAGTTTGGTATTATTATTCACGAATAGATACGTTTTATGATAAAAATATTCATTATTACTAATATTTACTAAGATGTATATTTACACAGTTGTAACCCTTAAATCATATATGTACATGGCGTTAACCTTTTGTAATTACTTTGATTGTAATAATACTGCAGTTATCCGATGAAAAATTGCTATGTTTCCTTTGTTTCGGATAATAATACAAATTGCGATATTTGATATTCAGTATTAAATTGCGTTAAAAGTGTAAAATTGCGTTCATACAAATATGTAACGAAGATTATAATATCGTTTGCTGTTAAGCCGAAATCTGCCATGTGCCTTTTTCGAGATATCTTTTTTATATGGTTGTGACAACAACGTTACGTAAGTTATAGTAACGGCAAAAAATTAAGGCCCCTTTGACACATTAAAATAGTGACGTGAAAAATGTTAATTTAGTATCGAAAAAATATGGTCAAGTGCGAGTCGCATCGATACATTTTTGGAATAAAAATTTTAAGCACCCTTTTTAATTACATATTTTGGAATGAGAATCGAATACCGAGTACCCCCTATTAATATCACAAGAGTCTTACGAATCACCTTATATTTAAGGTCTCCTCGGCTTTGAGCTCAGTAGTGGGCCTTGTTGGGTTGAGATGATTTATAGTATATTCATTTATGTAATTGACCTACTTACTTTATTAAAGGTGGCACTGTATTTTGTTAGTAAAATGTGAAGGAATTTGTTCGCGGTACCATATACTTTGTTTATATGGTCCCGCATTAGTCCATAATATTGAAATATATATATTGTTTCAATATCCATGTAATTAATTAACTTTGGGTCTTAAAGTTATACATTCGATAAATTTTATGACTTTTTGCACATCACTATAGACCATGAAGAACAGCAATTTGCTCCTTCAAATTTATGTAATAATTTATACGAAACTTGATGATCGGACAGACGTCAAATAAACTTCATCGGGGCCTTCCTTTTGTGCCGCACCTATAGTAATAGTTTATTTACTCCACAGACATTATCTAACTTTGATGGTGTACTTAGTGTACCACTGTTCTTATAAGAGTTTTTTTACATTCCTATTATTTTAGACTCGAAGACAATAAATTTTACATTTTATTATTACGGAAGTATTGTATTATACGGTTAAAAAGGGAAGCATCACGGATTGCCTAATGTTAATAAAATAGAAAAAAAATATTATTGTACCAATGTTAGTACGGCCTTAAATTTCATTGAAAATAATTGCTAAGGGGTCAATAAACTTCATTGTAAATTTTCTTAGCATTTCTATTTCCAAACATTAACATAAACTAGGGACAGGGTTTAGTGACCTTTGTTTAGCGTTGCCATTTTATGAGTTTCTTTGGATTCTGTTAGAGAACTGAGATACCTATTTATTTATTTTTAAGTACCATAATTACATCTCCGGATCTACCTATACAGTCAAATAACTGGTATATCTTATAACATATTGTTATTATACGCAGTTTTTCTTCAGTTATATATTAAGGGCCATCTCTATTTTTTTTAAGTCTACTTTATCATTGCGTAGCGGTTCTCTGTGAAATTAAGAAATACGCACCTGTCAAAATGACAGGGGCTTAAAACGATGTAACTAACCATTCTTACATACAATAAAACATTATAATATACATATTATGCTTTCACAACAATTTCGCAAGAATAAGGTTTCCATTTAAATTTCCAGGGAAATTCTCTGATATTTTCTGTTCAGTGTCTATCTCAATGTTAAATTACGTTCTTGATTGAAGTATTTTCCTCGTTATCCTTCGTTCATTGTTTGCCCCGGGCACCACAAACGCTTACATGTACCTGGAAATAAAAAGAGAAAAGATTACATAAATATAATTTAATCAAACATAACTTTTCTTTGTTTATAAAATCTTGAGACCGGTGTAATAATTTTACGAGTATATCACGGCTTACCTCACGTATTATACTTGTCGGATTCGCCCGACTAGTTTCGGACCATTCCGAGGTCCTTTATCAAGAGCCGTCGCCGACGAGAGCTCGGTTCCGACCGGAAGGGTCCGAAACTAGTCGGGCGAATCCGTATTACGTGAGGTAAGCCGTGATATACTCGTAAGATGTATTCAGACACTCATCAATCTTTCGGTACTAAAATAGTTAATCGGTGTAATAATGTTCAGACATCCCAGTTGAAAATATCTATTCTCTAACTAGTGTCATTAGACTCTCTTTGTACAACGGGCAAATATCTAACCAGCATTGCCCCGAACAGAAGGCGACAGAGCGTCGCTGTTTCGTGCGCGGCGGATTCCGCATGCGCAATACGCCGTAACTCAGGACTCAGCCTATAGCGCTAAAGCGGTACACCTGGCTGAATTCTAAAAGCCATGTAGGAAGCTAGTTTTCGCTTCGTCCTTCCTAAATTCAGTTGCTAAAACACTCAGTTACGAGAGCGCGACAAAGTCGGACGTATCTATCGAATTAGGTAGGTATGGCTCCAGTTCTGTCCAGACACCAAAAAATTGGCATTGGCTTAGCCCTGGCGGCTCTATTAAAAGAAAAAAAAGAAAAAGAAAAACGTGGGTGAAAGAATATTTATTTCTACGTGAAAAGTCATCAAACAAGAACATTATGAGTGATAACATGTTCCTTTTATTAGCTATCTAAGTACTTATTTTATTTTCATATTCCTTTCTAGGTTTACCGTGATTTTTAATCCGTAGAAAAATATTCCATAAGGGGCATTTAAGTAATGTAGCCTAGCGTAAATTGCGTAACTATCTATTCTCTCCTCAGTCGTACAATCTTTACAAAGTGGGCCTATAATACTGTAATAATAATCTGTACCTATAACAATTGATAAATTTAAATAAAATGTAACATTACCTACATAACCTAGCTATAATACAACATAAGCAATAATGCAAAAGCCCATGTATGCAAAAAGCTATGATGTAATATAAAATCTTCTAGAAGGTCCGTGAGTGGCTGCCTTATGAAACGCTTTCCCGCGCATTGCAGACTTGAAAATGGCGACCGGAAACAGTGGCCTTGGCCAATCGACTTAGAACCACCGGCACGTGAAAATTCGGACAAGTGCGTTTCGATGTATTACTTATTCTGTGTTATACTAAGCGTATGCTGGAACGCAGTTCCACACAGCGCACAACAGCAGATTTTGCAACGTCATTGAGTTACGTACGGCGTACGCTGCGGCGCAGGCACGTGCGACGCAGACATGTGTCTGTCCTGCTCTACGTCCCGATGTAGACTTGTAGACTGTATAGCTGGCACAGATTTCTGCGCGACGCGTTCACGATGAGGCGTAGTTTTGTTACAATGACAGAACATTTAATTGAATTAGTTCGTTGTGAACCGTGTTTGTATGATACAAATCATCCAGACTATTCAAAAAAGACATTGAAAGATTTATTATGGGTGAGAATTGCCAAGGAATTAAACTACAAGGACGGTAAGTAATTTTTGTTTATTATTTATTATAGATAGGGATTATATAATTATAATTTAACGATGCAAAAGGTGTTATGTTTAAAAAAATAAACTTAAAAGCGGCCTCTTGCAACAGTCTCTTCTTGCCAAGTAACTGTTTAAAAGTGTATCTTACTGTGAAAGAATGTCTCGTTGACCTAAACCTATTTCTAGGTAATCTCAAAAGTTGTGCTGTGGAAGACATTTCTGTAATCAGTTCTAGATGTCGGAGAAATTTCTGTAATCAGTTCATCTGGAACTGATTACAGAAATCAGATCAAATAAAACAGAAAATGGAACATTATACGCAATGACAGCATTGACAGCTAAGTTTGTTTATACATATAACCAGGTGACGTCATGACCTGCTTAATATGGCGTATTAGCGTTTTGGCGGCTTTTTTGTTCATTTAAACTTTGATGGTGATTTATAGAGAATAGAGAAATATACAAAGAATTAAGCAAATATATGTGTTATATTGAAGCGCTCATAGCCCGGCGGCTTGCGTCGATCTCAAGTGATCGACAAAGTTAAGCAACAGCGGGCGCGGTCGGTAGTTGGATGGGTGACCGCTAGTGGCAAAAATTTCTTGAGCGCTTCCGTGCTTCGGAGGGCACGTAAAGCCGTCGGTCCCGGTTGTTATCATTTGGTAGCAGTCGGATACCTTCGGGCGGCTTAAAATTTCCGACACTTGGGTTGGCCACTAACCCCTCCACCAATCCGCACTGGAGCAGCGTGGTGGAGTAGGTATGCTCTAGGCCTCCTCAGGTACGAGGAGAGACCCGTGCTCAGTAGTGGGCCATTAATGGGTTGTAGCCATGCGTTATATTGAACAATTTGAGATATTTTTCTAAAATCTATCAATACCCTATTATGAAGAATACAATTTCGCCTTTATAACTTTATCAACGGTATTATTTTTATTTCGAAAAGCTTCCTATAGAGTTCTAAATCGATTGGACAGTATTCCAAATGCACATTCAACTGTTCGTCGGACATCAGAAAGCCTATATTTTTTTTGTATAATCAGATACGGATATAAGTTTCAGATACGGACGCATTAAATTTTCCATTAATGGAAATGCTTCATCTGCAACTCATACAAATGGCATGTGTTCACTTAGGTATACAAATGGCGTGTGTGTGTGTGGCATGGTTTGGACTTTGGCAAACCTAGTGTATTATTCTGCATTCTTTATCCAAGTTCACTAGTAGCGAAAATGAATCCGTCACTAAATCTACCTATTGATGCCAAAAGTACGACAGATAATGTTTTCTTATAGTTAAAAAAGGATGAATTCGTTTTCCCGGGTTTTATGACTAACCCAAGCTCTTGTATGAATCACCTGAAGCAAAATATCTGAAAAAATAAAACATTTTCATTGGTAGTAAAGCAATTCATTTATTTAATATTTATTTTCAGGACCATCCGCAAAAGATGCTTGGCTAAAGCTACGTAACTGTCACCGAGATGCAATCAGGAGGCGCAACAAAATAAATAGAAGTGGTTCGGCAGCTACCGTTACTAAACCATGGAAATTCGAAAAGCAGATGGACTTTTTAGTGACCTATATGACCAACGGTCCTACGACAGGGAATATGTCAACTGGAAATCCTAGTTCCGATAACGAAAATCTTATTCAGCCAGAAGATTTCATTCAAGAAGATGAATTCGAATCTTCCCAAGTACTGCCACCTGATATTACTGGTAACAATTCAACTGAGGACTCTGTAATGTATCAATCACTGCCATCTCGTATGTCTCATGTAGCGCCACCAGTAGTCATAGAGTCGACAGCAACAGCAGCAGAATACAATCTCAATACATTAATTGCTAATACGCTCCAAAACCATGAAAATAGAGCCAAAGAAAGGGCTGAAAAAAGAGCTTATTGTGATGAAGATGAAGAGAACGAACTGCAGCACTTTTTCAATACAATGTATGCAATGACAAAAAAAATGCCTGCATTAAGTAGACATAAATTAAAAAGACGAATATTTAACCTAGTGTCTGACGAGGAAGAGTATTTACTACATATGGCATCAGATTCAAAAGATGATAACAGTGCTGATAGAAGTACTTTGGACAGCAATCCTTATCCTGCAACTCCAATGCTGAAACCAAAATTAGAACCAACCGAAAGTAGTTTTTAAATTATTTATCAGATAACTCTCTCGAGAGGACAAATTCCCGAGTAGAACGATTTTTTAGATTTTTCTTCGCTTTGACAAACTGTAAAGCAGCAACAACTCAATTTCATAATCAGACTGAATTCATGTTCTCGTCAAACGTCTATTCTTTGTACTAGCTAGGATGCGAATGGGTTGCGTCGCAGCATGCGGAGGGGGCCTATGTCTGCCTTTTTTATTTTTTATTTATTTATTGATAACCATATTAAAGTACACATATTACCATATTTATAATAATCTGCAACACTGTAAAGCCGGCAGAAACCGTCCAATCTTATCACTTACAATCTTATCAATACCTCATCTAATACCAGCACCAATACAATACAATTATGTAATACTAATGACTACTACCAAATACTTAAGTGGACAAAAGTGTGTTTACGTGTATGTGTGAGTATGTATATGTGTTGTGTGTGTGTTGTGAGTATGTGTATGTTATGTACTCAACTGCCCTGCGCTGTACCGAACTGTGCTGTGCTGTACTGAGTCGCCTGCGTTCCAGCTTAGATTCTAGAGTTATTTGTGTTTTAAATTACGAGTATATCAACAAATATTAAACAAATGAAAACCACTAAATTGTCTATTATTTGTAAACCTAACCAAACTTGAAATCGAATACCTACTAACTTGTTCGCCGGAGTAAAAACCTTGATTAAAGTGAAATGTGTAGGTAGCCAAGCCAAGCTGAAATAAGATAAAAAGTACCGAACTCATGATTGCCCTAATTAATTCTTTTTAAAGGGACCATTAGCGGTATTACAGGCTTATTCAATACAATTTGATTCTAATTTCGGCGTCCCGAGGGAGAATTATTTTTATTTAAATAAAAATAATTCTAGAATCTAGATTAGAGATATAATCTAAGCAAATCAATATCGTTCCTAAATGACAATTAATCCACATAGCATAGTGCTTCGGGAATGCTATGACTTCTTTCACTACTTCTTTCACTTTTCATAGGATATCTTGAAAACTTGACTGAGTTGGTACCTATAACAAATAAATAACTTGAATATACCTATGTCATACGTACATTGATGTAAGTAGTATACATAAGTACATGTCCGTGATAATATACATATGTACATACATTGTAAATGAACTGTTACACGGGTTTTCTTGTTTAGATATTAGTTTGTATTGACTCACGTGGAAGAACACGTTTCGGTTGTCATTAAGATATAAAAATGATACCTATTGAAGGTAAGATTACTGTTATTCATCTCTAATGAGCTGCTAAACAGGCTGTATCGTACAGCTACATAATTTAAATTTATTGGGAGGCAAGAATTTTTCTCGATTTACTGCTCAGGTAGGTAAGAAACTCGCATTGTTATGGCAAAACTGATTTCGAGGATTGAATCGAATTGGTTAAAAGGTAGTGTACGAAGAGATGGTATCCATAAGGGGAACTAATTATCCGAATACGACGAACCCAACGAAGGTTATGATTTGAATCTTTAGTCTAAGATCCTAGAGCCACCGGATCTACGTCATTTTGGCAATGCTACGTGAGGATTGTAAGGGCACGTGTATGACACGCACGCGTGTATGACACGCAGTAGTTTTAAGTTTCAAACTTCTATATCATTTTAATGAAGAGGTATATTAACCGACTATTAAATTTAAAAACAAATAACTGTGATTTTGTAGTTATTATTAATAAAATTAATTATTAATGAATACATCATAATAATTAAGCCTTGAACTATTTCTCCTTGTTCGAACGTAAACACAATCTAAACTTTCAAACCAATTTAAATTGGATTCTGTTACAATTAATATCAAAATAATGTATTTCAAACACCTACTGCCGTTATCTCTTATGTATCTGGTAACAGGTAAACTATACCTATGATTAATGAGTCTGTGTAATGTGTAGTCTATGTTTTCTTATAATGTTTTAATAAATTGTCACTTTGAAGAATCACTGTGTGCGTTTCATTAGAATCAATCCGAGAGTAACTCGATAATAATGTTAATTTTTGGACATTATCGCCACTTGACATCAG
This sequence comes from Ochlodes sylvanus, assembly GCA_905404295.2. Lineage (NCBI taxonomy): Eukaryota > Metazoa > Arthropoda > Insecta > Lepidoptera > Hesperiidae > Ochlodes > Ochlodes sylvanus. The sequence goes on along the minus strand of FR990131.1, from coordinate 3,050,745 downwards.
GTTGGAATGTTGTCAAGGATTACATTAGCATCGAAAAAAAATTACAGATGTAGAGTTGATTCGCATTATTGCTTTATTGAATTACCTTTGTTGGTAATACTTATACGAGTATCAGCTGTACACACTGGTAGGTCCTGTACAGAACTACAGACTACAATAGCAGTGCCCGCGACTTCGTCCACGTGGAATTTAACAAAAAAAGTTATTGAATTTCTAAAATAAAAGGAGCCTTAGTTACTCATTATTACATCATCTATCTGCCAGTGAAAGTCCCGAAAAAATCGGTCCTGCCGTTTCAGAGATTAGCTTAAACAAACAGACAGACCGACCGGCAGACAAAAATTGTATAAAATGTTATTTTGGTATATTTAACGCGAATTCACAAATTTAGTAAAAAGCGGTTATTTTAATATGTATTACAAACAGACACACCAATTTTATTTATTTGTATAGACTCTATTCTATAGATAGAGTATAGATGTATAGATGTTAAAGTAATACCTGATATTGTTTGGTAGAATAGAATAGAAGATTGTATTCATGGCCTGTAGATGTTTTGAGCGTCAAGTTTTTTTTTTGGGGTTCGATATCTTTTTAACTGTTAAACGATAAAATCAATTTTCAAATGCACATGTCATTCAGTCATTTAGTTTAGGATCGGGTATATTTATTAAACAATTAATAATTATATTTCTCAAGTGACCTGACAAAACAGGGCAAAAAAATTTCAACCCCTATTTTACCACCTTAGGTGGAATATTATAAAATCCGTTCTTAGCGGACGTCTACTAACTATAAACTACCCCCTGCCAATTTTCATCTTTATACGTCAAGCGGTGTTCGATATTTCATGATTAGTGAGTGACCTTTTGCATTTATATTTAGATTACCTGCACGATGCAAGGGAATAATAATGTTCGTGTGTTAGTCGATAGCCCAGGTACACGTAAACATACGTATCTCGACATAGCACCAACAGAAGCGTTGTTTCAACACTGGCTGACACACGGGACTGGTCTTTATTTGCAAAACGCGGCGGTTGCCTCAGCCGAGCTGGCGCAACCGTGTCAATGTACGACTGTACGAATGTGCTAGATGTACGATGTCGTATTTTAGGAAATGTAACTTGTGCCTTTGCGCATTTTCTATGCGTATTCGATGGTATAAGTAGAGATAGTCCAGTGGTTTGGAGAGTCTGTCCGTCTGTTTTCAAATCCTGTACATATGCACTTCTTATTTTTAAACTTTGTGTATTAAAAATGTAGGTATTATGACTTGCTCCGGTAAAAAGAAACGTCGTGCGTGAGGAAACTTGCGCAGCTAAAAGTTCTTCATCATGATTTCGTGATATGTGCGGGGATTTGGGAATTAGAGATGGTAGAGATATAAGTAGTCTGTGATAAGGGTAGCTTTTATGTATTTTTCTAGACAAATTAATTCTGCACAAATTAATTTGTTGTTGCACAAATTAAATTGTTGTTTCGCTTAAACTTAGGTAAGGTTATGTAAAGCAAGGGTTTAAGTAGGAAGGTACTTACCCTTAAATAGTATTATTAAAGAAACGAAAATATAAAAAAATGCTATCAGGATATTTAATAAGTACTTATATCAAACAATAAAATAAAATAAATTGAATAATTGAATGAACAATATAAAAAATATTATTTATTATAAATTTATGCTAAAAAACCATCCCACCTGATAGGACGTGGCAAGTCTTCACTGGAATCACTTAATTGTCGGAATAATTAAAAGGATATGACGCAGACAATAAATTAACGCTGCCATTAAATTTAATTACTCTGCGAAATAAATACAATGTTTGATATCAAGCCTCCTATTATGTACCATTATTAATTTATTCACATAACCGACTTTTCAGGGTCGGCTCATAACCGACCCTGAAAATCCCTGAAAACCCAAATCGGGACTAGGATGGTTAGTGTAGGCTAGGTAGCAGACGGCGTTAGAACGTTAGTTGGTGAGTTTCGTTTCTATTTAATAACTAGCTGCCCCAGCGAACTTTGTACCGCTCTATAATTAATAAACAAATATGGTGACATATCGACAGCAGCGCCACCTACCGTGTCCAATTGTGCATCTAAACCATTCTTGGATCCACCTGAAGACACAAAAAATTTCAACCGAATCGGTACAGCCGTTTAGGAGTTCATTAACAACGAAAAGTGGCATTGATTTTTATATAATTATAAGATTATAGAAGTTATTTAGACACTGACATTTTAATTAAAGTTACGAGAGGTGCCCTTAAAGTTACTTTGCGAAGAAGGTTTTAAATATAGCTTTTGGTAGGCTTTCTTAATTTTTACTGACAGAGATTCCAAACAAACAAAAATATCAAGTGATTACAACTCAGTATTAAGATAAAGTACCTACTTAATTTGGACGTAGCATTAGTCTAAATCCATTAAGATTCCTGTTATGTGTCTGTCTTTGTTATATTTCTTTATTTATTTATTTCACTCTTTATTAAAAAACCTAAAGCTAGGAATTACAATGGGCGGACTTAATGCCTAATGACATTCTCTACCAGTAAACCCTTTATAGTACTTTCCGTTTGCGTACAATACAAATTTTCAAATATATAGTACACACTTCGTAAGTAGTACTTACTATGTATTGTAGTATAAAAAACCAACAACAAACAAAACAACGCACATAAAAAAACAAACAAAAATAAATGAACAACCTTTAATAAGAGCGTACTCGTATTAACGAAAAAGATTTCACAACAGTTTAGCGGTTTTTGAGTTAACGGGAACAAAAATGTAACGAAAAACAGGCGAAAGTTCTCAAAGTCAGTGCAATCGTTATTAGATGCCCGAATAACAGTTTACTTTTCAAATTTCGTCCATGTGCACATGCAATTAATTACAGTTTAATTTATCACTAGGCAACCCGCTCGAGCCTGAAATTCGATCGTAATTCACAATGTCAAATTATTGTTGCACAAACAATATAAAGTTATAAACCATCAGATACTGTATGGTGGAAGACAAGTTTAACTTCAGAACCAAAATGTTACAGAATAAATGTAATGCTATACAACTGTGTCACACATAGATTTTTTTTAATTGATTTAAGGTAGCAAACGAGCATGCAGCACCACCTTCCGCTGCCGCCCATGACAACTGTGACCGACCTGATACCTACCTATATGGTTTTATTTAATTATGTAGACAAAAACAGCAGAAGGCTGATTTTTATTTCAATTTCCCATCTTATAAGATTAGGTATGCATAACTGAAGACGCCTTAAAAGTGAGTAAACATCCGATTGTGTATTCAAGATAGATAGATTTGTAAAATTATTCATTCATCTATTTTCATTGTGGAACCGTGCCGCATATTCTGTAGGTACAAAGGCTTCTGCCATAAATGTTTGGCCGTGTATTAAAAACGGCAGTCGTTGCAATTAGCTGTATTTTTGTAAGGCGCGTGCTCCGAAGTTATTCTTGTCTTGTACGTAGAATATACCTTTTAAATGCATGTTGATTTAACCCATTGTTGACCAAAAGAAAAGTTTATTCGTCGTAAATGAGGAAATACAGACCGTATTCCAGCAAACAGCGAGGAATTTGCCGTTTGATTTATTTAAAAAATCTCTGTTTTGACTTATTTTAACTTTGCATGGCTGACTACAACAATCAGCAAATATTGAAATTCTGCAATTATCTGTCACCTACTTGAGTTCTACTTCCTACTGATTGAAGCTGCTTGCACGAGCAGTCACGGTTGTCACGAGTAATCAAAGGCAAGTAGGTCGGGATCAAAACTTGAAGGTATGTATTAGAATTCAATATAATTATGATTTCTTCTCTCGCTGGTCGGCTTTATAAATTACGGTATTCGGCCATGACAGATCTATAGTGGATTTAACCCCTCAAACAAAAACAATTGGACAATACACGAGTCTCTCCTTATCATTGAGGAGGCCTAGAATATCTTCTACCACGCTTATCCAGTGCGGATTGGTGGAGGAGTTATTAGCATACTCAAGCATCGGAAGATGTTTTAATGCCACCCGAAGGTCTTCGTCATGCTTAACGACCGCTGTCTAACGACAACAACTCCTAAGCACGCAAACGGTTAAGAAGTTTATGCCGGTCTCCCATCCAACTACCGACCGCGACCGCCCGCTATTTCTTAACTCGGTCGATAGATCAACACATGCCGCCGCGTTATGAGAGTGATAATAATATAGTAACTGGTCTTCAATATTGATACATATTATATATATAAAGATACTAATATAAATAGTCAATCGATTCCAACATCCACCTACTTCGACTGAAGTGTGAGGGTGCTTTGAAGAACCCTGTGTCATAGCGCTTCGGGAATACTTCGGGAATGTTTATACCTATGATCAGTATTATTTTCATCTGACATCGAAAACTATTCATATTGTTGCTTATTATGTGTTGTCCTCTCCACAAAACAAATAAGAAAAAATTTAAAAGCCTTCGAATATTTTATGATTTTCACCGCGCCCTGGAAGTCGTTGGCACCCACAAGATGACATTATCGCCCACTTTGAGATACACTGCAGCTATCAGCCATTAATTGCAAATAGCATAATAAATTACTTACCAAATTGTCGGGTACACAGAGCCGGCTTACTGACACAAGTACTTCAACCGCAAACCGAATCAGGAGCGAACGGATGAGAACCGTCCACAGGTTCCATTGCTACTAGAATTGGATACAGAGGAGGTGGTACTACTTTTCCTCGACAAGACATTCTTGCTGACACTTCTACGCGATTCGAAAAACCTATCTATCACTTGCCGTATCGTCGAGTGCTTTCTATCGAATGGATTCGGGAACATCGCGCTCGTGCGACCAGCGCCGAGTTTATTGCGAGATTGGCGAGTTGGCCGAGCGTTGGCGAGGAGGGGCATTGCGAAAGCCTAGGGTCAAGTCCAAGTGTATCGAGTTCTCGTGGTAGGGGATGTGTTGTGGTGTCGTTATAATTTTATACCGTTTTCGTAGGTTAGCTGCCGTGTTAAATGATACAGATGTGTAATTTAGTTTACATAATATAGCTCCTAAATGTTATAAAATTAATTAATAAAGGTAGATAGACACCACCTTTATTAATTAACTAGTTGTCCCGGCGTACTTCGTACCGCTTTATAATTAAAAAATGTTTTGGTGATATATCGACAGCAATGCTGCCTACCGGGTCCAATTGTGAATCTAAACCATTCTCGGATCCACTTGAAGACACACAAAAAATTTCAACCAAATCGGTCAAGCCGTTTAGGAGGAGTTCAGTTCATACACACTCACACTCGAATTATATATATTAAGATTTACATAACATTTACCCACTCAAGAAATGTATAGGAATTTTGTCAGTTTTGTTCTTTCATTCTTCATAATAACTACATACATAAAAATAAAATATAAAAATACTTACACCTAATTGTCATTTTACTGCACAGGCTTTGACTACTGGTCATAATTTACATACATTCCAATTCCTTCATTCGCTCTATTATCGTACGATTCAAGGGTGCTAAAACATTTAAACATTCATTGCTGCTATAAATAACTGAGCAGTAATAAAAAATTATGTTAAGTTGGTAATAGTGATACAATTTGTTTCATTATACACTGGTGTACCAATACGCGTTATGTAACGATGTTTATGGGTAGCATTGACCTCTGAGCAAACGATGAACTGACTGCTATTTGAGACTTTCAAATATATAACACGGTATTTACACAACATTAAGTCAAGCTCTGGCCCCTTATTAAATTACTAAGGTTTGTTAACACTAACGTTTTGGTCATTAACCAACATAGGCGTGGTAGGATGTGTGACCGTTTGGTAAAAGTTTGAGGGCACTATAAGTCGTCGTCGGTCCCGGGTGTTTTCGTTGGAATGTCAGAGGTCCTCGGGCGCCATAAGAAGTCTTTTTTTATAGCCTGAAGGGCTGACGTAAAAGCAGACGAGACACCTGATGGTAAGCCATCGTCGCCTATGGAGATACGTGCTTAGTAGCAGGCCATTCATTAATGGGATTGTTGGAGCCATAAAATATGTAAGCACACAATTTGAAAACTCGAGTCAATTGGATTCAAAATCAATCTACTAGGCTAGGCTAGGTTTTGAATAAACACTTTAAACATTTCGGGGTTGGTTACAGATTTATGATGATATCGAAACTTTGCATTTTACTTTAGAATCTTTAGATAGTATGTATGTATCGAAGGTAAATTCCAAAGGTCGTAACCTGGCGCTCACTTCTCTGATTGAAGTTATCGGCAAAATTATTTTGATAAAAAGACGAAAGTAATAAATGTATGTAAGTTAATTAACGTGCTTGCGACGACCTAGTTAGATGCTACGTATTGTAAGATAGCGCTAACCGCAACCGGATGTTTTTCTAGAAAAAGTTATTTTCCGTTTGTGGTGAGTTGAAATCTATATCGTATAGATATTGATTTAATAAATAATAAGGAACTACGTTCCAATAAATAAAATTGGAGTGTCGGTGTGTGATATTAAAATAACGGTTTTTACTAAATGCATATGGATGTATGCACGATACATACGAGTGTACCATAATAACATTTTTAACAATATTTGTCTGTCTGTCTGTTTGTTTCTTCCAGCTAAACGCATCACGCAAAAACTACAGGTCGCAAGTCAACATCTGCCGGGTCAACTAGTATATTATCATATTTTTTAGGTGATCATCATCACCCATGGACATCAGTTAAATCATCATCGACGCGCAGTTGCTACTTTTATACATTTATTAAATTTTAAATTAGGTTCACTACATTGATACAGACAGCAACCAGTGACAGTTTTATTATTAGTATGTATAATTATGTTGATTGAGATGTATTATGTAGATTGAGCAATACACACGGACTGATACCAGCAATATTATAGTATAAGATTTGTGATAATGATAACATTATCACAATAGAAAATCACAATCATAATAGGTAACCTAAAATCTGTGTAGTTGTTTTTTCCGTGAACACTGGACTAAAAGTATGAACTAGAAATATCGAGGTTGTGTTAATTATACCGCTATTATTTTATCTTACTAGTAAACAATATGGCTGAGGTCTCGTTATAAAGTTACTGTGAATGCGATGTCAGTGAATGTGAAGATTCATCGGTGTATGTCGAAAATCACATTCGCAATGGAAGAAGCCCGAAATTACTACGTTAAGTTGCTTGATTCGGTCATACACCTGTGAATATTGAGGGTGCAAGGCGATTTGAAGAATTTCAGCTTGTATAAATTACGTCAATAATTATGCCAGGAATTGTTCGAGAAGGGATATTTTAGTAAGCTGCAGATTAATCGTCTTCGGAAGAAGGCCAAAGCGCGCGGTTCCTTTCGGAGAAAAAGGACCCCCGCGAAGCAGAGTTTCATTGTGCTCAGTTCATACGCCCACCCCTTACCTTACCTTACCATATCACACTATCCGTTCCTATAGTTACCATTATTTTACTTTTATAATGAAATTTTACATGTCGTTATGGTGGTACCTTTGCCGATCAATAAAAATAATTTATATGGCACAACAACGTTCGATGGGTCAGCTAATGATATTATAATATCCTTGTATCGCACTAGGTACATTGTATAGACATAGTGGATGGTTTAACCTGTACTTATTACTGTTAACAATCAGTTATTTTAATTGAGTTTATTTGTTTGCTGACAACAAACCACAAACAACATTAAAGCGACATTTATAAATCGTGTGGTTACGATGTTCTGACCGCTCGTGTAATGATGTTGTAAGACACCTAACGGCATCATGTGTTTACGCAGGTACCTACTTATTATATAACTTTGTGTGTCAGAACTTTGTAAGCCCTTATATTCGAGATTAGAATTTGGATTTTTTATGCAAACTATCGACAAACGAACAGACGATCTTGATGGTAAGTCACCGTTACCAACGGACATCAGTAACATTAAAGCAATCACCGAGGCTCGGTAATAGTATCATACAGTATTCCATCTTGATACAAACGGTCGGAACGCGAATCATACCTACGCGCCTCGGAGTTTAGTACACATTAAGTACACAACAGCCACAGAAGCGCCATAGGGACGATCGAACGTGTGGATTTGTAATCAGGAAGCGTGCGTATTACCTACCCACTTAAGGCGGTCTTAACGCGCGGGGCTGTAGGAATTTATGAATTCTTGCATCCATCCACACGCAATCGTCCCGCAAAGATTTCAGTCATCATCGCAACCCATAACTTTCTCATGGCTGGGATCCGGTCTCTTCTCACAGTGAGCGTGGTGGACCTCGACCTGTACGAGGTCCACCACGCTTTCCAAGTGCGGATTGGTAGACTTCACATACTTTGGAGAACATTATGCAGAACTCTCCGGTGTGCAGATTTCCTCATGGTAAAGGAAATTCACCGAAACAAGTACTAATTAATTTATGGTACACCAGGTAGATCAGGTGCGTGCAGGCACCCCTCTGTTGGGGAGTTCAAAGTTCAAAGTCAAACTCAATTACATATTTCATGTAGGTTTCATGTATTTCCACCATTTCGCTAAGGTGCCTTCAAATATCGATTTTCAAATTATAAATCTTAAAGGAAAAAAGAAGCGGAGAAAGAAACTCCTAGGCACATCTTTTTAAAAATAGTGCTTAAAAGTAATTAAGTTAAAACCACTTGGATATCGCCATCGATCAAACTTTAATTAATCGAAGGATATCACTACTGATTCTAGAAGTTAATGGAATATGTAGCTGATAATTTGGAGTTTTTGTACCCTTTCAGTTGCGTGACAATTGTAACGGATTAACAATAGTCATTTGTTATAATTAGGATGATTTTCGCTGAATCATTATTACAAAAAAGTAATTAAATAACGGAGAACAATGATCAAATTACAAGAACAGGTTTATGATATGAAGTCTGTCATTACGTTACGTGATAATGGGGGCGGACTCGTGTCGTCCCACCTTTATAATTTATGTTGAATGGTCTTAACACCGAATTTGTTAGCCTTCAAATTCTTTGAATTCGTTAGTGAAAAAAAATGTTTTGATGTAAACGGGGGTACTAACGATCATGGTCACGGTGAGATTGATCTTGACTAGCCATGATCCAAACAACTGGGTCGAAATATCGGTATAAAAAATCAAAATCGTGAGTACCCGTTTGCATTTAAAATGTTTAGTGTCCGCTCAGATATACGTTTGAAAAAAAGTTATTTAAGGTGACATCGGCTTGGTCCCCAATTGTTGCTCTACCTTGAGGCTTCAACCACATAATGATTAGGGCACTTACGGCTATTGTACCTATCCACCACGTTTTTACGCGATGGCCTCTGACGTGGCTTAACGATTGCTATCTAACGATAGAAACTGGGGTTGAAAGCTTTTGCAAACTTAAATGAATTGAATCAATGTCATAGATGACTGTAGCCCTGTTCGGCGAAAGGTTCGATTTCAGGCGGAGTCAAACGTTTCCATGGCAGATTTTGCTTGGCCTTTTTTACTTGCTTTTTTTTAACTAAGATAGCAGGCTTCCATTTCCTTGTTACACATCAGCCGGTCAGTGAACACTTACCGTCTCATGGCCATTGAATAATTAACTTGGCGTAACAAATTTTCCAAATGGTAATTAAAACTGCAGTTAATGCGCTTACAACCAGGCAGCTTGCGGTAATCGACAGAGTTAAATAACAACGGGCGCGGTCGGTGGAAGGGTGACTGCTGGGGGCAAAAATATTTCGAGCGTTACTGTGCTTCGGTGGGCATACGAAGCCGTCGGCTCCTATTATCGTTAGATAGCACTCGTTAAGTCACGTCGGAGGCCTTCGGGCGGAAAAACTTTCGACAGTTAGGTTGGCCATAAAGTCCACTTTGGCATGCACTGGAGCAGCGTGGTGATGTATGCTCCAGGCGGCCTCATTGATGAGGGGAGATTCGTGCCCTAAAGTGAATCATTAGTAACTCACTAATGAAGCCAATGTTGCTAAACAACTCATGGGCAAATAGGAACAGAAATACGCAATTAATTATTTTGAATCGCTTAGTGGTAGGAATATTATCTTGCTGTCTCAAGTATTTAATTAACAGGATTTAAAAATAAATGTCTAAGTTGATAATAATAAATTATTTGCCAATTTTAAAATAGATATCCACGCCTCTCCGTAAATAGGTATACGTGGGCTCTTATTCTGGATGCTACGATAATTGAAACATAAAACTGGAATGCGTATCGCAAAAAATATCGCAGTATCTGTTTGTGACAAATATTTGTTAAATAAAATTATAAATTGATTATTAAACTTAACTATTATTAAAGTGGATGGGTAAGGATATATCTGTTTTCTTTGTATACCATTGAATAGTATTAATATGCAGAGAAATTTCAAAAAAACTACAGACAAAAATTTAGTTCCAATAATCACCAATACCTACGGTAAGTGATAATGACTAAAGACATCTCACATTAATTTACGAATGTGCGAGAGTCAGACCTTGTTTGATATTTTATCTTTAAGCTAATAAATAGTGGCGATAAAGTGTAAGTAAGTTAAGTATAGGTACACATCCTGCGCAGTGGAAAATTCACGGATCCTTTGTGTGTTTAAATCACGGCTGTGGTTTAAATACTCGTAGATATCTATAGATATTGTAGAGTACCCGCTGAAACACATTTGGTTTTATGGCCGTTAAATATAGATGCATCCAGTCATGAGCGTAAGGTACATATTCTGAGATAACTATGATGTCAACTAAATAATAGATAAGTAAAGCAACTATTTAATTATAATTTGATTCCCAGCTATAATATCTATTGGTTAACAATACTATAACAGTAGTAGATATTCGCCGGTTCTAACTCACTTGTAGGGCGAAAATAGGGCGAAAAACTCGTTTCGACCGGTTTCACCGGCTACTAGTCGCGAATGAACTTTATATTAAGTGATATGAACTTTATATTAAGTGATTCGCGGGGTAATTAACCGCGGATTAACTTAATCCGCGCGCCGATTAAGTAATTCGCGGTTTAATTAGGCGCGAATTACCTTTATCCGCGGATCAATTAATCAATTCGCGGTTCGATAAACCAATTCGCGGCCGCGAATTAACTTGATTCGCGCTTCAATTAAACGATTCGCGGTTTTATTACGTGTCAATCAATAAAACCGCGGATTAATTAATTAAAGCGCGCATAAAGTTAATTCGCGACTAGTAGCCGGTGAATCCCAAACAATCGAGTTTCGCGGTATATGCCGGTTCTGGCTCTGCAGTAGTAGGGATATGCCGGTTCTGGCTCACGAAAACTCGATTCTTCGGGATACACCGGCTACTAGCCGCGAATCAACTTTATTCACGCTTCAATTAAGTAATCCGCGGTTTTATTATGCGCGAATTTTCTTTATTCACGGTTCGATTAATCAATTCGCGGGTCGCTTAACGGCGAATTAATTTTATTTCTGGCTTTATTATCTCATTCGCGATTTTATTGACTTATTCACGTATTTCTTCACTTTACTTAGAAAGCACTCAACGGTATCTCTACATTCTTTTTTTATCGCTTGCCTTAATGGTCGATGCATCCGTTCCTTTATCCACAATACAGATAAGGATATCTGCTAATGTTTCCGCCCACATTCCGCTCCTTCCATATAAATTTAGCTAGCATGGCTCAAAGGACATCATTGTGACAGTGAAAGTGAGCCGAGTCTACTATATAATGGATGTGAGTATTTTCTTAATTTCTTAATTATCTGTTGAAAACTTTTAATTTCCTGTGTGCACACGTTCTAGACATGTATGTACATATTCATGCCCGCGATATCTGTAGGTGTTTCGGTATTTTTTTTTTTTCATAATATTGTTGTTCTCATTTTTATGATTTGCTAATTATCTAGTGAAATCTTTTCATTTCCTATGTGATATCTGTAGGTATTTCCATATTTTTTGCATTAATTGTCCATGTATGAACCAGCTCTCGATAACCTAATAATAAAGTGTCGTAGTATAAAATTAACCTGTATTATGTTCTCTTTCAGCAAGACACATTCAAAAGCTACTATTTTCCGGACACGCCCGAGGAACCTGACGATTCATTAGTTGTTAATATGAAGAAAAACAATAATATCAAAAGAATAAATGACATAGACATGTTCTTTGAGAAGCCCAAAAAGAAGAAAAAACTCGGAGTACAATCTTCATATGTATCAGCAGCACGTGACGACGGAGTCTCTTATATTTCCTCCAAGGAAGATGACGCTCTCACCGCTACTCATCTCATAAAAATCGATGTCTATGATATGAATAAAATACGCAACATCGAACCTATTAATTATTGGAAATACTCCGACGCTCGAGTAAAATATTATGTGCAATCAGAAGATGATAAGCGTTATCAAAGTACGCGGGACATCATTTACAACATTACAAAGACACTCGCCGGGAAGCACAATTGTTCAAAATATTTTATCGAGGACAAACTCCAAGGAATGTAACGCTCTCACCGTGACTCATCTTATAAAAATGTATATAAGTAAAAGCAAAAGAAGAAATAACATTAACTAGAAGTATCGCGCCCCCACCCACAGCATTGGGCATATAAATAACTAGAAGCTAACAACCAGCGAGGAACCTGACGATTCATTAGTTGTTAATATGAAGAAAAACAATAATATCAAAAGAATAAATGACATAGACATGTTCTTTGAGAAGCCCAAAAAGAAGAAAAAACTCGGAGTACAATCTTCATATGTATCAGCAGCACGTGACGACGGAGTCTCTTATATTTCCTCCAAGGAAGATGATGCTCTCACCGCTACTCATCTCATAAAAATCGATGTCTATGATATGAATAAAATACTCCGATGCTCGAGTAAAATATTATGTGCAATCAGAAGATGATAAACGTTATCAAAGTACGCGAGACATCATTTACAACATTACAAAGACACTCGCCGGGAAGCACAATTGTTCAAAATATTTTATCGAGGACAAACTCCAAGGAATGTAACGCTCTCACCGTGACTCATCTAATAAAAATGTATACAAGTAAAAGCAAAAGAAGAGATAACATTAACTAGAAGTATCGCGCCCCCACCCACGGCATTGGGTATATAAATGTTTCTACAGGCATTGATACAGTACCATTCATTCAAAAACTTCAACTAGTAGCTGAAATATGTCATTTTTAAAACAAGTTATAGAAATGTGGGGAAAATCAACTATATTGAAAAAATACTCTAAATATATCAGATTCTGGTATATCACCGGTGAGTTACCCGAGAACATGATAGAAGATTGTGACATCAAGCCATACTTTACACCGTGTCCAACGCATCGTTTTTCAGTAACGTCCAACGATGGTGAAGACGTAATGGACGGAGTCGAAATTATGATGGCTTTTTGTACAATATGTACTCAGGAAGGAATTGCTCGCGACTCGCAATCTATGTCTAATAACGTGTACTCACCGTGCATTGGAAGTGTCCTACAACCGCAATATATACACCCTCTATCATACGATTGGGCAAAAGAAGAAGAAGAAGAATCCCAACAAATACTTGCATTAGAAAATTTGCGACCTATCTCATATTCCCCTACAATTCTGTAAATGATTTTGTATCTAAATTAAAAATAAACTATTTTTAAGCAATTTTCTTGTATTATTTCATATACCTACTATGTCATTCTACAAAAATGATAATGATTGTTTTAGAGAAAATAGAAGTTATTAGAGAGATAAACCAATTTATACAATATGTAAACTAAATGAGAGGTATTTATCATTGTAAAATCCACAGTAAATTTGTTCACGTTATTTATTAAAAAATTCTATTAAAAAATTCATCAATTGTTATATCATTACAAATTGTGTTGTCATCAAACAATTTCAGAAAATCATACATTGATTTACCATGATACTTATAATATATGTACATGATGCAATACTCTCCACATACGGTTGTGAAATCGTTTTGGATACGATTAGTGTTGTAATTCCACATCCTTGCATTCGTTTTCAAAAAAGATCTATGATATGTTTGAGGTGCTCGACCAAATGAATCAAAGTATTCCCCAAATCCATTCCCATCTATATGTATGGCTACCCAATGCGATCCAGGTTTGGTATCAACATCTAAGTTACTTATGATATACATAGGAGTATGAACATGTATCGGTAAACGATTAGCTGCGTATACGTTAGATTCAATGCTCATATCAATTTTACTTAAGTACTGTTTTATTTCCACGGTATCCATGGTATAAGTAGATAACACAGCTTTTCAGCTCTGCAGTCCCAACAACAATGTCAATTTTATTAATGATATTTATTTTAAATAGGAAGATTAAAGAGGGTGTAGCAAATAAAACATTGAAATATCATATATTGAATATTTTTATTTATTGAAGCAATACAAAAATAATAAACCTAACTACTATAATCTACTGATATATTACGATGCTTATCTATTTCTATTACATTATCAAATTCTGCATAAACAATACAATTAATAGTTTGAGTTAGAGCCGACTCAAATCGAACTTCTAATCTTACGCTACCATGTTTGATAAGATTCCAATGACTCATAGAGTTAGCTGATAAATCAGGAGTTAAATCAAATGCAAGCAAACAATAACCATTAGCATATTCATCTCTGGATATCCCATTGCCTTCATTATGAAAATGTACACCTGTTCCTGAGAACAATGTATGATATGCGCTAGTAAAGACATTACTACCAAACGATGGTTGCAATGCCTTTGAGGGGATCTGATTTCCATCGACATATAAACAAAATGTATTGATACCATAATTTGCAAAATTGAATGGATTCTTATTGAGAGTTCCGTTAAATGCAGCATTATTCACAAATCCCACTATACACCTTTTCGGTACTTGTCCAAGGAATATATTATCAAGGGTTTTACCTTGAACACCTGATGGTATTGTTAAAACTTTTACTTCAGCTCGCGTAATGGGATATTTAGCAGTGGTAGACGCTAATACTTTTTGATGTGCAAGTAATACGCTTGGATTAATCCGAGCTCTACGAACAATCAACGTTGCATCTGTAATACATACTTTAAACTTTAAATCTACTGACCCTGCCATTAGGTTGAAATTTTCTCTTGATCGAACTAATTTAACACACATGTCAACGCCGTTAATTAAAAATTTATCTTGATTAAATAAATCGCCATGTAGATGCCCAATCATTTCAATCTCTTTACTCTCTCTTGACATGAACTCTCGCTTAATAAACCCTTCATTTTTTACGTCAGTCTCATTCATTTTTCCTGCTGTATCTCCATACCAAAGACCACAAGTAAGATGGGATTTTTTGGCTGCTGGGCCATAGTTCAACAAGTTTTCAATATAGGCACGATATGCATATGTGTTATTTGGCGGTGACACAAGTTTTTGATTTAAGTATACATCAAGTTGACTGAATATTGAATGCAACCAATTATTAACTGGAGCTACGACTGTAGCAGCTGCTAACTTGGAGTTGTCTTGATTAAGTATCTTCGCTTTTATATGAATCAAGGTATGAGACAAATCTACATAGTCATCTCCTGCACCAGGAACTTGAAATTCTAGGGGTCCATCATCAGCCAGCGATGAAATAGGTTTGTAATGTATCCATACTCCACTCTCAATGCTCGTCTGTGTGGACGGTAGCGCAAACAAATCTAACTCTGATTTAATACACTCACAAGAATGACTATGTAGAAAAGACATAATTAATTAGAAAATATATCATTAATATTTCTGAATTTCTTTTTTGCCTTTGTTGTAGTGTTCACTTTCGTGGCCAATGCTGGAATGGAAGGAGATAAACGTTTTCGTTTGATTTTATACCCCGAACCAGACATATTGATTCTTTCAATTTTACTATCTACTTTTCGTTTTAAATTAGTAGTAGCTTCTTTTAAACGTGTTTTGATTGAATCGTCTATGGGTTGTGCATTAAACATGTCAGACAAAACTCCTACTCCGGTGCTTAATGCTTCTTTACCAATAGCTCTTGCACCACTAGATAACAATGGTAAAACAGATCTAAACAACCCTCCTAGAAAACTCCCGATTCCATGGCCTCTTTGATACGGTGTTCCTTTGTAAATTACTCCAATACCAGATCCCGCTTGATGAGAATAATAATCTTCATATGGGCATTTCATATTATAATTATGTTTCAAATACATTATACATATATTTTCTTGAAGTGTAGTTTTAAGCACACTGTTCCGAACTGGAATGGTATTTTTTGACCTGTGCTTGTTCTTATATCTATTTCAATAGTATCGAATTCCCTTCGCATAACAGATATATAGTGAGGTGGAGAGAAAACATGCATTTTATTAGCACCATATATGTATTTTGAAGGATCTAATGGTATGATTCTCAGAAGAGGGGTCATCACATCCCCTACGATTTGGGGTTCTACAATGTCAGAGTAAACAAATAACTGTGAAGGTAAACCTAAATGCAAATTAGCAGGACATTTACCAATATTCTTATCTCTGAGGTTTATATTGGGTTCAAATCCCAACTGTAAAGATAACTTAGGTGATAGTGTTACTGATTTAATCGCCTCATCTAGTATTGTAACTGTCACAAACTTTGAAATTTCATCGTAACGAAATCTTACTTTTTCCTTGATGTTGTTTAATGCCTTTAGAATATGATTGATGTTATCGTAGTTTGTTGCAGGAATATGTGTCTTATAGTATGTAAGGTATGGTTTTGTTTCACCAGGCATTTGCATCCATTTTGTAATATATATAACGTTCTCATGTTCTTGAACGGTAAACATAGTGCAAGGATATTGAAATTCAACTACTCCAACGGACCATTCTCCTTCCAAAATGATGGGTTTAGGTAATTTAGTTGAAAAATATGTAGTTTTGTTATCTGGAAAATATTCCATGGAACTATTACTAAGTAAAGTTAAATAAAAACTTTGGTTGTTCATATTTCTTTCAATTGGGAAAATGTAATCCAACTATTAAATTTGTGAGGATAACCTTTCCACTTCACTAACACTTCCTTTCTGTTACCGGAATAGCGAGAGCGTATTATTTTATCTATTTTATAATGTAGAGTGGGGTCATAATATACTTTCTGTAATTCTTTTTCATAAAACGTACCTTCTATATTTTCACCTTTCAGATCTTTTATGGTGTATACAGGCCAAGGGTTTCTATCTATTATGGAAGATATAATAAATATTTCATCACTCCAGTTAGATTCGTATCCTTTCTGAAAAATGTGTTTGCTTTTAGTTATTCTAACGTAATCACCTACATGCAACTTTGGTAATACACTGCCTGACGAGAAATTATTATTTTTAGTATCATACAAGTTTCTCCATACTGTCATAATATTATTTGAATTTACATCACAAGGAGACATCTTAATGCTAGAGTGAAAACTATGGTTATAAGAATAAACTAAATCTTGTAAAACATCGATATATTTATATGTATTTTTATACGTAAAGTAACGCCACATTTTCGTCTTAAGAGTTCTCTGAAATCTTTCAACAATACTAGCTTTAATATCTGGATTATTTGTTGTATAATAATTTATATTTTTCAATTTTATGTATCTTTGTACATCTTTTGATATAAATTCTGTTCCTTTGTCAGATTGTATGTGTGTTGGTGTTATGTTAGCCTCAGTAAATATACTCTCTAAACATTCCTTAATAGTTATTGAATTTTTTCTTTTCATGGGTCTGACATATGCATATTTGCTGAATGCATCAATGACGCATAAAATATAATTATATCCATCATTGTACCTGGAATAAGTCCTCATATCACTCAAGTCAGCTTGCCAAAGTTCATTTAGATTTGATAAGATATATTTATTCCTAGGAAACTTTCTCTGTACAGGTTTGTGCACAGTGTAGGTTTCTTGTGATTGCAGCCATTTCTTTACATCTTCTCTTTTCATTTTTCCTTTCATAGCTTTCGTTAGTTTGTCGACACTACTATAACCTGCGGGATTTGATGGATCATAATAGAGATTATGTATTTCTAATAAGGTTCCCATTTTTCCCACTCCAGCTTGTTCTTTAACTTTCTTTTGTTCTGTTTGTCACTCGTTGGTGTAGAGAATGATTCTTCTTCAGGCGTTGAAAAGTTTAACTGTGACTGCATGCCACTTATAAACTCACACCGTTTGGGATTACCAATATAAGTAAGAGGAACTCGAATATCTTTTAAAGCTTTAGCAAAGGTTTCCCATCCTATAGGATCACTTTTTTTTAACGGTCTCAATGAGTCGTTCACTAAATCTATAATATTACTTCCATCAATCTTTTTGTTATCTATAATCACAGTTCCGTCATTATCCCACTTAATTTTATTTTCATTGGAAGATAGCAAATTCATTAACAAGACGGCCTTTTTTGCATATGTTTTTGGAATGAGATCGAGAATTTCAGTAGTCGTATAACTATTTTTCTCTGGAATATTTTGTTTATGAAGTAGTTCTTTGTCTGGTGTGTCAATTGAGACTACACGTTTACTATCCAAGTTTTTATTTTTGTAGCTCAATATTAAATCATCAAATGTATTCGTATCCTCAGAAATAATTGGTATATGATAAGGTTGGCGATCTTCCTTGGTAAAGTTAAGATATCTTCGGAGTGTTTGTAAATATAAAATACACTTTTCACGGTCATCGATATTTCTTTTTAAAATATTATTCATATCAGCATCCAATCGGGACAAGTTAGTATCACCTGCGCTTGGTTGTTTTAGTTTTTCTATCACACTTGGCTCAACAAGCAACATTCTTTTAGCATTCTCCATTTTAAATGAGGGAACTTACTAATCCACTGAGAACTGAACCTAATATAATAGGGAGAAAAGCACCACCTTTTTGGATTATGAGATTTTTCCGAAACAAATTCGTAGCACCTTTGCGAACCAATTTCCGAAGTATATTTTTGTACTTGCTTAACTTATTCTTTTCCTTATCCTTGAGATCAATTTTGCCCTGGAGTACGTTATGAATACACTCGCAAATACAATTAATTTCTTTTTCATTACACGATTTTAAAAGAGCTCTTTGATATTTGGGTTTAAGTGTATGCAAAGCTGCTAGTAAACTTTTATGCGTCTTTAGTCGTCGATGCATCATTTGTGAATGATAGTAATTTGTTGATTTTTACCATACTTAAAGCCTTTTGTAGGAATGTAAACGATGCAATGCCCATCTGATGGAAATATTTTAGATTTTAAACGACACATATCATTTGTGTCCTGTTTCAAATCTATTAATAAATATCCATGTGGTTCATTTGTTGCATCTTTGTAGGAATCTTCCATAAATTTCGAATTATCTGGCGATACTTGTCGTGCTAAGTATTTAATTTGTGTTTTATCGCGAGGATTTTTGAAATAAACTATGTAACCGGAATTTAAAGATATGTCTCTTTGGCCTTTGCCTTGGTGAAATAAATTTTGTGTTATATAAAATACACTTAAATTTCTGTGATGACTTCCTTTCGTAAATATATCAACAACGCGACCATCTGACTCTCTCATTAAATCATCAATAATTATCAGATGTGGTTCACATCCATCAAAACTGCTAAGGTTTGGTATTCCTTGATAGAAATTAACAGTTTTTAAATTATACAAAGGTTGCATTTCATCATAGCACCAAGTTATTTGTTTGAAATGGGTGTCACATATATCCTCCATATATTTAATAAAGTTTGTGACAAAAATTGATTTTCCACATCCAGTAGGACCTGCAACTATAGCAGTAAAAGGATGAATAAAATGAAACATTTTAAGCTCACGTGTGTTTGGTTAAAGGTGTTGGAATAAACTAAAACATTTTGTGCAAGAATAAAACTATATTTCAAATACAAAATAGAAATACAATATACAATCATTCACATATTAATAATAATAATAATAAAAAGAATAAAAATAAAACAATGTTATTAATAGCTAGACATCTTAAGTACAATATTAGAAGTAGTTATACAATAATCAAAAATAACTTAACATTAGATATTTACGTGACATTTTTTTTTATAAATCAGACATTTACAACTAAACTAATCTATGGGTATTTTATAGTGACCCCAAGCAAGCGTATTAACATTATTCGATACAATATATCGCTTGGTATCATTGTGTGAGAGACACTTCTTATTAATTTGTTGTGTAAAAATATTATGTTTTATAGACCTAAATCTTAACATAGTACGGTATTGAACATTTTCATTAAATAAACAAGATTTATAATCTTCCATTTTAAAACTTTTCGTAACACTTTTATTAACACCTTTTGCTTTTGCCAAAAACGTATTGTCAATATCCAATGCATACATTTTAGATCTCAACCCTACAAACTCTCTTAATATTTTGCCAGCATTTTCATCTTTAAACATACCTAATTTTTTTTTATTTATATTTTGATATTCGTATATGTTATTTAAGGGATAATCAGATGTATCAAACCATTCAGGCAAATCAGGCTTGATATCTTCATAAAAGTTGTTGGTAATAATTTCATAAACTAAACTATCCGTATCAGTGTATAGTAATTTAATTTTGTTAGGAAACTTGGGTAGCATGTAGTTATAATGGAAATCGTACATAAGTGTTTTAGAAATATCTAATATACAAAAACCTAAGTAGATGGGTTTGTTATGAAGGGCCTTTGTTCTTTTAAGTTGAATCGCAACTAGATTTTCCGAAAATATAGACAAACTATGAAACTCTGGTTTTGCAATTAAATCCTGAGCACCAAGACTTTTACCTACATTTTCCCAGTGAGTTAATAATTTTACATTAACTCGTTTCTCGACATTCTCCATTGTTTTTCCAAATACAGAATTGTTCATTAATTTATAAAAATCTTTTTCAAAATCTGTTTTAGCTTGCGTACGTAAATTTGTATTTAAATCTATATATTTTTTTAACCATAAACTTTGAT
Organism: Ochlodes sylvanus; assembly: GCA_905404295.2. NCBI lineage: Eukaryota > Metazoa > Arthropoda > Insecta > Lepidoptera > Hesperiidae > Ochlodes > Ochlodes sylvanus. The sequence continues at coordinate 3,029,751 of FR990131.1, read as the reverse complement.
TGAACTTCAATATTCTATGAATTTTTTTCAACTTCATACCTAGATTAATACATTGTTGTAAATTTTTATAGTGAATGATATATTTAGTTTTATTGTATAAATTTGGGACAAGTTTAACGTCTTTGGAATCCCCAACAGATATTTTTTCAGGACATAAGGGTAAGTCAGAATGTAAGTCATGAATATCTATGGGGTACTCTAAATCTACTTCTAGAATAAAACCATATTCTGTATTGTTCGATGCACTATAATCTGTTTTTATATCAACCCACTCAAACTCCCCTGATGGTAAATATTGAGACATTGCCCACCCGTATAGATTATTAGCATCGAAGTACATAAGATATGAAGTAGATACATTTTTATCAAAATCTTCCATAAATGGATTGTTAGCCTTTGCATGCCGTTTGCTGCATTGAGATATCCCACCCCTTATACCCCTTGTAATAAATGATATTTTTTCTATATCTGTAAGCAATTCAAGTTCTATTTTTGTAATTTTTAGCATTGCATCCCAACTTAATCCTGGAGCAGTATAATAATGAGTTGGATCTAAACCATAGGTTTGTAAGCATAACATTCTAAAGTTTTCAAATATGTCAGTTAGAAGTAATACATCAGTTTTAAGATACAAGTTGGAATAATCGAACATATTTTTGCAGTTAAAGTTTTGCCAAACATTTTTAGCGTGGTTGTAATCATTATCTGATATATGAGAATCTGACAGCGAACTGTAAAACTGATTTTTGTCTGGAAGTGATGTTAGGTTTAAGCACTCAAAAGATGTCATAAATTCGTAAGGATAAATACCCTTCTTTCTCACAAGATTGAAGTCTTCATTAATAGGAAAGTTACGTTTTAAAGAAATAAATTCTTTATCAATCAAATTATTAGCTAATTGACTAAGGCCACATGGTAAAAATTTTATAGAATCTATAAACCTCAATTGAACAATTTTATTATTTATTTGTAATGTTTTCGAAAATGAAATATATTTTTCTTTCGTCTGCGGTATAACTTCGATATCACCATCAACAAAATTAAGAGCATGAACAATAAAATGAGAATCATAATGGCTAAGATTATGTAAAATTACAGGAATATAATTCGGTATACGAAACTTCGAGTTACATATATTATGTACAACGCCTCTAAATTGTCCGGTTTGTGGATTGTAATTAAATTCACGTTCACCGTTTAAATGAGTTTCACATATGAAACAAGTATCCGATGTTGAAACCTTAATATAATCATCGTTTGATAATGCTTTAGGAGCTACCTCAGTACTGTTTTTGGTACATATAAATTTTAAGTCTTTATGCAAACGAATCATAAATTCTTGTGTACTGTTTGGGCCACAATATGTTTCATACTTTGACAAGTTATCATCATAGGAGCATTTTATGTAGTAACCGAAACTATACACTTCATGTTTTTGGACATTACTTGTGTAAGATTTTAATGGATCGTTAGAACATGATTCGATTGGTGTTAGAAAAGCTTCAAAATCTGCATATACAACAAATGGTGTTTTAAGTTTTTTGTTAAACTTGTCAAATTTTAACTTATCATTAGAAACTGACTGTCCAAACCAATTTTTTGATGTTTTTTGAGAATTAGGTAGTTCTGTTTTAATATGAAAGCAATCATGCTGTTGATGTTCTGTCAACTTTACTTGACTAGGAAAATGTAATAAACATCCATCACAAATATAAATAGCATGTTCATGACTTGAAATTTGATTACTGACTAAACGCGACATATTTTTTATATAACAATAATGATTATTTCTTCCGTTTGAAAGCAATAATAAATTAACATGGATACCCTTACGACATTTTGTAAAATATAAAGGGCCTACAACAGAATGAGTTTTATTGATTTTATCAAATTCTAAACCGAAAACGTTGATACTAATGTTATTTAACTTTTCCACTTTTGAGATATCGGATAATTTAACTGGAAAAGAGACACCGTCAAACTTCAGTTTATTACAATGCATGCTATAAGATGAAACGCGATCAGGATTTTTATTTACTGGATACAAAGCAGAAAGCAAAGCCCATTTTAAACATAAAACATCTACGTTTTTAACATTAATAATTGCTCTTTTTACCATAATGTCTCTGGGTAAATCAATATATGACGAACCTCGTAGGGGATTAAATTTGTTAACATTCATGTCTAATGACTTAATAAAATTCAGAGTCCAACCGCTATCTTTTTTTTCAAATGTATTAATTTTATTAATAAAAGTGTCACGTAAAGACGAAAAAAAAATATTTAAATCATCGCCTTGAAATATAATGTAATTGCTTGTTTGAAAATCGAAGGAATTGGAAATATTTTTCGTTTGTTGAATAAAATCAGCATGCAATACAAAATTTACTTTGAATACGGTATGTTTTAGAATAGATTCTTCAATTAATGATTGAATGTCATTATGAATTGAATTTAAAAATATCTCTGGTGTTTCAAAAGATCCATCACTTTTACTATTTATTTTATACGATATTATTCTCTGTCCGAACGCTGATTCAACAACATGAACGTTTTGCAAATTATCGTGTAATTTTGATGCTTTAGTTTTATGCCGATTACTTTTTAAATGATTTGTAAAATACTTCTTACATACTAAAATTTCACATACATCACAATGTACCTTATCAGATTGTGCATCAGAAGGATGAGACGAAGTAGAAGCTTCATGTTTTACTCTTTTAGTTTTGTGGTTATTATTTTCGATGTTGTTGGTTCTTTTTCGGGATCCTCCACCTAACTGACTGTAACAATACAATTTAAGAGCTATAAAAATATATAAAACCACATCATATTTATTTTACGTTATACTTCTTTTCTAAAGACCAAAAAAATTATATGTAAAGTTTGTTTATACTTACATGATATTTGTTTCAATCTCACAACAAATTTTCACTAGTTCTTCATCATTGTCATCATTAAACATAATGCTTGACTCTATATCACCACATAACTTATAAAGTTCAGACTCAATTTGATCGTTGGAATCCATTACGGCTAACTTGGAACACATTCGTTAGGTATATATCTTATGAAATAGTTTCTGGTTGTTAGCTTCTAGTTATTTATATGCCCAATGCTGTGGGTGGGGGCGCGATACTTCTAGTTAATGTTATTTCTTCTTTTGCTTTTACTTATATACATTTTTATAAGATGAGTCACGGTGAGAGCGTTACATTCCTTGGAGTTTGTCCTCGATAAAATATTTTGAACAATTGTGCTTCCCGGCGAGTGTCTTTGTAATGTTGTAAATGATGTCCCGCGTACTTTGATAACGCTTATCATCTTCTGATTGCACATAATATTTTACTCGAGCGTCGGAGTATTTCCAATAATTAATAGGTTCGATGTTGCGTATTTTATTCATATCATAGACATCGATTTTTATGAGATGAGTAGCGGTGAGAGCGTCATCTTCCTTGGAGGAAATATAAGAGACTCCGTCGTCACGTGCTGCTGATACATATGAAGATTGTACTCCGAGTTTTTTCTTCTTTTTGGGCTTCTCAAAGAACATGTCTATGTCATTTATTCTTTTGATATTATTGTTTTTCTTCATATTAACAACTAATGAATCGTCAGGTTCCTCGGGCGTGTCCGGAAAATAGTAGCTTTTGAATGTGTCTTGCTGAAAGAGAACATAATACAGGTTAATTTTATACTACGACACTTTATTATTAGGTTATCGAGAGCTGGTTCATACATGGACAATTAATGCAAAAAATATGGAAATACCTACAGATATCACATAGGAAATGAAAAGATTTCACTAGATAATTAGCAAATCATAAAAATGAGAACAACAATATTATGAAAAAAAAAAATACCGAAACACCTACAGATATCGCGGGCATGAATATGTACATACATGTCTAGAACGTGTGCACACAGGAAATTAAAAGTTTTCAACAGATAATTAAGAAATTAAGAAAATACTCACATCCATTATATAGTAGACTCGGCTCACTTTCACTGTCACAATGATGTCCTTTGAGCCATGCTAGCTAAATTTATATGGAAGGAGCGGAATGTGGGCGGAAACATTAGCAGATATCCTTATCTGTATTGTGGATAAAGGAACGGATGCATCGACCATTAAGGCAAGCGATAAAAAAAGAATGTAGAGATACCGTTGAGTGCTTTCTAAGTAAAGTGAAGAAATACGTGAATAAGTCAATAAAATCGCGAATGAGATAATAAAGCCAGAAATAAAATTAATTCGCCGTTAAGCGACCCGCGAATTGATTAATCGAACCGTGAATAAAGAAAATTCGCGCATAATAAAACCGCGGATTACTTAATTGAAGCGTGAATAAAGTTGATTCGCGGCTAGTAGCCGGTGTATCCCGAAGAATCGAGTTTTCGTGAGCCAGAACCGGCATATCCCTACTACTGCAGAGCCAGAACCGGCATATACCGCGAAACTCGATTGTTTGGGATTCACCGGCTACTAGTCGCGAATTAACTTTATGCGCGCTTTAATTAATTAATCCGCGGTTTTATTGATTGACACGTAATAAAACCGCGAATCGTTTAATTGAAGCGCGAATCAAGTTAATTCGCGGCCGCGAATTGGTTTATCGAACCGCGAATTGATTAATTGATCCGCGGATAAAGGTAATTCGCGCCTAATTAAACCGCGAATTACTTAATCGGCGCGCGGATTAAGTTAATCCGCGGTTAATTACCCCGCGAATCACTTAATATAAAGTTCATATCACTTAATATAAAGTTCATTCGCGACTAGTAGCCGGTGAAACCGGTCGAAACGAGTTTTTCGCCCTATTTTCGCCCTATTTTCGCCCTACAAGTGAGTTAGAACCGGCGAATATCTACTACTTATAACAATATTGAGAGGAGATTAAATTAATAGAAAGAATGATAATTACAATCAGTAGATTCAAACATTTTTTGAAAAGAAACGATGGATGAATGTAAGTGGATGAAGGGGACTGGATGGATGTGTGTTAGGCGATATGAAAGATAAAGGAGTCAGTGTAGAAGTTAATGCGGAAGAACGGAAGAAAAGCTTTCGCTGCGGTACGAGGTTTATTTGGCTCTTACGGGGCCATACATAGATACACTTTGATACCTGCGCCACAGCGAATTATGGTAGCGTTTTTGGCGGATAAACTCTCGTTGGGAGCTATTTTAGCCTCACTGAACGTTATATTTCACCGACTCGAAATAAAATTGAGAAATGGACAGAAAGATGATGATGACAAGGATAACCAACAAGACTCACATGACATGGTATAAATATAAATTTAGTATAAATTTTAACAAAACAAAGTTCCATTTTCAGACAAAAAGCGTCTCAACTTATAGCTTGCTTGACACGGAATGTATTGTGGACAATTTTTAAAACCTAATGTAGTAAGTAAGTACGATTTTTTTAAGAAAAATGTATTTTTAAGCATTGGTGATTTAATTGCTAAATACTCAAAAATGATTTAAGGTGACAGATGATTTGAAGAAGGATTGCTAAAGTATTAAATATAAAATGTTTTTTTGCTATTGTCGGTATTGTACAGACGTTGTATTGTATTCAAAGTTGAGTGATGGCCAAGGTTGCTCGCTATAACCAAGAAGAACGAACAACTTGGAAACTTAGAACATGTATTAGAATTTTACTACAAACCTATTCCCTGTACTATTTCCCTTTCGCTACTCTAAATTTATTAGTCGGCACATCGATTGCGTAGAAAGCTGAAGTTTTGTACTTACTTTCGCATTTCAAACATCTTAGGTCCTTGTGTCAATCTGCAAATATGTACTTTGGATATTGAGATAGGCATTCGAAGCGCTCATAGCCCGGCGCGGCGGCATGCGTCGATCTCAAGTGGTCGTCAAAGTGAAGCAACGGCGGGCGCGGTCGGTAGTTGGATGGGTGACCGCTAGTGGCTAAATTTCTTGGATAACTACCGGGACTGACGGCTTAAAAGAACGACTAAGGATCGGCATCCAAATCCAACATGAGAATGAAGTAGAACTGTCAGTTCCCTAGAAATTTCACCATTATTCTCAATCATACTTTGTGTTAATTCGAAACCAGTTTCCTATCTCATTTTATTCTCATTGTTTATCAATGCTGTTTACACAAATTAAGGCGATTAGATGTGCACTCTATCAAAGTGTCATTCAACCAATCTTAAATTTAGCGGCGATTAAAACTTTGTTGAAGAGGATTACATATCACAATACCTACTGGGTACCTATATATTTATTTTTAATACCTTTTTGGCAAGTTAAGCTCGATCTGTACCGGCGTAGTTGTCCATTAAAGGTCATGCGCACTGTCAACATGTGAATATTTTTATTAATATTTATGAGAGTTCCTCATAACTCTGATTAGGTAATACTTGGGTAACACCATACATTAACTTATTTGTACAAGGGGTAAGACAAAAACATCAGGGTAAAGTAGAATGATGCATGATATTAATATCGTATTTCATGTGGTTGAAATGTGGTACTTGGGAACACTCCTCAATATAAAATAATAACAATGTGCGTTAAATATTTCTCAAAAAATCATCTTGGATTGTTCAGTTATGATTTAACAAACACGTGTGGATTTTTCATTTATCTTTAGCGAAGTGAGTAGGTACTCGTAGTAGTTAGCTGTGAGTATTCGCCGCTATTTGCTATAAATTGTAGAGAACAAGAGTCGCTATGAACATGGATAAGTAGGTAGTAATTCATAAAAAACACACCTTGCATTTGCATAATTGTATTTTGTATGTTTGTTTTTATGTACTTATAATGTATGCATACGTCTGATTAACTGGTTTATTAAGAAACGTAGTTGCTACTAGCAAAACAAAATCTTAGACCTTCGGGATTTTCTCAGAAACTCGCTGGCGGTCCGTCTATACCGATCGTATCACCATCATACAGACAACGCACAGTCGAAACTACTGAACAGAGACATTTGTTCTTTGGGGGAGTGTAGAGAGGATTTTTGAAACTTTTTATTTCTTCAATGGATTCACTTGAAACTTTGTATATAGGTTCCTCAAGTGACGCAATTGAGCACTAAGAAAGCTTGTTAAGTATATTACTAATATTTATTCTATCATAATACCTATACTTTATAATATTATTTTTACAAAGTGTTGTTATTTAATTACTAGCTGATCCAGCAGACGTTGTGCTACGCAAACATGCATAATTACTTATGTGGTTTATTTTCACGTCCTCACTTAAAAAAATGTTAAATTAGACCACACCGAGAATACCGTAATTTTACTTAATTTTTTTTTTAGTTTTATCATAATTTTTATTATCTACTTTTAACAGCTGCAGTCAGACATAGAATTTAGGCACGCCTGGTTAGTATTTATTTACGAACACAACAAAACAAGAATTATCCAATTTGGTGCAGTCCATTTTTATTTGTAAAGATTTTAATAAAAACCTGCAACTAATGAAGACACTCGTGCATCTCACTAGGAGAATATTCATCACCTGTTCCTATTTATTCCTATGTTCCTATTCATTCCCAAATAAGTCATGCTCTGGGCTCACATACAGAATGAATGTAATTTATGGTGGGCTAATTTTATTATCGCTTGTTCAAGGTGGAAATGGTGATGATGCATAAGCGAGAGTTCCCCATGTTCTACAGGGTGTATGAAGTTTAAAATTAACTAGCCGGCCAGTCGATTTGCACCAACCTACATTCAGCCAACGAGGTGACCTTAACTTCTCAGAAACGGTCATGGTCAGGGATCGTTTTATTTGATGTGTATTGATGGTTTTATTTGTTGAGAAGATGTTTCAACTTTCTAAATGTATGAACATAACCTAACTACAACTGATTTGTAGCAAGATTAAAGTAATTAATGTAGACTAAAACCTAATATATAATTGATACAAAAAGAAAACTAACTGAATATTATTTACATGTTTTAATAAGCGTAAGAATACATTATAACAGAATATTTTCAACGTATCAAATATGACGACTTCAACATGTTCCAACCTGGCCCCAATTGAACTCTGACGTCAAACGACTGGTTTCTAATCCAACTCAATCTGAAACAAGAGAAAAAAAATTAAGCCTCATTTAAGAGTTCATGTGCCGGGTGCCCATTACAATGTACCAGTACATGTAGCATGTATACAACTTTAAAATCTTTTATTTTAAAATTGTCGTCTGTCCTGAAAATGAAATGCAATTTCTTAGAACTTGTTTTTTTTCCTTCATATAAATTACCGCTTGACAACAATCCCACCTGATGGTTAGCGTCAACTTAGCTCTTAGAGGGTATCTTAGAAAACACTTAAGTAGTCCCTCTTTATCATCGATCTGGAAAAGGTTATTTACAAACACTCTTCGAAAGTCAAACTACGCCATCGCTTCGACAGATCCATAACATGAGTGGTCTTAAAATAATGTATGATCATTCGATCGATATGTGTACATCAATATGTCGGTCACAATTATTTCTGCATTATCAAATAGTTTATACTACAGATAACCTCGTACTAGATACAAAATTACATATATCATTAAAATTACAAAATTTCAATTAGAACGATTTGCTTTACTTTCTTTAAGTGCTCTATTCTTTAATTGTATTTCAACATTAATTAGGAGATTTAACTAATTAATTAAAAAATCCGTATTACAGTTATTAAATTAATTCGACAACGGCTTCACTTGCAGACGTTGAGAGTTTTGAACTAAAATTGCTTTACAAATAGTTGTTCTCGACTAGATACGTGTTAAAACAATTCCAAAACCAATTAAGTATAATAAGGCCAAATACAAACCTGAGTAGTGAGCAGATCGTGGCACAACATTTCACTGGCACAAAAGAAAGTCACTTTTCCCCTCATCTCTTCCCATTGTTGTTCGGGGCACACACAAAGGAACTGCACGACGATGATGACGAAGAAGAACTCATAAATGAAGAGCTGCTAGAAACACTCTTGGTAGTGTTTCCTTTCTTCTTGAAGCTTAGCCTGGCTTCTCCTCTGATGATTTTGTCGAGAGCTTGTCTCAAAGCGGAGTGCTTCCTCTCAAACGGGTTGGTGTACATTATTATTTGTTTTGGTTTACGATAGTTTTAAAAAACAATCAATCAAGCGTCCGAACGGTATGGCTTTCGGTTGACGACTGATGCACAACGCCGCTCCACTCTTATTATATGCTGATGTGGTGTGACGCGTGCGCATGTTGATAATTTAGTTGATAGGTATTCTAACGTCACATTTTTTGCTCGTCTGCTCTTAGACCTCATCAGAATACATCAGGTAATTGACGCAGACTTTTGTTTGACGATTTTCAGTGGAATTTTTAGAATAAGGTTGTGCATTGATAAGAGGTCGTTGACGGATAATTGATTCCGTTGTAGATTTTAATGGGTAGCATAATTTAGACTCTTTATATAGACCAAGTTCATGTTGAATGTATGCAATAAGATGATTTGATTTTACTTAAAACAATGATAGCAACAAGTTGTTTGAACCTAAGACTTCTGATTAGGAATTAATTAGCATTTACTTTGGTGAAAGAAAACATTGTAAGGAAACCTGAAAATGCTCTAGGTATAATGTTTTTGAAGGTATGAGAAGTGTACCAATCCTGGCCTGTACCACTCACATTGTGAGAGGAGACTTGAGCGTAGCAGTGGGCCATTTATGGGTTGCGAAGAAGTTCATATTATCTTTGCATTACAGTTTAAAAGTTTGGAATGTTGCCCGGACTATTTTGGATTACGCAGTAGCAGTATGAGGGAAAATACGTTATTGAAGGTTCTTTACTTACTACACTTTCAGATGCCGATTCTATGACGCAGTAGTATTTTCTGACTCGCGACGTCATAATAATACGATATAATATTGTGGTCATGGATCCGTGATAGTGTAAACAATTTTTTTTTGTAAAAACAACACGTAACTGATTAATTCAGTAGCGCGTTTGTATTTGCGTTGTTTAGTGACTATTACGATAAATTTGATTTCAATGTCAATGCCGTTTTAGAATATTATTTGATAATTATCTAACATTGACTTTAGTAATAATAAGTCTAAGATATCTAATAATTTATTTAGCGAATGGTTTTTTGCACACTTACCATAAAGCAAGGTGCATAGTTTCATGTGTATTAATATGTAATAATGTATTGTTTGTATAATAATTCAATTATAATAATTTAAATATTGTTTGTATAAAATTATTAATATCTATGTATTGTTTAAATATTTTTTTTAATTAGATAATGGTTAGGTTTTTTCGGATTTTAATGAGAACAGCTCGGGATAGTTATGATTATATTTCTTACAAAGGGTTAATTAATATCTTTTGACCTTTAAACCTAAGAACTTAGATCTTAACTTTAAAGTTAAGGCTAACAATCAAGTAATCTAAATCATCTTTTAACAATGACATAAATGTTACGAGCAACATATTAAATAAGAGAGTTATTATTAATGATTGATATAATTACGTGCATAACTATGAACTTCTTAACCTGCAAATTCTTAACGTAATTATGCACGGTTACTATTACGTAAATGGTTTCAAAGAAAAATGAATGAGCTTACATTACCTTGTTTACTCGTGGTTTTTTTGTCGTCATAGTAATTTCTAACGCTGTATTTAATATAATATGGAATAAAATAGAAATATCTTTGCAGCCAAATAAGAATTAGCGCTACGTTAAAAAAAACGCACAAAAGGAAGTTACTGTATAAAACGAAAATCATAAACAGATGAGGGATATAACAGTGTAAGGCAGTATTTAAGTGCGGAGATCAATAATCTCTTCTGAGGTAAATGTAAAAGCTAATTGTTGTTTAAAATAATAAATAATATCTACTCAATTGCGCTGCAGATTACTTATTACTAAAATTCCCGACAAAGTACAACGACAGTTGATAACACTAAGGACCTACAGATAAGTATGCTAAGTACTTTGGCTGGATCTTATGGCGCATATTGACCTGACACCCTGAAGGTTGTACGAGCCAATGCCGGCGCTACGTGTTCAGACGAGATTATACTGGTGGTACAAAATAGAACTCATTAATCTCATGGACGTTTAATAAAAGAGAACCCACGTCTTCTCCGTTTATTGTTCGTTCCTCGAGGAAAAGACTTAAGGCGCAATGGTGACCATGCTGGATCGTGAAGGGTTTGATTAAATTACTGTTATCGGTCTCTGGTTATATGTTTTCTTGTCTTGCGTGTTGATCGTGGTACTCACGACACAAGAAATCGTAATGTGGGGCTAAGGGGCTAAGAGTGTAGCATTATATTTTATTTTAGAGATATTTTTGAAGTGAATACTTCTTTAGTATTGTTGTGATTTGGAATTAGTTGAAACGGAAATGACGCGAATGAAGCAACGCGCAAAATAGCGGCTGACGTAAACAAAGCAAGCATCAATATTTGGACTGATCCTGTTTCACTTCTAGAACGTGTGAATAAACGTTATGGGACGTTAGCAGTACTCTCTTGATACTTGGACCTTAAACTTGGATGTCTCAGGACATAACAGGCGAAGCCTCTTATTTGCTCTCCAAATACTGAAAACACATATAAAGATTTCTTTCCTCCTTTTTTGGCTGGCGACGGTGACCACTGGCCATTGGGTGGCTCTTCAGCTGGTCTGCCGGTCTTACAAGTATATAACAACAATGTATAACTTTGTACTTAACCTATGTACACAACTCAACTACATAATACGTACTTACGAGGTATAATCTTACAAGTAAAAAAAACCGACTTCAAAATAATTCTTCAAAGAAATCCAGTGAAAATTTCTTTAGTAACAAACATAGTTAAACAAAATAGGTACAGTCGAATTGAGAACCTCCTTCTTTGAATTTGGTTAAAAATCAAGCGATTTCCGCGTTTGAAGATGTTTATGCGTGGCGCCTCTTTATCTTGTGGGTTCCATACGCCACATCGAATTCCATTACATCGAAGTTCATGACATCGAACACGTTACATCGATAGTTTATTATATCGAACTATCATCACATCGAATGTTTATTACATCGAATGGTCATGACATCGAAAGCTTTTAAAATCGAAAGCTCATTGAATCCAATTTATAACATCGAAGCCTTATCACATCGATAGGTCGTGACATCGACAGCTTCATAACATATAGAACGGACATTTTTTTTTGATATATTAAATGAAAGAAAAAAATCATTTTTACACTAACATTTAATGTTATTCATACATACATATGTTATGAAGCTGTCGATGTCACGACCTATCGATGTGATAAGGCTTCGATGTTATAAATTGGATTCAATGAGCTTTCGATTTTAAAAGCTTTCGATGTCATGACCATTCGATGTAATAAACATTCGATGTGATGATAGTTCGATATAATAAACTATCGATGTAACGTGTTCGATGTCATGAACTTCGATGTAATGGAATTCGATGTGGCGTATGGAACCCTTATCTTGTACCATGTAACAATACGCGTATTATGATGATGAAAATCTATCTATTAAACATAATTTTATATTACCCAGCTGTTGTTTCTTTGACATGAAGCCAGGATGTAATGATAAGATATTTATCTAACAGCAAATCACGCGCGTCAGTTGAATTGCGCGTACTGTTTGTATGGCGATATCTCTTAATCTTATTACAAACTAATATAATGCGATAACCTACTCGCAAAGTTGAATCAGATCAGACGGGAATTTTCTTTAGGTCGGCAATGCGTCGGCGATGCTATTGGTGTTACTGAAGTCCAGGGTTGACGGTGACCATTCAATCTTGTGACATCTGTTAGTTTGTGGCCTTATGCCAAAAAAAAACGAATCCTCAATCCTGAATCACCTCACTGTAAAATGAAGTAAGGAGTGTTTTGACTGGTAAGTAATAAGTATTTTTATTGTGACAATAGCCATTGTAAAGGTGATATATGGCCAGTGTAGTGACTAACATAACGTTCCCGATGACTACGATGTCAGGTGCACAACGTGACCAAGTTTTTCCTAAAACTAGTCAACGTTCGGTAAATTCACACCTTACATTTACTTACGAGTATTACTTTGACTTGTCATTGCACGCAGCACTATAAAAACACAGTACAGTTCATACGCGTGTTTAGTTTATGTATGTGAAGTTTAGACGACTTTACAAGTTTACAATAATAAGTAATAGCCTCTTAGAAATGGAAGCTAGACAATAACTAGCCGGTAACTAGCCGTAATATCAAATCTGTTAATTTATGAAATAATTTATAATACTCGGTATCCGTCTTTCTTTCTAACCTTACCTTTTATCTATATCTATATATATAAAAGGAGAAGCTGACTGACTGACTGACTGACTGACTGACTGACTGACTGACTGACATATCAACGCAGGGCCTAAATTATAAGGGTTAGAAACTTGAAATTTTGCACGGGGGTTCCTTATATAACGTAGAGGAGCACTAAGAAAGGATTTTTGAAAACTCACCCCCTAAGGGGGTAAAACGGGGGTGCAAAGTTAGTATGAAAGTTCTCTGATTTCAGCAACTTTTATAATATTTAGGGATTGTTTGCGGGTGAAGCCGCGGGTGTAGGCTTGTTTAACATAGACCTCGTTAACCAATGCAGTAAACCCGTGAACTTGCAATGGGGATAAATCTGTAGAGTGCTTTCGGCTTTGCCTGAAGAGTTTAAGTCCTTTATGCTCGTTTTAAGACGAAATATTGTTTTCTTTAAACAAGTTCCTAAACAAGGGTTTACTCAAGATGTTTTCCTTCACCGAAGCAAGTGAGAATTAATTTCTAATAAAATTAGATAAACTTATTGTTACTTATATCTTCTTCTTCTTCTTCTTCCTGCCCATTTCCCAATTTTATTTGGGGTCGGCGCAATATGTACTGACCATATTGCTTACGGTTTTGGCTTGGATTTTACGGTCGGCCGCCTGCCTGACACCAACCCTCCTTGGGAATGCTCTTGTTAGTGGATTTCCCGCCACATAATAATAACATACAAAATAGATTATTATCAAAAAAAACCAACAAAACACAAAATTATCGAAAAAAAAAAAAAAAAAAAAAATAATAAAAAAAAAACTATAAAACTAATAACTATATTGTTACTTATATGTCATTTGATATTCCAATAAATCAACAAAGGCATGACTCATGGTCCAAATCTCTCGCGCTGTGGTAGGGGGAATGGGGATACACAGAAAGCGAAGCGAAGGCGATTGACAGATTTTCCATGCCTCTAATAACGCCATAGAGTATTCATGACGTTATCGATGATCTCCATGATGGAGACCTCTGGGTGTACAATATTTTCGGAATTTTTTACCATGTTTACGTCTTCGTGACTAATGAGGTTATAGTTTCTGTGACGACTTTCGCAAATTAGAAGTGTGAATACGATTCGAACTTAGCGTCCGGTGTGTAGATTGATTTAAACCACTAAACAACATTGCTAATTAGTTAAAATAGTTAATGTAAACAAGGCCACAATCTAACTAGTAAGGTAAATCGAATGCAGGTTCATAAGGAAGATAGGTAATTATTTAAACACATCCATAACTTTTGGTATTTAACCGTAAGGAAGGGATTATCATACGCAAAAAAAGTACATAATTATCTACAGTAAGACTTCCCTGATTAATTAATCTTTTAATTTATAAGGTGAACGACTAATTCAGATTAAGTATATCTTGTTGCGTTGGATATTGTCTAATTATCTATATATTTTTTGGAATTTTTATATCACTAGTAAAACAAAGTAGCTTTCTCTATCCCTATGAATGCTTAGATCTTTAAAACTACGCAACGGATTTTGATGGGTTTTTTTAATAGATATAATTATTCAAGAGGACAGTTTATATGTATAATATATTAAAGTTTTTCGCAAAATGAAAAATAACGCGAGTGAAAATAAATTCGTGCGCTGTTTACGTTTAACAATTTTGGACTTGGGTACTAAGGGACAGGTTTCCCGAAGCGAAGCGAGGGCGGGTTTACTAGTTTATTATAAAACTGATCTATTTATGCACTTATTTCAATTAATGTTCTCCTTTACCCTTCCTTATTTCTCGGCCGGCGACGCATCGGCGATGCTGATAATGTTGCTGATGTCTACGTACTTTACTTTACTTTTAATTAAGCTCCTCACTCCTTAGATAATTAAGAGCTTTGACTTTGCAAGGTACCTACTATGTATAAGATATTTATGGTATAGTAGCTGTTGCCCACGGCTTGGCCCGCGTGGAGGTATATTTAACTGATTCTCAAACAAACTTTCATCCCTTCGTTTACCCCCTAATGGGTTGATTTACCAAAAAAATCTAATTAATTATTTCTAACCATAATCCCAAAGACCAGTTTTCATATATCTGTATTACAATCGGCGGAATTTCAAGAAACTTTTAACCCCTATTTTACCCCCTTATGGAAGGAATATGATAAAATTCGTTTTAAGCGGACGTCTACTAACTATGAACCTCCCTGCCAAACATCGTTATACCTACGTCAAGCAGTTTTCGATATTTCGTGATGAGTGAGTGACATTTCGCTTTTATAATATTGAGATAGATTTATGGTATAAATATTGTGGATAGTCTAGAAATCTATGGCTAGTTCTTATAGTAAAGGAATTTTGGAGCGCTCAAGTTATAGCTCCTTAGTTTTTAAATATTTCTGATTTGTTTTAAATCTAGAATAAGGAACTAATTGCCTTCTATATGGGCACTGAAATTCAGCTACGTTTGAAAATATCTTATTGGAGAAAAATGCCTAAACATGAGTAAAATTGTCACTTTCCTGTGGGGCGATTTTCCAAAACACAAGTTTTCAACCGACATAATACGTAAAGTAAGTACATAAATCAAAGAAATTATATTTAATCACAGTAACAATCAATAAAACTTTGCTAAAACGTAAAAAGAAGTGGAGTGTCTCCCGAATTTTAGTCGATTTTGCATCAAAGAATAGGGCGACACAAATTGTGTATCACATTCCTGTCGCCTAAAAACATGTGAAGAATACCAATAAATTGAATAATTAGCGCTGTTGCCAGGTTTCCGACACAAAGTACGTAGTAAAACTCGATCACTGCCGCTTAAAGTTCCGTCTAACAGCCAATCAGAGAGTTGTTACGAAGATCACAACGACCGCAAACGCGTTCGGGTCAGACAACTTCTCACTTGTATGGTACGTATTTACATGAACAACGCTAGGATTTCTTAAATATTGTTTATTGTTTTGATTAATATACCTATTGTAAATATACTATAAAGAATTAACATGTCGTTAAAATACAGCGTTTTTGTGTTTTTTATGAAAAACCTCAAAATTATCACTTTCATGTGTATCATTTGCCTGGATCCATTTAGACAGGAAAGCGATAAAATTACAGGAAAGTGATAAACATTCACTTAGGTTCCTAATTTTCTCTTAATATTGTATGTATTATTAACACTTTGAGGCCTTTTTTCCTCAGAAACCAAGATGCCACAACCTAAGAAAAAATACCAGGGAAGAAGTATTAGTTCAAAAGCGAGAAAATGAAAGAAAACGTTATGAACTAATTATAAAAATGATCCAGGCAAGTTAGGTACTTTAAAAGAAAAGAAATAACAGTATTATTTAAAGGAAAATTGAAACAATATCTGAAATGACCGATCGTGAAATAAGGCACTGCAGTAAGTCGTGGCAGGCAAGATCTAGTAAATGCAATAATAAAAAATGTGCTGCTAAAAAGAGTGCTGCAGATTTCTTAAGAGCGAACACTCCATCAAGCTTATTTAGTAAAGATTTCCATCGTCAACCCAGAGCTGTACTAGTAACGTGACACTTAATATAGGTGATAAAGTTAAATTTAGACTATTACCTATAAAGACTATTTTTAAAACAGACTGACATTATTCCTAGTGCCTTAATATTGAAATTTTGTTATTCATTATTTCTAAATAAAAAATAAATCTGAGAATTTGTGTTTAATAATCTCACTTTTCTGCTTATTTCTCATTATTCTGAAAGTAAAATAAGATTCACATCATAATATTTTCTAACGATTTTCAGTCAAGATATAAATCAAATATAGTCAATTATAATTACACGTCACTTATCATGCATTTTTATACATATTTAAAGTTAATTTACATTTTCCTGTGCCATATATCACTTGCCTGTCTTCAAAATGTTTAAAAGGCCTATAATTTAATAATTTACCAATATTTTGTCTGACCCATAAAACTTTAGCTTATTTAAATAAAAACCTTGACCTCTGGGCACTTTGCATACTAAATATAGGAAATAAAAGTATGGGACTAAAACTTCCCATATTATTCCTTCATAATAAGAACTAGCCCTATATTTAAACTAGTGGTCCCAGCGTACTTCGTACCGCTTTATAATTAAAAAATGTTTTAGTGATATATCGACAGCAACGCCACCTACCGGGTCCAATTGTGAATCTAAACCATTCTCGGATCCACCTGAAGACACACAAAAAATTTCAACCAAATCGGTCAAGCCGTTTAGGAGGAGTTCAGTCACATACACACGCACACAAGAAATATATATATTAAGATTGCTGGTTGACATTACGACCAGCTTAGCCACGTGACACGTAGGTACGAACAAGAACAAGATAAAGGAGTGCGCACAGTACAACGACGCCACGACCGACAGACGCCAACGCGACTAAAACCTTGACAAAGCTAACATTCAATTATGAGCCTTATATCTTTGAACGTAAGGTTGAATTTCGAACTTATACTTAAAAGCCCTGTACGGCCCCTCCCCGCCCTACACCCATAGCCGTTCCGTTTCGAGACCAACGCGTCGACGTTGCGTTGACGACTCACCGTAGACGAGTAGTCCACGCGTCGACCGACACAATGACGTAATGTACCTAGAACGGAACGTCGGAGTTGAAACGGAGTGGAGACGGAGTCGAGTTTACGTCGATGAAGCGTTGATCGCGGAACAGAACGTCGGAGTTGAAACGGAGTGGAGTCGGAGTGGAGTTGACGTCGAGTTGGTGTAATGTGCGCACTCCTTAATGCGGCACGACCCAGAGTCGCCCATAGGTCATGATTGTATTGACAGTAAACAAAGTGGATACAAAACTAATTATGTACAAATATGTGTTATTATTATAAGCTGCGCGTCCCGAATCACGTACACCTATGGTCTACGTCACGTACATACCTACATGATCAGTGGAGGTCTTCTGACCGTGACCGAGGGTGACACTGATCTCTGTAAATAAATAGGTAAGTACTATTTAGGCTATCGTGAGGACATTATTGTCTCACAATCAATTTATGTGTCACATCATGTATCTGTATTGTCTGTTTTACAGTTGGTCTGTGTTTGTTCACGATATTAGAAACGGTTTAGCCAATTAGGTTGCGGTTGTATTAACATGTTCAATGATATCCTTCAGTAAGCTTGGGGTAATATTGAGTGTTTCGTAAGCTGTATTTTTCCTCAATCAGTTCATAAATAAAAAAAGTACTGTCATCTAAAGAATTCTGTTTAAACATTTTTTCCAGTGAGGGTAATAATCATAAGGCAAAATTAACCGAAGCGAAGGGTAGTTGCTAGTGTTTGGACAAGGTTGAAATAAATATTTTTGTATAAAGGAATAATCTTAATAATTACTACCACTAATATTTGCGCTTATTGTAAGTATTGTACATATATTTTAAACTTTAGCAAATAATATTAATAATAACGAAAGGTTAATAATGTGTCGTTGAACGGAGTTACTTGACGCTAGTCGCATAATTTTGTAATACTAAAGTTTACTACACATGTGGGACACATTAGGGGACACAGTTGAGAACTTGAGACTGGGTAAATTTTACCCGAAGGTCAAGAAGGTCTGCAAGCGTCATTCTATTTCTAACGTTAAAAACAAACGTAGGTATGCGTTCGACCCTAAATGGCACAGAACAGAGACACAATGAATTTGCTCAGTAAATTGTAGCGATATTATTCGGAGTTGTACGAGTAGATACGCTAATTGACATTGATGTGAGGGTTTGAGTGCAGTCGTCTTGTGTGTTTTCAATGGCATCCACGACACGAGTAATCCTAGTATGGGGCTATGAATGTGTAGCGTTATAATTATACAAGGCCAATGGCCAAAAGAATGTCAATTTAATCAATAATTATTTATTTGTTGGGCAATCGAACTGTTCTTTATTTGAGCCTTATATCTGCAGTTTGAACCCGGTTAAAGGCAGCGATAAGATAATTTGTTAATAAATACTTTCTATGAATGAACCGTCCAATTGAAACTGATACGTGAGCTGCGTTCAATTAAAATGTGTAAATAGGTTATTACGACATCCGGGGCACGCTATTAAGTAATATCAGAGTTGAATGTACAGTTAAGTAAATATTATATTTACTTAACTGTACATTTATATTTTATTCCTATGCATTGTAAGCAAATAAATATAACACGGCAAGGACTATTCTATTACTTGTATCGATGTTCCTTTCTTTAAGGACTAAGATGGCGGTCTCTAAAAAGAGTATGTACTTCCATTGACTTAGTAATAATAAGTCAATGCTTCCACACGAGCCAAACGCATGCCCCAGCTAGTATGAAATGTAAATAGAAAGAAGAAAGAAAAAATGTTTGTAGCACATGAACATAAGAAAACACTTACTAACAAAACTGAAATTATAAAACTTAACTACATTTAACTTAACTACATAAGAGTATAACCGACAAACGACCAGACGAGCCACGTGATAGTAAGTCACCGGGTCGCAACCGCCCGCGTATATCAGTGACCCAACGCATTATCGGTGCGCTGCTGACCGAAAACGATGTAGGCCCGCACTATAGGTACCTACTAGCTCTCCGAAATACGTTAAATATTACTAATTTGTAGAAACAGTTGGTAAATCTATTAATTTAGTGATAAGTTTGACCGTCGATCAAACGAGCTACCTGATGGTAAGTGGTCACCATCGCCCAATAGACATCAGTAAGAAAGAAAGTAGTAATTTCAGCCGAAATACGATAAGTGTTTGGTGGCTGACTCAAGAAAGAATTAAGTAGCTTCTTGCTTCAGTAATTCTTGCTTCACCCCATTTTCAAACACGATTCAGTAGTTCCAGAGATTGTGTTCAACAAACTCACACACAAACTTATCTGTTTATAATATTATCTATTTTTGTGGGGTCGATATATTATTCGCGGATATATTGTTCGCAGCCTGGTGTGATTACACATCAATACGTGACCTCTCCAACACGAAGCCTGGTTAACCCCCTCCACTCTAACTCGAAGGTTGGATGACCTCCCCTGACTCAAAGGTAAAACCTCTCTTGCATTGGCTGTTTGTTTATCAGCTGTTACTGTTACTAAGAACTGTAATATGTTAAAAAACCGTCCGACCATGCCTTTTGCTCTTGACGTAAAAGTGATACCAAGTATCAGTTAGTTGTTTGCAAAGGTGAGTTTAGCCCACGCCCGGCGCCCGCCCGACACGCCCGAAGGTCAGTGTCATGGCTATTGACGTCATTCAGTAAAAACGTAGCTACATACAGTCGTACCTACAGCGGATGGTAACTTGGTAACGTTATAAAAACGGCGTGTAATTCAAAAATGTATCATATAATGTGTTCGTTTTTCATTAAAAGTCAAGCTGTTTGTATAATGTGGGGCTTGTAAGCTAACCATATCTTAACCTAAGTTACCTATCTTTATCTTATCTTTTTAAATTGTTAAAACTTTAGCATTAAGAGGAAATACCACGCGAACCCTTTTTCAAATTTGGGATTTTTTCACTCAATATCTCTGTCGCGCTTACGAGCGGCGTGTATGTCAGTGCGATAGTGACAACTGCAGCTCCGTGTAAAAATCATCAAAATCGAGGTTCCGTTCTCGACTAATCCCCCCGCCAAAACTAATACAATCTTAACGAAATTTTGGAAATTGAAGGGGAAGGAGATATTCTGTGTCGGACCGCTTAGCTTTTTGTGCTAATTATTATACAATTTGTGTACTAGGCGTTTGTTTGCGGCATATTTATTTGGCCGTTTTAAGCGCTGTTTGAAGTAGCCTAAAATTTTTGAAAACAAAAATATCAAATAAATCAAAACGTACCGACATAGATAATGATGATATTATTCTTGTGTGAAAAAATTATTGATCTAGAGTCAAAAACCAGCGAGGGATTAGTCGAGAACGTTTGTATGGAAAAATGACCCGTAGCATTTCCTCTTAAGTTCGGGTATTATTTTCCTTCAAAACAATCGCAACGTTCTAGAAGGCCTTGAAGTTTATAAATAGGGACAATTGTTTCGCATTTTGTATTGTAGAAGAAATGCTTTTTAAAATTTGAATAGGTGTTTTCTAAAACGATTTTCGTTGTAATCATTACAGGTTTTTTGATTAAGATCTGTGAGATGTGAAAATTATACATGGAAATTACATGCTAGTAATTCTACAAAGGTTGACGCACGTAATATACATGTAAGTACATACATACATGTAAAATGCACATACAAAGTACGCACAGACTCACATCCACCGTACACGCACACACATCCAAAGGTACAAATCCAGCATTAAGTCCAGCATACTTTTAACATTAATTAGTGAATGCTTTTAAACGAAACCCGGTACATACTCACATTATTTTCTTGTCGATCATTGCATCAATATTCTTTGTAGGTCTTTCCAGAAGTTTCGAGATAAACATAAATAGAGAATTGAGACAATATAGAATTGAGATAAACAGTATTTAAGACGAAGAAGGTAAGTATTGTATATTTTACATTGCATTCCTGAACCTTTTATAATGGTTTTAATTCAGGAAATTAAAAAGATAGGATAATTCCTATCTTTATAATTTTATCATTTAAACTAAATAAAGTTATCAGTGAAATCGATAAAACCAATTATTATCTATCACAATGTCTGCATAAATAACGTTACACATTCTAAGCCCCGCACAGTGCGAGGGCCGCACTAGGATTCCCCGTGTCGCCGGTTCCATGGACACCACACAAAGACAAGAACACACTCAGACCGAGAGCAGTAAACTCATCTAATTTCCGCCTCGCTGGGAATTGAACCCAACCAATCACACGGCAGTCCGTCATGGCAATCATAGCATTCATAGCGCCATACGTTACAACAATTATGTATTTTTATTACAATTCATATAAGGAAAAATTAATTTAAAATTCCTTTAATGTTTGGAACAGTTTTATCTTATTAGAATTTATACCTACATTAAGGTATTCTGTAACGAATTGAAATTAAGGAAACTTCCGTGTATAATTAATTAAAAGCGGCCCAACTAACATTAATAAACATTAAATAAATGTAAAGCGCCTAAAATGAAAACAATAGTGAAACCCTGAAACGAAGAAATAATAAAACGGGTCATTTCAATGTCGACGGCACCTTCGCTTTCGTATCTTCGGCATCGGTTCGTGAAAATGCTACTGATCACTTTTATTACAAAGTATTATTATCGCTACGATACCACCTGTTAAGTGGTAATGTGGTAGTGGTGGCCCTGGTGGTAACGCCTGCGTATTCACTCTTTACTTGTAGAGGTTCTTCTTGACGAAACAAATTTTCTGTAACTTTTCGTTTAATTATATTGGAAAACAAACACCTATTTTTGTACCTCAAAAAGTGTATTTGAGATGTAAAGAGCTTAATCTAAGTCTAAGTATAAGTCAAAGTCAATCTCCCCTACGCTATGCAAACTAAACCTTATAAGAAAGAAAAATATGTTTCATTATAAAAACGTGGCTAGGGTATAGTTAGCAGACTGGATGTTTCCTCATTTCTTCATTATCTTCTCCAGTGTCATCTGGTTCAATCCAAACTGATGTTGGCTGTGTGGGCACGTGATGGTATCACGCGGTCGTCATTTAACGATAAGTGGGTACTTAGCCCTTGACTCCCAGTCTAGAGACTCAATCTTGCATGCACGAATGATTACAATTGATATAATATTTTATGTGCAAATTGTTGATGACGATGAACGTTATATCATAAGTATAACTGTTATACTTATGATATAACGGAATTTCTCTCGTAAATAAAAATGATGAGATTTTGGAGTGGATTTGAAGTAGTAGTTGTTGATTTGTATTGAACCTGGCAAGTCTTTATAATAGCAATACGGTTGTACCTAACATCTTAGTATTGATGCTGCAGCTCGGGTAGCTAACGGTACTTACAATTACTAAACATAAGACTAAGTAGTCTTAGTTGAGTCTTATTCTGGGTCGGTCATAGGGGCAGCGGAAGGGTGGTGCTGCATACTAGTTTGTACAACTCAAACTCGTCTGATTTTATGTTCAGCAGTCTGAAACATCACAATTTTAGAAATACAAATACAATTTCACAATTATTATGGCAACAATAATTCCTTGGTTACGACTGTTGCGAGACGATACGCGACGAGACCCGTAGAGGGCAATTAATGGGTGCAGTCGTGATTGTGCTGGTTGAGGGTCTTATCATTCACCCAATTGAATTCTTAAGTGTAGTAATGTAGTAGGTAGGTACTTGGTGCCCTCGGTTACGATGCAGGCTCCGATAAAGTTCATTCGCATGGCTTCGACCGAAAAGTCGGAAAACTTGATATATTACTTGTTTTAGTGGACTCCAGGCGAAAATATTTTAAAGTTCAGTATACACGAGAGGGTAATTTTTGAATTACAAAATTCTGTTTGTGCGGTGTAAAATTGCGCCGGGTGAATTAAAACTCCTAGGTACCTATACCTTTGCGTTGCGAGACACCCGATGTAGGTTTAGACAACTATTTGTCTACTGATCTAAAATAAATAATTAATCGCCAACACACTCATACCCCCCTGCACTAGGATCACATGAGTAGTTAAACAGAGTAACAGCTTCATACAACGAAGCGGTTGCACTACTATATACAAACAAGTGATTCGTAAAGTATTCTATCATACTGAATAATGAAACTATATAACAAATGTTTTGCTTAATTTATCTTATACTGTTGTGACAACCCTAACAAAATAGGTAAGAATTTTGCACTTTCTTAAGAAGCTGTAACTCTGTTCCTTTAAACTACGCATGTGCTAGAATTCCCTGTTCCCTGTGTCGCACACACACAATTATCACAATCTCACAATTAAACACACTAATCAAACACAATTAATCACAATTAAACACATCACAACACCCATGACCCGAGAACAAAGATTTATCTGTCACATAAATATCTGCCCCAGCCGGGAATCGAACCCGGGACCCCTAGCTTCGCAGGCAGGTTCACTACCCATTATTGAGATAGGTAGGGTGGACCCTACCTACTCGTACTACAATTACTCATTCACATTGATTTGCTCTTTAGAACAGAACCACTTTAAAGAGAATCACTTTAATGCTCAAATGCATCAGTGAAATTCCTATGCCAGTAGTTAGCTGTTTCTGCTATCAGGAGAATTTCTCAATTTAGTTAAATATCAAATTAAACTGAAGTTCAAAGTCATGTTGAAGATTATTGGCGATAACACGTGCCGGGAGACACCCTGGCTGAACGGAAGCTCGGTCAGATAACTGACGGAAATGTTGCATATAACATGAGATAGGTCGTCGGTGTAGGAATGTGTACGTCGATAGTTTACGCAGCTCTTATACAAGTGTACTACTACTCATTTGTTGGAAGTG
Organism: Ochlodes sylvanus; assembly: GCA_905404295.2. NCBI lineage: Eukaryota > Metazoa > Arthropoda > Insecta > Lepidoptera > Hesperiidae > Ochlodes > Ochlodes sylvanus. The sequence goes on along the minus strand of FR990131.1, from coordinate 3,005,058 downwards.
ATCCAAATTGTTAGAGGCGATCATCTTGGCCCTCAAGAGTAGCAACACAGCTGTAAACGAATTAGAAAAAGACTCAGTTACAGACCCTAACTACTACCGAACCTACTAACGAACTAAAAAACTGACGTTCTTGATTTTTAATTCATTTATTTATTATATTTATAACAATCATGTAATTTACGGGCTTGATACTGAGCTTTTGACTTTTACAAGGCTAGGAATTAGGAAACAGATTGCAAAGCGGGTCCTTGCTTGTTTTTTGGTCGGTCGCTTCAAATTAACTAAGCGACTAACAAAGAGGTTTTTGGTAACAAAGTGTTCTTTGGAAATTAATAGGTTAGTAGGTAATTGGTGTCACTTCGATGAATTAGCGTCGATATTATCAGATTGCCAACAAATGTAGGTCTCTAAGTGACTGGCGCGAAGTATTTAGTGTTTGGAAGAACATTGCAAAGAATATTTTTGAATATGTTAAAAGATTTTATATTTACGATGTGAAAAGTGTATCTTAGAAGGGCAATATTGTAAAGTAAAAAAAGTAAATTGTGATAAAAATTTCACTCTGGCCGAACTTATCAAACACATTTAAGCCGCTTGAACTTATCAAACACATTTATTTACACACAATACGATAAAAAACACATTGAATCGTCAATTCTGATAGCGACAATAAAAGTACCAGAGATGCAATAGGATAGATCAGTGGATAAAAAAAATCCTACTTATCAGTATCCTCGGCAGTCTATAGAGGTCATATTATGACATGTAGGTTATGTTGGGTGTGGCATGTGGTATGACTTGCAGTCTTGTATTCAAATGGATTCAAATCCTTCCGTATTATTTAAAGTACGTTTAGAAATAAATGACATGCTATCGGTATAAAAACTATCCTACGTAGAGACTCTCCTGCGGCTCTCCCCAGGAGAGACAGGATAGTTAGAGAACTATCTCCATTCCTAATTTAATTTAAATCGGTTCAGCAGCTTTAGCGTAAAAAGGTTACTGTTACCTTTTTAGGCTGTGTATGTCTAGACAGAATTATTTTCGCATTAATAATTATTAGGAGGGATTATTTTAACTACAAGTACGTATTTAAACGTATGCAGAGTTCATTAAGTTCACATACACGACTTACAAAAACTGTCTTGTTTTTCATTTTAAAACAGTTTTTACAGCTTACTATGAATATGTAATATAACAGTTTTTGTTTCATACATAATATATTTAAATATGTAATAACTAGTAAACCCCTCGCTTTGCTTCGGGAAACGCGCACATTAGGAAATTGATTCTTTAAACTGACATAACATTATTTATTAACCGATTGAAATAAAATAAACACTAGGTAAATATTGCTAAAAATTCTAAGAATAAATGTTTTGGGTTCTGTTGCGTTAATAAAGAGCCTGTAAAAGTTTATCTCATATAATATCCATGTACAGACAGCGATTAGTTACAGATTTATTATGTGTATAGACAAAATAAGAATAAATAATAATTGACGGGTGTTACTTATTGACGTTGAATGCCTCATGTTTAATTTTTGTGTGATACCAGTAATAAACAACTAAGTTATTAATTATTTTTAATTTAAGCACTTAAGTAATAGTGTATCAATATATTATGCCAAACACAATTATCTCGAAATCATTTTCTGATATTAAATGATCTGATAACGAGCTGTAATCAACAAATTATTCACTGAAAATCCCTTTGGGGAATAACATAGTAAGTGGCTACGTGCGCTTTGAAACAGCACAATGTACAGTTAAAATACAGTTAAACTTGCATAATGTAACGTAAACAGGACAAATTAAATACTTAAATAACAATGATAATAAAAGATATCACTAACACCCATGACCCGAGAAGAAATACTTATTTGTCACATAAATATGGCCCCAGCCAGGAATCAAACCCGATTTTCAAGTTAAATTATTACAATAAGTACTTTTCGAAAAGTAGGTAGTTAGTGTTCAATAGTCATAATGGTATAAGATTTTTATTATTTTATTTTGCAGTATTTGCAGTTGGTATGGTTTAATATTTGTTTTTGCCGCAATCCCTCATAATTCTACAAGATGATGTAAGTGAGGTTTAACTAGACATGGTATACATATAAGTAAGCGAGCCTTTTTTGGATTCATCTGGCAGTATTATAGTAATCCCACAAGTGATGATAATTTGTTTTTTATGCGCTGGATGTGTTCTTTCCATGGCAATTTGCTCACCAATATTAAAATAAGGTATTTTTCTTGCCTGAACTTTAACTTCTCTAAAGACTTGATCATTAATACATAAATTATTGTGGCTTGTCATTTTTATTTTTATTTTGGTTTGGTTAAATAAGTAATAATAACACATACTTAGGTAAGATTTTTTGTAAATATTTATTGATAAAAGATTGTATTGAAACTATTTATTTAAAGTATTTAGGTCCTCTTGAGCGCATTTAATAATATAATTGAGATTGTGACCGTAGTAAAATAAGCAAGTATCGTCAGCATAGAGAGCCAGATAGCCTGCTGAATATTGTTCCCTGCAAGCCAGCCTGGTGAATATTGTTAACATAAATTAGAAAAGCAGTGGGCCAAGGATTGAACCATGTGGTACACCACATACTAGAGGTTGAATGGCACTTTAATAGTCTCCAAATTTCACCACTTGGTACCTAAGTATCAGTTACTAAGATTGAATCATATTATACGCTGTACTTGTGATTCCTATATTCTGAAACTATCTTTGACACTAGAGTCCGAATCCTCCAAAGCATTTTCAAATATTGTATACTTCCTTGAGGACAGCAAAATATCGTGAGTAAACATGCGCATCTGATAGATCTCCGAAATTTTCTCAAAGATGTTTGAAGTCCGCCAATCTATCTATGATTTGCCTATCACATTCCTTTACCCTTCAAAAAAGTGAATGAGGTGATTATGATAAAACCAGGAATTATTGTCATCAAAGATATAAGTGTAATAATCTGCGAATTATTAGTTAACATGCCATGAAGATTAGAGGGATTAATTTCCATATCATTGGTGGCATGGATGAGGAAGCTGATATTCTGATTATCGTTAATATTTATGTCAGCATATCTACAAAAGTCCTCAAATAGTTTGTATATGAATAAGAGAAGCCACGAAAGTAATAAAACTAATATTCAAAACGAAACTATTTAATACTAAAATTAAAATTAGACCATATTTATTTATTGAACTTTTCCTGGTTATGATGAAAGCACTAAGTGCATAGATCAATCGAAATGAGAAATAGACTGCATTTTATAGTTACCGAAGCTTAAAATGCGTCATTATGTTATAATCATAAATTAGTTGATCGCCGATAGATACAAGGTAGTCTGAAAGAAAAATCTAGTACAAAATATCATGCTTTATCGCAGATATAATTCATTGATACCCGATTTGGCACAATCAATATTGTTTACTCAGGATTATAAAGGGGATTCACTGGTTGCAGGCCGGCAGATATATAAAAGTGCCACTCTAATGACTCCTTATTGTAGTTAATGCACTGTGGGATACGCAAGCATTGTATTTTAATTATCCTGTTGATTCTCGTTACCACTATGAACATGGTTCTAGTGTATTGTTTAGTGATTTCCTTTTTGGTCGCACCAACATTGGGTATTTATTGATTTTTTTATTTCACAATATTTTTTTTAAAATATACGTTGCTTAGATTTGTAGTTGAAAGGGTTTTATCACCTGGTTAACTATCATTCTTCTTCTAGTACCGTGAAATGGTTCGGTGGTGTTTCGGTTGCCGAATCAGGAAGCTTATAACAAATAATTATCTTACTTTACTCGGAGGTAGCGCCTTAGTAATGCCGACCCTATCGGGTCTGCATTACTAAGGCTCCGTTACTAGCTATAACTTAAATAAAATGTTAATATTGTAATTAAATTAAAAGTGAAATTAAATAAAAAACTTTAATAAGTAGGATAGTTAATATTAAAAAAAATATATAATAAAAGCTTAATTTAAAATCCAAATATATGGTTTCAGTGGAAGCGTCTTGTGGAGTGGTACCTATAACGCAATGGGGTAAGTCGGCGTCTGGTCATGCGACTTTACTGAGGAAACCAGTGGACCTTGTGGTAGTGACGCACACCGTCACTGGGGCATGCGACAATGACCAGGAGTGCGAGAGGATTGCTAATGCCATCCGCAACACACAGAAGGGACAGGGCTTAAGAGATATTGGATTGTCGTAAGTTGGCTAATACTAGCATTGCATCAATAAATAACACGTGCATCTAAATACCCGCCCAAAATATAAAGTCTTATAAGTCTAAAGTTAGTCTAAAAAAGTCTAAATAAATAAAGTCGTATAACTCTAAAAAATGTGAATACTAAAAAATATGCATTTTCTGCAGTGGAATGTAAAACAAATCAAAGTGGACGTCGAAGAGAAGTAATTTGGTTTATAAATTGGGCATTACTTGGCAGTATAAATCTACACAATATTTCTTTGGTAATAGATTATAAATTAATTCACACCTTCCGATTTACTTTTTAGGGACCCGTGAGTCCGTGAGCTTATTTATTGACCTATTTGCATCTTTTTCCATCTTAGTATCATGTCTCGCTTCTAAAATTTTGGGTCCTTTTAATAAGAGGTGGCCTTCCCTTCTTCACGAATACTGTAAACCCTTTCGTTAAAGATTCATTTGGGCGACGGTGACCATTTATAATCATAAGGCTCTTCAACTATTTTTGACAGATATTACCATAGCATAACAGATTTATAAATGATTGTCTATTCAATTTGGTCTTTCAATATTGGAATCTTATAAATAGTTTCCCCGTTTACGTCGCCAAGAACAGAAAGTTTGATGAATGTGATTGGTTCATAGGTTCAGCATCTAAAAAATAACATGGACGTTATTAAATCTGGTTCTAGTTGTTATTGAACTTTGAATTATGTGCGCAGTATCTTTAGTAGGTAATTGTAAAATTTTCAGATTCTTGGTTGGCGAAAATGGGAAAATTTACGAAGGTGCTGGTTGGAGGGTTGGCAGCCATACTCGGGGATATAACGAACAATCCATCAGTTTATCCTTCATTGGTGATTTCAGGAGTAAGTTTAAAATTTCAATGTTTATGATGTAATGAAAATATTTTTAAATCAGTATCATCAAGACGAATATTATCCGACAAAGAGCTCCTTCTCTTTAATTTTCAACCGACTTCAAAAAAGGAGGAGGTGCTCAATTGGACTGTATTTTTTATTGTATAACCTCATAACTTTTTACTGGGTGTACAGATCTGAGTAGTAGTTTTGAAAGTTTTGAATTATCCCTAATATTTAATGGACGATGATGATGATGTTCTCATTTGATTATTTGTCGATGAAAAATTAACAATTTTTGAAGTCAGTTTTTTAGATGAACTTTAATCTATAAATAACTTATCATGATTTTCTTATTTTTATATTTGTTTCACAGACAGAGTTCCAAACAGGGCGGCTCTCAATGCGGCTGAGAAATTCCTGAGCTGTTCCCTGAATGAGAGGTCTCTGTTTTCGCATTATAGGCTTGTAGGCCACCGGCAGCTCATAGCCACGATCAGCCCTGGAGACGCGCTCCAGCGCCTCATCCAAACATGGCCACACTGGGTTCACAGCGTCGGGACGAGACCACACTAGATAGATTGCACAAGATGTATCGACATTTTCTTACACGTCCGACGTTTGCCGATTATTGCCCGTAAAAGAATAAACAGGTGGCAATCAGTTTATTCTTATTTTTATTTCCTATTTCTGTTTGGCCGCGTGTTTACATGATTCTTGTTACAGCTTATTTATATTACTTTGATTTATTAGTTTATTACTTTGATAATACTCTTAAGTTTTAAGAAATTGCTGTTTACATAATTGATTGATTGTAAAATAAAAATGAAAAAGCTTTAATAAAATATATTTGTATTATCGTTAATCCAATTTTTATTATTTTTTAAAATTATGATAAACGTTTTGAAATAAAAAGTTCGTTTAACATTACATGTTACGACGACAGTTAAATTATTACAGTTTAATTATTAATTATTAATAATTCATATGAAGTAGTTCCGTACTTTTAGATTACATTTTCTCGAGTAATTACATTTTGGAACAAGATATGAAAACTGTATTAGCCACGAGAATCTGACACGCAAAAGTATAATTAGGTTGGGTATTTAATAAGTGATAATTAATAAACACTTAATACTGAGCAATCTCGTGGTTTAATGTTTAACTAGAGAACACAGAAATGCTCTCAACATGAAAATAGATATCATAACATCATCACAACCCATAACTGTCCCACTGCTGGGCACGGGTCTCCTCTCACAATGAGAGGGGTATAGGCCATAGTCCACCACGCTGGCCAAGTGCGGAGTGGCGGACTTCACACACCTTTGAGAACATTATGGAGAACTCTCAGATGTGCAGGTTTCCTCACGATGTTTTCCTTCACCGAAGCAAGTGATAATTAAATTTTAATACGCACATAATTTTGGAAAATTAGTGGTGCGTGCGGGGTTTGAACCCGGAACCTCCGGTTCGGTAGTCCAACGTTCAACCACCATAACATACATATTATTAATAAATAAATGATAGACAACATGAATGAAATTGGCTTGTCTCTATCGGAGAAAGTTTAAAGAGTCTATAATTTGACGGTTGACGCACATGATAAATCACAGATTATCATCACTGAATAAGTTTTTAAACACTTTTATCTGGGACAGCATGCTCGAAAGTTGTCGTTATGACGTCACTACACTACAACGAATTGTGAATAATTAAGGTCTCCTATTTGGGTCAGCTCATCTAATGAAAACTGACAGCTAAATCTCAGCTAATATTAAAAAGAGTTGTAAATACCAAGTCGGTTAATTTATTCAGTCTAACTTAAGAGTCCTTCTGTCTTAAGTTATTACGTCATTAGCTAATCTAACAACATACTATAGTGACCATATCAATATTAAAAATCTCTTGTTTTAAATCAATAGACTGACTGATTCCGGGTCCCCTTCAGGGGGTTTAAATTGGGGGGTAAAAGTATATATGACATGTAACTAAATCACGGGCTCTATACTATTTCCATTTCTTTATTTTCTCGATGACAGCTCCTGTGAAAACTTGAACGAGCGTCTTTTTTACATTATGTATGCATTATTTTATAAAAATATGACGTTTACACACGTACAAGGTTATACCTGATTCGGAGAAACTGATAGGGATGGGCTATATCGATAAACGTAACACGATAACAGACCCGATATTTTTTTACAAAATGTAAGAAACTTAACTACTGCCGGATACTTTTGTACAACTTTATTAACTAATATTATATTTCATTACAAGGTGTTACACGTATTTATTCTTGATTGATAAAGCCAACTACTTTAAAATTTTCGAAGATGTTGTAAAATAAGTAGGTATAGGTAGGTACTCGACAATGAAACGAAATAATTATAACGACAGGTAATCTTTGTTTAGGTATTTATTTTAATCAAAATCTGATGAATTTAATATAATAAATATATGCGATCATTACTTATTTGGTCACAACACTGAACTGTCATCGAGAAAATAAAGAAATGGAAATAGTATAGTTGGTGTGTAATATTGATATCGGCCATAAACCTATTCGACACCGACATGTTTAATCGATACAATTTATCTCGATCGTTAATCAGTTTTCGCTGCTGCGTACAATCAATTAGGAAGTAGGTACCATCTATTTAAGATTATTAAACATCGATCGATATCAATCAATTTCACAAATCATGTATGTTCATCATGTATCAGATAATTAATTTGATGTGTTCCACTTGCGACCACTCACCGTTTGCAACAAACTTGCGCCCGATCTCGAGCGATAGACCATCGATTTAGTAGAAGAAGTGGTCGAAGCATACTTTCTTTTAGTACTTTTTATTGTTTAAATACACGTCATTATTCTTTCCTTTTTATAAGTTACTACATATTATAATGTATGGCTAATTAAATTAGACAAATTTTTAACCGCACATACTTAGTAAATTTAGTGCTTACAGGATTCGAACTGGAGTCATTATTGCGGGTGATCGATATTTAAACTTATCAATCACTGCTTGCATATTTACATTGTAATTATTGTAATTACATATTTATTCAATCACATTACATTACATAATTATCTAATTATTGTAATTGGAAAAATTACACATGCAATTTACCACATGGTATGCAGATCAATTACAATGTAAAAGGTTTGTTTTTTGTTTTTATATTATTTCATATTTATATATACTTTATACATCATGTCTAAAGATATAGGTTTCATCATTCGTTATCAATATCCGACGCAATTACAGGATTAATAAAATACTGATGCCATCAATATTGGTTGAGACTAGGGCTGAGATAAGGGCTTTAGGGCGTAGCCGTTATGATAATGCAACAGATAAAAAGATAATGTTATCAAATAATAATCTTTTTAATGTCCCCTAGCCATACGGCATAAATAGAAGTTTTATCATTTCGTTATGTCCGTAATATGATCGTTTCTTCGTCTATCCTTATAATAGTTATTTTTCCTTGAGAGTACTACTACTCTGCGACTACTAAAATATTTTAATGGTAACGGGTATTCACGATTTTTAATACACCGATATTTCGATCCAATTGCATTGATCATGGTCACGGCGAGACTGCAGACTACGCAATCTGCATACGTTTAGTGTCCGCGATATGTTTAAAATCGTATGTTACTAAAATATTTTGTATTTTTATGTTATTAGACGAGAAACGAGCAGTAGTATAACAGCAAGTTGTCAAGGCCACCTATGGACATCAGCGACATAAAAAGCATCACAGATGCATTGTTGACCCAGAAAGAAAGAAGAAAAAAACCAAATAAAAAAACTGGCTCTCAAGCCCATAGCCGGAACACAAATTTATTTATTAACATTATTGTTTCTATACCAAAATATCCAGGCATAAAACAGTATAACAAACAATGTCGTTACATATCGATTTCAATATGTATTGAAATATATACAAAGTTGATTGTATGTACAATCATACAGAACCCAAGTTTTCGAAAGATTTACAAAAGAAGCGGTAGAGGTATACACACCAAAGAGGAAATAACTAACACTTAATTTTTTAAGTATACCAGTCACTTTAAAATACATACTCTATACAAACATATTTTCGGGAGAGGGTACTAAGGCGAAGGTTGCGTTAAGCAAACGAGGGCACTTATATTCTACCTATAGTAAGGTAATGTTTAGCCCTTACCCTTAAGCTAGGCTTTCACAAGTTGCTGAATCATCCATAGGTAAGTCACTATGTCTACTAAAGTTCTGGGTATCTTGTGTGGGCGGTAATTAGGCACCTGTTTCAGCGTGTCTCAACTTTTTACCGTGGGCCGTATAGCCGAGTTGCTTTTAAATAATTAACGAGCTTTTGTAGCGATCGGCAAAAACGAAAGTTAATTTTAGAATCTGTATACAGTGACATTTAATGGTATCTTGCTGGAAGCAATGAAAATGTTGTAATTAGTTTATTTTTATATTATTTTATATATAAGTCGGATTTTTTAATTAATAATAAATAAGGATTACACATTTTAACGCCCACGTGCAACGATTAAGATAAAATTGTTAATTGTATAGATCACTGCAAGTAAGGACATAATTTTATTATATTCGTGACCTGGTAGCAGGTGTCCAACATTTGGGAATTGCTGTAGTACGAGAAGGTAGTTACGCGATTTCTATCTAACTTCAGATAACAAACAGGTAAGTTCTGTATTTTCGATACTATAAGATAGAATGAATGAATGAATGAATATTTTATTGCATAAATGTGGTTACATGCTTTAGATGTCATGTCAATTACATAAAGGCCTCACATTTGCCATTTGTTACTAATGGCATGCAAAATTAATTAACTTAATACTAATACAGAAATGTTAGCTTAATTACAAAATTTAGTCACAAAGTATAATTATTAAAATAAATTATAATTACCTACAATTGTCAAACATTATACATTATAACTTCTAATGCGCGAACAAAAGTACTTGAACCTATATTTCAGGGTTTGGTACAGAAATGAATTCTTTTTACAACCTCTTAATCAACTTGGAATGGTTGTAAGTATGTATCTTCGGGTCATATCTTCAAAGCTGAATTAGAATTATTTCCTCTTACTCTATAGATTTGAAAGGTTGCATATTGTATTTGCGAATAAATACAATTTTATGACAAGCATGTCCGGGTAGCGCTCAGAAAAATTCCCTCGTCTCCAGTCAAACCTGGTCTAGTACCCGGCCATGCTCGGCATAAAATATTGTAATAGGATGTAATATGTAAAGCAATATAAAACTTTATAAAAAGTTACTTAGTTCCGTTCCCTATCCGGATAATTTCGCAACCGGATTTATCGAAGTAACAGACCTACATCAGTAAGTAAAGTAAAGAAAATTGTTATTATATAATTATTATTACATTATTATCGTCAAAGTTGAGTCAATAGTCCAATACCACAAAATGATTAACATTCAGGGCTAGGAAGGGTTATTGGGACAGTTTATCTAACATTATGCAACAGTTGCTCAGATATTTAATCAGGCGTCGATAAAAAAGACCAAATACATTTCAAAACTTTTTAAAATGAAACCCCGTCTTGTGTGCAGTTACAGGAATTGCTTCGCATTTAGTTCGTTTATAGAGAGACAACATATTATGTATATGATAACTATATAACTGTATTTTTCTCGTCATATCATAACCGATTATACGACCTTTGGTAGGTATTAAATAAACAATATTAATTCGCCGTATTTAATTGCACAATTATTTCTTGTAATTTTAGTGAAGGTATGTGTAGAATGTTAATACACGAGAGCAATGTTGTACCAGCCTAACAATGTTATCTTGTGATGTTACTACTCATGCCTTATTATATTTGAGACTAGTAAAACCGCCCTGACACTGAACCCGAAGCGCTCATAGCCCGGTAGCTAGTGTTGATCCTATGTATATGTGATTGACCGAGATAGGCTACAACAATTATTATTAGGTACACGTTAGAACCTACCGTTGCGGGCGGTAGTAGTTAGTTACTACCCCTACCTACGAACTCTAGGCTCTCTTAATTGTATTAATATTAATGCATGTGCATTCTAACGCAAAACATATTTAAAAAAATTATGTTTTTCACAACGACAAGCAAATAAAATTTTGAGTATTTACCCTTGTAAATAAAATAATTTGTGCTCTAAACACGTTCTGGATTTTATAACCTAAGTATTCTGTCCAAAAATAAATTGTAGACTGCGAAGATACCAAGGATAATATAAATTACTATAATTTAAAGTCTAAAAATAAGATATATAATTTGGATTCATGGAAATAACTAGCATTCTTAACGCTAATCAGATCAGCGATACACGTACCAGACAACCTTTTAGTATTTTCAGGTCCTATCGTATCTACTGGAATCACTATTGAAATATTTCTATTGAAATTTGTATCTTACGTAATACGCATTTTTAGATAATTATTTTCACTAGTTAGTACCTATTTATTTTTAAAAATTTATTTTTTAATTTAAAATTCTTTTTTTAATCTATAAAAAATACTTTCTTGTTTGTGATTGTTTTTTTAATTTCCGACAAACAATCACGAGTCATCTGAAGGTAGGTCGTCACCGTTCCCCAAGGACACCAGTCCAAAGGCATCACCGATGCGTTGCTGGCTAAGAAAAACAAAATAGAAAAGAAACGTTGCCCGCAGACATCTGTAACGTCCAAGGTTTCATCAGGCATCAAAGGCAAAAGTTTGAAGCCTAAGACTTCCAAACATGAGTCAACGCCAATCTTGTCTGTTCACGGGCCCTGAACAACGGACGGAGCTACGGCACCAAGTCTCTCCTGCTGAAGGTTACCACCATCCGGTAATCCCGTAGGTACTCGTGCATGGTGATAGAGCTTAACACCCTGGCTGGCCACCACGTTCTGAAATCTTTATTACCCATACGCATCTATGTGACTCGTCGCATGCGCACCCGACCACGCGAATTTTATTGTTCGCCTTTATAATTTTAGTTTGAGAGTAGAGCCATCTGTCGTTCAAGTCGAGTACCATCATACCGTTCATCGACTAATAATTTCTAGTGCTCGTTGTAGTTCATAGACGAGGTCATAGATGGCGTGCAGCACCTAAATTTAATAAGTATAATTATACTTATACGATTATTATTAAAACACTTAAAATAATTACAGATGCTACAAATTATATTAATTATAATTGAGTAGGTATAGTCGCTATCCGCCCGTTTACGTGGAATTAAAATATTTCTCTACTACTTAACTTTAAATAAAAGAAAGACTTTAGTGTGAATTGACATTGTTCCACATCCTCAGGTTTCCACCAAATCTTTTTTGGTGTAAAATGTTTGCGAGACAACAATTCTGATGGTAAGTGGGAACAAAGTCCAAGATAAACGCACTTAATTACTTAGACGAGACGATGAGACGTAATTTTAAATGTAAGTAAATATAGAAAATGTTTTACGAGTGAACAGTTAAATTACCTTTTCGCACAAAAATCTGAGACCATTCGGAATGTTCGACATTACGCCTACTCGTACAATCACGGTCTGACGGGAGGGATCCTAATGAAATTTTATGTTGAACGCTATTTTAGGAATTAACACTTTTACGGTAATATGTTGTATTTAAAACGAATATTTTTTTATCAAAAAATACGATTTCGTAAGTCACTTAGGCAAACGAAAAAATTCAATTCATGAATTCATTTTTATCACGGAAATATTGCCTTAGGCCATAAAAAGGGGAGTGGATCAAAAATCAATCTTTTGCCTAGAAAGGTATATAAAAGTCATCCAATTAGCACGACCCGGAAAGGGATATAAGATACTTACTTCCCGGTTAATATTCTTGGTTATACGCCCGGTAAATAATGTTGTCGTTTTCCGTTAACCACGGGGCGTAGCGGTAAAATCTAGTTACCTATTAAATAAGTCATTAATAAAGTAGAACAGATATAAATAATAGAAATAAATATCGCTCCCATTCAGTTTCGTTCAATAGTCTAAAAACCTCATTCTGAAAATATCGAAATAATTGTATGTAAGTAAGTACACTCGAGTCTCCACTGAGATCTATTGGCATCTTCAAATAATAATACCCTTTCATTATATCTACGCAACAGATAAGTAGTTTTATATGTTCGAATGTTTGGAGTTTTACAGTTTAATTCATTGGGCAGTGAACAAATCAAAATGCGTTTCCTGAGGGTTCCTACAATGGGTAATTGTGGAGAGTTGATGTTGTGGTGGTGGTCTTCAATTAAACTAGGTTACGATATTGAACAGAATATTGAATTTTCAACATAGTCGTTGTATCAAAGGCTTCACCGCGATCGTTCAAAGTAATTGGACGAACATCAACAATAGAGACATTTAATTATCTACCGTTATTAATAATTCACTGATCAATGATTTACTGCTAAAATATCATTGTTCCTTGAACGGCATTATTTACATTTGTCAGTAGGAGTTTTGTACAATATTTCTTTTACTGAAAAAGCCGATCAACGGGCAGACCAGCTAACTCATTGCGAATGGTCACCAAACAAACAACACCATAGAAACGAAAGAAATCACCGATGCGTTGCCGGCCATGACACAAGAACGAAGAAACAAAGAAAGTACTGGCGGAACACGGTAAATCGTTCAAGCAAAAGGGTAACGGACCCTGGTACAGCTGCAGTCGATTGCTGCGCGACAATTGTCAGTTTTATCGACGTCTGGTGACGTCTGTCGTCTATCGTGTCGGGCGTAATGGCACCTTAAGAAGGTAATAATAATAATAATAAGCCCACAGGGCAGCTCGTGGCGAGCTGATGGCCCCAGGCATATGCCACTTTACGGGGGCCCATCTAATCAGCGGCAAGTCACCACCTGCCGCATTTTCAGTTCTTATACAGTCTGATTGGCAGGTGTCAAATAGTATCCCATAGCCCTTTCACCAGTCCCTCGTAATTTCACCCCAATAGCCCATTATCCTGTAGTGTCCAATCGAGGATAGAATCCGCCTTGTGTACCATACATGAATGACCCGTGAAACTTTAAGTTTAGAGATACATAATAATAATAAATAACGCTACACACTCATAGCCCCTAGGATTCCCTGTGTCGTGGGTGCCATGGACAACACACAAGATAAGCACACACACCCAGACCAAGAACGGAAATTTAAATTCATCATTCAAATTTCCGCTTCGCTAGGAATCGAACCCAGGACCCTCGGAACGGCGATCCGGCTTGCGCCATCGGGTCGTCGTCATCAAGGTGTGCGTCATCTTATTCGCTTAGAATACACTATAGAAAGACAGTCTTCATACAAGCGCTCTGTCTAAAGTGAAGCACTAAACCGAAACTTTCCCGAAAGCGGGGAATGATTCGGCTGCGATTAACCATAAATGTTTTTAGCAATAATACATAAATAGCTTTTCAGATGTTTTGTGACACAATTTAACTAGACAAATTCTTACATTCGGCGACATTTTCGGCGTGCGTTGACATTGAACATTACGGAGCTGCCCGGTGTTTGGTGCAATTTCTGGCACCAATTATGGTGCTTCAAAATAGCCGCGCGGACTTATTCGCGTACTGTAAGCAGTATTGAAATCCTAGGTTTTTGAATTTTAGGCTTTAGAATTATTCTTTTGAATAATTCTAGTTTATAAATAGCGGACAGCGATTAGTAATAACCGATTCCGTGTACGATCTATTGTGCGTCTGTGACGACAGTTTCAAGAAATATAACTTCCCGTCGATGTATCAACCGATCGTCGAGTAATAACGTATAATTTTATTGTACGTACCTATAATATTAAAACTTCGGGGATTCCCAACGGATGGTGAATAAACTTTTCAACAGAACACCTAAAAAAACCAACCAGCTAATTACAATAGATACCTATAGTATTTGTGTTTAGTAATTTTCTTTTTTTATACATTAAAGAAATAGTCATTTCAGTAAATTATGGATGGGCCGCTAATAAACTGAGAGAGCTGACATTGGATGGATGCATAGGTATGATTCAGTATAACCGTGTAGCGTTTCTATAGAAAGAGCACATTGATATCATTATGTCATTTAATCTCAGATTATTTATTGTTGTCAATTCATTTCGAATTAAGTTACCAAAAGTATTTTTACAAATTTTATGTGAGTTCAGTAGTTTGCCAAATAAAGTATAAATTCATCTGCAGTCTGCACCCTTGTTTCCACGATGGCGGTCGCGGGACAAGGGTAGCGACCCTACAAACTTGGGTTTAACTTTACACACACTGATATCTAAATAAATAATAGTTTAAAAAACTAAAAAAACACGCCTAGCTCTATCTCTCTTACTCGCATGCAAAGGCTGCGGAAAGAAATTAATTAATCCTGGCGAATCTAATTAGGATAATTGGATATTTTAATCGAATTATTGCATTGTGATCGGTCTTTGACAGGTGTGCAAAGTTTGAATTAAATCTGAGCGTTCAAAGTAGGACAAAATCGAGCTCAAATGAGTCGGTTACAAACATACAGCTGAAGCTAATAAAAGCGTGTTAAAAATAAAATTGCGTCCTCTCACAAATGCAACCCCAAATGTAACTTTTCAATGGACTACGAAGCCATTAGCGCTAACTGAACAGGTTTTACGTGGGTTTTACGGAAGGATGTTTACGCAGCGAAGAATTATGTTTACGTCATTATTTCTACTACGACTTGATACTATGTCGTTGTCTTGTTCATTTTCCTCACCAGTAAAAGAGACGGTAATATGTATGAATATGAATAAAGCTTTTGTTGCAATACGGTGCGGTTTCAGTAAGTTGTGATACTTTTTAATGGGAAGGTGTCCGTGGAAGTATTCAAGAATGTCATTGTTCCAAGTTGTTTGTATTGTTGTATTAAGTCTGCAAACTTTACTGTCCGCAGGTAAATACCTAATTAATTAAATTAAATACATATTTGTTTAAATTATGACAAAATAAATATTTTTGTTTGTTGTTTTCATTTCGAAAACGATATTAGGTATAGTTAGTTGCGAAGATTTCTATTTTTAATTAATTAATAAAATTTATAAACGAATACATATTTATAAAGCGCTATATTTATAATTTATTAATTAGTTTACTTAATCATCCAAGCGCAAATTTTGATTAAGGGAAATAGACCTGGTTACGTAGTACATATATCAATTAAAAGTTAAAGAGACAGGCTTTTTATCTTTTTGTAACAATTAAAATGATTGAAATGAGATCTCAATATCCAGTTTTTTTTAAAACGCAAATTAAAAGACTAATTTTCAACAAATTATGTGCGTACTAGAAATTAATTATCACTTGCTGCGGTAATGGAAAAATTCTGCATAAAGTTCTCACAAGTGTGTGACGTCTACTAATCCATACTCGGCCAGCGTGTTTGACTATGGCTTATGCCCCTCACATAGGCTCCAGCCCAGTAGTGCCACAGTCATACGTTGCGAAGAAGTAAAAAATAATATCATCCTCCAGCTTGTCCAGGCCTCGTGAGTCGGAAAGTCTGGGATGCCTTGAAACCAGTTCACGTGAAGTATTTGACGCGGCCAGTAGACCTCGCTATCATTCAGCATACTGCGACCGAGACATGCACAAACGATAAGAAATGCCAGAGCATCATGCGTTCCATCCAGAACTATCACATGGACCAACTGAATTACTTCGATATCGGCTCTTCGTATGTATACCTATCTATACCATTTTTCTTTCACCTCTTTTCTATGTTATTTGATGTGACATTTCCATACCTGAATAACCGTATGAAATGGCTACGGAGTGATTTTCTGTTAAATATATTGTTTGAGAAGGGCTATGGCTTCAACCTATTAACGGCTTAACACGAGACGCGGGTCACACCTCATAATTAAGGGCATACTATTCCAACGAGGATTGGTGTAGGGCAAGTGTCGTGAGTGTGTGTTGCTACCCGGGTGTCGAAAGTTTTAAGCCTCTGATATGACTTAACAAGCAATCACGCCTGGGGGACATTTCCCTTTGCCAAATTGTATTAAACACCACCAATAATATATAGTTTTTATACAAGTCCCATGGACAGACATCCAACAGTTACAGTTGTATATACCCAGAGCAGACTCCACCGTTATCCAGTGTGAATTTACGGAGGAGTTAGTGCTCCACCCTAGAAACGGAATTTTTTATGGCATCCGTAAGCTTGCGACGTGGCTTAACGGCTGCTAACAACCGAGCACGAGCTTTACGTGCTTTCCGAGGCACGGAAACGCTGAAGAAATTTTTGCCCCTAACAGTTGCATATTATATAATTATAGAATATAATACAGATTAAAGATACAAAAGGTAAAATTAAATTGTGGATGGATGCAAACTTGGTTTCGGCACCTCTCTCTGAGGCAGGACGTTTGCATTTAAGATTTAAGATTCACATGTGATGTGGGTATAATCAACTGCCTAGATTCATATCTCTGTCAGCCATGTTCTTTGATGTGCTTTGTGTCGTCTCTGAATAAGATAGCGGCTGACTTTGACAGCTGCTACAGTCTAAAATCAATGCCTGAAACGTGCGCGCTGGAAATGTAAGGTCTTTAATGTGTTTATAATGTATAATTTCTATTGAAACATTTTTACATTTTTATTATCATGTTATGTTAATGTGTTACCTACTAAACAAACGAGCAGACGAGGCAACTAACAAACATTTCTCATTATTTCTGGGTGTCCAACACGAACGAAACATGTAAAAAAAGTCATGGTTAATTTTGGAAGGAAGGTGGTTAGTCAAAAAATTAATTGTGTGGTCGGGGGACCCCCGTCAGGAAGGAAGTTCCTTACGTTTTTTCTTCAACTCCAGTAATGTACATAAAAACTGTACAACCGTGTGATGATTTTATATAATTATGATAAAAAATATCGTGTGCAATCCGATTGGAGTGAAAGACAAGAAACTTGAATATCAGTGTATAAACGTATTAAAGTGATTTTTTTTGTAACAACGCCATCTAGGCACTCTCATCTGAACGAATATTGTAAAGCAGCGCTGTACTGTGCTAGTTACAAAATAATACTATGGATGGCGTACTCAACAATAAAAATACACACACATACACAGCAAATGTCATTTCGTTACGTGACGATTTTTGCTAAATCCCACTACTCGTAAGCCGCGTTAGGGAACTTCGTTCGAAAAACCTTACCACCATGAAATCCCTAACTCTAATGTCTACTACATAACTCTAATGACTCTAAAGGCGTATGCGATAAACTGCAATGCGATGCGATGCAATTGCGAAATGCAATGTTGTTTTATATTAAGAGATGCGTGCCTCCATGTCGACAGCTTCATCGGCGGCATTGGCGTACGCTGCTGAAGTGGTACTTAAATGAGTACATTCAATTTCTTTTTGGAATTTTCTTGAGTGGTGGGTGACCCATCACCATAAAATTCAATATATTAACTTTACACCTCAAAATGTTAATGTATTTCAGGTTCTACGTTGGGGGAAATGGAAAAATGTACGAAGGCGTTGGTTGGCTGAATATAGGTGCCCACACGTATAAATTTAACAGCAAGTCAATCGGTATTAGCTTCATAGGGAATTATAACAGTAAGTAGATGTTTATTTATTTATGTATTGTATATTACATCAATATATTTTAGCTCGATGGTCATTCGCAGATGCGTTGCTACTGCCAAGACTTAGTAAGTCATGATGTACGTCTTTGAAGTATAATTTGATAACACAAGAGTAGATATTTACTTTTGTCTCTTTTATATTTATTGGGTACATAAATTGCGGTTTCTTGGACGTCATTATTATTTATTTTTATGCACTAACAGGAATTTATTTCATTATATTGTGTCGTAAAAGTTACATCTAATATTCTGTATGAGTTATTCCTTATTGCATTGTATTGTTTACTTTTAAAACATTCGATATTATAATAATCTTACAAGTAAAAAACCGACTTCAAAATAATGCAAACTTAAGACTAAGGTATATGGTTTTCTCACAGATGCCATTTTCAGAACTGGGCCATATTAACGGGACTACACGGAAAGCACCAGCTTTCAAATAAAAAAGAATCATCAAAATCAGAGAAGAAATCAAAAATCAGACAATTTTAAAGTTCTGAGGTAACAAACATAAAAAAAACATTCGAATTGAGAACCTCCTCCTTTTTTAAAGTCGGTTAAAAAAGTTAAGTAAATTGGCGAAGTTATAGTCACAATAATTGGACTTCCTATGCATTGTCGACACATTGACAATATTTATTCTGTGACGTCGTAACATGCTAATAAAATTATTTCGCGATATCAGATATGACATAATATCATAGGTAGTGCGGACATACATACATAGCACCTATATGTTCAAACGTGCACACGACAACGAAATAAAAAAAGTATCTATATTGCGATAGTTTTAATCAGGGATCACTTGAAATACTAATAATAATCTTGTCATGAAATCGTTGCATGGTAAACGTAAATAATAATAAAAACTGTGCGGTCGGGGGACCCCCGTCAGGAACGAAGTCCCTTACGTTTTTTCTTAAACTCCATAGAAAATATGCTTAAAAAACTTGTGTTGAGGTTATATGTGCAATCCGACAGAAGTGAAACTCAAGATACTATTTACACTGACATATTTTTTATATTGTAATTGATGATGCCTCTGATCTCCGAATTAGATCGAAATTGTGTTTCGGGTAACAGCATCTTCTCCAATTTTTAACGACTTTAATAATATGTTCAACTATGTAAGACGTTGTACAATTGTCAGTATGATTTACCACCTTTTAAAAATTCTGCTGTCCCTAGAGTAAATCTTTAACCACTATTTTCCAGATATCGAACCAACGGATGCTCAGTTGGAAGCGGTCAAAAATCTCCTGAAATGTGGCGTAGAGGAAGGTCATCTCAGTAAAGATTTCCATGTTGTGGGTCACAAGCAGCTTATAAGTACCGAAAGTCCGGGTAGAAAGTTATACAATGCTATAAGAAGATGGCCAGAATGGCTTGAAGATGTAAGTTCTATCAAGAAGTCGACATAAATTTGATTTGGAATACCAGGCCGAAAAGTGATTTCAGCTTCACCTTTCAAGATCAACTTACTTATTACTTACTGATTTTAGACTGCATATACATACATAATTATGTATTTTCAGTATTGTATCTTGTTTTTTAACTTTAAAATATATTGAGATTAAAATTCTGATGTCAACTACATCAAATACGGTTGTAAGACTAGTCTTTAAAAATTAAGCGTTTCTACCATTTTTTACGTGTCGTATATTGACTATCATTTTAATGTTTCTAGCGATAAAAGCTAATATTTTTAAATAGATACTTAATATATTTTTAACTGAGTATTTTTATTAAAAACCACTCAGCTGATTAAGCACGTAATTATGTTTTTCTTAGCAGTTTTATTTCGATGGATTAGCTTTCAAAATTCTGCAAGTCATATCTCAATCTCACGATTCGCTCAAAAGGTACTTATAGTACCTACGGCCGGCGGTTCTAGGCCGCTCTGAACTTTGTTCGGATCACTGCGCAGAAGTAAATTTTAGGGTAGAAAATAGAAATGGTGGCAAGCTGGCAAGATGCGCGGGGTGTCACTTGAGCATTGTTTGTTTCAGTCACACGCTCAGCGTTCGTGTCGCTATCTCTCTCTAATAAAGTACAATACCTGCGCACTATATCCGAAAGCCTAACTTCAGAGCGGCCTAGAACCGCCGGCCGTACTATGTGTACTTATAATTGATATCCCATTAACATAACTCCATTAATAAATATTTTACATGGATGAATACATACATACTATCATAGGCTAGCACACCTACAATATTGTTGCCAATACAACATGGCAATGATACTCATGAGTACGACAAGAGGGGCCGCACACACCAAATATTATTGTCAATGTCACTTTTTTGTATTTTTTATAACTTAAAAATATTTTTCAGTGGCTTACATAAAAGATAATTATAATTGGAACTGAAACTTGATTCAGAATCATGCTTAACCTTAAACACAATGAAGTTAATAAGACAGTGGAATTCAGTGAAAATACGAGAACGTTTACATAATGAGTCTGCCTATTCTGTTCACCTGGGAGGCTTCGGGCTACGGGGAACCACGTTGTTCTCGCATCGAATGACGCATAAATTAGGCGGTGACTGCACCTATTTCGCCGGAAAATCCGCAATTTGAACTAACCGTTCAACGGGGAGCAGTTAATTAAAATTATCATGAAATTCCGGGTTGTGGAAGGGCACGTAAAATTAAAAAATATTACGGAGGCGATGTAATAATCAATATAAATTGAGTTGGGAAATTTACAGAATATTTAAACACGGAAATGGATAGAAATAATATTGATATTGGTAGAAATACCTGCGGACCAAGTATACTAAATTTATAAATGCATTGACTTACAGTATTAGTGAAGTTAATGTATAAATGCCTCAATTGCGTCTTGTTGGAATAGTTGGAAACATTTTCGACATATTTGGTAAACGAAATGACAAGAGTTGGTTTCCTGGACAGTAGGAAGTGACGGCTCTGTGACTCTATATTTACCATGCTGGGCGCCGTTCTAGGTCCCGGTTGGATGCCCAGCGACGAAGAAATTTAAACGATGAGTTTAAATTTCTGTTCTTATTGTCTTATTTTCTAGTATATTATGGGCATCCTATTATTTACTATGTTTTTTTACACCACACGCTCTCGCATTGCCCTGGGTTGGGACAGAAATGTCCATTTCTGTCCCAGCCTAGGCTCTAAATTCATTTATGAACCTATAAAAGGTATTATAGCTAAGAAATAAAATAAATAGTTAAATTCAATCATCAGTAAAATCTAAAACTCCTTGGATCAAATTATGTTGGACTTAAAAATGTTTACAGAAGTTGTACATTTACGTAAATTAAACTAAATAGTAATCTCGCGTGAATGCTGAGAAAATTGAATTGACGTTAAATCTACAGAATACGGTATAACAATCAAAAACATACAATATAATAAGATTTTACATCAATTTATACTGAAGTAGAGTTGTCTAGCACTGAATGAAAGAAATAAACATTTCTTCAAAAGATCCATAAAAAAAAGTAGAAGTAAAGAAAAAGTGATAAAAATAACAGTACAATAAGTAATTGAGAAAACATTAACTGTGGCCATGCCTTGACGCAGTAAATAATAACGATAATTAAATTCCACTTAATACTTATGTACAATTACGATATTCCAAAGAAGTGACTGAACAATATGTTATAACAAATTCGGGGACTCCCATACTCCCAGCGTTTCTCTCGTGTTTGCATTACCCGTAAACTCTTTATCTATAGGTCAGTTTATATCGTTATAGATTTTAGGGTTCAGTATTTAAGTTTGAAATTTCTTTAACGTAATGACATGGAGAATTAAAAATTTTATACTCAATTGTACTCTTGCATGGTGGTTGGGCTGCCGGCGTGTTAATCTTATATTATTTTCTTTATTTTCTACACACAAACATTTGAATAGTTCGAATATTTAATTGCTTTGTTTTACGGGTTTTACAATAAACCGGCGAACCCTTACGTAATATTCATTTCGCTCTTAGCAATTCTAAGCGTATCATTTAAATTACTTGTCTCTTTCATTTTCTTATCCGATAAAAGAGAGGAAGATGTAATGCACGCAAATAAAGCTTTTGTTGCATACGTAAGGTTTCAGTCAGTTGTGGTACTTGTGGTGTGTTTAGTGCATAGGGGTTTGTGTGAGGATTAAAAATGTTGTTGGTTGTTGCTGCTGTGCTGTTGTCTTTTCGGAGTCTGGTGACCGCAGGTTAGTTACTGTTGTTACTAGTATCATGCCTATTTATTTGGTAAATATCCTTGTTAGTCTTGTAAATTACAGGAAAACTTCTATTTCATGTAACTATTTTATTAAAATTTAGTTCGTTATATCTGTTACAGTTTTATTGATAATATCTGTAACTTTTAGATATTAATTTAAATGTAACAATCACAAATTTTTTGAGATGGTCATTAGGTCCTAAAGCCAAGAATTAATTGGGATTTCGTTAGCTATCAGTCATGTGCCAGTCAGGATAGTGATTAGAGAAGAGTCACTGAATGATAAGTGGTCAAGAACCTATTATGGTATTGCGATATATAGTGGTATCGCAATACCTAAAGTCTATAATAACAATGTAAAGTCATCTTTGTCTGTGAAATTATGCGGTAAATCTTTTTCTTGGAGTCTAAAACGACATAAAGGAACAGGAAAATTTGTTATTCCACGTCTCCCATGGCATACTCAATATTTTTCAGGCTGTCCAGGAGTCGTGAGTCGGCAAGCTTGGGATGCCCTCAGCCCCATGCATGTGCAGTATCTGACGCGACCAGTGAACATCGTAATCATCCAGCATACAGTTAGCGAAGGATGTTACACCGATCAAACTTGCGAGGGCATCATGCGCGCTATTCAGAACTATTATATGGATGATCTGAAGTACTGGGATACCGGTTCCTCGTAAGTGAACTTAATTAATACTTACCTACGTATATTTTACGTGCAAAAGTAACTTTATTTGCTTGTCGGCCTCAATTATCAAGCATACCTACCAGGAAGGTCATAGATTACCTTCTTTCCTGAAATTCCTCCTGGATCCGGAAAATAGCAACTTCGCTACCCCTAGCAAAACAAAAGATACAAGTGTGCAATAGGAATAAATAACGCTACACACTCATAGCCCCACACTAGGATTCCCTGTGTCGTGGGCGCCATGGACAACACACAGGACAAGGACACCCACACCCAGACCAAGAACGGAAATTTAAATTCATCATTCAAATTTCCTCCTCGCTGGGAATCGAACCCAGAACCCTCGGAACGGCAATCCGGCGTGTTAACCATTGCGCCATCCGGGTCGTCAAACCTAATAGTCTTGCAGGTGTTATAGGCAAATGATAGTTACACAAAAAACCATGATCCGGACACAATGACGTCCGGACACAAATGTTTGTTTGTTTTAAATGTGTGCCTGGTTAGGAATCGAAACCGAGGCGCCTCGCTAGTTACGTAGGGTTCCTATTCAAGATGAAATCTCTGCTTTTGCACGTTTTTATTCAGAAGTCTTAATCGAATCGGATCCAATTGTCTCCCAAGGTACGTGACATGACGAAACACGTGGTTCCAGAGTATTTTAATGGAACCGAAATTATGAAGAGTTGGTTATAATGGAAAAGCTTTCTGTACGTACATATTTTAGGTTCTACGTCGGTGGCAATGGAAAAATATACGAAGGCACTGGTTGGATGTACGTTGGCGCCCACACGTATGGATATAATAGTAAATCGATTGGTATCAGCTTCATTGGGAATTATAACAGTAAGTTTGACCATTTTTACTGTTGTTGTCGTAATTTAGGTTTTTGAGAATTATATTGGATGGTAATAAATAAAAATGAATTGCAGTGCGAAGTTTTTTTAATGTTTTCAAAAATTATAAATATAATATATATAATAATATATATATATAAATTATCTATATAAAGTATCTGATGTGGATCATTAACGGATCGGCTAAGCCATAAAATATATGGATAGGTATGCCTTCAGTGCTAAAGTTATTTAATGTAATTAGAATTTACTACAGGTAAATTGAAATAAATGTAGGCTGATGTGGAATTCTAAAACTCGTTAAGAAATATTGAAAGGGTTCGCTTTCTGACTTAGTCCGACAAATAATTATGATCGATAAATATCATCATAATCTGTTTCTCATGCCGCACAGTGAATCCTAGTGCTACGATTGTGCAAATGTTCAACAATTGAATTTTCCGTTACAATTTTCCAGGTATGGAACCAACAACTGCGCAGCTGGAAGCCGTTAAGGACCTCCTGAGGTGCGGTGTGCAGCAAGGGCATTTGACGCAGGATCATGTCGTGGTTGGTCATAAGCAGCTCATATCTACCGAGAGCCCAGGCCGCAAGCTGTACAATGTCATACGAAGATGGCCAGAATGGGTTGAAGACGTCAGCTTTCTCAAGACGTGATTAACTTGGATTTTAAAGACGAGACGCATTATCCGCATTCATAACATTTTAGAAATTTGTGCTGCATTTAAAAGTGTCATAGTTTTGTAATCATTTTTTTATATTTTAAACTAGAACATTTTAGTATTTTTATAATGTTTATTAACCTAGTAACCGCCCTCACTACGCTTCGGAAATAAATGTTTTAGTAAAAACGTTTAGACCCTATTCTTTCAATTTACATATTTTTTATCTGCAAGCCGAATTGAATTCGAATAAATATAATAGATGCTACCCCAAGTTGTCCTACTATAATACACGAGAGAAAACGACATTCAAATCAGTTAAGCCGTATCTGAGATTAGCGTGAATAAACGCACAGACAAACTGACACACCGACAGACAGACAATATTTTTAAATCGGAATCTATTCTAATGATAAATACCCCGAATATTCCATGTAAAGACATCGATTACTTAATTTTTTATATGTAGAGATTTAATAAGTGGAATTATCCTGCAGGTAATTTTAGGCCACTTTAGTCTTTAATTTCGAAATAATTGAAAACAAATTACTTAAATTGAAATGAAACTTTATAATTAAAATAGATTTAACAGCTTTTGAAGTTTGCAGCACTTAGCTAATGTTTGAGTTTAATTTATATGTTAATCAAAATTTTGCTGCAAATTCTGTAGCTGGTACGACCAATTATAAATAATTATCTTAATTATTTCATCGGTTAATAAATAAGACCTTCGAAGTCACAACAAATGTCCAGTCCCAGAACTTTGGTCCGTTCAGACCTGCGACCACCTGCGACTCCAACGCGACAAATTGACTCACGTGTGAATAGGATTGCCGCGACATTTTGACAGTGTTATCGCAAGCGCAAAAATATGTCTTTGCTGCTGTGGAGGGAAGTGTTGTAATTATAAAAGAAAAGAAACACTGGCGCACCAAGGAGATGGTGGGCTGATGATATTACAGGTAGCAGGAGACAACTCGTAAACTTGCGCAAGGGCAGGGACATATGGAAGCACTGGAGGAGGCCTTTACCCAAAAGGAGACCAAATTTCTACCAAAGAAGACTAAACCTAGCTTACCACTAAGCAACACCACCACAAACACACACGCTACAAGCTTTTTAATACTACAAGCATCATATTAATATTAATTCACATACAAATTCAAATAATATAGCTACAATTGGGAGCTCAATTTCGTCGCGATGTAAGGCTGAACACACACATTTGATTAAAACGATTGTATAGCGAATTGGTTTCAGCGTTGCGTGTTCTCCTTGATATTACATTACAGCGCACTTACGCTTGGTAATAAATCACGATTTATTTGAGTAATCTTGTTGTTTTGTAAAAGTTTAATAGGATATACATATTTTAATTGTATCACGAAAGATAAATTATAGACTTAATGAATCTTATTTAATAATTCCTTAATATTTTTTAATTGGATTTTTTTTTCTTAAAATTTCAGAGCATCAAACCTTAAATTAGGAGGTGGCTTGATTGTTTTTTTTATTAATTATTTTCTTCTCTCTTGCTCAGAGCTCTTCCTCTTGATTCTCTAGCTCAGGAGAGTACTTATTGTATTTTAAAGGTTTAATGATTCTACGATATTATCAGTATTATTGTAATGTTCTGATCTACCGTTGATTTATATTGTTTTCTATGAAGTACGGATTATTAGGTCGATTTCACACTTCTTTGAGAACGCTGCGAAAAACTTGGGCGCAATAGTTTCGTCTTATCTTCACCGGAGCAAGTGATAACTAATATTTAATACACAGATTACTTTGAAAATTAGGTGTGCAGAATTCGTACTTAAAGCAAATCTAGGATTGCAGCATTTAAGATATTTAACTGTCTAAACTTGGATGGTAACTACATATATATTATATGTTTATATGTATGTTTGAAAGATCTATAGGCTAAATTTATGTTTGTGTATGATAGCCAGTAGCTACATTCACGAAGAAGTCTTCAATTTGTAGTTAGCTTTAAATATTGATTTTACCGAAGCAATGCGAGGAGGGGTTGCTAGTAGTTTTACTATATTTTAATGTAGGTGTTATCAACGCTTTTAAAATAAAGTCAGTCAGTTCTTTAGTAGATCTATTAATTTTAGCTTCGAAAACCACAAGCTATCAAAAAATCCCCACTGCATTATCAGCAACTGACGTCATTAAGTTTAGCAAAATTTAGGTATAACATTATCTTTTTCCCTACTTAATACATTTGCGGATTGCAGGCTTTATACATATGTATAATTTTATAGGTATAGGTATATACGTTATCCGCCTTGGGTCACAAAATAAACGGTCAAGTTTATGACATGAAACTGATAACTAATAATGTGCGCATATTGACTTATCAATGTCGAGCGACGAATACCAATTGGCGTCCGCATCTGTAGATCTTTGACCCTCAATACAGAACACGTTTCTGAGCGGTTTCGAACAACGCCTTATATTTATATTATTATGTATTGGTATGTAGCGGCTTGTTTGCAAAATTGGACATTTCATGAAATTGCAATTAAATTATTTCATGAAATGGAATTATTTTATGTTCTTTCGAACAGGCAAATTGTTTAAAATGTAACATGATCTGATTAAAGGTCAATATTTCAAAGTTTAATATTATTTTCATTAACAATAAAATGGATTATAATTTGACCACCAATAAAAGATGATGTTTGACTGATGACTTGATGATGAAGTTTCAGTTCTCGATCTGAGTGTGTGTTCTTATCTTTGTGTGTCCATGGCACCCAGGACACAGGGAATCCTATTGGGGGGCTACCAGTGTGTAACGTTATAATATAATTATTAGTTTTTATATAGAATTTATTCACAGTATCGCACGAGAAGCCAATCAGCATTTGTTATAGTAGGTTCAACCTTTGTTACATGATGGTTCCATAATTATGTTGTTACGTATGCGTTCGGGAAATTCCAACGAGAATAATTCTTATTCTTTGATATTGAAAATTACAGTAGTAACTGAATTACCTACTTGCCGTCAACGAGTCAATATTCAAAGTAAAATCGGTCAGTCTGTCTGTCAGTACATTAGCTGATAGTTAGACTCAATGGGGGATAAGAGGACTATCACTGTGCTTTTAAAAAGTGTACTTCAAGAGGTATTAAAATAAACGAGTGTGCTTTAGACCACACGACTCAAGTAAAATTTCTTTAGCTAGAATATTTAATATATTGAACAAATTATTAATTTATAAAATTGTTCAAGAATGAAATTAAATAACGAAATAATCAAGAAATCACAGTTCGCGTAACGCTAGCAAACTCGCAAGTTAGTCATTCGGTCAGCTAGCAGGATAATTAGGCGATTATTTTCTCAGTAACTTTACTCAATTACATGTTGGCTTAGCTGGGTGGTACCTATCTAGTTATGCCTGGAAAACCTCGGCTGATATAAACATATGTGTACTGTCGGGATTAAATGGGGTCACAAAGAACCCCGCAAAACAAAAGGGATCTAAAGCTTTCGCCTCGTCCTTTGGGTCGATAGGACTGTAGACTGAAGGGAGCCCCAAATATTGTTATCTCAACTTACAACTTAAATATATTTTTTTGTTCAGATTTCATTTATTTCCGTTTAATTTATTAAATAAGGAATGTATTCAAATAATTATCAGGAATTTATTTGAATTTTCCATTTACGTGTGGGTATTTTTTTCGCAATATGTGTGTAAGAATCTGTGTTTTTGCGAATAAACCAATAAATTTTAAATCAATCACAGTTATAAGTATTAGTTACTACTAAGTAAGGAGATGGAATTAATTTGCAAGTGTATTGATCACTTAACTTCCTACATGAAACAAAAAACAACCTCATGGTCATTAAAAAAATAGTCATATATTAAAGTCGAGTTCAACGCTTACGTCTTGGTCCACAATGGTGGTATATCCTACAGAGTTATAGACATCCATGGGTAGCGGTGAATTACTGCCAGGCGGTGGTGGTACCGTCTATGCGTAAATTTATTTTTATTTAGAAAATAAAACAATTTTTAATGTATGACCAAATAGGCAATTTTAAATATGTTACCAGTCTGTAACATATTTTGAATACCTATACATTTAAACAGTCATCAAAACAGTCCTTTTTTACGACTTCAAAAATGGAGGTTTTTCAATTAGACCGTATATATATTTTTTTATGTGTGCTCGCGGATAACTTCGTCGTTTATGAATTGATTTTGATCATTCTTTTTTTGTTGGAAAGGAGATATCCCAAGGGTGGTACCATGGTAAGGAACTCCGGATCTGATGATGGAATTCCAGGGAAATCGAGGAAAACCCACAATTTTTTTCTTACTTGGCGATTTTGAAGTCGCTTTTTGTTTTGTTAAATTATATTCAAATTATTATACAAGTAATCAAGTCAATTCGCTTCGCGATATACCATTTTTTTGTTTCCAATACATATCAATGTTTTGACGGGATTCTTTAATATGTCATACCTATCTTTTTTGTTTGTTAATCGATACTTATGAAGCTTACTAGAATATATTTGAAAACCGTCCAAATTAGTATTATATATACATAAGTAAAGGCTCGATTTTAAGATATTAAAAGCTTGTGTCGCGGTGACATTCGCAAGCATTCGGTAAAAAGGTTCAACCACCTTCCAGTGTACCTGCTGGCGAGTTAGCCTGCTTTTATAATACTTGTATGTATTCTCGTTGGATGAGGTATTCAAATGAGGATATTACTCTTAAGTTTATCGTTGAAGGTGGAGGCCGGTTTGTAAATATCTTGCTGATTTAGGGTTCGGTAAGTTTATATACTGCCCCATAGGATGTAATCGGGGTTGAAAGCGGTTTTTTAATTAATTATAAAAACAGACACCTCGTTACTACATTGGTGTCTTAAGAGGTAAGGATGTTTAATTCTCTGCGAGATGTGTTGGTATTGAAAGAACAATTGGAAGGAAGATCCCGGAATCTTATTTGATCCTCCCAATATGTTTATATATTACTAGTGGCCCGCCTTTACTTCGTTTTGGTAATCCTGTATCTACAAGTACACGTAGTATGCTGTTAAAACATTAATAACCAACCTTTTCTTAAAACCTGCATACTGACATTTCTTTGTTATCTTGCGGTATCAAACCCGTTTTAAACGGATGAAGAAAATCTGAATGATTCTATGATCCGGATGAAGAATCTTAAGTCTTTCTCGCGGTAGTTACAATTAATATCCCGCGTTAAGAAAACAATTTCTCGGGATGAAAAGTATTCTTAGACCACACCCGTAGAACAAGTTGTCAAATTATGCTAATTTACATTTTATAATCTGTTCAGTTGTCTTCGTGTGATGCGCTTTGCTTAATTCTCTAAGTGCAGGTACAACCGGACAGATTGACAAAAAATTAAGTTTCGACGCCTGTATCGATAAAAAAGCCTACCTTACATTTAGATTCCCCATATACATAATTATTATATGTATCCAACGCACAGATTTTACTGCAAACCACGTCCATTATTTTTGACGTTCAAGTTTAAGGTCATATAAATACAGTGACTTGACTCAGTGTAATTACTTAAGACGGAACCAACTCAATTTTTTACTTAAATAAATAACATGTTGTAGTATCGTTGTCTTTTTCATATTCTTACCCAATAACAGAGAGGACACGATGTGAAGAATACACGACAAGCATATAGCTTGTTGCATTACTGTTAGGTTTTAGTAAGTTGTAGTATACTCTGGCGAAAAGGTGTTTGTGTTAAAAATGTGGTTGTTATATTCCGTGGTTGCTTTCCTATCTATTCAAAGTCTGGTGTTTGCTGGTTAGTAGATTGTATATCAAATTATGTTTGGATTTGAAATAATATCTTTGATATGACCGATTATATTATACTGTCATTAGTAAGTAGATACGCGTTGAACAAAAACCTGTTTATATAGGTTCAGAATTCTTTTGCTTTTAACGGTTACATATATCTTAGATGTATAAAAATATTGGATATTTGAAGGATATTAAGCGTACTTAATTTAATATAAACAATGCATAAAGTTATCGATTATCGATATCGAAAAAATCTTATACAAAAAGATTTGTTTATCAAAGGAGGAAAAACAGGAATTTATTTGACGCCCCAACAATTTCAAGAATTCGTAACTTCACCTTGAATAGTCGCATCTTGTTGTTTCTAATTTGTGTCATATAATTTTATTACAAATACTTTTAAATAAAGTAAACAAGTGTAAACATTTTGATCTTGTATTAAGTTTGTAATTGTTATTTGTGAAGGTGGTAATTCCGACAATTTTTTTTTCATATTAAAACAAAAATATGAAAACTAAAACAAAGTTAATTAACATTTCATTCTCTTTGATTATGATATTTTTCATAATTACCAATTAGTAGGTACCTATAATTTTCGTATGTCGCCTCGCAAGATACTAGATACAATTTATACAGTCATGCAGTTTATATCTTGAAACAACTTGTGAAGTAAACTGCGATTGGCACTTGTTCTTTGAATAGGCAGCAGTTGACAGCTTTGGCTCGTGTACAGGGTTGGCATATTGAGCAAGCGTTCCATTTCAGTCCTAATGATAATGTCCTTAGACAGACTTAAAATCTTAATATATATTAATAATATCGAATTATATATTAATTATATAATTCGAGTGTGAGTGTGTATGTCACTGAACTCCTCCTAAACGGCTTGACCGATTTGGTTGAAATTTTTTGTGTGTCTTCAGGTGGATCCGAGAATGGTTTAGATTCACAATTGGACCCGGTAGGTGGCGTTGCTGTCGATATATCACTAAAACATTTTTTAATTATAAAGCGGTACGAAGTACGCTGGGACAACTAGTATAACATAAAAACCCTATCGTCGAATCTGCATAGTCTGGATCTTCGTTTATACACAATTCGATAAATAATATAAAAATCATAATATTTCAGTTGTTTACAAGCATGCATGCATTACAGCGCCGTATGGTATCGAAAATGGTAGATACGATATCTTCGATCGAAGCTATCGCGTGGCCGTTAAATATCGATTGACTATGTAATTTTAGTGTTTGTATTTCCTAGAGTGTCCAGGAGTGGTGACTCGAGATGTTTGGGATGCGTTGAGCCCCCTCCACGCGAAGTACGTGACACGTCCAGTCAACATAGTCATCATTATGCACACTGTGAGCTCACAGTGTACCACTGACGAGGCCTGCGAGATCCGCATGCAATCGCTCCAAACCTACCACATGGAAGACGTCGGCAACTGGGACATCGGCTCTTCGTAAGTATTTTTTGAAATGAATACGTGGGAGGAAAACCCAAAAAAATGACATAATTCCAGGTATACAGTTAGGTGTTGTAGCTTCGTATCTGAGTGAAACTTAATTACTCCAATCGATATCTGTCGAATCTTAAAGATCAAAGTAATTTTTAGATTATGTGGGAAGTGTCGCATCACGCGCAGTGGGGGGAAGCGCCGCCATTTTGAAAACGCCGTTAAAAAGAAAATACTAGCCACGTACCTACAAGTATTCACGTAAAATACACAGCTGTGTCCAGCATACAGCCACACTCCGCTTTCATTTATTATTTTAATATTGACTGTATGCCCATCTGATGGTAAGTGATAATGCAGTCTTGTCATGATGTAGGACTTTTGATAGTGCATAAAGAGATGCATAAAATAAATCATGTAATTCTATCCTTTTTTCTTTTCATACACTACTAACGTCACCTGTAACTATGTTTATTGACATAAATATATAAAGATAAGAGATAAGTCTCTTACACACACACACACATACCTGGGACCCCTAGGTGCGCTGGCAGTTATTATGAACTGGGGCGTAGTCATAATAAAATAAAAGGCTATAAGGTCTCTATGTATAACAAAATTAAAATAATAACTACCAACTGCAAACGTTCTCATTATCAAAAATTTTACACAAGTATTAAAAACCAATTAGGTATAGTTACAATAAAAATTAATTAATACCGGTATTCTCACTACATCATCATTATGAATATACTATCAGATAACTAGTTTAACGGCCAAACCGCAAAAATTTTTTGTGGCGCTATTAAAATCGAAATTCAACAAAAAGTTGATATGGCAATGCATTACAAATTCACAATTCAAGAAATTGTCTCAGTAAATCTCAAAGATGTTTTAATAGCGAAGTTATCTTTAAACCTACATTAATTCAAGAAATTGTAATCAAAATTGTTCGAAGAAATTTTAATTTTCAATTAAGAAATTCGAGTAGTTGCAGAATCGTATAAGCCAAAGAAGGAAAATATGGTGTAGGAAAATACTGTTCATTGATATTGATATTGAGTTGTTTTCATTACGAAGGTGTACCAATATCCCAGTGGAGTACTTACGTTCTAAACAAATAACAAGAAACGTCCTTTATAACGAAAATAAATTAATTCCCAGTAAGTTAAAGACTTACTGGGTTGGGTTGAAGTTAAATGAGTTAAGGTAAGAATGTATCTAAGGAATCTTGCCAATGTCCAAGCTATCTCCCTTTTCTTTCACTTCTCCACGGTAATAATTTATTGTCTTCTCGGTTGGTGTTTATCGGATGTTTACATTTAAAATATTATAGTTAAAAACTAAAAACACGTTATTTATAATTTTAAGTGAATTTTGAATTGAGACATTGTACTGTTAACCGTAGAGATGGTCCCTTGTGTGGAGCCAATCTTGATTGTATTAATAATACTACAATTTGATACTACAATATACACTACTACAATACGTACGACAAGCTTATGCTTGTCATCAAACCTTCAAATGTAGGAGTAAGCGGAAGTAGTTCTAATTCAGCTCACAAGATTTGACCCGACACACATTCAAACATTGCAAGTTATATAAAAATATCGAAAATGCGTCACCGAAGTATTACCAGTCAAGTAGAAATCGGGGAAGATGGTAATACGAGTATCTTACCCCTTCGTACTATCCTCGTCAATAATAATGTTGCAATAAATAAATAACACCTATAGCATCAGTTTTCGATTCGA
Source organism: Ochlodes sylvanus (assembly GCA_905404295.2). Lineage (NCBI taxonomy): Eukaryota > Metazoa > Arthropoda > Insecta > Lepidoptera > Hesperiidae > Ochlodes > Ochlodes sylvanus. The sequence goes on along the minus strand of FR990131.1, from coordinate 2,970,872 downwards.
GTTATTTACCAAAATAAGAGATCTAATGAAGTACCTACTATTATGTTTTTTTTCAGGTTTTACGTTGGCAGCAATGGGAAAATCTACGAAGGTGTAGGTTGGCTGCGCTCAGGCTCCCACACCTATGGATTCAACGACAAGTCAATCGGAATCAACTTCATAGGCAATTATAATAGTAAGTAATCAGATTTTGGGTGTATGGTGAGTGGGGGCGAGATTTAATGGCTTTTTTGACGAGATAAGCCGTGATTTAGATATGATTTCTCAATCGGGGGATCTCTGGTGAAGTGGAGGGGTTAGTGGCAAACCCAAGTGTCGGAAGTTTTTACGCTGCCCGAAGGCCTCCGTTATGTAATGACAACAACGGGGACTGCTTTACGTGCCCTCCGAAATCGACGTAGCCACCGCTATGATCGCTTCATAATAAACATGTAAACATTCAAAGCCCTGGACTTAATTACACGTGCCGTGGGTGGCGTTGATAAATACGTTTACAATTTATGAAACGGTATTTTTGAACGAAAACCTTTGTGATGTTATTAAACATCACAAAGGTTTTCGGTCACAATAAACATCAGTTTACGTGTCATGATATTTAAAGGTAGAATTTCATTTGCAAACAGTATCTATAGCAGGACGACAGGTAATTGACCAAGTTAAGACAAAGTGAATAATTAAAATTCGCAGACATTCAGCTATAACAGATAGTCGCCACAGGGAACCAGGAGGTATCATTAAAGTTATTTCTATGTTTATTGCTATTGATATACAATATACATAATTATTTGCCAATAATTTGCTAATGATGCGTTACTTAATTATCACTTAATACTGCGCCAGCTTTGGTTTTTAGGGTTCTTCCTCTTTTAAAACTTAACCTCCCCTGTGGGTACCTACGTATACTAACTTGTTTTTGAATAACAGATAACTCAAAGGTATCGGTTATCCCATGTTGGAGGTGGCAGCATTCTGTACCACCTTTAACTTGATCTTGTCGAGTATAACAGTCGCAACTTTAATAACTTGGGCACCATCCTCCTTTTAGATTAAACTGCGTAACGTTTTATCTCGTTATGACGAGCATGTAGCCTAGTTGGTGATGCTTGCGCAGCGAGAAGTCCCGAGTTTGATTCCCTCCCTTAAATGTTTGTCCTCGGGCCATGCGCGTTAGTGGTCTATTATTATTAATTGTGTTTTAGCGTTTATTTGTTTCTTTCTTGGCCGTTATCGCATCGGTGATATATTTGCATCGTTGATGTTACTAATTAATTTCCATGCGAGCCGATGACCACACACCATCAGGTAGATCGTCTGCTAATTTGTCGGTATTTATACAAAATAAAACCCATCAGTGGACTAGGTAGGGCTCGTTTGCCAACTAGTTTCATTAGTATCCAAGTATTTACAACTTATAAACAACTGACGTTATCGTGTTGTTTAGAGTTATTGATATCTTTCTAAGGTTATCTGTGTGTATGGTTGATATTTCCTCGCTCGAGATATTTGGACTATTTTCCTTATTTATAAATAGCACCATAATACGAGTATATACTTCTTTTTCCTATTCTTAATAGTTGCTACAGATGAGCTATACCTACGTGTGCCTAATTATCCAAATCTGTTATTGCGTCATTGAATTAAAAAATAAAAGCTTGTAAAACCAACCTATCACGTTAATAATATTGGTAGGATAGTACATTTTATGAGTCCAGGGTTTTATACATGGTATATAGAACTATATATATTATTCGGGAAAGAAAAGGATAGATTCCTTTTTATTAAGATTAGGGATGTGTCTTTGTGTCATTCTTTTTCTAAATATCGCTTAAAGATATAACTCAAAGAACAGAGAAACAAGAAATGACTAGTGTATTCCCAGTTCGAATGTTTTTCTATTCCTATACATAAGGTTAATTGTAGATAATTATATGACCATGAAGTTTTAAAATTTATTGGTCACTTGTTAGCTATTTATGTGTAGATAACCTGAATAAGGTAATAACTTGCATTCAATAATTTTACAGAGGACGTACCGACTGATGAACAATTGAATGCCGTAAGGAATCTCCTGAAGTGTGGCGTGGAACAGGGTCATCTTACCCAAGACTTCCGCGTGGTTGGCCAAAGGCAGCTCATGGCTACTGAGGGACCGGGACGAAAACTCTATGCCGCCATCCGAAAATGGCCAGAATGGCTCGAAGACACCAGCTCCATTAAAGCCACCGCTACAAGCTAATCTGGAGCCTTGGATAATGGTACAGAAATCAAAGTACCCCCTCCAAATATTTTTTTAGGTCTTTTTAAACTCTTCAATATCCGTTTTATTCATTAAATTATATTAATTTTAAATTGAATTTCCAACGAAAATATTTTAGACTGTGTTATGATTCAATAATAAAACCTCTGATTTGTTTACTTTGGCTGTCTGGTTTGTCTTTAACAGATATTGTAAACGTAAACTATGATCATCTCCGCTAGGATTCACAGCGGTTTGTGTCAATACTGATCCCCCAATTTTAGTAATTCCGGGCGTGGGCGGTGTTTGATTGGGTAAAGTCTACTGGCAAAACTCTAGGGTTCCCATACTTCGAAGCGAACGTTAACCTATCGGTTTAGGGTTTGAGTGGCGTAAAACTAGTGACACTTTGCTATGCCAATCCTTCCACCAAGCAGAGCGGTGTGGCGCTATATATTCCAGAGGCCAAGTCTGCATGTAAATTCTTCAATTGCCCCGTGTCGGAATAGTTTGACACATTTTTGACACATTTGGTGGTATATGAAATGTGTCAAACTATTCAAACAACGCAATTGAAGTTTTTATACATTAGCAGACTTGGGTGGGACCCAGGTTTTCTTAATTACGTGGAGACACTGCAATGGAAGGCTAATTGATTTAACCCGAATGGCTTAACAGGTATCCGCTATAACTGTTAAGTGAGGGAATGAGGGTTTATTTCCTGCAGTGCCGTCGGTTTAGACCTGTTAATCAGAATTACTGGGAATAACAACTAATTGCGGGATCAAAGGCCTTGCACAAATTATTGGGAATATACAGCAATGAGTATGCCCCGGGAAATTTATATTATTTGATCTTACAGGAATATAATTATATATATGAAACTTCCGTTTTTCAGTGACTGACAGACAACGCACAGCCGAAACTATAGAACGCAAGAAGGTGAAATTACTCATGTACATAAAATATGTTCCTTGGGGAGTGTAGGGTAGCACTAAGAGAGGATTTTTGGAAATTCCCCCCCTAAGGAAGGGGTATAAACTGAAACTTTTTATTTTCTTAACCGACCCGATGTCGTTGTGCTTTACAAAATATAACTATACTAATAATAAATCTGTAACTTGCCGCTATCTGTACATAGATGATAGATGAGATATATGAGAAAACCAATTCACCACTTTGGCTCGATTCTACAAGGGAAATATTTTAGGGAAAACGTGTATTATTAAAACAAAACAAAAAACCGACCTAAAATGGACAAGTACTAAAACAGTAAAGTATCCGCGAACACCACAAAATATAATATATACGGTCGAATTGATAAACCTCCTCCTTTTTTGAAGTCTGAACTTAGTATTCAGACGGTGTCATAAATCGTATTAAAAAAGGAAGAATCCAAATCTGTATTATCATTTAAATGGAATATTTGAATTCGATGCGGCTAATCCTTTTTTAATTAAAGGATTTAGAAAACCCGATGAAAAAAAACATGCAAGTCTACGACTATATCATATTGGTTGTATGAAATACTTAGGTAGCGTGTTGTTTTTCGATTTTTATGTGGGTATAATTGCCAGAAAACAAGTGGATGATGAGCCACATGGTTGTAAGTGGCAGTGTCCAGAAAGAGCAAAACAAAGAAAGAAACAAAGCAGCTCTCAAGCCCCCGGGCGAATTCCGATGGGTGTCTCCAGTTGGACTGGAAGAGACAGGAGACGCTTAAGACAGTTAAGACAGACACACTTAAGACAGTCTACTGTCTTAAGTGTGTCTCCAGTTGGACAAGAGACTGGAGACACTTAAGGCAGTTAAGACAGTGTCTCCAGTTGGACTGGAAGAGACTGGAGACACTTAAGACAGTCGTTAGGCTGGCTTTACGAAAAGGTGATTCATTCCATTTGAAGGTGGAAAGAAGAAAGGAAGAGCAAGAGCACCACCGCTGCATGTTCGTTTGCTACCTTAATTCCATAAAAAAATGCCCTCCAGCTGTCATTCGAATGAATTACTTTCAAACTTGGAAGGAAGGTGCTTAAGTTGCCAAGCAGAGATGCACCCGCTGCCGCCCATGACAACTGTGACCGACCTAGAACAAGATTCAAATGGGGAATAGGATGGTTAGTCCGGTTAGGAGACGGTGTTAGAGCATTAGTTGGTTAGTTTGTTTGTTTGGGACAGGGACTGTAAAAAGGATTTTAAAAGCGTGTTCATTATTTTTCTCATATCATGTGCATGCAGGTGGCAGTTCATTTGCCGGCTATTACTATTCCAACTATTACAAACCAGTCAACAAAATACCAGAACCAAAAAAACTACCAGTCATTGAAATACGTCATAAGCGAGGCGTTTATTGATAATCTACCACAATTTTGTATTAACATACGACGCAGGAAAGCGATCTTGTCGTATCTCGAAATAATGCAATTTTACACCAGAGCCAAAAACCTATTTTAAAAATTCAACCCTTGTAAACCAGAAGACTTAGAGATATCATTTTTGTAGCAATTGAATTTTACACTGAAATCTTTTAGAAATTAATGTTATCATTCTACTATTCTTTTTATTCCAATGAATTATATTACTCATATTCGCATTTTTTCGAGATACGACAAGATCGCGTCGAATTAATCTCCGCCCCACTTTGGCACCTTAGACGAGTACGTCGTTTTCACATTACGGTATGGTGCTGTCTTCCTCACTCATCTTGTTCCCCCTGTAACTGGAGTCTCACTTCGTACTGAGACCGGTACCAAATCCACCAGGCGAGCGCGTGGCGAGTCGCAGCTGATACAATCCAGCAGTAGTAACAAACCTGAAAAAAAAAGAATATGTAAATTATATGTATATAAACTAAGAATAATGGAAAAATACTTAAGTACTATATGGTAAGTATATAATGGTAGCTGCCTAGCTATTAATGCTGTTTAAATAACTTCAGTATTCGAACTCAAGTAATGTGCAAACGATATACATGGGTTGCAAAAATTTGACTGGGGCCATAAATCAAAACAGAAATGTTCCGTACACAGTTGTATTTTAGCGTTTTCAAACGTATTCGAATATTTTACGGTAAATTGATTGAAATCGTCGGGTATTCAGCGTGCCTGCCATATTTTGCTGAATGTACGATCAAAAGTCTATACGCAGTGTAGCCATTTCTACCAACTTTTCGTAAGATCTACCGATAGATTTATTTATCAATTGTGCATAATGATTCTATACTTACAAGTGTCATACAAGCCAGCACGAATGTGGAAGCCAGTGGCCAGGGTGTGATGTGGCTCTCGTAATTCATGAGGCCGGCGAGGGTCCTGCCGGAGAGCCAGGCAGCCAGCACAGCGAGCGGCGACATCAGCATTATGCCCAGCCCATCCACCATCAGCTGTAAATGAGATGCAATACAATGTTTAAAGTTAATTTAATTTATAAGATGCTAAGAACAGTGATAGCCAAGTTTTTTGAACGTTGGAATCCTGAACAGGATGGTCTGGGCTCGAATCCTGCACGCCCGGCTAATTAAAAAAAATGATATGCGTATCAGAGTTTAATCACTTACTTCGGTGAAGGAAAATATCGGATAGACGCCTGAAAGTTTTTCGTAATGTTCTCAAAGGTGAAATAAAAAAATCTTCAATGTGCACTTGGCCAGTATGGTGGACTATGGCCTGTGCCCCTTAAATTGTGAGTCAGAAACCCCCATGCCCGGCAGTGCGACAGTCATAGGTTGCGATGACAATGATGATGATTTAGTATCCAGGTCCATATCAGTTTATTTATTTAAACTTTATTATACTCACCAAAACAATATGGAACAATAAGCGAACTTAATGATAAAAGAAATCTCTACCAGCCAACCATTGGTCTAGACAGATATTAGTTATATGGATATTAATCATGTGTTATAATGTCATGATGTATTCTTTCCATCTGGTTGGGCCCCAGCTTACATTTTCTGATCTAACTCAACCTTATTAAGAAAATTCTATAAGTAGATATTAGGACTTATGCGCAGTAACGTCAAGGATACAATAAAATTCCACGAAATGCTCCCACCCTACTTATTGGCTCTCAGTAATTCTCCAGATACTTTTCAATATTGTACTTATAAGAAAATAATGAACCAAATTTTTGTGATATGAGTCTATAATCCTATATCGTACGTTACTAAAACCAATTTTTGTTATATTACATGAAATAACTTCTTTGGTAAGTTAATAACATTTGTCTATTTAATTTAACGTAAATTGGTCACACTATTGACCCATAAGCTAGCGCTACGCTAAATGGTGGCTGTGGACTTGTCTGGGTTCTTTATGTTACTTACTATTCGACCAAGCAACGGTCAGACGAGCAAATAATAATAAAAAAATTGTACTTCTCTTTTATCCACTAGGACATGATTGGATTCGATATTCTTTTTAATTTACATCAAATCCCTTCGCGGAATAAATTATGCTTTTGATTTATGAATGTATTATTAACTATACAATAAAAAACATTATCTTATATATAAAATTCTCGTGTCACAATGTTAGTTACCATACTCCTCCGAAACGGCTCGACCGATTCATGTGTGCATATCGAGTAGGTATGAGAATCGACCAACATCTATTTTTCACACCCCTAAATATTAAGGGTTGTCCACCCTAAATTTTTTTTTTCATTTTTGGGACAATTTTTTTCTGGTTATTTGTTTATGGTGTGGCAAAATACACACGATTCCAAATTTTCACTTCCCTACCCCCGCTCCTCAAATTTAAACCGCGCTTTTTGTATTCATTCACTACAAGTAATCTACATGGCGGAACAACGTTCTCGGGGTCAGCTAGTAATAATAAAAAAATTGTACTTCTCTTTTATCCGTCAGGACATGACTGGATTAGATATTCTTTTAAATTTACATCAAATCCCTTCGCTGACTAAATTATGCTCTTGATTTATGAAGTTAATATACAATAAAAACATTATATTACCTATATATACCTACATTATGTATTTTGAACTTCACCTTTAAATGTCGGCCCTAGGATGAATAATAATATTATTCATCCTAGGGCCGACATTATATTATATTATAATCTCAGCCATTTTATTATTTGCTTGTATTCTACCCTTTCTTTTTGTAAAACGTTTACTCTCAAATTGGGACTAGGATGCTTAGTCTAGTTAGAAAACTGGTTATTTAGTTCCTTAGTACTTATGAGGACTGGGGCAAGGACTGTTAGTGATAGTTAATCCTGTTAGTTGTTGTTAGAAATAGCCCAGTTAGTGATTTTTTTGTACGAGTCTCGTTACACAACATTTAATTTTTAGCAGTCTTTGAACTGTGAGTATTTAATTTAGACGGGAGCTGAAGCGGGATGAATTATTTAAACCACGTTATAACGAAGGACTCGATAAACAATTTACAAAGGAAATCATTTTCTGTTGTTCTAAGAAACGATTTATACAACAAAGGTGCTGTAATTAATATAATGTAATCATTTTGTACATTGTTAAGCACTGCTGTACCCATAAAGGAACATTAATTTGGCTTCGATGCAAAGCAGGATTTCCTGACCTTTGTTATGACAATGCTTCAGCCCTGACCCCTTATAAGGCACGGGTCTCTCCTCATAACTAAAGAGAGTTAGAGCGTACTCCACCTTGCCGCTCCATTGCCGTTGTGCATTGTGCCGCTGGAAAGCCTGCGACATGGCTTAACAACCGTTATCTGATTATGACAACCGGGACCGACTACTTTACGTACCCTACGAAGTACGGAAGCGCTCGAAAAATTGTCACTACCGCTCACCCATCTAACTACTGACGGCGTCCGCTGTTGTCTCGGTCGGTCCCTTAGGATCGAGACAAGCCCTCGGGCTATGATCACTCCGCTAAAGTCAAAGTTTGTCAGTTTTATGAATAACTCAATTCAAACAAGTCAAATAACAAAAATTGTCACCGATGTGGTCACCAGAGATCGTGAGACTTGACATCTGTGCCGGATGGCTTTAGAGGGGGTTTGGGTATCTCTGGAAGATTTCCCCCTCAAATAAGAAATGTTGAACCAATTCAGTTATTGTTGTCGATACTGCGACATCATGAAGTAAATATATTATGAAAGGGGAATTTTGAGGAAGTTGATGAATGGTGATGATATCACATATCAATTAATATTTTACCTGTTTAGCGTTTTGACTCAAAACCCAGAGAATCAAAGCCCTCGGAACACCATATCTATGCACGCGTCTAGTAGCATAACGCGTGCCACATAGCTCACACCTCGACTTCCCAGATTCCGTTAGCCATCTTTCCAAACATTTCACATGCACTCTTCCGACGGTTCCTCGGCATCCGCATGCCGATATCATCTGTCCGAGCTCATGATTCAATGTATCACCTCCGTGACAAATTCGACACATGTCTTCTAAAGTATGACGACTCGCTTGCACTTCCTCTTCCTCGTCAACATCCCCAATCGTTTCTATTAGTATTTCCGATTCATGAGTCCAATCAATCGGACTGATTCCAACTGATTTCTTTATTTTCTCAAGCGTAGTATGGTCTTCGGGGATCACGGTTCTCCTCTTAGGACTTCTCACTTTCATTCGGTGTTGACGCGGATACTTATTTCGCTTTACAAGATCCTTTTCTCGATGTAAATGTTTTTCTTCTTTTGTGTTCTCATATTTTATGTATGGTATTGTTTCCTTCAATTGCTCCGAAGATGAGTCATTGGATGCATTTAAAATGTTGAATAAGTCAATAGCACTAGAGCTAGCAGTCACATCTTTGTCTTCTGTGGTAGATAATTGTTTTTTTGCCGTTATTTCCGAGCTAACACTATCACATTCGGCAACAATTTCTAAAGTAGAGCCATTCTTTGAACTATTTGGGCAATATTTATTTTTTAGTTTGCTAGCATATATACTGTTTAAAGTTTGTTTAATTTTTGCATCCTCTTCTGGGTTTGAAAGGCTGAAAATATTTTAAAACATTTTGTTATATTGTACTTTTCAATATATTGTATTCATCAATATATAGATATATAAATCAACTCCTTTCACGGAACAGGTTCAGTGTAAAAGCTAAATCATTACAAAAAAGGCAGCGTCTATTGATTTTGTGAAACAATATCTTGAGCTCTTAAAGTTTGAAACGGTTGCATATATTAACAACCAATTTCCTAGTTTCAATAACAAAGTCCAATCAATATTTGAATGAAAAAATTTGCGTGCAGTGATTTGATTTTTTGAATGAGAATTCTATTTCCAACGCATCGAGTAAAGCATTATTTTTGTCTCTGTGTTTATACATACATTATGTACATTGAAAGTATAATAAAATTGCATTACTTACTGTGATTTACTGTATTGGAAAATTGTTTTCTATCATGTACACATTGTATTATTATCGTAAAAATAGCAGTAGGTGGGTAGGTAGAGAGCTTTGTGGTGTTTCAAAAATAATGTACAAAAAAACTAATTGTGTCGTGGGACACCAGGTAGGAACGAAGTTCCTTCGGCTAATGAAGGCAACGGCGAACGAAAAGAAAGAGGGAGAAAGAGAAAGGTATTATACACTACTCGCTTGTGTATGCGACTGTCGCGCCTGCGCACGTCTCATTTAAAGCTTTTATTCCACGCTCACTTTTATTCCACGCTCACCTTTTTTCCACGCTTACGGTTTTACTATCACATATTTTTCAGTTCGGTCGCGCAGCAAAATCCCTATCCCCTCCAAGCCTGCCGTAAGGAACTTCGTTCCAATAAAAATGAAAATTACATTATTGTCAACAAGAAATAAATAAAACTTATAACTTTAAATGTAAAAGTTTACTGCTTTTATTTTGAAAGTTTTAAGAAAAGCCGACGTCATCGAATGATTACTTTAATATAATATGATCCAGAAGGTTTCCTGAACCACGTTAAGTCTGTTGTCTGATCAAAAGATTGAAGAGACATACCTGACTTGAGTCCCGTCCTGCGATTTAGTTGGATCTCTTCCCCGTATCTCTCTTTGAACGGAGAATCGTCTACGCCTTGAATTGGGCATTTCAACAGAATTTAATATTTTTATTTTCTTTCAAACTATTTATTGAATTTATTCACGTTACTCGCTCATTTTCGGTGCCAAATTTGACGTTTATTTTTATTATTTTTAATTTGTCTACAACAATCATAATTTATGCTACTATAGTCTATAGGTAGATATCTAACTTTTTACATGAAAGTCACAGATGAGATATATACACTACGGAAACCAGTTTTATGGACCTATGTCACAATTATGAGTGTGTGCTATGTTTGTAATATTATATCCATTATATATTACCGGTATCCATTCACGTTGTAAATCTTTGTTTTATACCCCTCTTACAAAAAGAAAGTATGCAAAAAATACTTTTGTATCACGGTCTTGCAACTTCTATAATAAATACCTTCAAAATATGTTTTGCTTTAAGATTCTTATAAATGTATGATGTAATCTGTATTGTAATGCTGTTTGTTTCCCAAAAAAAAAAAAATATTATTTCCATACTTCTTTCTCAATACTATCTGATACCAAGACATGGATTACATAATAAGCTAATATGTACCTACATCTTAATAAATTATAAGTAATTTGTAAGTAGTAATATATTGATTAATTACAAATAAGTAATTTGTAATTAATCAATATTAAGTAATTTAAATTACTTGTAGTTTTAAAGTGTATACGATTTTGATCTGAAAATGATTGAATTATTACTTCATTTTAGTTATCTGTCTTCGTTGAAATGTCTCAAAGATTATTTATTTTAATCGCGTCTGCTCCATTACTACAGGTTCATGTGAATCCATACTCTCTATATCGACTTTAGTTATTTTACGTCATTATCTCCACCAGTCTGCACTGGAGTAGCGTGGTGGAGTATGCTCTAGGCTTCTTCAATGATAAGGAGATACCCGTGCTTAGTAGTGGGCCATTGGGAGAAGGCTAACTTAACGTAACTTTACGTCACTAATTGGGATTTCGCAGATTAATGTTCAACATTTTGTTTAAGTTTTAACTACCGACTAATTTGGGAAATAATTCGTAATTAAATTTACACGGCTTGGGATACCAACGATGTAAGGCGTACCTAATTAGGGCTCTGGCGCTGCACGAAGAGCTTGCTTGCTCAATTTCACATTTATGACCAGAAATATGACCTTAGTCTTAACAAGTTATTAAATTGAAGCTAGGCCTTGAATAATTTGCGTTAACTAACAACAAGGTTCAGACTTAGTAATAGCGAAGTTATTTTTAACCGAGTTCAAAAAAGGAGGAGGCTGTATTTTCGACGACTACCTACTTATAATATTTTTTTATGTATGTCCAGCGATTTCTCCGTCATTTACGCACCGATTGTTATTTTATTTGAAAGACCGAACTTCCGAGGCGGTCCAAATGCCACCAAGTTAGTACTGGTGATGTAATCCCAATGAAATCGAGGGAATCCCTGAATTGTTTTTATTACTTATCGACCTTGCAACTTTTTGTTGTGTTAAATTATGTACTGTTTCATGCTTCTGGGTCTACTGGTTTAGACTGTAGTAGGTCCGTTGTCTTCCCTTAAAACTATTTAGATTTTCTACAGCCGCGTTTTAAATTAATAGAGCGTGTAAATAGTAAATAAATGGTTTCAACTAAACAAAGCTAAAACTAGGAAAATAGGCAAAATGCCAACATTATGGTACGTTGCGTCACAGCAACACACTGACTGGTATTCCACTCTAATACACTAGGAAATTCATTCATTAGAGGTCATGACCCACACTGGAATATAATAAAAAACTAAATGTTTATTAGCGGCCGCCCGAAGCTTTGTTCGCGAAGTTCAAAAACCTTGAGTCAATAGCATCCCTTTTAGTAGCCCTTCGCTAAAGACATTCGTATCGCCGCGTGTCGTAGCTGAAAACATTTTGTTCAAATTACTTAGTGTAATAGACAAAGTTTATTTTTATATACCGGAGGCAATAAAAGAGTCTTTATTTTTATAAGAATGAAGTAAATACTACGAAACGTATTTATAAATGTTTTAAATCTTGTTCTGTGTCGGTCACAGTTGTCATGGGTGGCGGGGGAAGGGTGGAGCTGCATGCTCGTTTACTATCTTAAAGTAAATCATTTTGTTTAGAGATATTTTAAAGTTTGCAGTTTTATTACTTAAAAGAGCAAACATTTTCATTAGCGTAGATGGAGACTAGTTCTAAAAGGTTTTATTAATTAAATATCTACAGAAAGCGCACTCCGATAGCGGGAGGTACCGGAACATTGCTTCTAATTAGCTCTCAGTCAAGCCTCCGGTAATTACGTACATTTTGCTACTTATGATTACGAGTTTAGCTATTGCTACTAGTTGAAACTGTTTTTGTTCAATGGAATTAGTATAACCAGTAAGCATATAGTACAACCCTTCCACTGCTACCCATTACAACAGTCAACAACATAGAACAAGACATAAATTAAGTGAGAAAATGATGGTTATAGTTCTCGAGTTCTAATACGCGTCAAAATCAATAAATCTTAAATATATCATTATTATTATATAAATTCTTAAAATAATAAACTCTAATCTTAATAATATAATTAATAAATGATTAATTGATCCATAAATTATGATTAAAAGAAAAAATTACAGCGAAAATGATTTTATTCTACTAATCATAAAGATATTGGAACTTTATATTTTATTTTTGGTAATTAATTGTACTAAATAAATTTTAATTAAAAATTATAGATATTATTAATTATAGAAAAAAAATTAGTATGAGAATTTTAAAAATTTTTTAAATTCGGATTCGAACCCCGGTTCTTCTTTTCGGTAATCCAACGTTCCAACCACTCGGCTATCAAATATTAGATATAAAAAATAATCTTCATAAAAATTATGAAATTCATTTACGTATAACATGCCTACTCGTAATACTGAACATTAAGTTCATTAACATGCTTAGGAAGAATGATATTTTATTTAAAAAGATATCGTTTAAAAAAAAATATACCTACTTGATAAAACTTTTATTTTTACATGAGTGTCTGGACAGAGCTATTAAATACCTACCTACCTATTCAAAAGGATGTCATACAAGTTCGTTGATTACGACAGTCTACTTAAGATTATTAATAATTAAAACAGACCTGACAGACACGTTAAGTTTTATGATTTTAGTCATGAAGTTCGCTGTAATTACGCTAAAATTTTAGTTAGATATCTAGTCTATTTCAGACTGTACAGTATTAATTTATGCAAACTTGTTCCAGAGATATTATTACGAATCGTACATTGAAATTATACAGGGATTTAGTATGCAAAACATAATGTCTGTAAAATTATTATATATCTTGAATATTAATGCCGGTATGTAGGTAGTTACTATCTGGATGTCTGTCTGCTGCTTCTTCACATGAAAAGCAATGAATAATTTCAATTATCATTGACTAATTTAAAAGGAAAAATATGGATCAACTATTTGACGCGATTATAGCTCGGCGGATTGCGTCGATTCTAAATTAATTAAAAAAATCAAAATACAAAATACTATTCCATATTCCACATGCAATAGGTACACGTATACCTACCTATAAGTCCAATGAATTAATGAAATTTAGAAATAATTAACGTATTTCTAATATTTCCAAATATGTCGTGTAGTACCTCTCTAAATAGAAATAAATTAGTTCCGTTATTAAAATAATAATTTTACATAATTATTTTGCGTACGTGAAGTCTTGAAATAATTTTGATCACCTTGACTATTGGAAAAGTTTTAATTGGAATCGATTTTACTTTGTTTCGATTCCAATTAAAATTGTTTAAATCTTTTATATTTGGAGTGTAAGTGATTTCTTCTGTCCTAGATTTTAATCTACCCTCTTGCACGTGTTCTTCTCAACAACGTGCCGAGCACATCGAATAACAAAAACGTCAACAATAACATCATATTTTTCTTATAACATAACGTTTATTAGCTGTCCTTTAAAAAAAAAACAATAAGAAATGAATACTCTTCAACTCAATCTCCTTGTAACTGTGTGCATTGCTTCGTGCGTTAACCTATGCAATTGCAATTGGCCTATAAAAATATTTATCGGAAAAATTTATGAAATTGACGCAAAACGTTCGAGAGCTTAAAATTTTCCATCGAAATTCACCCTTCGTTCGTTATTCTGTTATCTTTCAAGGTAAAGGCCTATTTGTAATTGAATTGAAACTTTGGAGTTCAGTTCAGTCAGTCTTTATGAAACGCTCATGACGCGCGGACGCCTGCTGTCTCCAGTCGCCCCCGAGTTGGGGGTTACGCGCTTCGATAGAATTTAAGTTCATATTATGAGTAGAACTTAAATAGTTACAGGTAATCTGAAGCTTGAAATAGTTTATTGTGGCCAGTGTTTTGTGATGTGGTGCATTCCGGAACTTTGGAATAGTTTCCTCAAAAGTTTGCGATAATTTTAATTGGTAAGAACTTAAGTTTCGAGTCGTTTTTGTTTTTGTGTGGATCTTGATTATTCATCAGCTACCCATTACGGATTCGCTCTGGAAACAGACGTGTGAAGCGTGATGCATCAGGGTGGGAAGTTAGAAACCACACTTGATTAATTACAGTTGCCTCGAAGCGTTAAAATGTATTATTTAAATTAAATTGCAAGTTACTTTCAACTTTTATGAAAGTAGCCGTGTAATGTGTGAAATCTATAATGATATTTATAACTAGAAAACCCGCCCTCGCTTCGCTTCGGTAAACATGCCCTAGTACGCTCATTCGGTAATTGTTAGGCGTGATTCTTTAAACTGACATAACTTTTTTATTTATTAACCGATTGAAATAAAATAACCATTAAACGTTAAGTAAAGTCTACAACAATAATATATTACCGCACCTTATCGGCGTTTCTGAGATTAGCGCAATTGCATTTAAAAAAACCACAGACACACGGACAAAAATTCTGATAATCATAGTTAAAACCAATGTCACTGTCTCGCTCATTTGACCTTTCTCAATCGCGAAATCGCTTGTTCCTAAACTTTCAGCCAAGATTTATGTAATTCAAATACGCTGTATTTCGCCCCATTGTCGAATTATTTTTACACTATAGAAGATTCTGTTCCCACTTTTATTGATCTACAAATTCTTACATACACTATAGTCTGACTGAAACATAAGCATTTTATATTTAATTTTGTTTTAGGTTCATACAATAAATTATGAATTCGCCCGCGTGGGAGGCCGTAATCGGCAAAATACCTACCGATTAAATTATCCCAAGGGGACGTATTAACGAGATAAATACTAATCTATGTCCTATCCAGGGTTTAAAAATATTTCCATACCCCATCTAAATTGGTTAACCGGATTACGCGTAAAAAGGTAGTAGACAGACAGACAGATAGAGTTAGTTTTAATAATAGAAATAGATCTCTTGTTAAAATATTAACGAAAGTCTAAAAGCTCATATTTCACGTTTTATATACTTACCTAATATACATAACAAGCCTATACCCGCCAAAAATCCCTAAATATATAACAGTTGATAAAATCAGAGAACTTTCGTACTAAGTTTGCGCCCCCCTTTTACCTCCTTAAGGGATGATTTTCGAAAAAAAAATAACTTTCAATGAAATACCTTCATACTGAATTTCATTCAAATACCCTCAAAAACGGCAAAGTTTCATACTAACTTTGCACCCCCGTTTTACCCCCTTAGGGGGTGAATTTTCAAAAATCCTTTCTTAGTGCTCCCCTACGTTATAAAAGGAAGGTTTCTAACCCTTATAGTTTAGGCTCTGCGTTGATATGTCAGTCAGTCAGTCAGTCAGTCAGTCACTCAGTCAGCTTCTCCTTTTATACAATTAGATTATATTATACAGGCAGGTAGGTACAACTATAACTGATAGAATAGAAGTGTAACGTCTGATATAGATTTTTAAAAAACCGAATATTAATGGTATTTATTACTAAATCCCACATTAATTTGTAATACTCACATATTTTTTGAAAATAAAAGGTGCCTACGGGAATCGACGTCCACCAACCGTCCGTTGGAGTGACGTGGTGGAGTATGTTCTAGGCCTTTTCAGGTATGGAGAGCGACCCGTGCTCAGCAGTGGGTCATTAATGGGTTGAAGCTGTAGGAATCGAACCCAGGACCCCTTGATCAGTAGTCCATTGTCAACGTTCTAACAACATAGTTATCACTGTTTCAAACTCTCAGCGTTCACTAGTCAAGTTATTTGACAATATAATTATATTTTATTTCTCAACAATAAATTGAAATACGGCTACGAAATTCGATGACAAAACCAATACAACAACAAAAACGTTAGAATGATAAGCGTAGTTCCAAATTTAATTTAGATTCCATGTCCCTCGCAAATGAATACGATACGAATTACGCGCAAACTTAGTTGTTCATGCGCGTCAGAATCTACGTGACAAGTGACAACTCAGTTCTAAAATATCTTTAATTACAATGTTTTAATTGTCTGTAACAAACGTTTTTGTAATCTTCAATCCATATAATATATCCTGTACATTTGTAAGGTGCGTCCACCAATCCACACTGGAGCGTGCAGCGTGTGTAGCGTGGTGTAGTGTGGTGTAGTGCTCTAGGCCTTCTTAGGTATGAAGAGAGACCCGTGCTCAGTTGGCCATTAATTGGTTGAAGCCATTACCACAATTTATTCTATTCACATTTTATTTGTAGTAGTTTCTAAATAACCCATTACTAGTAACGACTTGCGAACACAAATAAATTAATATTCGACGAGCGTAGGGAGGCAGGCTCACTACAATACAGTCTAATAGGAAGGCTAAATAGCTAAATCATGTTAATATACGAGCACGAATTTTGTTAAAAATTGAGTTGCGTGCGGCTTTTGTACCAGGACGACGACATCTCTAGGAATTGTGTTCTTACACAATCTGCATGAATACAAAGTTAGACTAGATTACATTGCATTGTAACTCAGACAATACAGGACAATCACACTTTATTGTACACCAGTGAAAAACATTGCAATGTTTACAAATATTTACGTATATTGAATATTATATTTAATCATTATATTTACGATAGAAAAAAGGAGGCCTTATCCGGCTACCTACTGGTCCTTGGGCTTCAACCCATTCATGGCCCAGTACTGAGCAGGAGTCTCATCATTGGGAAGGCCTCAAACACACTCCACACTTTTCAACGATAACAACAGGGCCTGACTGCCTTACAAGTCCTCCGAAGCACGAAGACGCTCAAGAAATGTTTGCCACCAGCGGTCACCCATCCAATTACCGACCGCGTCCGCTGTTGCTTAACTCCGTCGATCTCTTAGGAGTAACGGAAGGCTATGAGCGCTTCTTTTATTTCGTTTGGTTCTTTGCCAGTAGGTCTCTGAGATACTGCAATGTATACTTACAATATCAGCTTACTATTTATTATATATATTTATTTATAGATAACTTACAATATCAGCAATAGTCAGCGATCGATCAAGCGATGTTATATTTTCTATTAGCTTGGTATTGCATTGTACAATGCAGTCTATTGAAATAAAAGAATAGGCTACGAGTATATCCTTAAGCTTTGTTTCAGTAAGCTAGCGCAAATAAGGAGTCTTTGAAGCATTCTCCTGTACGAGTAGTTCATTGGATATAAAATGGACTTTATAAAAGAACTCTACAATATTCAATAGGTACCTTCTTATAACAAACTGTAACCAGAATAAATCAGTTCATATTGAATCCGGCTTTGTTAACAAGATAGATACCAAAGCTGTTTTTGTTGTCTGTTTGGCGTTACGAGAGTGCAAGTATGCGGAAAGCATTGTACCATTGACATAAATACTATCAATTTATTATACTGAATATTTTAATATTTTCCTTGTAAAATTACTACTGTTAAATAACTCGATTTTGTATATGTTAATAAAATAAATAAATAACTTATTACTACATTTTGATGATACTTAGTTGTGGTATGTTACGGTAGTGCCTCCGCCAAGCCTAAGCGCTATGTTCCTTTTTTGAAGCCATTCAGTTCGATCTCATGTTACTATGTAATGGATAGACCTAGAAGTGTGACTTTATGGAAAGCAATAATATTTGAAAACTACTAATTAGGTAGTTACTTACATATTGCCGGTCGAATATCTTTAATATAGTCACTGATACACTAACTGATTGTCGAAATTCTGAGGTATGATATGTACTTTTAGCAGACCCACAAGTAAGACCGAAAAAATTCAAATAGACGAGAATTTTTATAAGGAATGCTTTTTTGGTTCAAAGCCATTTGACGTTAATAAGATTTTTTGCAGAAAGAAAATGTATCAAATGGCTTGTCCAAAATACTTTTTAAAAATCGTAAGTAACTATGAGATAAAATTAAAATAAAATTCGGCGTGCAAAGTACCCAAAGAGCGCAACTAAGTACTTTGATATACTTATTTCGCAGATAACTTATATTGCCTATTTTAATGTCAAGCGCGCAAAATATTCCCAAATTCTATTAAATTAAACTCTGCTTTAAGATTTTACTAATAAAATTGACGCTAAAATAAATTTTATTTTGATATAGCAGCACTTCTAGTTTCTAGTTTTGGTTTTCACCATGGACTATAAATCACGTAATTAGTCCTAATCTACTCATATTCTATAGACGTTGTCAATTCTCGAAACCAGATGTCGCATGTCGTAGTAAACAATTCTGCTTCGTGATTGAGCATAAACTTTTTGCTGTTTTGGGCGTATTGGTTTTGGCATGTTCCCAAATGATTACATACTACCGAATATTTGCGAAATGATGATTATTGAATTAGTGTATTACGATTTACGATTTATTGACGATAGTGAAAGTTTTATTATTGTTTTAGAAAAAAATAAAGGTTTAAAAATATTGTTAGGTGTATTGTATTGAAGCAAAGATCCCATAACAAGAACTTATAGATTTTTTGTCTGTTTGTGGTATTATTGATTGTAGTAAGGTAACATTAAGTGTGTGTTTTATTAAAATCGGTTATAAATAAAAGTATGTCAATTAAGTCAATTTAAAGAATTTTATTTTCCTTTCACGTAGATATTCGAGTCAGGGTAGGTACTAAGCTATACGTTTCCCGAAGCGAATGAGGGTGGTTACTATTCCACAATAAAAACCTAACGACGAAGAGAGGCCTCACTCTAATGCCACTGAAAAAAAGATCAACAGAAGCGGTGATACACGTACTTTGCGTCGAAAGCTCTTTCTTTATCGAATAAACGTAATTCACTTTTGTTCGTGTTTTACGATCACCAATTTCCTTTAGAGTTCTCGCCTACCCATCACTGCCGCTAAACCTATTGTGAGTTTATGCCTTATTCAGCCTCACGGATCACGTATTAGATCCAGGCCACGATCAAAATCTTTACCCTATTGCGTGAGGTTAATTAAGTCTTACAAATTCTGTTACGAGTATAATGGTGTTAAACTAGTGACTCGTTCTCCGCTCGAAATTAGACCGTAATTCATTACTAAAGGGTTACTTCGCATTGAAACTGAACGTACACATCTCAAACGTCATGTGACGTCGTATCAATCGCGTGGTAGTGTGTATACAGTAAATTATAATAATAATTTAAGTATTCCTAATGCATTATTATATAAAAATAGAAGCTTATATTCATCCTTTAGGGAAGTTTGTAACCCTTGTCTCGCTTCGGTAAATCTGATACATTTAAACTTTTGAAATCGGGTCTTGAACCAAAAAATTAAACTACAACGGAAATATTAATTTGGACCGAATTAAAAAATGACAGATGAAGCGAATTAATTAAGACGTACGATAATCTCAGCTAGATAATTATCTTAAATATCTTCGCTTAAACTTTTAATAACTCTAGTAAGTTTGGTAAACGCAGTAAGAAATTAAAGCGCTTAGTTTTAATTGTAAGTGAACGACTGAGGTGGCTAGGCCCCACCTAGGCCCCGAAACACGACGGCTAGAGGATTTAATTAGCTACAATTTTTCATTCTTAATTTGAAATCTTTTCATATTTTGTGAATGGAAAAATGTTATTTACTTTATGTACTAAATATAAATCATTCACATAACCTTAGGTAGGTTGTCGCTATATACAATTTTTCGTTGTTACAGGTATCATCGTGCTGAAACTGACTGAATCTGAAGTTTTGTAAATGATAAAAAATAATAAACAATATTCTCTGGTAGTTATTGTATTACAATGGCTAGTGATATATCTTAATCGACTATATATTACTATGTAGTTAAATATTAATTGTTTACTTTTATTATATGTTACTATGAAGATGATAAAATGTTTCAACAATGGATGTAATGGTTAATATAACACTGGAAAGGGAAAGATTTTATGCGACGCACAACTTCAAGAATCCAAATGCAATGCAGGATGTCGAGGTAACGTGGTCAAACATTTCGTTATTGCTTTTGTATCTCTGTACGAGTGAATTTTAATGTTGTTTCAAATAAAGAAATAAATAACCGCTAACACACTCATATCCCCGGATTCCCCGTGTCACGGTGCACGTGGCATGGACAACACAAAGAAGACCTCACTAACACCCATGACCCGAAGACAAATATTTATCTGTGACATAAATACCTGCCCCGTCCGGGAATCGAACACGGGACTCTTCGCTTCACAGGCAGGGCCACGCAGGGATGTGTTTGCTTTGAAATATAAATAATATTTTCAACTACATAGTAAATTTAATGCGCCTTCGCTTCGCTTCGGCACATTCATTATAATATAAGGTCAACTAAAAATTGTAGCCTTTCATGGTTTTTTTTTATTTCAACTGGCAGTTCCGGAGATTAGCGAAAACAAACAAAAAAAAAAATCAAAATGTGTGCAATTCACACGTGCTAGAAGTGAAACTTTAAAAACTTTATCCTTTTCTCCCACGTTAAAATGTGTCTGTGTCTTTTCGTTTCGTTTCCGTTTCATTTCATTTGCGCGTCATTTCCGTTTCATCGAATTCCAAATCACAACGATACTATAGAAGTTTTAATTTTTTGATAATATAAGTACATAATAATTATGTAAGTTCAAATATTAAGTAGGTACATAATATTTATAATTATTATAAAGGGGCCCCATCAAATAAAATACAATGTTACCTTTTAAAATTATACTAAGACTACATTTTAAAATAATACCAGGTGACGGTCGTTGATATTGTTATAAAGACAAGCCAGGTATCCTGTTCCTTTGAAATCAGTAGCAAACAATGCTTTGATAATAGGATAGAGAGAGGTTAGTATAGAAGAATTTCAATCGTCGTATGATAATATAAACAGCAGGTCGGAAAATCTTTGTGCTGTAATTTCTTTGCGCTGTAGCATAAAGACCGAAAATATTGTCTATTTATTTACGAATATCTATGTATGTATTGCTCTCTTTTTGCTTTCGAAAATATTTAGTTCATGTTCATGTAGTACCTACAGACGATACAGTAAAGTTTTATTAATATAAAATACGACTGAACTAAATAACGGAGACTTGACACGGTTATTATTAAGTCAACCAAATGTCAAATAGATTTGAATAAAACAAGGTGGACTTACGAGAGAACAATACTCGTCACACAGGCCGAATATAAAGAATGTATATTTCGGTATATATATAATATGTATTCGGTACATTATGTATAATTCACCAGGTGGTATACACATGGGAGATGGATCTCAACCGCAGCATCCTCAGTGCTGCGACGCTGTTGGTGCCGAAGCCCACTCCTCCGACGTCCAGCAACTCGAGCAGCATCTCAATGCCGATGTGGGCTCACAACTCCTGGGTCTGTCTCTTCGCGGCCATGCTGGCTGTTGCCATTGGGGGCAACGCGATCGTCATCTGGATTGTTACAGGTAATTTATTATGTTCTACTAAAACTACTAAAAGGCTTCCCCTCATACACAAGGATTCCCTTTCTCGCGGGTGACATAGACAACACATATCACATCACTATCGCCTACGACCCAAGAACGAACATTTATCTTCCACATTTATATTCCACATGAATCCTGCAAAAACATCAGAGTTGGTCACCCCAGCTTTCGGGCTCGCTTTATATTAAATACTTTGCGTTGTCTACAGTTCTCTTAGTGAGGTTATTCAAATTGCTGGGTATTTTAGGAATACATGTCAACCTTATATTTATCACTCCTGTTGTTTATTTACCGTGTTCGTTCTCAAATTGAATTACTAATTGTGTTTAAATAGGGTCACATTAATTAACTTGCTTATATTTGTAGCGTATGAAGTTTTGTGGTTGATCAATCCTTGAGTCAAGGCTAACCCTTGTGGCGATATATAAGTGTGAAGACTATATTATGTACTTCACACGGTAGCGTCACGTCAAGCCCGAATCGTACGATCCCTTCCGAACGTGAACAGTCGGAGCGCGGGCGCTCTTTAGGCATGACACCTTGCCCGGCGGAATGTCTCTTGCGAAACCCTCTCTGCTAACCAAGGGCTGCCATTTCTGTTAGAGGTCATTGAACTTCGTACAAATTACTTTGTTAATGGAATAAGTTATAATAATATAAATAATGGTGAGTGGCAATGAAATTCTTGACGTTGAGCGCCCTAACTTAGTAAAAGCGTATTATTCACTCTGTTCTTGAAGTCTCCCACATTATATGGATGTGTGTCCAGACAAAGACTGTAGCGACCAGGCTTTTATCATACTTCCTAATAAGCGAGCCGTGAAATATTTTAGGTGTTTTTAATGTCAAACATAGTGTTGGACAGCTAGTAATCGTAGGTTGAAACAAGGTTATTTTTCTAGGGTTAATAAAGTGCGGTTTTGTAAATAGCTATCAAACGAGCTGACGAGCCACTTGATGGTAATGGTTACCGTCGCCCATGGACATCAGAACGGTCAAAGGCATCTGCGACGCGTTTGCAGTGTAAAAGGAAAATCGAAGACTCGCTCTGACCCGAGGGACCGACTTAAGAAACATTTGTCGAGGTACGTGATGGGTGTTGATCGTCTATGGGCGACGTTGAACACTATAACCAGTTGGACAAGCTGCTTGTTTGCCCGCTAATCATTTATAAAATTGGAATGGTCATTACCACCAGCTGCCACCGCTCGTTTGTGACTATTAACATAAAATATTGTTTTTGCGAGAAAGCTATTAGGGACAGTGAAGCGTATGTGACGTGACGTTCCACTGTTAGTGAATGTACCGATAATGGCTTAGGCCTTAGTATTATATATTAATATAATAAATATAATAATGTTATCATGGCGCAACGATTACCGTGGGGGTTACCTTTCGAAGGGCAGTCAATCCTTCGAAAGATCCTGAGTTCGATTGCCAGGCGAAGTAAAAATTTGAATGATTAGTTTAAATTTCTGTTCTTTCTCTAGGTATGTGTTGTCTATGACGCCCACGACACAGAAAATTCTAGTGTTGGGCTAATAGTAACCAGCGACATTATTATTATATTTTATAATATATTTTTTGTCCCCAGCCCATAGAAGGATGCGAACGGTGACCAACTATTTTCTCGTGAACCTCTCCTTTGCTGACCTGATGATGGCGTCCCTCAACTGTCTGTTCAACTTCATCTACATGTTACACAGGTAACTGTTTTGTAGGTATATCGGAAACAATAATTAATCATAAAATGTAAGTTCAAAACTAAAACTCGATATCTATTGAAAAATCGTGCTCTAAAAAAAGTGTGAAACAAGAAAGTATTCATATCCGGTATTGTTATTTACAACCTGACTTCAAACCATTAATGGCCCACTACTGAGCACGGGCTTGGGCACGGGCGAATATCAGAAATATTCAACCTTAATTTTCTCAAAATTGAGTTGCAAAATTCCCGAACAAACATAGTAACATACATACATATATATTATGTATATTGCAAGTTAAATAAAAGCTTTTAAAATGCTATTATATTATACTTAAAATTATAGTATTAGTTAATTTGATTTTTTTGACTTTATAATTCACGTATTTAATATTTTTATCTGACGGTTGTAAGTAGGTGAGTTATTTCATAATACCGAGAGAATTTCAATAACGTAGCTAAGTACCTGAAGACTTAGGTACGTTTTAAGAAATGTGTAATTATTTTCAAATTTGATCATCTATTTTACTTCACATTTTTATTTTTAGTCCTATGAATAATGAATTTTCATGAAAATACAACATTAATGAATTATGTCGTATTTTTAGTTTAGCCGGCTTCTGTCATAGTCACAGTCAAATTAGTGATTTACTTCGGAATGAGAGATAATCCGATAATTTTCGTAAATACCTTCAATTTGGCGTTATTTATATTGTCTTAAAAGTCTCATAAAATGTCGCAAGTTATTCAACGTCAAATTTAATGTCAAAAAACACAATTTTTCGCGATTATCTCAGTTCTATTGCTCCGATTATGTTAACATGTAGAGCATATTTACGAGAGATTGTTCCAAGTAGTACGAAAAGACATATAATATTATGTAAACAACTAAATAATTTTTTTTTATGTATGGAGTGTGTAGCGGTATTTATTTATTTTATCAAACAGATTAGTTAGTAGTTAATAGATTAGCAGAATATGTAGGAAAAAGTTTCAAATTAACCGTAAAAACATTAATTCATCAGTTATATTGGTTCCGTTGAGCATTGTAAAATTACAATAGCTCTTCAAACAATGGGCGTGTCTTGAAGGTAAAAGAGACTAGTATAGTATGTAATGAACATACTAGTCTCTTAACAGACGAGGCTACCTCAATAGAAGTTTACTATAGAATAAATTAGTAGTAAAAGTATGTGAAATATAAGTTGTTTTCAAATAAATACATAAAAAGTAACAGAAAATGTAAGATGGAGAAGAAATTCTCTCCCTGCCTGTTGAGTTGAGTCTGAAATAAGCTCACTCATTGTGACTATTGTTGCTCGATCAACCCTATAGGCAGTTTTCATGGATCCATTTGCTGCGTCGGTGTACCGTCCGATTATAATGTGGGTGCGTTTAGTTTGCCACGCCCACGTACCAGCAGGTGGGATCGTAGTCGAGCGTTAATTTTTACAAAGCAAAAAAAAAGGCTGGCTTAAAGTGTAATTTTTTCCCTCCGCTAAACAATTATTTTTGTTGCAGCGACTGGGTGTTTGGAGTGCGGTACTGCCAACTTAGCAATTTTATCGCCAATGTAACGGTGGCAGCGAGCGTGTTCACTCTCACGGGGATTTCTTTCGACAGGTAACTTTATAAAGTGCTTATAATACGTACATAGTCGTACGTGCGCAGCACGTACGTACGTTTAATCTGGTTTTGCAACAGATTTATTTTATTATATTATAATAACTACATGAGATCTGATAACTTTTTGACAGTGCCAAGCCATATAGTGTATATGGTCTTGTCTTGGCAACATTTTACATGACAAAGTTTTTGGATCTATTGAACGAAACGAAAACGAAACACACTCATACCCCCGCATTAGGAAGTCCTGTGTCGTAAACACACTCACACCCCCGCACTAGGAATCCTTGTGTCGTAAACACACTCACACCCCCGCATTAGGAATCCTTGTGTCGTTAACACACTCACACCCCCGCATTAGGAATCCTTGTGTCGTTAACACACTCACACCCCCGCATTAGGAATCCTTGTGTCGTTAACACACTCACACCCCCGCATTAGGAATCCCTGTGTTGTAAACACCCTCACGACCCTGCAGTAGGAATCCCTGTGTTGTAAACACCCTCACGACCCTGCAGTAGGAATCCCTGTGTCGTAAATACACTCACACCACCGCACTAGGAATCTCTGTGTCGTAGGTGGCATGGACAACACAAGTAGTACAACATACAGGAATATACAATATATTTTAGTACTGAATACAATATACTACATATAATCACACACATATAATCACAGTTACTACGCTACGCTACGTTGTACAGTAGATATGAAATTCTCCACTTGAGTGAGCTCATTACAAGTTTTTCTGTAATATTAAAGGTTTGTGGCCACCTAATGGAATCTCGTCAGGAGAACACAAAAATGTCCATTTGAATATTTTTCATTATGTTTTTACGATGTTGGGAATATAAAAAAAGTCGTTTCGTCTTATGAAATTGTTATGACGTAATGCGTGCAAACCTTTATAAACTTTAAGATCACATAGGCTCTCATGATTTTTAATGAGATGATAATAATAATACGAATAAAACAAAAATGTACGTAGAAAGAGCGTTGAGAGCGGATAAAGTATTAAATAAATAAATATTCCTAAAATTTAACTCAAGTTTTGAAGTTTCATTTTACTTACTACTTAGTAGTTAAATCGTCCCGTTTGTGAGTGCAATTGAAGTTTCCCATTTATCTCTCATAGGGTTTACTGTATCTTCCGAGCTTGCCATAGGAAACAACAAACGATCGCTGGTCGATGGTCGAACAGACGGATTAATGATGGTATAAGTGGTCACCGCCGTCAATAAAATTACTTAGGTATCTTATTATCGCCGATCCAGCTCCGCAGCTGAAATGTCTCCATAAAACGCAGAGATTATCGTCCAGACAAACAGATATACCTACTGAGAGCTTGTTACATCCTATTTAAATATATGTACATAGGTACATGTTACATATGTATAATTATATGTCTTTTTTGCGCTTCCGTATCTTTGAATTCAAATTTACATATCTCAAAAAACAATTTTCTCCTCCAGGAGTCAAGTTCACTAATCCTATAGGTATGTCATTTTAATCTGTTTGCTTAGTAAACATTTCCCGTTTCCCTCGCGTTTTCAACTCGATACTGTTTTCAAAGTTGTTTTATCATATTTATATGTTTATATTCTAAATAAAAATAATAGCTTCGCCGCCTTGTCTAATAAGGGATCTAGAGGATGGATGGAAATATTAGAATACCTGCAAAGTGATGCGTCCAAGGTTCGATTTCCGGCCGGGGCAGGGGGCACTTATGTAACTTCGGTTAATCTATGCCTTAATAACCGCACTTAAACAAAATTGTAAACGGGTTTATTGAAATCGATATATCCTTTTATTTGTAAACCGAATAAAATAAATCAAACACTAATAAATGAATCAATGTTACCCCTGTGTGGTCGGTGCCCCAACCTTATTAAACATAACAGTAAAAATCGCTCGTTTAAGCCGTTTCTGAGATTAGCGAAAATAGTTTTATACAGGTACGCCCATAACTTAGAAAAAGGTGCGAGATTCAAACCTCAATCCGATTTTATTGAACTAAACCCGACATATTTATTTTATTATGTAAGAAGTAAAGCTGGCAGATGTTGTGCCCGATGTGAATCTTTTTTATGAGCTTCATAAGACTAGATCAAACTTCGTGTTGAGTATACAAGCGTAAAAGCCTAAGCTTTATTACGGTCCATGAGGAAAGCTTGGAAGTCGTTTTCTTATTAGATGAAAGGATAATAATGTAAATATGGCGCGGCATATTCACACACTTAGGTTTATATAAAGAACCACTCTATCTCGATTCATCTCAGGTAACAATGTGTGGGGGTAACAATCAGGTAACAATCTCAGGTAACAGTGTCCCGATTTACTCATGATCAGGGTGTCAATAGACAATTTTCTTCGGACCTCAGAATTGAACAGAATTATAACAGAAAACGAATATATCGTAAGCGTTTATTATATAAGTATGCACCTAAATGACTGACTGGCTGACTGAATAAATAGATACTTACATATTTTATACACAAACAAACTAAATTCTATAGGGCCTAAACTAACTAAAGTTATGTATGTATGTATGTAATGTAATCGTGACAGGTACCAAGCCATCGTGAGGCCGATGAGGCCGCGGATGTCCAAGACATGTTCGTTGTTCATGATAGCCGGCATCTGGGTCAGCGGGATGTTACTCGCTATACCCTGCTTGCTGTATTCTACCACCAAGGAATATCGGTATGTACCTACATATATATCATCATCAATATTATTATGAAGTCGTTAATATCCTTCTAGTGCCCGGCGGCTTTCTCGATCGTAAGTGATCGACAAAGTTAAGCAACAGCGGGCGCGGTCGATAGTTGGATGGGTGACCGCTAGTGGTGTTATCATTTGGTTCGGGCGGTAAACTTCCGACACTTGGGTTGGCCACTAAACCCTCTGCCAATTCGCACTGGAGCAGCGTGGTGGATCAAGCACCAAACCTTCTTAGTTGTGAGGAGGGAACAGACCTCATTAGTGGGTCAATAATGGGTTGAAGCCAATAAATATTTCCGCTGTGGATGAGAACCCTACATAGATCTTAAGAACCCTACATTCCGAACATTTCACAAATTCACAATATACACACATACACAATTTTGATTTTAAACTTTACTCATCGCCGATTTTACACATTTTGTTGTACGGAACTCACGATTGCGTACAAAAAACATTAGTGTATTTTGTGTCTACATAATTCTGGTATAAATCTCTATATAATATAAAATTCTCGTGTCACAATGTTAGTTACGGCTCGACCGATTCTCATGAAATTTTGTGTGCTTATCGAGTAGGTATGAGAATCGAGCAACATCTATTTTTCATAGCCCTAAATGTTAAGGGTTGTCCACCCTGAAAATTTTATGTTTCATTTTTTGGACAATTTTTTTATGGTTATTTTTTATGGGTTGGCATAAAAAACACACATAATCCCAAAATTTTATTTCCGTACTCCCACCCCTCAAATTTAAATCGCGCTTTTAGTACTGTATATGGCGGAACAACGTTCGCGGGGTCAGCTAGTAAAATTAATATAAATACGAGTACATAATATACTTATATATTGAGTACCCGTATCATAATAAAACACTTAACCATAGTGGCGTGGAATACGCAAAAACTGTTGCGACAAATATGATATTATATGCTAAGTATGTTTACGAGAGTTCTATAATATGACGTTATACAGACTGAAGGATTCGCTGAACTCCGTACTTTGTGGAAATTACCAAATAATTTCCCTCGTCTCACGCGCAGTCAATCGGAATGAATCAATGTAACATCAACAATATCGATAGGTTTTCTCTATACCCTTATTTTTGCCATGTCAATAGACTTTAGGATTTCGAAGAGATTGGTGTCGACATAATATTAGTTCCAAAAATAAATATATATTTTTAATTAGTTTAATTAATTTTGTATGCGCTAATCTCCGAAGCGGCTAATCCCATTTGGGTGCGGTTCTCACTTAATTATTGTTTAATTAATTAAGAAGAGTATCCCAGTTATCGTCGTAAGATAACAATTGGTTAGCCATGACAGAGGCTTTCGGACAGCATAAAAACTCCCGACACTTGGGTTGGCAACTAACCCCTCCACCAATCCGCTGGAGCAGCGTGGCCGCCTTAGTTATGAGGCTCAGTAGTGGGCCGCGACTGGGTTGAAGAAAATTATGAAGTCAATATTTAATTCAAATTTAGAAAAGTTGGCGGATTACTTAAGTTACCGAGTATCTCATGTTCACTTAAGATGCAAAATTTTAATAAACATTATTTATCAAATTAATGTTGAAGCACTTTTAACCCTTATAGGTTAAGTCACGTAACATTAATTTTATCCAGGACAAGGAAGAAATATGATAGAGAAAGTTGAACCCTGAGGTCTTATTATGCAAAGTGAAACTTTGTATTAAAACCCGAAACAAAGTTGTGGAACGTGTCATTATCGTTTTTGGCTAAACTTTTGATTATAAGTATGATAAGCATATGCTAAGTAATTTTATACGGAATTTTTGACATTGTGGTTCATCGTCAGTCGTCCTGACTCGATCATAGACCTATGCCAAACTGTGATTTTTTTTTATTTTTTTTTATGGCCAAGGAAGCGGTCGAGCAGACATGTCACCTGTGACCCCGTAAGTAATGATCACCGTGGAAGTGATCACCGCCGCCCATGGTAACCATATTGGCAACACCAGGGTCACCAACGCGTTGCCAGCCAAGAAGGAAGCGATATACTCGCTTCTTGAAGTACCCCACATCATGCAGGAAATGTCGTCAGAATCGAACTGTGGACAAATGCCAAGTATCCAGGTGGTGTTGGTGGAACTAGACTTTGTTAACCGCAGGTATTAAATGGAACAGTTCATCAGAATATTTGCCATTATACAGACGGTAGATAACACACAGAGAGCCCATTTGAGTTGTCTCAAATTAAGGGACTGCGAATATTAAGATTTGTCTCAAACCCTACTGTTTGCCCGGTATTTTGACGTTTGGTACGATGCTTCGTTATGTCACCGCAAAATGAGGCACAAAGCAATTTGTTAAACGACAAAATTAGTAGGTAATGGCGCGTTTAGTATTACTGGAATTTCTATTTTGCGTGAATGTAAATAATGAGTCAAATATTTTCTCAACGTGATGAAACTAGTGTTGTATACGTTGGTATATAATTAAGGATATATTTTTGGACTACATAATGGCTTCAACTCAATTATAGCCCACTACTGAACACGAGTCTCTCCTTATGTTTTAGAAGGCCTTGAGCTCTAACATGCTGCTCCAGTGCGGATTGGTGGGAAAGTTAGGGGCTAACCCAAGTTTCGGTTTTTTTTCAATAGCGGGCGTGGTCAATATATGGGTGACCGCTAGCGGCAAAATTTCTTAGTTAATATATAATAAAGAACATATTTTTGGCGATAGAGCGAAATGATAAGTTACTGTTCTTCTTAATGTAAAGTAAAGTTCGTTTCGACTTGGTCGCCAAGTAATGGATACAATCAAAAAGCAGATATAGAAAAAACTGTATTATTTTTTGGTTTAAATATTCCGTATTGTTCACAGGTCAAAAGGAACTCTGAAAACGGCGTGTCTGCTATCCTGGCCAGATGGTTTACCGGATGTCTCTTATATGGACTTTGTGTAAGTATACGGTTGTAACAAGCTAGTAACAGTAACAAACAAGTAACAGGATTACGTTGCAAGAATTGCAAGATGGTGTAATTTAAACGTCTCTTTGACCCTGATTTTAAAGTTATGGGGTGTCAAACTTAAATCGTTTTTTCGTGATCATTTCGTGATCAAATTTCATGTAGGTATTTGCAAATATGTACACTTATAGCGTGGCCATTCAATGAAACTATTAAACCACTGTTTCAAACATATAATATCCAAAGTTAACAACAAGGACGCGAATTACACACCACTTTCAACAAAATCACAAATTACAGAGAGAGCTTAATTAAACAGAAAACGTACGACGTCTGTCAGACTGTCACTCAACATCTATATCGTGCGGGAAGCCGGTGCGTACGTGACAAATGGGACCTTGCGGGATGTGCCTTGCACGTAGTGAGGGGACGCGCTACATCCTCCCCCTCCAAGCCACCACGACGACCCGTTGGAGGCTTGGTCAATTTTACCTTACGCGGCCTTCCACGCACCCTACCGCGAGCCACCGTGCCACTACCATCACTACCCTTAAATGGACTCAGAGAGCTGGTATGATATTTGCCCAGCCTTTTACCCTCGGCATCTTTAATATAATAAGTAGTAGGACTCACCACTCCGCCAACGACGAATGGACCCGCACGCCGAGGAGCAAACTTACTCGAAAAACCACGTCCGGAGTTACTAAGAGGATGAGTGTCCACCAATACCATATCACCTTCCTTGTAGGTTGGGCCATGACGACGCTTCCCATCTGCTACAAATTTACGGCGATCCTGTTCCTCTTCAGATCGAAGCTTAACATTTTGCAGGATAGAGGAAAAATCTCGCAAATACGGAGTTATCTTGGAAATAAATTTTTCCTCTTGTACTATACGTCGAATGTCATGTGCTACGTCAAAAGGCGATCTCAGTTCTCGAGCAAAGGTCAAAAATGCTGCACTGTGTCCAGTAGCCTGGTTATAGGCGTTGTTCAAAGCAAAACGCACAATAGGTACAGCCTTAGGCCAATTACGATGGTGCTCTCCTACAAATATACTAATCATTTGCTTCAACTCTCGATTCTTTCTCTCAGCCGGATTGGATTCGGGATGATAGGCTGGAATAAGGTTCTGCTTCACTCCTAATACAAACATTGCCTTTTGCATTACCTCAGCAACAAACTGACTACCATTGTCAGACACCACTCTTCTTGGCAAACCATAGCGAAGAAACACCTCTTCGATTAGAGTTTTCGCACAGACTTCTGCCGTCGCGTCCATCAAAGAGAATAACTCAACCCAACGCGACGCTGTGTCTTCCACGAGCAGAATCCATCTCTCACCTTTGTCGCCTTCAGGTAGAGGTCCAAAGAGATCTATAGCCAACACTTCAAAACGCTGATGTAATACAGGAGTCTGCAAAAGACCTGCGGTCTTACGATTACTAGCCTTATATCGTTGACAGGCATCACATGTACTAATATATTTCTCAAAGAAACGTCTCATTCCCGGAAAATAATATCGTTCTCTCGCCTTCTTATAAGTCCTCTCTAAACCCAAATGTCCTGCTGTAGGTGAGTCATGCAGCTCTTTAAATAATTCCATTCGCATAGACTCAGGGACAGCCAACTGCGGTTCTTCGGATTCAAACTCGGGATCGAAACGGAATAAAACTCCCTGACTTATATAGTACCCTCTATCAGTCCAACGAGTTGATAAACTCGTATCCTCATTTTCAAAATCCGAAATAATCTTTTTAAAATTTTGGTCCTCTAATTGAGCAACACGGATTTCTTCTGGGCTTCGATGGGGTAAATCCATGCTGACCTGACAGACAACATTTGTCGAATCTTCAATAGGACGGCTCAAAGTATCTGCCACAACATTTACTTTACCTGGGCTATATTCGACGTTGAGATTATAGGCCTGTATCTTCATAGCCCAACGCGCAAGACGACCACTTGGTGTCTTAAGTGACAGTAACCATTTCAATGGCTGATGATCCGTTGCCACACACACATGTGCACCCTCAACATAGCCCCTAAATTTATCAAGAGCCCAAACCACAGCCAGAGCTTCACGCTCCGTTGTATTATAATTACGCTCAGCAGCGGTTAGTAACCTACTTGCGTATTCAATAGGTTGTTCTGCCTTTGGATTTTCTCCCTGCATGAGGACAGCGCCTAACGCATAACTACTTGCGTCAGTCCTCAAAACAAATGGCCTATCATAATCGGCTTGAATCAAGATAGGGGCAGTCGTAAGCAAACTCTTAAGATTTTCAAATGCTTGCGACTGAGCTGAACCCCAACACCAAACCTGATTCTTTCTGAGCAGCCGAGTGAGTGGTTCCGCAACCTCGGAAAAGTTTTTGATAAATTTTCGGAACCATGAGCAAGTTTGAAGGAAAGTTCTCAACTGTTTTAAATTATTGGGTTCCTTCATATTTAATACCGCATTGACCTTACTAGGATCTGGCGAGACACCATCTTGGGTTATGACGTGTCCAAGATATCTGACACTTTCCCTCGCAAAGACACATTTTTCCCGATTGACACGAAGGTTGAACTCGCGTAAACGGGCAAACACCACTTTCAGATCCTCTAGATGTTGTTGAAAATTATCCGAAATGATTAACAAATCATCTAAATATGCTAAAACACAAATATTGGTAAAAGCTGAACAAGAACGAAGACGGTCTATAAGGCGTTGAAAAGTCGCTTGCGCGTTCTTCAAACCGAATGGCATTCTCTTAAAGCGATACACTCCAAAAGGACTAATAAAAGCTGTCTTGTCTCTATCATCTTTATGGACTGCCACTTGCCAATAACCCGCTCGGAGGTCTAAAGTGCTCATAACAGCATTTCTCCTCGTAGACTGTAGCAGCTCATCTATTAGAGGCGTAGGATACGCATCCGTTTTAGTCACCGCATTCAGACGCCGATAGTCGACACAAAAACGGACGCTTCCATTAGCCTTGGGCACGAGAAGAGCTGGTGAGGTCCAAGCTGACTCACACTCTTCGACTATGTCGTCTTTTAACATCTTCTCAAGCTCCTGACGCATCACCTCTTTTCTGGCCGGAGTTAAACGATAAGGAGGTACAGATATTGGCGGACACTCACCTGTATCTATACGATGTATCGGCATAAGGAGTAGGACCTCCCCCTGAACGGAAGATATCCACATTATCTCGTAGAACATCTGATAACTGAGATCTCTGCTGAACCGTTAACAGCTTCCCCTCCTCCATGCGCAGGTCCATAGCGTCGCAGGCGAGACGATGTTCCGCCCCTCCATATTCTAGAGGGAAAACACCCGGGACACCAGCCAATGACCAGCGATCCCTGCTAAAATCAAAAATCATACCAGCATCTCTAATAAAATTAATGCCTAGCAATGACTCGGTGGCTCCCGGTAAAATAATAAATAAAGTAGGAATTACCATACCCTTAATTTCTACATTCACAATTGCCGTTTCTACAAAGTCTTTTCGTATATAACCATTTGCGAATTTTAATTCGTAAAACACACTTTGAAATTGATGATTATTTTTCATTAAGTGATCCCGCATCGACGCACTTGCCACCGACTGTCTCGCACCCGTGTCCACTAATATACGACCAATTCCGTCGTAAATTTTTATTTTTAAAACGGGCCGATTGCGCGGCTCGTGTACCGCCGACACAGCCGATATCGACTGAAATGCACCATTCGCGGACTTCTCTTTACATGCTAAACAGTTCGACCTTACGACTCCTGGAGCGCC
Source organism: Ochlodes sylvanus (assembly GCA_905404295.2). Classification (NCBI taxonomy): domain Eukaryota; kingdom Metazoa; phylum Arthropoda; class Insecta; order Lepidoptera; family Hesperiidae; genus Ochlodes; species Ochlodes sylvanus. The sequence goes on along the minus strand of FR990131.1, from coordinate 2,935,977 downwards.
ACAACCAAAACATGTCAAACGTGGCTCCGTAACTTCAGCACTTACATCCGCTACAATATTTTCTTTTATCCGTAATCTAGGACATTCAATTTTTGTGTGTCCAAACTGTTTACAGTAGTAACATCGTAGTCTTAATTTATTATTATTTGAAGACGTCGAAACCGTAGATGGTGATAATTCAGTACAAGTCGGTAGGTTTGAAGTTCGTTGAAGATTTTGCTTAATACTTGATTGTGTGATTGGAATTGTTTTCCGTACCAATTGTGGACGACTCTCATCAAATAAATCTTCCAGTGATCGTGCGCCACTTAATAATGCAGCAAATGACGTACATGCACTTCGCGGCAATTTCTCCCGTATCCGTTTGTTCAATAAGCCATAAATCATGTCGATCTGTACATCAGTACTTAGACTACCCGATGGTAACTGAGCAATTAGGGCTCTTACCCTACATACAAAAACGTCTGTGGTTTCGTCACCCTGCTCTTTGCTGAACAATTCACGATAAATCCGATGAGGCGGTAAACGTGGGCCGTAGGTCTGTTTCAAAAGGTCAATCGCCTCAGACCAGCAATCGACAGTGGCTTTTACTCCTTGCCACCAGGTCGCGGCCAGTTCCGTCAGAAGCATCGGTAATCCTCGCAGAGCTATTGCATCATCGATGCCGACGCACTCTTTGTATATCTGAACGGCTTCTATAAACGCTACCACATCACCATTCCCATTAAACCGTGCCGTGCACTTGGAAAAGTTACCAGTCGTACTGTTCGAATGTACATTCGACGACTGTCTCTGTATAGTTTCGATGATTTTTGATAATTGTTGGTCAGTCATTATTATCGGTGTAGGTTCGCGAGCCGCGGTTGCTGACGACGAACCGCTAGGCTCCGCCATACCTGTATCCTCTTCATCCACGTCACTTGCGTCCCTCTGGCGTGTGCGCGGCATCACACTCGATGTATGTAGGTACACGTCACGAAATAACTAGGTACACTGTTCAGTGTCACTAATACTTTACACAAACTCGTGTTGTACACTCCACACTGTCCAGAAGAACGATCACAAAAACTTTAGTCCGGCCAAACGTTGGGCTGCCAATTTTATAGCGTGGCCATTCAATGAAACTATTAAACCACTGTTTCAAACATATAATATCCAAAGTTAACAACAAGGACGCGAATTACACACCACTTTCAACAAAATCACAAATTACAGAGAGAGCTTAATTAAACAGAAAACGTACGACGTCTGTCAGACTGTCACTCAACATCTATATCGTGCGGGAAGCCGGTGCGTACGTGACAAATGGGACCTTGCGGGATGTGCCTTGCACGTAGTGAGGGGACGCGCTACACACTTATGAACGTCATTTTTCTTGCATTTACCACCGTTTCGCTTTGCAAAGCCATCTACATTGTGTGGACAACATTCTTGTGGCCACAAACTGGATTTTCAAGCAAACTTGCAATCCCTCTTTAATCGGGTTGGAATATGCGAAAATCCGTTCGACGCAGACGTCTTCTATACAAAAACTTTCATTTTCATAGGTTTTTTCGAAATTCGCGTTTTGTCGATGAGTGAGTTCGCTTTCTAATTCTTTCGCTTTTATAAATATCCTGAGAGCCTCGTAATGAAGCTCACAGATAAGTGATAGAGAAAAGCTTTCAAAAAAATCAAGATTTATTTAATAGTAATGATTTGAACAGATAAGAATACCTTCAAATATTTCTCGTAATTGTAGCAACGAAAATATATAATTTTATTATGATCTAAACATGCATAATCAGTTGTATCTTCTCAATAAACGAATCAAAACAATAGACGAAAGGTGAAAACATTGTATTAAGCATTCATTTTTGCATAAATATACAATTCAATATAGTTTAGTTGGTACTTACTTATTTACTTATACTCGTACGTGATTGTGAAAATCAGATAATTCCATAACTACTTTACTACCTTACAGGGGAAGCTTTTCATTCGATCAAATAACCAAAAAATACCAATACGTGTAAACACATACGAGTACTATAAATGATCACGAAAAAACGACTTAATTTTTTTACCCAACAGAAAGGGGCAAAATTTACTTCATAGCCTTGTTTGCTTGCAACGCTAAATAAGGTTTCAAGCGGAAAACTGATTCACGTTGCAGTTAAAAATTGCTGCAACACCGTGTTTGAAATACAGTGGTAGCCATTAAACCTGCTTGTTATGACTTATCGTTTAAAAAATTTGCAACGTTATTCCCACACGTAAAGCCTCCAGGTAAAATTTAAACAAAACAACGCCGAAGTTTGCTTGCACTGAATGATATATGACGGAGGTCTAGTTTTGCATAATGCCTCCAAAATCGTGGAGTAACGGCGAATTTCAGACTAAAATTTCCAGTATGTAGAATCATAAAGTGGTTGAACATAGCACATATTTTAGGACTGGGACCATCGTTCATTTTGAATTTTAATAAGAATTTAGTTATGGATAGCGACCGACGGCGGAAGGCGCCTAGGCGGTACTGCTGGACAGACTGATGTACAGTTAAACTGTACCGGTAAACTTAGGCATGCGAGCTCAAGTTTACGTGATTTACTAGCAAGCTGGCTTTACTCAGCGCAGATAAGTGCAGTTGCCGTGTGTTGTGCGAAATTGCACCTCTACTCGTACATTTATTTTGTAGCCAAGCAATTCCTTCTCATTTATAGGTTGTGTCATAATAACACAGCCAATTTATTCTTTTATAGTTCTTGTGTAAAAAGAAAGTTTCCACAGTATTTTTGTTCTAACAACATCTGCAACATATTCGTTTCATCGTGTTGGGGCTCATGTGAATGGCTGTTTCTAACTCAATGTGGCATTATTTTATTGTGACTTTTACTATCTCTAGCGTGGCTAAATTACACTACACGCACACAGATAATAATAAATCATTGACACGCACGTAATTTATTTTATGTTGAGGCGAAAACCTGAATAATGGTATCAAAGTATTCTGCAAGTTTTAATTATAGAACAATTGAAGCTTTAATGATCCCCGGTCCCAGACATGATCGTCTAACTTAGTGAAAGATCTTTCCTTGCTGAATTGGTGACCCAGATATGATCTTTGAATTGTTAATTTTGTCTAAGTGAAACTTCTTTAGCCGCGCTGAGAGTAAAAATTCAAGGTCGTGCCACACGAGTTTGGGCGTTGAACCTGTAAAGTTTTTGTTTCTCCTTTTTGCGCTGTGCATAGTAGATCTACCTAAGTCCCTACTCTGTGTCAACCGCTCGCCACTCATTGACAGCTATCAAAAATAAGTATCTATAGTGCTATACCATATAGTTATGGTATTATAGCACAATAGATACTTACTTTTATGTTCACACAGCGTAAACAATGCCGACATTCTTTATTTTAATACTTATTTATTTAAGTGAATAGAATATGAATTTAACTATCCAAACATTGAGAGGTTTCACATTAAATAATTTATATGCCGCCATTGTGCACATTTATTTTTAGTTTTTTTTAAAGTAGTTTTCGTTTAGGTAATAGCAAGCAATATATCAATAAAATTGCAAATCTTAAAAAAATTAAGTTAATATTTTAAAACCATTCATAAAGGGCTATCTAGTGCGTCTATTACGTTCATAAATATGTTCTCTTATACGTATAAACGCTAACAAACTTATATAATAATACATGATGTTAATTAATTCAAATTCAGTGAACCAATTGTTCTCACAACACAATAGTAAATTGCTATGCCATGCCCGAGCAAAATTTATTCATGTGCGCACCGACAATTGTAGAAATTCTATTATCTATTATAGTAAGCATACTGGCAAGAAATTATTTATGAATAAATTTTAGAACACTATCAAGTATTGTTCATGAATCTAAAAACACATGATCTGAATATTCATTGTACACAATAGACTTTAAGTTAATAGCAATAATTTGCAGGCGGGCGCTAGACTTTAAAATTGCCTCATTCTAAAGCTTAATAACTACGAGTAAAATGTGTCGTTGAAGAGTACAAAGACCATTGTTTCATACTGTATGAATACTAGGAGTAATTTAAGTGCTAATATGGACTTCAGCGTTCATGTTCGTTCGTAGTTCACTGTTGGAAAATAGCGAATGGCATTCAACTTTCATGAATATAATTTGCCTAAGATGTGGTACTCATTTGTATTCTACTTATCCACTATAGAGAAAAGGGCCAGACTTTTATTTCATTAAAACGCGATATAATATTTTTAATAGCTCTTCTTGGTGTCGCATGACTAGCTAGCACCGTTTATTCTCTTTCTCCTCTCTTGATTCTTAGCCGATAACGTCTGGATACTGTACTGTATTTGATGTTGCTGTACTGTGTACACATACCTAATGACCACTTACCATCAGGCCTCCAAGTCTGCTAATTTATAGAATAGGTAAGTTCATTGAAACATTACAAACAATGAACAATTAAAGCTTTTATAAATTAGCACAGCTGGGCCCCTGGTGAGTCAATTGCTCCTTTATTATAATAATGATAATAATAAACGTTAACATATTCATCCCCCCGCACTAGACTAGGATCCCTGTGTCGCGCGTGGCATGGCCAACACAAATTACATACGACTAACACCCATGACCCGAGAACAAACATTCATCTGTCACGTAAACATCTGCCTAGGTTGGGAATCGAACCAGGGACCCCTCGCTTCGCAGGCAGGGTCACTACCAACTAGGCTACGGGGTCGTCAATTCGCTAAGAGTACATAAAATACCGTTAATACGCGGATACAGTGATATTCCTTATTTTTCCTTTATTTACTTAAATCCTGGTACATCTTCTATACTACGAGACCTGATTGTGGAGTCTAGACTCTTAAGTTACAATTTATGACGGCAACTGCCGTTAAGAATTCCAGGTGGTTGTAAACTGTTGGACGATTGACACGAAACAAGAATTTTTGAACGTGATTTTATTTCTCGAATTATTATTAAGTTATTTATTTCTGTAGGTTCTTAAAAAAATTCAATTAAATTCGCGCTTGTAACAGATCTTTGAACGGATGTGTGTAGTATTTTCTCCTTCATGTTCTGAATCGGTGATATAATCAAAAAATATGACGAGCTTAAGTATGTACCTATATCAATATGTATACCTATGAATAAATGATATCGAATTTGAATTAGTTGGGTACAGAACGATACTGCGGTATCTTATCGCGTGGTGAGCTGAATACTAAATACATTTGTGAATTCACGACTATGATGAAATCTAATTGATAACGAAACCTGAATATCTCATTGTAGGAATACAGATATCTTACTAATATTACCCGTAGATTCATCTGTTGACAAATTTCGACGCGTACATCATATAATTTGTGTAATTACGTTATACAGCGCCGTCTTGCAACAATTAACTGCTTTTGTTAATTATTACAGATTGTAATAAAGCATTTTTAGGTTATATCGATATGATTTATCAGGCGAACGTGACGTCAGGACGTAACCTACATATTAGAGCAAACTAAACCGTCATGTTAAATTTTAATACAACATTTTAGGTTAGCCCCTAGTAAGCCTGTATCTATACGTATAAATAAAATTGAAGTGACTGTCTGTGATTTCAAAATAATTGAGTTTCATCAAGTGCATAAGCAGTTTATATGTATAAAGTTACTGGGCACAAGGTTACAGAGGTCGGGATAATGTTGTACATATGTACATAATTATATAAGTATGTGCGGGTGGGTACTTTGTATTTGCTTCGTGGTTCTTACTCATGAATGTTGTTTTTGCGTGGCCTCTTAGCTTATGGTAACTTTGTAGTAGGTATAACACAAGTATATGTACACAAGAGAAGGGAACGTAACGGGTTTACACTCTATTTACCCGGCAGTGCGACACTAAGAGGGTAATGTGTTTATCACACAATGTATGCAAGGATATTTAAACTATAGATGCGTTACGTTCATACGCGGCTTGTTCTTTTGAATCCTCTCCGATGACATTTGTACATCATTGAATCATTGTACATTATAACTTGCGCGGAACACAATACAGTAGTATTATTGCTACGAGTTTGTCATCAAGGTGTATTAAGTCCTTTTATCTCCCACAGGTATCAAGTGCTGTTCTTCGTAGTGACATACGCAGTCCCAATGCTGGGAATGACGTTCTTCTACTCGGCGATGGGGCGTGTGCTCTGGGGTTCCAGGTCCATTGGCGAGCTCACGCAACGACAGGTTGACTCGATACGGTCGAAACGAAAGGTTACCAATGATTTTTTGCTATAGACTTAGGCCCCAGTTAGACGACGCGATAGCTTTCGCCACACGTTCGCCGCGCGGCCAACGTTAGTTGTGGCCAACTTATAGTTTATGTAGAGACGTACTCCTCCGTCGGGGTACAAAGTTTGTGCTTCACGTATTATATTATTATATAGATGACGTTATTTAACTGCTCGTTAATTTGCCATTACTAACAACCTGCTGAGCAGATTCAGCAGAACCGGCTGAATTTGTTTTAATAAATTGTAAGGTTAATAAAAGGTTGAAGAAAATTAAAAACAAATCTGTGATGAATATTTATGAAGTAAATATCGTGGAAAGCATAAAATTTGATCATAAAACGCGTTCTTGCTCTTTAATTTTCCCTTTTTATATAATTCTTTACTTTTTCAGCTTTTAATTTTCTGTTTCAACTAAATCTTTGTTATTAGAATATTTGATGATAGCCTTTGATGGCTCGGTATTTTCGAGTTCTACAATTTTCTCAAAAGAAGTAAATATGAAAAAAAATCTGATTATTTTGAACCTACACATTTGATTTAGTATTGAAAGAGAGGATCTAAATATTTATCGGATACATTATGGGGTTCAGGATATCATGTGAACGAATCACCTTTGCAATACCACAAAATAGATAAGCAATGATAAATGATCTTGCCTTGGAAATACTTTACGGTACCGTCCCTGCAAAGTAAGTACGTTGTGCTTCAGCCGTAAAGATGACCACAAAAGTCTTAACACGCGTGGAAAAAATACTGACTCCAAGTGTCATTGTTACTTTCTGACAGTTTTCTTATCCAGAGATATTTATTAACGTGAAGAGATAACTTTTTAACACTTTTAAGAATATTACACACGAATTTTTTAATAATACGTCTAGGTAACTATTATAGTTATTGAAGAAAATAAAATACTCGCTGACGGTGTGAGTTATTCTGGTCTGATTCCCAAAACCGATTCACTGCCAATTATAATTTTCATGGAAATTAACAGTTCATTTGACAGAATAAATTAAGATTTAATTTCAAACGCAGAGTAGAGCATTCTAGAGTAGAGGTACTAGTCTTAATTAATTAACCGACTTCAAAAAAGGAGAAGGTTATTAAGTACGTCGGCTATATTTTTATATGTAGGTATATAGCGTCATTTGTGAAAAGGCTTCCTCCGGTACGAGGCGAGATCCATGCTCAGTGATGGGTCATTAATGGGTGACGCCAACAAGTCAACAACTTCTGGTAATATCTGTATAACATTTCCGTTGGCAGGTTGTGAAAATGTTCATCCTACTGATAGTGATCTTTGGGATCTGCTGGCTGCCGTACCACTCGTACTTCATCTACACCCACTTCCACCCGTCGATTCTGTACATGAAATACGTCCAGCACATGTACCTTGGCTTCTACTGGCTGGCGATGGCGAACGCGATGGTCAACCCCATCATTTACTACTGGATGAATGCCAAGTAAGCAACTTTTAATTTATTAAGCTATTGCATAGCTTTTATCGCGGGCCTTGAGCGTGGGGACCGAATCCAGAAATTCCGTAACGAAAAAAACCTAACACCCCCAATCAGCGCCATCTAGTACCTTAATACTAAGGTATGGTACGTATGTTTTCTACAAACTAGATGGCGCTGTTCTGATATAACTATATAACTTCTAATAATTATAATTGCATAAGTTGATAAAAAATGCTATGCAATAGCTTTACCGCGGCAGTCTCCGAGTGCCACATTTTAGTTTTTTTATTTAAACTTTATTGAACAGTTCAAACGTACAGGATGCAAAAGGTGTACTTAATGCTAAAGCATTTTCTGCCAAACTTAGGAAGTGGAAAGCATTGAAGGCGGTTGCACAAAAACAAGGAAAGGTAAAAGAAATTTAAACGTTAACATTGTTTAACCTCAAATACCAACATATTATGTACATAGATACATACATACACACAATAATTATTTACAACATATAAAAATAATGGTAATGATTTTATTTACTGAGGTATTTACTGAGGTATGTAGTTACGTATAGGTAGGTATATAATTATTAACAAAATGCGGTAGTGCCTATTCTGGGCGCTGAAGACCTTTCTAAACACGTTTCTCATTCAAAGACCTAAAAGAGAAAAACCTATTCATAAAACAACAAACAGTACCTAAATGGGACCAGCAAGTAATCTATTAAAGGCCTGATAAAATTAATACTAATTGTTTTGGGGGCTAATAAGTTATCAGAAGCAATAAAAGAGCAGGACACAAATAGGCAATAAAGCAGCTCAACGTTTTATTACAAAAGTTTTCCAACTTACCAGAAAAGGTTAGCGTGTTGCGCACAACATACTCGCAACATATCACCAATATATCGGAATGCCAATAAATTTATTCAGCACTTATGTTCGCTACGTAACTTTTGTCTATCTCGGTATCGATATTGGAACCCTTCATGCGACAAACAGGGCGTAAACTGGTTATATTTCGTCGCTGGGAGTTGCTGGCAGTCACCCTGGATATGTGGATATGAAGCTTTCTCGTGAACAAAATATTATATAGTGTAAGGACACGCACGTCGAATTTTTGTACCCTTTGAGCCTTTTAGTTTTTAACACTGGTTACGACAAAGGGCTTCGTGCAAAATCTGTTCGCCTCTGCCCTAGGTATATAGGCTAGTGTATTGTGGTATCACTCCACCCCGAAAAAGTGAGTTCTTGGCTACTATTGAGCAGCAAAGCGTTGGGGAAGCCCTTTAATATTTTTCAATGACTATAATTATTGAATGCTTGACTAAGTACAGTTCCACCTGACGCTAATTGGCAATATAGTCTTTGGTGGCAAAGCGCACTAACTTAGAAGAAGCCCATGTACTCTAGTTTTTAAGGCACCCACATTTTAATCTAATGTAAACACCGTCGCGAGCTATAGACAGACGGAGATGTCTATGGGTGTCAGTGACTTAGTGATCACTTAACATCAGATGGCCCTTTTGCTCGTTGGTCAGTCAATTACTTACTATGTTAAACTTACTATGTGAACCTATGTATGTACAATTTCAGTTGCAAATAATTCCACGGAATCTACAAAAGCAAAGAACATTATTCGTGTAAAATTTCGGCTATTTACTTAAATCCCTCACATTGTGAGAGAAAACCCCAGCTCAGCTGTGGGACAGTCTAACGAAGGTTTTGCTTAACTTTAGTGTTGGTAAAAATGTGTAGAGTAACGCGCAAACAGCTGACGTAAAGGTCAGTATCGACTCGAGAATGTGGTGCGATCTCGAATAAATCTCTAAATCGCTCTCTAGGGCTGTCATTAACGCTTTCATGTTTTCCTCGGATATCCTAGGCCCTCCCTACACCAGGTGAAAATCGAGGGGGTTTCAGTGAAAAACCCGAAAATCTTCGACTTTCTTAGGAAGATTTTCTGCTCGGAAAAAGGGCTACCTCCTCTTCAAGCTCGAATTAAAGATATTATTAATTATACATAGGCGAGATGTCTAACTACAAAAATTTTATACTTAAAAATTTGAGTTATTTTGCTATAACAAAAATATGTTGTTTGACGATATATAGTATATGTATATTATTATTTTATAATTATATTTGCAAGGCAAAATGGGGCCACGTTCCTGTGTGACAGAACTATGCGACGTGGTTTCATTAGTAACAGTGCAGCTCTCCGCTTCCCGTAACATTTATCTGTGTCAACTGTTGTGAACAATTCGTGTTGTTGACACTCTAACGCACTGTAACACTGTAGTCATTAACGTGTTAGTGATTATGTAATTCAATATAATAATTTTATTCGACATTAATTGGAATAGCTCGTCTGTGTCGGTGCACCCTATGCCTATAAAGTAGGAGTCTTCAAGAAGAGAGTAGGTAAATAAGCTTTTATTAAGTTAGTGCGCTTAACACTGTCAATTGTCATCAGGTTATGCTGTCAACGCCTTCCCAATAATAAATAAATAATAATAATAAACGCTAACACAGTCATACCCCGCACTAGGACTCTCTGTGTCGCGGTTGACATGGGCAACACAAATTACACATCACTAACACCCACGACCTCAGAACAAAGTGAACAAACATTTATCTGTCGCATAAATACCTACCCTCACCGGAAACCGAACTCGGAACCCGAATATATAAATAGTAGATACAAATTATTAGCCAAACGAGTTCTCTTTTATATCATCATCATCATCACTTCATTAAGCTATAATTATATAATTATTTCATCATAGCAAGATAGATAGGAATTACGTTGCTTAAACTGGCAAGTAGTCTGACTCTGAAGTCTAAATATTTGCTACAATCTCCAAGTTGACTTAGTAAGATTTAAAACGAGATAAGCTACTAACTTTGTTGCCGTAGGATTCCTTAAGTACTGTACTGTACTGTACTTTTAGCACTAGTGCATGTAAGAGAACGCTTATGCAATATACACAACTAACCGCAAAGATTTCAAATTAAATATTTTCTTGAAATAGCCTGAGCTAGTAACCACTCTTGAGGTTGCTACGAGTACTTGTAGTATTATAACGATTTAACGAATAGCACTGATCTCGTTTCGCTTCGGAAAACTTATGCCTTAATACCTTCTCGAAAACAAATTCAGGCGGTTTGTTCCAGTTAACATTCCATTTTCATTTTGAAATCGACAACCACTTAACGTTATCCTAAGCTCAACTTACCGTACATCCTTACCGTACAATACATCACTAAAAATCTCATCTAAATAGACACTGACAAACTGACAAATTTATAAACGGCCAAAAAAATCCCTAAATCAATAGATCCTCTAATGTGTTAGCAAATTGTTTTTCACAAATACAGACATCGATTGATTATATCGTGGTACCGTGGTAGTAGTTGTAATAGGTATAAATAAAGTGATGCCTTACTAGCTAACGAGAATTTTCCACTGTAACCTTATATCTGGTCTCCTTGAGATTTTAATTATATAGGAAATTATTCCCAGATTGATTATGAAGCTATAATTAAACACAATTTGTGCGCTATTCATAGTGGTATATATTGTTGCGCAAAATAATATAGTATTTATTAGTAAGGCCCTAGTTAGACGACGCGATATGTTTCGCGCGGCCGCGCTACGATCATGTGTGTCATATAAAAGAGACCTAAGGTGTAATTATGCTACTGAACAAAAGAGAAAGACCAGGATGGAGATAATTTTTAGATCCACGTAATCAACAGAGCAGACAGACCTTTTTGGTTTAGCCATTTATACGTTTTATTATTCTGTCGTTCGTCCGTCTGCTGCGGTATAGCTCAGATAGGTACCTACTCTTTGTTCTAAAAGTTCTAAAACTTTTTCATGTATATAGGTTATTTATCACGCCGACAAATTTAAAAAACCTTTATAAACATTTTTATAAAGTACCCCCCACCTACACAAAAAACCCTTAAACAAACTGTAATTTATTAAAGTGTACCTATTAATTGGACTGCGTACGAATTAAGCGATAAAATAGAAAATTCGGTAACTACAGTAGCGGCACAAAATTAAGGCCCCTTTGAAACATTAAAATAGTGACGTGATAAATGTTAATTTAGTATCGAATAAATATGGTCAAGTGCGAGTCGCATCGATACATTTTTGGAATAAAAATTTTAAGCACCCTTTTTAATTACATATTTGGAATGAGAATCGAATACTGAGTACCCCCTATTAATATCACAAGAGTCTTACGAATCACCTTATACTCCTCGGCTTTGAGCTCAGTAGTGGGCCTTGTTGGGTTGAGATGATTTATAGTATATTCATTTATGTAATTGACTTACTTACTTTATTAAAGGTGGCACTGTATTTTGTTAGTAAAAACGTGAAGGAATTTGTTCGCGGTACCATATACTTTGTTTATATGGTCCCGCATTAGTCCATAATATTTAAATATATATATTGTTTCAATATCCATGTAATTAATTAACTTTGGGTCCTAAGTTATACATTCGATAAATTTTATGACTTTTTGCACATCACTATTGACAATGAAGAACAGCAATTTGTTGATTGTTGTTTGAACATAAATTTGAAGGAGACATTTATGTAATAATTTATACGAAACTTGATGATCGGACAGACGTCAAGTAAACGTCATAGGGGCCTTCGTTTTGTGCTGGTACTATAATGCAGTTTAATTTTAGACAAGTGATACAACATACGCATCGAGCAATCTTTACGTTCGCAAATCATCCCTAGTGCTTTAAAATTAGGAACTGAATTAATCTACATGTGAAACATTTTTTTTTAACTTTGAAATCTTTGAAGGTAATGTTTTCGAGTGTTGTTTAATCCGTTCTGATATAGGTAACCGAGTCCCATTGTCGGACACAAGTTTGATAACGACAATGCCGACAATTCCCCAACGTCCCAAAGCTTTACTTGAGGTTGTTCTGTGGTACTTAAACCTATGTCTAGTGGCTTGTCTTCAAGATTAATGTGTAACAACTTTGATCTTGTTACATGCGTGAAATTCAAAGTGCTAAACAACATTTATGTACCGAACGTTCAAATGAAAAATATTTTGTCCGTTTTTTTGAATCTCAGTACGGAACGTTTTGTTCTTACAATTAGTAGTTACTTATCTGTGTTTTGCTTATATATGTATAACTACTCTTATACTATATAAATTAGTCAGTTTAGTTTGGTATAGATTTCTAATTATATTACTTTTTTCTACTATTACTGAGAGTACCCATATTATGTTGTCATTGTCTTAGATAATAAGGCATGCTAGTTGAATTAGGAAAATACGCAAACGTGCGTCAGTTTTTGCATACGCGAAAATAGCGTCGGCAACGCATCGGTGATGGCTTTGGTGTTACGTGCATAATATCGGCGATATCGTATATCACCAAGCGCCTCATCTGCTCGACTGGAGCCATTTACATTACAAAAGTAACGTGACGTTTGGATACACATTCCGCCCCATAAAATTGACTTATAGCCCAGAAGTCTATCGCTTATTTATTATAGATACGAGTAAGTACCGATACGGAAGTTAATACAAAGATGAATTGTATCATTAACAAGTAGTAAGACAAAGAAAATAAATGAAAATAAATAACGCAATACTCTTATAGCTACAACCTAGAATTCCCCTTGTTGCGGGTGCCATGGACAACACAGAAGCACATGACACTCAAACCGACCTCAGAAATTTAAATTAAACTCATCATTCTAGTTTGCGGCGCGCTGGGAATCGAACCTAAGACCGTTCGAACGGCAGTCCGGCATGGTAACCATTGCGCTACGGGTCGTCAGTTCCGTTCGGTTCTCAGTGATTCAAAAAATTCAATGTTCTCGGTCTGGATGTGTTTTTGTGTGATGTCTTGTCTTTGTGTGATGACATCCACGACAAAGGAAAACCTAGTAGTGAAGTAGTGTTAGTTATATTTGTGTTGCTTAGAATAATTGCACTATAGAAACGAAATCCGCGCGGCCGTTTTGAAGCACCTTAATTGGAGTCAGAAATGACTCCAAACACCGGGCAGTTCATGTCAACGCACGCCAAACGTGTCTCGCGAAAAAAAAGAATTATGACGATTTGTCCAGTTAAATTGTGTCACAAAATATCTGAAAAGCTATTTATGTATTATTGCCAAAAAAATATGATTATCCGCAACCGAATCATTCCCCGCTTTCGGGAAAGTTTCGGTTTAGTGCTTCACTTTAGACAGAGCGCTTGTATGAAGACTGTCTTTCTATAGTGTTATTATTCTAAGTTGTGTTGTTTTTTCCACCCAGGTTCAGGTCATATTTCCGGGCGGCCATCCTGTGCCGCTGGTGCGACGTGTTCCGCCGCCGCAAGCGCCCGCTGCCGGGGTCACCACCGGAGCTCATCTCGCACTCGGGCAGCCGTTCCCGCTCAGGTTTTTACTCGTTAACGTAATTATTATTTGAAGTGATTTTGGTAATATTTATTCTAGTATTCTCATATCCGGTTTCACTTAGTCCGGTTAACGAACTGACCGACTAACATTCTTATTTACACCCTATAACTGGACTAACCATCCTAGTCCCAATATATATCGTGTTCTGTATTGGTCATTTTTATATGGGCGGTAGCGGAAAGGTAGTGTTGCATGCTCATTTGCTATTATCAATCCATAAAATAAATCTAACAGTTGAAAGTCGAAATACGAAAATCTAGTGTTTGTTTTATACCACAGCCGTTTTAGAAAACAATTTTACAAAGATAGTTCAAAAGGCGGACTTATCTCAAGGATTCTTACAAATACCTGAGAGCTTATGACATAAAGTAAAATACCGTCAAATCGTGTACATTTATGTACGTACTTGTGTACACGTATTGTACAATTTAATGTACAACGTATTGTACGGTCTCATTGTTAAAGTTTTTCACAATATAAATACGCATTGTGTCGACAAACAAGGCACCCACGACACAGAGAATTCTTGTTTAGGGTTATGTGTGCGTAGCGTTATTAATTAATTAAAATGTATGACGCGATTACCGTAAAATGTTACCCAGGAAATTTACGCATTGTTTTAATCAGATGGATGGGATACTTTCAAATTACATTTTTAACCCCCCAATATAATGCTTACTCGAATGCTTTTCGCACAGGAGAGTGATGTGTCTATGAATTTGAGGTTTATGTGTATGTATTGTATATTTTATGGTGTACAGACAAAGAAAACAAATAAAGTGTTAAATAAATATAGTATGTTTGTGCCTTAGATGATACGTATATTAATTTTTCTTCTTCATTGCGTGCGATTTTACGCCCCCAGAGTTCTATCTAGTTGTAGTTAATTTCAATGTCCTCATAGTAGGCAAATGCTGCTATGCGATATTGTTGATCGGCCCATTTATGTTCGAAAGCAAATACTTGTCAAGTAGTCCCATTTAAATTAAGCGAGATCTGACAAGGAGTTTTTGAGTGCTCAAGTTATTAGGTACTTGTCGATGCTGGAGTCGAGTAGATATTAACGTATGATGTTATTATACAACGTACCTATTCATTGTTGATATGAGTTATATTCAACTCATTATCTGTGGGTACACGTACGATGAAGTCATATCCAAATTACTCCATGGCTGAACTACCAAGGGCAAGTCTGAACGTCGCACCAACCTTCAAAATACTACGTAATGTAAACCATTACGAATACTCATAAACTTTTTTGTTCATCTGTGCTCATAAACAAAATGTGGTTGTATTGGATGACATACATATACCACTTTGTACACAGTATAGTATTGTAGCAGTTAGCTGAGCCAGCTACCACCCTCTTTATGAAATCAATTATGAAGTGTGAAATTTACTGTTAGAAACAAGCAGTGATTAGAACGTTGGGCTCACAAACCGTCTAAAGAGTGCGCACATTACACCAACTCGACGTCAACTCCACTCCGACTCCACTCCGTTTCAACTCCGACGTTCCGTTCCGCGATCAACGCTTCATCGACGTCAACTCGACTCCGTCTCCACTCCGTTTCAACTCCGACGTTCCGTTCTAGGTACATTACGTCATTGTGTCGGTCGACGCGTGGACTACTCGTCTACGGTGAGTCGTCAACGCAACATCGACGCGTTGGTCTCGAAACGGAACGGCTATGGCCGTACAGGGCTTTTAAGTATAAGTTCGAAATTCAACCTTACCTTCAAAGATATAAGGCTCATAATTGAATGTTAGCTTTGTCAAGGTTTTAGTCGTGTTGGCGTCGGTCGGTCGTGGAGTCGTTGTAATGTGCGCACTCCTTAAATCTCGTCAAATTTCAGTGTGGAAGCCTAGTATGTCAAATCTAAGTATAGCCTAAGATTGAAGGAGGCTTTATATCAAGTGAGTTTATTCAGGTTAAGGCTAAGTTTAGGTTAATTTTCTATAGGGATTGGATTCTGTGACTTTGAGACGTAGGTCAATACAGAAAACTGCTTAATCATTTCATTACCTACTCAGCTTTCCTCGTCGAGACGAGACAGTTTCAAGTAATATAAAATTGAAGCGAACTATTTGCAGTGACATTACGTACCTATAAAAATAAGTATTTTCATTGCAGACTTTTATATTTTGACTTATTCATTTCGATTGTAAGAAATTGTAGTTGCTTCCATGAAATTTAATTTTATTTTTATTTATATAGAAGACCTTAGCAGCCTACCTTATGCAAACCTACAACTTACAGATTCATTTTTATTATATTCATGTTGTCTCTAAATAAAAAACTCATAAAGATATCAGTAATAATATTAATTAGATAATAATATTGATAATAAAATCCTTACGGACAACTCTATCACCAAGCAGTGGTCGTATTTTATGACACAATGGTCCGTCGGCATAGGATGGTGGTAATTATTCTTAGCCGTTGCAATACGGCTACCAAATCTGCAACCAAACATATTATCTGACTCATAAATGTCTGTCCTAGGAATCGAACCTGGGATCCACAAGCAATCACCACTACACATTACTAGGATGACATAAATATTGAAGTTGCTCTATTACCGACGTAATGCCCTTACAGTATTCGCCTCGACAGGTTTAGAGGAACACAGAGACTTAAAAAGAAATGTGGTAGCCGAATGGCCGCTGCGCTCGGCGTGTCGGGAGCCCCTCCCGCTGCGGTCGCCGAGACCGCCTTCGCTTGCTAGCTGTCCGCGGTGTGCTCATCTGACGCAATACGATGGTAATTAACACACCCATACACGACACACACTAGGATTCCCTGTGTCGCGGGCGGCATGGACAACACTTATATCACATCATAACACCCATGACCCGAGAACAAATATTTATCTGTCACATAAACGTCTGCCCCGGCTGGGAATCGAACCCGAGACCCCTCGCATCGCAGGCAGAGTTATTATCAACTATGCTACGGGGTCGTTATTAATTGTTTTATCTGTATTTTATTCATACAATAACAGTTATACAACAAACTCGTTTGAGTTTGGCCCTGATCACAGGAAAATATGCACACTCAATGATGAATTAAGTTTTAAATAACACATTCATACATTGATTCTCCGCAAACGTTTTACTTAGTTTTGAATCGATCTTAAGTTCCAAGACCTTTAAATCCTACAGCTTTAATATCACTCAAATCACATTCACACACACACACAATCGCGCAAAAAGGAGATGATCTATCTTCGACCGGCACTATCGATTTTCTTCATATATAGCAACACTCAAAAAAGGAACTTTTAAACCAAAAAGAAACTCAAAATATGATCAACAGTTTGGGAGATAAATGGCTCAGATGAGGTTAAAATGAACAAAAGTAGTAAATACGCAATGGTTATATCTATGCCGCCCTGCGTAAGTACTTTAGTATTTATTTATTTCACTTTTTATTAAAAAACCTAACGCTATAGGAGTTACAATAGACTTAATGCCTGATGGCATTCTCTACCAGTCAACCTTTGGAGATGGTTAGATGTTGAGTACTGATATAGATTATCAGTATAATTGTAGTTTTTAAATTGTGTAAAAGGAGCCATTTATCAGCGACGCTTTTATCTTTGTCGCCAGTCCTTTTTAGACAGCAACCCATAGGTGATCGGTGTTAATGAAATCTGTTGGCGTCGGTGACCGCTTACCATCTGCCACCACACAATGTACATATACATGTACAAGTTATTCTTGTACATGTATATGTACAAGAATAACTGTTTAATAATGCTTATTATACAACATTTATCTTTTATTTCAGCTTTCATACACGGACGGAAGGTGTAAATACGAGTAGTATAATTTATTAATGATTACGCGAGAGAAATGCATGGGACATGAAAATTCTCGGAACGTGAAATTAAAGTGTTGTTAAGTTTATCAATTAGTGTTGAGTGTTACGAAATAATTGTAAAAAATTATAACAGTGACAGTGCAGTGCTCAAATAAAATATGTAAAATAATTAAAATAATTGAAATCATGTTGAATGGATCGTAAAGATCGGCAAACAAGGACTCTTCCACTAGACTCTCAAAGGCAAAAGTGAATAAATAAAAACCGTTACACACTAATAGTTACACACTAATAGTTCCACACTAGTACACACTGCATCGTGGGTGCCATGGACAACACACAAAGACAAGGACATTGTATGTCCGTCCAGACAGAAAACAGAAACATGAACTCGCCATTGGAATTTCCGCCTCGCTGGGAATCGAATACCGGACCCTTTGAACGGCATTACGGCATGGGAAGCATTGCGCCATACGGATCATCAAAATAGGCTTTATCGTCATTAGTTCCAGCTTAGTGCACAGTACCTACTAACCTGGACAATATCTCCATTTATCTTCTTTCTAATGTTTCTAATGTTCTAATTTCTAACACCGTCTTCTAACTGGTCTAACTATCCTAGTCCCCATTTGATTCTTGTTCTTGGTAGGTCACAGTTGTCATGGGCGGCAGCGGAAAGGTGGTGCTGCATGCTCGTTTGTTACCTCAATATAGTAAAAAATGGCCAATAAATTGTAACTTCTAAAAAACCGATCAATATTGAAAATAAAAGGATTGTGTGGTTTTATGAAACCACGGTAATAGTGAAACTTTTTTCACATTATCGACATTTAACTAAAAATTTTTGGAATAATTAGGTATTAAGGGTATTAATTAAGGGTATAAAAATCGCTTTATCAATCTTAATTTTATACTTGGAAAATTGGAATGATAATGGGAAATAATAAAAGTAGACTATTACATTAAACACTGACAAAAACAAACAAAATAGCGTGGAGCACTGGCACAAATGAGTAATAGTCTATACACTACACGGTCAGCTGCTGCGAAGTATAGGCGCCGCCATATTGACGAGCTCTGACGAGCGCCTTTCATTTTATCCCTACTCCGCGGCCGACCGTCACGGTACATGCAACACACAGACGAAAAAGTTTGAGACGATGTAATAAAAGTTTCACTTTAAAAAGACACAATATATAACAGTTATAACTTTCTTTATCACCAAGAATAAATAAATTACAGTTTTCAAGCTTCGGAAAGAAAATGACAAAAGTATTTATGTCACTCAAGTAAAGGCTTCCGGATATGACAGGATAATAACTTTCAGAAACGAGAAAGTTACAGATCTTGGTAAATTTGGTTTGTGGAGATAAAGAGTTTGGTGATCACTTCTAATTATTATCGGTTGGTGGACCATCTTAACTAAAAAGATGACATAAAGGGTTATAAACGTGGTCCGAAATTAGTATCCCCTGTGTAGCGGGTGGCGTAGATAACACACAAATCACAGAACGAGAACAGACAGTTGAAGTCGTTTATTATGCACTAATACTGTTGCTTAATCAATATAATACACCTATAATATTTCTGAAATTTTACAGGCAAAAACTATTAAGAGCTGTACCTTAATTTAAATGCTCTTTTCTTCGAAGTTAACGTGACAATTACATACGTCGATATTACTGCCATGTAGCTTAGTGGATGCTACGCTCACCATTGTAACTTAAATGGGAATCCTGAGACTGCCTTATCGACGAGGGTGGCGATATTTTGTCCCACTCTATGACCCTATATGTGGAATCTCTTTGGTTCTTTATAACCTTTTCTATAATAAGGTTGATTAACCACGCGGTATGAGTGACAACATAGGTATAGCTTTTTTTTAACTCTTTGGTGGAAGCCTATTCTAACGGAAATGGCGTCGTTCGATTACATACCCAATGTTCGATACATAGATACGAAGACAGAAGAAACTATAGTTGATTCATGGTATTGAAGGTGGAAGTGAAGAGAAGAAATCACATTTAAAGAGAATAATCCCTTTTGTCTCTACTGTGTGGTCGGTTTATTTAACCACGTTCTTTCTACTCTACTTACTTTTAATCAAAATTTAATTTAATGCGATTTTTTTGTTCAGTAAACCAATTAGTAAATATGAAAGGATAACAAAAAGAAACTTGAAGAGATTATATTTTTAATCTGTATACAAAATACCGCGCTAAATCGCAATATTTCTTTAAATGCTGGAAAGTTGTGAATTTAGCAATGCGTGCTTAGCTTGTGACCGAAAGGGATTTTCGAATTTGCTTTAAGTACCAAAGGAATAAATTTGTTGTTATACAGCATATTTTGTACAACAATAGGTACGTGTAACACTAATGATCTGATGATGAAATTTTATTATGAAAATGTTTTAGTTTAGAAATTAAGAAGATAAATCGCAATGCAAATTATAAATTATTATCAAATATATGAACTGCCGTAGACTTGTGTATGTAGTACGCTTTGTGTTACTTAAAGTATTATGTTATATTTACATGTAATGTTATGGATAAGTTTTACTAATATGTAACGCAATATGTCATGTGACAGATTCTTATAACGTTTACTAGTGAATTAAAATGTAGGTATTCATGGAAGTCCGTTGTTAACTATTTTACTTTTCAATGTTATATTGTTTCGTTTGTATGTTGTTATTTTTTGTTTACGAGTTTACATTGTATAATAAGAATAATTATAACTAAACTGAATTATGACGAATATTTTAAATGAAGTTGTTTTCACGGCGACATTGTCACGACAAGTTATTTCCGCGACGAAACAGCCCAAGGAAACAGATGTGCTACGACGGAAATACGTCGTAAGAACGCAGGATAAACTCTAACATTATATTATTTTGTACGTTTGCATTAATAAACAACGTCTTAAATTGTGTAAATAAAATATTGCATTTACTTTTAAGTACAGTAAGTGATTTTAGAAAAGAAAAGAAAAATTAATACAATTTCTTTATACAATTATGTTAGTAAAAGTCAAAGGTCGAGAACTGTCAAATTGTTCATTACCTAGCTATTGTTGCCGCGCCTGTCAGTTTCTGCCGTGCAAAGTTTTGCATTTCCGTACGCGAACTACCTACACTAATGTCGATACCACATTAATATTTTTATTCACCGTCAATTACGTTACATTCTTGACTCTGTACTCTGTATCAAAATTAAAACGTGTCTTCTCTTCTCCCGAAAAAGTTAAGAAATAACAGACTAAAGAATTAACAGCTATTACAGCACAGAACGAAAATATGTTTTACATAATGTGGTGGTTTGGTTGTGGTAACCCGTAGCCGCTTCGTGAATTATAAATTTCATAATATCCACGTTTGCAAGTACCGACCTCAATACAATTGCTGTTCATTTTTAAGCAGGCGTTTTGCAAGTTACATTTCTTTCCTGTTGGTTGGTTTGAGGGATTGAATCCGTAAATTTTGCATAATAAACTGCTACCGACGTTTTTTACACAAAACATGTCACATAAATCATGCTCGCAATGAGTTACCGTCATCTTTAATAATCTGTAACAGAAACCACAAAATTACAATTATAATACTCTACAATGTAATAATAATTGTATGAGTTGTCGTTTCGTCATCAAGAGCATTTGGTCTGTAATGAGGAATTTAGTTATATTTCAGTATTTTTACAGCTCAATGCTTTTAATAATGTATGTATTTGATACATATTTTGTGTTGTGATGATCGTCATAAGTAATATTTGTTGATTGATAGTTGTTATTATTAATTTAGAATTATTCGGAGTGAAATAACTTCGAAACAAAAGTAAAGTTGAATATAGAACTAAATGTTAACTATTAAGTAAAATGTAAACCTGTTTTACCATGATTTTATTTAATCAATAATTTTATTATGTTACTTTATTTTTTGTATTTATAAACTTTGTGCTAAGTACCTACACATTTGGCGTTTCGTTTTGAAACACGCGATTTGAAATCGTGCATGTTGTGAACTAAGCGGTTGTTCACTGCTTAGAGGTAATTAAGAGCAACACACGTCTTTAAAACGCCAAATATGTACCAACTGATATTTTTATATATATTTTTTGCAATATAGGTAGGATAGGCATTTCGGTGTTTTAAAAAAGTATTGAATGTCAATAAATGTAGATACATAGATAGGCTTCAACCAATTAACATACCTGAGGAGGCCTAGAGCATACTCCACCACGCTGCTGCAGTGCGGATTGGTGGAGGGGTTAGTGGCCAACCCAACATGGCTGGCATCCGACATGGCTTAACGACTGTTACCAAATCGTTACAACCGGGACCGACAGCTTTACGTGCCCTCCGTAGCACGGAAACGCCCAAGATATTTTGCCACTAGCCGTCTCGGATAGATAGATGGTATTTTAAATTTGATGTTACTTAAAATTAGTCATTGTATTTAACATCGTGAAATAAAAGTTTATTGTTCAGTATTATTTTTGTAATGTTCAAATGGGAACACATTTTTCGACCATTAAAATCCGAATTCGTGCATGCGTTTTTCTTTTCTATACCCTGGTACAAAAATTCTAAACGTAAAAATTAAAAACAATGTTCACTCACTCACATCTAAGCACAAGTCAATATGATTCGCGCAAGCGTTAAATTTAATTCTGAGAGATCGTTAACAAAAACCGTTAAAATGATTTAGCTAAATTCGATACAAATTTAAAAAATAAATCTCATATTTCAGCCTAAAAGGCTTGCTATTATCAGAGCATTTTATCTAAACTATTCGAAAGTCTGAACATCATTAAAAAATAATAAGTCCAAATTTAACACTTCACTTAAGTCAAGTATCAGATGTCAATCATCTTTACTTACGGCCATAGGCACCAACAGCGCGTGATAACTTGGAGTTGCTTATTAGCGACGCGGAGTCGGGGCCGTCCCACGCTTGCGAGCACACGCGTACCTATTATTATTTTTATAATTCGTTTATTTTACACGCAGTTTTTATAAACGATGAGCAATGAGGTGTGAACTTAAACTTTGTAAAGAAAAGTAAGGGTTCAAAGATTACATATTCAGATACATACAGATATATTATTAACGATGCTGAAAACAATAATATTACCTCATCCTATTCATGTTTTACAGTAGTAGGTAAAACATGAATGAAATGAAATTAATGATGATGAAACATGAATGAAACCTACATAGTAAGTAACTAGACCCTAATTTTTAAGAATAGCTTCAACTTACTAACAGACCACTGCAAGGAGATTGAAGAGGTCCTGAAAGTTCTCCACAATGTTGCTACAACACGGACTGAGGCTGAGATATATAGACTATACTTAGACTTAAGGCAGAGTTCGTATTTATAAAGCGATCTTTGACTTGGCTTAGTACGAGCTGAGAAAAGTCTAATAAGTTCATGAAATAGACGACTTACCAAAAACTTTGGCCATTATCCGAACAAAAATAATGGCCCAAAAGAACCTTGATAAGTCGGTTTCTAAGACATTTAAATTTTTCGTATTAACAAACATATAGATGGCAGCAATCAATTATGACAGCTTATGCTGAGCACAATCTCAGCGTGACATGTCTATAAATACCAAATCGCAGTCTTTGCAAAGTCAAGTTTTTCGTAAGTAAAGTCTGAGCTAAGGCTAAGTATCGTCTATACATCTCAGCCTGAGAGGTGTGGGCTAAACCTAAGTGTTGAAAGTTCTTGGGGTTGTAAGTATCTACTTACGTATAGAACATATTTCTTAGGCGTAAATAAAAAAATAACACCACAAACTCAATGTTCCACACTAGGGCTCTCTTCTTCGTGGGTGCCATGGACAACACACAAAACAGCAACTCACACACCTAGACCTAGAACACAAATTTAAAATCATCATTCAAATTTTTGCCTCGTTGAGAATTTTACCTGGGACCCTTCAGACGGCAGTGCGGCGTGGTTATCATGTGTTACGGTTCCTCAAATAGTAGGTATAACGACAGAGTCCAGGGTTGTAGTTCCAATTTGGATCTTGAAATATAATATTTACATAGCATGATTCTACAAATCTACAAACCCTACATCTTGGGCAAAAAGTATGACTTGACAGTTTCATATAACTAAGCACGTATGACTTCAGACAATTTCTTATCATAAACTCATGACTTAGAAATGTGCCAAAACTTACTTTTTGCTCAAGTTGTACTGTTCGTAGAGTTAAGTCTTATAGAATCTCGTCTTGTCTCACGTAAGGGAGAATGATTATTTTTGCCCGCACTTTTCTCACAGATCAAGTGTACTCCAGAACCTTCATTAGGTATTATTATATTTTAATCTTACCGTTGACTAGGCATTAGAATCAGTATTTGGAATAGGGGTTTTATTTAAGTTAAAATAAGTAAGGAAAAGAACCGGAACATAACAATTTACAGATAACTTTGATAATTTTATATACAGATAATTTTATTTCAGTAGGTATGAAGTTGATACCCATTCTTAAATTAAGTCTATTTGTCTGGTGTTTGCTCGGAAAGTATTTTAGAAAAGAAAATCGCTTAATAAAACAGAAAACAATCAGAGCTTTTAAAAATCTATGATAACCTCCTTTTTCAAAAATGAGGTAATTAAGCTTATATTTACTGACACGCAGCACTACCTACCTTTATTTTTATTACCTATTTTTATTTTATTTTTTTACTAACTTATTCAGAGTGCTTGGTGGTGGGGCTGAAGCCTGACTGGATAAGTCACCCGCGTTCCGGCTGGGAGCTTGGAAGCAAGTATGCTGTCTTTCGTTTTTCTTCTTTCTCGGCCAGCAAAGCATCGCTCATGCCTTTGGTATTAATGATGACGATCGGCGACGGTGACCACTTACAATCAAATGGCTTGTCTGTTCGTTTGTCGTTAACATAAAATTAATCCAGAGACAGATTGATTATTGAGAACAGCCGCATGATGGTCATCGGACTAGGGCTAGGATTAGACTATTTCAGTTGGTAAAGCTTATAAAGAAAGAGTATGAGTGGATCTTTGCATAGGATACGGTGGTTCATAAGTGTATCGTAAAAATAGCTTCATGATTAAACGATTTTCAGTTTGAACTCTTTGCGAGTTCAAACAAAAAACAAACATTTAAATTATATTACATAATATATTTTATATACATATTTTTCAACGAAAAAGAACCAACCCTTTAATCCCCACAATATAAGGCACCTTTCAATTGAAGCCAATGTAACTTAATCCGCGAGATTGGTGCCACGCCAAATCTAAATTCGATGAATAATAAATGAATTGAATACTCGACCTGGATTATTTTCATTTGGAAATATTTCCATGTGTTTTATTAAAAATTCCTAATTGCCGGACATCGGAAATGGGAAGGGAAAAATTGGTTCGGATTGACATAAAATATCTAGAAATCACAAATACCCAATACCCGATGGATGTAAAGCGGGTCTTTGTCTGGCTTCATATGATATTAAAATTGTTTGTTGAATGAATAGACATATAAACATGTTTTATTATAAATAGACAAATAAACATATTTTATGGGTCCATGTTTTATTATAAATAGACAAATATCCAAGTCCGCCGGCTACACATTTAAGAGGCGACTACATCTCAGTCCTCAAGGGTAGCAACACATCTGTGACCGAATTATAACGAGACTCTTACTAACATTTACTAACAACAATTAACAGGACTAACATTCACTATCATACTTACAAACTAATCAACTAATGTTCTAACACCGTTACCTAAATGACAATATTTAAATTTAGCATTTGCATCTTTTATGGCTTTATTAAAAAAAAAACATGATGTCCTAGGTCCATGGTTAATTTCTTGTTAGTCACTCTACTTTACTGCACATTTAGGCAATAATTAAACGAACTGTATAAATAAATTGCCACAGCTGCAAGAGATTCGACATCCATCATTAGCAAACCACTAATCCACAATGATGAACGCGCCAACGTGTGAATTGCAATTTTGAAGATCAAGCCCAAGTAAAGTACGGCCGGCGGAACATGGCCGCTCTGAAGTTAGGCTTTTGGATATAGTGCGCAGGTATTGTACTTTAGAGAGAGATAGCGACACGAACACTGAGCGTGTGACTGAAACAAACAATGCTCAAAGTGACACCCCGCGCATCTTGCCACCATTTCGACCCTAAAATTGACTTCTGCGCAGCGTTCCGAACAGTTCAGAGCTGAACGAAGTTCAGAGCGGCCAAGAACCGCCGGCCGTACTATACTTGGGCCAATGGAATGGGCCAATGTGTACAGCCGTGATTACAATATGGTAATCGTAACAATTTATCACAATATCATTTTAATTTCCAATTCCATGTAGACAATAGCTGTAAGAGGGTCACGAAACACGAAATAAATTTCCCGAAGCAAAGCGAAGGATAAACCACCCCAGTAAATTATTAAATAATTGTTTAGGAGTAATTAAGTAAATCTGTAGTCCAATAATATCAATATTATTTTTTAATACTCTATAAATGGGTCCAGTATTAACTGAATCCCCACGGCCTTTGTTAGAACCGTAATTGATAAGAAACACGCAAGCAATGATATGTCTTATAATATGTTTCAATGAGAAACGTAGACTCAACTTCCACAGGCGCAGAAGTGAAGCAAAGCGTTGCGAGCAGTTTAATAGTATGTTTTAAATGCAAACGGATACTCAATATTTTTAATTGTTTTATCGACATCTAAGTTGCTATAGATAACATAAATTCCCAAAGTGAGCAAAATGGCTGTCTTTGTAATTAATTTTATAATCACCTACTAATTATATTCAAGGTAATCTACAGGTCCTTCGGCAACAATTACTACAAAAAATATAACCTAACAAAATGGAGTTCTGGAATTGTAAAGTTATTTCATTTGTAACGGAACTGAACAAAGATACAAAGCTGCCGTCATAGGAATAAAATTAATGTCGTTTTAACAAATAACCTTTTGCAAAGTTATTTAATATCGCTTGTAAAATGTTCGGGGAAAAGTTTATATTACTAACAGATATGCTACATAAATAACAATTCTACATACTGAATCTTTTAGCGATACCAGCATGTAAGGCTTTTAAATACGGGCTACTTCTTTTGACAAGATAGAATTATACATGATTATCATGATAACGTAAGAAAACTTGAATGCAAAAAGTATTACAAAGTAAAATTCAACTACGGTGTGTGTGGATAATATGGCCAATAACGGCCATAAATTAATGGCTTTTAGCGAAGCCAGTATGTTTGGCTTTTTCATACCTACTTCTTTTCTTCTATGTTATACAATTAACACGATAAAATCAACTCCAAAATTATTTAAACATGGGGCTATATACGATACACTTACGAACATAATGTAATATTTTATTTGCTTACACCACTGTTTCGGAAGGGTGCATGATCATTGATCATTTTTAAAGTAAAGTTGAATGCAAAAATAATTAAAAGTAGAGCACAAACTTTATTTTAAATAAAAAGCCAATATTTTAAATTCTGCCAACTCTTTATATAAACCATGAACATAAATACCTCATTGTTGAGTTCGGGTCCCTATTCACAATAAAGGGATGAAGTGTATATTCGCACGTGCGACATTTACACCAAAACAATAGTATGTCACACCCACACGACAACGAAAATAGCTCAGGTGGGCGCAAATTTGTATTAAAACGTTTAATGTTTTGTTAATGTTATTTTGGTATATGTACCGTGTATACATCCATATTCATTTAGTAAAAAGCGGTTATTTTAATATTAGAAACAGACACTCCAATTTTATTTTGTCTAATAACATTAGAAACATTTTATGTATGCGTACGGGTACATAATTATTATGTACCCGTGCTATTGAATTTGAATTATCACTCTTTGTAAAAAATTATTTTTATGCAAGATCATAATTTTGTGAATCATCGTAAAAGTTCGGCAGCATGCAAAGTATTTTGTTTTTGTATAATACTTTCCCTACACAACACCATGGGATTTGAGCTCATACCAAAATGAACGTGATCAGAATGCTTCATCGTAATTGGTTGAAATGTTTTGTTTTGACAAAATTATGATTTTTATACTATAATCAGTTTATACTACGATCACCAAATTTCTTTCAGTATCTAAATAAAATAAAGTAATGATAGATAAGTAATAAGATCATTAAATAATAGTATACTTTATGGCCTAAGTGTGTGACGACACTTATCATTACTTGGGAATATTGTTCAGCATCAACTTCTATTATGGAAATAAATTTAACAAAAAAAATGTCTTCAAAAATTATTAATTTTATATCGACAAGTATTAAAATGGGAACATCGTGAACGTAGTCGAAGTTAAATACGAATTATTAGGGATAACTCAATACTACTCGTCAGGTAAATAGTTATGGTCAAGAGTAGCCTAAACCGAAGAGCATGTACCTATAAAGGGAATAATGAAAGTGGACGAAGTGAAACAAGTATGTAAGGATCGTAGCAAATTGAAAGAAGTGGTCTCTGCCTACCCCTACGGGAAAGAGGCGTGATTATGTATGTATGTATGTAACATACATAAACAGTCGAATTGAGAACATCCATGTTTATTCGAAGTCTGTTAAAAAGCCCCAAATTTATGGACAAGCCTTTTTAAGCCGTCAATATCGACTCATGTTTTCCCTATTCACGGATGATTGTAGTAGTCATTAATATCCCAAAAACAAATTCAAGAGCCGCCTGAGTTTAACATTTTACTCGGGAATGTGGTCATATCCCCGAATACTGATAGAATATTACGACCCGGAAACATTTTGGGATCAAGTTTGATTACAAACTAGAAGAGTAGAATTTCCTATCGCCACGAATCAACCTGAGAGTTCTCCATAATGTTTTCAAAGGTGTGTCTATTAATTCTTACCAGCACAGCGTGGTGGACTATGACCTGTACCCCACATTGTATCAGGAGACCCGAACGCAGCAGGGGGACAGTCGTGGGTTACAATGATGAATGATGACAGTAAGTTAATAATTTAAATTTATAACCACCGAATATTTGAACTTAAGACTGAACGTGTCCAAAGTCATTATCGGGTTTCTATAATTGCTAAAGTTCTGTTGCTTAAAAGTTTCATGGTCACTGAAATACGCAAACTTTTCTTATTATCGGACATAGAGAGAGAGAGAGTCAGGTATAGGGACGTAATGACGTTTCTAAAGAAGAAGAGAAAATACTACAGACTCGAAAAAAGACTTCAGTATTTCAATAACCGGGCCACAAGCGGGCCATTGTAAGATCTCTAAGAGGCAAGTTAATTCATTTATAGTAGTATAAAGTCGTTGTCGAAGTTGAATGTCCATGAATATCTTCAAATTGCCTTTTTGAACTCAGCCTTCGACGAAACAATACAAAAAGTTTGAGTTAAGATATTCTCTCTGCTACTCGGATGAATTATGCTTTTACTTAAAAGAACCAGCGACAAGTGCTTTCTTATACAATTTTTATTGTATTATTTTAAACTTTCGTCCGCACAGAATGGTCTGAACTTGAAAGCTGAACGCACCTTCAATTTTTTAAGATATGCGTGTGTTAGCTGCACACCTGAGATTTCTCTATAATATTCTCAAAATTCAAAGTCAAATTCGCACTTGGCAGCATGGTGGATTATAACCCCCTAGCATTGTGAACAGCGACCCAATTTTGGTAGTGGTACAGTACGGCAGTGAAGGTCTGAGATGATTTTATTTACATTTAAGTACCTATAGTTTTATAATTATACAGATCATGATTTATGTAACGCACTTGACAAGCACATTGTATCTTGAGTAGAAGTATAATTATAATGAAAATACTTTTGATAAGTTCAGCTAAGGACATCATTACGTGTATTATTATACTACTAGTGCATCCGCCCTGGTTTCGCCTCGGGAAACTTGTTCTTTACGTTTAGAAATATTAAATATTTTTTCCCATTTTTGCAACATTTTTCATTGATGCTCCGCTCCTGTTGGTCGTAGCGTGATGTTATATAGCCTTTCTTGGTAAATTGACTATCCAACACAAAAATATTGTTTCTATTCGACCCAGTAGTTGTTTGAACGAGCTTATTTTAGGAACTACCTCCCTTCAACTTTATAATATTAGTATAGAATTATATTCCTACATTTTCATAGAACAAGGATAAAAGATGAAACTATTTCTCACTGCTAGAAATCGGATTACGCGCGTCATTTCCCAAATTAGACCATCCATTTGAGTATGTCATCTCCAATAGACCACCCCGAATTAATATTTTCCGGAAAAACATAAAGCCGAAAAGAGATGAAATTTCTTAGTCTTAAGTTCCAGAAAAGGTCCTTTGGGGTCCTGGAATGAACCTAGTTATATAAAAAGACTGATTCAACGTCATTTAGTAATACTAATCCCCCGAGTCCTGTGCTACTTACAAACTAGAATGTTTAATACATTGTACACTAAGTTCCCATTGGATTTCTACCGCCTCTTTTACAAGAAAAACCTTTCTGATTTTGTTAGGTGTCTGTTAACGTCGAAGTCATACGTCACATTAGCTATAATTGACTTTTTAAGTCACTCCAGCAGGTTATCATCCAAAGTAGAAAATGTTGAATCCTTAGCAAATATAGCGTTCAGTTCCGCCTTTAAAAATATTGCGTTAGCGTAAAAGTAAGTGAAAAGCGGTTTCATTTTTCTTGATTATGTAGCTATATCATTTGATGCGTAGGGAGTTAAATTTCATCACACGTTGCGGGGAAGGGGGGTCAAAAATATGTTACGTCACATAAAAAATAAAATAAAACTTAATTTTTTGCGATAATATTATAATTTTATGACAGTATTATATTCGTTTACTGTATAAAAATTAAGAATGAGTAGTGATAGTCCAGTGGTTGTTCGATGTATATCCGAACCGGAGAGCTCGGGTTCAAACCCCGCACGCACGAACCTCTAATTTTCATTCTTTTCTACCTCCTACTTGGCCGAAAACGCATCAATGATGTCTTGGTGTATACCACAGTAATAGTATCATACAGTATTCCATCTTCATACAAACGGTCGGAACGCGAATCATACCTACGTACATCGGAGTTTGGTATATAGTTCGGTACACAACAGTAGCAGATACGAATTAGAGACGAACGAACGTGTGGGTTTGTAATGAGGAAGCGTGCAATTTACCTACCCATTTACATTCACTACAACTAGAAAGAGACGGCCCTAACGCGCGCGGCGGTAGGCATTTATTACAAGGACAGGGCCGAGTCACACTACTGTATGATACTATTACAGTGATTTTACTCCCTTTCTCGTGACTCTTGAAAAATCCTACCTACTATTCACGTACATATATTATCACACAATATCCACACACTTACACACAACTCACGACTCACACGTACAGATGCGCATAGATCACATTTTTGTGTTGAGGAACAATAAAGAAATTATTAGATATTATAATTATTACTATTTGTAAATAGAATAGACGACCCGGATGGCGCAATGGTCAACACGCCGGATCGCCGTTCCGAGGGTCCTGGGTTCGATACCCAGCGAGGCGGAAATTTAAATGATGAATTTAAATTTCCGTTCTTGGTCTGGGTGTGCGTGCTTTTGTCTTTTGTGTTGTCCATGGCACCCACGACACAGGGAATCCTAGTGTGGGGCTATGAGTGTGTAGCGTTAGCGTTATTATTAAAAATATTAAACATTGTTTAGTCAAAAGAAGGAAGGTATAAATCAATTACCTACTTAATTTTGTTCAAAGTAATAAATAAGTACCTAACTAAGTGCAGACTCGTGGCGTTTTATTTTACACCCCAGCTGCGTATTCCCACGTGATTCCCAAAGTTAATTGTTCCAGACTTCAAAACTTATAACTTACTTAAATATTTATGGTCTGTTGCAAGTTGTGAACAATCTACTCATTAAAAATTAGAGTCATAAATTCTATAGAGAGATATAAGTACTTATCAAAGATTTTCTAATGAAAGACAATTTTTAATCGACGTGAAAAATTGGGCTACGAAAATTACACCAGGTAATAAATAAAATAAAGTGAAGAAAATTACAGAAAAACATCGGTTTTAACGACGGACAACTAAGATGTCGGGTTAGATTAGACTCCAACACGCATCTCCAGTATTCATAGTTTTATAATGATTCTCTCTAAAGTACGTACTACGTAAGCAGTTAAGAAAAAAATGCTGCCTGTAGGCACACATTTCAACCTAACTACCTACCACCGCCGCAAGGTTACATAAAAATATAAATCTTTATTTTGTAAGTTTGTTATATTGTACTAGCTTTTACCTGCGGCTTCGCTCGCATTGAAGCCATTTTTTAGCCAAGGATTTTTTTGACAAACAATTTTTTTAACTTTCCTAAAAAAAAATTTCATAAAAAGTGTGTAATGTTACTTCAAATACCTCCAAGAATATGTGTACAAAGTTTCACGATGATCGGTTGAGTAACTTTCGCGTGAAAGCGTAACAAACAAACTTACATCCACCAAACCACAAACATACATCTATAGAAATAAATAAAATTGGAGTGTCTGTTTGTAATTTTCAATTAACCGCTTTTTACTAATATGGATGTATACGGAACATATACCAAAATAACACTTTTTAAAATTTTTGTCTGTTTGTTTTGGCTAATCTCAGGAACGGCTGGACCGATTTTGACGAGACTATCACTGACAAATAGCTAAAGTAAGAAGTACTTTTATTTTAGAAAATTCCCCGTAGCATTTTAAATTCTACGCGAACGAAGTCGCGGGCACAGCTCGTTTATAATATTAGTATGATGTCCGATGAGATACAAGTGCGTAGTTAGGTAGAAATGTTTGACTACTGGCAGGCAGTAATTTATTTGGAAGATACGCAAGAAGGAAAATAAATCAAGTTCAAGAAAAAGTTTTCAAATTACTTAGACTGTATTGCCAGTAACCAGTCCATTAGATGGCTTTAAACTTTTTATTTATTACTGACTCCTTCTCTAAGGATGTGGAAGACACAGAATGAAAATTATGTTAAACAAAATAAATAACTCAAGCCTTGAAAACTTCAACCTTCAGAAAATTGGTAGTTTCTCCGGCAAGTAGAATATCGGTTTTCCGAAATTCGACGCTAATAAAAGCCATACTTACTTATAATGTTATATATCTATCGATAGTATCGATATATCGACCCATTAATGGCCCACTACTGAGCTCTACTCACCATTGAAGAGGCCTAGCGTACTCTACCATGCTGCTCCAGTGCAAATTGATGGAGTCAGTGGCCAACCCAAGTATCGGAAGTTTTATTTACTGATTGCAGACGCTGCGCTGTTCTAGAATTCCGTTTACTGTGAATTACTAAAGGATGGAGGAAAAGTTCAATGAAAACAGATGATTATGGACATTAATACATATAAATTGGATATTAAGTAAGTAATAGGTATGATATTAATAGATGTGAGATTTGATAGCGACATTCACGCATGAAAGAACAATTATATCTAATGGAGACACGTAATCTCAGATATCAGTTCGGATTAGTTAACTTACGCGTCTGTCTATTGTCGATCTTCTATCAATCTGTATATTATCGATCTGTCTATAATCGATATCGAAGTTATTTGCGACTTCTATTTTCATTATTTTTTGCCTTTCTCACAGTGGTTTGACTCTGGTTAGAACTATTTCATAATCATATAAGCAGTGATAGCCGTGTGGTTGAACGTTGGACTGCCGAACCGGAGGGTCCGGGTTCAAACCCCGCACGCACCACTAATTTTCAAAAATTATGTGCGTATTAAAATTTAATTGTCACTTGCTTCGGTGAAGGAAAACATCGTGAGGAAACCTTCACACCTGAGAGTTCTCCATAAAGTTCTCAAATGTGTGTGAAGTCCACCAATCCGCACTTGGCCAGCGTGGTGGACTATGGCCTATACCCCTCACACTGTGAGAGGAGACCCGTGCCCAGCAGTGGGACAGTTATGGGTTGTGATGATGATGATGATAATGATGAGAACTATTTAAGATAAAGACCCATCCTCCATGCAAAAAGTGGACATCACCTTTATATTTATTTTTATTTCTCCCAATCGTCTACGAATATAAGTTATTATAATAGAATAAAACACGTAGTTTACTAAAAACCTATTTGAAAGCTAAAAATCCTTAATTATATTCAATTATAATCGTAACGAGCCAACTATTACTTGTAGGTATTAAATTTACCAGGTTCTGGTATTCACGATCGTCTGTGTCGTACCTTTCATTGTTTTAGCGGTACGTGATAGAAATTCAAAGTGACTGTGATTGTCTTCGATGAAGGTTCTGACGTCAGAGCGTCACAAATATTCCCGATAAATTAAGTTTGATATTGAGAAGGGTGAAATTTAACGCAAAACAATTCAGGCGGAAGTGTCGTAGGACGAAATCATGCGAGATTTAATTGTTCGAATTTATGAGTAACGTAAATTGAGCGTGGAATTGGGGGATTAAGGGCCGCCAGCCACTGTATCTAGTAGCTTTAATAACGAGTGCCCATAGATTAATATGTATATTGGTGCCCGCGGCTTCGTCCGTGTGGAATATAACAAAAAAAAAATCTAAAATAAAAGTAGTCTAAGTTATTACATCAGCTATCTGCCTCAAGCTGCCGATAGTTTTACACATCTGATTTACAGTATCAGTCCAGCGAGTAGGTATAACTTTAAATCTTTATTTATTTTCAAATAAAATTCCAATCTCATTCAAAGCAGCATGTGGAACCGGAATATGGAATAACTTATAACCTTCGTATGCTACAAGTTATTTTATTAAAAGTTGAGACAGAAATCCAATATTGTTTTTAGTATTTCTGATACGAGTATGTTCGAAAATTATACGAGTATTATGTTTGCCGACCAATGTTTCAATCAAACTTTTTTACCCAACAATAGGGCAAGGGAATACTAAATGAAAGTTTTATGTTTGTTACTTACATATTATTATTGCACCCTTAGTAATATAATGGCCTTATTCAAAAAGTATTTTTTTGGGAGCCCACATTTTAAAGACTCTGGACGAGACATTTCAATGAGGCAAATAACAACAAAAAGGAATAAATCAAAAATTACAACAAACAACAAACCTTAATACAGTTAATTAAGCTGATGTTAATTAGACTTGTTAGTAATGAAGTATTTCGGTAAAATTTAAAAATTATTTGAAGACGGTTTCAATAAACAGAGGTCGTCTTTAATTAAAGTTCCATAGCTTTGCTTCGAGTAAAATGTCCCAGAAGACTTGTAGCTATTGATAATACAACAAAACAACTTCTAAATTTTCTAAATGTTGTATCGCGTTTCCACACTTCTGGTTGTAAATTGGTCAATGAACGAAATCAACAAATTCTGTTCGATTCTAAACAGATCTTTTCATCTGTTCAGACATAATTCTTCTGCCTTCATAAGTAGGTATAAGCCTTCCCTGGCTGGTTTCAATGTAACTTGTCCTGAGACTTCGGAATACAACAAATACGCGATGATACCAGCAAGCAAATCCCTTGACTTCATCTATCCTCGAGTGTAAACGAACTTTACATACATTGATTGCATTCTATTGACCAACGGCTTT
The DNA here is from genome assembly GCA_905404295.2 of Ochlodes sylvanus. Classification (NCBI taxonomy): domain Eukaryota; kingdom Metazoa; phylum Arthropoda; class Insecta; order Lepidoptera; family Hesperiidae; genus Ochlodes; species Ochlodes sylvanus. The sequence goes on along the minus strand of FR990131.1, from coordinate 2,900,338 downwards.
GGCACACGTCCTCTATTGGATATTAATGCTATGCTATTGTGTATCGATGCTATTGTGCTACGCAAGTCCTTGAAGGTGGCCGCTATCCACGGATTGTCTGTTTGTAGGTTACGTAGGTCACTCAAAAAGTTTTAAGTTAAAGAAAAAGTATTCAACATAATTATTATTAGGACCTACCACTTGGTTAACATAATAAAACCATAATCGATAAATGCGCGAGCCACACACAGTTAATGCTCATCATCGCCCGTGGACATCAATAACACCAAAAGCATCACCGATGTGTTTCTGACGAAGAACGAAGGAATACATCCCTTCTTTCCTCTTTCTGTAATGTTTCTTTCCCCTTTTTTCCTCTTTTTTTCCTCTGTTTTTCCTCTTTCTTTCTTCTTTCTTTCTTCTTTCTTTTTCTTTTCTTCTTTCTATCTTTCTTTCAGTACACTGGCACCCAAGCTTCCAGCAGGAACACAACAAGTGGTTTGGCGGTTGATTATAGCAAGTGGGTAGTAGCTGGCCAGCTGGGCTTCAGCCCTACCACCGCGTAGGGGCAGGGTTCCGTCGCCTCCTACGATCTGGTTTGGTCTGGTGGTGTGGGTTTGAGGTCAATATCCTAGGCCGCCCGAATGCGGCCAAAAAGTTATACGTATAGTTATACAGTTTATACCAAACCGGTATTTTTATACGTTGAGTCTTTTGAAATTCGTTATTGCTAAGAAAATCTTACAAGATTTAATTCACTTGTGTCCCACAAAATATTCCTAAAATTGCTAGATTGCTGCTTCTTAAAAGCTTTTATGTAACTTGCAATGTTAGTATTTATGTGTGTCCGGGTCTATCGACTTGAATTGATCTTGGGTTGAATCAACTGAATTTTAAAGCAGTTATTTTTCATAGATAAAGGTACAAAAAATTAACCTTAAAGTTACAATTGTTGGGAATACATTTTTTATATTAAATTTTAATTTAACCCTCTGAGAGACTAAACTCTAGTACAGTATGCCGTAACCTTAATGGGAATAATGCCCATAATAGTTTTCAAAGTTATGGGCAATAAACCCTCTGGCAAATTAATTGGTATTGCCGCCTCACTATTTGCACGGTAGCCGAACCCTCAGGGTAAAACTCTTTGTACCGATGTGCCATAAAAATAATATTGTTAGAGCCCTTGGTATATAAAATCTCTAATCTAGGACTTCATTACTTGAGACCACATGTGATCAATAACATCAAGTCAAACATTAACTCAAACACGGGATTGTTTTCGACCAATACGGGATTGTTGACGACCCGGATGGCGCAATGGTTAACACGCCGGATCGCCGTTCCGAGGGTCCTGGGTTCGATTCCCAGCGAGGCGGAAATTTGAATGATGAATTTAAATTTCCGTTCTTGGTCTGGGTGTGTGTGTTCGTGTCTTGTGTGTTGTCCATGGCACCCACGACACAGGGAATCCTAGTGTGGGGCTATGAGTGTGTAGCGTTATTATTATTAAAATACAACTCTAAATTCCAATTCAAGTCAAGTCAAGTCAACTGTAAGTCGTTAGAAAATTAGTTATTTACTTAGTCTTCTGCTAAGTTTGAGCTGACTGTAATAAATCCAACAATGAATAATAGTTGGGGTGGTACCACAGCCCACCAACGGCACCTTTAAAATTGTAATTTAAATAAAAAAAAAAAAAAACCCCTACGCAAAAAATACTTATAGCTTAAGGAACAACCCTTAAAAAGTAAAACGGTTATTCTGGCACGCGTGAAGCACTTAATCGAGTAATCATTCGCCAAAATGCGTTACATCAGTTTGGAAAAGAGCTGATACTCTTACACTGCTGGACCGATATTACCTAACCAATCGTATCTAAGAACCACTGCAAGAAAACTGGCTTTCAAATGAAAAAAACATCGCATCGAAATCAGTCCATCCGTTCAAAAGCTACAATGCCACAGACAGACACACACACAGAAAGACAGACATCGCCGTCAAACTTAAACACCCCTCTTTTGCGTCGGGGGTTAAAAATAGTTATTGTCTTCTGGTTGAAAAGGTGTGGCTACGCGGACTACAACGGACTAAGCTAATAGGAAATTTTAATATTACAATCCTTAGCCCATGTGCCTGATAATTTTGCTATCTATATTTCTATAAAGAAAAACCGAACAAGAATTTATTATTTTTATAGTAACTACCTACATTGCAGACATGGAGTAGGTGGTAGGCAGTTTCATAATTAAATATCCAGACAACAAGGTCCAATTAATCCAAAGTATTGTTGAGTCTATCTACATACAAATCATAATTATAATGATCCCTTCGGGATATAGACACCGAATGTCTCCAAAAATAAACAATTGTTATTTATGATTAATCACGTAACGAGCAACAATTGCTCTCTAATATTCATTAGTTCAGATAAGATTACACTAGACTTAACGCCTTTGAAAATAAATTAACAAGCGTTCAAAATAGGTATTATGCAATTACTCTAGGTTTAGGCGTTCAATAAGTCAAGTGTCTGTGTTAGGGCTTGGATTCAACCCATTAATGGCCTACTACTGAGCACGGGTCCTTATCATTGAGAAGGCCTAAAACATAGTCCACCATGCTGTTCCATTGTGGATTGGTTGAGTGATTAGCGGCTACACAAGAATTGGAAGTTTCTTTTGCCGCCCTCCGCCCGGTTAACGAGTACTATCTAACGATAAAAATCGGGTCCGACGGATTTACGTGCATTCGAAAATCGAAATAATTATTTACGATTTACGCTTTACGATGTCAAACGATCGGGTAGGTGACCAGCCTCTCGGTCTTCCCCAGGCTACTGTACCCTTTCTTATTAATATTACCCGAATATACTCTTTTCAGCTGAAATCATGAAGGATTTTCAATGGATTATTATGAAAGCTAAAACCGCCTTACCCGTCACTTAAAAGACTAAGTACTGCTAAAATAATTAGTGGCGGCTGCGATAGCAATTTGAGTTTACTGCTTCATTAACTAGAAACAACTAATTCGAGAAATTCTATTACTGTAGGCTTTACAGTTTAATTGATTTTAATAAAATTATTCGTCATGAACTTTGCTTTCGACTTCGACTGTATTCGACTGTATTAATTTTAATTGAATGTTAGAAGTGTACATTGTACACATGTCATTAAATGTCATGCTATTCACATGACGAGATATTGCGAACAAGTCATCCAAAAATTATGTACCTCAGACAATGAGGCGTCGTCGTCCTAATTGGCAGCGATCGTACGATGGTGCGATGCGTTTTCGTCGTGCGATGGGTTCAAACATACAGATTTCATCAGTGTCCTATTTTAACCTCGCAAGTAAATGTATTGAAATACCCATCGCACGACGAAAACGCATCGCGCCATCGTATACGATCGCTGCCAATTAGGACGACGCCTAAGACATAAACTCGCTGTCACCTAAATAAGTCGAACCGCTTTCGAACTACAATGTCTTATCCATAAGTGAGAAATAAGCACAGGTTAACAAATAAACTTAATTATTAATTAATTATTAGTGAATCTATGGAAATAAGTTAGAATGTTTACCTACTAACATTTTTTTTTGTTTAGATAGATAGATGACTCTTTATTTGTACACAAAAAAAAAACACAAGCAATGAAGTTCAGTATAAACATATAAGTAGGTAGGGGAGACGGGGGGAATTGGAGCCTACTAAGGGAAAAGTTCTGCTGTAGTTTTGTCTGTAGTCGCACCGCTCCCATTACCCTCCGTTCCCCTATACAAAAAAACCGATTAAGTGCGAGTCGGCCTCGCACACTTAGGGTTCCGTACCACCGAGCGATTTTAACTGAATTATTTCGTCCACTAAAAGAAAATGACAAACGAAGGTCAAACATCCAGTGCACGTTGAAACAAATTGATATATTTCCCAATAATACATTCCCTAGGAATAATTTTAAGGTATTTCGTCTTTTGTCGAAGCCCACGCAGGCGAAGCTGCGAGCACAAACTTGTACCTACTATATACGCTCGTATACAACTCATTAATCCTTTTGTTTATACACCACTTGAAACATCATAGATTACAGATAGTCATATCAAAATGCATTATTCCAAGCATCATAAACACGTAATAATATAACATAGGAGGTAAGCATAAACTATTGTGCATTTTATGGTGGTACTGCAAATTGTTTACGATGCAAAATAGTTTATAGCGAACGTAGAAATTAGCAAACAATGTTTGTTTGATGTTAGACGCTTACACTACACATTCCGTGGCAGAACATTGTACACTTTCCGAAATAAGTGTAGGAAAACTAAAAGGTATAGGACTTTTATTATTTACTTATTAAATTTATAAATTTTGTCCCAATTGCATGGATCAGTCTCGCCGTGCATGGTCACGGCGGAACAAGGAACGTATTATAACTCTCCTTAGCGAACCTCTGGGCTATAATAAGTTCCTTCGGTTGCCATCTTTATCAGGACTGCAACAACTATATAGGAATAAAGCTAATGTCATGCGACACTATGAAGTCTTGGGAAAAAGTGATAGAAAAACGATTGAGAGAGGAGTGTGAAATTTCGCCAGTTTAATTTTATGTCTGGTCGAGGAACAACTGATGCCTGATAATTTGTGGTTCGCCAGTTATGTGAAAAATACAGAGTATCATTGACTTAACTTATTTCTTGACATGCAATTAAAAATTGTGATTGACCCCGCCCCATACAAACTCAATAAAAGCTCTTCCACTCGTGAAATCTTATCTCTCCAAACGTCAGACAGTCTGACGCCCATTACGATGATAATTCTTTCATTATGCGCTTTGTTGCTATGCTATCACACCACCAAGATATTTCGTTGCACATTTTTCAACAAAGATGTGAAGTTATCCAATTTACTCGTTTAAAAACTGACCTTAACTCCAACGAATAAGAACGTCATTAAATTTTAGAAAACGTGTTATTGCTGACTTCTGTTGATTGTTGTTGATGGAATCTCAATTGTGGGACGATGTAAATAAAGTTTCATTCAGATTGTTAATGACGAAGTATAGTGGGGGAAAGGCTCTGTCGTCGCGCACGCAGCCAAGTAAGCATCGAGCACGTAGTAAGAGCCAGAGGTAGAGCCAGTGTGACGCGATACGAGATACATTACGTACGAAGTTTTAACGGTTAACTCAAACCGAAACAGAACTGCGAAGTGAAAGTGTCGAATTGAAAACATGCCAATCGTTTGTGTAAACAGTTCATAGAAAACCCAAGATGTATCTGAACTTGGATTGCAACTAAACGGTAGGTCAAACAGTGATTCCGTGTTTCTAAAATGTTGTTTCATTAAAGTGCACGCTAATTACGTCTTTAGGGTTATGGATTAAAGGCTATCGTTGCATGATGTGTCGCGTTCGGTGATTTATCAGCTCGATGTTCGATTGAGATGACTAATAGCCAATGAGATGAGTCTAAGTTACCTAGCTTACCATTTTTAATTTAAAGTTAGGTAACCAAACTATAGTGTACTTAGTTGAAATTTAAGAGGAAAGTATGAAAAGGTAATAGCTGTCAGGTGTAAAAGACAGAACTCTCTTCTTAGTTGAGGACACTTGAATACTCTATCATTCAGCTCCATGCAATTTTGTGGAGGGGGATAGGCCAAGCCAAATTTCGAAAGTTCTTCGACAACCCGAAGTTCTAGGTATATGACTATACGACTGCTGTTTGATGGTTACTATGCTGCTAACTCAAGTATAACTTCTCCTAGGATGTAATATAATATCTTCTTTTATTACTCATTTACGTGAAAGAGATAGATAATCATCCATTTCATCAGCGTCATGATCATAGTTATAATCCGCGGGAATTTTATGACGTAATTAACCAATAGCTTGTTAGGTATTCGAATATTTAATTCATAAGTTCCGTACATGTGAAGGTTAAGTCCGGATAGAAGGTATATAATGTATGTATAATGTCCCAAACTAAAACAAATGCTGACAACCTTCATGTGATTAGTCAATTAATTAATTATATTCTTGTGGATACTTATACAATACAATATAACATAGTATGTACATATTATTATAATGCTTTATTGTGCAGGCTTAAAAGAAATTGTGTAAGATATTATAGACACAATACTTAGGTGGTGTTATCGCGGTATTCGCTACTGTATTCGCTTTCTACCTGCCTGGTTTATGTAAAAAGTACGTTGGACGTAAAAGAAACACATGAATGTTGGTTAAAAATGCAAACATTCCAAGTAATTTAAAATCTAAAACCAGACTAAGTATACTGTACCTATACCTATAAGTATCTACTTACCTGATACTTACACTTCTATTAATTTTGTGCTCGGGTAAATGACTCTTCTGCCACGAATGAATGACGTTGGGATTAAACTGGGTGGTCCAGATCCGAGAAACCTCCGATTTTGACGTAGGTACCTACCCACTGTACATAAAAAGTTGTAAGTACCGATTATTGGCAACACCAGGGATTTACCCAATATATTTTCAGTCCAAAACTACTGCTAAATCCGTTTGGTAATTCGTTCCCCGAATTTGCATTTAAAACATGTTGAAAATGTTCATGCTTGATTTTGAACGGTGTAGCAAGCCAAAGTGGTACCTGCCTAAGGTAAATAATACATTTCAGTTCATTTCATTTTCATTTGTCAGTAGGAAGCATCGTAAACAGAGGTTATGGAGTCCATTTTACCTCAAAATCCTCACACTATTCAATTTGTAGGGTAAGTTGTAGGGTTTCGTAAAAATCCATTTGTGGATACGCAATTGATACTTCATTTATTGACGCCTGAATAGATATTTCGTATCGAACTATCGAATAGATATTTCGTATGCAATCCATAGTAACTGTTATTTCCTACTCCGCTTGCTTTTTTTCTATTTAACCAACAGTGATAAAATTATACCAGTAATTAACTTGAGGACAAACTTAAAAGCAGAAAACAAAAGAAAAAGTTTTGGGTTCGAAAACAAAAAATTGGTTATGTTTATTACCAATTTTTTTTATTATCTTCAAGGTCATTTTCAGAAGTGCATATTCTGTGTCAAACCCACTGCGCCGTTAGAGTTCTATTATATTTATTAGATAGACGACCTCTCTGTACAGTTGTGAAAAATGGATTCCTATTACATTTTATAAAAGTTTCAATGCCCTACAAACTTATCTCTTTACCCTTCACCAGCTTTTTGTATGTGGCAACGTCATTAGTTCTGACGACGAGAGAATATTATCTATCTCATTATTTTTCTTCCCAACATGCTTTCTATAAGGCATTTTAATGAGTTTCAAATGACATTCAATCAGTTGACCCAACCGTCCCTGTGTGTATTTACATACCGTAAGAAAATTGAGTCGAGATTGAGACCCAAATTCCTAAGTACAATATAACCGTTATTATACAATTCTCGTTATTTGTCATAGATGGTTTTTTGTATATTTTGTTATTTTTAGGCATCATCGTAACGATATTTATTTCTGAGTAATTGAGATTTTGTTAGTGACCCTGCCTCCTCTCCGGGGTCCCGGGTTCGATCATGCCGGCACTTATTTATGTGACAGATGTTTGTTCTCGGGTCACGGGTGTTAGTGACGTGTACGCCACGTGTTGTCCACGCCACCCGCGACTTAGAATCCTAGTGCGGGGGTATGTTAGCTTTTCTTTTTCATTATTTTAATTTGATAAGTAATATACCTACAAGAACATTAATCAAACGTCTTTGTCAATAATAACAAAGTAAAGCAATCTCCCGCATGATCAGGGGTTCAAACTCAAACTCAAATCATTTATTTCATATAGGTATGATGCATACACAATTGCATTTACCACCGTTTCGCTAAGGTTTTGAGGTCTTTGAGGAGAAAAAGAAACGGCGAAAGAAACTCCTTTTGAATTGTTGAATGAGTAATTGGTGTTTTCATGTTTCAAAGGTTACTAAATGAAACCATTGACCCCAAATGTTATAGAAAACGTTATAAACGGAATGGCGTTAAAACATCCGACATTCGCGTGTAAATCTTATTAAATCTGCACATCAGCTTAAACAAGTGTCAGCGTTTCTTTTAAACAACTAAGGGCCAGTTTCACCGGTTCCGGATAAAGTTCCGGATAGCCCTAGGAATTTATCTGCCACTTAACAGTTGACGGAGCGGCAACGTCGCTTTTTGCGTTTCGTTACTACTACGTAAATTATTGTCATTTGAAAATTATTTTGAAAACTTAATTAATAAAATACTTTTTGTTCAAAATAATCCAATTCGACTTTTTTAATATTTTCCAGTATAATTTTATCATTATAGAACGAAAATAGTAGGATTTATAATAATATGATGTACTACAGTTCAAATTCCAAATGTGTTATAGAAACGCCACTTGAAACATTTTTTATCCGTCAGATAACGCCTAACAGCCACTTGAACTGGCAGATAGCTTAACCAACACTTTTCTCTGTCACTTCTATCAGATTACCTGAGAAGCCAAAAAATGTAGTTTATCTGGGAGTTGTATTCCTAGGGCTATCCGGAACTTTATCCGTAACCGGTGAAACGGGCCCTAAATGATGTAAATAAAACTGACGCTTTTAAAACTGAATCCAAACCTCGTATGAACTTATTTTCAATATACCTTATAATCGCCAACGTATATTTCACTGTCTGATGCTGACACCTGAGACGCTGATTTTAAACTTGAGTGCCTCATGCGATCTCGGCGTTGACTTCTATTTTTTAACTAAAAGAATTTACTTGCAAATATACCCGTATTAATTTTAAAATAACTTTCTAAATTGCTACCTCTGACCTTGGAAGCCATAGTTTTAACAAAATATGTGCCTAAGCTAGGGTATTACCTAAAATGGATGCCAAACATTTTATATTTTGCAAACTGGCCAAACAATTTGTTCTTTATTAATTTTTAACACGCTGTTATTAGTTTCTTGTTAAAGCGGTTAATGTAGAAAAGGTGAATATTTTTTTTGATAACACGGGTACTGACGATGTATTTTGTGAATATTTAAGGTGAATCTGTTTAGAAAATGCATGTCAAAAAAGAGGAAAAGAATTTAGGGAAAAAGTGAGTAGGGAGAAGAGACCCTCGGTGGTCTGGATTTAGACCTTCTCAAATAATAAAGAACGAATTCAAGCAATAACTAAACAGGTCCAGAAATTATTAACTGTAAATAATGAACAAGCATGCAAAAACTTGTAATTACACTTTTTTAGAGCCGACCTTAGTCCTTAAGGGTAGCAACACATCTGTGACTGAATAAAAACAAGACTCTTACTAACAACCGCTAACTGGACTATTACTAACAATTCCTAACAGGATTAACTATCACTAACAGTCCCTGCCCCAGTCCTCACACCTCACAACTAGGTACTCGTTAACTAACGTTCTAACACCGTTTTCTGACTTAATACCCCCTTACTTAATACGGACTTAATAGTCCCGATTTGAGACTTATTCTGTGTCGGTCACAGTTGTCATGGGCGTCATTCCTTAAACAATTACTTATGGCAGTTAAAAACAATTTAAAATTGTTCCACTAAACCTTCAAAATTTCCAATTGTCCTCGACATAAATTCCCCCTGTGTTACCTGCATTGATATAACAGCAATATCATGAAATACGCGAGTTCTATGTATACAGTAAATGAGTAAAGTTGAACGACATAATAATAAACTACCGCAAGTTACGAACTACACGTGAATATTAAAATACTTTTGGGGGACCACGAATATTCGCTGACGACTTTGGCATAGCTTTGACGGCATGGAAATGACAGTTTTATATATCTCAGGGCGTTCATACCTATACATGATGTATTCGTTATTGCATGTAAACATAATAATTTATTAGTATAGTTTACGTGATTTATAAGTTATCGTATTACCTTATAACGGCCGGCGACGTGAATTTACGATTAGATCTACTATTATTAGAACTTTATATATTAATAACTTACCTGCTTATTCATGGACGTAAGCCTTATAAGAGAGTTTGAGGAAAGATATATCCAATTGGTAATTAGGGCCGTTCACATTCTTGCACCAATTAACTTACCGTATAGGCGTTTTATGTAATTGTTAAAATATGCAAACATTATGGGTGATTTATCACTGGTTGCTGATCGTCTGAGCTGCACGAATTAACCGCTATTCATCTTATTTATGTGAGTTTATTACATTACAAGCCTTCACCTGCGGATTCGCCCGCCAAAAATCCCTAAATAGGTATATAAAAGTATAAGAGAACTTTCATACTAACTTTGCACCCCCCCCCCCCCCCCTTTTACCCCCTTAAGGTATGATTTTCAACAAATGTTTTATACGCTCAATGAAAAATCTTCATACTGAATTTCGTTCGAAAAACTTCAAAAACGGCAAAGTTTCATACTAACTTTGCAGCCTCGTTTTACCCCCTTAGGGGGTGAATTTTAAAAAATCCTTTCTTAGTGCTCCCCTACGTTATAAACCTGTGCAAAATTCAAGTTTCTAACCCTTATAGTTTAGACCCTGCGTTGATATGTCAGTCAGTCAGTTAGTCAGTCAGCTTCTCCTTTTACATATACTAGATACCTACTTAAAATTTAGTGAGTTTAATACTACATATAATTATTGAAAGAACTAGGTAATTACGCATTGACATTTGCTAATTACATCGAGCGTAAGCTCGTCGGCTCATTATAAATGAATGTAGTTTCCAATGAAGCAACCAAGATTCCAATTTAATAGACTACTTGCATTCCATGGTTTTTAGTTCTTTGGATTCCAATTCCATTATCCTCTACGTTTTGTTATTATAACAAAGTTGTTTGTCGATATTTCCTGCATGACCTGCATCTGGATTTCTGTACACAATCTCTTAGTAGTATAATACAGTCATATGTTTAGAAAATACTGTATTTTGCTAATGTTGTTTGCCTATCATGCTTCTCCATGAAGCTTATTGTTTGAAAATTGTTGTTGTTGTTATTCAAGTAAAGCTGCTTTCGCGTAATTTCGAGAAACTTATTCCTAACCCTTACTGATATTATTTAAATAACTGATAGTATTTCATTCATAGCAACATGACGCAATGATGGAGGCCTTTAACTGCAAAAAAAGCTATATAGCTCGTTGGACACAGGCTACTAAAACCTCCACCAATCCGCACTGGAGCCTGATGGTGGAATTTAGGCCTCCTCAATCCTCAAGCATGCATCCATCCGTGCTCAGTAGTGGGTCATTATTTTTACAATAAAACATCTGTACCTCTAGATCTCTCTAGCTATCTAGTTTTATCTAGTTACGAGTTCATCAAAGATGAATGACAAAAGTCTTAAATTTATTTTGACATAAAACTGAGCAATGTAAATGTTCAAATTCTACGCTGACGCTTTTCTGCGAAATAAGACGAATCAAGATTCGCTTAAGAAACTAATATCTTTTAATATAGTCGGTGATATTAACATTTAGCTTTCAAGTTCTTTGAGTAGGTAATTTAATTAAAATAGCAATATAATGAGCAGACAGACAAGCTATCGAAGCTATTTGACGACCCAGATGGCGCAATGGTTAACACGCCGGATCGCCGTTCCGCCGTTCCGAGGGTCCTGGGTTCGATTCCCAGCGAGGCGGAAATTTGAATGAGGAATTTAAATTTCCGTTCTTGGTCTGGGTGTGTGTGTTCTTGTCTTGTGTGTTGCCCATGGCACCCACGACACAGGGAATCCTAGTGTGGGGCTATGAGTGTGTAGCGTTATTATCTTATTATTATTATTATTATCTGGTATGGATCGTCGTTTATGGAATTAGTAACACCACTGGAAGTATCGATGAATCCAACATTAGTTGGTTACTTTGTTAGTAAGTATGAGGACTGGGACAGGGACTGTTAATGATAGCTTAGTTAGTCCTGTTAATTGTTGTTAGTAAGAATCCAGTTAGTAATTGTTTGTAAGAGTCTCGTTCTAGTTCGGTCACAGATGTGTTGCTACCCTTGAGGACTGAGATGGTCGCGTCCAATGTGTAACGGCGGTTTTAAGCTTATAACGGTTAATAAAAATAACAGGTAACCACTTCACAGTGATCTCGATTGCAAGATATTAAGCAAGTTGACTGGAAGCATTAACAGCACCTGCGCCTGCTCATACGTGCAGAGTTGCTAATTAAATCTTAGTCAGCGACCATTTATTTGTGTAATTAGTACGTCTATATCTTATCAGGTTAGAGAGCGATGTCAGAGATGTTCGGAACAACTTGTTTTACCGCTTTACATATTATGAGCGTTAGAGCTATCGCTTTTTTATGTATGTGTCGTAGGAAAATTAGGAAATGAGGGATTCCGCGATATTCCTAATAATTTCTCGAAATCATGAAATTGCTGTTTGAGATTTTAGTCGTCACACATCACTGTCACAAAATTCAAGTGAAAACATTGAAGAAATAATAAGTTTCAGGTGATCCTCTGTTTTATCCCGTTGTGGGTGGAATTTCCATAAATCTTCTGTTAGTGCTTGCTCCCCTACACTCCCCGGGGAACATACTCGTACATGCCAAATTTCAGCTTGTTGCGTTCAGTAGTGTCGGCTGTGCGTTGTCTGTCACTCAGTAACGCAAGACTTATATATAGATTATATAGCTCACCTAACATTTGAAATAATCTTGTGGTATAGCAACGCTGAGCGAGAAAACTCCCAGCTTTCAATCTGAGCCAGCAACGCATCGGTGATGCTTTTCGTGTCACCGATGTTCATGGGCGACGGCGAATTACTATCAACGAAAAAAAAACGATAAAATTATGAATCTCCAAAAATATAGTTTTGTAGAACCCGCCGTAAAGCAGTACTGTAATTAATTATCCCGAGACACGTCAACTTCTTGCGAATTATTTATGTGATTGATGAGTCGGCGCTTAAGAGATTTTATCAACTTGTTTTTACGTTGCTACGTTCGCAGTTTGATATGTTATCACGGTCCCCCGAATCCTGGAGGTTGGGGTAGATTCAAAGATTATTCCTGTGACTACTTTTATGGCCGTATTTTAACTTCCTTAGTTCTATCTCAATTAAATTGCTGAATTCGTCATACATTTACATATGAATACCTAGGGATACACTTATATGAATAAATAATATTTTCGTATAATTATTATTCGTATAATAATAGTTTCATTCACCGAAGCTAGTGATAATTTAATTTAACTAAGCATAATTTTTGAAAATTTGCGGTGCACACAAGATTGGAAGGCGTCCCTGTTTGGGAGTCCGACCTTCAACCACTTGGTTATCACTGACCTGCATTATTACTTACATTCCAATATTGCAGATCAGATATAAAAACATTTGGTACTTAATCTTATAGTAAGAGGGTGATAGCCAGATACCTAGATCATTTACATAATTATTATGAAGCGATACCATCAAGACAAAACGTATTTACTAAATACTCAACATCCTCAATATATCGAGAAACAAGAAGAAGGACCAGCTTAAAATTGCGAAGAGATTTAAGATATATCTCGCTTCACTTCATTATTTGATTTACTAGAAGGGAATATCTAGACAAGACTTATGGCTCGTTTGGCCGGACGTTGAATGACATGGGGACCGCCATTATCCCGGTCAACGTCCTGAACTGCTCCTAAGGGGCGAATGTATCGAATAACGCATCGCATCGAAGCGAATGTGTTCTGATTTTACAATGAAGACCTTGAACATTAGGTTTGCGTACTCACAGTGAGACAAACGGGACCCTATTAATATGCCTCCGATATCTCTCTGTCTGTCAGAAGGCTCTAAAACAGCAATATTTTAACACTAAACCCGTCCTCGCTTGGATTCGAATATTATTCCTTACTCGACATTTAGGTATGTATGTTGTGTTTTAAGTAAAACTTTTTTGAAAGAATTGTGATTTAAACTCGACATTTAGGTACGTGTGTACACTAATATTCGAAAGCTTTTTAATTTGTCAATTTGTGCAATCACCATTCTATTGGAAACAAAAAATAACAACTTAAGCCTAACTTACTAACTAACTAACAAAATTATACAGAAAATGGAAAAAATATCTAGGTATAATAATTTTGTTTTATAAGGCATTCAATTTAACAATATCGACTTAATATCGTTACACGTATCCTATAATTATATTATTGCAGCAACTAATAATGAGAAATAAAGTATAAAGATGATTACGTTATAAAAATCCATTATCATTGTTTACAGAGCTCTAGAACACGCCGAAGCCTCTATTATTGAGCAAGAGCCGCTAAATTAATGCAATATTAATGACGAGATAGCGGTGGGGAACAATTACGTCCAAGATAACAATGATAATACTGTGTTACTTACCGAGGTTCATAACACTGGGTTGGAAGCCCTCGAAGTCTCTTTATTGGATATCTAATACATTTTGACCTTCCAGAAAAGACAGATACCCATATTGTTAAAATTCGATATCAATTTGTTGTATCTTGAACTCGTTACATTCATTTAGATAAATACAAAATGAACATTTACTTGAAAACTAAAGTTAACTAACTAACTTTTTAGAACATTAAGCAGGTATTGTATGTTAAGTTGAATTTAATTTCTTTAAATTTTACTAGCAACATCTGCGGTGAACAATTTATAATAATTATTTAAATTTATTAACACTTTTGCTTAGTCTACAATCCAGGTGTCCACATATTTACATCGTTGGAATCCTGATAGTATGTACATAATACATACACTATAACATAACTACTAGATGTCATTGGATTGTGATTTACAAAATGTACCTTTTAATTTGTGGAGATAAACAAAGGAAAAAATAATCAAATTAGTTATTATCATAACTGTTTGTTTAGTAATTTTTTACTAATGTAAAAATCTACAAAAGGCTACCTGATGGTAATGTTCATAACAGTGACAGCTATCTATCAGGGACGTAAAGAATAAATAAATAAATAACCGCATACACTCTCATACTACTAGGATTCACTGTGTCGCGGGCGGTACGAACAACACAAATTACACATCCCAAGACCCGAGAACAAACATTTATCTGTCGCATAAACATCTGCTCCGGGCGGGAATCGAACCCGGGACCCCTCGCTTCGCTGGCAGGGTCACTACCAAATAAAACTACAAACCTCATTGACTTTAATAAGTCAATGACAAATCTGAATACGAGTAAAATGTTACTACATAGCTTTTGTTCCTGTTGATCGATTCGTACTAGGGCTAGGAACAACAAGCGTATAAGTAATTTGTTTACAGTTGATGCTCTCGTGAAAAGCTCTATTAAAAGTACGCCAATTAGGAAAATTTGATTCTACCATTTTTCATTTCATAATTTTTTTTAAATGACATTTAGATACTTATTTTTTACATATTATATCATTGCTCGTAATCGTGGGATAAGAAAACCTCTTTCCTTGGTGTGTAATACGATCAACTCTGTAGGCAAGTCCTGTGGCCGCAAACCTCGGTTTGAGATTGATTCAGGACATGTCATGAATTTGCGGCGACAGATCTGATTGATCTTTGTTTTGGGCTGGTTTGCCAACGTTACTGGTGATAGGATTCAAGTACAGAATAAATAATAACATTACGGATTCAAATTTTAAGCTGAATGCGAAGGATCGGTAAATAAATGACAGAGCAAATACAAGATCGGATTAGTGACAAAACCTATCTAGTTATTCGGATTAATTTACATAGCGGTTCGTACATTTATGATATTTCTGAATATCAAATTAGAGAAATACATAGGACGTTGCGGCAAATAAATGGAAAAAGAGTTTAAGAGATCGATCTCTCTTCTCAGATATCCTCGTACCAATTTCGCTACCTACTTTTATAACCACTGCCCCTTCATTCTGCTTCGTTTTATTGGCCGGCAAACATTGATAAATTAATTCATATAAATATTGATACATTTATAATTATATCAATGTTTGCCGCCAAAGTATTGTAGTAAACTTGAGGTAACGTTAGGTGTTTGTGTTACTCCGGTTCACAAATAGAAAAGGTAATGTGTCAATTTAAAGAATCACGTCTTAACAATTTTCGAGTGTAGATATTTGCTTCACTTGGAATTTGTTTCACGTCTGCCGAAACGAAGCACGTGTAGTTATTATTTAATCACGTCGGTTGCGTGCGCGTCATAAAAATTCACTTTGTGAAGCACCTTGGCAGCAATCCCTTGAGATATCGAAAGGAGATATACACCGCGAAAGGCTCAGATCAAAATTCCACGGACTGTTGCAGAACGCGTTAATGCGTAACAAAAACTTCGTTAAACGCGCTCAGGCATCAGGCCACGAGTATGTCACGTCTTGTGAAAGTTGATTAATTTTTACGAGAGTACACTGAAGTTATGGACATTCGTCTGGTTTGACTTTAACCCATGAATGGCCCAGGCCTCTACTGAGTACGGGTCTCTCCTCATATTTACTGAGGAGGCCCAGATCATAGTCGGACTGGAGCACTGTGGTGGAATGCTCTAGGCCTCCGCAATTCCGAGGAGGGAACATTGCTTTGTACTGGGCCATTTATAGGTTCAAGCCACATTTTTACAGGTACATACTTATATTGTTACTTATATAGTTATAAGGCAAGTGTAATGTCATTAAAATTACTGGTAGAAATGATACACTAGGTCCCAACGAACACTTAGGCAAGTACATTATTACAGGTCTAAGTAGCTGTCAAATTCAAAATCATTTATTTACTAAAGGCCAAAGAAGCGCCGTTCGAAGAAATCTAGAACGATCCTAGGACGGGGAAGATATTTTGTGACAGATATTCCTGATGGAGTATCAGAATGATATTGAGTATTACGGACACCCAATCTTCTACAAAATCTCAATTTCTCACATTTGACAACGACTGTCGTCGTCAAATCGCATATTTTTATGAACAGAACCCAGAAAAGAACCCAAATACTAATCAAACGATGTCGTAGGTTACCTGAGCACAGGCCAAATTTTATATGATCTCGTTAGCCGAGATATTATAATATCGCCTATGACACAACCAACGGAACATTTATACGGATTTGTAAATAAAATGTTTGCGGTTTGACCTTTCCAGATAGAACAATTCCCTCTACTAAGAATTAGTTACCTTTCATCAGATGCCCTTCCGATTAAGCTAAATTTGACTGACACAAATTGCTCACCGTACCCAGTTGTTAGCGGTCACCAATTTAGATATTGAATTAGATAAATGCATCAGATTGACACACCGAGCAGTCCGATTGGATGACTTGACAAATTCCTTAGCACTTTCACCGGGGTGAAGACTACAAGTAAAGTAAAATAAATCGCACAAGAGTTAAATGAAACAGGCATTTTAACAATCCCAACCGAGTCCAACCCGATATGATCTTTATTCTGTCGGTAAAAATAAACAAAGTGGGATGGCAGGTGCGAATCGAATAAAAATCACCTGTTACATGGAATCTGAAAAAAAAGAATTTAAGAAAACTGTTTTATGCCAGAGTAAAGTAAAGCAGATGAATACTACCAGATGCTGAAGCCATCTTCGCTAATGGACGGACTGAGTGGCGGCTATTTGTCGCAACGCCTGAAAAGTTATTACGTTAGAATTTCAGGCCTTTTGGTAAGACAACTATAAAAAAGTAAGTTTAAACACTAAAACATGCCTACATATTGAAAAATTATGCTCTAAAAAGATACAGGAAAAAATGAGACAAGAAAATATTCTCAACTGAAATAGAATAATAATAATTTTATTACAACATAACTGTAATTTAGCTATAAAGCTTTAGTATAATAATAACAGAGCAATGTTAGTCACTGAGCTATTAACCGTTGACATGTCATACATGTCGAAGAATTGCATTGTCACGGAGCTAAAACAGTTATCCATAATGTTCCCAAAGATATGTGAAGTCCATAAGATTCGCTAATCTGCAAGTGCCCAGCATGGTGGACTGTGGACTATGACTTTTATCCAGACTTCATGGAAGAGTTATGTAAATAAAAAAAATAAAATCGAGGTCTTACTTTTTAATTTGAAATGAAGATTTGCAATTTCCCCTCAGATTATGATTGAAGGTTTTCTTTTACACGTTTTAATGACTTTGATGCTAATAGCATAGCTTCGTAATCTCTTGTATCAACGAAGATATCTAGAATATCGCTACCTAATTATCCACACAGCACAGCCATTGAAAACCAAAAATATTCTAGTATTCCTCTGTAAACTTAATCTCGCTTTAAAATATAAATAAAAAACTGTAACTTTAATTTAAAAACATGCACGTGCCTATTAGTTTCTTTTTTGGTTGGAATAAACAACTCAAATAATGAAATTACACCAATAGCAGTACTTAATAATTTCATGGATGGCTCATGCGATCGTAGATAATTAATGACTGACAGTAGGAGTTTAGATAAGTTATACAGGTACCCTTCATTTACCTCATAAATCGTCTATTTTCTTCTAATTTCTTTCGTTCTTCTACCGTCTCTCACCGAAACTAGAATTGGTCATTAAGTTCACTTTTAGAAACGCTGATCTTAAATCTAGGCAATGAATATTTAATAGACTGAAGAATAAGAGTAAGAATTTACAGAAGTGATAGGATTCGTTGTTGTTGGATTAAGGGTTACAATGGAAAATAAAACACCACCTACACTATACGACTATTATTTATTTAAAACACAATGTTTTGTTACTATTTTACATAGATTAACTTTCTTTGTAAACCTGTGCTGTGATTTTACATCGTGTAATAACACTGCTGAAGGAACACAATGTCGCGACAATGTCAAAGAATCGGCGACAATCATTGTAAGTCCTGACACTGTGCACTAATGGTGTGTAATCTATTCAAAGGGCTTTATTTGTACGGATTAGTGTCAATAGTAGATTTCACTAAACTCAACAATACTCTAGTGCAGGTTGCTCTTATTAATAAATAAAATATTTACCAGCGATGCGGAGGGGGTAATTTTGTGTATATATATGTATATAAATGTATGCTTGTTCTTTTGTGACGATGAAGTCACGTCAAATGCAACCTTGTGACGTCAAACGCGTTAGTACATTTTGATGATTCTTACGCCAATCAATTTGATTAAGGGCATGTTCAGCCGCATATATTATGGATGTACATATACAGGGTGCATATACCAAAATAACATTTTTACAATTTTTGTCTATCTGTCTGTTGGTCTGTCTGTCTATTTGTTCCGGCTAATCTCTGGAACGACTGGACCGATTTTGACGAGACTTGCACTGGCAGATAGCTGATGTAACTAAGGCTTACTTTTGTTTTAGAAATTTCCCCATTACAATTAAAATTCCACGCGCGTACAGTACACAGTCGCGAGTACAGCTAGTAAAAAATAAAAATGATTGAATAGCTATTTAAAAAATATCATTTTAAATTTTGATTAACCATTTGGGATCTATCACGATTTAAAGTTAGTTAGCAATCATTCAACCCTCAAATTTTGAATATTCCCATGGCGCATGGCGTAGCAAGCTAGTTTGTATCTTATTAACTTGTTTACGTGTTTATACCAAAACATTTAGTATCAAAATTTGCTGGTAAATTTAGAACTAAAGTCGATATCAATACGCTTTTCGTCCCGGGAAATGTATTTCCTGCATTACTTCCTATTGTCGGTACTATCGCGATATTAAACTCAATAAGGTTTATCTGAGAGCTGAAGTACAAATAGATATTGAACTGATATATTTTTATTTCGACTCTAGGATTCACTGAGATGAATGAGTTAGATATCTATGCCTTGGTTATCTATAATCTGTATTAATGAATGTATCATTTACCTTAGTGACCTACGCCACTGAGGTATGCCAAATATTATACATAATTTATAAAGTCTTCATATTAGAAATCATTACCATAACAAAGGTGACTGAACCCTGCATTACTGTTCTATGCAACCCACACATTGTTCGTTCCAATGACTGACTGATCTTCCTTCCTTATCTCTCTGTACGTGAAAGAAAGGAAAATAGCTAGCAGTGAAATTAGCAACGGTGTTTAATATAATGCTTTCACATAAACGTGGCGTTCAATGTAAATGAATGGCTTTCTCGAACCGTGGTTTCGTTGCGTTCGAAGTTACTTGCGTATCGAGATTAAGCCGTGAATTCCTATGGTAATACGCACTGAATTGATTACTAAAGGCGTTTAACTAAATTAAGTTTTACCACTATTGTTCGAATGTTTAATATAAAGTTCAGGGGTCTGAAAAGATTAGTAACTCAAATGAATTATACCAAATACCAAGTAACATTATTAGGAGGTACCTATTAGTAACTTGATAATTATATGCTTGATGGACTGGTTTCGGTGTGGACGTGTTGTTGTATTGTGTGTTGTTTATAGCACCTAAGACAGGGAATCCTAGGCTGAGATGTATAGACGATACTTAGCCTTAGCTCAGACTTTACTCTGACTTAAGATAGCGTTCGTATTTATAAAGCGATCTTTGACTTGGCTGAGTACGAGCTTAGTAACCAAAAACTTTGGCTATTATCCGAACAAAAATAATGGTCCCAAATGAACCTTGATATTAGTCGGTTTCTAAGACATTTAAATTTTTCGTATTAACAAACAGATAGATGACAGCTATCATTTATGGCATTAGCGGTTTTAACTTATGCTCAGCGTGACATGTCTATAAATACCAAATCGCAGTCTTTGCAAAGTCAAGTTTTTCGTAAGTAAAGTCTGAGCTAAGGCTCTATCGTCTATACATCTCAGCCCTAGTGTGGGGCTAATAATGTGAGGCGTTATTAATAAAACATTTAATTTGCTTTTTATCAAATAAATGATTGTCTCAATAGGGAATCAACTGAGCTAGGTCTTTCCGATACTTACGAAGTACTGCAAACTAATTTTCGATATTTGGTACTTCTGATATCCCATATTCCTCAAAGCCATATTTGTCATTTATAATCACGGTCCAATTCTAGTCCTAACCCTCATTAAGAAAAGTCTGATTCGTTCGAGTATGGAAATAAATTGGACCTATTAGGACGATCCCTTAGTACTGTTCATTAGTTTTGCTCCATAGACTAAAAGCTTAGAACAAATTGATAAATTATTTTCCGCATCACGTACGAGAGCCGATTTGTAATGAAGATATAAAAGAGAACGTTTTAAGTTGTTTGTGTAGACGATCCCTCCAACATTATATGGCTTAGGTCCGGGAATTTATACCTTGGTTAGAATTTTTCGGATTAAAAGCCCTTTTGGACATTTCCTTTCATCTAAATCGGTTCGCTATAAGTATCAGTACCTAATTGTAAAATTAAATTTATAATAAAGTATCGCAAATATAATTTAGCATTTCTAAAACAAGTTTATCCTCTCCTATCTCTGTCTTTATTACTCTGGAATGACTTTATCCTAACATTATTTGGATATTATAATTATTGTAATCGTCGTTTCTTAGACAGATTTGATGTCTCAAGTGAGTACAAGAGTTCTGTCACCCAATAGTCCCTAATATCCCTAAATGTTTTAGGGGCATTATGAAGTCAAGCTTATGGCCCGATGCTTTGATATAGGTATTATCAAGGGCTTGATGGCTTTTGTCAATCACAATTATTACTTTTTATTACTCTGAGATCGTATTGCTCATATTTGTTTTAACAAAGTACCTAATTTTTGTCTTTTGGGCGGTGTTTGTATTTAATGGGTACTTGTAAGCTTCTAGGCTGGCCATATTTCTTCTTTTTGGATTTCGAGTTTGGTTTAATGTTAATGCTCTAGCACGTCTAGCTGATCAGTAATGTCGGTATAATATCGGTAATGTTAGTTATTACGCTCAGCTTTATAAATAGTTTGTACTCGCGGCTTCAAAATTATCCTACGGGAACGAACTATCTGGATAAAAACTATCCTATGTTCTTTCCCAGGTCTTTAACTATTATCCATACCAAACTTCATCTGAATTGGTTCAAGGTAACAGACGGACAGTTACTTTCGCATTTATAATATTAGTAAGGAAGCAAGCATTATTTTGCTGAAGATTATTAAATTTTGCGGAGTCCGAGGAGTGGGTGTTCTGCGTGTAAGCTGTATATTTATTCTGTGTCGCCACATAACATTATTTAATCGTACCGGACGTATATTCAGAAGCGGTTAGTCCGTCCAATCAATCACAATTCATTTACTATGGATGAGAGGTCGCTGGATAAAATAGAATATAAGTTTTAGATATCGGTTATTACATAGTTTAATTAAAGTATTATACTCGTATGTGTACCTACTCCACAATGTTCAAATACTTTTCAGAATAATTAATTTATATCTAACTAGCATCTGCCCGCGTGCGGCCTTGTGTGCGTAGACATCTTGGATTGGATTGGACCCAGAGAGTAATTCACAACTAATAATGCGACTTATAGGAAAATAATGATGTAAATATTTTAAAACTAAGTTTAAGGTACAAAGCAGTTACAACATTAATGATAATTCTCTTTAAAAAAATTACACTTTATATTACTAGTTTTCCGTTAGTAGCTTCGCCCGCGTGTAATTCTTAATTTTCAAAAATCCTTTCTTGGTTGCGTCACTTTTTTCTCCTTTTTTATCCCCTTAGAGGGGGGAATTTCCAAAATCCTCTCTTAGTGCTCCCCTCCCATTCCCCAAGGAACATTACATGCCTTGCAGCATCTTGTGTTCAGTTCAGTTTCAGCTGCGCGTTGTCTGTCAGTCACTCAGTAACGGACGAGTTTTACATAATAAAAAATATATTGATGATTATACGGCTTATTCCGCGGGAACAGATCCAGTTCCCGGGATAAATAGAAAGTACCAACGTTAGTCCTGTTTTTTATAAATATGTTATTGCGTATCATTCAAATCATTATGGCGTAGATACTATAATATGTACTGTGAAACAAGATAAAAAATTGCTGCTGTGTTACAATACCTTTTAGGTTTCATAATATTGAAAAATAAATTTATTTTCGACTTAACGCAATTAATGTTCAGGGGTTTTTCCCGACTTCAAAATAACAGGTTCATAATTCGGTGGTTTTTTTATGTTCGTTACCTTAGAACTCCGTCATTTAATTACCGGTTTGGAAACTTATTTCTTGTGTTGAATTTTTCCGTTTGGTCGCTGTGAAGGTAAAAAAGGTGATGTTACTCCGAAGCATAATTAATGGGTTTTGAGATGAAGAGTAAATGAACCATGTTTATATAAGTTTGTTTTCTGTAACATTAACATTACAAAACCAATTCATTATAGACGTGGGTTATTTTATTGTTAAATTTTGAAAATGTTATAAAGCTTATTTTCAGAGATCTGCACGGCTTACGATAACCTGACCCCAAAACCAAAACTACGACCTCACTATTATTCAGTACAAATCTAAAGTAAAGAAAACTTCGTCTGTGCATAAATAATGACCTGAACATTTCGTAAGGTTAGTTTACGTCGACAAATCTGTTTGCGTATTCTTAGATCCGGAATACCGTGGGATTTCACAACGTTGCGGATCTCTAAGCTTATGAATGGCGCAAGTAAACGCTTAGAGAGGATAAATGAAGTCCGTTCCGGCAGTCTGTTCTGAATAAACAATAATAGCCGCCCGAAATTGTTATTTCATTGAACTGCTGTGACTATAAATGTATTGTTGTGTTGTGTTAGTTGTTTTTCCATCAATGCCATCTCAGTTTATCGCTAATTTTTCAGTTTTTATTGTGTTTTATTGCGGTCTACTGCATAGGAAAGTTATAGAGATCTTTTTAGTGCATTTAATGAGCGACTTATAGATATTGCGGGGAATTATGAGACTAGTAAAACATTAATGTTTGAGTTGTAAATCGTTTTTCATTTGTAAGTATTTCATTTACAGAACGGCCCACATTCTGAACGTCTTCAAGAGTTGACTAGTAGTTTATACTTAGAATAACTAATTACTATAGAAACCAAGCGGCCATTTTGACGCACCTTAATTGGAGTCAGATATGACTCCAAACACCGGGCAGCTCCGTAGTGTTCAATGTCAACGCACTCCAAACGTGTCTCGCGAAAAAAAGAATTATGACGATTTGTCCAGTTAAATTGTGTCGCAAAATATCTGAAAAACTATTTATGTATTATTTCTAAAAACATATGATTATCCGCAGCCGAAGTTCGGGAAAGTTTCGGTTTAGTAAGTACTTCACTTTAGACAGAGCGCTTGTATATAAAGACTGTCTTTCTATGTAGGTATAGTGTAATTATTCTATACTTCTTAAGTCTTAAATAAAGTGTGAATAAATAAATGTTACCTATATTGTAATTGAATTATTAATTAATTAAATAAGCCAATTATTATATTATTAGTATTATTATTTTTATTATTATTTAAGTTTACATAAAATAAATATTGTAAAAGTTAAAAATAAATAAATAAAAATAAGCCAATCGCTTGCAAATTACAATGCAATAGTTTTACTCGAAATCCGCAACATAACCTTTCTATAGCAGGACATAGCCTTTCCACTGCTGTCTCACTTACGCAACGCGCGTAACACGGATGTTATTGGTGTCGTTCTTGAGGTCTTGTGTAACACGTCTCATTACTATACCACGTCGGTAATTAATTCAGACGTGCCTTTGGTATAAACGGTGTACATGGGCGACGGTGACCAACCATCAGGATCAGGTGGCTCTTCTGCTCGTTGATAACATGTACAACTATAGTTTTACATGTTCAGCACTTCTAGCAACAACGAAAGACATATTTTTTGGTTTATTTATTAATTAAATTAATTAATAAGTAAATAAAGTGCTGCGATTCCAGTAAAAAATAAAAGTATACAACTTAGTTCGTATATCATGTTTAAAATAAGTTTTCATATAAAAAATCTGACGGTTACGCGCGCACATTAAAAATACACTGTCATTATTTTTCTGTAACCCTAAAAAAGTATAACTTTAAAAACTTATTTTACTTTTAAAAAATAATTCATAAGTAAGTATTTATCTAGTATACGTATGTGAGTATATGTACGACCCAGTGGACTTACGCTACATTGCCTGGGTCGAACAATCCATTTTATTATATCTATCTTAGTAGACACATCGCATATCAGTCGGTCCGCATTCATTATAATCCCTACGGATTCACTCTTTCAATTAAACGATAACAGTTTGAAAATAAATTACTTATAATTAACAATTAATTAATTATTCATGAACGATGGCGCAATGGTTACGATGCCGGAATGCTGTTCAAAGGGTTCGATTCCCAGCGAAGCGGAAATTGGAAATTTTTATACTTTACACGCGAAACACGAAGTTTGACTAAATTTTTGAAATAGGTGCTAGGGCTCCGGAGATTAAGTCTACTGTACCAGATAATAGAGATTTCATGCGGTGAACGAGACTATACAACATTTCTCGAGTTAGGTGATATAAACTTTGTTAAATCCAGAGCATACTATTTCGATACGATCCCCTGATAAATCATTACAATGACCATGTGTATTGGACACAGCAATCTCCGGCCCCATAAGTTTAGTGGTGCTTTTTGCTCAATTTATTATACGATGTGACAGACTATCATGCTGTCACATTACGGTTATCAGCCGTGGTTGTTACTGTGAGCTATTCATCATGTGGGCATCTCAACCGATTGAGGTTAGTCGCGGAGACATGATAGATTAGGAGGTCGTTTGGTTTCCACTTGAAAATATGGGCCCTAACATCCAGATGTAGATAGAACAAATTGAAGCTTGTGAAAGAATATTCATATTTTTTTCTACGATACATTTCACTTACCCAATTTTGCCATAAGTGGCCATAAATTACGTAACACGAACTTTATGACTTCTAGAGTCCCTTGGTCCTTGTTACGCGTGGTCACAAATCTGTGTGTATGCGTTGGAGTTCAAGTTTAGTTTTAGCATTTGAGATTTTTGCATGTGACGTCAAATCACGTTATACCTTGTTTATGTTTACCCCCTTGACCTATTACTACCCCCTTCCTTCCTATTAGCCCTAAACGAATTTAGCTTGCTGCACTACTTTACCACCTAAACTTAACTAAAAACAACAAAATGTTCTCTTTATTAATATAAATCTCTTTTCGAAGTAAAATGATGCTTGAGTTTAGTGTTTCACACTAGGAATCCTTGTGTCGTCGGTGCTATAGACAGAAATTGAAAATCATCATTAATTCCCGCTGGGAATCGAATCAAGCGCCTTTTGTACGACAGTCAGTAACCATACGCCATATACGGCAATCCAGCATAGAAACCATTAAAGGAAATGAAATAATATTTTGTTGATTTTTACAAAGACACGCAAGTCACGCTATATCAACACTTCAACAAATCCCTACGGTAAGTGGTCTCGCAGTATAAGCGACAAAAATCTCACAAGCAATTTTGTCTAAAAAGCTCATGCAAAAACATAAGTAGATAATAATAATATTGATTAATATTTTAATGAACTTAACTTCATTATTACCGTAATGGAACTGATAGTTCTTTCTATAAAATTAAAGGCAACTCCTCAGAAAGCCGTTAAAAACTAATAAAGTGCAATGTTTCGCGGCCCGGTTTCTCTTTCTTTGAAATAGGAGTCACGAATTCGTGACTGCAGATAAAGAAACCAGAAGATTTCAATGTTTGTTGTTCGTGTACATTGCACAAAGAGTTATATTGTAGGGGAACTTACAATTGACAAATTATTTTGTCCTTTACTGTTTAGTCAATGTTACGGACAAATAGTTGTTATTTTATTGTCTACTTGATATTAAAAAATTAAGAACTTTAAAGCTAGACTACTGTCTGGGGACAAAAAATCCAACCATTTTTAATTATGACAAGTTTTACTTACGCCAAAATTCAATTAGATTTTAAATTCAGAGAAGACAGATTAGAATTACAATTTGAGTATAACTTAAATTGTATTTAAATTGTAGACTAATATTGAATAAGTCTATAATCAAATAAACTTAAAGTTAAAATAGGATAGTATTTGAATAATTGTTGCTTCAATAAAGATATAGTATCAATGAGACTATTATTGGAATAGTAGGTACTATTGTAAATAGGAGTTTAATTTAAACAGACCGAACGAATTGGTCTATCATTGCTTGGAGCGAGCTTTTTAGGTTTGAATCATTAGTTCTAAACAAAAACGTGCGCCAACAGCTGACCATCCCATAAATAGACCCTTACAATTTCCTTTGAAAATTTATGCTAAGGTTGTATAAGCCAATTAATCGCGAACGGTGCATAGATAAACAATGATCAAAGGCGAGATAAAGAAAACTGTAGACTTTTGACGTCACAAAATAATACCTTTTTGAAGACAAGAAAGATTAAGTGGACACTGTTGGTTTTTCTTTGATGTTGTTATTCAAATGAAATTATGTTTAGTTATCTTAAATGACAAGCCTTAAACAGAAATTTCCACAAACCTTTTTGACGTGACAACGTCTTATAATTCGGTGGCACGCATGAAAAAACATGACTCATGCGTTACCGTCGTTACCGTTGGTGAATTATTATACCAGCGCCATCTGTGTATTGTGCAGTGAACAATTATTCATTAAGTTCGATTGGGTCCATTTATCGATGGAGGAAGGCTGGCTGAGCTGGTAGTTCACTCGCAGTACACTAGATGGCGTTGAGTAGTGGGGCGCTATAATTCTGAATCACGATGTAGGATGTATAAGTATCCAGCATTCATTTTTAATAAATGACTTAACTTGTATTGAAAAAGTGTTCTTTTATTGTGCTTGTTTACTCATTCAAAGGAAATTATTTTCTTAAGACGTTGTCACGTTCAACTATCGTCAATAAATCGACTTTACAGACAACCAATTTTTTTTATCTTTTATCACTCAGTAGGTATCTTATACATTCAGTGTCTTAATGTACAATCCACCGATTTAAGCAAAGTTTATCGCCGTAGTTGCTATAATGAGTAACTGACACTCGGGGTCACCAGTTCGTTTGGATACAAAACAATAGGACAATTAACTATTAACGAATTTTATAGATACTAATTTCCTTTTTTCTTTCTCCGTAATCACTTAAAATTTGCATAAATAGCGGTACTACGTTAAATTTTTACAATAATCTTTTATTTTATCTATTTTCGTTGTGTTGCGATGGAACTTTAAATTAGCATGTAAATGAAGAGCTGCCTTAACCGCGACAGAAAATGTACATAAATTAGGGAATATACAACTTTCTGTATTGTTATCTAGGGCTCATAATTGATTATGTATATTAATACTAGTGACACGCCCTCCCTTCGCTTCGGGAAACTTGTTCCTTCAGTTTGCAAAGACTTATATATTTTTTGGATAATTCACACTATATCTTTACAAATTATAGCCTATTATTTATTTTTATTTATTATAACTTTATTATTATAACTTATTTATTATAACTTATATTATTTATTATAACTTTACAATTTATTATAAATTGTAAAGTTTCAGCAAAATCCATTGCGTGAAAGAGTAACAAACATTCACACATCCATACCAATTTTTGCATTTATAATATTAATAGGATGGTTGTTTCCTCGTGAGAAATTGACATTTTCCTTTGAGTACCCACGTTTTCTTATTTTTTAGTTATTTGTGGGAAAACTGATCTGTGATACTAATTTACGGGAAAGTAAGGTTTTACCGCTTTAAAAATATTTGACGAGACTGAAACAAGTAATATTCAAAAGCTGTCACAACTGGAGACTATGTTGTAAGTGATCGTATATTCCATCCGGGCTGAAAAAGCTTACGCACCACGGGCTTGTTGGAACGACTGTTATATTGATCAATTCTGTTTTTTTCGTTAAAGTAAATCACTCCTTTTGTCCAAATTATGACATTACACTTTGGAATTGATCGATGTATGGTCCGATCTGGAAGCTTACAAAAACAATTTCATTTGAAATCTTACTAAACATACCTACGCTATTTTTGTGATGAACATCCGCTTCCATTGTGCTTTTGAGCCAGTTGATTTCCTTTTAGCCGGTCATTTTTTTCCTCTATATTTTGTTGCGTTCTTCGAGTAAAATCTTTCATTATATTACTTTATTGTCGACGGATTACTCATCCCCAGTAATGATTTACTTCAAATATTTTTCTTGATAATCATCAAATGCCTAAAATATTCTTGAAATTTCAGAAGCAAACCACAGATTTTTACCGTAATATTCCTTCCCGGATTCTCATACCGAGTTTTGAGATTGAAACTAGGTAGGGATATCAAATTCTTCATCAACTTCAACTGACCTTTGAAAAGGTGATTCATCTTCAACATCAAAATTGCCGGATCGAAGTTTGCAAACCAGTTTTGGTATTAGCTTGCTGTCGTAACATTTTCCCCGTTGACATCAGATTATTTATTTTTTCTCGCTAGAATAGCATTTTTATCCTTAGTAGTAAATAAGTATTACATATCGATTAAGCTGCTTTTAATTTTTCATATTAAATTTGATAAGGCACCTATCAAAAAGTAAAGCGTAAAATCAATATACTTTTTTTACGAAATACCCCTTATAAAATATTACAATCTAAAACGTAAAGTTGGCTTTGATAACAAAAGTAGATTCTCAGTCCCGTAAAAATCAATTATTTTCGAAACAACCTATTATATCGTTTTGATCATGTTATAAGTTTGCTACATGTTTTGATCTTCCATATTAATTACGAGCTGCCAACATCCTCCATTCGATGTCAATCCGACCATGATAACATTTTAGATGCTCTTGATAGAACTCCAATAGATTCGCGTTTGTTTCATTGCCAAAGAGCAGCGAGAAAGAAAGAATGTGTATTTTATATCCAAAGTAATTATTCATTTTCCCTGTCTATTCAACTTTTCACAGTTCTTCACACAATTAACTACGTAATTTGTATAAGTATACATATCATTATATAGTCTAGATATACTCGTACATATGGACCTTGTTTAATTTATTTTAAGTAAATACATTAAAGAAGTTTATGTACATGGCTTTAACTCTTTGATATCCTACTACAGATCGTGGGTCTCGACTTATAACTGATCATACTCCACCACGCTGCTCCCGTGCAGAATGGTGGAGAAAAAGTATATGTACACTTTTACATATTTTATTTTTATATTATTATGGACTACTTTGTTGGTCTGAAATAAAGATTATTATTAAGTATATTATATTTAGGATTACTCGAAACTAAACATCGTGAAGAGAAATTCGTAATATTGTTTAAGATTCTTGTAACTAATACCTTAACCTCATTCGTTAAATTCCTGTTAACCTAATTTGCAGTTTAAGTAAAAGATTAATCCGAGTGAGACTCTTCTTAAGTCACTTTGAATCTTAGCTTTGAAGCCACGACTGTGACTCCATTTCACATTATATTGAAATTGTAAATAGATACATTTACAATTTACAACATAGCCTTGCCTATATAAGCCCATATAAGCCTTGCGGTACTTTTATAAATTTTCATCACGTCAGTTGTGTTAATGACAGACGTTTAGCTACAGGCACAACATTATGTTTATAAAGTGGGTTCAAAGGACAAAGCGAACATTTAATAGGTTATGTAAAAAAAAAAAATTTTTACTTAAAATTAACTGACGTGCGTTGAAACGCAAAGGGTTGGAATAGTAACAATCATATTTTAGAGAATATAGAAACAGTTGAAATCTTAGGGACAATTTTAATTCTATTTTGATTATACCTACCTACCTATTAATAGATCACGGTTTACGTAATGAACAATACAGCCCAAATAGTGCAGTATAGCAAGGGTACCAGCTCTGCTTTATGTATGACAGCCTGGTAGCCAATATTGGGTTGCATAGCACGTGCGAACAAACGTCAACTTGATAACGGTACCCTGATGGACACCTCTCTTCGTCTATTGGGATGACGCAAGTGCGCAGAGGGTTTTAGGGCCCAAGATCCCTTTCAAGTGCCGTAAATCCCTTGCAAAGTGTCCGTTTTACCCTTTACCATCTTCTAAATCTAATATCGATACCTTAAGGGCTCACACAAAATGAGAACAAGATGATATTTAGGCCAAAAAAGAAGATAAAAGTCTTCTTTGTAATACGCTTTTATTTATTCATTTACATTTGTTTTTATAACGCGTGCTCGACGGCAAATTTTTTGATATCCTATCCTGTTGATGGCAACGTCAGACGGCTGTTAAAAGAAATTATGATGTTTAAGAAATACACGTTGTACTTTGATTATAACGGTTTTTTATGACATTGTTGTGTTGCGATACCGGTAATAATGTGAGCCTCCTCGCTCATTTTTGTTCTTGGGCGACAGTTACCTCTTACCACCATGGCTCGTATGCTATTTAATCCACAAGAACTCACACCAAGCAGTGCGTTGCTAATGAGTTCAAATGATCCAATCTTAACTGGGACCACTGAACTCAAAGTAAATCGTATGCACGTTTTCTAACTCCATATCACTACAATCATTCAAACGTCACGCCTTTCTTATTTATGTATG
Source organism: Ochlodes sylvanus (assembly GCA_905404295.2). Classification (NCBI taxonomy): domain Eukaryota; kingdom Metazoa; phylum Arthropoda; class Insecta; order Lepidoptera; family Hesperiidae; genus Ochlodes; species Ochlodes sylvanus. Next base: position 2,868,861 of record FR990131.1, on the reverse strand, counting down.
TGGTATTCCTATTCATTGTAAAAAACATAGCTTATTTTAAAATACGACAGTACTGAAATTAAGCAATAAATTCTGAGAAGCTTCACCCAAGCATGAAACCTTGCTCTGTCTGTCTGTCCTTCAGAACCGGTTCGAGTATCATTAAAATCAATAAGTATAAGATTTTCCTTTTCATTCGCATTTTATCCATTGATATACATATAACCTGTTTTAAGTAGGTATATTTCCCCTAAAATATTTACAACTTTTATGTATTGCCTCAGTCCTAATTCCATGATAAAATAAATAATGTAAGCACTCGGAGGATTCCAAAGATGTTTTGGGGATCCTGTGGGGAATCGGCTATATTAGGCTAGAGAAAAATAATGTGTCAATTGGTTGATTCTGTTCCAATAACATACCTGATTTTATTGTTGAATGAGAATAACAAAACAAAAATAAAAAACGCTTAACTACAATCACCTAGTCTCGATCTGAGTCTTGTTCTATATCTATATATGCAAGGCTGGTGCTGCATGCTTGTTTGTTATCTTAATTCCATAAAACGACGGCTGTTGGTCAAGAGATTTTTGGTAGGTAAGTGTAATTCGTCTATTATGATCATTACCTTGATACCCGTATCGATATGTAAGTAAGTATTAGTTAAATGCCATAAATATGAAACACAAAATGGTCGCCATATTGATTTTTTATAAGGTGTTATATATTTAAATTTTTGCTTATTAAGGTATTTGATTAATATTGATATTGCTGTTTCAAATTCAAAATAATAAAATATATTATTGCAGAAGTTCGTCGCCGCCATTTAAAAAAATATAAATATGTCGCTATCGAGACTAATTTAACGACACCCCACATATTAATATTAAAGCTATTTAGGCAACAGTTCGTACCTAAGAAATAAATTTAAATACATGTATAGTACACATACATACAGTCAAAAACATAACTTTCCTAATGCAGTCTGGTATAAACAAGAACCTAAAAATTAACAGTTAATGCATATACGAGTAATACCTACTAACTGTATACATCACTATTGCGCTTTTACAAACAAATGTTGAAGGATTCATTGAAGAAAACCATAGTAAATGATCTTACAGTGAAAAACTTCGGTTTGTTTGCAAACATGGCTCGTGTTTTTCCCATTCTACCAACCCAACCAACACCTAGCAGCAATTGTGCTAGGCTTCATTAATGATAATGATTAAATGACACAATAGTTTAATCAGCTGAACTTTGGAAAATTTAACAATTTCCAAATTTAAAGGACCTCCTGTTTCCTGCCGGAGATAAGCAGTGAAGATAGTAAAGAAGGGTATAGTTTATTTACGTCGCTAAGAATCTAGAAACATTCAATAAGGAATATCGTTAAATTTCAATGAGTCAAAATTTCACGACAAAAGTCACGACAAAACAAACGAGAAAAGTTGGGGTGAGGCTTTTTATATTAATGAAACAGTGAATAATATGCAGTTATTATCTACCTACCAAGATGTTTGCATCTCAGAAAACAGCGATAATGAGTAGAATGTTAATTATATCAATTGATGTTCACGATTCTGTGAGACGCTGACGCTGACGTATGTAGGGGTCACTAAACGAAGTATCGATGAGGTATTTATAAGGCTGTAGGTATCATACTGCTTTTTGTGGGCGAATCACAGTCTTGGGCCTCTTAGGCTTGTGTGCCTGTAAATATAGGCACCCACACTAAGTAACAAATCAAGTTGTTATATAGACATTCTTGAGTCTTACTTTGGGCACTCCGGTACAAAAACAGTTTAAACACTTGTCTTGTTGAATGTCGCCAACAAAGTCTTGTGTTTTCCCCAATTCAACAACCTGCCGATTTTTAACCGGAACTGTACGTTCAAATTTTATCTTTAGTGATCTAAAAATAAGGCTTCATTTCAAAAGAAGAAACAAACCAATCGTTAGCACTAGCAGTGGGGTTCATGTCATTGACAGGTTTTATGCGCGTGCGCAGTCACGGCAGTCAGTCGCGAGATCCGGTGTCGGGCGATCGTGATGCGATTTAATTGGTTAAACTTTCTTGTTTCTTATTTCGATTGCACAAGATTGAACTGGTGAAATTTCTATGACGGTGTGACGTTTAATGTGATGTGTATGTAAATCGGATTACATTTAGTGTTAACCATACTGGGATTTATTTTTAACAACGTAGTCTGCTGTTTCGTAAGTACCGTCTTTAAGTACCTTATTTATGTTTTTCTGCAATTACTGTCTTATTGGACAGATTATGCTTGTACTTCTTAATTATACGAATTAAAAGATACCGTTTAATCATTTTAAATAATTTTCTATTTTAAATTATCATTACATTGCGAATCATTTTATGATTTTTTCGGTCTGCTGTTTATTGCTCGTTCTACTTTAGTTTGAGTTATTTAATGACATAGCAGTCTAAATGAAATAGCCATGATCTTCATTACCGAAACGTGATCTAAACTCCTGTTCCCATCAATCACTATCGATTCCAAATGACTTTCTACCCTGATTAATGAATGGACACCGATTGATTCGGAACTGCCAATTCTGTGCGTCGGAACTTTCTCTAATTCAGTTACGTCATGATTACTTTCATATATTTGGCGCAGTCGATGTCTACTGCACCTGACTGTTTACAATGAGTTCTGTTTGTCACTTTCATTACTTAAAAAACATATTTATATTCTGTATCCAAAAGATTATTATTACCTGAAAGTTTATTTTCATTGCGACGGACAGAATATTATTAAATGTATTATAATAGCCGGAAGCTCTTCCGGCAGTATCTTAAATATCATGCTAATAGCTATATTTTTATAGCCAGTATCCCTGGGTTATGTTGTTTCACAGTTTATTATCTTTATTATTTTTCTTAGTATCGGATTCGATTTTAATGTAAAGGCAAACTTTGTCCAATTCTCTTACTTTAAGTGGACCGAGAACTGTAACGTAAAGCATTGCATTTGAATCAGCATTCAAATGCAATGCTTTGAATTCCGGTTGCGTGCGTTTACCTGTGTTTTGTTTATTTATTTTAACAACGATTTAGATGCTCCGGTCACCTATTTTACATTTAGGTTAGTTTTATATGTGTCTATGTAATTTTACCTTATAAGTACGGGTTTACTAAGTAACTCAAGTTGCGCTTACTTGAGTTACTACTTATCCGTTCAACACTAATCCAAAATGTATTATTACACCACGCTTTGGCAAATGTGTTATTAAATGTATATCCATATATCATATATCCATTTCCTAAATAACTGTAATACTGATATACCTACGCTATACCTACCTATTTGAAAGATTTATCGTCATCTTTTGTCTGTCATAAGCGGGGATATGGAGGTATTTCGGAGCTGCCAGGTCGTGCGTAACTTTCCGGACTGTACTGCCGACCGCAACAATGGCTTTCACTGAGTTTAGGATCACATGGCTTACAGCTGTGAGTGCCAGTGGCATTTATCATGAATGCTTGAATAATTTGAAGTACTGAAACAAACCAATTGAATACATGCCATAGGCTTATTTGCCTAAGAGGGTAGAGTTTCTCGAGGGTTAAGGGGATTTGTGGGAAGAGGGAGATAATTCTAATGACATTATCGGGACCCTTGACGTATAAAATATTGAGCTGTATGCACTGTAATGAATTTAATGAGCCGTAACGAATTTACCAACACCAAACGATCAGAAGTTTACTGATCTTGGCATCACAAAATAATCGTCAAAAGACATAACTGTTTCTGCGTAAGGCTCGGACTTCCTCTCAAGACAAAGGACAACGTCAAAGTCGACTGCTGGTTGCCAACTTCATTCCATTTTGAGAACATTACAAAAATCTGTCAACGGTGCAGATTTCCTGACGATAAATCCCTTTCGTGAGTGGTATTGAAAGCAGAAGCGGGTAGAAACTCCCTTGGATTTTTTTAATACCGCTTAATGCTTGTACTGTTTTGTAAAAAGTTTGTCATATTTTATTTTTGTAACCTGCTAAAATATGCACGTTTGCTTTGGATGAAATATGTAAAGATACATTTTTGACTTAGACTATACATACTATGTATGTTTAGCATTTACTTCCAATTACTGTAAGAGGTACCAAATAACTCGTTGTACGTCCTTCTATTAATTTAGTGATGTTTTTCTATTGGCGAGGACATCCAATGCCTACGATTTGGCCGCGATCCAATGTGATAGTAAAAGGGAGAGAATTCCTATATTCGAAAAAAGTTTTGCTTAAGGATAGAGGCTACGAGCAAGATACGAGACGTAACTAAAAAGTGTTCCTATAACAAACAATTTATATGGAACGAACGACTCGTTACTGGTAACTCTAAAACGATCGGTTTAGCGGCAGGTGCTGGCTGTTTAAGAAGGTATTTGTCAGACCGGAAAGGCCGAAGCGGGGAGTCATCTTTGACATGGCTTTCCGAATAGCAGAAACATACCCGTATCTATCTCGGTGAGAAATATGGTCGTCCTCTAAAAACGAATGTATCAACTTTACTCACCACAAAGGCACACAGTCGCCCTACACATACGGCAACTGTCATGTCTGAAGAGGGTGTCCTAAAGTAAATCTTTTATAATCCGGAAACATACACTGAAAGCAACTAACTTCAAATGTCATTAGAAATATTTGCAGACGTGCCAATCACAGTTTCTTTTATAGCTATTTATTTTATAGTTTGAAAGCAAGAAGTATAAAGTTACACTATGACACACTGAATTGTGGTCATGCCGATGGTGACCACTCAACATCAGATGGCTTGTTAGCCTGTTATTTATTGGGAACTTACTTTTTGAAGTGAAACTTCTTTAGCCGCGTTGAGAGTAAAAATTCAAGGTTGTGACACACGAGTTAGGGCGTTGAACTCTAGATCTTTATCTACGAAGCACCCCGCAAAGAGTTCTATGGAATAGCGCTATATAGTACGGCCGGCGGTTTTAGGCCACTCTGAGCTTTGTTCGGATCGCTGCGCAAAAGTCAATTTTAGGGTCGAAATGGTGGCAAGACGCGTGGGGTGTCACTTAGCATTGTTTGTTTCAGTCACACGCTCAGTGTTCGTGTCGCTATCTCTCTCTAGAGTACAATACCTGCGCACTATATCCGAAAGCCTAACTTCAGAGCGGCCTAGAACACTCGGCCGTACTATACTTATTTTTATATTTAGACAGTATTGGATGTCATTCTTTATACAGTTAATTTTAATACTTATCAAAATAAATAAATGGAATATAGTCTTCCTAATTCAGTTCAAAAGATAAAGCGCTGTGACAGACACACAACCGAGGCAAATTGATATTCTGTTTGTTACCCTTTGTGTAGGGAAATCTGAAATGACGGTATTATAAATATGACGGTATTTTACGATGCCTATGAACGACGAAGGTACTCGTATAATTCCTTTCCACTCCACCTAACGTTAATTGTACGTACTGACGGTACTTACATATTTTATAATTACCTCTCGATCGTGACGACGGATTAATTATACGCACGAACGAGTGTCAATTATGTATATGGAAAAATGTAATTACCTACTCGTAATGATGTGCTTCAACAAAATGTACTTACTAATTAAGTAGGTAGGTATGAATAAAATTGGTGAAGTCGCATATAGGGTCGCGGTTTGAATTGTGGACTTTCGACAAGGGGGGGCTGTGTGCTGTAATGTAACATCGCAAGGAACCCTGCATACTTAAGAGTTCTCCATAATCCAAAATTCCCAAACGTGTGTGAACTCTGCCCATCCGCACATAGCCAGCATGGTATACTATGCCGCGTGTTAAGTGTCATAGTCAAGTGACACTTATGTGTTGTGATAATGATGATGGTCAATAAAATTGTAACTGTGTAAAGTATAATTTGTAGCGGTGTAATACTTGTTAGCTACCCTCGAGAACTGTGATGGTCGTATCTAAAAATTTTTGAAATAAATGGTATTCAAAAATACAATTTATTACGCCATTCGACCTAGGAATTATACGGAATCCGCATCCATCAATCAGTCGTATCTTGTAACGTTCCAAAACTAAACCGATCCGTAGTGATCTGGGCATCTGAATTCAAACTGCGTGCTTATCTATTTAAAACCATTGCTAGTCCGTCCGTCCGTCGGAGAAAGCGTAGCACGCTCCACCGCGGATGGTCAAGTTGGTCACCGCCAAACAGTTTTCGTTATTGTGCTCTGTTAATTGTTTTTCAAGCGATTATTAGCGCAAGACGAGTTGTTTCACACTTGTGGCATGATTAAGCTGGAGAAGCTGTAGTCAAACGTCAGTTTTCTTTTGGGTCAAAAATTTTCATGTTTCCATTAAAAAGCGACTCATAAATATGTTGAAGTTCTTCTGAGCTCGGTTCTCCTCTCAAACAAACAACAAAACAAGTAATCATCAATTTCGTAGAAAATTGAAATTGCCGTTTAAGTTCATCGTTGGGTCGACTAACTTTATACATTTATTTACCAGTGCTAAACTTTTGCTCGTTTTATAAATTCAGATGAAGCTGGATGTAAAATACAAGATAGGCGAGAAATCTTAGACAAGACCTTTTATCGCATGTAAGAAATCCTAAAATCGTGTTTTCATCGGTCGGTCTCCGAAGACATCCCTAGCCAACTTTAGGCCGTATTTATTATTTTACTGGTATTGGAATGGAACTAATCCCCTCATTTCCAAGTTTTGTTGGTCCCAACAAAAAGAGAAACACAAAAAGTTATTTGAAATTCGAAACAACTCTGTCACGGCTGGCTTACAGCTTGTGCGTGCCATTATTGGGCATCACTAGTAGCCCTGTAGTAAACCTCCCTTCACTAGAGGCTAGGTCCCTTCTCACAAAAATAAAAGTTATCAAACTTGGAACAAACTCCACACTGTTACAGTTTGGATAGGTGAAAAAGTTACTGCCCAAGTAACAGCCAATTTTAGCTTACATAGCTTAAAAATTGCAAACACCATCAGCGTGTTTGCTCATTTGTCAGCTATTTATATACGTATACGATATAGATAAATAATAGTAATAACGCTACACACTAATAGCCCCCATTAGGATTCCTGTGTATTGGGCGCAATGAACAACACACGAGACAAGTGCGAACAAACCGACCCAAACCGACCCAACCGAGAACAGAACTTTAAACTCATTAAAAATTCCGCTTCGCTTGGATCGAATCCAGAACCCTTCGAACGGCAGTCCGGCGTGGCCACCATTGCTCTATACGAGTCGTCAAATGTCATCAAAGGTCGTCAAATATCTTTCGACGTCCACTTCACAAAACTTTAAAAGCGCTCAATCAACGCCACAACCTTACAACCAAATCACGCCTTTTGCTTAACTTGATCGACCATTCATGATTGGCCAAAACCGTTTGTGAGTTTACAGTTACACACACATTGTATAGATTTTATCTATACAAAGCGAAAATAACTACGCACAAAAGTCTGTATATAGCGCGTTTCTGTATTCATTAGGTATATTTAACTTATTAAGTTCAAGAATGTGTGGTTAAGATATCATTGGGCCGCAGTGGTTTTGAGGGAACCGCAAACTTTCTCGCTTCATGCAGTAATTTCACTTCCAATTCGAACCATTATTAGGATTACTAGGAGACCGCATAAATTGGCATATAATTATGTAGTTTAATTTGTAACCTAACCCGCGCCTTCTTCACAAGCTTTCGAATGACAAACCTTGCGCGGGGTAAGACGGTCTAATAAATTGATTGTAAGATTTGGACAAATTTTCTTTTCTTACTCACAACGAACGAAAAACAAATTTAAAGAAGTTCGTTCTATAAAAAAACACGAAAAAGGATTATGATTTTTACAATGGATGTCAAATTCTATAAAAATCTTGCTAATATTCAAGGTAGTTCAATGACCTCTAAAGCTTTTTAAATAAACGTGAAATATTCTTATCAATTCCTGTTGCTACCCAGAGAGCCGTTTTATAAAATTATTTATTGCTTGCTGTATTTTTGACACGTAATAAGCTAGAAATACTCTCATAATAATGAGAGGTGGAGACCATTCACACCCTGTAGACCCTTTTCATGTATTCAATTATACGTACACGTAATTTTTAATCAAACAAGTTACCTATTATGATAACCTTTACTATATCTTTCAACACAGTAGCGGGTCTTTCCCCGTAATTGAGAAAGCAAAGAGAATTTTCCAACATGTTATTGCAGATTTAGATTTTATTGCCGGACCTTATATGACATTGTACCAATGAAATAAAAAGGTCACGCCTATCGTGATTCTACTTTTCAACAAAACTTCAAACAATCAATTGTAATCAAGAAAATTGGCCTAATGAAGAAAAATCACCGTTTCAGACATAATAGAAGCTTCTATGTCTGAATAAAATGTATTTATTAAAATAAATGAAAATATAACCGTGAAAAAATAATGGATTCCCGATTCCCGTGTACCTATTATAATATTAATTTTAGCAGGAAAATTTTTATATTCATAATTAGATTTTAGTTCTTGGAATTAATAGTATTGTAAGTTTACAGTACCTATCACCTAGCATCTATCGGTGCGGATCTTCATTAGGATTTTTTGGAATTTGAGTTAAGATAGCTTTAGAATTAAGGTAAACGGATGGTCAATTTTGGTCCACGTTCTTGACAAATCTTTTTTAATTTCGTTAAATCAAAATTTAATTTGCCATTGCCTTTAGCCGTCAATGCTTTTGTGACTGTGTTCGTGCCCTCATTTAAAATAAATATATTTGTTCCAGATAACCCGATGTAGTGTTCGGCGCATCAATATCAATTCTCTGTATTACCAGCAGTTAAAAGTGAAGTGTAAACGTGTGATATAAATGTGCAAGTGAAGTGATGCGCAAGTGGAAGCTACCAAGTCGATCACCACAAATGAAGCGACGCAGACCGCGACCCAGAGACGCGGCAGAGTGAATCAACATGTACGTCACAATCGTTTGGCTCGTCACCGGATATGTCGCGCTCGGTAAGATATCCTCTGTACTCATGATAGCCTGGTACTTCTAGGTGCATTGTAGTCACTATATTGAATAGTTTCTTTGTATGTACACAATTCTGACAGGTGTAAATCGGGTTCATCAATATTTTTTAGTTGATTATCTCACGTTACAAATAGACACACGAACCCATTGTAGTAGTAGATACTAATTTTTATTTTGTGCCCATTACTCAATTGTCAGAATCAATACTAATTCATAATTTATAATATTCTGGGAATGTCATAATAGGGATGCCCCTAAAATACGTACGATTTGTTATAAAAACTGAAAAGTTGAAAGAAAGAAACTGAAATTAAAGTGATAAATGTTTGTCCGCGGGTCGTGACGGCTATTGATATCCCATTTTTGTCGTCACAATGCTCCACGGGCATTAGATTTTAGTGCGGTGAGATGAGATGAGAATACTTAACGATTTGTTTACAAAACTACAACTATAGTGTATAAATAAGATTCATCTTGTTCCATAATAATATGTTCTATGGAAAATAATACTAATAATATAATAAATACTTATAATTAACATATAAATTAGACTAAAATTAAAATAAATTTATAAAGCTGGGAAAATAAAAAAAAAATGAATAAGATTTCTAAATTATGTTGTTTATTGTACAAAACTTAAATAAATGCGATGAGATTAAGAGTTGGCAACCCTGGAGCCTAGTTGCTAGTGACCCTGCCTGCGAAGCGAAGGGTTCGATTTCCGGCTGGGGCAAACATGTGACCGTCGGACAATTTGCATTAGTAATTTCTTATAATTTGTGCTGTCTATGCCACCTGCGACACAATTATCCTGGTGCGGAAGAGTTAGTTGTATAAAACTATTGCATTTACCACCGTTTCGCTAAGGTGCCTTTAAATTTTAAATCTTAGAGGAGAAAAAGAAACGGCGAAAGAAAACTCCTCGGCACATCTTTTAAAAATAGTGCTTAAAAACGAATTACAATATATTTGCTAGGTACTACCATTTTATACTTAAATACTAACTTGAGCGGAACTGGTTGCGGATGTCTATTACCAAGCATCCTTGTCATTAATATACTCAACTATGCAAAATATACTCCAGACACAAACCAAAATAAACTTAATATTAAACCAAAATCCCGCGTTACATTACTAGTTTAGATGTCATCCATTTTTAATTCTTAATATAATCAAAATTACGAATAATAATATCAAGTGACTAACGAAAATAACAAAGTTAACTTTGATAAAGGCTTAGGTAAAAACAATGCCGTATTCCCAGTTATTCTGCTATAGTTGGTCCCACGAGGGGGTTACTGTTACTTTTATTGCGCAAATCTGGTTTATTTTAGTCCCTTTCATTCGGGTTTAATCCGAAAAATATGCAGGATCACCTATATCGGGACGTATGATCGCAACCGTTCCCACACAAACAGTTTAATGGATACTTTCGCTTTAGAGATAAGCCTTTTCATATCTCATCTCAATAAACATGGGACGCAGTAATCATTGGCTTTATTTACCCCGGACGGCATTTTTCACTCTTAATAATTAAAACTCATCGTTCACGAGAGATCAACGTGTTAAATTTCGTAAACGATTAGAACGTAATTTGAAATTATTAATCCTGTGTTAATTACACAAAAATCGAATGTCATGCACGACAAGTTTCTACCGTACTTACTTATAAAGTATTGATTGGCTGGTCGCTACTAAGCATGCTCCTCGAACCTCTGGAAGCCTAGAGCATACTCCACCACGATGCTCCAGTGCGGATTGGTGGAAAGGTTAGTGGCCAACCCAAGTGTCGGCAGCTGAAGCTACCCGAAGATTTCCACATAACGACTGCTACCTTATGATAGCAACCGGGACCGACGGCTTTACGTGCCCTCTGAAGCACGGATGCGCTCTGGGTATTTTGCCAATTCGATCGATCACTTAGATCGTCGCAAGCCGCTGAGTTATGAGCGCTGCAGTGTCAAATAAAATTTAAATAATATAATGATGTACTATTTTCTATCAGAATTGAGTTTATCTATAATCAGAACAATTATTTGCTTTAACTCAATTCTAATAGAAGATAGTTTTCATTTGAACTTGTGTTCAGTTGTGCGCTGCTATAAAATTATATTTTATTATCGAACTCGGTTTAGCGGGAGCATAACTTTAATTAAAATAAACTTTGGCTCAAATCAGCATTCCATTGAAGTCGATAGTTAGGTCTCTATTTAATTTGTAGTTAAAGTTAGTTAGGAACTTGATTTATACTATAAACACCAAACTTGACAAAAGGTTCACCGTGAATATTACTTAATTTCGCACTCTTGTGCGAAATTAAGTATTTTATATTCACGGTGAAATTAAGTATTTTAGAGTGTTTTGTATTATGTCGTTTAAGTAGTTTTTGAGAGTTCACGTTTTAAAGATTCTGGACGAGAGATTTTGTTACGTCATCTTGCCTCTCTCTCTCACATTTTTCGTTCTTTATGGTATGACATAAAGCTACAATACATCAATCACCAAGGCTAGTTAGAACTGAGCCGTTCTTATGTGCGACGACCATTGTTCTCCACTATAAACATTTTCCGCAACATCGATCTATATTAGACGAAGCCCTTTATAGGACACGAGGGTCGACGTGATTGAATGCAAGGACTTCCGTCCTATTTTTGTGATCCTGGTACAATACAAGAAATACCTTGTTATTGGGATCTCAACGTGGTGCGCGGTTTAATTTAGACACGTCACATACATACTCGTATGTACGTGACACAAACATGTCAGAATAAATTGGTGAAGGCAATGATATTATATTATACTACTGTCATTGGGGTGGGGTGCAGGTTTAAGTTAATCTGAGACTCAGTAGTTCTCCGTTATTTCGCCGCCCTAATCGAATAAAGCTGTTAATGTAAAAACAGAGCATACGTTACAGGAGAGCAAAAAAACGTGAAAATACTCTCAAATCTTTCTTTATGTTGCAATAGAAATAAATTTTAAATACTTGCTAAAGTGTGGAAAACATATCTCTCCAATGACTAGAAATGTTTATTAATTATGAAAAAATAAATAAATTAAAACCATAATAAATTTATGTTCGACTAGCGGTTTGTATTTGTGCTTGTTTTCAATATTTTGAGTAATAAAATATTATTAGTACCTAACATAACAAAAGTTCCAAAATTCTAAATAATCAATTTGAGGCAATAATATAAATAAATACTATAAAATTTAATTGGATTGAGTAGATAAAAAAATGTTGATACCAAAGTGATGAAATTTTCTTAGCGGTTAATCTAAGTCGATAGCGATTCATGAATCGCGTAAGAAATAAAACGTCAGCTAAACAGGAAACCTCTCCACATATTTATCTAATCGCACCCATACTCCGAAGTCGTTCGGATTCGGATTCTCGACTGTGTTAGAATTCCACGGAGCATTAGATGTTCTTAGAAAGTACTAGGGTATAAGAAAACGCCAGCAGGTCTAGGCTAGCGTTCCCGTATGTGGCACACGTATCCAGAGTCCAGTTGTAAACACGTATGCACACGTATATAGACCGTTTTTCTATGATCCCTTTACCTCTCTCTTCTTACATGCATGTGAACACGTAGTGGGAAAAGGATAGAGCACGCCTACACATCCAAGAACTAGAATCGACGTATTTCAATATTAGAACGTTTGCGTGTGAAGTTTTCCGTTCTCTGTTGCACCCACTTGGGAACGTTCGTGTGAATGGGATGGATGCGCCGTGCGGTGTGATACGATATTGTCACGACACTGTATGTACTAAGGTCACATGAAATGTCGAATTTATCCAACTCATGTTTAGAGATTCATAGTATGAGGGAAACATAGTTGCATAGAAGTGGATTAGAAACAAGCAGATAAGTACGTGATTTATAACAGTAAATGCTGAGATAAAATAAACAATTTTATGATATTTGAAAGTAACCTACAATCCTCAAAGGTTTTACTAGCTTTTGAAAGATAAAATATTTTACTAAATAGAAAGATAAGAGCTATAAAATAGACTATAAAGGGTCATTCGTCTATATCCCTTTATTGGCGGCCATTTTAAAAGAGCCTTCATTTTATCCTCATAAAATACCTTTTCGTAATCCCAACTTTCTCAATCCTCAAGACATTTTGACCAAGTTTAATTTAGCAGTTTTAAAATAACATATAAAACTTTAATTTATAAAGTAAGTATTCACAAACAAGCAGACGAACCATCTTGTAACTAAGTGGTCACCGTTGACCATGGACGTTCATCATCGCAACCTAAGTGTCCCACTGCTGGGCACGAGTTCTTCTCACAATCCTCTGCAAGAGTCTGATCTCAACTAATAATCGCAGAAAACAAAAGTTGCTTCACTACGGATTCATAAGTGGCCTAATAGCGGTTCACTTGCCAGTAACAGTAAGGGTTCCTGCATGGCTTTACACCTGTTGGCTTCCTACAACAGGTGGGACAGCTTGTTATGCCTTTCACAGAATGGCAGCGGTCTAAAACTTTTTAACTTGCGTGACTAATTGCACCGACATCCAAAAATTGGACGTATCTTTTAAAGCATTCTTAAATATCTAGGTCTGTTTTGTAATAGAGTCAATTGGATCATAATCTTCGGGCTGAAGCCCGGCTGGGACAGAAGTTATTATAAGTTCCGACACTAGTATTCCCCATAGCAGAGACAAGCACAATTACCAATGCCCACAACTTCAACTCAATTAAGAGACCTTTAATTAAGCCGCGTAAAGAATGCCTTCAATCCATACGCGGTTCTATACACTTGTCTCGTAATAGTCGTTATTAACAGTCTGAAGTACACTGAAGTATACTTCACAACAATGCTCCAGATTTTTGGACTGCTTAGAGTACGTACTAGCACCTAGTCTACCAATTACTGATTCGGAGGAAATAATTTTGCAAGCATTTTAAAATATTGTCGCGTAGATTCAACTGTAGATAATCATCGCAAGGGCAAAAAGGCCTGTCTGTTTCGTCCGTTGCAAATTATGATTACTAACTGAATTGACAAAGAAGGACTCGAATCTCTTAAAGCCTCGAAACATTGCATGTTTATAAAATAAAAACATACAAGTGGCCCGAGGGCAGAGAGCGGTTTTCTTATTGAATACCTTTGACAGGGGTGCCGACTACCGACACAGCCCATAAGATGCTTGTATAATGGTACATGACTTTTGTTCAGCTAACTAAACAAGGACATAATTTTATCGTAAACATCCCTTTGTTTTCATTGGGAAAACATTGTACTTATAACTGAATAACTAATTATATTTTACTGAACATCTTTTATCATTTAATAATTGATTTAATTGAGTACTGTAATTTTGAATCCAAGATGGAATTCAATCCATTTTTAATGGTATATTAAAGCATTTTAACTTTATGGATAGTCATAAAGTTATGAACATTGAAAACTCAGTAGCAAGATAAAAAAGAAAAATCATTTTTGACGTATCAAATAAAAGGCATCGAATCCAACAACAAAAATGCCTAATAAGGTTTTCATCCTTCATGTAAAGTCCCCACTTAATTTACCAACGAAATGAAACGACTCCCGATGGATACAATTTTATTACAGCCCGACCCTATACAAAATACTGATATAAACGCAACTTCTTTACCTTTACACAATCTTTAACATTACGATGTAAACGCAAAGGTGGACCCACCAATTCCACCATTCCTTTACATTTAAAACTCGTTATGTTATTCATGTTTTTGAATGAACAAAATTGTACATTCGGCCTTTTGAAAGGGCTGTTCAATCTACATCTGAAGGTTAACCGGTCTATTAATAATTAAATATAATGTATGTATATCAAAAAGGATGTATCTCGGAGTGATGAATATTGTTTTACTAGACATGGTTCCGGCTAAGCTCGAAAGGATTTATATTGTGTGACAAATCCTTGTACACTGTACCCTTGTTATTTACTAGCTTTACCTCGCGGCTTCGCCTGCCAATTTCTACAAATCCTTTATTGTGCTCACTTGCGTCACTTGAGGAACCTATAAACAAGGCTCAAAAAAAGCTTCAAGTGAATCCATAGAAGAACTAAAAAGTTTCAGTTTATCCCCTTTTCTTTATTACCTTAGGGGAGGAATTTAAAAAATCCTCTCTTTGTGCTCCCCGACACCCCCCAAGGACATACATACCATACATACATACCAAATTTCAGCTTGTTGCGTTCAGTAGTTTCGTCTGTGCGTTGTCTGTTAGTCACTCGGTAACGCAAGAGTTTTATGTAATTTTTAACGTATTTTGATTACAGTGTTTAATTCTGTGTCCATGAGCGACGAGGAACATTGAAATGGCTCGCCCCGCTAGTCTGCCCGATTGTCACTATTTACATAAATCAGGGTTACTCGAAGTGTAAGTTTCATTAAACACTTGATATTTTTTTAAACTACTACGAAACACTTTTTAGTACCGCGCACGTTTGTTTTACTGCGAAAACCTTATGTTTCTCTTATGTTTCTATGCTCATGCTTATATAAAGTATTATCTCACATTAAAAAAAATATTGGAAACTAAAAACTGAAAATTATTTCATACAATATTGCTACGAACCCATAGGGGTTCCTGATTCAGACTTTGAGAAGCCCTGGCATGATTAAATAAAAAGAGAATTTGGTACTCCCGAGGACTGAATAGGAATGGCTTGTTTGTTTGCAAACCAAGAGATCACGGACACAGTACACCAGTCCGAGCATCAGATCTTGGGCGTTTCACTTCACAGTACTGTTACTATGTTGTTTATAGCCTAAACGTTTCCATTGTTTTCTCCGCAATCCGGGTTCAACACACAGATGTGTCAAGCACGTGTTTAGAATTCCTAAATGTACAAATCATTTGAAGTTTGATAGTCGAGGCACATAATTTCTTGGCTTACATCAATCGTAAATGATCGATCGAAAAGCAACAATGGATGTTGGATGCGAGACCGTTATAAACAACATTTAAGATCTTTCATACTTTTATGGCACATGAAGCCATGTTGTAGGTTTTAAGCCATGGTGCAAAATCGTTGTTTTGTTCTATTTTACTCTGTTTTTCTTTCTCAAGTTTTTGGCACTTATTGATACTATTTAAGAATAATATTCTACAAAACATATATAAAAATCAGCCCTGTGAAAATAACTGAAGTATGTCTTATTTTTACCTGCCTTTCTTACCTGGTACCTGCCCAGGTGTCACGAGGTGAGCTTTCACAAGCACGCAGGGTATTCAAAGAACATGGACGCTACTGAGAAATTAAAGTTTCATCCATGTGAAAATAAGTTATGTCAGATCGCTCTGGGCTATTACTCTATAACTAACATTGTGACACGAATAAAAGATAACATCAGAATTAAAGTCATATTTTTGCTATGTAAGTAATAAATGAAGTCTTAATGTTAAGCTCCTTACTACCAGAGAAGGATTCCTTTCCAAGGCAACCTGTTCTACTCGTAATTTTGGGGAATAATGGACGATTCTTATATTATATACTTAAACATTCTTCACGAATCCCTCTGTCTATTGGTGGAAACCGCATGAAAATCCGTTCAGTAGTTTTTGAGTTAATCGCGAACAGACAGACAGACAGTCATGGCGAGGAACTTTGTTTTTTAATATTACGTTAAGATATTTATAACTTAATTTGCTTCGAAAATTTTGCTCATTTATAATTTTAATGCTGATTGGGATCCTTGAATATCCCGTAAAAATTGTATAAAATGTAATATCAAATTTTTTATCAAGCTAACGCTAATTATATTATATTTTATTATAGGGAATTATCTAATTATACCGGATTTCAAATTAATAACTACTTAATTAATTAATTTCTTTGTTGATGAAAGGAAAATATTAGAGAAAATTCCAAGAAATCATCCTTCAGATCAGGTATTAATTTTTTATGACACTAAAACTTACACGTCCTCGTAGAACATGTATGATAAATTTTGTGCTAGACAACGAGTTGCGGTTTGAGGGAACAGAAAGGTATTCTCCTAAGAGTTCAAAGAATTTTTCACTAAAGCTTCATAGATTAAACGAGTTTGGAATGCCACTGAAGCTTCTCTTTGTAGATTGGAAAATTTTAAGGTCAGAAGATTAAAGTTACATCATCATTTTTGCTTGTTTTGGTTACTTAAAATATTTAAAAAAAAATCTCAAACATCTTACAAGTATGTAAGTTAAAAGATCTAGTCGCTAAGTCTAATTAAGTAAATACATCCCACTCCTAATGAAGCGTGCTAGCGAAGCTGCGAGCCGGCGAAATGACAAGCAATGTTATCAAGACCCAACTGGTTAACGAAGCTGAGCTTATACCACCAAACAAGATAATCCCGATAATACTGTATGGTTTTATTTATACCCTCTATACTATTCCCTGTGTTCACATTATTTCTAAATCATTCATCCGTGACAATACCAGGACCCCAAAAATCGCAAGAGGAGATAACATAATATACATATTGTAAATGTCTGCGAAAAACGAGGTTGTAATACTTGTATCCGAACAACGTATCGCTATCGTATGTTGTACCTTGTGTAACATGTAAATCAAATGCATCCACCTACAAGTGAAACTCGTCGTTATACAACTCATTTGCAATTTTGAACTCCAAAACAATGGCGTGACGAACGAAAACAGCTTGAACACACGTGCTTAGATGCTCTCTTAGATTTTCAATGCCGCTTTAAGCGATGTTCGTTTCTACTCGCTTACTATAAAGTTGTTTTCTCGTTGAAGTGTTGCGCGATAGAACTCCATACGAGTTCTGCGTTCCTAGTACTCTTGAACGCACACACATCGCACCGGCTCAATTCGCATATCAAGGTCACATAGGCTCACATGATTTTACGTCTTCCGTCCCTTTCTAGCGTGAGGTTATGTGGTGTGTGGGACCGCGTATGTGGTTGTGCTATGTCTAGACGCTATGAACTTTCCCAAGTACCGAGAACTTGAGATAAACGAAACGCAGTTGTTGTACATTTACCTACTTCAACATTTCCGAATATAAACAAGTTTGTAATGTGTGGGTGGAAAAACAAAGTTTACAACAAGTAAATAAGGTTTTAATGTTTATATATCTCTCTTCGGCTCAGTAATCTCTCTAATTTTAAATTGTTGAAACTTAGTTGTTACTATACTTAGATACTATATTCCGTTGGTTTATTAGATATTCTATCTCAAAATCCTAAATATAATGCCGCTCCTCTAATTGACGTATCGCCTAGCTTTCCATTCCAATGCATTGTTTACTAGTTCTAAAAGTCTTTACGCAAAGCACTACCACCAAGCAGAGGTTGACTCTGTCGCTTTTTACGAAACCATGGGATGGAATTGGGGTCAATATTGGATTGTAATCGATCGATCAACTGAACGAGCCGTTATCATCAAACTCATCACCAATATAACAGGGAAATGAAATAATTTGAGCGCGGAACATCGCTCCGGTTATGGGCGGTCGTAAAAATTAACTTTACACCAATCTGACGGCCTCGCAATCTTATAGCGCCCGTTTTGGACCGCTTGATTGTTTTAACAATAAAACGAAACGATAAGATTCTGCACGTAACAATGGAATCTTTGCAGGGCACTGAATTAATTGAACGCTGTTATAAAGTTCTTCATCGAATACCCGTCTTTAATCACCATAAATGGAGACGGCCATTAAACGACCAGTCGCGTTGCTCATCGCCGTACTCATATCAATGCCTATTGTGGGATGTCTTACGATTCTATACTTTCTTTCTTCCTTTCTAACCCATTAATGGCCCCCTACCTACAGGACACGGGTACTTCTTAACTGAGCAGGCTTAGAGCATACTCCACCATGGTGCTTCAGTGCAAATTGATCAAGTGTCGGATGTTTTTATGCTGCCCGAAGGCCTCCAATGACGCTTAACGTGATAACACCTAGGACCGACGAAATAATGTGCCCTCCGAAGAACGTAAGCTTTGAAGAAATTTAGCCGCTTGTTTTCACCCATCCAACTACCGAGCGCGCCCTCTGTTTCTTAACTCGGTCGAACTTACCTTAGAATCGACGCAAAACGCCGGGCCAATGAGCTTATAGAACATCATTGCGCCGGGCTATGAGCGCTTATGGCTATTTAATTAGAACACATCAAATCGGTGGTTGTTTACAGATAGTGTACAGAATTTAATATCGATCGGTATATTAAGTCCGCCCATTGTAGTCATACAATAAAAGGGTAAATAAATAAATAAATAAATAAATAAATAAATAAATAATCACCCAACCGTGAGGCGAGCCGTACTCTACATTCTATAAACTAGAACCGTATCGTACTGACGAGGAAAAAACAAAACTATTACGGTTCATACGCTTGTGTAAGAAACGTCTGGATCTTATGACAAATACTTATATAAATTCTTAACAATAATAATATTACTAATAGTACTCGGGCTATTCAAATAACCAATATAGAATGACCTAAAATTGTAAAACAAGATCTCTCAGTTGAGGAGAGAAAGGTTGGAAATTTTAAAGGCATGCGGGTAGACAAATAAATAATAGGGTGCGTGAGAGCCAGACGGGAATTATTTATTAGCTAGACAGCAGTTCCAAATCGCCCAACGACACACAGACATTAAGAGCTTTCTGTCTTTAAGTAATATTTAACACATTCGACGGTACCTATTAAGGCCCTCATTATATTTCAACGTTTATTAGATATCTCTAATTAGCGATAAAATTAGTCGAGATCGTAATTAAAACGTCGGAAATGCAAATCCAACAGTAATTCCTTTTAAGATAAGGAAACGTGGTTCAAAAAAGATCAGTAACCGTTAAAGCAAGCGAGTTACACTTACAACTTCATATATGTACATACATACATACATACCGGACTAACCTGTACAAGTAAGACTGGGAATTTGATTCTACTTCTTTATCCAATCCCTTATATGGGAACATAATTTATGTGACTCGATGTTGTGTAAAAATGAACCATGTATGGAGCTTCTACAAGGGTAGACCCTCTCACAGGCGAGATTAAGACCCTTCTGCGGAGATCAGTACGACAAATTTAATATTTTGTCGTAAATCATCATGAATTTGGATTGACAGGGTGCTGGAGTAACATGCTTAGGTGTTCCCCTAGTGTTTTACCAAACATTTCCAACGTCACAGTCGTGACCACCTTAGATAAGCTTACATAAATAAATTACTGACTCTTCAGCACTGCTATTGAAATACCTATGCTTCGTAGCTTTTTGTAGTATAAATCAGTTTTTGTTACTTTTTTTTATTTGTTTGATGAGTTACTTGTGTTGATTATTCACTTTATTTATAAATGATTTCTTAAAAAAAATTAAGCGTAGGTATCGTTTCGTTGGCCTTTCTATATATTAATTAATATTTCTTTTTCTTTTAAACAAATTTTTATATAAATTATTTATTACTTAAATACTCTGCAACATCTTTAATTTATGTCATTATGCCTGTTCAGTTATTTAACGCATCACAAACATAAACAAAACAGTGAAAGGAACTTTGTGCGGACGTCCGATGACATTTCTCTTTTATTTGTAAGCTGAATATCATAGCACCCTAGAAAACCTTAAAAGGGAACTCACTCCATAATTTGCACTAACGCGGCATAAACGATCGTAAAACGAACTGCGGAAGTTCGGCACGGCTTTAGTCGTAATGAACATTTCCAATCTACGGAGAGAGGTGCTGAAAAATCCGGAGCCTAACGGCATCCGGGGAAATTCGGTTATTGAAATGACGCGCATACAATCCTCGCCATGACGTAACCACAGCTAAGTAATTACAGCAGCTTCACTCCGTTGCCGAATTGAGTAAAAGTAAAAACCACGATTGTATTTGCTCCGTGGTAAAAACGGTTAAGTTCCGGAATGGAGTCGCGTCGAAAGGTTACCGTAATGAACGTATCAAGGAATATTCTTTTGTCTTATAGAAATTCAAATATATTATAGTAGGACATTTATTTATGTTTCTTTTAAACTGCCTATGGGTAGTAAATTAATAGATTGATTCATACAACACAAGTTGCACTTTTGGATTCGCTCCGATGACATTACTGTAACTATGGATGTGACGGATAATTATGGAACGCATGAGGCAGAACGAGATGGCTAGTGGCTACATGAAAAGTAGGACAATTAGCAAAGTTTTACTGTCCCACTTTTTACACACTAGTGACATATCTACTTTTTTTCATTTAAAACATCATTGCTGGTCGCACTGTCTGTTATCCAAAACAATTTTGATATTACAAAACACGCGAGCCGCATAAGTGATACTGTTACGTTGTATTCGTAATCCAAGGCTGAGTGAAAGTCAGGTCGGCACTTTCACTTGGCGCGTTTATCAACGTGTTATCCTCCCAGTCTAACTGGACGGTTCATTCATGTATTGCGTTGTAATTTGTTTCAATGTTAATTTAACCTTTTCGTATAAAAGTCGCTATTAGAGGGCTTTGTTTAGGTGATCTGTGTTAGAGTATTGCTTGTATTAGAGTATTCTCTTGTATGCTTGTATACCGGATGCACATTTTACTGTCTACTATTAAGTATAATTTATAACCTATCTTATTTTGACAGAAATAACATACGCTTGAGTAAGATTTTTTTCAACAAATTACCATTTTGTAATGTGTTAAAAATTTTAAACAAAATAATTGTTTATTTTTATAATATGGCATTTGTGTAAAATCAGTTGGCCGCAATATGTGATATTAGTTAATAAATGAACTATATATAACGTTATTTAATGAAATAAAATAATATTTTTGTAGAAATTATTATTGTCTTATTTGATTTTTAATTGAGACCACTATAACAGAGTAATGGATTTATAGTCGAGTCCGCTCGAATCGAGTTCCGGTCGAAGGTACCGCATCTTCATTTTTAATTCTAATTTTGAACACACGTGTTGGGGAGAGTAAACCCTTAAGCATTTTGAGGTTGGTACAAACTGAAGTTGGCATTCAACACCAGACCGCGTTTATCCATAAATATTACGAGGGTCTTAATTTACATCGCCGGAAATGGTATTAGAAACCATTTAACCTTCTTCATAAAGAAGTACGATATACTCCACATAAACGAATATAGCGACAGCATAGCGGCTTCGGTAACGTTCGTACGATACATTAAACTTCTATTGGTACTTGGCGGCTTTTATGTGATACTTATAGGATTACCACTGAAATTCGAAACCTTGTATATAAAACCGGGAATATAAAGCCTTCCGCATATTTTACCCTTAACGGCAAGTGTAGATCCTTTTTATATTACAGCTAAACCCATTTATATTTCAAACCAGTTCAAATCAGTCGTTGAAACTAGTTTTCTCTGAATAAGTTGGTAAAACTATTTTTAACTAGACAAACAGTTATATTAAAATTTAGTTAGTGGAAAGTGTTCAAGCTGAGGTCAATGTTCATGATGTTAACACGTGGTTTATGAGATGCAACCTGCAAACCAACGAAGTTTCTCTCCTGTTGCCAAATGCATACTCGTACCTACTCGTCCGTAATGAAATTATTCAGCTCAAAATGAAAGTGACAAAATTAACCTTTCAGTTAACTATGAAAACGATAAAAAAAATATGCAAACATATGTCTTTATTTTATACGAAAGTTTAAAATAAGCGAATCAAACTTCGTAGGATACAAAGGCTTCTAAAGGACGGTATCCTTTGAAGCGGTAGAGTTCAAACAGATAAATGTTATCTAGAAGTGATACAATTCCAATCAAACCTAACTGGCAAAGCCTTAATAGATAATAAATAAATAAATAACGCCCCACACTAGGATTCCCTGTGTCGTGGGTGCCTAGATAAAATACGTGACAAGAACACACCCACCCAGACCAAGAACAGAAATTTAAACTCATCATTCAAATTTCCGCCTCGCTGAGAATCGAACCCAGGAGCCTCGGAACGGCGATCCGGCGAGTTAAGGAGTGCGCACATTACACCAACTCGACGTCAACTCCACTCCGACTCCACTCCGTTTCAACTCCGACGTTCCGTTCCGCGATCAACGCTTCATCGACGTCAACTCGACTCCGTCTCCACTCCGTTTCAACTCCGACGCTATTTACATTACATCATTGTGTCGGTCGACGCGTGGACTACTCGTCTACGGTGAGTCGTCAACGCAACGTCGACGCGTTGGTCTCGAAACGGAACGGCTATGGGTGTAGGGCGAGCCGTACAGGGCTTTTAAGTATAAGTTCGAAATTCAACCTTACCTTCAAAGATATAAGGCTCATAATTGAATGTTAGCTTTGTCAAGGTTTTAGTCGCGTTGGCGTCGGTCGGTCGTGGAGTCGTTGTACTGTGCGCACTCCTTTAACCATTGCGCCATCCGGGTCGTCGTTGCGTCATCCGGGTCGTTATTATCCAAAATTAAAGTCCAAAATACTAAGGAACTTTACATTTTATTTTTCAGTAGATAAAGCAGCTTGGATTTCAACAAAGCTTTAGCTAGTGAGTTAAAACTTTCTCCATCTAAAACACTTAATACTAGTAATAAAACTTTAAGATTCCTTACTAGTTAACGTTGAGCTTAGGAGCAACTTAAGTTACATCTACTGGCACTTTTAGTTTCAGAACGCAAATTAAAACGAAGACACTTTTTTAGGGATTCGTATCCAAGCGGTTATAAACGGAACCCTATTAATATGCCTCCGCTGTGTGTGTTTGTCACAAGGCTCGATCTCTAGAATAGAATAGGGTAGACATCTGAAATTTTCACAGAATGTGGCCGCAATCACAAAAAATAATAAATCAAAATGTGTGCAATTGACACGTACCAGAAATGAAACTTCAAAAAATTGTTCGGTTAGATGACATAACTGTTGTTTTAGCGCTGCAGCGAACTTTAGTTTTAACTCTTGTTAATGTTCCTATCTTATGTTCTTCCACGTTTAAATATGTCTTGTGTCTTTTTCGTTTCCGTTTCGTTTCAATTGCGCGTCATTTCCGTTTCATCGAATTCCAAATCACAACGATACTATACAATGAATACTATAGAAGTTTTCATTTCAATAATAAATATTTAGAGGCGGTCTCGATTGCTTTACTAAAATTATAACTCTATACACCCCTAGATGTCGCTAGTAGTAGCGACAATCAAGTAATGAACCCAACCGTTCATTACTTGATTGCATTGATTGATACCCTCGACACAAAACAATTTCTAAAAATGTGTAAAAAATAAATTGCACGTTGGTACGGAACCCTTACTTTGCGAGCCCGTATTTCAATTCAATCGAGTAGTACTAATGGTAGTACTACACAAGGCGAATAAAAGGTCTCGACATCTGAGTTTATTAGCTTCAATTGAGACACATCGTAACTTTACGTGCTTACCCTTCATTAAAGTAAAGATGCCTAATCTCATTACTGAATAAAATATCTTCACGCTATCTTGTAACAAACTATCGGAGTAAACATTTTATTTTATATTTTCCTTTAGTTTATATAATGAATAAAAAATATAAATAAACGCTAACATACTCATATCCTACACTAAGATTCCCTGTGTCGCGGGTGGTATGGACAACTCATATAACACATCGACAGCCATGACCCGAGAACAAACGTTTCTATGCAGATAAATATCTGCCCCGAACGGGACTCGAACCCGGGACCCTCGCTTTGTTGGCAGGGTCAATACTAACTAAGCTACGGGATCGTCAAAATTAATATACATGTACGTATACGTATGTATGTACTACTTCGTAATATTATTTCTTTATTTATTTAATCTTTATTGTAAACCTTAAAAATAAGGGTGTACAATGGGCGGACTTAATGCCTAATGGCATTCTCTACCAGTCAACCCAGTATTATTGTAACCCGTTATTATTATCTTGAAAAATGTATTCATGCACCCATAACAATTAATGTGTTAAGAATTAAATAAAAAATATATCAAATAAATATCGCTTCACACTCATATAGGTAGTCAAATTAATATGTTTTTTATATTATGAAGAAAAAAAATCTCTATGTGTCGTATCTCTCTATTTCTCCTCGGTAATATGCTCCTTCTTCAACAGCCTTAAGCGGTTACATGGGATTTTTAAATTAAATGAAAGGCGTTTTCAGAGCGATACTTTTTTATCCACCCATGTAAATACATGTATGTATAATTTAGCCGGCCCTCGAAGCTTTTGAAAAAGATTTCTAAATGACATTCATGGGGAGGTTGAACCTTTCGAAATATTTACGTCAAATGCAAATAAAAGATGTAATTAGGAATATGTATATTAAAAAAGGAAAGGAAAGGAATTTAATTTTGCTTTCAAGTTCAACTAGTTTCTTGATATTGAGTTAATAATATTACCAGTTGATTAATATTCTTATTATGAGAAAGGTTTTTTTTATTATGTCTGTTATGTCTGTCTTGTATACCCACTGTCTTAACTTTATAGTATCAATTTAGAAAATTAAAGTAAGAGTACCTATGTAACATTTTCTTTAATTAAATTTTCGGTATAACGTTGTATTAACAGAAAATATCGGCTATGTGGTTAGTTACTAAGCTGGACTGCCGTGCGATGGGTGCTGGCTTCTTTCGATGTGATGATAGATCGATATAATAAGCCATCGATGTAACGTGTTCGATGTCATGAAGTTCGATGTAATGTAATTCGAAGTGGCGTATGGACCCGTTCTATTCAGCGAGGCGGAAGTTTGAATGATGAGTTTAAATGTTTATTGTCGGTCTGGATGTGTGTCTTGTCTATCCATGTATGAACGAGTATATCCTCATTATTGTGTGAGTCTATGAGCGTGTCTCATTATTTTTTATTAATATTAACTTCTTTCTCTTCTTTCAGCATCATCACAATTCCCGCCCGGGTTCAACCTGCCAGCGATCACCCGCGTCGACCGCAACTGGCTGGCCATGCCGTCGGACAGCATCGGCTCCATCGTCACCAAGGTCCGCACGGATCGGGGCAACCAGAACGTGACCTTTGGCCTGGAGACCACTGGACCGCCTGCGCCCTTCGCCATCAACCCGAGGACTGGCGTCGTTACTGTCAATGATACGCTTATTGATAAGGTAATTTGGCTTCGTCAAAGTCGTCTTTAAGGTTATAGTTGAAAGACAATCTTAATCGGCTAGCTGTTGTAATATCTTTTGCTGAGAGATTCAAAAGCAATTAGGAAATTTGACTATCAAAACCGAAACATGATCACAATGATTAGTATCGAATTAGTTATATTTCCACTGGATCATAATTATAGTGTTAAGTGATCTTTGGCTAACTACTCAAAGGATTAACCAAGAAACAAACTAACCAACAAAACATAATACTTAATTCAAGGTGTCTAAAATTATATTATTAATACAAAGAGAGATGTTACCATATTTTTATTGCCACTAATCGTAATATGTATTATGCAATCGTACTAGAATGTACTACATCGCTTCACAAAAATAGGTACTAATATATATCTTATCTTAAATTATAATATATAAATCTTACCTTTCATCATATTTTTATTGTATAGGTATTTACATTTTACCTTATTCTTTCTTTCGTCAAATTAAGGAAATAAAGTAATATATTCTTATAGATATACTACGTAAATCAAATTATATTTGTACTTAAAGTTATACTCATTTACTTTCAGGAAAACCGGTCATACTCATTATGGGTCACGGTATCCAGTGGCAATACGATACCTCAACGGACAGAAGTGCTAGCGACGATTACGGATAATTTAGGTCAAAAGCCGAAACTACCCCATCCGCCTCAAATTTCCTTTCCTCATCTCCCCCCATACCAGGATCCACCTCAACACACTCAGTTTCATCGACCACCCCACCCTCAAACTACGGCAAAAACTGTCGAAACATTTCTCGAAGAAACCACCATACCTGAGACATCTCCAATGACAACACTTAGCCCACCAAAGAGACCTGATGATGCCCCTGAACAAAAGGAATCCATTGAAAACGGAGAACAAAAAGGCAATAGCTCCAAAACAGTTGAGGAAACACCGATCAATGACGTTCCTTTAACAGTTATACCCCTCATAGCAATCGGCGGATTAGTCGTCATTGTCGCTGGAGTTTTTATTTATCTTTGGAAGAAGAATACAGACAAACCTGGCAGCAAAAAGGATGACATGGTGAGTCCAAATGTCGTGCAGATATTTCCGGCGAATAACTCACAATACGCATTTGATTTTGCCGTATCTAAAAACCCATTTCATTGCTCACGTTACATCAAGGTATTATAGAAGTCGTCTATTCTCATGGCCATAGGAATTGCTGATCCATAAATCATTGCAAATCACAGCTTCGTACCATTCATTACAAATCCAATCGTTGTTCGCAGAACAAAGACTCAAGTGGCATCGTGCTACAAGACGCGAGACTCAACTTGTGGGATCGCCCACTCGCTTACTCGAACCGATACGAATCCTGGGACAACGGCCATTTGCAGGTCAGTCGTTGACCTTCTGATACGTTGAGATACAACTTCTGTTATTGTTTAAAATAGTTCCATGTTTAGGGATGTTCGAAGAAATCTATAATTAACTGATATGATAATTAACTGAAAATTACTCAATAATTTTAACCGTAGGTACTATAACTAAAGATTGGTTTAAACAAATTACTAAAATTATGTTTTTTGTCAACTTTTAAATGTTTTTTAAAACTTTTTCGTAGTACATAGTAAAAAACTCGTTTTATCATGAGTATCGGTATCACAGTAGAATGTGCCCATCCTACGACAAATAACCTATATTTCCTAAAATCGGATGATGTACCTAATCGTAGAGGCAACGTACATAAAGAATAACAGTAACAACAAAAACAGAATAACACAATAGCAGTAATAACAGAATAACAGTGCGTCAGAAAATTTGAATGAGCCTTCTAAGGACGATAGATGCTGCACCGCAAAACGCATACAAATATGCCTCGTAGTCTTCAATAATTTTGTATTTCCATACAAATCCCGTATACGTCGTGTTATCAACACGACGTTTACGTGATCGGCAGCGAACGTGTTAAGTGTAATCTGGTAGATTGCGTTTAAAAAAAAATCACGTTTCATTGCAGTCTTGCTAGGCTTACTGGTTTTGCTCAAGGCAAGACTTCAAGGCTTCCTGATGGATTCATTACCAAAGTGGAACATAAGAATATACACCTCTCGGTTCCGCCACTGATGACCATTAATCTTACTGGTAGATTTTAAAATTTCTTGACTTTGATTAATTTGTACGCGTACGCTATTTGGTATTACTTACTCATTTTAACAACGAGTGCTTATTGTACAATCACGTCGTACCCGTAATTATACAGAAACCGTATCAACTTGGCCAACTGGAAACAGTGTCCCAAGAACAGATTTGTTGTCAAGACGTAATTGGTAAGTTATACAACACGCTGAATTGTGATTATGTTACTTAGTTCCATTGTATTTGTATGTCTTTAGACTTACCTTGGGAACTGTTTAGATGTTAACTACTGCTAGAAAGCAGATACAAAAAATTCAGCAATAAAAAAAAATAACAAAGATCTCGACTGCGTCAAAACTAAATTAAAATTCTTCGTGAAAAATTAACTTTAAATATAAACGTAAAAGAAAAAAAAAAACACTCCTTTGCGCCGCGCAGTCAGGTAAAAACGGGCATAATTTTTAATATAATTCAAAAATAAGGTAAAAACGGGCATAATTTTTTAATTTAATTCAATTCAAATTTTTTTTTTTTTTTAATTGACGACAATCGAGTCACCTGATAATAGTGGAAGTGAATGGAGGACCATTCACATTTGAAGAGCCTTCTTCTTGTTCAAACGCCATAAGGTTACATAAAAAAGTTTATATTGTCCAAAGCGCTAAGTTTACATTAGAAAATCATCAGAAAATTTTATATGGAGGTTATGTAATTTTAAATTTTCTTATTTTCCGCGCAATTTTCTTAATTTTTTCATAAGAACCTCCTCCTGACAATAACAAACACAAAAAAATAATTAGCGAAATCAGTCCAGCCGTTCACGCGTGATGTCGTGACCAAGGGAAATGGGGATTCATTTTTATATAAATATAGATTTAATTTACTTTCATATAAATAAAAATCTTTAGGTCATCAGTAAATATTAAGAAGCCGTTTGACTGTTTGTTTATTCCCCGGCAACGAGTCGGTGACGTGCATGGTACAAATGTGCTCAGTTGGCGGTGACCATTTATTACCAGCATGACGATCACCTAGTTTTTTCGCGATTAAAAATACTTCAACTACATAGACCGGGTCAAGAACCTACCCTGTTCCAGAAAGTACAAAATAGAAATAGTAAAGAAACTCTATTTGTAATAGGGTCACCAATTCAATAAATAAGAATGGACGGTTTAGTTACAAAATAAAATGTTGCAGTTTTTAGTTTTAAATTATATATTTGAATAAAAAGTTAAAAGTTTATAGTATAATAAGTTGTTTTTGAGATGACGCTGATTGGTTATTATAATGTACTTATGCTTAGTTTAAGAAAGCTAAGTTAAGTTAAGCTTATTGGATATTTATTCAATTTTAAGGTTATTTTTTTAATATCCGGAAAAAAACTATCGAAAAAAACGCCAAACTCCGAACATGTCTGAACAAATTCGGATATCTGGGAACCCTACTGGAAAAAGGGAAAATCATATTTGGCGGAAAAACTAGAAATATCACGTTTTATTTGTTCGGGGAACACATTATCCTGTCGAAGCCAACGAAATGTGGTATTATCCTTGAAGTGTTAACGGCACATTGGTGCCATTTTTTCAGCAAAATACAGGCCTGAATACGTTTTCTATCATAAACATACTATTGTTTAACAACGCGTACTACTTTGATACTATATTCTATCAAGTTAGTAGCTATAATTTTCTGGGTGTCAAGTAAGGCCTTAGTAGTAGTACTTAATTTGATTTTAAGATTTTCAATAATACTATAAATCTGTTCTCTTCGCTTTGCGAAACCTTATATCTTTGTATTTGCACCCGAAACAACCGATAAATGTATGGTATAGGTATTACTAGGCTTTATTAAATTTACATTCCTATTTCCCCAACCTCATTTGAACCGATTAGATAAAACAAGCCGACTTACTAAAATACATCGGTGAAAAACCTCATCGACATCGGTTAAGCCGTTTCTGAGATTAGCGGGAACAAAATCACAGACAAGGTGACAAATTAAGACAAAGTTAATAAATACGCTTACTGTTAATTCACGGATTCTGCACTAATAGGTGCATACTTAAATTTTGTCTATTTGTTAAGATCAAGCTGGTAATTAGTGCACATTCTTACTACGTTTGAACCCGGAATTACTAACAAAGTACCTACTCTTAGATAGTGCATGTCATTCAACTTTTATACCTACTACTACTACTTCAACAATTGTTAAGTACTAACGATTGCTAAAAGTAGCTGTTATCTGTCATTATTAGCAACGGTTGCTAAATATAGATCGTCTAGTAACGAGTAAAATGTGAAACGAAAATTGTTTGAAGTTGCAGCGTAATTGAAAACTTCGACCTTGTGGTCAAAGTAATTATTATTTTCGTTCCCAGCGGCGATTGGTTGGATAAGAGTTTTAATTGAATCATTTGCGATGATGTTTACGTTATATATTAATACTAAAGTAAATATAAGGTAATGTATAGAAACCATCCTCGCTTCGACGGGTAACCTATTTATTACCTACTACAGGCCGCTCTTCACTCAAAATTCGACTTATCACTTATTATGTATAAAATGTAGCTTTCCGTACTTCTTCTCCATACAAAATACTCAGAATAAAAAATAAACGTTTAATCTCCTGAAGGAATTTTTAATGTAGATAAAATGAGCACCTTAATGTAGATGAAATGAGCACCTTAGTTTTCTTTAAATTGTGGCATGCTCAGGAGTAATTTAAAGATAAGTACCTAGTTAACATGAGCTACAAAAATACTGTTTATTTGACAAATTACTGTTTATTTCAATTTTCTGACATCAGTACCTATATTTAATATCGTGAATAATTTGACAACCATATTATTATTGATGTTGTATTTGATGTAATTGATATTGATTGATGTACCTGGGTAGCCATCACTTATCGTCTGACCATCTGTCCTCTTTTAATTTGCCGGCTATTTAAATAAAAATGACTGGTAAAGAAATAAACTATATTCAGTAGGTAGTACAATATGTTGCGGAATTCACGAATCAGTGTTAATTTATGAGAGCAATATGGTTAAATTCATAAAATATGCTTCAAATAAAAATAACCACAAAAATCTGCTATACAAATTATGGATCTTGACATGTTTATGGCCTATATTACGAGATTGATGGCGAGGTCGGGCAGTGTAATACAAACCCAATAAATTAATGGGTATACAAGGAAAACCATAGTTAATATAAATACTAGTATACTAAACTTGACATGTCCTCGTGACGCAAACAACCATTAGCAATACCAATAAACGATTAATCGACTTTACTTGACTATGATCAATGATTGATTTGGATATTACTCTTGTTTCGCACAGCTCTCTGAAGAAACAACAATCACCAAAGAGGAGCCTCAAGACGAATGGGAGTTTCCAAGGCATCGGCTGAGGATCTTCAATATAGTGGGTGAAGGCGCTTTCGGTCAGGTCTGGAGGGCTCAAGCGATCGATATCGATGGTATGTACGATGAAAATGTTGAAAGTGCAAACTTTCAAATGGAAGCCAGATTTTCTCAAACTTTGTTTACTCATATCTCGCTTGGAGAATTTAATATTTCAAGCGTTTCCCTGAACGTAAGTTGAAACGTAATGCGTTGAGTGCAGAGATATGTATATTATTTCTAAAATGGTTTATTCATTCCTTGTTTGGCAAGGATTTGCGCCAGGTTTGGATAATTTTGAGAAATATATTCTGAAACATTCTGAAAAATAACATGAAAAACATTAAAAAAACAAAAAGACATTAACGATAACGACGATATTTATTTGCGCGATAAAATGGTCATAATTATAAAACTACTGACTTCTGCATGATGAAGCCGAATAATAGGTACGATAACCAACAAAAAACTCCTAGGTATTCATGATTTATGTAATCCCCCTCTCCCATCCTATCCCGCGTGGTCACATGCATATGTGTGCTCTCCTCCCCCTTTCGCTGATGTGACGTCACATAATGTGCAAGTTAAATGGTTCCCAAGTACCATCATGGTTCATTGAACCTAAGTATTAGTCAAATTAACATTCAAAATTCCCCTATTTTTGTATTTTATATCTGTCTTCTAGTACAGGTAGGTATGTTTGAGCAAAAAAATTTTAGCATTATTATGAATATGTGCTATAGTTTTGTTGTGGACTGTATATTAAATACGTGATCACTTACTATCAGATGGCTGGTCTGCTCGTTTGTCGGCAAAATAAAATAAAAAAAAACACAACTTCTGTTCTTTTAAGAAATTATTATTAAGGATATTAATTGATATCACCCGATTGGTTTTAATTCACTCTAAGTGTATGACATACCTTGGCTAATTTCGTTATTGATATTTAACTGTTATTTTCATCAGGTAAAAAAGGCGAACAAACAGTGGCAGTGAAAACCCTCAAAGAAAATGCTTCTGAGAAGGAGAAAACTGATCTTCTGCAAGAGTTGACTGTGATGAAAAACTTGGGGACGCATCCGAATGTAGTCCGGCTCATTGGGTGCTGCACAGAGAAGGTATTTAATACAATTTAGATATAACCAGCTGACCCCGCGAACGTTGTTCCGCCATATAGATTGTGAATGATTAGAGTGTGATTTAAATTTGAGGGGTGGGATTAGAGAATTTGTATTTTTTATGCCACACCATAAAAAAATAACCAAAAAAAAATTTGACCAAAAAATGAAAAAAAAATCTAGGGTGGACAACCCTTAACATTTAGGCGTATGAAAAATAGATGTTGCTCGATTCTCATACCTACTCGATAAGCACACAAAATTTCATGAGAATTGGTAGAGCCGTTTCGGAAGAGCATAGTAACTAACATTGTGACACAATAATTTTATATAATTACTAGCTGACCATACCACGCGTTGCTGTGGCTCAGGATGACGAATCAACCAACAGCGCCATCTATGAGAAATCCATAGAACTAAACAAGAAATGAACATTATTAATGTTTAATAAACATTTAATTTCCAATACAAATAAATAAAAAACTATCCTATCTCTCAAGTTGGACCAGACTGCTCACGGTGTGCCAATTTAATTTAAAATCGGTTAAGTAGTTTAGGAATCCATCGCGGACAAACGTCGTGACAGGTGATTTATATATATTTATATAATTATATAGAGAAGATAAAGATTTTCGCACATTATACGGACTCGATGTCAACTTCACTCCGATTTTAGTCATTACAAGCATTGAAATATGAACTGTATAATGTATCTGTTACGTTTTACGTTACGATTATAAAGTTACTTGAAGTCAAAGCCTCAAAGGTGTGTAAAGTCTACCAAGCTAAGTGCGTGATGCACTTGAGAAAACACTGATTTTGAAATCACAGACATTTTAATTTTAATAACCTGTATAGAGTTGATTTATCCATTTAAGTTTCCTTCTAGTGTCACTTCGAAACCTTAAAACAATGAAATCAGAAGACGCTTTCTAACCTCAAACATACAGAACCAAGTTTTTGATATATTAATATACAGACTGTCGCACTGTACTTCCCGAACTTGGCAGACATCCCCACGTGCCTCTATTTATTTATTTTACTCAAATATAGTAAATAACAGAGTTTATCCTCTGGCATAATTTGTTCTTATTACGAAAAAGTTCTTTGTCTTGTTGGCTCTGTATCTGTATGTATAGTCGTATGTCAGAGATATAATTCCCCGATAAATTCATGCTTCCTCGCTAAATTTCCATGTTCCTTACGATACAATCAAGTCGATGAGCGAACGAACAGCTCATTTATTGACTTTGGTAAAGTGGTTGTACTTTCACTTTGACAAGTGTTAGTTTACCTTTTGGATGTAAATGCAACAATAAAAAATTTAGTTTAAGTCAAGGGTGAATAGGCTTCTTCTAAGTGAGTGCGCTTTGCCAGCTCAGACAAACGTGTCAATCAGGCGTGATTGCACGTATTCACTTATATCTAATTAGATACCCGCTCTACGAAATTCGAGCGTAATTCAATGTACCAAAGGGTCACTTCACGTTGATACAATGAACGTACACATTTCAAACGTCAAGGCACGTTATTAAACACACGGTAGGGTGCATAGAGTAATATATTAGTGTGTGTAATGTGTACCTAATGTTTTATTATTTAATTGAATGTATTTTAAAACATTATTATACATACAAAACAATAGTTGTGCAGAAAGCTATTAAGCTTTCTGCACACTCTCTCTCTCTCTCTAATATAAATTATAAACTTTCACTGTGCCTTTCATACTCCTCCGTCCGTTTAATTTTCGTGAAAAAGGGAAACAAGTTTATCTTCGCGCGTTATGTAAAACTTTATTTTCAGGAACCGACGCTGGTTATAATGGAGTTCGTGAGCCTGGGGAAGCTGCAGCAGTTCTTGAGGGATTCCCGAGCTGAGAGACACTACGGCAACACCCACGGTGGGAGCCAGTTCCTCACCTCGCGAGACCTCACGCACTTCGCCTTCCAAGTGGCTAGGGGCATGGACTTCTTGAGTGCTAAAGGGGTAATTGATTTTGTGTAAATTAAATTAAGTAAAATAACGCTACACATAGAGAACCCCACGCTATGTCGTGGGTGCCATGACAATACACAATGACAAGAACTATCCAAACTGTGAAAAAAGCGTTCTCCTTCAGGGCTGGCGTTGCACTCCCCTGGTGTTGCTCGTGTCCAGGCGACGATGACCACTTACCATCAGGTGGCTCGTCTGCTTTCACGTCAGCCCTTTAGGCTATAAAAAAGACAGTGAACAGAAATTTATTTTCCGCTTGGTCGGGAATCGAGCCCAGGACCCATCGAACGGCAGTGCGCATAACAGGTTGGTATAGAATGTATAAGTTTAAATCTTAAAAGCCGACTACAATAAATGGCGCTCCGAGGTTAAATTAGACGTGTAAATTAAGCCCTTTAATTTATATTAAAAATCCTCGAACTCGAACAAGACTCGAATGTGGACTAGGATGGTTAGTTCGGTGAGGAGACGGTGTTAGAACAATTAGTTAGTCAGTTTGTTAGTAAGTATGAGGACTGGTTCGCTCCGAGAAACCTGTCCCTTATACTAACTAACTCTAAAATTGTTAGACGTAACCCGAGCATGAATTTATCTTCATGCAAATTTACTTTTAATTTTGCGAAAACTCCTAAGATATTCATTTAAATTATATGGTGTTAAAGGCTTATCATAAAGTGCCTCAAATGCTTAAGGTGACTATTATATTTAATTCGATGAGGATTAATACTGTATCCCTCTAAATAGCTTTATAATTTCTGAGTTTTTTCTTTATTAAAGTCGTGAGACTGCTATGTTTCTGTAAATGTCTCGTGCTCCTTTGAAAGGTAAAACTTCTTAACATTTCTGAGCTAAGAGCGTCTATTTTATGTAAAATGATTTTCAATGCCTTTGCCGAGCTCAAACTCACTACAGAAACATGACATTTAATTATTAAGCAACTCCTCTAATTGTTATGACAACTTTGTTAGAGATAATAGTTTTTATTTCCACATTTTGATAAATCATTTTGTAATTTAATGAATACAATTCGTTAATTTATCAATAGTACTAACTACTAATTTTACCAATGTACTAACTGTACGAATGTACGAAGCACAATTAGTGCTTCGGCACCAGAGTCTCAGATAAAAATAAATGAAATGACTATCGCATTGCGTAAACTATTATTTTATGTAAATCAAATTGTCTCGCGGTGTGCAATATAAATCTTTAACACGGGTAATTTATATTTATGTTAATCAAACTTGTTAACAGCGTACAATAAAGAGGGTTGTATCTTTTACGGTCATGTTTATTATTTAGAACAATTAGAATTATATTCACGTACAAAGGCAATTAAGCAAATCATCAAATTGGATAATTAACAGTCTCTAGAAATGGTTTTAATCACGGAAGACAGAGACAGGTTTATCATAGAAGCCTTTCTTTACTATGAGATTAACAAACAAATGTTTGTAGATCATCCACCGGGACCTGGCCGCTAGGAACGTGCTCATAACAGACGAGCGGACGTGCAAAGTGGCCGATTTCGGGTTCGCGCGTGACGTCGGCGGGACGCACGTTTACGAGAGGAAGAGTGATGGCCGGTTGCCTATCAGGTACGCTTTATATACAGGACGTTTTAACACCTTATTTATAACGAGTTAACTATATTGTTACAGTCGTATTGGGCGATATTGATTTTGTTAGTGACGGTATGAAGTAATTACAGATACCTACATAGATACAGAGATAGCGTTTTAGGAAACAAAAGACACTTTATTATAACAATTTTAGGGTTCCGTGCCGAAAGGTCTACCTTAATATGTCTCCGCTGTCTGTCTGTCTGCCTGTATGTCTTTCACGGGACTCTTTCTTTATTTATGGAATTTAGGTAGCAAACGAGCATGCAGCACAGCACTATCCTCCGCTGCCGCCCATGATAACTCAGACCGACCTAGAACAGGGCTCAAATGGGGACGAGAATGGTCAGTCCAGGTAGCAGACAGTGTTAGAACATTAGGTAGTTAGTTGAGTACTAAGTATGATGAATCTTTCTCTTGAAGATAAATTGGTACTGAAATGAATTTTTTTAATACGAATTAAATCGTTTTTGTTTGAATTTTTTATAAGTAATCGAATATTAAAGTAATTGATTGCCTAGTTGGATGACCTTGTTTTTATGGTATAATAAATCTCCAGATGGATGGCGCCCGAGTCGCTCTACGATGATATATTCAGCGTGAAGTCTGACATTTGGAGCTTTGGCGTCTTGCTGTGGGAGATAGTGACCCTTGGGTCCACGCCTTATCCTGGACTGTCGGCTGGTGACGTCATGAGGAAGGTTTGTATCCAAGATCTTGCTTTATATAAATAGCCGAGAAACAAGCAAATCTGATGGTAAGTGGACACGTTCGTCCATGGACATTGTACATAGATAAAACTGATGTCGTGTACGATGATCGTCAAGAGAGCAACCCTTCTGAAAATTTATGACACATCCAATATCTCTCCGTGTACCTCGTCAGCGCAACCACGACCACTCCGACAAGAGTGAGAACACTGATAACAAACATTATTCATCTGTCTATTCTCCTCTATCATGTTATGTTATCTCTGTCTATTCATATGGCCTCCTCGCTGGCCAATATCATTTTCTTGGTCACTGGCCAGAGGCATTTGGAAGACTCAGTCCTTATCAAAACATTCCTCTTCATCACTTCCTCCTAATCCCGCTTATCGTTTGTGTTTTTAGTAAAAATATAAAATGCCTCCATTACAATGTTATTTACTGTTTTAACATCTTTCTCCAGGTCCGTGAAGGTCACCGCTTGGAAAAACCTGAGCATTGCCGTCGGGAGCTATACAACATTATGTACTACTGCTGGGAGGCGGAACCGACCTCGAGACCCGACTTCAAGGAAGTAGTCGCCATGTTGGAACGGTTGTTGTGCACAGAAATGGACTATATAGAGCTGGAAAGATTTCCAGATCATTCGTATTATAATTTGCAGCAGTTAGAAGGGGAGAAGGTGTGACGATGTAAATAGTTTAGGTTAGGTGTGATACCGTCCTTATGTTATAATTACATGCCTGGTTTACGCTGCAAGTAGTTGATTAAATATTTTTATGCAAAACACTGATACAAATACACATTTAAGGTAGTTTAGTAGACAAGTGCATTCGCATAATTATTCGTGCTGTGTAAGCCAGGCATAAACGACTTGTATCAAATAAAACAACAAAGTTAATGTTGTGAATTTAGTTAAGTAATTTTAATTTACTTATAATTTGGATGTGTAAAATAAATAATAAATTAAAATGGTTCTATCATGACTAGCTGTTTGAAATAAACAAGAAAACATTATACAATTATTATTCATAACAAATAATAAAAGAACAGGCTGTATTTGATTCTAAATTTAAATATGAGATTATTTTAACACATTCGCTGCGGATCACGTATACGTCGTGTTTTTTCCATAGTACAATCGCCGCCGCGAACGTGTTCAAAGAAAATTGAAGAAAAATCGTCACATTTCCTTATTTTTAAAGACATATAAGACGTCTCTTTCAAAGGAAAAACCTACAGAAACGTTACGTTATTGTCACCAAAGAATTATTTGTAATGAACAATTACTTGTTTTGTAGAGAGTTCAGATGTTGGAAAAATTTACATACGAGTAAGTATAGACTACATTCGTCTCTCAGTCGGTCGCGTAAGGGTTTATCTATATGGATCGACTTAATCGACTTATTATACTTAACTAATAGGCGACGGTGATCACTTACCATCAGGTGACCCATCTGCTCGTTTGCCTGCTTAGGCCATAAAAAAATATCAGTTTTTCAAACGACTCGAGCCGTATCATCATCATCATCATCATCCTACGCACCATCTGGTATAATTTCGGCTACATACATTCGTATATTGCACTTGTAGACGGGCGACCGATTTGTCTCTCGCATGCGACCACTCTTATGAGCACGACCATCATTAAAAAATGATTTACTATACGGGTTCTCACGATATGTATATTTTGTTCGCCAAACGTGGCAAGACTTACAATATACATAAATATCGTGAGAATTCGTATCATAATAAAATGTGTACATTCCGCAATCATATAAATATTTTGTCAAAAAATCTCAATTAATATTATAAAGTATCAGGTACAGTATCAGGTATATAATTTTTTTTTAACTTTAATAATGATGTAGGATGACTGAGCACGTACCATTATATAGAGAGAACCTAAACTGCAACAGCCAAATATAGCAAGGAAAACGTAACCATGTCATCATACGAATTAACTGATAAGTGCCCAGTCTGTCGATATGGTTGAAAACTCGTCCAAACAGACGCAATCACGAACAATAAAACAACTTTTCTTAACGTATACCTTCTTTGTATTTAGATAGATGTACATCGTGAATTGTCTTAGTATTAAAATGGTTTTGAGTTATTAAAAAATTTAATGTATGTTGTCACAATTTGTTTCAAACAATAACATGAGATTATTATGTTTATGCAAAGATCTAATTGAAATTGGTATATTACGGTCACTTAGTTGCTAGTCCTTAGAATATTATTGTGTTTAATTGTAACATTTATTATAAATTAAAATTAATGAAGTACCTACAATTATTTTGTGTGCTAAAATGTTTTATTTTTCAAACAATCACATAGATGGAATTTGTAACTCATTTCATGTTGTAACAGGAGCACTATTTGTAATAAAATTCTGTTCTGTTTAAATCTAATTTCTTTTTATTAAATACCTTTTAACACGTAATCGTACACCATTACTGTAGGTACATACTGTAAAGCATACCCAAACTCAAGCATACTCAAACGCTGTCGCTGCAGTCAATTAATGGACATAGAAAACGACATATTTTTCTATTATTTTAGCGTTATTGACAATTAGATTAAAGAAACGTTAAATAGTACGTAATAAATTACAGTATAAATTACTTTAACTTTAATACATAAATTCCACGATTTTATATTACTGATTCACGATATAGAATCCGACGACGAAATTTTTTTTCATCCCTCAGAAAATTAGCTCTTGAAACTTTAGCTTTAATTTTTGGAACGAATTAGAACTAACGATAATTTCAATAAGTAGAACAAAGCCGCCACTGACAGCACCGAGGCATAACGCATAGAATCCTCCTTCCAAGTGTACAACAGATAAGGGTGTAAAATCGGATCTGTGAACATTCATAGCTATCATCAACCTAGCTCGATTCTTTAAATTAAACCTCGCGAAGCGCCGACGAACTCCGTCATTTATCCCTAACTTCATAAAAACTCCCAAAGTTTTAGAGAAATTCCTCATGAAAGGGAAGCCCCTCATGGCGATCATTTCCGCCGGCACCGAAAATGTATTCAACTTAAAAGTAAAGTACCGCAAGTTACC
This sequence comes from Ochlodes sylvanus, assembly GCA_905404295.2. NCBI lineage: Eukaryota > Metazoa > Arthropoda > Insecta > Lepidoptera > Hesperiidae > Ochlodes > Ochlodes sylvanus. Next base: position 2,828,706 of record FR990131.1, on the reverse strand, counting down.
AAAATTATCATTAAGCTCCGGCATTGTGGCTGACAAGTGTGCTAATTCGAGTCTACTGCAAAGAACAGAGAAATTTCTATGTACCGCTACATCTATCAACGCACTCGATATATTGTCTACGTCGATCCATTTCTCTTTAATAGTATTATCGACTGTATCGCTCGAGTTTGAGAACAAATCGTGCAGTTCTTCAGTGCCTCCAAACTTAAGTCCACTTTCCACGAGTTCTTGTATAGTGTCAAGCTGATTTTCGAATACCGGTATTTGGAGTACCTGAATCAATTTCGTCTGATACGCAGTTAATAATAATATACAGTACAGATTTAGAAATACAAAGAATATCCGCAAGCTTTGCTTGACTGGCCGAACGTATGCTGAAAACCCCAAAGTGACAATGCAAGTGTTTAGAAAACAATGGCAAAAAGACTTATGGTAAATGGAATCGTCACAGAAATCTCCCAATATTTTCCATGAAATTACACACAATACAAAACCAGCACCAATTGAGCACCAAACGAAGGTATTAAATATAATGGCCAGTGATATCCAGGGCGGAGAAGGATCAGCTCGTGGAACTACCCAAGCATAATGGTCAGCTAGATAAGACGAACTGCATTCGAAGTCTTCGTGAACATCATAATCAGGAAAAACACCTCCTAAGAGGATGTCTCCTTCCCCGGCCAATAATTTACTTAACGCGCCGTCCCATACGCCAAATTTCCTCTCACCTCTAAATTCATTTAAAACTGTATAATTCACTGTAAAATTATAAGATTGAAACATTCCATTAACTAACACCTTTTCAATGTTAGGACCATTTTCTGCATCGCCAACAAACGGCTGTCTCTTAATAGCGAGAATATTTAGAACACAATTCTTCATGTCACCCGGTAATTTGTCATAAAATAGCATTTTATCGTTCTTTACAACACCACGTTCACAAGTGTTTTCTAAAATTAACCTGTTTCTTGCTGTTTCGTTGAGATAGCCACAGAACCGCGGCGGGTCATAAGGTTTCCAACTGTAAAGAAGTGCATTTCGGATTCTACCAGGTTGATGTACCGCTACAATAACATTCATAACATTATGTTTAAATAAACAGCTCAAAATATTTTCCGTATATTCAATATTTTGCGTCTCGTTGTAAGTAAAATTGATGAGACAAATAATAAATTTTGCATAAGGATTCCAACTGCGTGATCGAATCAATTTGCCGGCTAAAAAAATAAAATCATGAAAATTGTCTATAATTAATACGAAGTAATCGGCGACGGGAATTGCTTCATACTTATCTCTTAGTAGTACTTGATTAACTTCTTCAGGATTTTCATCACAAACTGCCACTTTATCACTAGGAGTTGCTATTTCAATAGTATATTTTAGGCTGTTGTGTATTTTCTTTAGAATTTCAACTCTTATATTGACTAGTGGCGTGGTATTTTTTTCGGTGTTACCAAAAATTAGATATCCGGGAATATCAAAGTTCTTGTCGATCAAATTCGCGATACACTTTATAAAATCATTGGTTACAGTAGGCCCATGAGGATTAATGACAGCATTAACTCTTAATAGTAATAACAATGTTATCATTTCCGTAACACGTAGTACGTTTCTGCCGTACGACATAACCGTTATACCATAAAGAGCCTTGTGGATGGTAATTTGGCTTTCGTGTGACAATGCAATAAATTCTGCCATAACTAATGTACTGGATGGAGGTTTATTACTGCTTGTAAAACGATTTTATGGTTACTGATGATTTATCAGATTAGGATTTGAATTGCATATAGGTAGGTACGCATAAAAATTTGCATTTTCTACATATTTTATTATAATACGGGTACTCGCGATATAAACTTCGCGAATAACGCTTGTATCTTCCGATTCTACACTGAACCAAGCGGAAGTGGTAAGAATTAGGTAACTTCAGTTGACGTACGTACCCCTATATACAGTAGTAAAATCATAAATGCTCGTGTCTGTTCCCTAATATGGAATTAGCATCTGAAAGTATAAGTATATTCAACACGAAATGACCCTGACATAGATCATGATGTATGTAGAAGTACGAACGTGGACGTAGACGTAAAACACACCTGATGTAGATCATGTAGATTACATTTAAGCCCTTTGGGATACAAGTAACTTGAATGTAAGTAGGTATAGTATAAAGTTAGTATAATACTATGTTGCTTGGTAGTAGGACCAGGACATAATTATTGCTTACATGATTCGATTGTCGGTGCGCCGAAATAGGATTGTCGTAACAAAAGGTTGGTACACTATCAGGGGCCCAATTCTACTAACTTATAAATGCTTCAATGATGGCATCGTGTCGGAATATTTTGACAGATTTTAGACACATTTCTTATACCAAGTGTGTCAAACTATTCAAGCGTCGCATAAGACTCATTTATAAGTTAGCAGACTTTGTCCCTGGTTTCAAGGTTCAAGGTACAGTATCAGCAATAATTAGGAAACAAAAAACCAACATTTATTATTTCTTCTGATCTTTCACATTTATTTCTACATCGGCCTGGAAACGAAGCTAGGCCTGGTTGGCCTTTTAGACTTTACCACTTAGACGCTGATTAAATGCACACAATTACATTTGAATCCATTATCATTACGTCGTAAATATACACTCAGTTGATTACGAGTTAACACTCCAATCAATATGAATTATTAATTACTAAGTTGACTCATCAATGCATCAATGCACATCAGATTATTATTAATCGATAGTATGGCATGTTCAGACTTCGTGTTCGTAAGTGTGGGTAGTATAACTGTAATTACAGACTTGCACGTTTCGTCAGTGCTAATTATTGGTAATTATGAACGCTAACATTCGAAATGTGAATAAGCTTAAGCGATAAAGCCATCCATTACTATTTTGTACATTTCACACGGAACGTTCCTATATTCCCTATCTCATAATGTTGTATGAGAATATGACATATACACGTAGATAAATATATTCTAGAGTACCACTGAAATATTCCCTAAGTTTAAAGCACAGTTACATTTTCCATACATCATATTTAACCCTATGTTTGTACAAATCTGGCAGTAAGCCAAACTAAAATGTGTATCCAAAATTTTATCGTGCTTTTAATCTTGTGTACACCGTTAATACGCGGATTATGTAAAGGTCGTATTAAGTTGCATGTCTGATGTGCAATGTATGATTTACAACATTAACGTTGGATTTATTTAACGTTTGGTGAGTGAGGTTATAATAAAATTTGTATACGTATACAAATTTTATTACTGCCTTATTTGCTTACTGCCTCGCTCAGAGCCAGTCTTTATAAGTGATCGACCAAGGGGCGCAGTCGGTAGTTGGATAGGTGACCACTAGTAACAAATTTGCTAGTACACTTACGTGCTTCGGACGGTGCGTAAAGACGTCGGCCCCGGTTGTTTCCAATAGATTGGATGGCCACTAACACCTCCAGTAATCCGTACTGGAGAAGTGTGGTGTTGTCTCTACGTCACCTTAGACATGAGGAGAGTACCGTGCTCAGTAGTGGGCCATTGATGGGTTCAACCCAAATGAACCCGATTAAGATGAAATTGTGGCGACATCGCACACACGTCACACGATGACGTCACGAAGCCTGAATCACGCTATCGAAGTTTTCTACATCGCTTGCATATATAATATACAAGTTCCGACAACTCGGCAGTCGGGGCTTCACTGCCTCCCGGGCAAGACGTCTTGCCCGGCCGGAGATCTCCCTTTGCCAAAAAATTATATCAAACTTATTTCAAAACTTGAAATAAAGCCGTAAGCAGTTATGGAAAATGTTACAGTTCTGAATTACGTAAAGCAGCCTGAACACTCGTTCGTCGGTTTGAGTATAACCGGCTTAGATTACATCTACTACGGTGTGGACGTGTGTGGAATTGTAAGTACCTATGTATGTACATGCGTAGTTAACAACGTGTAGCTCGGTTGAGGGGACAAAATATATGAAATAAAATCTTTATTTAACAACTTATTTTATTAGATTCGAATCCTGACCCTTATCCTGAGATGTAGGGACGATACTTAGCCTTAGCTCAGACTTTACTTACGAAAAACTTGACTTTGAAAAGACTGCAATTTGGTATACATGTCACGCTGAGATTGTGCTCAGCATAAGCTAAAACCGCTAATGCCATTATTAATTGCTGTCATCTATCTGTTTGTTAATACGAAAAATTTAAATGTCTTAGAAACCGACTAATATCAAGGTTCAATTGGGACCATTATTTTTGTTCGGATAATAGTCAAAGTTTTTGTTAAGCCGTCTATTTCATGAACTTATTAGACTTTGCTCAGCTTGTACTCAACCAAGTCAAAGATCGCTTTATAAATACGAACGCAGCCTTAAGTCAGAGTAAAGTCTGATCTAAGGCTAAGTATCGTCTATACATCTCAGCCTTAAACTAGGTAAGCTCGAATCATAAGGGACAGGGACTTATGTAAAAGTCTTCAAGTTGTAATATATTTCTCTTCTATCACTTTAATGGCACGCAAAGTTTTTGTTGTAGTTACTTTTAGTAGTTCACCCATCCATTTTATCCCCTTATGGAGATAAGAGTAAGTGCTCTCCAATGTATAAGCAAACCCACAGAACCTTTAAAAAGAGTTGTTCTGTGAGCAAACCCATACAAGGTCCACTAATTCGGGTCTTGCGTAATAATAAGTAGATTAACAAATGCAACGCTAAATACAATTTAACTTTTCGTGTGACACATGTCCAGATTAGCATGAACTGCTTAACTGGTAGTCCCATGATCTTTTTAATGGTTCAAGTTTGAGAGGTTTAGTAGTAACTTTGAGGTTTAACTTGCATAAGTCCAAGAGGAAGAATGCTTTCTATTAATAAATTCACTGCCTCCCTGGTGGCTTTATCTCCTACTTTATCTTCCATTTCTGTCTTAGTATGCTTTCACAGGATTATATGTATACCTAAACCACGAATCCCTCTCTAATTATTCTTACTAACTATTCTATCTGTAATTATTCTGTCTATTTTTGAAAACTGCATACATTTTTAAATAACTTTATTAGTTACTTTTTACAGGAAGATGATAGATATTACCAGATATAAAGAATAAAGGAAGAAAGAAAAATATTTATTCGTACCTAGTATCAAATGCCGCAACTGAATATTTTATAAAGTTATACCTATATGTACGAGTACTGTCAACATTTAATGTTAAAGGAAGGTCCACTACCTGCATTGCGTCAATGACTACCTGGTAAAAGTTGAGAAGGATACCTCTCCGACACTACGAATGAAACACGTTAAAAACATTACACAGTTAATTTTTAAGGAAGGGGATTTGCTGTTCCAGCGGTAAAACTATTACTTACATAGTACATTAAAAACTGCGCACTGCCTTGATTTAATTGCGCTTATGGTTATTAAAAAGGATTATAGTATAATGCCAGCTAATGGTAACATTTAAATGGCAGCAGTAAATGTCAGGGCTTAACGTCATGTGTGGTACGAGCAAATGCAATACATTTTCAGGTTATATTTTTGTTACAAATACGTGAAGTTTTATTATTAGAACACTTTAAGTAGTTTATTGCAAAGCGGACACTTTTAAACGCTAGTGATACATAAAAACTTTATTTTAACATGTTATGGTTCAGATGCTGATGATATGTTTGATAATCAGTACTCTCAGCTTTATCGAGAAATATGTCAATTCAGGTATTGTATGTTATTATATTTTCTGTCAATGCAGACTTCAATGGAGTCGTAAAGAATTTATTGTATCGGAAATGTTTGATGTTCAATACCATGGCTTTGTTAAATGTTGTTGTTCTGGAGAAGTTTTTATACGTGTATTTGAATGGCTTTGATCTTCCAAGAAAAATTTGTGAAAGAAAGAATATAATACATTTAAAATTTACATATATCTATAGGTACTAATATCTGTAACTGGTCGCTGTTGCCTGTTTGTACATAGAAGATATATGAGAAAATATTTACTGTGGGTCTTTATTAATGTAATAGAACCCGAAATTGTTTTTAGAATGTTTGTCTGTTTGTCTTTGGTTTTATACGCGCTAATCTACGAAACGGCTTGACCGATTTGAGTGCGGTTTTCACATATATATTGTAGTAAGCAATCGGTTGAGAAATAAAAAAGTTAAGTCAGTTTAAAGAATCACGCCTAACAATTTCCCAATGTGCGTACTAACTACTAAGGGAAGTGTTTCCCGAAGCGAAGCGAGGGCGGGACCACTAGTTAGGAATAAAACTACTATAAGAGATTCAAATCTACCTACAGATATTTTTTCAATATTTTAATATAGGTTTACTTTCCAAAAAAATAACAGTTTTTTAATTTTTGTCAGACATTTTTACGTGGAAACTTTGTAGAGGCAATAGAAAGGCATAGAAAAGAATGCTATTTTTTACGTACAGTCACGAGCAATAATATGTATACATTGTCACGTTTTCTAAAATATCTTAACATGAACAATAATTTGTTCTAAATTGTATGTTATACCTTATTTCGCCATCGTTTAATGGTTATTTAATTTTCTTTCTAGATTGGTACAAGCTAAGATATTTTAGAAAACGTGACAATGTATACATATTATTGCTCGTGACTGTACGTAAAAAATAGCATTCTTTTCTATATAATTTGGGTGTCATAAAGTTAGCGTAAGAGAAACAGAAAAATCCTCGAAAGAACCTTGTAATCTACTATGTGCACAACTATGTTGATATCTTTGACGAGAATTTATCTTATTTTCGTCCCTTATGGACTACTCATTAATTCAATTCGCATTCATAAATAAATCATATCGAATTTTATAACACGAACCTAATGTCCTTTTCAAATATTTACCAAAGTATTACAGTCAATAAATTCTTTATTTTCTTCCGCTTCACATCATTCAGAGATAAGGTTTTATCGCGCAATCTGGTCTTTTATTAAACAGAAGATAATTAAGCTGTAAAACGGTAAAATATTATCGTTTATTGCGTCATTTTATATTCGCGTTATTTTGGGCGGTTTATAAATAAATTTATTACGCTATCAAAAGTTGAATCCTCTGACTGGCTGTAATTGTTTTGAGATTTCGTTAAATGGAGATGCTCTTATTTTGACATTTATTTCTTCTTTCTTTTTATACGCGTACCGCCTTCGCTGTTTTCTGCTTTGACCAAAGATCGACTGGTAGAAAATGCTTTTAGCATTAAGTCCACCTTTTGTACCACTTTGTTTTAAGGGACTGGACTATTACTAACAATAACTAACAGGACTAACATTCACTAACAGTCCCTGTCCCAGTCCTCATACTTACAAACTAACCAACTAATGTTCTAACACCGTCATCTAACCGAACTAACTATCCCTGTCCCCATATGAGTCTTGTTCTCAGTCGGTCACAGTTGTCATGGGCGGCAGCGGAAGGTGCTGCATGCTCGTTTGCTGCCTTAAATCAATAAAAAAAGGGTGTAATCAAGTATAAATAAATAAATACCCATTTTGCTTATATTGCCGTAAGTAGATCGTGAGTATTATTGTTTTAATATCCTATTATTGAAGGTAAAATGCAAGACCAAACCAGCACTCGTCCAAACACGCTGTTCGACGACGCGGACGACATCCAGAGACAACTCGACAACGAAGCGCGGGATCGAATACAATTTGGAAGGGTAAACTTCATATTTTACAACGTAAAATGATTACTACCCACACGAATTAAGGTAAATGTTATATTTTGATACAGCTCACCTTACGGCCGTTCCTGCTATTCCTGTTAAGCTCTAGGTAAGATGGACAGTTGCTATGCAATATAATAAAGATTAGTATTTGACGATCTGTGTGACGCAATGGTCACCATGCTGGGCTGCCGTTCGAAGGTTCCTGGGTTCGATTCCCAACGAGGCGGAAATTTAAATGATGAATTTAAATTTGTGTTCTCGGTCTGGGTGTCTGTTGTTATCTTAATATGTTGTCCATGGCACCCACTTGCATTCTTTGTGGGGCTATGTGTGTGTGGCGTTATTTATTATTATTATTCTAAATAAAATAACAATGTGTCACGTCACGTAGTAGAACAAATAATATTTCGCATTGCAAACGATAACTGTCTTTGGTTTGGACTTTCTTAAAATATGAAGAGTTAAGACCGCAAGTAAGATAATACGGAATAAAATAATTCATACTCCCTTAAGAATACAACGAAGCACTCTCATATGTGCAATGTGCATGTGATTTACTTCACGATGTGTTCATTGCACGATGGGAGCGATAATTCATCTCGATTATGCACGTAATTTGACTTTAGAGGGTGATTGAATTAAATTCATTGATTATGCTCATAATATGAGTTTGGTAGGTAAAAACGCCACTATGAGCGATCATTGAACTGGTGGTACAGAGCTCACTGACCTCCAAGAGGCGAGACATGGCGCCTGAGCCTCGTTCTTTCTCCTTTATTTATTCCTGGACTGCATCGCATGGTAAGTGAACCATCAGTCGCGACTGTATTCTGCAGCCTTTATGACAGAATGCCTTTAAATAAATTAACATTCCCCCGAAGAATATTTGATAGTGGCCCTGCTTGCGAAGCGAGCGGTCCCAGATTCGATTACCGGCCGTGGCACATATTTATGTGACAAATAAATGTTTCCTCGGGTCATGGTGTTACTTAAGTGTGTTTATTTATTATTATTTTATTACTAGTGACCCGCCCTCGCTTCGCTTCGGGAAAGTTATTCCTTGCGTTTGCAAACATTTAGTTATATATTTTGGATAATTCACAATAATGTATAAAATTCTCGTGTCACAATGTTAGTTACCATACTCCTCCGAAACGGCTTGACCGATACTCATGAAATTTTGTGTGCATATCGAGTAGGTCTGAGAATCGGCCAACATCTATTTTTCATACCCCTAAGTGTTAAGGGTTGTCCAGGCTAAAAAAAAATTTCATTTTTGACGTGACAACGTCTTAAATTAGGTTAGCTGGGAGTCACTTATGAAAAATAGTAACGCTCGGTAACGTTACGATGAGTCACCGAACGAGAGAGAGGCCCGCCGAATGCCTTGCGTCTCTCTCCCACTCAACTATGATCGGTCTGTCGCGCGCGCAGCACTAGAGAATTAGGCGCATTGAATCGGCGCGTTAAGTTTAAGTTTACATGTACAATGTTTTAGTAAACAAAATATATTTCTATAGTTAAAATTTGTGCAATTCTTATTTTCATTCAATTCCTTGTTCCTATTGCGCAATTTAATTATATTCATATCAATAAATATTCTACCGAGAAAAAGACGTTGTCACGTAAAATCTTCGCCCGTAAAACCGACTTTACAGGCAACCATTTTTTTTTGACATATTTTTTTATGGTGTAGCATAAAAAATACACATAATCTTAAATTTTCACATCTCTACCCCTATCCATATAATTTAAATCGCGCTTTAATCATTCAAAAGTTATATGGCGAAACAACGTTCGCGGGGTCAGCTAGTATCTTTATTTTGTGTTATGCGGAAGTGTACGCTATATTATTGTAAAGTCTCAACAATATCCATGCAATGGTTTTAGCGTGAAAGAGTAACAAACAGACATCCATACATCCTCACAAACATTCGCATTTATAATTATGTAATTATTATGTAGTAGGATTCCACGAACAGTTTTTGTGACATTTAGTGTCGGAAGATTTATACAACATTAAAACCCCTTTAGTTTCCTTTTTTGCATTATGGTCAGTATTTTTGCGGAGCCCCCACAGACTTTGCAGAGTGCTAGTGTTTTCGGAGTAGGTACAATTTGACTATGTTTACACTACACTATTATAATAGGAAGTAATTTCCTTCCCCCGGAAATTGGATCATCACTACAATAGAGTGGATCGTTTATAGAATTTGTTCTACGACCGTTAAATGTTGCGTTACGTTGTAACTTTAGTGTTCGAATAACAAAGCGAATAAAAGTGGTATATGCGTAGCGTTAACATTAAGTGCTTCTTGTCTCTAATTTCTTATTTGAGAGTGCTTCGTACATGTTATACGGGTAATAAGATATCTTTGCGAACTGTCATCATAGAGAATTAATGCATTGTTGGAAATATTATGCTGTAAAATAAAAAAACAACGGGTTGCACTCCAGGAGTGCCGACAGAAGTGAAAAACTTGAACATTTATTTATTTTTATCATCAGAAGGAAATCAGTTGTCCTAGCAACCCTACATTTATAAAAATACCTAGTGTATATTCAACCTTAGCTTTACATTGCCATGCCATTATAAATAACATTCGAATGTCACTGACTGACTGGCGTTGCCATGGCATTATAAATAATAGTCACCAATGAGGGTTTAAAAAGAAGCCTATTACAAAGTATCTGAATTAGTATCGTAATTATAAAATACTCCTTACGAATTTTCGATCAGGACACATATGTGTGTCCTGACGCGAGTTTAACATTCGTTGCCCATCCTAAGCGCCGCTAAAAAAAGTTTTCACTTCAATAAAAAAAATATATACCAACCGATTTTTTCTTTTACAGCCGAAAACAATTTGGGTGTTTCATTTGCCGAGTCAATTCCCCGAGATCAGTACTGAAGCTTTGTCAAAGTATCCTGTGAGTATTACAAGAGTTTGATGAGATTCTATTTTATACTGGGGATCTGAGTTAATTTTCTTAAAACGGAAAAGTTTGGTCCTTTCGGATCTTTTTTTTTCAAGGTATGGCGCTAATGTATAGCACACTTTGAAATAGAGCATTAAATTTACCTTTCAAGGTTATTTTTAGTACTAGTACTAAACTAGACGAAACCTATAAATTTTTGTACATTTAAAGATTATGAATCTGCTTGGATTAAATGCTGAGACTAGGGAATCACTTAAAATGCTTACACTTACGCACGTAATTTTATTTGATTCTGCCATCGTTTTGCAAAGCATTTAATTTGCTTCAAAATTATCACATTCTCCTACTAATAGGAAAAGAGTTGATTTACGGTTTTTTGAAAATTTTCAGCTTTTGAAGGTTGTTGACGACGGTTTTGTTTTCGCTTGAAATAAACTGATTTTAAGCTACAGTTCTTATTTTCCGCAGCAAGTTACGTAAAATATTTTCATTAAGCAGGCTTATCCGGCAATGTCACAGGGAAATGAATTTCTTTTCTACCTATTTCGGTACTAGACTACAGTGCTTTCGGAAACAAATTATAAAACTTAATATTATTGATGATTTGTTTTTCTTAAGGCCGAGAAATGTACGTAAATTTTTCAGTGTAGACACAATTTATAAGCTTCATTTTGAACGAGAATTATTTATTACCTATCGCGGAGAAATATTACCATTATACTATAAAACAAAAGCAAGAGATCTTTTAGTTTGGAGTTTAGACAATGATGATACTATTTTAGGAATTTTACTCTCCGAAGAAGCCGGATATCTTTTGAAGATTATCTAGGAATAAAAAGACTGCGTTTCTCTTGCAAAGTCGTATTTTCTTTTGTTAATAGCCGACAATCGAGAAGACGAGCCACATGATGGTGAGTAGCCGTCGTCCGTGGACATCAGTTACACCAAATGCATCACCGATGCGTTTTCGGCAAAAAAAGAAAACACAGGAAAGAAAGAAAAAGTCATCTCATAACAAAATTGCAGATTGCAGTCTGTTTTTCCGCGCAGTGCTTCCATGACAATAACGAGCAGCTTTTAGTGCGATAACAATCAGTTGCAGTGAATTATTCCACTGGAAAAGCAAAGTACCCATTTTAATTCCCTCCAAAATCTGCCGTACTTAAGTTATTTTTATCGGGCACGTAAGTTATTCTCAAATAACACTAAATGGAACGTACTGATTTAAAGTCACGTTTTCACCGGCAGCGTCGGCAGCCTCGTAATTCTATTATGGATTCAGAGTGCGAACGTAAGAGCCATTACCGTAACCTTTTGAAAAACACTTTTCTGTTCCTTATCGTGGCGAAAATTATTTTATTTAGGTAGTATACAACTGTGGCCTAGTCATTCGGTCGAATATTTCGGTTGAACTTTGTACGAGTTGTAGTTTAATGTTAGTTTATCATTATCCTTAAATAAGATAAATAGGTACCTATCGATAAATAATCAAAAACTTAAATAAAACATCAACTTACCAGAAATATTTTCTTAACATTTTAAATAACATTTTAAAATAGAAGTCTATTAATAAATTAATGATTTAAGTGAAAAATTTCTTCATAAATTCCCTACCGTTAGTGGTCTTGGTAAAAGAAGCGGAAGAAACTCCAAAGAAGATTTTTCCTACTCACAGTTACACACAATACTCATAACTCATGTCCAAGCAGGTCCATATTTGAAGTAATCATCCAGTTTGTAATAACCCTTCGTCATATATATATTATACGACTAAATAACACCACCCCACTCCTATAAAAATAGACAATATTGAAGGATAATTATTTTATTTTTTACAGAAACGAATTCAAAAATCAAAATCAAGTCCCAAGTTAAAGCTTCCACGAGGTAATAATAAAAAGACGATAACGATTCAGCGTAGATTATTTCAGGAGATACGAGTACATGCTAGATCACGTGTAGGAAATTTAATACACGAAGCAATGTCGCGAGCTTACACGTGTATTTTATGAAATTTATGATACAGAGCAATGCCCGCTCTTTTCTTCGCAAACTATGCTTGGGTAATTTGGTTTTACGGATGACGACCCGGATGGCGCAATGGTTAACACGCCGGATCACTGTTCCGAGGGTCCTGGGTTCATTTCTTGTCTTGTGTGTTGTCCGTGGCACCCACGACACAGGGAATTCTAGTGTGGGGCTTTGAGTGTGTAGCGTTATTTATTTATTATCCATGGACAGCCATTTAAATAAAAGCAGGGACACCCGCTTTGCTGTCTAAATTCGACCCTCGTTTCGACCCTCGTCGAAGACCTACTTTACGTTAACAATAGTTAACGTTATATTTGTTGTACTTAATAAATGTATTTGTAACAGAATGTAAAATCAGCTTTCTGCAATTATTCTCCATGTAAATTCTAACTATTACAAATGTCACACTTCTGAATCCACTATTCATGTTATTCGCGATACGTTAAGGCGACAGCCAAAAAAATATTAATGAAATATTGGACGCTTTCAGTGCCATCGATACAGGGTAAAATTTATTGCAAAACTTTCACGAGGTAACATTGAGCTGTTGCGTTTTTTATTATATTAATACGTGAAGAGAAAAAGTTAACCAATTTTTAAAACTGTATTCGTAATCGAACAAAATATAATTTAATTGCAATATGAAATTTGAATCCTTTTTTACAGCAACCAAGGATTGGGAGTACTCAGGTGAGTGACAATGGTTGTGTGTAGTATATGGTTTGTGTACTTACTTATTACCTACCTATGGTAAAAGAAAAATTACAGCCGCGTGTAGACTCGCATCTTGTAGGGTAAATAGCAAAAAAAATAATTGTACTATTCGTCGTCGTAGGATTTTTATCGATGTAGCTCACTACTACTTTCAACAACAACAAACTGAGTTCTACCAACATAATGCTAAGCCACACACAGGCAGAACATACATTCTGAATAAAGTAATTATTTTATTTTTATTCATACTTGGTGGCTTGAAAGCGGGACCCATTTAAAGAAAACAAAAAACCTATTTCAACGTCGACGACTAATAAAATGCGAGAAAATAATGCCAGTCACATTCCTTCAGCCCGAACTTCCACCTTAGTTGCAAAACTTTCCTTTCCGATATGAGTAATAAATCAAGTTGGGATAAATAAGTAACCAAATGAAAGGTTTGCGTTAGATGTGGCCACTCTACGCCATTTATGTATATGTAAGTACTTGCAAATAATTCGGTGATAGTGAGACACTTATTTTTAACTTTATTTAATAATCCCTCCTGATTGTAAGTGAAGATAAATCCTATTAACTCTCTTGAAAGTTCAATTATATTAATAATTTTTAAATAACCTTTTTAAAACAATTAAATTAAAACATTAACATATTAACCACTTTGTTTTTACACCATGTTAGCTTCTATGCAAACTCTGAAATATTATAATAATTATATTAAAAGAATGGTTTTTCTCGAAGCGATGCTAGGAAGGGTTGTTAGAATTATTAAAAACAACAGAATCAGACCAGGTCATTCACACAAACTGACCCTTTATCTAACAATGTCGGCCGTCACTCCCATAGTTGTGGACCTTTATAATCTCTAGAGGCAGTATTATTTTACAGTGTCATTAAACACAACGAACCGCCCTTTCCACGTCACATTTTACGACAGCAGCTCTCGCAGTTATTAGTTTCACTTCGAGCTACGTAAACGCCGGGAAAAATGAGTGGGCGTTAAGTTTCGACACTACTCTTAATCATCGTAAAACTCTTGTACTTATGTTGAAGTTTTACTTCCTGGGTATATGAAAAAAAAAACTTTAATAAATATATGGATGGTTCATTTATAGTCGTTTTAAACTTTTATAATTATCTTAATATAATATATTTCATCTGTGCGTATGTATGTTACTGGACTCCTAAACCTTCTAAAATCTGCCTACCTCTTGTTTGAGTTAACCGTCAAACGACTTGTCGTGTTTAAACTAGGGGCTCGTGTATTGTGTAGCAAAGGCACCTTATCTTAAGTCTTTTGCAATAAACCGAACGGCCGCACGACCTCACATTCGAGACACACTTCCTTTCTTTTCATCTCTTCTTTCTCATCAATGATGCCTTTGATGTTACTAATGTCTACAGTGACCACGTATCGTCAGTTGCCTCGTCCGTTTTTGCCAGCATTTTATATAACGGAGTCGTTAATTTTTAAGCGTGAACAGCTGCAGCTACTCGTATAAAGTGGATATGGAAAACCAAACTCGACAAATCGACTTTCAAAGTCTCAATGGTATCAACGTAAAAGCTTGGCGTGTGAGAGATTCGTTTAAAAATATTTTTGACGGCAAAATCCTTAACAAAATATAACCTGGAGTGACATGTTGTTAACTTTTCCAATTTGTAGTAACATCAGAGTAGAAGTTAAATAAGTTAGGTATAGTTTGATAACGGATTTTGTAAGATCAATTATTCTTGTATTTTGTAAATTGTCGACTGTATTTGTTTTGGTATGCATGTTGGTAGAGAACATGTACTTCTTGTTAGTTTGCGAAAGAAAGCACAGTTACTTGAGGTTCACCGTAAAAAGGTATGCTTGCTAGATGGCTGCATACTAGTTATAACTATATATGTATAGTATACATCCACGCTTACCATCAGGTGCGTATTCTATTGCATTAACCTGTAACAAGTAAAAACATATTATATGTTTAGGTACGTATAGAAAAAGAACGTTTTAGGGATAACTTTGTCTGCTTTTAACATATTTATCCATTAATATCATGACATTTTTCGTTCAGGTCAAAGCGACTGGTCGACAATATATCCCGAGTGCGGTGGTCGGTCACAGTCGCCAATCGACTTGCCTTCGCAAGGCCTCGTCAAGGCCAAGGCTGGTCGGGAGCTGGTCTTCAGCAACTATGACTCTATGCCGGAGAAGCTGATCCTGCGAGATGACGGACAAACATGTAAGTTGTGCTAAAATATACAAGCTCTAACATAAATAATTGGTAGACTAGGCCTTATTATAAGTGCTAGGCAAGCTTACTGCAATCATGAATTATTCTGATTTCTAGGTTATGGAATATTGAGTTAAATAATACCCTGAAATGTAGTTTTCCACAAATATCTTCCAATAGACAACGATCACTTGTCATTTGATTATTATTATTTTTATTTATGCTTTAATGGCCTTTAAAATAAGTGGTACAAAAATATACAGTCGAACATAGAACCTCCTCCTTTTTTGAAGTCGGTTAAAAAGGTTGTGGAAATAAAACGAAGTAACTTAAGTAGGTAAAGGTATAACATAGATTGTAGATAATGTTCCGTAAATAAATTAAAAGAGCGTATAGAGTAAACTAAGTAACTTTGATATATCAAACCAAACAGAACGCAGTTCGAACGCAGCGCACAGGTTGGAATCATTTGACGTCTGCTCTCTAATTAATTATATTCAGCGATAGAGTTTCGTGACGAAACTTTGTTTCACATCTCCGCTTTGAGCAACAGTAAGCATGTTGTTAAGAACAATAGAATCCAATGTCTAAAGCAATCTTAACGATTTACGGTTTCAATTGAATACTGTAAATTTAATACGTACTCACGTTAATTACATTCTTGAAACGAATTATTTGCTATACTTAAATATTGTAATTATTTCATTTAAGCATTGTAATGTACTTACCAATTTTTGTTTATAACATTAATTAACAAAAGACAGAGCCCTGTGACAGACAGACAGGGTTCCGTTATCCCGTTGAATAAAAAAACTCTTAAAACGATATTCAGTATTTAAAGTCGATTTTAAAAACATTCACTAACTACTATAAAATAAAATAACTTTTAGGAAAAGGAGAAACGCCTTCCCGGCACGAAAATCACCTGCACAGCTGTTGCCAATTGCGCTCGATCTGTTCAATACTGTTATTATAATAGTATAGAAAAGGAAAACAATATATTAATATTGTTTTCCTTTTCAATTTTCAAATCCGTGAGCGATGTCTATAATATAGTATATCTCGGGTCGCCTCTTACAATGTGATGGATAAAGACCATTGTCCAACACGCTAGCCAAGTGTGGACTAGCAGGGTTCACGCTCTTTTGAGAGCATTATGGATAACTATTAAGTTTTCTTCCCCGAATAAAATGATCGTTAAAATCATTTCTAATACGCACACAATTTTAAAAATTATAGGTGCCAGCAGGAATCGAACTCAGGCACCCACGTTCGGAATACCAACGTTCAAAAGACTAATTCTCACTGCTTCACCTTCAAATTATCTAGTTATTTTAAATTGCGCCAAAACGACGAGGCTCTGACTGACAACATTTCACAATACCTAAATCACGCTATCGAAATTTTGTAAACCGCTCTCATATATACAAATTTCGAACGTAAAAAATTGTAGCACGGCCGCTCTAGACATGACACAACTTAGCTGAATCTTACTTTTCGAAATTGGTGACCCCGACGTGACATTTTATAAACCATGCTGCCCGCGGCACTAAGATACAGACGGTTGGACAGCGGAATCTTAGTAAAAGGTTGGCGATACTATTCGGCGGCTGCGGAATCCTAAAACCCAGTAACAAAGTGAAATGACAAGTTAAGTGCGTCTGCGACCCTAGTATATTTTCTGGTAGACCCGACAAATAAACATAGCAGAGAGAATGTGGCAGACTCCCAATCGTCCATATCACTTGTTATGGGTCGACAAACCTAATAACAGTTTGCAAGAGAAGCATTCATCGTATTTATGGCTTTACTTACAGCTAAGTACTTCTAATTATGTCGAAGGACTAGATAAATAGCAAGCTTAATGAGCGAGAGATTAGAAAGAAACTCAATTTATTTTGGATCTGATATAGGTCCGTTATTATGTACTGTTATATACAAGTTTCTAAATGTATTATTTGACTTATATTGTTTTTTAGAAGTTTTAGAATTTCGTCTAAATTTTCATTTTTTTTTTGCTATGCCCTGTATTTTTCTCGCTATTGCTACTTTTAAAATAGTAGGTAAATGTACCTAGTGACTTAAAATATGGCGCCATGATAGTATCAAGTTCTTTCCAATATTTTTATTTTGTCTTTATTTCTTTTTACTTTTTATTTTTGACCAAGAGAATGTTCTCTTTCCAGTGACTCTTTATGGAAAATGGAAAAAAGGTCGTCGACCTCTCGTTTACGGAGGGGTGGCACACAGTCGACGATACCTGTTCCACTCCTTAGCCCTCCACTGGCACTCGGAACACTTCGTAGGCGGCTTGCAGTACCCGATGGAAAGCCAGCTCATACACATATCAGCAGAGTATAAGAACCTTGCAGAGGCAATTATGGCATCCACTAAAGACCGTTTGGCCATCCTTGGCATCTCGAATTTATATATGGTAAGAATTGTTACAGTATGCAGGCAGCAACGGAGTAAAGGTATTGAATATAGCTTCACCACATTACTGTGTACTCCGTGAAACTCTAATAGGTACTGTAGTTTCAAAGTAAAATAAAATATGAATATTTCATAAAGGAGGATGCGTAATAAATGTAGGTACATAATACTCATCGCAATCAATAACTGCTGGGCACGAGTTTCCTCTTACAATGCGAGTGTTACAGGCCATAGTTCATCAACACTGGCCAAGTGCGGATTGGAGAATTTAACACACTTTTGATATGTAATATTATGCTACGAGGTGTTAGCTAACATTATGTTAACCGTAGCGGGTACGAGAATCCACATGAAAATACAAGTTAAATCGTATAATACAGCTCGTCTCATACGAACATTAGTTTTGGGGTAGAAAGCTGGATATAAATTATGCTTACATTCTGAATAATTGTATTATATCATATGCAATGTTATTCTATCTATATTATAACAAATATAATATTTGCCTTCTCCGTTCTAAAATATCTGCTCCTTAGAACGCTTTTAGCATTAAAGAGCTTTGTATAATTGTTTTCAATGTTATTTAAATCACATTTGATATCCATAAAATTTTATTTTTGCTCCGCCGCCGAAAATATCTACTAATCCGGGGGACTAGCGTTGATTTTTTTAGATTAAGCCATCTTTGTTAAGTTTTTTTGCTATAATAAATAAATAACGCTACACATTCATAGCCCGACTGTAGAATTCTCTGTGTCGTGGGTGCCATGAACAACAAACAAGGCAACACGCACACCCAGACTAAGAAAGAAAATTTAAACTCATCATATTAATTCCCGACTCGGCGGGAATCGAAACCAGGACCCTTCGAACGGCGATCCGGCATGGTAAACATTGCGTCACACGGGTCGACTTAAAATAACTGATGCGGGTGACGCGGGTGTACTTTTCGGGCAAAGCATTTTATTTTATTGCACCATCAGCGCATTACCGCCATCAAGACAGTTCACGAAATTATTGCGACCGTGTTTTTTTTTTAATTCAATTTTAATTATTAAAAGCAGTGTAGGTAAAGCTCGTTTTCGCTTCCCTCTACCGCTTATTCTGTGCGGTTAATTTTTGGTTGTTGCGGTTAAATTATGTCGTTTCCCTTTTCGTTTATTCCAAGATCTGTCTTCCTTCCCGACAGCTGTCCTTTTGTGTGACAATTTTTTTTATCTTCACATTTTTTTTATCTTGATATATAAAAGGGATTTAGAAATGTCTGTTTATAATAAAAATGTAGTTACATTTTGCTTTAATTTTTAAGTTACATAATAGTTGATCTGGATGACTGGATCGAAACTGAGTTCGATATCTGCACGCAGTTCTAATTTTCAAAAAATATGTGCGTATTCTAATTGGAATTTAATTATCACTTGCTTCGGTGAAGGAAAACATCGTGAGGAAACCTGCACACCTAAAAGTTCTCCATAATGTTCTCAAAGATTCGTGAAGTCTGATAATCCGGACTTGGCCAGCGTGGTGGACTATGGCCAGTATTCGATTCAAACCCAGCAGTGGGACAGTTATGGGTTGCAAAAATGATGATGAAATTATGTAATTACGTTAAAGCATAACTCCGCCAAAGGTACTTGAAAACTTAATAAAATCTTACTTTAAGTCTCAATGAATCCAACATCAAAATCCCCAGTACCCTTAAGTGGTAATTTCAAGGAGAATAATTGTGACCAAAAAGTAGAAAAGTGGTCTCTTCGCCAAGTACCGGCCTGAAAAAACCAAAATGGATATAATCAGAGTCGCACTCAGTTGAATGAATGTTGTTAGCATTATAATGTCGTTCTGTAAATCCTACAGCTTCGTTTGTAATTAAATTTGCATATTGGACTAATAACAAACCTTGCCAGCTGTGGGAAATCTATGCCATAGGCTCATACATTCGAAAAATGTTTAGATGAGTTTCTTTTAATTAAAATTAGATTTTTTTATCTGTGAATCGATTGCAATAAAAGTGTAAATATAACCTCAAAGGTAAAATATCTGTTATAGTTTTTGATAAATGGTGATATATTATATCACCATTCATCGTTTAAATGATATTATTTTATTATTTACGACGTACGTATTTTATTATGCACCTAGTCCGTTAATTATGTCCGTTTCCTATATTTAACCAATCGTTAAACCGATCGTTTTCGACTTACCAGTAATGAGTCGTTATAAACGTTCCTTATTGTTTTCTTATAGGAACATTTCTGAAATGAAAACTTCTTTAGCATCGTTGTGCGTTGAAAGTCGATGAAACGGAAATGACGTGAAAAGGCGACAATCAAAGAGACAGACACATTTTGACGTGGGAGAAAATCGCGCGATTGCTATACTGCTGCTGCGATTTAGTAGAATGACTGAACATTTCCTAATTTTTGTATTTAAATAGCCGACTAAGGAACATACGAGTCACCTGATGGTAGGTCACCATGACCCCTGGACATCAGTAACTATTAAGCCATCACAGCACACGGCAAGGAAAAAGAAATAAATAAATTCCTGGCTCCCAACCTCTCGGCCAGAACACGACAAGTTGTTTGGCAATTGAATTAAGAAAGTGGAATTTCCCATTTTCATCCGTAAACAATTTGTAGTTCGCGCAGATTTCGCCGTCGCTGAAAATGGTACATTATGTACGTAATGGTTCCCACTTCTCAGTATGTCAATTTGTTTGTTTCAGTTCGGAAACCGCACGCAACCCTGTCTCAAAGAGTTAATCGAAGCCAGCGCAAATGTAGGCGTTGGAAGCAAGTCAATAACAAGAAGACCTCTCAACGATTTCAGTCCGCCTTTCAAGGAGTACGTCACCTACCAAGGGTCATTGACCGCACCACCCTGCACGGAATCTGTACTGTGGATGGTGCGGGCTAGAAGTTTATCTATCACTAGAGTATGTTTCTAGTTAAAATTGTTATTGTATCGAAGCGCTCATAGACATCGTTTGTTTTGATCAGACTCGAAAAGCTCTCAATAGATGGCGTTACTAGAGTTTGAGACAACCCGAACCGTTATCGAACATGAATCGACAGTCGGTTTCCAAATCCTTAGGTTTAAAGTGTTCACTTTAATATAATAAAGAACTAACCTACTGTTCTGCACAGAACAGTACACCATTTTAAGTCTTTAACTGTCTCGAGACACGAACATAATTAGGTATTTTTTTAAAGCTTAATACTCGTAATGCCCTCTGCTTTTTCTGTTTTATGAACTTTAAGAAAAGTGAGTTACTTGCATATTTCTATTCAAAAGCACTACAAAATCCCATTTCCACTGTCCATTGGTTGTCTGGAAGCAATCGCTGTCTAGCGATAAAACCGACTTTTGTACTACTTATGCATTACGTTAATATAACCGCCTATACTGATGAACATACCTACCTAAATGTTTTTTGTGCGTACAATAATGAGTATTCTATCTGTCTATATATTTCTGTACTGACATACTTCAAGCGTTTTCTGGATACTTCCAGGCTACTGGAAAAATGGCAAATGATCTTCTAGCGCCGGGAGGGGAACCACGACGAAACTTAATAAGACAGCCACAACCACGGAATGATAGAAGGGTTTTCTTCTTCACTTAACCCTGAACAAATAAAAAAAGTCATGTGAATATACTATCTGTATAATCCATTATTGTTTAATTTACCCATTGTGTTGCTAGCAGCGCTCAGAATTCCGGAGAATATACGACATGTTGGATAGACATCTATTCGTTTGTTTTAGTCTCATTAGCTTAATTTTTTCGGATCCTCAAACCTTGTGACTCATTTTTATTTGTTTCCGTTAAGGAAAACATCGGAGGTTAACCCAAAGTTCGCAAAAATAGACAAACATGAATATTCTGTGTCCAAAACACTCAGAACCGATTAGAGTGGCGCAAATTAGGGGAGGCCTATCTAGCTATCTATATCCAGCAGTGGATACACAAAGGTAGATGAATGGATGATTAAGATGACTAAAAAGCAGTTTAAACCCGGAAGCATAAGCTAGTTCCAGGTTAACGACCGAATAACGAATAACGACCCGAATAACGACCCGAACAACAAGCCAGAATTAAGACAAATATCAAAATAGATCAGCAAATCTAACAGTTTCTGGAACGGAACTGTTAGAACATCGATCAGTTACAATTCAATTAACTTAATATATAACATAGATTTACTACGGTACTCACGATATGTACCTGTATTGTGCGTCAGTATTCCCGACCCAGTTGCACGTATCCAGAGTAAATATCAAGTTATAACTCTTTGGTATAATAACTATAATGTGAAGGGAAATAAAATACTCGTTGACCATCTTCCAAACTATTTTGTACAGTAATATTAATAATCTGTCTATTTTCGACGATGTTCTGCTCACTGGCCAGTAACAAGTTAGTGACCACTGGCTTAAACATTTAGCAGGGTCCGTCCTAATTACATCTCTTCTCCTCTCCGCTCCCGCTCCTCGCCCTTGTGTAGGTATAAAATTACTCTATTACAATAAATTAGACGTAAGTACCTACGTCTGCGTGCTGTCTTCATTGGCTATTTAGTTTATTTAGGATGTCTTTGTAGGTACTTCAAACATAATTGGTTTGATCATTAATTGAGGAGTCGGTCTGGGCCGTTGGTGACTTAAATAATATAGGTGTGATACCCATACGGTGGCAACACTCATAATGTGAGGGTACGTGCATTATGTCCACCAAACTACTCAAATGTGGTTAAGCACGCTGCTCTTTCCATCTTTGAATCACCCTTCTTTGAATAATTGGGACCGTAAACCATTGGGGAGGAAAGGGAATAGACCATATTGTATTGGAAAAATGAGAATCGAAGCAGGTGTACCTACTCACGACCTGAAGAAGACAACGGGCATTAGCTGGATTGAGGAGGCTCCGGGCATGTCAGAGTGGCGCGTAGAGATTCATGTCCAGAAATAGACGGTGTAAAGGCTGATGGATGGACGGATATAGCTGATATAACTTGCTTAATTGCTTGCTTGATTAAGATGCAGATATAACTTTTAAAGACTGTAGGTCTTAGGGTCATTTTATAAAGGAACAGCTGACAAATTTTCTCGCATTTTGTTACAAAAAGTCACCCAATCTCCACCTTTATATATTTTTAATGGCTTTCCTAACCATTCAACTCTTTTTTATTCACAAGCAAGGACTGTATAGACAAGCTTGAAAGCTGTAATCGTGAAGTAAATACTTTATTACAGTACCTAACCCGCCTTCACTTCGTTTGAGATAACTTATTCAGTACATTCACAAATCGCAGTATACCCAATCCAAAACCCTTTATTTATTTTAGAAAATTGTTATTATTTCTCTGTATACTTGGCATTTATTTCGATCTACTCGTATTGTGTTAATGAGTACCTACTCCCAAGAATAGTTTTTCCCAAATATCTTCCATATTAAGACATTAATCAGTTATACATAATACTTATTGCAGATAATATTTAATCAGAAATGAAAGATTTTGTTCGTTTACTACAACATAATAATATATCATAGGATTTAATTCCGACATCAGGTTGTAAACAAACTAAAATGATACGAACTTATTCCAATAGTTACTTTTGAAATTGACGTAAGCACATAGTAGAGTCGAGTGGTGACTCAAATTGGAAGTCAGTTCGATCACGAATCTTGTTACGAGTTACAGGAAATTTGTTCCGAGTAGTTTTCAAATACCTGCATTTCGAAAGTTAGAACAAATTGAAATAAAATCTATCCGTTTCTATTTTCTACCAATAAAATCTTAACTAATTTGTGTCATTCGGTAATCCTCGGCGCTACGTTTAAAAGTTTAAAGTTTATTACACCCTTAGAATCGTTGTACAACATACCGCGTAACACACCAAGGTCCATTGTTGATTTATTTAAGTAAACTTTTGTATCTAAAATAAAATTAGATTTATGGTACAAATAAGGTGCGTAGTTTCCAATATGCAAACAGTCTCTTACTCTTTCATTCTGAAGCAATACCGGCTAAACATTTAAAAATTACGAATATCAAGACAAAACAAGATACACTAGTAGTATAAAATACATAATTATAATACCGTATGTAAGTATAAATAGATGTTAATAAATGTGTATAAAATAACTGTTATAGAACTATTTAATCATAATATTATGCTCGTGAAAACACCGTTGCAGTTGATGCTCATTGGGCGGTTTGATAGGTTATGTTAAAAACTTGAAAATCGAACTCAAACTACTTATTAGCTTATGGATAGGTCGAAAGTAGCTTCGATTGTTTTAACTTACCTGAGAAACTGCCAAGTGTGTTAATAAAAAAATACTAAAACACAAAGAAATAAAAATAAATAAATATATAATTTTATTATAACTTTATTTATTTATATAATAAATTCTTTTAAGAGATAGTGATAACGATAAAGAATTCTTCTTTTTAGATGTATTGTGTTTTTATAACAAGCATTATAAAATGTCTTATTAAAAATATTATTGAAAATAAGTAAAAAAAGAAACGAATCTATTCTTAGCGACCCTGCCAGGATTCGAACCTGGAATCTTCTGATCCGTAGTCAGACGCGTTATCCATTGCGCCACAGGGCCTATGGGACATATGTCTCAAAATATAACATCAAAACCTCAATCTCAATCTCAAAACCTAACAGTTTCAATAAAAAAATATGTTAAAAACACATTTTAATTTTTAACTGACACATTTAACTAAATTACGTAATTAATGTTTTTTCATAAATATAGAATTACAAAGAGAAAGTGTACTGCAATAAAGCTCGTAGTTGCGTTGTTCCTGCCTGTGAAGCGAGGGGTCCTTGGTTCGATTCCGGGCCAGGGAAGACTTTTATGTTTTTAATGTAAATAGCTGATAAACTAACAGATAATCGATCAATTAAACCTACCAGACCAGTCGATCAACATCGATAGACGATCGATCGATTGGTCTGGTACCTAACACCCTAAGAAATTGAATATTTTTTAAGTTTAGTAACTTCAAAAATACTTAATTCCTTTTTAACATACTTTATGCAATACGACGATAAACTTAACTATGTAAATTATATATTTTGTAAACTTAGATCATCTCAAAGTTGGTAATATTAATAATTGTATTATAATTTCAAGACGATTGTGGATCTCAGACAACTCTGTTGTACCTATCGTAGGTATCTTATTCAAATTCTTGGTAAAACATTAATTATTATTCTATTTTAAGTAGGTCGAGACTTGATCCGTTGTAATTAGGTTATTATGATCTTACTTTGTTAAGTAGGTATGTACGCTTTTACGAACACCGATACCGACGTTCCATTTTGAGCTCTATATGTATACATTTTTAACATCTCTGTAACAAAACCACCGATGCTACCAGACTAGAAGCTTTTGTATCGCTACCTACATAATATAATACGAGTAAATTTATTAAAACAGCCGACAAACGAGCCGAAATACCTGATGGTAAGTTACTTTCGACTGGGCTTCAGTCTTAGAGTATATATATTATATATATACTCTACTGTTAGTGTTACAGTGTTATATAATATATATACTCTAAGGCATCAGTATGTAACACTAACCACTCACCGATACGTTGTTGGCCAAGAATTAAAAGATGTTATGTGTACAAGTTTCTGGCCTTCTTTTAGAAGCGCAAGAACATTTAGCGCAAGAACTGACTAACCTGTATGTTGATAATTGCAAGCTAAAAAGGATAAATAAATCTGCTTTAGAAATCACTAGAGTGCCTAAAATAATTCCATTGCTATTCATTTAATCATTTATCTAAGTACTGTGAGTGCGAGCAGAATCCAAAGTTGGATTGACCCAGTATTTCACATGCTTGCAAACAAGGTGCCAAATAAGTTTCATATGAGAGAAATATATAAATTACATTTCTAGGCATCGGAATAAAAAAACGGAGTTCAGCCGTTGGCAGCCATTACAGAAGTGCATTACGAAGCTCCAGTTTTTGTGCGGAAGATTATTTTGCAATAGAGTACGGTCAGATATTGAGGGCCTATTCTAATCATCGAAGCAGGTTCCTCAAGATGTACGTAGCTAACAATAACAGTTATCAGTAGGAAGATAACATACATACCTGTAACAGGTATGCGGAATTTGTTAGTCTACGAATTGATAATACCATATTTTGATATACGATTTTACAATCTTATCTCCATAGTCTTGACTTTGCTGTAAATATTTCAATTCAAAGTCGAAAACCACATAACCTGGGTGTTGCGTAAATTTATTTAAAAAAATGCAAAAAAGAGTTATCTCGCTGGATTTTAGGTCTTATAAAGTTTCTCCTTCAGAAACTGCTGCCTCCGATGGTAATGTATCTTTTTCTGTTATTTATTTACAGTTCATTCATAACAATATGTATTTTAAGTGCAAACATTATGGTATAGGTAAAAGTTTTATTAATCCACTGCAAAAAAGGAGACGATTCTATTTTCATGGATGTTTTTTAGGGATACATTTAATTTAAATAAAGGATATTTTTTTATTAAGTAATGCATATTTATTGATACTGTTAATAATATCGGTATACCAACTAATTACTCAAAGATCCAGTCAATTAAACAGAAATGATAAAAATAAAAGCCTAATTGGTTGCATCAATAAATTATAAGTATTTAATTATCACTTGCTTCGGTGAAGGAAAACATCGTGAGGAAACCTGCACACCTGGGAGTTCTCCATAATGTTCTCAAAGGTGTGTGAAGTCCACCAATCCGCACTTGGCTGGGCACGGGTCTCCTCTCACACTGTGGGAGGAGACCCGTGCCCAGCAGAGGGACAGTTATGGGTTGTGATGATGATGATGATTATAACTGATCTTACTTTAAACCGACATAAAAAAGAATTTATCAATATTAGCCGCGATATTTATTGTACTCATTACTTCAAAAAGATCCCACTAAAATAAATAGCTGTACAAGTTATTTTTTATGTATCTATAGGTACGCATGTCATAGTGTTGACTTTGTTGATGCATTATATGTTAATACGTAATATCCGTAAGTAACATAGTACGCAGTCAATAGTATAATGGGTGACTAGTAAGCGCAAATGAATTAATGGCTGCTGCTTCAGGCGATATATAAGCCTTTGATCTCGGTTTCGAGCCGATAAGCAACGTCGAGGAGTTGTAACTCCTAGGATTAACTCACTTTAGACTAATGTAGTTACACTAGTTAGTTGACTTAAGTAATTCGTTTTGGCGTCTTCGAATGGTGATTCCTACATTCACATAATTGGCCACTAATTTGTCTATCGGAGTAGGAAGGTGAAGTAAACTTCAGATCACTCCTATAAGAGATCCGTGCCTTTAGAATAATTACACTATAGAAAGACAGTCTTCGTACAAGCGCTCTGTCTAAAGTTTCGGTTTAGTGCTTCACTAAACCGAAACTTTCCCGAACTTCGGCTGCGGATAATCATATGTTTTTAGCAATAATACATAAATAGCTTTTCAGATATTTTGTGAGACAATTTAACTGGACAAATCGTCATAATTCTTTTTTTTTTCGCGAGACACGTTTGGCGTGCGTTGACATTGAACGCACGTACGAACGTACGTATTGAACGCACTTGAAGCTGCCCGGTGTTTGGAGTAATTTCTGACTCCAAATATGGTGTTTCAAAATGGCCGCGCGGACTTGGTTTCTATAGTAATTATTCTAAACCCGTGCCCTAAAGAGGGCCACTAATGAGTCAGTCGCTTAAAATTTCTGTTCTTGGTCTAGGTGTGTGTGTTCTTGTCTTGTGTGTTGTCCATGGCACCCACGACACAGGGAATTCTAGTGTGGGGCTATGAGTGTCAAGCGTTGTAATAAATTTTATTATAAAGTCGTTGCAGAATGTATTGTACATAACTTCATCGGTGTAACATGCTTCTGTTTTCTCCGAGGGTCGTAACGCATGGAGTTAAAATTCGCCGCAACAGGTTGTTCATAATTCCGTTCAATTTAGGTGTAATGCGTGAAATATTGAACTTGCACTCTGTGTCTGTACCATCCATTGTAAACGCTGATGCCTTACCAGCCAAGAAACAAGGAAGAAAAAAGGCACTGGTTCTCAAGCTCCCAGCCCTAACACGATATGTAACGACAATACGATATAATTATGTTTGTAAAAAAAAATAAGTTGTCTCAAACAAGAGTGTGGTGGCGCCCACAACGCCGTTCTAATTCCACACTGATGTGTTTCATTAATGAGCTCTTTGTTATTATCGTATTTATCAACACACCCGATATTTTATGGGATAATGAATTACCGTTGTCATCATAAGCTTAATTGATCCGCTATAAGTGGATAAAAATTGACAATTCAAATGTCTACTAATGTTTGCTTCCATTGGTCGTATATAAAATAGATAGTAGATATACAAACCGCCTTTCGTGTATTACTGTTTTGCCCAATGGTTAGCTGTAAGAGAATGCAATTAGCATTAAGCTCGTCATTTGTACCGTAATATTGTATTGTGGTAATAAAGTTCAAATAAATAAATAGTCCCGATTTAAGTCTTGTTCTGTCGGTGACACTCGTCGTCCACTGCATGCTCGATTGAAAATCCTCCTCAACTCGTAGTTCACCCTGGTTAATGGAAAAGAAAAGCGCACCTGATCCCACCAGTTCTCTTAAAGAAAATTCTGATATTAAATAGTACATAATAAAATCTAGAAGTCCATAATTATACTATCTTACGAAGTGTCACATTCGCCTCGGTTAACCTGTAAATTGTTATAGATACATTTTCTTCGATATGGTCGAATCTCTGTGTGTCCGAGCTCTGAATTACTGCAAGCAATTATTATGTTAAATGTTGATTGCGCTTATAAATCATTCATTTATTGATTGGGTTCTAAATCGATAATGAGATCCTTGAACTGATTTATACTTATGTTGTAAAGATTAACAACTGCATGGAATGAGAATAATACATAATGTTATGTAATTTTATTACCGCTATCAAACGTAATAACGTTATTAAAAGCTTTTATTTAACTTGCAATGTATGAATGTATGTAACAATTTTTGTTCGGGTGGAATCTTGCAACTCAATTTTGAGGCAGGTGTCTTCAGCCGATTGAGCTGAAATTTTGTATACTCCTTTTAATATTCATTTTGGCAAATAATTAACAACTTTATAATAAATACTTTTTTTATAACAGCGGTACACATCTCCAAACTCCGCTCCTCGCAGTCTCCGATCTCGATCACAATCCAGAAATGTCCAACATGGACTACACTGGAACCTCTGAAGTTTAAAGGCTACTGGGACAACCAAGGACATGCTGTGCTATCCAACACGGGAACTACAGGTAAAACTACTATTGAGCCGCATTGTACATCGCAATAAAATCAGTGTAACGGGTTTATCTAACTAAACCATAGGTAAGTACGGGCCAAACTAAAACCCCAGAGGGCACGTTAAGCCTTCGGTCCTGGTTGTTATTACTAGTCGTTAAGCGAAGGCCTCCCGGTGGCTCAAAAGCCTCCAACACTCGAGTTTGCCATTAAAACTCCACCAAACCGCACCAAAGCAGCTTGGTAAGCTTCTACGTTGGTAGGCTTCCACGGTTTTGAGGATAGGCCCAAGCGCTGTTATGTAGTGGGCCATTTTAAACGTTTTGAAGTCATACTACGAGAAGCCATAGCCAATCCATAGAAATCCAAGGAAGCCATAGGTTGGCCACACGTATCACTTAAGTATATCCACTAAGATGTTTTCATAACACGGTTCTTTAATTGCCTGGAATTCCTCAGATCCTACAGCGACAAATTCAAAAACAAAATCTAGCATTACGAGTAAGTTCGCGACACAATAGATAAAATTTTCAAGTGTATCACGCACGTGATATTTTTATCTCAAGGTAATCCGTATATATTTCTTACATAATCCGACTGTCAATATCGTTTCGATAGAACACGGAACACCAGTAGCTAGACAAACATCGTTATCTGTCGTATAAATGAAGAAAAATGGTGCAGTAGCTACGTTCTGTTAGCTAAGCAAATGATTATGGAGTAAAATGTATGTGGGCTACTCAGCTACATTAATAATACTCTTGATAAATGTTGAACAAGATGAGATTCTATAAATTATTGTTATGTTATCTTACTTAAACTATTGCATTTAGCTTACAAAATTGAAATGATACCTACATGGAGGTTATTTAGACGCTTACTCATATCCCGCGCTAGGATTGATGAATGTTTGCCTCGGCCGGGATCGTACCCAGGACCACTCGCCTCGCAGGTCACAATCAACTAGACTAAGGGGTCGTCAAATGTCCTTACATTTGATTTCCTTACTACAACAGAAAACATACAACGATCTGTCATAAAAAGCAGGGTTTTTGCCAAACAGGCAGATACGAGTAACATAAAAGAGAATAAAGAAGCTATACACCCCTCCCCCAAATGTTTACGCGTATCGGTCGCTTTGTCGAAGAGCTAGTAAAATACGGAACCTTACTTCCTAAGGGTGCGTTTATATGACTCCATATTTCGTTATTCGTTTATATGATATCCTTTGGTGTTGCCGAGGTACCATCTGACGACTCCGACGTACCATCAGATGATCGACTGACTGATCAACTGACGGACTCGACTGATCGTTAATCGACTATTTACATTAAACCCCAATCTATATTAATTAGAAACAGCCCTCGCTTCGCGGAATACCTTTGGTTTAGTAGGTACATCTACTCGAAAATATGTGAAAAAGTATGATGCGGTTCTATAAATATTTTGTGAACTGACTGATATAAAACGAACTAAACGTCACCCCGAGCTTCTTACAATATGAGTTTTTAAATCGATAAATTCAAAAAATCATGTAATAATATTTATTGTGTTAATAATGCAGACACACTGTCAATCGTCAATATCGTTTCATGCTCCACAGTTATAAATATTTAGTATGTATAATGTTCTGTTTTTATTTATTCTAGCCTACTATACGTTTGAAACATCCTCAAGACCCCGTCTCAACGGTGGTCCACTGATCGGAGAATACATTTTTGAGCAGATGCACTTCCATTGGTCCTTCGACGACTACACCGGCTGTGAACACATCGTTGACGGTCAAGGGTATGTTGTGAATAAAACACCCGTTAGGCCAAGACTGATTTTTATTAATCAACTGAAGGTAGTTTAACATCAAGTACCCACATAATACAGCTACAAATTAATAAAATATACAACATGTTCTCCCTATCTTTTTTAACAACCAATATATTATAATTTGTAAATTTAATTTAGTGTGATTTTAAGTAACAAAGGCAACAGAAATTGACGTTTTTTTAATTCCTTGACTAATTTTAATTAATATTCATAACCTTATTTAAATTAACATCAAACTTATTCATACCAAATTCATTAAACTTTATTTAACTATTTATTACCCACAATGTAAGCATGCGTTACATTGGGAATAAATTGACTGCGCTCATAATTATATTTTATTAGTGTAAATAATTAACAATTACTCATACCTATTTATTATGAATTATTTATATTTAAAAATAAGTAAACAAGTTAACTTATCATAATCAAAATCATTTCATTCTCAGTGCGTAAAATAAAATTATATTTTGAATGATAAGCACACTAAACAATACATCAATCACATTGTTTTTTACTCAATTCTTTTATTTTAACACGAGCATACTCAGCCGCCGGTCTGCGATACACTTTTTTATTCTTAGTGTTGCTGTTATCTGATGAGTCCGACTCTGATGCCGTTAGTGGCGGAGTAGAATACGCATCGCTGTCAGCCTGGTTCGACTGCGTCGCGCCACCCGCCTCGTCCACGTCACTTTTCGCACTGCTCCACTTGTCGGCGTCAAGTGTGCGCTTATTGCCATCATCTGCAGCTGCCTTGACAAGATGACGTCTGTTACGTCTGTACCGATGGCCAGACGTATCCGTGACGAAGTATGAGCGGGGCTCCGGGGCCTGCGTCTGCACTCTAGCATGCTTGCGCTTGCCCGCCTCCAACATGATCACCCTATCACCGGGTTCTAACTCGGGCAACGCACGCGAGCCCCGGTCGTAATATCGTTTACTGGTTGCTTGTTTGTTTACGATCGATGTATAGTCTTGGCTGCTGTCCCGGGCGGGTTGCAGTCTTTTCTCATGGACAGGCAGTCGGGTGTTGAGTCGACGCCCCATCAACATCTCCGCCGGGCAACTGACCCCGTCTCGAGGGGTCGCTCTTAAATTTAGCAAGCCGAGATGAAAGTCCGAATGCGACTCGATGGATTTAACCAGCATATTTTTTATAGTCTGAACACTCCTTTCGCTCCTTCCGTTGGACTGTGCGTAATTCGGGGATGTGGTCGTATGCTTAAAGCCCCAGTGTTCTCTAAAAAGTCGAAATTCCTTAGATGCGTATGCTGGGCCATTATCACTCACGACCTCCACGGGAATTCCATGTCTCGCGAACTGTTCCTTCATGGCTTCGATAACGGCTTTACTTCCGATATTATTTAACCTGTTAACCTCTATGTAATTTGAAAAATAATCGACTAAGATCAAAAAGTAATTATTTCGGTATTGAAATATATCAGACCCCACTTTAGCCCACGGAATATTTGGAATGAAATGCGAGAGCAGGGGTTCGCGCGGGGGCCGCTGCACGCGCTCCGCACACACGGCGCAGCGGCGCACGGCGCGCTCGATGTCGCGCGACATGCCCGGCCAGAACATCACGTCGCGCGCGTGGCGCTTGCACCGGTCTATACCCATGTGCCCGTCGTGCACGCGCCCAACCATTTCACTTCGAAGGCTGCTCGGTATAAACACTAAATTGTCTTTTAGTATAATGCCGTCGATGTACTCAAAATATTCCCTATATGACCAACACTCACGCGCACATTCGTCGACTTGATATTTATTTTCTGGCCAACCATTTAAGATATAAGCTATTATAGTTTGACATTGCTTATCGCGCTGTACAGCATTTTTAATCAATCGCATTTTTTCAGAACTGAAACGAACATTTTCTATGATAAAACAGGATTGGTCAGCCACTTCTTCAGAAATTTTGTCCTTCATTATATCCAACAGTGGTGCTCGCGATAATGTATCGGCAACGTTCATGTATTTCCCCGGTTTGTATATCACTTTAAATTCATAACCCTGTATACGAAGCATCATACGTTGCAATCGCGCCGGAACTGCATCCAATGGTTTATTGAATAGCGCCTCTAAGGGTTTATGATCGCTTTCAACTATCACATCGCCACGTCCAAAGACATACTGGTGGAATCGCTCTAAAGCAAACACTATGGCTAACAGTTCCTTTTCTATCTGCGCATAACGTTTTTGTGTATCGGACAGCGTGCAGGAGGCGAACTCGACCGGGCGGCCCGCCTGCAGCAGCGCTGCGCCCAGCGCGTGCGAGCTGGCGTCCACCGACAGAGTGACGGGCTCGCTAGCCGCGTATAGTGAAAGTACAGGAGCGGAGCACACTAAATTTTTCAGACGCTCGGCCGCTTGATCGTGTTGAGCATCCCAGCACCAAGTTACATCTTTCTTTAATAGCGATCGCAACGGAGAAGCTATCTCTGAATAATTCGGTATGAATCTAGCCAAATAATTTATCATTCCCAAAAAACGTTCTAATGCACGTCTGTCATGTGGCATCGGCATGTCTGTGATGGCCTTTATTTTATTTTTATCTATTTGCATTCCTTCCTCGCTGAATGTATGACCTAGATATGTTACACTAGTTGCCCGAAATTCACACTTTTCCTTGTTGAACTTTATACCAACCTGACGCGCCCTCTCGAGCACTCGCTCTAAACGTTCATCGTGTTCTCGCATATTCGACCCCCACACTATTATATCGTCCACAAAGGAATCGACACCTTGGATGTCTTCAAAAATCTGTCGAACTTTCGCGTGAAATACTTCTGAAGCACAGTTAATCCCATATGGCAGACGAAGAAATTGATACCTCCCGAACGGTGTACCAAACGTACATAAGTCCGCGCTGTCGTTATCGATTTCCACCATCCAATAACCAGAGCGCGCGTCCAACTTGCTAAAATAACGAGCTCCCTGTAACTTCGTAGCGATTTCCGTGAGGCTCGGCAGCGGGTAGCGCGCGCGCTGTACGACGCGGTTTAGCGGACGCGGGTCAAGGCATAGACGGATGCTGCCATCTTTCTTAGCCACCACTACGATAGCGTTAACCCATGCCGTCGGATGACTCACCTTCCTAATTACTCCCATCCGTTCCATTCTAATCAATTCCGATAATAATTTGTCTCGCACCCCGAGGGGTATTTTTCTAACCGCGCAGACAGACGGCTGTGCACACTTATCTATGACAATCTTATATTGACCAGGTAACTTTCCTAGGCCATGAAACAAATCGGAATACTGATCGATATTTACAGACAACACACGTTTTATAATACCTAAACTTTCGCAAGCGTGTTTTCCTAAAACACTTTGACAATCATATTTACAAACAACAAATAATAAATTATATACTCGCCCTTTATATAGCCAGTCGATATAGCAAGATCCGACAAATGGAATAGAATTGCCGCAGAAGGATTGAGCCTTAATGTTATTATTTTGTAACGATATTAAAGATAAGCCTAGATTTAAATAATTACTCACTGATAAAACATTAAGGTCCGATCCTGTGTCCAGCTTGAATACCTGTCTTTTGCAAGTATTAAATAACGTAAGGGTTTCATACCATTTACAGCTGTTGTCCTTGACATTGTTACCATCTATCGTAGACACGTAGTACAAATCCTCATCTACATTTACGCTAGTGTTGTACTCCTCACGCACATTCACACCGTATTTATTTTCTTCGATTTCATAAACTTTTTTACTTTTGATCAAGGGACACATTTTTTTGAAATGGCCATTAACGTTACACAAGAAGCACTTAGAATATTTTGCGGCACACCTATAACCACCATTGCAACGCACTGATCCACACGAAGCACAAGGACGCAAATTATAACCTACGCGCGAGCTGCTGTACCGGCCGCCGCTGCCGCCGGCGCCGGCGCTGGTGGCGGGCGGCTGGCGGCCCCCGCCCCGCTGCGCGCTCCGCGCCGTCCTCATGCCGCGGTCCTGGGTGCTGCGGTACCGTTGTACTACATCAACCGCGACCGACGACATCCTCTCATCGACACCTCTGTTTTTCGTGTCCTCTATCTGCTGTTTTTCCTCTTTAGACATTTCACTGGCCTGACATATTTTAACCGCCTTATGTAGTGTGAGCTCCTCCGCCCGAAGCAATCGGTCACGAACCTTCCCGTCGCACACCCCACACACTATACGATCGCGAATCAAGCTTTCTTCAAGATGTTCGAATTCACACTGCTGCGCGAGTAGTTTCAAAACCGTGACGTATTCGTCAATCGACTCGCCTGTCTCCTGATGTCTACTAAAAAATTTAAACCGGCTCATCGTTGTATTTTCTTTAGTTCCGAAGTGATCGTTGAATTTTTTTAACAAGACGTCGATATCTTCTTTGTTTTCGTCCTTTACAAATTTGAAGGTGGTGTAGACGTCGTAACCTTCCGAGCCGATTAAATTAACCAGTAAACTAGCTTGAATACTTGTGTCCTCCTTGTTGACACCGGAAGCCTTTAAAAACACTATGAACTGTTGTTGCCATTTTCGCCACGCGGCCGCCCGCTGCGCGGGGCCACCTTCTAGACTTAGTTCGGACGGTGGTCGCGCGTGTTCCATTACACAAACTGAATTTACACTTCACGTTTACTTTACTTAATCGAGCTTAACGATATTTTACAGGAGAATGCATTCATTACTTTAATTAAACTCAGACCGCTGTCACCATGTTGTGAATAAAACACCCGTTAGGCCAAGACTGATTTTTATTAATCAACTGAAGGTAGTTTAACATCAAGTACCCACATAATACAGCTACAAATTAATAAAATATACAACAGGGTATACCTCATAATTTTAAACTTAATCATGAATGATGATTCCGGTGGTACGAGTTGGAGGTACCACGAGGAATCATCCAATCATACACCAATTTTTTAACTTCAAATCCAGAATCCAATTCGTTTATTAAGTATGTTACACACGACTTACATAACAGAGATATACCTATAAATTTTACATATTTTACACAAACATACCCATAAAACATCGCCCAGAAAACAGAATCCAATATTGTATACATTTTGCTATGATGCTTTCGATATACATAAGTAATATATGAATACCTATTTTACACCGATTCTATAAAACAAAATACTTAATATGTGTATTAAGTTTGAAACGTATGGTTATAATGTTGTTAATCAGTTAAGTTCCGTAAACGATAAATTAGAAGATGTCGTAGTGTTAATTTAAGTTTCATCGAATCAATAAAATGCCACCAGGCACATTGACATCACAGTATGACCGTTGAATAATTCTTCCGCAGTTACGCCGCAGAATGCCACCTCGTCCACTACAATAGCAAGTATCCATCATTGGAAGCAGCGTTAGCTTACCCCGATGGACTGGCCGTGGTGGGATTCCTGATGGAAGTGGTGGACGCCCCCAATCCCGGCTTCGACAAACTTGTCGAAGGGTTCCAGAAAATCAAAAAGAGTGACGAGGCTGTCAAGTTGTCACCTGGTAAGATGTTTAAGTACCCTTTTATATTTTTCACTTTTTATAATAATATTGTCACAGCCGTGGGTAGGGGATGGGAAGAAATAAGGCCGGCTTCAATAGATGATATTTTATTTTCACTGTAAAAGGGTAACACACGCGTACTTTACTGTACACTTTAATTCCCTTCACACTTCACTTCACACTCGCGACACTGTACTGTGAAACGGCACTTCACTATTCCTATTTCTTCTTCCCACTGGCGCGCTTCCCGACTCGCTACCAAGACTCGACTGACTCTGCCTTGGCCGGAATCGCCTTATATACCACCAATTTCAAACATTCCAAATTCAAAGGTTTTCTTTTAATTTAGCGTCGAAAACATTTTATAAATTCTATTTTCAAATTTTCTTTTTCTTTTATTTTTAATTTACGCGACAATATGTTAACGCTTATCATCTATTGAAATGAAATGTAAACTAAACGTACTTATTACGCTAAGACAGACTAGGACAAAAGAGCTTATTCCACAACTTTTAATGAAGTTGTAGACTTGTGGAGTTGTTCTACTACCAAAATAGCGAGTTGTTTGTTTCCAAGAAACAAATAGTTCAAGTTAGATCTCTAATTAAACCTAAAGTTATTTAATACGAGGTTAAAGTATCTTTTACCTGAATTTGAAACTATTTGATGAGAAACAGTACCTAAGTAGGATGTTTCGTCATAATCTATAGGAGAAGCTGACTGACTGACTGACTAACTGACATAAATCAACGCAGGCCCTAAACTATAAGGGTTAGAAACTTGAAATTTTGCACAGGGGTTCCTTTTATATCGTAGGGGTGCACTAAGAAAGGATTTTTGAAAATTCACCCCCCTAAGGGGATGAAACGGGGGTGCAAAGTTAGTAAGAGCCGGCTACACTTTTTAGAGGCGACCATCTCAGTCCTCAAGGGTAGCAACACATCTGTGACCGAATTTTAACGAGACTCTTACTAACATTTACTAACTGGACTATTACTAACAATAACTAACAGGACTAACATTGAACGTCATGAAACACGTATAAAATATTTTTTCGAAAATCATCTCTTGAGGGGGTACAAGGGGGGGTGCAAAGTTATTATGAAAGTTCTCTGATTTTATCAAGTTTTATATACCTATTTAGGGATTTTTGGTGGGCGAAGCCGCGGGATAAGGCTTGTTTAATTATAATTATTGTTTATACATATCTAAGTATATTAATTTACCACAACAGCATTGGTTGATTATAACTGGTGTGAAATGAACCAACATACATGCTACTACTATTTTTCGTCAATAACTCCCAAACAGTTTCGCTACATAACAGATAAAATTACTCCACAGATCGTTATGTTATTTCTGTCCCTTTTGTTAACCAGTTTCCTCGTCCCGTTTATGTGTAAACAAATATGTCGTGAACTCGTGAACCGATCACATTTTCCTTTCTATTTTCAAATTATACAGTAAAAGCATTTGTTCACGCGTTCTTTTACTCGTAGTGAATGAATGGACCGGTTATTTACTTTGTCCTAAGTAACAAGTAACAATCGAAGGAACAATTCGATTACTCCTGAAATTGATAGTAGCATCTCAGTAAAGTTGTGTTGTTTACAACTTTAGGAGGGAGGTTCTATGTTTGACGCCTAATTTTTTTTGTATATCCAGCGATTCATGTCTCAGTGATTTATGAACCGATTTTTTCAATTTTTTTTGTATTCGAAAGCTTATCATGTAGTCCCATTTAAATTTAAGGGAGATCTGTCAATTAGTTTTTGAGTTAACCTTAACAATGCGTATTTAATTTACTTCGACTAGGTACATTGACGATGTACTCATTTAATTTTTATTACTTGTCGATGTGACGATGTCGATTGTCGATGGCGAACGGATTGAATAAATAAATAAATGTTAACACATTCATAGGTACATATACATAAGGTTCAAAACTAATAAAACTGATTTACAATAAAGGATGTAAAAATATTTTATTGCAGAATCCCTCTCTTTCATGGACCGAGATGACCTGAACGTGGGTAACTACGTGACGTACAAGGGTTCCCTGACAACGCCACCATTCACCGAGTGCGTTACATGGATCCTGTATGAAAAGCCCATCCAAATTGGCAGTGACCAGGTAATTTCAATCACAATCCCGCTAAGGGATGATGTATACCTAATAATGTTCAGTTATGTCAACAATCATCAAGTCTTGCACGCACCTATATTTTTAAAGATATATGGTACTACCTAATTATCACTTGCTTTAGTGAAGGAAAATATTGTGAGGAAACCTGCACTATTAAAACTTCTCCCTAATGCTGTCAAAATGAGCAATTCTCACTTGGGTAACTTGATGGATGTCCTCTACCCCTCAAATAGAAGATCTAAGCTCAGCACTGGAGCCTTTTGAGAATAAAACGGCTTCTTATCCTGGATCGGAAAATAGGAGCAAATATGACTCCGCTAAATACTACAAAGTTTATTCCGGCGGCAACCATAATTATAGTATAGTAGTGACCAGTCTACGCATATAATTATCTGCTCTTGACTGAAATGCAGACCCTTTTCCTTTCTTCCTCTTCTATTTTATATTAATTCGAAACGTTTATAATTAAAGTTAACCAACACCGTCTTGTAATAAAAGGTAAATGTTGCATTTAATATTCCACGCTTCGAAGATTCTGCAAAGAAACCCTCATTTTGGTACTAGTACAGTATTATATTATTTTGGAAGTACAGTATTATGTATAACGAGAATTGGCGTTAGACTCGTTATTTTCAGTGAGCTTTAGGAAATGAGTTCCTTGGCCTTCTCAGTGTTATACTAGGTAATCGACCTCGCTTCGCTTGCGGAAACTCATTGTAACAATATGTTTAAAGTGGATTTTATAAATTATCTGTCTTATTTGTGATCCGATATACAACCAACACAACACAATAAACAACTAATAAATATTACCCCAAGCCTAATACAATACGCCATTGAAAACTGCATCTAAATTGATCAAGTCGTTTCTGAGATTAGCGAGAAGGAACGCACAGAAAAATAATTAAATCTAAAGTCTAATTACTGGGGCCTTACAGTTTATAGGTACGTGTAGGTAGAAGCTACATTAATGTGCCTTTGGGTACACAATACATAACATCAGCCTCTAAGATAGGTACTACTTAATACAAATAAAATGAAACTACGCTCCAGGGAATTGGAGGACTGCCAAATGTGTTTGGTATGTAAACTGAATGTATGTATGTAACAAATTCCTGACGACATTCGTTGAATTAAATGTAAATAAATAAATTCGAAGAAATAATTCCTAAACACAACTTTATGTATGTGACCACTTATGGGGTGACACTTGGATAACTATTTAGGGTGACACTTGCTATTAGGTGGCTCGCATATGTTCTTTTTTGTCAATCACCGCAAGCCGCCGGGCTATGAGCGCTTCAGCTATAAAGTACTACAGGGTTATCTCCTCTTAACTAAGGAGACCTTGAGCATAGTCATCACACTGCACTTCGAAACACTTGCACTTAGCCTCTATTTTCTCCACAGTTGAACTTGCTGAGACAGTTGGAAGGAAAGGACAGTTCACTCATCGACAGGAACGTGCGACCTACACAAAAGCATCCCCCTGGCCACTCGGTCATCTACGTACAACAAATGAAATCCAAATTATAACCTTTAAGCTTTTACATAACCTTGTGTACACTAAGTAACTCTGTAATAATGTTCAAATTATTAAATAATTGCCTAATAATAAATGTTATTTATTGTATGATTGCCTCTTTATTTATTTGTGGCATGTTACATTATTATATTGTACCACTCATATACCTACTACATTACATGTTTTAATAAAAGTAGGTATGTTTCTTAAATTATTTTATGTTTATATAATTAACAAGCTGACCCGGCGAACTTCGTACCGCCTAACAGTCGATTCTTTAATTTTTTTTAATACTTATTTTGTTATTTGGGACACCGGGTTAGCTAGTAAGAAAAAAAAAGTTGATAAGTCAACAATGTAAGAAAATTGATATGTCTAAAAATAAAAATTATAAAACACTTAAATTCTTTTAATAGTTACTAAAAAAATTATGATACCTACTTATTATATTTCATTTTATTTTTATTTATTCATTTTATTATTATTTTTAAAATGTAAATTGTCTGTGGTAATTCTTTTAATAGTCACTAAATAATCACAATGAAAATAACAATTTCTGATTTCTTATTATGATACCTACTTATTATATTTCATTTTATTTTTATTTATTCTAAATTAAGTTCATTTTTATTGTAGTACTTTATGGTACACGATATTTTTTGTTTGATTACCTGGCGCGTAAACAAACAGAGCAGTTGGTTTTCCAACACGGGAACAGGCAACATACAATTGACCATGCGAGAAACATGGGTTTTCTAGATTAATACCACAAACAATTAATGACTGCCCCTGGGATTTGTTTATAGTCATAGCGAAAGCAAGCCGTACTGGAAACTGTAGTCGTTTAAACTCGAATGGTACGTCAGTCGGAATCATTGGGATGCGGGGTATCAAAACGTCTTCTCCTTTATATTTTCCTTTCAATATGGTTGCTTCTATAACGTTATTCAGTAAATTTTTTATCGCTAATCGTGTGCCGTTACAAAGTTGCGGTTGGTTAATATTTCGCAACATTATAACTACAGATCCAACCTTTAATTGAAGATTGTGAGGCGGTAATCCTGGCAAATCAAGTGAGTTTAAAAATTCCGGTGGATAGTTCACGACATCATCTTCATTAATTGCCGTATCAACTGACTTATATGTCCTTATTTCGCCAGGAATGTCATCTTGAATTTTGAAATTTAATTCATTTACATCAGTGTTTTTGGCAGCCAGTATAGCTCGTTCGCTCAACCAATCATGGAATAAATAATTTTGAGCAACATTTGGAAACACTTTTTGAATGAGTTCAGCTTTTGATTGCGTTAACTGACAAAAACTCTCTGGAAAGGTGATGCAGCCAGTCAGTACATCTATAGGAAATTTTCCATTACCAATATCAATGAGTTGTTTAGAGAATATGTGTCCAGATTGATCATTTTGCAACGTGACACGCATATTCTTGCTTAAATGTAATACCTTCACATGTTTCCACAAATTAGAGGACTTTAAACATGCATTCAGTTCATCAGCTTGCGTTGAACGTGGAACCACTGGCAACGTTTGGCGAAAATCTCCTGATAGTAAAATCATTCCGCCACCAAATTGGTTTTGGTTGTTCCGTAGATATTTTAAGGTTCTATCTAAAGCCTCTAAAGATTTTTTATGCGCCATCGTGCATTCATCACACCCTATAAGTTTACATTGTTGCAAAACCATTGCCATTGCCGAATTTTTGGAAATGTTGCAGGTTGGAGTTTCGTTGTTTTGCATATTCAATGGCAATTTTAGAGCTGAATGGGCTGTTCGCCCGCCTTCAAGCAAAGTTGCTGCAATGCCTGACGAAGCAAGAGCTAGAGCAATTTCATTTTTTGAGCGTATTTTTGCCAATATTAAATTAATCATAAAAGTTTTTCCTGTACCACCAGGAGCGTCCAAGAAGTAAATCCCTCCAGTTTCATCATTTATTACTTTTATAAGAGTATCAAATACATACTTTTGTTCTTCGTTCAATAGTGGAAGATTTATTTGAATCGATTCTTTCAAAGTATTGAGATCATACGATTTTTCACGTTGTATCTCTTGATGAAAAGCATCGTGCATTGGGCGATTGGGCGCGGCCATCCCCAATTGACATAATAGCTTGTTTGACATCATTAACTTTAAGCAACTAAGCACATATCCTCAATGGAAATCAATGCCTGATTGTAAATTTCTTCACTTATTTGTAAATTTAGATTCCCTGTTATATTGCGTATATTAAGTAAAATATCGTCACACATATTCTCTTTGTATTTTATCCACAAATCAATTGGTTTTGATGGTAAGCATGTACATATGATAATGGAAAACAATGTTCGTATTTGATGAGCTGTTGATGAAATCACAGCATCATTAAGAGTTTGATCCCAATGTGCATCGTTTTCTAATAGTTGCAAACGATGACAGGCTTCTCTGTAAGATCCACACA
Organism: Ochlodes sylvanus; assembly: GCA_905404295.2. Lineage (NCBI taxonomy): Eukaryota > Metazoa > Arthropoda > Insecta > Lepidoptera > Hesperiidae > Ochlodes > Ochlodes sylvanus. Next base: position 2,785,871 of record FR990131.1, on the reverse strand, counting down.
ATTCACCATCAACTGTTCGTAAATGTTGGAATGATGTTGGACCACGCACATTGACTAATAGCAGCCGTAAATAAAAACATTCATCGTTCTTGGGATGAACGGAATAAATTCGACCTATTGCATCGGTTGAATATACACCTGGGTAACCTGGAACTGGTTTTCCTTGTTTCCTTCGCATAAATTTCTTTCTTGATTGAGTATAATAATAAAAGTATAATATTGTGGCATTTCAGAATATAGCAGTGTTTGTGCGAAATGATCATTTTGGCACGTCTCTAAAAAACTGGTTAAGGTAGTAGATGGTGGCTGGTGGGCTCTCTGTACTGCATTTTGAGCTGTGAAATACACTCTCTGTCCATTTTCTAAGTGCACGGCTAAGTGAACAACTGTAGGGTGTCTTTCAGGAATTGGAAAAGAAAAAATTCGCCAAAATGCTTCATTACTGCTAACATAGCGGCCCATTTGGTATTGGGTTACTTCATCATTTGAATTCTCTGGACCAAATCCAATCACAGCCATATCACTTCCTTTGGTTACATATTTACATAATAATAATAATAATAATCCAATCAATCCAACGATTATCTATTTCAATATCTTGTTGATTTACTTTGACAATTGTTGACCTTCCATTGTCTGCTAGTGATCGCCGGGGATAGAGTGGATAACCATCATTTCCAGTAATTGTTTCCGATATTAATGTCCGTGGATAGCGCTGTGAAGTGGGGACCATATCAGGGTCGCCATGTGATGATGGGCGCGCGTAAGATTCACCATGTGAAGAGAGGAGGCGGCGGGAAGGTCGCCCTGGGGTTAGGGTAACCCCAGGAGCAGTAATAAAGCACAAGAGTTCTCAGTAATACTGCGTATATTTCACGAGTGTGAAGATCTTATATATTACTAACTACGTGCTTATTAACTAGGTCTTACATTAACTTCCTGTTGCCTTAATCAACAATACTTAATCATAACTGTACGTGATTTAACTAATATTACGCTATTGTCACACCTCATCATCCCTCCAAAAGAAAAAAAAGAAAAATGTTATACTACATTTTTTTTTCTTTACAATTATCAATCACAAAAGTGTTACAATAACAATATTACCACTTGAAATATCAACATTAATTATGTACTCTTATTACAACAATAGAACAAGTGATTAAAACAATAATACAATAGAATACAAAATAATTAGCTATCACAATACAATTTTGTTCTATTCTTATGAATTACATCTATCTTATTTTTTCTTATAATTTTTACATTTGGAGACTCATCTTTTATCACTACAAAAGGTCCTTCATATACACAATCCAATTTACTTCCTGTTTCATTTCGAACTAATATTAAATCACCTTCATTATATGTTACAGGATATATGTTTTTATCATACAATTCTTTCCTTGCTATTTTACAATCTATTAAATTTTTCTTAGCATCCGCTTGAGCTCTCTGTAAACGATATTTAAATTCCAATGGATAATCATCAAAATTATACAAAGGTTCAACGGTTCCATTTATAAGATTACTCGGTAACCTACAAGTTTTCCCGAAAACTAATTCATAAGGCGTATACTTGGTGACAGTATGTACTGTTGTGTTGTAAGAAAAACACCAATATGGAATCCAAGAACTCCATGACGATGAGTTGTTATTCGTCTGTATTCTCAGATACGCACCTAAAGTTTTATGAACGTTTTCTAATGAAACTATACTTTCATGATGATATGCTGTTGATAACGTTTTACTGATGCCCAATATATTACATAATTCAACCATTACTTTTGAAATAAACTCAGAACCCCTATCTGTAGCGATACACTGAGGTATACCAAACCTTAAAATAAAATTTTCTGCTAATGCTTTTGCAACTTCATTTGCCGATTTATTTTTTATTGGATACGCTTCCACGAATTTCGTAAGCTCACATTGGAGAGTTAATATGTACACGTTTCCATAGTCGTCCCTATCGAGTGGCCCTACTATATCTAAATAAATTTTCTCAAACGATGACGATGCCGTAGTTGTAACCGTCATTGGTTCCTTAGTGTTTCGGTGAAACTTTTGTTTTTGACACTTACTACACTTTCGAACGTACTCTACCACATCCCTTTCAATAGACGGCCAGTAGTAATACTTCTTTATATTACTAACCATCCTACGTATACCCGCATGACCACTTGTGGGTAAAATATGGAAATCATTCATGATAACCTTTTTTTCATCCTTATCTTCCACTCTTTGTGCACCAGTCACCACACACACTTTAAAATCTCCATGTAACGAACTACTGTTCTTCTTTAAAAATTTAGCAATTCTCATAATAATATTCGCGTTATAACGATTTTTCAATATAATTACTTCTTTAATGCCTTTCTCAATACAAAACATAACTATTTCTTTCGACAACTCGTCTCGCGATGATGTCGATAAAGAATCATAGTTTATATAAATACTCGAGTTTTCTGGCATATACATTAATTTACGCGACTTTGAAAATATTTTCGTACATTTCTTGTTACGTAACAACTTCTCCCACTCATCGAAGCCTGATTGAATTAACTCAATATCGCTTCCTTGTTTCTTAAGAACTTCAACGATCCTAGGGTGATCAGTCCTACAAACCGTAGAGTCTTTTTCGTGAATAACCGAGTTTCCTGACTGTAAACGGCACTGAGCTCTTGTCATCACTGATATAGTTTTCTCATGCATAGTTTTCAAATCATCACTAGAAATCACTATTCTCGATAGCGCATCCGCTAAAACATTTTCTTTCCCTTTTATATATTCGACCTCAAAATCGTATTCCTCTAAACATAAACGAAACTTAGTTAATCTACTTGAGGGATCAGACATATTAAATAAGTATAAAAGTGGTCGATGATCCGTTTTAACAATAAACTTTCTTCCATACAAATATGGTCTAAAATACTTTACTGACCAAACTATAGCTAACAACTCCTTTTCAATTATTGGATAATTTAACTCACTCTTTCCCAAAGATCTACTTGCATACGCAACAGGTTTTCCATTCCCATTACACAACACACTTCCTACTGCAAATCCTGAACTGTCTGTCTGTAATATGAACGTATTGCTGTCAGAAAAATCTGGAAAATCTAAAATTGGGGGACTCACTAAAGCATCTTTTAATAACAAAAATGATTTCTCACAGTCATCAGTCCAATCAAACACGACATTCTGCTTACACAACTTATTCATTGGTATGACAATATTAGCAAAGTTAGGAATAAATTTTCTATAGTAATTTGCAAATGCTACAAAACGCTTTACTTCATCACTACTGGAAGGACGCGGATAATTTTTTATTACCGCTACCTTCTCCGGATCGGGTGAAATGCCATCAGATGAAATAATATGACCTAAATAAAGAATTTGTTTCTTTAAAAATTCACATTCATTCACATTTTGATGGGTTTAACTTGAGATTAACTTTCCTTAAACGTGAAAAAATAGACATAAGATTTCGGTTATGTTCATCTAAATTTCGTCCAAAAATAATTAAGTCATCTAAATAAATTAAACATTTATCGTAATTTAATCCAGACATGGCTACTGTCATCATTCTACTGAATGCACTGGGACTAATCTTAAGACCCATTGGTAGCCTACGCATTTGAAATTGACCTTTATCTGTTGTGAAAGCTGTGAACTTCCTACTTTGTTCATTCAATTTACACTGATAATATGACTGAGATAAGTCGCAATGACTGAAATACATAGCACCTGAAAGTGAGTCAAGAATTTCATTGATATTGGGTAAAGGAAATTTGTCATCCTGAATCCTTTCATTCAACTGTCTGTAATCCACAACCACACGCCATTTTTTCTCACCATTACGGTCCGCTTTTTTGGGTACAATTAAAACAGGACTAGACCATTCACTTACTGATTTTTCTATGATATTATTTTTGAGCATTTCCTGTACTTGTCTATCAACTTCCTTCTTTTGAACAAACGGTATCCTATACGGTTTCCTGTAGACTGGAGAGACATTATCTTTCAACCTTATTGACTGTTCATATACATTTGTGACAGTTAATTTATCCCCTGGTAAATGGAAAATATCTGGGTATTTTGCACATATTTGTTCAATACTCAACCTCTCTTCATTATTCAGATAATCGAGTTTAAGCAAAGAAAATATTTCCTTAACCCGTACGACGCTTCTATCCGTTTCCGCAAAACAACAATATTCGTAACTATTTAACGGTTCTATTTCTACGTTTTCTAAATTAAATACAACTTCTTCGGAGGTCGTGTTTAATATCCTAATGGGTATCATCCCATTCCTAGGAGTAGCTATTCCGTTAGCTAAAAAGACACCTTTTTGTAACTCTTTTCTAAAAACAACACAATCTTCCGTTCTATTGACAGGAAAATATTTAATAGCTTCACACCGCGGAGCAATAGTTAAGGAATAATTATAAAACTGAAGAGGAATTGAAATTTCCTTGCCTTCACATTCCTTTAAACTTAACTTATTCTTTGAAAAATCAATAATACCTGCATATCTCTGCAAAAAATCCTGGCCAAGTATGCCAACCGATTTACACGGTAAATCTTCAAAAACGTAAAATTTATGCACAAACGAACATCGTTCAGTTTGTAACTTTAAATATACGAAACCTATTGCTCTTAATTTACCACCAACTCCATTAATTACCAATTCATCCTTAATTATTTTATAATATAACGCATTCGTCTCAAAAAAACTTTTCTTTACCGCTGATAATGACGCTCCGGTATCCAATAACCACTCAAACTCTATGTTATTAACAACAAAATTAACCCAATTAATACTATTACACGTAAGAATATGATTAGCCTTCAAAAACTGACCTGAATTAACTTCCTTACAATTATTATATCGTGAACTGGATATTCCATCTAAGTCACGGTCAACCGACTTTTGCTGAATGTACGCTACATGTCGCTGGTTTTGCTGACTGCGCGCACTGCGATAAGCATTATTTTTAATACCACGATCGTGCATACTACCGGAATGCCATGCGTTTGTATTTTTATCTTCTCGGCACGTACGATTAACAGCTGATTTATTTTGCGAGTTTATTTGGCTATACCGATTCATATTATTCCTAAAATTTTTGACCGGTTTATAATGCCTTTGAAACGTCATGCATTGTGATCCCGACGAAGCACAATTTTCGTCTTCAGCCACTCTTACTGCATCTTTTAAGGAAGTTAAATTCCTAGCAGTTACGATAGTACCTAGGCGCTGATTACTAAGTCCGTCCGCGAATATCTTTACCGCATATTTCTCGTTTATAGGACGCAAAATTTTTAACGCTTCTTGGTTTTCTCCGGCTTGAGCAATAGTCAAATCTATCATTAACTTTTCAATTTCTGCTCCGAAATCACTAATAGATTTATTGTTTTGCCTAACGCGAGCAAGTTTAGCTTGAATAGCGACATCAGATTTAGTCGTAAGCAAATGTTTTTTCATATCTGCTATAAGGCTTGTTACGGAGGCATAACTCGACGACAACCGTATTTTAGCTCCCTGACTAAGTCGTGTGGCAAGCACGAATTTAATTAAAAGGTCGCTATCATTTGAGCCTAACATTGAATCATACAGCTCAATTGCGTCTATCAAATATTGGGTTACTTGCTCGTTTCCGTTCATTTTCGGAAGCAAGCTAACCGCTGTCTTTAAAGAAAATTTTTCCGACGCCATTTTTACTTATTATACTTAATTCGCGTTAAGTCTGTACCAATGAAGCTAATATCGCAACAAAAATATAAAAATAAAATTACGCGCCTTTACTACTACGTTGCAGAGTGCTCATGCTATGCTTAATTTATCAACATAGTTTCTCAACATAACAACATAAATTCTCTAAACATACAAAATGGTATCCTCCCATATTAAAATAAAAATTGTAATGGTTACAAAAAAAATAAAACAATATAACTGACTCACAATGCTGCACGTGCACGATGACGCTGGCTACGGCCGCTGCTGCCTGTAGATCGCGTTGTTGGGGATGTCCGCTTCAGAGGAGGCTCAGAGGGCTCCAACCCTCTTTCTTGGTCCTTGTGCCGTTGCCTCATCGTTCCCCAGCTGTAGTGCGTGATAATCCGTGATTCTTGAAACGCCTCTTGTCCCATGTTTCTTTAGTTTCCCATACGCCGCGCCGTTTGGGTTCATACCCCGGGTTTCTTTGGCCATTTCTTGCTGCCGTCCAGTATCTTCGGTAAGGGGGCCCAGGTACAAACACGGTTTCTAGGTTGTCTAGAATCTTCGGCCGGTATTAACGCCGTCCGGGATCCTGGCAGGGTCGCCATGTGAAGTGGGGACCATATCAGGGTCGCCATGTGATGATGGGCGCGCGTAAGATTCACCATGTGAAGAGAGGAGGCGGCGGGAAGGTCGCCCTGGGGTTAGGGTAACCCCAGGAGCAGTAATAAAGCACAAGAGTTCTCAGTAATACTGCGTATATTTCACGAGTGTGAAGATCTTATATATTACTAACTACGTGCTTATTAACTAGGTCTTACATTAACTTCCTGTTGCCTTAATCAACAATACTTAATCATAACTGTACGTGATTTAACTAATATTACGCTATTGTCACACCTCAGCGCTTTGAACATTTACCATCTATCATACACGGTGCATTTTGATTAAGTGTTCCACATGGACCATGTATCATGTTTTTGATAACTACCTCATGTAAGCCAGGATCTACTTGTTCATTAGGGATTTCAGCTGATATGACTTCATCAACTTCGTTGGGCCTAATTTTTTCAACCAACCAAATCAAAATGTGTGCATGCGGCAATCCACGTTTCTGCCACTCTACAGAATACATCCAGCATCGTGTCTTACCAAACACACAATGTTTAACAATTAGGTCCATTAAAGTTTTCAACTTTTGTCTTAAGACTCTTGCTATATTGTCATGACGATCCATAGATGATTGGCCAGGGAATAACGCTTGTTTAATTTCTATCCATTGTGGATTGCACGTAAATGTTATGAACAAATCTGCTGTGCCATAATGCCGAACATAGGACATGGCATCCTGAGCATATTCGTGCATATGCCGAGGACTTCCGATGTAGGTTGCTGGAAGAATAGTCATCCTGCCAACATTTTCTGCATTTCCATCAGAATTAATCGCATCTCGAAGGTGAATATATTCTTCAGATCGAAGTTTGGTCTGATTCAACCTGATAAATGTTAATCTCTCCGTTTCAATCTTTACATATATATCAACAACATCTGTGACACAATCTTCGGCATTTCAAGATGTGATTGTCTTCATTTTCTCTGATCATTAGGCGGTATGAATAATAGTTCATTGAACTAACTTTTTTGTTGATTTCAGAACCTGTAATTTTTTTTTATTATAATAATGATGACAGTTGAATAACAAATTAAACTATTTAGTAGTTGATATAGTAGATGACGTAACATCTCATAAACTAATATTTCAATTACCTGTAATGGGATTTATCATCTTTATTGAGAAATCATAGCCATCTTCACCTTGCCAAAATATAATGGGATATTGCAGTGCATCATATTATGAGCGATGTGTTTCCTTAATACGTTGTAATTGATTATTTCGACGATGTAAAACAATATCACGTGACTCCAAATTTTCTCCAACTACAACAATGGCAACTTCATCGATAGTAGGTGCATTAAAACGTCCTGCATGTTGGCCCACAGGAGTTTTATCTGCTCTGATAACAATTTTGTGATCATCTGATGGCATCATATCCATTGCACTTTTAAATAATATAATTAATTGATTGTGTTCGTGAAATAAGTTTTGTAATTTTTCAACTATTGACCTTTTCACTGAATTGTTATGTGCACAACGTAGATTGATTTCTTGTGTAGAATTGCCCATAAAATAAATTTTCAAAAACTTGTAGTCGCTATCTGGCATAGGTAACAAAGAACCTGCTCTGTGATATATTTGACCTTGTATCTGTAAAGGGAAAAAATGTTTTATAAAAATGTATTTATGGGCTAATAGTTATGATTAATATACTATTACAAACCTTAAAAGTTGGCATGAAATTTTCCCTAACTTCTCTCGTTGCTCCAAATGAAGTCATTTGAAAGCAGTTGTTGTATTTTTGAATATTCTTTAAAAAGTGTATGGATTCTGTTCCTATTCCTGAAACCAATGAGTACAATGGCTCTGGAGGTGGAAGCAATGGTATCAATTTCACCTTTCCATTTGCGCAACACAGTCCATTGGCTTCGTTTTTGTATTTCAATGCCTTACAATATTGGCAAACTGAGTTCATAGGTCCAATAGCAACACAGTTGTAGGCACTGTAATCAATTGACATAAGTATCGTAACAGAAAGCAGCTCGATTTAACCTTGCACCATTATTAGTCGAATGTTGCGCTTCACGGGTCTGTCTTATACGATATCTTTCATGTTCATTGCGATCTTCACGTTCCTCGGCAGTACGATTAGATTGATAATTAATTTGACTCGTTGCATTTCGGGTTCTTCTGCCTAAATTTGCCCGCCGCCTTATAGGAGGCATATTTAGTAAGTCACAAACAGAATATTTATTAATTCTATATAAATTTGTGGGTTTTAGATTTAGTAATATTATGTATTAAAGATACACAACAAAGAGACGTTTACATTTCAAGTGACATTTTACCACAGACAATTTACTAATATTATTATTATTTTATTATTTATACCATCATTACAACCCATAACTGTCCCAAAGCTGGGCACGGGTCTCCACTCACAATGTGAGGGGTAAAGGCCATGGTCTACCACGTTGGCCAAGTGCGGATTTGCGGACTTCACACACCTTTGAGAACATTATGGATAACTCTCAGGTGTGCAGGTTTCCTCACGATGTTTTCCTTCACCGAAGCAAGTGATAATTAAATTGTAATACGCACACAATTTTTGAAAATTAAGATGTGCGTGCGGCGTTTGAACCCGGCCCCCCCGGTTCGGGAGTACAACGTTCAACCACACGGCTATCTTGAAATTAATAATTTTTACGATACTAACGTCACTCGATTCTTTTGCCTTCCTGGAACCCCTCCACTAATACTGAAACTTTATGTTATGGTATTAAAGTTCTAATTGACATTTAAGTATTATTACGAATCATTTGTATGGGAATATAGAAAAGTGTTGTTTTTTTACTTTTTCAGGCAATTTTTTAAATTTTTCTCTCCGTAATAACCATCTTCGTACTTTAAGGAATATCATAAAAAAAGAATTAGCGAAATCGGTTCAGCTGTTCTGGAGATCTACTCTTAGCAACAAAATCAGCGATTCATTTTTATATATAAGAATAATATTATTGAATTATATTATTATATAAATGTATTTAATTATATTAATTATATAAATGTATTTATTAAACATAATTATCCCACAAGCTTTTTTATATAAATTGACTGTAACCAAATAAACAACCTTATTAATATTCATAAGCAAATCTTGATGTTTAGGTTAAGCAGATTTCGAAGAAAACATTGCTACAAGTTTAACGTTAAATAGCTTTATCTCAGACCTCGTCTTTTCCCGTAAGATAGGGTTATTTAGCATATTGTTAGATTATTCTATTTATCTATTATGCTCTAAGGAATACGTTAGGTACGACAGAAATCGAAGTCGATCCATCTATTAAGATCTAGACTACTTAAAATGCCAGCGCATAATTCTATAGTATCCGCGACGTGTGTGTAGGCTCGAATATAAAATATATTTCGATTCATTATCAGTGAGTCTGTTGACGTTGGAGCTGAAGATTGTATTGTTATCTTAGACACTGCCTCGGTGTCTCCAGCCTGGTGAACATCAGTATCGATTGTTTCAAATAATTGAGAATAGTCCTCATCAAATCTATCAGCCATTTGGCCAATAAATATTTTAACAGCTCTGTATTTCTGCTTCAGTAAATCTTCCCCTTCGTACCAGGGCTTTAGCAAATTTGCATGTGACACTTTCAAAATATCATAATATTTCATTCTATCATCATATTGTTTTTCCATCATTTTTTCCCTCCAACTAGTGATAGAAAGATCCCAAGACTCGCCAGGAACCATTTCAGCGTAAACCTCTTTCATTTTCGCAACTTCCGTTTGATGATAGAAACAAACGGGGTTTTTCATAACAAACATTTCAGCCTCTAAGAAAAGATGTTTGTATGGATACGTTTGGGGTTTTATAGTGGTCGCCTTTTCTATAGCCTCATTAATTATGCTCCTTGCTATATTTTTCATAGCTTTTCTGTTGATTCTGTTTTTAATAAACTCTACTTTACACTTGGTCCTTTCGATATTTTCCACAGAATCACCTTGAAGATTGATGATTATTTTGTCTCCTAACGTGTCAAAAAAACAAATATTACACGTGTTAAGCTCCCAGCTCTCACTGTATATACCAGGCTTACTTGAGACAAACGTAAATACTATTTCAGTGCTCTGACCGGGAGACAACACGTCTTCGTTCTTATTAAAATAGAATACTTGTTCATAAATGTCTTCAGGTATGAACGGAATTGAACGTTTTATTTTTTTCCAACAAAACCGAATAGTAACGGTCCCAATATTTTGTAGAAAAATCTTACTTCTTCCAACTCTGTTAACAGGAGCATTAAAATAATACGACCAATATGTACATTGTTCATGCCACGATTCTTTTTGCATTTCTCTTAAATGAGACAAATTTTGTCCTTGGACATTTTTAAAGAACACTGTATTATTTATTCTTAATGCAAAAATAGACTCCAATAAATGAGGGTCCTCAATAACTTCAGATATTTTTATTTCAGGAAGTGGAGGCATTTTTTTAGGTGGAGGTTTAGGTTTATTGCCTTTTATCATTAAACCACGGATATCTGGCCTGAAAGTAAAATGTGCATACGTTACCAAATTAATTTTTTTGCGTTAAAAAAATACAATTTTGAATTTACATGTTTACATTACCTATGTTGATCAATTTTCTTAATTGACTCTTTCAATTCATTTTCACGTTTAGCCCTGTAAACTATATATGCACTATCAAGTTGAGGGCATGGTTTCCGTTTAGCGGTTCCAAAGATACCTTTTTCTGTTTCTTGTATATACTCAGGTACTCCGACATGTTCAATGACTCGCGGACGGCCTTTTTCAGCATGCGTTCTTTGGATTTCATACACTGGATCACAATAACATTGCTGTTTTAATCTTTGTGGTTGCTCCCACAGAAAACCGCGTATTGTAGGTTTTTTTTCTATCTGAGCATGTTCTAGAACAATCTTTCTTTCTTTGTCCTGTCTTACGTTTTCCAAAAGATTCATAGTTAAGTCTGCTGGTACCCGGTCTGTTTTCTCAGCTAAATGTGTTGTTTCTTCTTTTCGTATCTGAATCCATTTTTCCCATAGGAGTAATTCTCGGTCTGGAGTTATTGAATCTTTCTCAATCATTTCTTGTTTATCTACCGACTCCATGTTTTATATTTTTATAATTATTTATTTATTTTCACGTTTAAATTAAATATTTGTGATTTAAATAAACTAATACATTATTGACATTGATATTAAAGACACTTGAATTTGTTAAATGTGACAGAAGTTACTCCATGTGTGACATGATGTTGATTGAATTAAAATGAAAAAAGAAACTAGAAAAATGACCAAAATAAAGATATGAAAACTTTAGTTAGGTACTTAAGGGTACACAAGGATTGAGTAATTGTTATTTATATAAATCGATATAACACTTTTTAATTAAATTTATTTTAATTTATATACTTCACCACAGCTGTTGTTGACAAGATCTCTAAAATATATATTATTTCGCAATAAAGTCACTTTGGCATTAAGATTTTTAGTACTTATTTTGATTTTTAATCTGAGAATATATCAGACTGAACTTGACTTTGTCATAATTTAAAGTAAACAAAAATGTTTTAGGCATATTTAAGTAAGTAATAAAAATTCTAGTAATAATACCTAATAAAATGCAAGTAACTGCTGTAGCTCAAACAGGTAAACGGAAACTAGCCACTAAATATTTCAAAGTTCATTAAGATACCTATGATGATAACATAACCGACGTGTTGCCGTCCAAAAAAGAAGGTAAAGTAAGTAAAAACTGGCCATCATGCCTCAGCTTGGCGGGCTCAGGTTTGGCGGTTGATTATAGCAGGTTTGGCGGTTGATTATAGCAGGTTTGGTGGTTGATTACCGCAAGAAGGTGGTAGCTAGCCAGGCGGGCTTCAGCCCTACCACCAAGCAGCTTCTGACTGCCTCTTACACCCCGGCCTCCCGGCGTTGGATTGGTATCAGTGTTCAGGACTTCGCACATTAGACCCAATCAACTCCCACCCGTCACCGACTCTTCGACAAAACTAAACTTCAATTGTGATCTTTATATCTTGTTGCGCAAGGTTGAATTTCGAACGTGTACTTGAAAGATGTCTACTACTCGCCGCGCACCCATGAACGGAACGGAATGGTCGAAGGCGGATTTGAGTCCATGTCGAGTTGGTGTAATGTGCGCAGACCTTTCTAGGCCTTCCAATAAGACAAAAATTACGTCACTGATAAATGTTTGTACTAAGGTGGCGAGTGTTTGTGAGGTCTCATTTTGTGTGTGCATGCCGCCACCCATACTACAGGGAATTCCAGTGTGGGGGTATGTGTTTGGTTAAAAGCATACATTTATTATTTTAGACGAGGAAGCAGCACCACCAAAAGAGGAAAATAAGGTTATACCAGTTTTTGGTACTTTGGAATGGATCCAATATCTCAACGAATCAGAGGGACATCTTCCAACACCAATAGATGTTTCAATTACTGGTTCTATCGAGTACTATTGCCCTGAACTGATATGGTACAATTTTGATGTATTTCCTCATAAAATCAAAATGACTAACACAGGGTACACATGTGAGTATTCGCTTTATTTATTGGATATACTTATTACTATGGCCGATAAAATTTTCTGATTCGTTATTAGGAGAATCAAACGAATAATTGTAACAAAAAGCTGTTGCTAATCGTCCGACATTGGATAATTAATATCCTTTTCATTTATCCAATAAGTTCGCAATGATTAGTTGACGTCACGACATGTTTGTTCCATTACTCGTATATTATTGTATCGCAATGATATTACCATTATTCCATTAATCTTCAATAGGTCATTTTTCAAACCTTTCCTTGAGGTCATTTTTGAAACCTTGAGGGAATTCTCCATACATTAGACTTCGGTCAAAATAAGAATGTTGCAAAGACAGGATGAGATTTAGGGTCAACATAAACTTCATAATATCGTCGAAAACAAGTAGCTGAAAATCACATAGGCCCTTTATGATGCAAAACCAAACCAAACCAAACCAAAATAGCTCATGAAAATGGTCAAAAAATCTATTTTAAGCTTCGCGTTTCCAGTACTGATTGGTGCAAAGTGGAGAACAGAGAGGCCTTACTTAGAGGGTGGCCCACTTTTAGAAAAACACATTTTATCCCAAATCCATTTTCACTGGGGCGCAGACATGATGGAAGGAAGCGATCATACCGTAGACAAAAGACGATATCCAGGAGAAATGCAGGTTCTAATATTTAGAGACATAGGTTGTACCTAAGGATTGGACTAGTTAAGACTAGTGATTTACACACACACGCATACATGTCGCACTATAGTGCGAGAACGCTGCGACTTCGTTTGCGGAAATATTTCACCCAAGAGGATTTTTATACTCATACAAATTTATTTCTATTTTACTCATTTCGGGAATAAATTTTCAAAAATCATTTCTAATTCTCCCTCACACTATTTTATGAACCTCTGTACAAAATTTCATGCTATGCAACCAAGTCCACTGGTTCAAGTGGTCTGAGAGGTAAGTCAATGCCTATTACTTACGACTCTTTTGAATCGTTTTAATAATACCTATAAATTGAGCTCAGTTAGGTGAATCCCAACAACAAACCCATATTGCAGTATTAATTCTGCTCATAGCCGATAAAACAGTCATTTTTGTAATAAAATTGTGGTAACGCCAGTTCTTCAATATTGAATGTGGACTGTAAGTATATAAGTGTATATTATAAGTTACCACTTCATATTGCTTACGGTTCCTATCAGACTCATAAATTGTACGATGAGTCACGTTACTGGAAAAAATTTCAACTTTGTCATAATGAATTAGGAGAAAAGTGTAGATATCCAATTCTAATGTTATTTAAGTACCTACTCTTTAAGTATCTATCCTTTCACTGACATAATTATATCAAGGGTTCAAAGTATTATCAGAGATTTATATAAACCGTTTGTTATTGGAGAAGACGACATAGCTAACTTTAAAATGAAATTGTCGTCTACGTTAGGGGTAAATCGGTTCAACGACTGTATTCAACCCACTAATAGCGCACTACAGGCAGGTGTCTCCTCATCAGTCAGGAGGCCTAGAGCATCACATCATCATTATACTACTCCAACGGCAACGAATGACCTTTATTTTTAAAATTTTAGGTCACATTTTTTAAATCAGAATACATGACGCAAGAGGAAGCGTTGAAACATCCAGATGGAGTTGTCATGGTGTGCTACTTAATCAAGGTAGGCTATTCTTTATTCATTGGCATCAAGATCTATAAACCCGCCTGGCTAGCTACCACCGTTTTACTTGGTTCGTAAAGCCACTGATCATGTTCCGGCCGGGCTTTGAAAGCCAATAGTTTAATTTTTTTCTTCATATTTTTACTGGTAACGCATCAGTGATGCTTTGATGTGACGATAACCACCTACCAACGCATATTTGTCGGCTATTTACATAAAAATAAATCAGAAAAATGTATTCGTGTCAATGATAACGCAAGGTTTTTTATAGCTACTTTAATTTGACTTTTATTTGAAGAATTGAACTTTAATTTTGAAGAAATTGTGACTTGCAAATGCTGATGGATAATCTAATAAAAAGAAATTACGAAATGATATTCTTCTCAACTAAATCTCATTGTAACTAACTGACCTATTAAACAACTATGACTTTTATAAAATGCATTATGTTTTCCCCTAATTTAATCGCAGTGGAATCATAAGAACCGACCCGTTTGGCGCAATGGGTACTGTGACGGAAAATTTGAATGAGGAGTTTAAATTTGCGTTCTCGGTCTGAATTCGTGTTTCTTGGCATGCTTGCACTACACAAGAAAACTTAGTGTGGGATTATGAGTGGGTGTGGCCTTTTATTTAAGTAATAAATACAATTTATCCAATGGACTCAAAACAGGTGCAATAAATTAAATAAGCACAATGCTTTCTATTTCTAACAAGGTATTTTCTAAAAGGAGTTTCATGGATCCTATAAAATGAAATCGTAAAAAGGATGAACTGAAATATCAAAACATCGATATTAAAGACCTTTTCGTTCGTAGTACGGTGTAAATCCGGATGACCGACTAAGCTGGGTAATCGAAGGTTTTCCCCGGGTACAAGAGGCACAGACCAACACCCGTATCGGGCCCTACCCAATGTCTCGTCTTCTGCCAATTTTCAACGAGGACTACTTCCTGTATTGGGGCAAATTAACCAATGTCGATGGAACGAGCTTCGTAGTTCGATGGCTTGTTCCGCGGATTACGCTGTTTGCGAGTTTAGAACAGGTAATTATTAAAAACATACAACATTCTTAAAAAAGGGACGTAGGGAAAGGTGTAGGCGAAAGATGATGCGTCGAGGTTAGATGACCCTTTTATAATTTATCTTATGCAATTTTATAAGCATTTAATTTTTAGTTGGTTTCATTTTAAAATCGTAGCCATACCCCATATGCACAGTAAATCGTAGGTACTAATGCACACCTTTACTGCATTCAGTTGAATATCGTTTAAACTACATACAAGCATTCTCCATACACCTTTACTCATTACTCCTCATTCAAGTAGATCATCTCATACACCTTTCCCTTACGCTGAGGTACCTACTTCATAACTTTTAAATAGCTGTTATTAGAATGGACGAATTGTAAGGCTTACCTAAAGCTGTTGAACAGTTTGGGTTCATGTGAGCATTTAGTTACCCGAGATTACCCACTCCTTGTTATTGTTATAATACCTACTCGGGCTTTTAGGGTACATAAGCGACTAAACTAACTCGATACACATACCTACTGGGTCATTTAACCCCACCATAGAGACCATAGAACAATAAAACGAGTTTAATTAACCACATCACAAAGGAAACAGTGATTCCTTAACTAATTTACATACCTTATAGAATTCAACGGAAATGAAGCAAAATAGCTATTATGTAATTGTAAAACATCTTACATAGTTGCTGAAACTTAACAACATGCGATAGATCATGTATACATAATTATTATTATTATGTAATTAATAGTAATCTGTCCTCGCTTGTCTTCGGTAAATGACTAAATGCACGCACCCGAAACCGTATGTAACTACGTACTATATAAGTTAAGTAAGTAAAGTTAAGTAATTAGGTACCTACATAACTTTTAAAGTTAAAAAACTATCATCAACAGATGAAAGAATTTAGAAAACTTTGGGATCCCTGGGACGAGCCCAACCTCCGCAACTATCGTCAACTCCAAGACCGAGAGGACAGGCATGTCCTTTTCATCAATCCGCGCTGGAGCCAATACAATTCCCTGCTACCCATTCCCAGAATTCCAGAACCCTTGATAACTGTTTTATCGCCAGCTTATCAAGCTAATCTCTGGATGTTGCCACCGCAAAACGCTTACATGCTTCCTGAAGAAAATGAAGAGCAAAAAGAAGAGATGTAGTAAGAGCTTAGGAGGTTCATCTCTAGAAACAGAGAACGACTCTCCGACTGGATAGATATTGTTAGTCTTTCTAATTATTATACATTTAAACTTGGCCACTTTAGCGTTGTGCTCGTCTATTACTGAAATGACATCACCTCGCCTTGTAACAAGCTTGCTGATGGTTTGAGACGAGGTTACGAGTATGAGTGATAAGGTGATTGGTGATGCCGAATCGTATCAGACTATCAGAGATCAGACTTGAGGTTGAGGTGCGCCCTTACACAGAGTCACAGATAAACTAAATGTAATGTGTTGAATGTTGAATTCTTTCAATAATCTGTGCCGTGTCACACTGACAGCTGACTGCACAATAGCACGAGCGCCACTACCTATGTCAAAATTACATGCTAAGTTAGAATATGACGTATTGTAATCAAAAATGTCAAAGGGTCAAATAGAGTGACAAAAACTGTCATTATCAGATCAGCTGGCTCAAACAAAACTTGAAAAATGCTGAAATCAGTCAACAAGCAATAACGTAACCTAGCTACGCGCAAGTTTGCCAAGTTTAGTATTAGATTTTCAAAAAATGTTACGAAATATACTTCGTGCGAGTCGGTGGCTTGCACGACGCCAAATCAATAGAAGTACCCCGGTTATTGTAAAACAGCGTATACTATTGAAATCGTTGAAAAGCAGCAACTTGGAACTTTATAGTCCTTGTTATTCTACCGTGTCTGATAGTACGCAGTCTGCAGAGCATGTAGACCAGGCAGTGTATGAAGAAATATGCAATGAAACATTAGAATCTTTGTGTGATTATTTTGAAGAAATCATCGACCAGGCACCAAATTTAAAAGGCGCTGATGTTATGTATAGTGTAAGTATTCCGGTATTCGAATGTTAATTTCGTTCATTACAAATGCAGATCATTTAACACTTTAATGCGACAAATAATCGCTTAAAATGCATATATGCATGTTAAATAAGCCACAAAAATATTTAACAGACCACACATATTGTATACTAATATTATAAATGCGACAGTAACTGTCTTGTCTCCGACCTTTTCACACTTAATCTGCTGAATCAACTTAAAATTTATAAAGATAGTTTGAGACCCTAGAAAGGACATTGGAGAGTTTTTATACCGATAATATGTTCCCTTGGGATAATTTAAACTCACTTTTAAAAGGATTTTACTTTAAACCAGGTACTATTTTCATATAATCATCAGAATTTTTATTTGCAGGATGGTGTTTTAACAGTAGCCTTAGGATCAAAGTATGGAACATACGTAATAAACAGACAGACACCGAACAAGCAAATCTGGCTTAGTTCACCCGTTTCAGGACCGAAACGTTATGATCTAGTTCTAAAGAACGGAGGATACTGGGTCTACAAACACGACGGTCTAACGTTACATCAATTATTACAGACCGAAGTCTCGAAAATTGTACAAAACGTAGATTTTAAAAACTGTGCTCATAGCTTTTTTTAAGTATCTGTCTGTAGGTTATAAATTATAGGTTGTTATTTTTCTTTATTTGGTTTTATTTTATTTCCCACGATGGAGGTTATTGAAGATGGCAATATTATGGACCGTATCCCTATTCTCTTACAAAGGGATTTGGAATATTATCAGGTAATAAATTGTATTTTGATAATATTTGTTTCTAAAAAATGTATTTTTTTAACAAACTCCTGTAGTTTAAATTCAATTGAAATATATTATGTTCATGGTGATTTAAATAAACCTTATTTTCTTTGAAAGCATCTCTTAGTTTATGTTGATTTTCTAGGATAATAAAATTAATGAATTTATTTTCAGAGTAACCAAACAGTTCTATCAGAAAAGATATGTAGCGGAGTAGTCGGTGGAAGGTTGGATTTTCCAAGAAATGCATCTTTTGCCGCTGTCAAGATTGTTCACTGGCTGGAAGATGAGTTCTCCATAGCATTCAAGTATGACTCATGTTATTTGTTTAAGTTTAGAATCGGCAGTCTGTGGGCCAGTTCACCGTAAGTCAGTGTAGGCATGATCATTAATTAGTGATGTTAATGCCTACACTACTTGTTGTGGATGGCATGGTCAGTAGAAATAAGACTTCACACAAAAACAAGAACACACCTAGACTGAGAACAAAAATTTCAACTGGTCATTCAAATATCCGTGTCGCTGCTAATCAAATCCAGGACCCCAGGCAAACAGCAGTTTGGCATGGTAACCATTGCGTCATATGGGTTTGCGTATTACTTGTAACTTTTATAGATATGGTTATTTTTTCTTGTTTAAGCCTGTGAACCCTGTGTTAGTTGTAGAATCCGTATAACCTATTTAAAAAATTAAATCACACATTTCACAGGCAAGGTTCTGGTATGTTTGTGACTCTGGAAGAAGAGGAAGCGGATGTAGGCGTAGCGAAGACATCCGACCCTGACAAATTTGTCCAGTTGGCCATAAAATCCAGTGATTCACTTTTAGGTAATAACCTTTTGATTATTCTGTAAATAGCGGACTAACCAGTAGACAACCTATTTGTATAGACAGAATCAAAGACGTAGCCAAAGTTAAAAAATAATTCTAAATCCTAATCGTCGCCGGAGTCTAAATCAATAAATATAAAAAAAAAAAATTATGTTTCACTTTGTACTAGCACACTTTTTAGGGTTCCCTAGGCGAATGGCCAAAAACGGACCTTAAAGATTCGTCATGTTTGCCTGTCCGTCATTATGTCACAGCCCCTTTATTTATATTTACTAGGTTACTTCCTAAGTATTATGCAAAGTTGGAATATGGACCAGTCAAGAGTATAATGAATATAGGTTTTTATTGTCAATATTTCAGAGCACCTTCACATGCTTGCGCAAGAAGCATTGGACCACGCGGACTTGCCAGTTCTCACTGCGACACTTGGCGCGGCAGCTTTAGTCAAGAACAGCCTGTACTGCTACGTACAACATTTGGAGGATACTGGCAACACTGAGAGGCATTCGCAGTTGCAGGTTTTGTATACTTTATCATTTGCTCGGTGAAATTTCGTTACTCCTGAAAAATTGAATCCATCCGTCAGATTTGAGCTTCCACTGCTGGGCGCCCTCCTCTAATTTGCGCCACTCAAACCCGTTCTGAATCCAACGAATGCCCACATTCTTCTTGAAGTTGTCAGACCATGTTGTTGGAGAGACGCCCCCTAATACTCCTATTTTCGAAAACGAGCTACCATCGGCGGTATTCCCACAGTGCTACGATATGGGGACCTTCAGGAGCGGGTCCATCGCTCCCTTCGCGGCAGCGCACTGATGAAGCCCCTGGTGTTGCAACTGTCCATGGGCGACGGTGACTTACCATCGGGTGGCCCGACTGCTCGACTGCCTGCTTAATGCATAAAAAAGTAGATTTAAACCGTCGTCTCATTACCCAGGCGTGCTACAAACGCTACGTCACAATGTCGGAGGCGGTCGGCGAGAGAGTGTTGGACCTACACAACCGGGTGCTGTCTCTGTACATCCTGCAGGACTCGGGTGGACGGCCCATTGATGACCAGGGTCGCAGCGTGCCCGACACTGGCACGCCCTCCGTGCAGGGCTGGTGGCTGTATATGAACGGTCGGTGACATTTGATAATATTAATAATATATTTATATTTTCTTTCTTTTTTTCAATATTTTAAAGTGTCTCGACGGGTATTTAACTATTTACATAGATAATTATAAATATCAATTTACAATAGAGTTTGACGTAATTTTTTCACGACATTTGTACGAGACGTTGAGGGCGTATCTTATAAGCAACTGTTTGTCTGTGATAACAGCTTGTGGATTGATATTTGAACCCACGATTTTGGTTTTTCAGGAAGCAGAAAAGACTTATGGGGCACCGTACCTCCCCGTATGGCGCAGAGGATTTTCGCCGGAATGTTGAATGAAACCTTGACCATTCTCACCGTGAGATACTGTCAAGTAAGACTATGGTTTTTTTTTATTATTGATTTAAGGCAGCAAACAATTGTATAATCTCAATGAATAGGTTAGCTTAGAATTATGAAATTTGTCAAGAAGTGAGAACTTACAGTACAAAGAAAGGGAAAAATATGAAAATTGGTAATTTATATTTACATACGGACAAATCACGTACGCAAATTTAGTACGCAACCCTCGGTGCGCGCGTCCGACTCGCACTTTAAATTAACCGTCCGTTTTAAATTAAATAATACAATTATTTACAGTGGGACATTTGACTATTTTCAACCGTTTTAGCTAATAAAATATAATGTGTAAAATTTGTTGTAAGGGGAGGGGTCATTCAAGTATTACGTAAGCACAACAGGGTGAAGGTGTCTTTGCTTTGCTTTTTTTTTGATGACATGGGGGGTGGGGGAGTGTAGATGGTCAGCAGTATAATTTCTTTTTTCAATTTTTTAGATTTCCCACCATATTTTTTTTCAAAATTCTCTTGGATCAATAAAGAAACCATTGAATGCAAGTACTAATGTTTACGTAAGCATGGGGGAGGGGGTAAGAGATTTGCTTACTTTAGCTGACGAGGGGGACGGGGGGGGGGGGGGGTTAAAAATTGCAAAAAATCTGCTTACGTAATACTTGTACAGCCCCAAATTGTAAATCAGCAAGAGCCCACAAAGAAAGTGTAGCGGGGAACACCGGTGACCACCGTAGCGTTCAAATTTAAATCCTTCCAGACCCACACGACAGCAGCAACGACGCCGCTGCTGATCAACGACATACTGAACGTGCTGCTGTGCGTCGCGCAGCTGCTGCCGGCGGTGTGCGCGGGCGGCGGCGCGCTCGCCGGCCTGGGGGCGCTGACCTCGCGCGACGTGCGCGACGTGCACGCCAAGTGCAACCAGCTGTTCATGTGCCTCGTGTACCGCGGGGCCGAGCTGCACTTCCTGCACCAGGTCGGTGCGACTGACTCTATGAGCTGTCTGTACCGCCACGAGCAGTAATATGTCTACATTGTCACGTTTTCTAAAATATCTTAACTTGTACCAATCTAGAAAGAAGTGAACAACAATTCGTTCTAAATTAACTAACCATTAAACAATGTCAAAATAAGGTATAGTATACAATTTAGAACGAATTTATGTTGTTGTTGTTCAAGTTAAGATATTTTAGAAAACAAGTGTCTTCGTATAAACTTAGAAAAATAGGTGTGCAATTCACACGTGCTAGAAGTGAAAGCTTAAAAAAACGAATACTGTCAGTCCAAATATTGATGTTTTGCTCTGCTTACGTAAGTCATTTTGCCAATGCTTCCTATCTCATTTTCTCCCACGTTAAAATGTGTCTGTGTCTTTTTCGTTCCCGTTTCGTTTCATTTGCGCGTCATTTCCGTTTCATCGAATACAAATCACAACGATACTATAGAAGTTATCGCTTCAAAAAACTAAACAATTAGATGTCGGTTTATATTTGTAGGTGTTCAACGAAAAAGAAGACGCAGCCCCAACCCAGGACTGTCCGTACCCGTGGTTCACGTTCGTCAGTCCTCATCTGTTTGACCGGTTTGATGACGTCACGGCCAAGGGGACGCACGAGTTGCCCGACAAAACGGCTATAGGACTCGAGTTGATCGTATTACTCGCCCAGCCGCAACCGTCGTGGCCTTTACTCGTTAAGGTATGTCGGATGGTTTTTAAATATAGTTTATACGTCATGTTTTTCCTCCACATGGTCCACATGTTGCAAAAATTGACGTTCATAAGTGTATTTAAAAATACCTACATGATATAAATGATTTGAGTTGGAATTTTTAATGCACTTTTCTAAAACGGTAGTAGAATCAAAAATAACGTGCATAAAGTGTACGTGCAAGATAACCAAATCGTTTTGAATTTTACAACGGATTTTTTTAGACTCGGTGCGTACATTTTGGAGTTCATAGACTCTTAAAATGAGGTGGAGTTGTCGAGTAAAGTACTGCCGACGGTTCTAGGCCGCTCTGAAGTTAGGCTTTCGGATATAGTGCGCAGGTATTGTACTTTAGAGAGAGATAGCGACACGAACACTGAGCGTGTGACTGAAACAAACAATGATCAAAGTGACACCCCGCGCGTCTTGCCACCATTTCGACCCTAAAATTGACTTCTGCGCAGCGATCCGAACAAAGTTCAGGGCGGCCTAGAACCGCCGGCCGTACTATACCTTATTGTACGTAAAACCGTCCAAACGTCCCGCAGGTGATGGCGATGCGCGACTGGCATCTCGCGCGGCTGCTGCTGGCGCGCGCGGTGCGCGGCTCGCCCGCCGACAACTGCCGCTGGCCCGCCGCCGGCCGCTGGTACTGCGGCGGGCGGCGGCGCCAGTGCGGCGGCGTGCTGTGCACCGCGCACGGCTACTGCACCTTCGGCGGGGAGAGACACGGTGAGTGCGGGCGGGAGGGTGAGTGAGAGAGATGGCGGTCGACAGCTCTTGCTGGCCGCCGCCGGGCTGTGGTACTGTGGCGGGCGGCGGGGTGTTGTGCACCGCGCACGGGTACTGCACCTTCGGCGGGGAGAGATACGGTGAGTGCGAGTGCGAGCGAGGGGGTGAGTGTGTGAGAGAGATAGCGGTCCACCGCGCACGGCTACTGCCCGTTGTGTGTTGGGGGGGGGGGGGGGATACGGTGCGTGCGAGCGCGAGGATTGAGTGTGTGAGAGAGAGAGTCACAGGTGGGGTGAACGAGTCACCAGCTTCATGACGTGACATGTGTAAATCCTTCTGCTAAAACTCTGAAGTTAAACTCCAACCCAACACTATAAAATATTACCAACAGTATCACAATGATTTATTTACTGTATTATAATTTTAGTAAAAACTCTTGTCATGAAGTTTTTTCTATGATTCTCATCCATTGTGAACTAAAATGTATTTATCATCAACTCTTTCTGTCTCCTCAATAATTCAATTTTTGCAATAATAGGCGCTGAAGAGTTGGGTCGCGCGGCGGGCGCGCTCACGTACGTGATAGCAACGATCGGTAGTAAAGCGGAGTTGAAGAGCACCCTGTGTTACGCGCTCGAGATATCCGGCCGGGACTGGGCCGCTTGTCTGGATAAAAGACAGGTACGTCACTAGTCTTGTACGAGGTATACGAGAGGTTCGGATATTTAACTAATCTTTTAGTGGATATAGGATTGAAATTTGACATGTTTGTATCTTCCTTGGGGAGTGTAGGGGAGCAGTAAGACGGGTTTTTTGGAACATTCCGCGTATTTTTAGATAATCTTGATTGCCACTTTTTAAATAATTATCGTGTAGAATTTTGACTTTATATTTTTAATCATTACCTATGACCATGTTCTTTCATGTCCTCGAGTATAGCAAGTGAATTAAAAATCACCTTGTATAATGTTTTCTTTTTTCTTTGAGGTCTGGTGCGACCGTCGGCCGCTGTGGCTGGCGGGGCTGCTGGCCATGGTGGGGACCGCCCTGCAGTTCATCCCGCCCATCCTGGTGCACGCCATACAAACCGGCGCTTCTATGTACCAGGTACTTACACATACGTATAGAGAAAACTATACGTGCCCTTTTCTAACATAGAGTTCCGTTCCGGCAGGCTATTCCGGAAGCAACATTGCCCTTGTCTGATACATTTTCGTTATATTTTTGTAACGTCACATGAATCCAATTACATTCGTTTTCTACATTTTCACTCTTACTCTACGAACGTTATTTCTTGTTTTAGTCCCGATGGAAATGCAATTGTATGTCTAAATTAATTGCTTTCCATAATGCACTTAAATATAAAAGCGTGTTTTGACGTGATAACGTCTTATAAATGGATGAGCGCCGGCTGCACGCACGAAAAAGTATGACGTCATTGTCACGTTCCGCCTGAGCCGAGCGCGCAAGCGAGAGCGCGGAACAAGCGATAGAGAGACACGATCGGTCTAAGCTTTCGGCTTGCAACGCATCTATCTCTTTTCCTCTATGTTTTCTTATGACGTTATCACGTAAAATTATCGTCCGTAAACCGAATTTACAGACAACCATTTTTTTAGTTCTTGAATCAATTAATTTATTATTTATTCACTGTCGTTTCCTGGCGGCCATTGTTATTTTTATCCTGGTAATGGCTGCTGGAAAGTTTGCTTTCTTCCCTCCTTAGACAAGTACCAATGTTAATACAAATAAACAATTATTTTCCAGACAATGTCTCTCTGTCTGACCTGTATATCGCGGTCTCTGTCTTGCATCCCGCGGTGCTTCAGGAACGCGGCGTGCGTTCTGCAGAAGACGTTGCCGTCGCACGTGAACCCCGTGGGCGGCTCGTTGCTGGTGCAAATGTTGGTCACTGTGGTGTACGAGGAGCTCCAGAAGTGGGCGAGCAGCGAAGGGGTTAAAGAGAAAACTGGTATGTTGAAAAGGAATAAGTAAATAATAATATATAGGTAAGTAAATAAAAATGAGATAGGAACATTAGCAAGAGTTACGACTAAAGTTCGTTGTTATAACATCTAACCGAACTATTATTTGAAGGCTTCTAGCACGTGTAAAATGCACACATTTTTATTTTTTCCTCTTTTCCATATATTTTTAAAGTGAAACTTTTATTACATCGTCTCAAACTTTTTCGTTTGTGTGTTGCATGTCGCGTGACGGTAGGCCGCGGAGTATAGATAAATCCCATAGCGGCGCCTATAGTTCGCAGCAGCTGACCGTGTAGTGTATAGACTATTACTCATTTGTGCCAATGCTCCACGCTATTTTGTTTGTTAAAGTGAAACTTTTATTACATCGTCTCAAACTTCTTTTTTATCTTTCATCCCGTTATAACAAATTAACTTGTCACAAATATACTTCTTTATTATTTTAATGTCGGTGACAAGTTTTCATTGATATCTATGCACCTTCGAATAGTCAACAAAGGCAAAGTTGGTGAATAATGTGGACAGGTTTTATTGAAGTATTAAGCTTTAGTATTATGTCGTGATGTTTAAATAAAGTATTAATTTTATAGCGACCAACGGAGAAGCGCATGACATGAATATAAGGAGGTCAAAACCCAAGCATGTGAGGATCGTGACTCTTGGTAATACAAGTAAGTGGAATTCTTTCTTTCCCTATTGATTTATATATAATTATGTATGTATTTATTTATTTCTTTTAAAAAGAAACTTCGATAAACATCAATACAAAGTTATATTTGAACAAAAAAATGCCTGCTATAGCTGAAGTTTCAACATGTAGTTTTTTAAAGTGGTATAAACCATAATTATTATATACTTAATATATTTTATCTATTCTCAAAGAACTGAGCAGCCTTAAGCCGTTTTAAGGTTTGCGCACCTACTCAACGTGGACTCAACCCCGACTCCGTCCGTTCCGTTCCGTTCATGGGTGTGCGGGGAGTAGTACACATCTTTCAAGTATACATTCGAAATTCAACCTTGCGCAACATGATATAAAGCTCATAATTGAATTTTAGTTTTTCCGAAGAGTCGGTGATGGAGTTGAGTGGGTCTAATTTCGGACATAAGATCCACACCATTCCTTTACACAACGACTTGTAGTGTTAAACAAGTCGAAGTACCTATGTCTATACTAATTAAACATGTGTTCCAAACACGCGAATGATTAAAAACGCGAGCAACAATCTAGAATTTGTCGTCTGTGTACGGTTCACACCATACACCAATTAGTTATGATTGATAATAAAAACTGATATTTGTAGTTAAAATTGATTTAATAATTAAAACTGATATAAATGAACTGCTATTGATGGACTGATAAATGATTGAGCACACGTATTACGCGGTCGCGATAATTTCGTGAACTGTCTCGATGACGGAAATGTGCTGATGGCGCAATAAAATAAATTGCTTTGTACGTAAACCGTACAGTCTGTTTGTCGTGACCAGCGACTTCAAGCTCGGTGTCGTTCGACGGCAGCTACAGCAGCCCGTCGTGCATCGCGCTGGCCGTCGCCGAGGCGCTGTGCTCCGTCGACGAGGACGACAAGCACACAATCGAGATCGAGCAGCTGGCGGCGCGCGCGCCCACCGCCTCCGCCCTCACCAACAACTTTGGCCTGGAGGACTTCCCCGAGTTCGCGGACTTTTTGGAGGAGGTTACTGACTACTAATAGAAAAAAATAAAGCATATCTATATACATTTTGCGCCGTTTCCCGACAGACGAGCGGTGTTATTTTTGTATCTCTCGTCTAGTGGAGTTCGTTTCGAGTCATTTTCGTTCGACGCGAGCGTCCGTTTCGAGTTATTTTCATTCGACGCGAGCGTCCGTTTCGAGTTATTTTCATTCGACGCGAGCGTCCGTTTCGAGTGATTTTCGTTCGCCATAGCAAATTCCTTATTTTAGAGTCGTGCGACTACTACGAGTGGTCTCAATGTCAGGTCAAAATCATTCGAAACAAGCGGCCGCCGGTAGACGAGCGATTCAAAAATAGAGCCCCATTAACCCGTTTCTAAAATTAGCGGAAACAAACGCAAAGGAAAGCAAACAAAAATTCCAAAAATCATTGTTATAGGATCTATTGCATTATTAATACGCCCAATCAAAGATTTGAACATCTTCCATGTACAGACATCAATCAGTTGGTTGTTAGCGTTTTATAATGATATTATCACTTGCTTCGGTGAAGGAAAACATCGTGAGGAAGCCTGCACAACCGAGGCCTATACCCCTCACACTGTGAGAGGAGACCCGTGCCCAGCAGTGGGACAGTTATGGGTTGTGATGATGATGATGATGACGATGTATGGATTGCTTACATATTGTTCAGGGCAGCGTTCCAGCCTCGAACGCTGAACGAGATAGTGACGCCGCGGCGCTGACTTCTCAACTCCTCATGTCTCCTGCCGGCAGGGACAGTCTCCGGGTTTGTGGCATTGCTTGACTAACTCCATTTACTAAGTTATAATATGTTTTGAAGTGAAAACTTCTATAGTCTCGTTGTGATTTGGAATTCGATGAAACGGAAGTGGCGCGCAAATGAACGCATACATTTTAACGTGAGAGAAAATGAGATAGGAAGCATCGGCAAAATGGCAGCTTACGTAAGCAAAACATCAATATTTGGACTGACAGTATTCGTTTTTTAAGTTTCACTTGTAGCACGTGTAAATTGCACACATTTTGTTTTTGCCTCCTGAGACATAAGGACAGACTCGTGCTCAGTAGTGGACCATGATGGGTTGAAACCATTGTCTCATTTTGTCGCCCCACGACCCACACAACTAACTTGTCCATAAATTATAAGACGAGCATTGCCCCGCTGCTACGCCCGCAAAAAAAATACAGTTTATCCCCTCTTTTATTCCCTTAGGGGAAGAATTTCCAAAAATCCTCCGATTGCTCCCGTACACTCCCCAACGAACGTACATGCCAAATTTCAGCTTGTTGCGTTCAGTAGTTTCGGCTATGCGTTGTCTGTCAGTCACTCAGTAACGCAACAGTTTTATATATTTATATATATATATATTGATTCCAGGTGATCTACGACCACTTACAGCTGCACTCGGAGACCATCTACAAAGAACTGGGAATACAGGACAAGGGTGACGTGGATATCACATTGAACAAGGCGCCATTGCTGTACATCATGTTCCATATTGGAAGGAGACCTTTCGATCAAGTATGTTATGGTCTCGCTAGCGATTGCTGTAATGTTCTTTTAATCAAGTAATACTGATGAAACTATTTTTAATTTATTAAAAATTATTGATGTATTAAGTCCACCTTTGTATTTAGAAGCAATAAAAAGCAAAGAAATATATTTCAAAGAATAATTAATTTTGTCCCTTTTTCTTCTTTTTAGGCTAACAAAAATACTAGTCTTTAATAAACTCATTATTATTATGATTTAAAATGCTGAAAATATCTTTCTCTATCATCTGCTCGGATTAAATACTACAAAAGGCACAATTTTTCTCGTTTTTTATTTCAGTTTTTCCGAGGCGAATGGCCCATGCCGTGGAGCAAGCTGGTTGCAGTGGCTAAGGCCTGGTCCGGCGTCGAGGGAGCTAAACCGCATATAAACAAGCGCGCTGACATCCGCGCCGCTAAGACACACGGGAAGACGAACAAACAGCTTATGGAATTGTATAACCTGTTCAAATCCAATACCGAAGGACTTCTGTGATTTGGTTTGAGGAACACACACCGGAAAAGGCCTTCGAAGGGGCATTTCCGGCCGTCAGATGTACTTAATTGTAATTGTAATCATGATTACATTTTGCTCATCTTTGTTGTACCTCATTCATAAGTAGAATAAAAGTAGCATTGTTTCTTGGAACACCATCTAGCACAATTGCATATTGATCTATTAAAACTTTTTTCTCCAGCTAGCTATTTAATAACTAGACTTAAAGTTTGTACCTACCTACCAATCTTACAGGTTATATGTGACGTTAATTATTAATAAAACAGGAAACAATAAAAAATCCTTGTGTTGTTTATGTTTTATTTTAATACCTACTTAATAATCTAAATCTAAATGTTAGCCACGATACAATTACTGCAATACAGTATCCCTACTAGAGCAAGAGCCCACGACGGCCAGACCTTCGTTATTTTATAAAAGTTGAAATTTTCTCTGTACACGTCTCCTATACAGGTAAGAACGACCAGCGACTATAGAGTTTGGGTTGTGGTTACCTGGGCAGGTAACAGGTATTAAAGGTGTATAAAATAGTACTTAAAATTTGTTAGAGCATAAAGCTCAATTTTTTTATATTTTCTTCGGGATAACTATAGAAATCTCGTCATCCATTGCCGGACACTTATGACAGTTGCTACCCCTTGCCAGACACCCCTAAACTTTGATAAATTACAATTATACTTTCGTTATAGTATAAAAGCTAAATTTTATATATGTTACTTGGGGACCTATAAAAAGATGTTACCTCAATAGCCGGACAGTTTTTGTGGTTTTTACATCTTGCCAGACACATCGAAAGTCCACTGTAGGTGCGAGCGTGAGGTAACAACTGTTCAAGCGGGTGCGAGTGAGATAAAGCACTTAGTCGAGTGCGTTCTTTTACTGCGCACCATCTGTTATTTAGTGATGTATTGACAATGATATATTATACTAGATACGCCACCAACGCTCCTAACGCGTGCAGTGGAAACGGCCCGACGTCGGGCCGTTGCAATCAGTCGAGCTGTCGGCAGTCATTGTGAGCGCACGTGTCGACTACATACTAAAAAAAGGTAAAATGCCTTCTTGTGCATTTCGAAAGTGCAACAATTATGATAGAAAGGTAAAGAAAGAGGACGGTATATCATATCATAGGTAAATGTATAAAAATATTGAAATTTTAAATAGATTAATTTATAATTTGTAATTTTAATGAATCACAGCTTGTTTCCAAACGATAAAAGAGATAGAGCATTACTTCACTCACAGGTGTAACAAAGATAACACATACGCTAAGATCATAGATTAGAGGCAACAATGCAGACAGTAGGTACAATAGGTAGACAAGAAATTGTTAGTGTAACGATGAGATTTTTTTATGAATTTAGGCTGAATTCTTTTGTTTCTACGTTAAGTAAACCGTAATTTTTTTAATGTTCCGTAGATTTCCTACCAACAAGGTTAATCAACAAAATTGGATAACTGTTGTGCGGAGACAAAGATGTGAATATTATTTAATGCCTTCAAATTATAGTAGGATTTGTAGTAACCACTTTAAAAATGAAGGCAAATATACGTCAAGAAAAGGTTTCACATAGATGACAAATTAATTTAATTCATTAATTTAACTCATAATAACCATGATTCAGAAACTGACGAAGAAGGTGATGTTGAGGACGATGATGCCATCGACTGGAGTAGTAGTGATGAAGAAAATGAAAACATCGACGACAATGCTTAAATTAATAAACAAGTTTAAATATTTTTTTTTACCTGTAATCATACTTTTTATTATATTTTTATGATATTAAACTAATATTTTTTACTTTATACAACATGGCTATGAATGTAATAAAATTATTTTTTATTAGATATCTTAAAAATAGTAATCGACTAAGTATTCGCGCTCGCACCTACAGTGGACTTTCGATGTGTCTGGCAAGATGTAAAAACCACAAAAACTGTCCGGCTATTGAGGTAACATCTTTTTATAGGTCCCCAAGTAACATATATAAAATTTAGCTTTTATACTATAACGAAAGTATAATTGTAATTTATCAAAGTTTAGGGATGTCTGGCAAGGGGTAGCAACTGACATAAGTGTCCGGCAATGGACGACGAGATTTCTATAGTTATCCCGAAGAAAATATAAAAAAATTGAGTTTTATGCTCTAACAAATTTTAAGTACTATTTTATACACCTTTACTACCTGTTACCTGCCCAGGTAACCACAACCCAAACTCTATAGTCGCTGGTCGTTCTTACCTGTATAGGAGACATGTACAGAGAAAATTTCAACTTTTATAAAATAACGAAGGTCTGGCCGTCGTGGGCTCTTGGGCTATACGATAATACATAAAAGGTAAAGGTTATCGAATTGTACGTACTTATATACCCTTGATAGGTTTAATATTTTAGTGAACCAATTTTTTTTTAGTATCGCTCTTCAACAGTAATAACATAAAAATTGTGTAATGACGGTATAATTTGATAGTAAAAGATTTAAAGGAAAAGTTTTTTTATTCTATTAAAATAACAAAAAAATTACTTTTAATTTATTAGTCTGTAGTAAGTCTATACTCTTTGGGAGGAGGCATAGACAAAAAGGGGTTACAGCACCCAGCTCAGCTGAGATTGACAGCTATCATGTCAATGTCAAACGTCATTAAAATGTCAGTAACACGCGTTGCGGCAGCAATTCCGCGACTTTCTCAAGTTGGGCCTCTTACCCGGCAGCTGTGTCGGTTAAGTGCATCAGCTCAGCCGTTCACTATCACTGCTGATAGTGCCACAATCGCACGACCCGCGATTGCTCGTTCCGCGTTCTCCTCAGCCAGCCCGCTCTCCCGCCAAGCATCCAATATGTACATTGCCGAAGAAAGAGGTTCGCCGTACGGGAACGACTACCGAGTATTCTTCAGTGAGTTATTGTAATGTTATTGCACACGTGGATCTATGACCGCCGTTAGATACTTGCTGATATGTTATCCATGTGTCCACGTCAATATTCAATTTCAATCTAATGTTATGGGTTAAAGGTCAAGTTACTTCCGGCTTTCGTAACCTTATCTAAGTCTAACTAATCAATATTTTATACAGCCTTATAATGATAAGATAAGTCGGTTTGTTGAATAAGTAAAAGTACATAATTCAATCCTGTGACAAATTTATTTCAAGTTATTGTTTTGCATTTGTTGTTACACTAATGGGGGATTGTCAATTTATTTCTGAGGTCATATCCAATAAAAGTAATTGTTAGACGTCAAGGCCAGATAGGCTAACCTTTGAGTGTTTCTATTTCAAGTTATGCAACATAATTTGTGGGTATTTTGCATTTTAATGACAATCGTTTTATAGCACATAAATTTTCTGTGCATATTCCTATGAGATTTAATCTTAATTTGATGGGTATATGAATCCAGTCAAGCAATAAATAGTAATATTTATTTATAACTTGGATACCTTTAATATCATCATTATCAAACTTATTATTTGTCGATGGCGGGCACAGTAACACAAATTTTGTGAAAATTTCATTAGTCTACCTATTTCCATTCAAGAGATAAAGTCCTGTGTCAGACAGCGGATGCATATTAATTGGGTTCTGAAAATAATTGAGATGTACATTTTTGCAAATACATACAGTGTATCTTTGTACCACTTGTAGTTGAGGAGTGACTTGAAATTGAGTACACAATTCAAGTGGCATGTTCAAGTGTTCAATATTTATCTACGCTGATATGCTGTTTTATAAAACACCATAAATGTACGGCTTAAATGCTATTTCTTTCCTTGTAATAAATATCTGATAAGAAGGGTAAAATTACAGTTAGCTAATCTTATTATAAACTGCTATTTTACTGAAACCCTATTTCATCTTCTTTACTCATCATCATTGCAACCTGTAAATGTCCCACTGCTGGGCTTTTGTCTTCTCCCACGATGTAAGGGGTACAGGCCACAGTCCACTATGCCGGACAAGTCTGGATTGGCAGACTTCATACAACTTTAAGGACTCCTAGGAGTACAGGTTTCCTCACAATGTTGTCCTTGACTTGATAATTAATTTCTAATATGCACATAATTTCGAGAATTAGAGGTGCAACAAAGTTCACCATTCAAATCACTTGGCTGCCACTGCTTATTGTTTACTCTGCTTATTGTTATTTGATAAATTATGTAGATTACAATAACGTCTTATTATTGCAGTGGGTTCTATGGATAAGAAGTATTTTATTGCAAATGTGACATGCTATGATAATGCGATTATTATTATATAATAATGTGTGTGATATCATAGATATTCATATTATTTTTATGTAATCTAATCTTGGGGAACAAACTGCACTGATACCAGTAGATCGCAGGTGGCATGGGCAGTTTGACATAGGTACCTACATTAATGGAATACCACTTAAACCTCTACCCAAGAACAAACATTTATCTGGCATATAAATGTGTGCCCTACCTGCAAATCGAAGATAGCACCCATAGCTCAACAGGCAACGTCACTGAAAAACAATCACAAACTCTCAAACTCACTCACAAACTGGACTATTATTGTCAATGATAGAAGTGAGCATTCTGGACTAATCTTTAAATAAAAATCAGCTGCATCAAAGCGTGTTCTTGTCTCCTTTTGCTGTTTTTTAATGCCTACCATCTACCTTTTCTATATCCACACAGGGCTAAATGCTGTTAAACATTATGTTTTAGGTGTTACAAAATAAATAAATAAGCCTAATGTTAATGGTAAGCTTGTCTTTGATACAGAGGATGCGGGAGGCCCAATCTCGCCGCTCCACGACATCCCACTATGGGCCGACAAGGCGTCGCGCGTGGCTCACATGGTCGTCGAGGTGCCTAGATGGACGAATGCCAAAATGGAGATCAGCCTCTCCGAGCCCCTCAATCCCATCAAGCAAGATGTGAAGAAGGGCGCATTACGCTTCGTCAGCAACGTATTCCCACACCACGGCTACATCTGGAACTATGGCGCGTTGCCACAAACCTGGGAAGATCCGAAGCATGTAGACGCAGACACGAATGCGCGAGGGGACAACGACCCTATTGACGTCATCGAGATTGGTGAGCGCGTAGCAGCACGTGGTGACGTCATTAAAGTCAAAATCCTCGGGACGCTGGCGCTGATTGATGAGGGGGAAACGGACTGGAAGCTCATAGCGATCGATGTCCGTGACCCATTAGCTGAGCAGTTGAGTGATGTAGCCGATGTTGAGAAACATTTCCCAGGGCTACTGCGCGCTACGGTCGAATGGTTTCGGCTCTATAAAGTGCCGGATGGGAAGCCACTGAACCAATTCGCGTTTGATGGAGAAGCCAAAGATGCAGCGTTTGCTCACCGGATCGTTGATGAGGTACGGCATTTAATTCCCTGATGCCCATCCTTTAGTTTAAGGCTATCCTAAGGGTCTTGTGGATGTGACAATGTATTTGGGTATCCGGCTGCGTAAAGTAGGATCAAACCAGTCAGATAAAGAGCTTTGCTACTAAGCAAGAACCTTCGGCTGGGATTAAATCCGCTCATGCTTGTTACAAAATTGCATTAACATCGGATCGTTTTGCAATACGCAAAATTTCAAGTCCTTAGAGTAAGCTTCTTGCAAGATTTGACCGGAACATACGTACATACAAACACTGTAAGTTAAATAGAAGCTTTTAAAAGCACTTTATCCCACCATTAGGTACGTAAACAATGTGCTACTCGTATCATTATTACTGACAAAATGGGGCAAAATAACCATTTTTTTTTTGTTTCCACCATCCACTACACAGTGTCGAATATTGCCACAAACAGCCTTATCTCTCTCCGGTTATATTAATAGAGTAGATAGGAATATAAAAACAGCTTTGTATAATTTTATTATTATTATACTATAATTTATTAATTCTAAAGTTTTGTTTACGTTGCGCAGGTGCACGAGTTTTGGAAAACTTTGGTGTCTGGTGACGTGACAAATGATATTAACAAGTAAGTATTATTTAATTATTAGAATAATTTCATTGTTTAATATTGTACAAAATCTCCTTAAAGTAGGAAAAGTTATCCTGTACCTAATACTGTAAACGAGACCGTTTTCTCTGCTCTTGTGACATTAATATTACAAAACTACATAGCTCCATGTTGTTTGATGATTTCTTAATAAAATCGACAACAATTATGGTTAGCCTGTATTATTCACATAAGTATTTCTCCCCCATATCCTTAGAATACAAAACTGTAGTGATGAGTAATGTTTGGGTATGGCAGGATGAACGTGTCCGTTGAGGGCAGTGGGGGTCGGGTTGAGCGGAGCGAAGCGCAACGCACGCTAGACGCGGCACCACCGCTTGGCCTTCCGCAGCCGATACCGAGCAACGGTGAGACCTTTGTTATAACATACTAACTTCACTATCATACAATACACATAATAATAAATAAATAACTATTGCAACACACTCATAGCCCCACACTGGGATTCCCTGTGTCATGGGTGTTATGCACAACGCACACTCAGACCAATTTCAGACTTCAGTATTTTAAAATACCTTCACTTGCCAGATTCGCGTTGTAACTTTCGGAATGATATTCACTATCTATCACCAAATAATTATCACAGTACCAAACTCTATTATTGCAACATTTAGAACAACCCACGCCAAACGTTAAATGATAACAAAAGGGACGTTCGCTGTAACAGAATTTCTAGTTAAAATTTGAGTCTCGTTAAATTCTAATCACGTTCATTTACCTAATGCCCGACAACGTCGATCGTAGTTACGGAGTTAAACAACTAAGGGCGTGGTTGGTAGATGGATGTGTTACTGCTAGTCGTAAAATTGCTTGAACCGTTTCGTGATATAGAAGGCACATTAATATATTGATTCGCATTGTATATGCTTTAAGCAGCGAATTATAGCTCGTTGGCTTTAAGTAAATTCAGAGGAGTGTCAATTGGCCTACTGTCCGCTACTGATACTGAGGCATACAATCGACCGACTCCTTCATGATGAATTGATGACGTTCACAAGAGCAGTTCAGTCGTTTACTTATAACTGTTTCGGTATTAAGTAGTTACCTATGTTACGAGTATTAGTTTAATCAAAGTAGTTAACTTAGTAATGTTTTAATGATCACCTGATACCTGGAAATTGGCCGTTTGACCAAGCTAGCAGGTAGGCATACGATCGTAGTATATAATACTTTATAGCTCGTTGAGTACATACTACCACTACCTAATCGTTCACATTTCGTCCGTCAGATAATAAGTGACGTCTGGTGGCCCTGGAATCTTGGTATTTTTAACAACGTGTCACCATAAAAAAATCGTCAGTCAAGTTTCGAATCCTAGACTCTACACTCTGAATTGCGTCATTATTAACCGGGCTACAAAGCTCTGAAACGCAATTATGTGACAATCATGAAAATAAATTAAAATTTAAATATGAACAATATTAGCCAGCGCAGCGCGCGACCTCGTTTGCAATGACAAAAATTTAATTCAATGAAACTGCAAATATTAATTTTATGGACAAATATTGCTCTGTACACTTTTATTTCATCAATCAATTATTGTAATTGTCTACGTAACGTTTTGCTTCCGGTCACCTGCTACACCTCGCTAGCAAAAAACGAGTACCTATTTAAAAAGTATTTTTATTTGAGATAAAAAAATATATGTGCGCCTGTCAGTGTACACACAAACGATATAAAACTTCTTTGAGATATAACTATCGTTTTTTGTTTAAAGCTTTTTCATCTTATTTTTAACGACTCGTCCGAGTCTTCAACTTCAAACTTCAACTTTAATTTCAACTTCAGCTGCAACTGCAACTGAAACCGTATTGTACCTTGTTGTTGCTGTGGTCAATATTCAGCGTTCGTATTACGCCTCTTCCGTTTCAAAACAAAAGTGACGTTTTTTATTAATTAAAAATTATTGCGAGTACGTCAATGTATAGTTTCACTTTAAAAATCTTGAATTATGATGATGAATGGTAGAATAAAGAAAAAGAGTTACGACTCCCGGATGGAACAAGATCCTATCGCTGTGTGTTACGTATTAAATATTAGGGACGTAGAAATAAATTATCAATGTTAAAGGGTACCTATTTAAATAAAAAGACCTTTAACGAAATTTCTACGCATTCAGCTTTGAGCTTATGTAAACCGCCGCGCACGATGATAGTCTAATTGATCTCGGCTATTAGCCAAACGTCATTCTTAATTAAATAACTCCTGACAAAGAGCTGAAATCCGCTGTCTCAGTTACATAATTATCATCCCGGTAAGTACTGTTAACGTTGACAACCTTTAGTCGAACCTCCTCATCACAAATGCTGTCCTGGTACAACTCCTCATCACAATTTGGTGAAATTACTAATATTTTTCGGTTTTCTGATAAAATACAAAGGATTATGATAATACATATTGTTCGTAGTAAATGCAAATTTTGCAGTAATGTAGAATTTAATAAAGACTTAATAATCCAATTAGTATCTTTAACTTACTTCATTCTTCATCAACGCTGAGTTCAAATTTCCGCTCTCGGTAGGGTGAGTGTTCTTGCCTTGCTTGTTGTCCATGGTGGGGCTATGAGTGTATAGAGATTATATACCTATAGGTTCTCCATAATGTGTCCATAATGTGTTCTCAAAGGTGTGTGAAGACCAAACCTCACACAGTTAGATACAGTTAGTCAGACAGTTATGGGTTGTGATGATGATGATGATGATGAATACCTATAGTACCCAGTTTATATTTATGCCCAGTGTGTATGTAATATGTATATAATGGGTCTGTATTGTTTCAGTGGACAAATCGCACTTCCTCTCTAACCTGTAGCCGTGTGTCACACCAGCGCCTCCACCAGTCACACCGTCACACCGTCTTGTATAAATAGTTGCACCATTATGTATAAACAGAGTTAGTGATTTCCCTTGAGTGTTGTGAATTCCTCGCGCACGCGACCGAATTGTTTATTTATATGCATAGGTGATAAGGTTAATTAAAATCGTTATTTTTTTTAATCTCGTTTTTTATTTAAGACTTACCTATCTTTACTTTAATATAGATAAGAATTGACGCTGAATACCAAATGGCGACAAAGCGTATTAAGTATCAGGATATTATCATTTTCGGGTATCTTTGCCCGCGTTCGATAACATATAATTATTTAACAAAGTGAATAACCCATTCTTCGACCAATCAACTGTCATAGTAATTTGGCAAAGGGAGATCTCCGGCCGGGCAAGACGTTTTGCCCGGGAGGCAGTGAAGCCCCAACTGCCGAGTTGTCGGAACTTGTATATATGCAAGCGATGTAGAAAACTTCGATAGCGTGATTCAGGCTTCGTGACGTCATCGTGTGACGTGTGTGCGATGTCGCCACAGTAACTTAACTTCTACGCAATAGGAAATAGTAATACTTATCAGTACTTTATACATTTTAAAAGGTGCTATTCTAGAACAATAGTAGGTAGTAATTTGGCGGATAGCGTTTACCCTACTAACGTGCACAGTGCACAAGTTTACACATAGAGTAGCGTATGAGTACCTGGTGCCAATTACTCGCCCGTTCAGCAGGAGTAGGGGGTTTTTAAATTGAAAGCAAGGACACATTGCCCCTTACATCCCAGTCTGATGGCGGTCATGACCCCCACGACCCCCCCTGGATCCTCCACTGTCCAAAGGCGTTACTGCATAGTAGATTTCTTAAGTAAAATGGTACACATGTAGATACTGATCGTAGCAAAATTTCATAAATCTTATATCACTAGGCGAAATCGGGATACCAATGAATTTTTAAAGCATCTACTAGCCAACTTTCAACCTGTATCCTCTGTTTCGTATGCAGGGTCACTAACAACAACCTCAAGTAATCAAAATTTCATAAACACAATAGTAATTATTTAATGGGAGGTTACTTTCACTATCAGACTCGCGCCACAAAGTGAGCAAAACTTCCACTATTTTATTAGACACAAATTGTTTCAAGCTTATAATGGTTTCAAATACAATTGAACGTCGTTTCGGATGTATCGTTGACGTCAAAGCGTATCTTTATCATTACTTTGGATGTTTTCCATACAGACAGAACCTTTGTCATTCTGCACTGTCAGCAGCATTAACAGAAATAACTATACAGTCCCTTCCCCAGTTCTTATACTAAGGTACCTATCTACTAACGAACTGACTAACTAGTAAAACTCCTAATAACATTGCTAACTGGACTAACCACCCTACTCCTGATTGGAGTTCTGCGTCAGTCACCTTTCATGGGCGGCAGCGGTATGGGCGGTAGCTGTATACTCGTTTGCTGTCTCAAATCCATAAAAACATGTCATAATCTAACTGTGACTGAAATAACAATGTGCAATCTTTCGAAGATACATCGATAGATTAAGCTCGTGTAAGCGTGAAGCGTTCATATGGATGATGAAGTAAATTAAGGATTAGTTAATCAACGATCGTCATGAGTCATGACGATGTGTAGTAGATGTCAATCCTATTGAATACTTAGTTAAAAACATCGAAGGAATAGTGGATGTTAGCAATTAAGGTAATAGCTTTATCGACTGTTATGTCGATGATGGATGAAATAAGTTTTGACAGTCGACAGACTATGAATAAAATAGCACCTAGGTACCTACTGCTTACATATCTTTGTTTCGTTGCTATTTAACGTGTAAAGAATATAACATATTTTTTCCTTTAATTCAAAAAGTTATTGATAAAATTTCGATTTTTAAAAATACCAGTTTGAAGAGAAATTAACGTCGTTAGTTCAGGAAGCTAGCTGTGATAATGATTGATAAGTATTTCACGGATAAGTAACTAGTTCGGGTTGCCTGAAAGAAGCTAGCTTAGAGTAAAAAGTAAAGATATACTCTAAGGAAGCTAGAGAATTCAGAATAGATAATAGCATAGGTAGGTACTCGTAGTTTGAGCGAACCGTTCAATATCGACCTTCGTACTTTCCAAGCAGAAGCTCACTAGTAAGTCGATGTACCTATTACCTAAATATCTTTCTAAATTTTGATTCAAACCTTTATAAAAAGTATTTAATCAAGAAATTTGTTCAAGGGTTATCGTGAATGAAACTTAGGTAGGTATTAAGTATACTACAACTTTATTGATTGAAAAACTGCTTAGAGCTGGCTTTCAGCATTTAAAAATAAAGTTTCGTGTAGGT
Source organism: Ochlodes sylvanus (assembly GCA_905404295.2). Classification (NCBI taxonomy): domain Eukaryota; kingdom Metazoa; phylum Arthropoda; class Insecta; order Lepidoptera; family Hesperiidae; genus Ochlodes; species Ochlodes sylvanus. Next base: position 2,745,796 of record FR990131.1, on the reverse strand, counting down.
ATACCTACTTACCTAAAAATTATAAACAAACCTTTTGCTGTATCGTAATTACTGAAATATTTAATTGCAGAAAGTAAACAAAACTACACTAAAAAAGCAACTGAATAAATGTAGCAGAATTTAAAACATTTACTCTCAAGACTAGGTCAAGCGTATTTCATAACAAGCCTCCAGGTGTAGGTAATTGTAAACATTTGAAGTGTCGCTAGCGCGGAAGTGCTGAAGCTCTCCAACCATTCACAAACATAAATAATCGCGACGCAGTGTTACGGGTCAAAGAGTCTCTGAGGGTTTAGTAAGCTCGTAGAGCCGGTTCTGAAGGCAAACTCGCAAAAAGAACAGAACTGAACGTTCTAATGCTCGTAACAAAAGCACGCGCGCGGTGCAGCGAGCGCGGAAGTGAATTTTGAAAGGACCATGCTTTTACACTTTTAAACACGAGCCGGAAAAGAATGGAGGCATTAGGAGCAGTGAGGGCGGGAGGCTGCGGCGCCATCGATCGTAGCGGGGGGTCGAGGAGGGAGGGGGGGAACGACCGGTCCGAGCGGCGACGCAGACGCGCGACGCAACCTCCCGTCTGATCAGACACCGCAGAGAAAGATGATTCATTTTTAGATAAACACCAAATGATCGCGTTGCCATAACATAAGGCGTGGAGACACTGAGGTTTTCTTTGGTTGTCACATTTGAGTAAATATACAAATGGATTTAATTGCAAAAGGTAATCTTATTTCAAGTATACGTGTCTGAATGACAGAAAGAGTTCTTTGTTGTTGAAGTACTTAAGTACTTAATTTATTTTAGTAACAACAATAAAATTTTACGACTATACCTATGTTAATGCAATGTACTCAATCAATCGGCTCTAATAAGCCCTTTTCGAAATCTTATAAAAATCTACTGATGCCTCCACTGATATGGATGGAGGGTGGATGTTGCTTAACAAATCATCGAAAATCCACCTTGCCTGAATTTATCTTACGTGACGTCAGACAAAGCTTTTAGTTGAAAGTAACGTAATGTAGAGCGCGTTACGTGATGGTACCTAATATACGACATAAACTCCTCGGAGTAGCTATCCCACTCTATATCGCCGAGGCTCTTCAAGACAAATGTCCCCGATGTGGTTAAACCCTTGTATTATTCACTTGGGCATTGGCACACCTGCTAACACATAGGCACCTAGGTAGGTATCTGTCTGTATGCCTAGAACCCTCATTAAATCAACCTACGCTCTGATAGATGAAAGATGGAGTACTTAGGTTGGAAAAGTAATTTGCATATAAAATTCTATGAGTTATGAGCACTTATTTTCTTTAATGCCAGACTCTGAATTTCGAATAAATGCACATAATCTTCGACTATGGTAAAGTCCATGTTGGTTTTGTTGCAAAGTTGGAGAACTATCCTTTTAGGCCACCAACTCTAACAGATCACTGACTGACATTCCTAATTTTATGGCCAGGGTCACTTACTTAGCATCAGATAGCCCGAATGATCGTGTACTGGATACAATCATTAACTTTCCTCTACCTTATTTCTTGGTCTTCAACGCATCGGTGATTCGTATGGTGTTACTGATGTCATTGGGCGACGGTCACCAATTACCATCAGATGGTTGATCTGCTCGTTTGTCTGCTATTTAGGTAAAAGGAGTAATTAATAATTCTCCAGACTCCAAAGAGCTTTCATAGGCATTGTATTGTAAGTCTAGAAGTTGATGAATTTTCAGATGAGCATAGTGAGCAGGTAACCTTAGACTAGAGGGATTTGGTCTCTGCAAACATGTCGCGGCGTCCCGGTCGTGCGGGTCGTGCGGCTCACGGGCCGGGGTGCGCGCGCCGGCCGGGAGGGGGAGGGGGCAGGCTGCAGCGGGGCGGGGCGGGGGCGAGCGGCAGTATCGCGCAGCGCGGTGCGGGAGGTAGTCGCTGTCGCTAGTTGCTCGCTAGCAGGATGCGCGGGTGTGTGTGGGTGTGGGCGGCTGCGCTCCTGGCGCTGGCGGCCGCGCGACGTCTCGAACAGGACTTCGAGTTCGACGAGGCGCCGGTGAGCTGCTCTCCCGCCGCTCCCGAGCGCTTTTTATTATGACCACAAAAGCCTTGTTTTGCCTTTCTTTTCAATGTTCCCAAGCACCTTAGAAAACCTTACGTGAAGCAGTGATACCTAATGATGCCTAATTAATGATAATGATAATTAAGTTGTTACGAGATGTAAGTGTGTCAAAATTTTCTCGAGGCATGCTAATGTCTGATCATCTGATGTATTGATTGTTGGATTTGCATCAGAATATTTAACCGTTTTGGGCAACATAAGGCCAAATTACCACGGAACACTATACTCCTACCAGGAGGAAATACCTAACACTTATGTTGCGATTAGAACTAAACTAAATCAATGAAACTTGCGCAATACATAAATAAAAATCAGTACCACAGACATCGCTGTCAACATACGATAATGAAACGGTTATGAAACAATCCAATAACAATAAGCTTGTTAACTTACCTAGCCTACTTATTAACTTATTATTTGTAAATTTGGTTTCAACCCATTAATGGTCCACTATTGAGCACGGGTCTCTCCTCATACCTGCGGAGGTCTAGAGCATACTCCATCACGCTGCTCCAGTGCAGATTGGTGGATGGCCGATTTGTAACTTTATAATAATAATAAATTAAATCAATCAGATATCAGAACCTATTTTCATTAGCGACTCTTAATATTCTTAACAAAAGAACGCGCCTAAATGCTCCGTTAAATTCTATTGTCTGCCATTTGAGTGTGTTGTATATTGTGTTCCTTTTTACAGTCCACTGTCCACAGGTTTTATATAATAGACGGTGTTTTTCAGGAGACGGCGACGGCACGACCCCGGCGACCGCGACGCTATGTCTACGACCCACAGAGTCAGTAAACACCCTCCCCAAACACCCTTACACCACCCGAATACATAAAACCCATACCACCTATCTGTAATAGCTATCTCAACGCGGTTCTATACGAGACGAAAGCCGCACAAAAGATTATGGCCTCGATTAATTTGAATCTTGTTTATAGACACCGATATACCTAATAATTAGCGAAGCCTTTTAAGGACGATTCAGTGACGAAACTACCTTCCTAAGTTCCTACCTACATTCTGTTTTCCTATGTAGACTTGTTTATATGTAGATGTATTTTGAAGAATAAATTCGTAGATTCACGGCCTTACAGCAAACACGGCACAGACGCAATTTTATGAAACCCCGAAGTTTGTCTGTCATTTCGGTAGGTACTTAGTAATTCCGGATGGGAATTGCTCACTTCGCTCATTCACAGATGATGTGGTTGTTTAATGGTTTTACATCCATGGCTATATTTACATTCATGTGAGAAGAAAATTAAAAACTTTCTATTCGTCAAAGTTTCCTCCCATAAAAAGCTTTCTGTTTTTTCGGTAGGTAATACCTGTACGCCTGTGTAATGCCTGTCTTTGATTCTAAATTCCATGGGCAGCGGTTACCAATGACCATCAGCTGATGGCTCATTTGCTGTTTTGTCTGACGACAAAAGGCACTGTTCTAAAAGTAGGTACTTAAGGTTGCTTGGTTCCACGAGAAATTCTTCGCTAAATACCTACATACTTAACTACATACGTAACTTCGAAAACAAGCAGCAGGTACCCTTTTATTACATGACTGCGAGCGACTTTTTACCTCAACAGTAGCTAAATAAGTATTTATTTAGGCGACAACGCTATTTTTTACTGTTGGTACCAATAAAATTTATTTGACGACCCACACTTTGAGGAGCCCTGCCTAACATCACCTTACACTATGCTGACACTGCTGACTCCGCTTCATAAGTAAAATTCTTTGTTCAAAAGTAAAAAATATAATGTCACCATTCCTAAACAGACCCGTTGTGCCGAGCATTGGTGTGCAAGAAGCGCGAAGTGTGTTTGCTCCGGGATGCCTTCACCGCACTTTGCGCTACCAAAAAGGATGTGCTACGCAGAGGGTGAGTGTTACACATATTCCGTGAGATACCTACACACCGACACCTACTTAAAAACTATTTTCTACCGACGGACTTTTGGATCCAAAACAACACCTCTTATAGTTAATGTTTACACTTCTGTCCACTCCCTTTCACACTTTGAAAACTCCTCAGCTACTTAATTTAAAATTTCGTAGCTAATTTCTAGCCAATATTCCATCACAAGATTATATCTACCTAAGTACCTACACACACATAATTTATTTGATGTTGAACACAGGGACCTTATAGTCGCGGCGGCTCCAGGGTCTTGGGAACGCGGTGATGATGAGGATGTGTTCTACGAGGCAAGGTCTGATGACCGCGCGCCCGCCCCTCTGTCACAGCCATTGCAGCCGGCCCAAGCTGACAGGTGAGGAAGCATCTGTTTTGGAATTTAGATAATAGATATTTAGGATGACCCATTGGTTGTCACGACAACATTGGTGGTTGACTTTTAGCTGAAAAAATATTATTTGCTCATTTGTAGACTCTTTAAAAATAGTTGGTTACCAAGGCCAAATTTCAGAAAATAGAAACATTGGCCCAAATCTCGAGAATGGTTACACTTTTACCACGGTATTTTTTTCAAATTTGGTATATAGGCGAACCTCCAAGCTATCTTGGTATAACGTTTGCCGTATTACTTATGGGACACCCAGTACATGACAGGATATGCTTACTAATTTTATTTGGACAGATTTTGGCAAATTGAATTATTGTAGGATGCAATTACAAACTGTTTGTAATCACTGTTTGTAATCACAAAAGCACATAATTATCTCCGGCGGTTTCTCCTTTAAAACTCTTCATCATAAAAGGTACCGGCGAGTCCGGCGACGAGACCAAGGTGCTTCTCAACTGCTTCAAGCGGTCCTCGTATGGCACTACTAAATCAAAGCTATATCACCTTTATTTGCAGATGTGTGGGGTGCGGTGGAGCCGCGCGCGCGGCGTTCCTCTGCGGCTCGGACAACCGCACATACTCGTCATTGTGTCGACTGGACCTACACAACTGTGTGCGCCGCACGCACCCGCCCGTACGTCTCGCGTGCCGCGGCTTCTGCCCCTGTCCCGCCGCGCATGACCCCCCGCGCGAGCCCCGCGAACCCCTGCCAAGACCTGACGTGAGTGGAGACCTATGTTATTAGTATAAAACAATAGGTTCCGTCCGTTTTAGGATAATCTGTATCCTAAACCCATGCTCTACCGACCTACTTCGACGCCTTTGATAAGGTAATATACCAAATATATTAATAATAATAGTATATGTATCATTATACTAATACGTGATGCAAAAACAGCAAATGCAGGTTTGAATATAAGTTAGGTAATTTGTCCTGGATTTGGCAAGTTTTGCTATGATTTAATTCGTAATGGCCCTGATTGCACGTTACGCATGTCACTTTAGGTAATCCTGTAAAAATTGTGAAAATATAATATTGTTTCTGAACACTGCGATTGGTGATGTATTTAGATTTCATTTACATATGTGTTATCTTGCAATTAGTAGACTCATTGGTTGTACTTTCCAGGAGCGACGTCGTCGGAGGTTGGAGTCTGCCCACAATGAGGTGTTATCGGAAAAGTCATTTCGGCGTAATAATCAAGGTAACCAGACTACAAAATAATAATAATAATCGGTTTTATCATATTGTGCAATCGAGGATAGAATCCGCCTTGTGTACCGCCGCCTATACATGCACAACATCAAAGTGTCTCAAAGGGGCCTCTACGTGTTGGACCTGTGTCCCCCCGCACGCCTTCCAAATGACTGGGTCCACTTACATCTAGGACCCGTGAAACTTTAAGTTTAGAGATACATAATAATAATACTCTTTATTTTACACCTTAGCAAGTATCAACAAAAATAAATAAGTATTTGTACAAAATGTAATACAATATTCGGTCTTATCGCTAAAGAGCGATTTCTTCCAGACAACCTTCGGGTAAGGAGATGAAAGAGTAGAATACAATATGGGGGCAGGGTGTACTAACAGAAGAAAGAAGAAGAAGTATGGTTAACTAAGCGATAGCAGTAGTAGGGTAGTTGGGACTAGAAAAACACTGTCAAAGCTGTAGGTAATGATCTTTGACAAGTGTTTTAAAGGAGTTTAAGGAACCAGCAAGACGAATAGTTTGAGGAAGAGAGTTCCAGAGGTGGACAGCAGTTACAGAGAAGGAATTATGATAGAAGGATGTGGAAAATAATACTCGTATAGCCTAATTATTTAAACAAGTAGGGTCACCCGCACCTTTATTGAAACACTAGCATTTTTAACGTGCTTCCCCTGTGCAAACAAAATACAAAATTATTAACATCTGTTAACAAAACTTACGAATTCCTTACCTTGATTATTTCAGGGCACGAGGTCTGCCAGTTAGATAAAATGGCTAACCGCTTACTGGACTGGTTTTCTGTTCTGATGGATGAGGCAGGGGGCGTAGCGCCACCTGAGGACGGTGAGTTGACACCCAGTGTGAATATTAAACTTAATATTCAAATATGTACACTGAATAGGCTGAATGTCAGCAAAATAATGTATCCAGAAAGATTTTAATTTAAAATTATGAACGCTGAATACGGAAGGTGAGAAATTCAGTAAAACATCTGAACCATAATTTGATATTAATTCTATTTAACCAATTTGGACAAAATCAAATCGTAATTAATAAATTTCATTTTAGTACGTATTCGGGAAACGAGCTAACCGCGCACTACCATTAATTTAACAATATCTTGAATAGGTACTTATAATTATTAAACTTTAAGAATTAATCAACAACACTCTTTCATTTATAACGTATGTTAGCAACACCCGTACATAGTTAAATTGGTCCTTCGAGCCGGATTTACGCTTAAGTATTGTGTTTCCCTTCTTTCTTTCTTCGTTCTTAGCCGGTAACTCATCTATGAATTCTATGATGCTTTTGGCGTTAGTAAAGTCCTTGAGCGACCGGCGTTTACCATAAGGTGCTTCGTTCGTCATCTATTTACATAAATAGCGAATGTAATGTTGTCAGGGTTCCCGCGGGACTGCAAGCCTGAGGTGCGTTGGATGTTCGCACATTTGGACGCGGGCGGCGACGGCGCGCTCTCCGCCGCTGATTTGTACGCACTGCGTAAGTATTCTACCTTATAAAGCAATATTTTGCCAACAAAAAATTTAAGCTTTGATGCCTAAAAACTGTACCAAAGTATTCTCAATACGCTTGATAACGTTGTCGCAGGTCACGACGAGCGCGAGCGCTGCCTGCGGCCGTTCCTGGCGTCGTGCGGCGGCGGCGGCGGCGGCGGGCGCGCGGGCCGCGGGCGCGGCGTGTCGCGCGCCGCGTGGTGCGCGTGCCTGCGCCGCGCGGCGCGGCCCTGCGCGGCGCTCGCGCGGGCGCACCCCGCGCCGCCGCCCGGTAACACTGCTTTTAGTTCTTAGTTTTGCCAATTTGTTCCGTGTCCATTTGTATAGGTAGGTATGTTTTCGAGCTGTCGATGTCACGATCTGTCGAATAGATAAGGCGTCTATGTCATTGTGATTAATTAAACCTTCGATTTTATAAGCCATCGATGTAAAGTAATTCGATGTGACGTATGGGACCCGTTTCTTGTTATAAATATTTGTTTCTCTGTTTTATTTTTTTTGCTTATTTTTGATGACCCTTCTAATAAAGAAAGTTGCTAAAGAATAAACGAAACAGAGAATGAGCCTTCAGCCACGTGCCGTCGCTGATTTAAAGACAGCACTGGTCACGGTTATATTTCTATCCGGGAAAGGGTACGGCGAAAAGTCTGTTACGTGAGACACACAGGCAAGCCCTGCGTCTACCCACATGCATACACAACGGCACGGTAGTAGTATCATACAGTATTCCATCTTCATACAAACGGTCGGAACGCGAATCATACCTACGCGCCTCGGAGTTGGTTCACACTAGGCGCCGTACGCCGACTATGCGCCGTAGGAACGATCGAACGTGGTTTGTAACCAGGAAGCGTGCGATTAATCTGCCTACTTACATTCACTACAACAAGAAAGAGGCAGCCCTAGCGCGGGGCTGTAGGCGTTTATTTCAAGGGCAGGGCCGAGTCACAGTGTATGATACTTTTACCGTGACAAGGTTCACTAACTATCGGCAACGCGCAGGCGCATACGTGCCGTCGTGCGACGCGCGCGGCTACTACCGGCCGCGGCAGTGCCACGCGGCGCTGGCCGTCTGCTGGTGCGTGGACGCGCACGGCGTGGAGCTGCCCGGCTCGCGGACCAAGGGCGCGCCCGCCTGCCCCGGTGAGTCCCCCCTCCCCCCATCCCCCTTTACAGTGGTGACGTGTCACACACAAACATGTCACACGTCACACATGTCTATACCTACAAGTTCCGCTCCCCGGGATGACGCCTTGCCAGGCGGGAGGTCTCCCTTTGGTAAACTGGTGACCGCGACGTACCCCTCTTTGCTAAACAGATGAAGTGCCGGTCATGAGGTCATTATAGTTCTTACAGCTAGGTATTAGCAAAACTTATGGCCGTTTTCTATAAGACATGTATAGCTACATCAGTAATCTATGGATGCATCTCTAATTTTATAAAAATTATGTAAGTATGTAATTATTGAATGGCATTGCAATAGGTACCTACTTTTGTATAGGTATCTCAAATACATTGGAAACATTGAAAAGGTCCCTACTAAAGTTTCACTTACGCAATACCAAACATCTGTAATGTAGGTACATCGATCCTCTATTTAAAACTTTCAAATGGTCAATTCCACTAAAAAATCAGCGGTAAGCAGAGGCTCACAAACTACTCGGTAATATATAGCACCGAAAACCCGCTCTGTTCTTTCACTGGAAACTGACTCTTAAACCTACAATGACAGTGACCCGTGTTAATCTTGCTACACTGGACATTCCACATTATAAGTACGTCTTTCTGCTGCAGGTGAGAACGAGACAGAGAATAGCGCGATGAACGAGACGGAGGAGGATGGCAACGACGTGACGGACGAGCTGGACGTGGAGGAGGCCGCGCGGGGCGAGCCGGACGGGGAGGGCGGGCCGGCCGACGACGAGGACGCGGCGGGCAGCGGCGACCGGGAACTGCGCTTCTAAATGCGATGCCGTACGTCTCGCTTTTGATGGAACTTTGGCCACCTTAACACATTCATCACCTCTATAAATATAAAGTAACACACCTACATTTCCTATGGAATCGCTAGGCGGGTAGCCGGCACTGTTCAACAGATAAGGTGTACCCGCCAGGCGGGTACGGTGGCATTAAGTTTAGCCAAATACTTAATGTGTAGCTTAAGCTCTGGCTTCGTTTTGGAAGGTTTCTCTTTACTCTATCTGATTTATAAGTGTAATTGCAAATAACGTATTACCCGCCAGGCGGATAACCGACATTGAATGTGTTAAGGAACTCCTTACATATTTCGAACCTCAATTATCCCTTTTACTGTAGGCTACTTAATCTTGGAATGCGCCTTAAGGAACAATACAAGTGTCTGTCCTTGGTACAGGAGCTTTCTAGAACTCAGCTACCCTAGTAACCTGGTAGAAACCATCATGATGGATGGTGATGACCAATTCATGATTGTGTTGCACCAACGCAGCCAATGAAACTATCATTGACTGTATTGGTGCAACACAATCAAAAATTGGTTTAGAGTCTAAACTTTAGACTCAGTAATAAACCCCTTGCACTCATTAATATCTGATTTAATAACATTTCAGGTGTGCGGTCCGTGGTTCAATCGTCGAGTCCGGTGTAATGCAATACGATTATACCTAATTTTAGTACCGTAGGTTCAGTAGACATGGTATCAATCGGTTTCATTATGTAGGCTTGGTTTTCTGACATTCCTTAGTTTACGAAACGATTTTAGGGCGTTAATTTGTAGGCCTAATCTAACGAGTGTTCTTATTTTAAAATCTCTTCTTGACCGTCCCAACTATACTTAAATGTAAAGTGTAAAAATTGTTGTGATATGTTTTTGTTTTCACGTTCTGGTTAAAGGAGCAAATGCGCACCAGTGAAGCCTTCGATAAGAGTCTAGAGTAAATTTTATCTAAACACAGTAGGTAGAGAAACATACAATCGTATATAATGAAGAAACTAAGCTTATGAATGTTTGATATTATTAGAAGATAATTAGTGTTAGGCGAACTAGATTCGTACGACGTACTTAGTGTTCATAGTGTTTATTCGCACGCGTCTCCAGCCGTTTTTATCATGACAATATGCACTCTTCATAGTCTACTAACCGGCATCATGATAATGATTACTTAAAACTTAGGCGTGGATTTGTTCAAGACTTTTATATAATAATCTCAATTATTGATGACGCCTTGCCTGGTTCCCAAATCTGCTAATATATAAATGCTTCAGTTGTGTCGTGTCAGTATAGTTTGACATATTTGTTATACGAAATGTGTCAAACTATTCAGAAACGACGCAATCGAAGCATTTCTAAATTAGCAGACTTGAGCCCTTGACAACTTGCCTACACAACTATAGTGGGTGTATCAAGTAAGACACAATAAACGGTTTTGGCCTTTTACTAATGATAGTTGATGTTGTCAGAATGTTCATAAATGTATTTAGACCTTTAAAGAATGAAGTATTTGAAGTAATCATTGATTTTAAGCTGCCAAGCATAATTATGTACTTTGAGTAATGATGTAATAATATGGTCTGTTATTTATGTTGAATTGTTCTGGCTATTTACTAATAATATCTGCTTCTATTATAAGTCCCAACATATAATTATTTATTTTACTACGAACAAAATAACCGATAGGTTTAGAACCCAAATGCATCCCTATATGATTAAAATGACTTGTGTATTTTCACCATCTTGATGTAACTACCATTCACATTAAACAATAAAGTTATTTGCACTTTTTTAAATCTCACCAGTTAAATTGTAATAAATAAAATATATTTAAACATAATGCATTTTTATTTTATAACATTATCCAAGTTTGTGGCTAGAAATTGAAATCATTGAAGTCATCAGATTAGGTATAATATTGTTAAAAACATTATTAGTTAATGTAACTTTTTAATGATTTAAACTTTTAAGTGACAAACATATTTTGTGGTTATGACCTCAATGTAAACAATTGTCACTTTACAATTAATTTCATACACATTTCACAAATTTTATGTTTACCCCAGATTCTAGGTTCTATGAATTAGAAATACATTAATTTATTAGTCTACAAAAAAGCATTCAGTTACTAACACATGAGCTTGTATATGCCGTGTTTATTTTTCCATAGAGGATTACAATCACCACAGCTAACATGTTAACATTTTAACACAAATTCCATACTGATGTATACCTTGTGTAATCATAAATTCGTCTTGAGATGTTTAGAAGTTCTATCTAACAAAGATAAACCATATTGTAGTATTAAGTAGAACACAGCAATAACCCTTGAGTAACTACATTAAAAAGAATTTCTTTGTGCAAACTACACAAACATCTAAACAGACAAAAGAGAAGAGAGCCAAATTTAATTTCATTTGATATGATTTCTATCAGAAATCTCCCTGTATTTTACCTTAGTATTTTTTGACATAAACTATCGTATAGAATTTGTTGCAGATACCAGATTTGAAACAATATAAATATAATTGAATATACTAATGATATAGATTAGCCATAACAGTATACGCCAATTTTAGTGATAAGTGACAATTGCAGACCTTGAATATCTTAAACAACTTTATATAAATCGATGCACATCATTCGTGGGCAAGAAACTATGTTGTCTATTAAGTAGTTTCATCGCAGGTCACGGGTTACTATCAAAAAGGGGCCTTACATAACCTGTGAATTAAATAAGACAATAGTATCAAAGACGCCACATTGTGTTAATCTTATAATTAGATACTACGAGACAAAATAACAGGAAATAAATTTACTAGGTAGACAGCACTGTTCATTCGGTCTTGATGCCCTTAAATTTTCCGCCGTAGTAGGGAATGTTGGTCACGATCACTTTCCAGTCCGTGAAGTACACCAGCCCAACGAAGGCTGCGCCCCCGAATCCCATGGCTGATGTGACGAAGCACGCTGCCATTTCGGCGTGTTTCTTTCCAAAGCGGCCCAACATTGTGCGGTGTGAAATTCACTTCAAATCTTTCGGAGCAGTTGCAACGACTGCCCAGTATTAAGTCTTTCGAGCTTCGATGTTACGTAAAACAGTGCTACAATTCTAAATTCTTTTATTCTTTTACTTTGACAATTTGGATTTTATATTTGACTTTGGCAGATGCCACTATGCCAGTGATGCCATGTCATGTCAGAGTTGTCAGACCATGGAACTTTTTTTCTCAATAAAGTATTATGGCGTACACCACAGAATAATATTCTGTTCTAAATATCTATGATAATTAAATATGGTTAAGGCGTAGACGGATAAAATTAAAGACTAATCTATTGCACTCACACAAGAAAAGGAACGACTTACCAACCCAACCCTAAAAAACCAAGTCTGAATGATATTATAATATTAAATTTCGTCTTGCATTGTGTTTTTCAAGGAAAGCACAGTTACCTGGTCTACTTTTACAAACAAGTCAGCCTGGCTGACGTCGAATATTAATTTTTGTAATCATACTTTCTCATGTTGGCTACGCTCAGCAGATGTCTATTATCATTCTCTATCTACGATTTTTGAACTTCTACACTCCATACATTTATACATTCAAACATTACAAAAGTTTTAAATCTATTTTTATTGTTAACTGATGGACCACTATAAAAATAATAATTCGCTTAAGAAATTCGGAAATTGTTAGGTGAGATTCTTTACATGACTTTTTTATTTCTCAACCGATTGAAATAGAACAAACACTAAATGTTAATTGAAGCTTAACACAATATAGTAGTGAAAACCGTACCCGAATCGGATAAGCCGTTTGGTAGATTAGCGCGTACAAAACCACATAAAAACATACAAAATTTTCTAAAAATCATTGTTTTGGGCTCTATTGCGACAATAAGGATTACAGATCCCCAGTAAAAGTTTATCTCATATAATATCTTGAATGTACAGACAGCGCTCAGTTACAGATTTATTATTATTAGTATAATCACTGATATATATAGTCGCATTTTTAATTAGACGGAGTCCAATGAAGTTTACTGTGTTGTCAGTTTTTAATGAAATAAAAATAGTGTTGTGACAAAGTGAATGATTGAAAAACCTCCTGAATGAATGAAATTGCCTCGATTGTCTAGTGAATAGTTAGTGTGCCGAACTGCCGATATCGGGTACGGGGTTCGAATTTTAGTCGTGCTTTGTACATACCAACGAGTTTTCGACGACTATGTTTATATAGTATATATCTACCTATACTGAATACTGAGTATTTTAAACATTAAGGAAAACATTGCGAGGAAACTTGTAAGACTGTCCTATTTTCAATACATCATGTAGTTGAAACTATAGATGTATAAAATATAAGGTTGGGGAAAAAGTTTCTTCGCATATTATATAAAAATTCAAGACATTTTTTTTCAAAGTTTATTTACATATAATTATGGTATATATATACCATTTTGTTCGATAACTTTCTGCCATCTTGTAGGTAGAGACATGATCCCGTTGCTCTAGAAATTTTGGGACTTCAAAAAACCGCAACAAGTCCTTTTGGCAGTCCTCTCTTGTGGTTAACATGACACTGCCTGAATAATTCTGTAGAGACCGAAACAGATGGAAATCTGAAGGTGCAAGGTCAGGGCTATATGGCGGATGCATTAACAACTCCCAGCCAAACTCTCTTAATTTTTGCTGCGTGGCTAAAGATGTGTGTGGTTTAGCGTTATTGTGATGAAAGACCACACCCTTTCTATTGATCAATTCCGGCCGTTTTCTCTCAACTTCTTGCTTTAATCTCATCAGTTGTGGGTAGTAGAGAACCGAATCGATAATTCTGCCCGATGGTAAAAGCTCGTAAAGAACATGCCCTTGCAATCCCACCATACACACAACATCACCTTATTGCGAGTTTACTAGAGGTTTGCCACAGTCTGTGAAGCCTGGACGACCTTTAACCACGACCGTTTTCGCACGTTTTTGTTGTACGTGATCCACTTTTCATCACCAGTTATCAATCTCTTCAAAAAAAGGCTCGGTTTCGTTACGTCTCAATGAAGAATCGCAAATGAGCACAAGGTTCATTAAGTTTCTTTCAGTGAGCTCGTTTGGCAACCAAATATCCAGTTTTTTTTGTACCCAGCTTTTTTCAATTGGGTCAAAACTGTTTTGTGGTCAATTTCCAGTTCTTCAGCTATGTCGTATGCATGTATGTATGTATGCTCACGCATTCTAGGCCAATAAAATTTGCGTGACAGAGCCAAGTAACATTCATTTATACCGCGATGGTAAGTTTTACCATCGTGGTATTTGCCTATAATGTCTTGCTGATGGCAATAGTCCGTTATATTCTCCAATTCAATTTTAGTCAAAACGAGTTTCATAGCAGAATTCTTAAAAGTTCTCTGTATGATAGGTATTACAGAATACATAGCTCTGAAAGGACTAATAAATAAACCCGTTTTAATTTTGGGGTTAACATATGTCTTGATGACGTTAATAATGTTTTGTAGTAACTTATATCAGAGCATTTTTATTTTATTTATTGTAAAATAGAAATATTATTATTTTATAGTTTGAAATGATTAACTATTGACACTCGTTGTTCAATCATCTGATTGAACGAGAACTGGACGCATCACTATTACTTTAAATATGGCATCATTATAATAAAAAGTGACATTAGCTACTGTCAGGTAGCTCCGTTTAATTAAAAAAAAAAATGGTTGCCTGTAAAGTCGGTTTTACGGGCGAAGATTTTACGTGACAACGTCTTTTTCTCGGTAGAATATTTATTGATATGAATATAATTAAATTGCGCAATAGGAACAAGGAATTGAATGAAAATAAGAATTGCACAAATTTTAACTATAGAAATATATTTTGTTTACTAAAACATTGTACATGTAAACTTAAACTTAACGCGCCGATTCAATGCGCCTAATTCTCTAGTGCTGCGCGCGCGACAGACCGATCATAGTTGAGTGGGAGAGAGACGCAAGGCATTCGGCGGGCCTCTCTCTCGTTCGGTGACTCATCGTAACGTTACCGAGCGTTACTATTTTTCATAAGTGACTCCCAGCTAACCTAATTTAAGACGTTGTCACGTCAAAATCCGAGTATAGTGCATAATCTATGTCACTGACGACAAAGACAATCGAATCGACACGACACCTTATTCCACCTCCACAGCACGACAGCGACACTGACTGACATCTGACATGACATCAAACATCTCTATTGACTATTTGACATTTACGTAAAATAAATTACACATAAAATAAAGTTTTGTTTTGCTTGCGGTCGCCCAATCCATAAATCAGATCAGCTAAAACCATTAAGGTTTCTATAGCAGTGTTATTGTAAATAACGAATTAAGGGTAATATTTGAACGTAATGTTTTTGTATTAAAATGTCTGATCAGTAATTCAGTATTGATACATGGAACATTTATAACAGCAGTAGTGTCATTGTAGCGTGAAGCGGCGTATCCAAAATGATTGATCCGAATTTATTTATGAATGCCCTCACGCCCAAGTTCTACGTGGCTCTGACCGGCACTTCCTCGCTCATCTCGGGTCTTATCCTCATTTTTGAGTGGTGGTACTTCCGCAAGTATGGAACCTCATTCATCGAACAGGTAACTACATTTCTTAGTACACAATTCTTCGGATAATCATCGACGTTCCATCATAATTAATCTGGAATGTTATATTTGGCAGCTGAAGTATGTAAGTAATCATTGATTTTTTTTAACTCATAATCAGTTACCAGTCCTCACTTTTAGGGACTTTTATAAACAGTTTAATAGTAATTGATACTTATTTACTACACTTCAGTTACATTTCGTTTAAGTCACAGACGAATACTGCATACAAAAGTCGAAATGAACTCTCTTGTTTCTGGTAGTGGAAGGCAAATATTCCTGTTTAAACTAGTAGTGCTACATTCCACTTGACTATTTGCTGATTACCGTTTATTAGTATTGGCGAAGTTACTTTAAAACTATAAATCAACAAGGGTCAGTTTTTTTTTGTCAACATAAGTTGTTACAGTTATATTGAAGACATAACTATATTACACATATCAAAGTTTTTAGTAATCAAATTTTTTTTATCAGTCTAAAACATGTTGTATATTTCTAAGTTGTTACGGATCAACAATTTTAAAAAATTACAATAACATTTTTATAAAAATTACAAAACTATCTACAAAATCAGTCAATACACTGTCTGCTTATTAATAAATGACTTAGATAAGTAAGTAGTCAAAAGTATGCAACTTTTTTCATTATTTCCATAATATGTTGGCAGGTGTCCCTGTCACAATTGGGCCCTTGGCTCGGTGGTGGCGGCGGTGCGGCTGCGGACCCCGAGCCCGCGCCGGCGGAGTGCAAGGTGTGGCGGAACCCCATGTCGTTACTACGTGGTGCGGAGTATGGCCGGCTGTGGAGCGTGGCGCGGCGCGCGCCTCTTACATACTATGACATGAATCTTTCTGCACAGGTAGCTACTACTTTTACTAATAAAATGAACTTGTTATAGTTTTAAATGTTGTCTTGTTTTGTTTTAATCTTGCTTTATTAAACAGAGTTTAGTCACTGTGTGACTATGTCGCTTCTGTCATAACGCACATACATAACACTACACACACACAGTAAATTAAATAACAATACAATAAGTACAACACACACCGACATACATGCTTTCCTGTAGTAACATTCATGGTCTTCTGTAGTTTTTGTCGATGCTCCTCTCGAGTTACGGACACATTCTGAACGTTTGTCTGGTACAAGGCAGACTTGGACAATGTGGCGAATCAACCTTGCAAATAAACATGCATTGCGGAACAAGACTCAGATTGGAATTTGGATTGTTAGTTCAATTAGCAGAGGACGTATATTAAAAATGTTATTTGGTCATTTTGTTCTGTTAGTTGTTGTTAGTAAGAGTCGTTCTAATTAGGTCACAGATGTGTTATTACCCTCGAGGACTAAGATTGTCCCCTCTAAAAAGTGTAACCGGATCCACAATTGGCTTCAGGAGCACCAGGCATGGTTCGGCGGCGGGAGCGCGTCCGGCGGCGCGGAGGAGGCGCTGGCGCGGGCGTGGCGCGAGCGCGAGCCTGCGGCGCGGGTGGCGTGCGCGCGCGCGGCGCTGGCGCAGAGCCCCGATTGCGCCGCCGCCTTGCTGCTGCTGGCCGAGGAGGACGCGCCCACTGTTGCTGAGGTAATCCACGTTCAAGAATTTTTTTCTAATACCCGTTTCCTAAATTTAACGAATTGTTAAATCGATCAGTATTACCATAACTTAGGTATAACAAAATTGTAACAAATGGTAAATGTTTAAGCTATTCCATGTACAGACATTGATCAGTAACAATTTTATTATTTGTATGATGACGACGATGATGATAACAACTCAAAGTTGTCAACTACTAAAACCGTTTGCAGGCTGAACGCGTGTTGAGACGCGCCTGGCGCGCGGGCGAAGCTGCGTGGCGCGCGTCCGCGGCGTCGGGCGCGGGCGGCGCGGCGCGGCGCGACGCGGCCGTGCTCGCGCACGTGAAGCGGCGCGCGGCCATGTGCGCGCGCCGGCTCGGCCGCCTGCGCGACGCGGCGCGGCTGTTCCGGGAGCTCGCGCGGGACGCGCCGCCCGCGTTGCACGCGCTGTCGTTGCACGAGAATCTCATCGAGGTTCTGTTGGAGCAGCGGGCGTATGCGGACGTGCAGGTGATCGCGTTATGTAAAACGGCAGATCCAAATTAACTGGGACGGATGAGTTGATAGATAGATAGATAGATGCTTGTTTTTAAATCATTTGTTTTTGGGCTATTTACGTGTACCCTGTATGCAGCTTCACATGAAAGAAAACAGTAAAAATGCCATGAATATATATACTTTTTATTTAATTGAAAATACAATTATGTCTTTCTTGTTTGTATTAGTTTAAAATATTCACTTTTGGGTAAGTTAATTCCCTAAACAAATAATACAATAATATGTTTGGGCGTTGGTTGGCAGGCGGTATTAGCGCGGTACGAGGACGCGGCATTACCGCGTTCGGCCGCAGTGTGTTATACCGCGGCGTTACTACGCGCGCGCGCCGCTGCCGTCGCCGCGCCGCCCGCGCGGGCCGCAGCTGAAGCACTCGCTATTGAGGTATCTCACTTTATTATAATGTATAACTGTCCCACTGGGCTCAGGTTTTCTCTCAATGTAAGGGGTATGGGCTAATCCCGACGCTGACCAAGTGCGGTTTGGCAGACTTCACACACCTTTGAGAACATTATCTAGAACTCTCCGGTCCATAGGTCACGTGTTCAAATTCGGCTCGAAGGACCATATTATAATGTACGAGCTCTTGTTAAATCCAGTTTATTAGTAGAAGAAAATAAGAAACTTGTTTGTTTAATAGTCAACTGTATTAAAGTAAATTTATATCTATGTGAAATTAATTTCATTGATAACTGATGGGGAGACGATAGCGTGATAAAGAGCGAGCACTCAAGGTCGTTGCTGGCTAATTGCGGACTAACTAAAGTAAAGTAGCTGATCCCAGCAGATGTACGGTTGCACCGTACTGCTAATAATTTGTAGGTCTTCTATCGAGGATAGATGACCTTGAAATAAATGGAATGTCAGATTTCACGAAATTTAAGTCAGTTCCTAAAATTAGCACCTACGCTTCGCTAACAGGCGATCCGGCGCGCGATCGAGTACAACCCGCACGTGCCGGAGTACCTGCTGGAGCTGCGCGCGCTGACGCTGCCGCCGGAGCACGTGCTGAAGCGCGGCGACAGCGAGGCGGTCGCGTACGCGTTCTTCCACCTGCGGCACTGGCGCGCGGCCGACGGCGCGCTGCGGCTGCTCGCGGCCGCCTGGCAGGTGGGGCTGGCTGAAACATAAACAATCAAAGTGTGCAATTGACACGTTGTGGAAGTGAAAACTTCAAAAAAATTAATACTGTCAGTTCGAATACTGATGTTTTGCTTTACTTGCGTAAGCCGCCATTTGCCGTAAAAAGTATTGCTCTTAGAAAGACCTTGGAGCACGCAAGCGGATAATGCTTCCCATTTTCGCCCACGTTAAAATGTGTCTGTCTCTTTTTTACTGTCGCTTTGCACGTCATTTCCGTTTCATGGATTTTCAAATCACAACAATGCTAAAGAAGTTTTCACTTCAAAAATAACGTTAGTCGCACACAGACTCACATTAGGACTCCATGTATCGACAACGACTACCCATGCGAAGTGGATCGCCAGTCGTATTCAAAACACTGACCTCCCGCAGGCGGCGGAGCGTGGCTGGCGCGCGGGCTGGTGGGGCGGCGGCGCGTGCGCGTGGTGCGCGGACCGCGAGCTGCTGCCCGCGCACCACGCGGCGCCGGCCGCGCGCCGCGCCGCACTGTTGCCGCTGTGCGCCGCCCTGTGCGCGGCGGCCGCGCTGCTCGCGCTGCTCGCGCACCGCTGGCCGGCGCTCGGCGCGGCGGCGGCGGGCCGCGCGGCCGCGGCGCTCGCGCGTGTCGCGAGCGTGCTCGACCCGCGGCGGCTGCACGCGTTCTTCCTGGCCGTTTGAGTGGAGGTCGATGGCGCGCTCAAGTGTGTGCCGCTTAATGGTCCGGGATCCCTAGTACATTTTTTTATCTGATTATTAACAAGCTAATTTTTCGTGAGTAGCTTAATTTTGATGAGACGCCCAAGAATTTCTGAACGAAAAATCTCGATCGTGGGAGCTAACAGGAATAGCAGGGATAATATATGTCGGTTTCATGGTTCGAAAAAATTTATTTCTAACGGGTTGTTTTTTTTAATCTCAAGATTATGGTTTAAATTACTTGAAAAAATATTTGTCCTCACTCTGAATATTTGTACTCACGAAAAATTAGCTTGTTAGTAATCAGATATAAAAAATGTACTAGGGATCCCGGACCATAACGTATTTGGCGTTTTAAAGTGTTTGATTGGTGAAGCGGTGGACTAAAAGTGGACTAAAAGTGTGTACGCGCGTTAGAAGTTATACTACTTTTTTGTGACATCGTGCTTCTCTCAGTTTTACTTTCATCCAAACGCGCCAAAATAACGCCTCTAATAACGCGAGCGCTTTAAAACGCCAAATGTGTACTAGCTGTTAGGGCTCATTCCCACTTGTAAATCGTTATTTTTCTTGGGACGATGAGTTTTTTTTTTCAATTATGACAATATTGACAATCACGAATTGTTGCAAATAACGAAAACGTAATCCGAATCCGTAACGCCTCGTTTAGACACTCGGCGAGAAGAAGACGAGAACGTAAACGGCTTAGCAGTGCATCTTCGCTATTCGCTGCAAGTATCCGCTCGTTCTCGACTCGTTTCACCAATTGTTACTGCCTAAACATACCTACGAATAATAACATTAAGATGAAAATGACAGTATAACAAATAAAAATTTGACATTCATATGACATAAGACATTGACAACTTCAGGGTGTCGGTTTTTTCGTGACGGTGTGCGCGCGCATCGAAAAAATTCACTCGTCATTTTTCCCTAACGCGCCAAAAGAAGTATAACTTCAAAAATATAATATAATAATTGAATGCAACAAATTTAAACTTCCAGAATATGGGGAAATGTAAAATGGTGACCCCGACGTTACTTATTATTTCTGTATATTTTTTTTCGCTGTCTAGTCAGACTTTCTCTTCTATTCTCTTGTGGTCGGCAACGCATCGGTGATGTATTTGGTCTTGTCGTCCATGTCCAAGGGTGACCACTTACCATCGAGTGGTCATCCAAGACAAAAAGCATTTTTCATACAATTGTTGTAAAGCGTCATTTAAATATGTATGCTAAACTCATTGTTAAATAATAAATAATTCGTCTTGACTCCGCCTAATATTGGTGATAGCCTACTGAACTAAGAAGAGTGGGTGAAGTTTGTTCGTTTTTGAATGAAATATTCTGTTGTATCTGTCTGATTACCATATTATTCTGATTATGGGAAATACAACTACAATTATAATTATTACTGCGTGAAGCAATTAATCAGTATTCCTTTTTGCGAAAATTACGCGGACGAAGGATTATGAAATGTGGAACAGTTAATATTTATAAGAAAAGTGCTGAAAGTTTTTATATAATGATGTATTGGAAATGCATTAAATTATCACACACAAATAAAAGTTTCTCTAAGCACACTATCGTGCGTTTGACACGACGTGACATGACGTTGGAAATGTGTACGTTCAGTGTCAGTGTGAAGTAACACAATCGAATATGAGCGCAGAGCGGGTCTCTTGTTCTTATTATTAGTATTATAATTGCGTTTATTTACATAGTAGGCTAACACTATTAGTCGGTGGTTTTAGGAGAATTTATACAATACATAATTATTGTTATATAAAAATAAATATAAAAAGAGAACAATGATGAACGATTCATCTAACCAGTGTGTCGATAGGTTCCATTTTTGTACTTGGTCTGTTTTTCCAAAACCACGCGAAAAAAGTTATAAGAAATATAAAAAAGACGGGCGAGGATTTTTTTTTGCAAGCCGACCCTTATAGCGCTGTGGCTGCAATGCCGGGCTGCCGTTCGTAGTCCTGGGTTCAATTACCAGCGAGGCGGAAATTTGAATGACGAGTTTAAATTTCTGTTCTCGGTGTAGGTGGGCGTGTGTGTTTTTAATGAAGATGTCTTATGGTACTAAACTTCTACGCAAGCATTTCAGCGTTACAAATGAACTTTTTTTTGCATACCTTGGTCATGAATATCATGATAATTATGTTATTATGGCTGTGTAGACAGAAAATAAATAAATAAATGTAAAATAGTATAATCCCTGTGTCGCAGGGGGCATAGGCAATACATAATTATGTATAAAGTTATCTCAAGCAGCAATAACAAACATTTATTTTCCACATAAGTATCTGCCCAACTGGGAATCAAACCTAGAACCGCTCATTTCTCTGGGCCACTAACAACTAAGCTACGGGGTCGTCTTACTACTTGTATTTTTCGCTCTCTCATTATTTCTTGGTGTTTGTTCCGACTGTAACGTAGGTATGAAAATGACTTAAAAAGAAATTAAGTATTATTTAATGTGTCATGTATTGTTTATTAGCGTGTATAATATTAATAACTTGTAAGCTCAATAAATAGTATTGGTTGTATTCATCTTGTTTTAATTCCCCTTTCATTAGACAATCACTTAGGGTACATTGACCTCCTATTTTTTTTATTTGAACGAGAGAGCATGTAGTTGAACTTTTATAAGTGGCCAGTGCAAACCATCATACAGACTCTTGAACAACGATGAACAAAGTTTATCGTTGCAACCTTTAACTTTCCCACTGCTGGGCACGGGTCTCCTCTCAATGTGAGGGGTATAGGCCATAGTCCGCCACGCTGGCCAAGTGCGGATTGGCGGACTTCACACACCTTTGAGAACATGGAAAATTCTCAGGTGTGCAGGTTTCCTTACCGTTTTCCTTCACCGAAGCAAGTGATAATTAAATTCTAATTTCATAATTTTTGAAAATTAGAGGTGCGTGGGGTTTGAACCCGGGTCCCCCGGTTCGGGAGTCCGACGTTTAACAACTCGGCTATCACTGTTCTTACTGAACAAACTCTGCCGGATAAACTCTGCTATAACTGAACAAAGTCATTTACTTTTTTTTACACGATAGACAAGGAAAGGACAATGACCATTAAAGTATGGGGAAATGGCCTATAATGGCTTCATAATTATTTAATTTGATCAGCTTAGTTTAACATTGAATACCAAGTCACGTCAGTATTTTTCAAAGCTAAACAGGGGTTAGAAATATATTTAAATATTTACACTTCAACATACCTTCTCGACATACATGACAACTTAATTCATTATACTCATGATAACCATGATTTTACATCTAAATCACGTGCTGCATCAAAAACATATTTCACTTAGACCATAATATTTTGTTTTAGTATATTTTTTTTTGTTGTATAATATTTTCTTATAGTCCGGTTAATTTAGACATTTGAAATAACTATAACTCCCGGAAAGCCAAATTTTGGTGGAGAGCTAGGGTTTACCATTACAAATAAAGTGTTAAAAGTCCCTATCGATCCCATGTGTGCATCAAAAGTTATTCGGGTTCAAATGTCAAAGTTTGAGGTTTTTTAGATTTTTCTCAAAAACGGTAAGTTTTACAAAAAAAAAACTTCAGGCCAAAGTTGTAGATCCTAAAATTCTCTACAAAAATGGTTTTTTGTAATTTTTTCCTAAGAGTTACCATTCCTGAGATATCGCGATTCTAAGAGTAATGGAGTGCCTGAAGCTTTATACCTCGGAATTCAGAGCCAGGCAATGAATATTTATAAAAACTGTTGAACTGCATTGTTAAAAGCTCAAATAAAAAAGTTAAAAGAAAAAAAAATCGATGACGACGACAGGTATATAAAAACACGCAAAGTTTCATACTAACTTTGCACCCCCGTGTTACCCCGTTAGGGGGTGAATATTCAAAAATCCTTTCTTAATGCTCCCCTACGTTATAAAAGGAACGCCTGTGCAAAATTTCAAGTTTCTAACCCTAATAGTTTTAGTAGAGGTACAAAAATCCTCGGTTACAAAATATTACATTTAATTTAAAAACTGTACATCAAAATTTCGCTTCTTAATCCGGTGATTATAATTTTCCTTGTGACTGAATTAGCTAATTTATTATAGCTTTTTGTTACCGGGGTATACTTTAAGAGTATCTTAAAAATCCTTTATCACAGGTACTGAAGTCTTATAAAGGGCATTCAAGGCACTTTATTGTTGCTCCCGCGACAAATTGCAACAGGCGGCCGTAGCACTCTCGTAGCGCGGGCCGTAGCGCCAGTCCGCGGCCGGCAGCTACGCGGTGCGTTCGTAGCCGGCGATCGCTACGCGCTCCGACGTAATACGTCGATCCTAGCGTAAACTTTTTCACTCGCGATTGCAAAGTGGAACTCCAAAGTCTTAGTAAAGTGATTTTGTTTGGACCAGTGGTAAATAATAATAGCTCTTAATTATACACAATTGTAACAACCTAATTGGGTAGGTATGTTATTACGCAAATCGAAAAAGTTGTGAAAAACAGGTTTATTCTAGACTGTGATATTCTAACAGTTCTGTTATAATTCACTTCATCTAATTAATAAACTTATAATCTGAAAAATCTTCGGGCAAATTTGAAAATTCGTAAAAGTTTTTGTTCCGATTAAGCTTTTAAAATCAAAAGTGTGTAAAAGTTGAAAGTGAATAATCGTCCAAGTGGCCCGTAGCCTGCGGACCGTAATTTGCCGATAGCGTAACTTTTTCCACTACCGAATCGTCCCACTTAGTAGACGAACGAGAAATCCTCCGGTCACGAAACGGGATTACTCCGATCCATCAAAAGTTTGTGAGACGTGTCTATTTGTCAACGAGAAAGAAACCCGCGCGGTGCGACCACGACGTCGTAGCGGAGAAATGAGCTAGCGGACGTAACAAAAACGTGGAACATTGCGAACTATTCTTACTTTAAATCGACTGTACATCGTGACCGCGAATTCGTTAGCGTGAGCGGTGCGGATGCGCGCGCGCAGGCGTCATGGCGGCGCGCCGCCTCGTGCTCAACGGATTGACGGCGGAGGTGGCGGCGGGGGCTGCGATGGAGATGCCGATGGAGCGCCCCCCGCCGCCGCCGGCCTCGCCCGAGTTTTATCACGAGCTCGAGCTGTACCGGCAACTGTTGGCGCTGCCCGCCGCGCCGCCCGCCGCGCCGCTCGCCGCATCGCTCAGCGCGTCGCACGCTGCTGTCCCACGCCGTCGCGCGCGCACGCCCGATCCGACGCCCGCCAAGCCACGCGGTTAGTACTATTTTTTATGTAGATAACTGATACACGTCGAGGTAAGCGGTCTCTGCCACTGAATGTTGGTAATACCAAAGATACCGTTGATGAATTGCCTGGCAAGGAGGACGCGGGAATTGCAACGAACTGGTTTTACTGATAATACATTTTGTTTCTGAACCTAATATCGTTTTCTTTAATGTGAGAGGTAAATCCAATCAATGAATTATTCTCTTGCATACAGATGAGGTGGTGCGGCGGTGTCGTACGCCCGCGCCCGCGCCCGCTACCGCGTCCGCTCTGCTCCCGCCCGTGTCCAGACCCGCACGGGTAAGTCACTTTACAGCCACTCCAAACTGATTTATACTCCTCTCGCTGATTACCTTGTAGACTTAGCTCAAAAATGCCTGAGTACCTATAAAGTAATTTACGTCACATTAAATAAGTTAGATTCTGTAATTATATTCGTCCTTTGAAAATTTTATTTCACGCGGATATAATAACTTAATAAATGTTTGATTATAATATTGGATGAAGAAATATCTTGTAAGTATATTGATATTCAAGTTAATGATTTACGAGTAAGAGTAGTGTAAATTATACCATTTATTAAATGTGTCTAAATCAATAACTTACCTCCGTGTTCATCGTGATAATATACAAAAACATATTATAGGTACATATCTACTCGAATGAACTTTGGTAAACGGATAGTATAAAATACTACACCAAATGAATCCCCACGAATCCCCATTTATCCCTATAATAAAACTGACCACTAAACTAAACCCTATTATACCTATAAAAAAAACTGACGTGTCAGGGAGTAAGACACGAGAAATTATCTTTAATTTGTTGGAACATGAGCCTTTTATCTTGTTATACGTTACATGCCAAGAGCATTCGTCTGCGATGATCCGTGAAACAATGTGGGATTAAAATATAGACGAATACGGTTGTTCCCCGTGGGGATCGTTCCCGCGAGAGTGTATTTGCATATTTTATCTAGCGAACCGTTCCTCATGATTTATTGCTCCCATAACAACACGGCAGTTTATTAATTTAACAGTTTGATGTTTTACCGTTAGCCGTTTGTACTTTACAAAGTACCTGAATGCTTTTTACTTGATACAATAACAATTTATGGGATGTAAAATGGAGGTTAATAAAACTGTAACGAGTTCGAATCTGTACCTACATTTTTTTTAAATTTAACATCATGTTACGCGCGTAACATGTACGTTTATCCGTGAAACCCAGTCCAAAAATGTTTAGGGGTAAAACAAAAATTCGTCACTGCTGTTTTGAAACGGAAGATGCTTAATACGTTGAAGAGGGAGTTGCGTACTGAGTAAACGTCTTCTTATTTTAAACTGTCTCGTCTAAAGAATTTACCACAGAGGAACTTAAAGCGGCAGTTCCAAATAAAGTTGGAGTCGAGACAAAGTCGAGTCTGGTCAGGTTTTGAGTCGGAGTTAATGTTAAAGAATAAAATAAAACAGCTTTCAATTATACAAAAAAATGTCATAAAGAAAATTCACTACGTGTGTACTAAACTTATGCGCACATTTATTTTTTCCTGAGTCTATTTCCGATTCTGAGACCGAAACATATTTAGAAATTTCTTTTTTCTTGTTTTTATGCCGAGTAGACAATGGGTTGAAAATGATGACAAATATTCAATACAAGTTTTGTGTTAGTGTCCAATAATTGTATCCCGGGAAATGTATCTGTTTTTGTAAGTAAGAAAATAAATTGTTTCGTTGAGATCCACATAATAAAATAAAATGTTTCCTTGAGGTCCAAATAAGATCTCAGGCTGGTAAATAATGAAGTCCTTTTACCTTTTGAGGCACAAAATGTTTCTAATTTAAAGAAATAGAAAAACCGGCCAAAGGTAACATAATAAAATCATTAACAGTTCCATTGTCCTGTATATAAGTGTAAGGATTCTGTTTGTAAATTTGGATTTGTAAAATAAAAATTAGTATAATGAAAGTCAAGATGTAAGTAGCAGAGCGCAGGGTGAGGTGAAATGGCTACTTTCGTACACAATAAGCAGAACTTGTTCTCGTACTAATGTCTCCTCGCCGCGACCGCGACGAAATTAAAGTGGCTAGTACGAAACATTAGCATATTTCGCAATTTACATTACACTGAATAAAAACGGTTATGTTTCAACGAAAATATTATAATTGCCCGCGTCGATGGAGGTCGGGGCGACATTATCGCGACGCGCCTGGAATATTACGTATTTAGCGGAATTTTGGAAAATTTGTAGCTCGAGAGTTCGCGACGGGAGGACAGACCGCTGGTTCCAGCTCGATAATATCTTTAATGAATTTCCAGCTCACTCATAACTGAATGTTGTAAAGGGTTTATAAATTAGTTATTAAGGTACCTTACCACAGTTCGCTTCACTTACAGTAAAATCGCTTGCAAAAATAGTATCCCCGCCTCAAAAAATTATTTGTACCTTATGTCAGAGTTTTGATAATGTAAAGTTTTCCTTGGTTTTGGGGTTTTGGGGAACTCTTGAGGGTTGGTTGTCCTAGTTGTTTAAATCAGAAAAATATTTGTTATTTTCAATAGTTGCAAAAAAAACTCAAACTCCCGAACTTCAACGTTAACGTTTAT
Source organism: Ochlodes sylvanus (assembly GCA_905404295.2). Classification (NCBI taxonomy): domain Eukaryota; kingdom Metazoa; phylum Arthropoda; class Insecta; order Lepidoptera; family Hesperiidae; genus Ochlodes; species Ochlodes sylvanus. The sequence continues at coordinate 2,718,212 of FR990131.1, read as the reverse complement.
ATACTATTTCACGGGAACGGAACCATTTTTAATATAAGAAGTAGGTTTTCTAGATTTTAACCCTAATTAGACTGAGCTTCGCTCAGTATTAGATCTGTACTCATACAACGTTTAGTGGCACTAGTGTTTCCAGGTGTCCTGGTTTACGCGGGACGTTCCGATTTTCAGGTATCCATTTATCCTCGATTAGGACACTGAGTGTCCCGGTTTTCACAAACTTTCTTAGTCAGTTTTACACCGAGAATTTTTAAGAATACCTAAACTGATCTGTTAACGTGTTTTATATATTTCCTCGCTAAACTCTGAATGATGAATAAATCTGATGTTTTTGTAACTACCCCAATTAGAAATCCAAATTATCGATTATTTTAACATTTAGTTCCGAAGACACCCTGGTTCTGGCTACACTGAATGCCCCATCGACGCCGATGCCCTAATCCTTGCGGGAGTGCAGCGTTGAATAAAGTAACAGTCTATTATTCATCAGGATTATTCACACGAGACGCTACTACATTGTGACCGAAACTGCTATGCCATTGTCTCCCGTTAATTGTGAATTTTAAAGTTGATTAAGCTATGTATTTGAATTGAACAGAAGCATAAAATTAAATGTACGAGTATAAGAGAAAGTATTCATAAAATACCAGACGGCAAAGACTTCCCTTTCTTTTGAATAAATGTTTATCATAGATGTTTGATAGGTATGTGATTGGAGTGAAATGGAGTTGAGTGGAGCGGGGTGGACTGATACCAAAGGAATTGGATTATATTGGTGAAGAGTGGACGACAGGAGAAGAGACAAATAAATTAATTGGAACGAACATAGCGCTTCTTTGTGATTTAGAGCTGGCCCCAAAAATTTACTTATACCTAAGTATATATTTAAAAAAATTATACTTCGTAGAAAGCGGGATAAGTTGTTTATTTATTTAAGGTACCCACCGATTAAAATATATAAAACCATATACATAACCTACAAAAGTCCACTTATCATCTATAGGTACATATAATTATACATACATACATGAATCCGTTTTAATTTATTTATCAATTGTGATTACCATGATTTTGACCACAGAACAGTGAGATAAGATTTTAACCCTACGATTTTTTTTCTTTTTTTTACTATTCTTATCTTTTTTAATGAAAACAATTAAAAAGGCCTAAAAAGGTCATTTATATTGTATGCACGTCAAGTTTAGTCGTTCCCTTATTTTATCGCAACGCGCATTTCTGCATTTTAAACAGATATACCTTGTAGCATTATTGCGAATAATTATTATTACATTACGTTTTGGTAAATTTGTAATCGGAACGCATTACCGGTAATGCATTAAAATATTATTTATTTAATTAAACGAATACCAGCGTCGGTCCAGCATTAATTGGTCACCACATCCGTAGTTGAAAGCCATATTGAAGTAATGACCACATTAACAATAATAATAAGTAACGCTAAATACTCATAACCTCACACTGGGATTCCCTGTGTCGTGGGTGCCATGGACAACACACAAAGAAAGAACACACACATACAGACGGAGAACATATAAATTTAAACTCATAATTGTAATTTCCACCTCGCTGGCAATCCAACCCAGGCTCGTTCAAAGGGCAATCCGACAATGTAACCTTTGCATGGTAAATATGGATCTCTTTTTATTAACAGTAATAGCCGAGAGGTTGAACGTTGGACTCCCGAACAGAGGGGTCCGGGTGCAAACCCTTGCGATGATGCAATATGTGAGAATGTTGTATCTTTTTTGCGACAAATTAAGTGAACAAAAGATGAATCTTTTGATCTTATTACTACGAGATCAAATAGTAACATTAAAAGATTACAGTAATAAATGACGGTAAAACGAAAAGAGCACATTGCTTTATTCCAACCAACACACCGCAATAGATTTAAAGAATTCCATTTCAAGGGACGATAATAAAGTAAATTTTTGTTATGTACTTAATTGGTAAATTATTATGATACGGGTACTCACGTACGTGTTGAGCGGCAGAATGTGCAGTTGCTACCCTTGAAGACCAAGATGTTCGCCTCTAAAGAAGTGTAAACAGATCCACACCTATCTAATTAGTTGGGCTGCAGCACAGCACCCATTTAACGATTTTGTTCTTAGGTTTTTTTAAAACAAATAATGTCGCGGCATTTCATTATTATGCACAGTATAATGCAATAACGCGGTACATTCATATATCTGTAGCCCATGGCAAGATATAATCTCCACGCGAAATTTCCTGCCCCACGCGCCAAAGGTATATACTCGTATTCAAAGCGTATTACATTTTAAAGGTAATTTTGCGGTATCTATTCGCAACTCCCATTATTCATATCTCTTTTATACCCTGGATTTTAATGTCTTATTGTAATAAAATGGCGTCGCGAGACCGAGTAGGTAAATTTCAATACATTATGTAGCGTTGGCACAGAAAGTTGCACCTACTTGTTTTATAAATATTAAATCTAAAATTCTAATAGCGTTCATCGATTAAAAAAAAATTCTTATTGCATCGCCTTAGGTTGAAAGAGTACGAGGCGGTGGTTACGTGATTATAACATTCCAGAAGTGTAAAAAATGTTGTTATACGATAAGACAACTCCGTAACCTAGTTGGTATTGGCCCTGCCTGCGAAGCGAGGGGCCCCGGGTTCAATTCCTGGCCAGGGCAGATATTTGAGTGATAGATACATCGTCTCGGCGTCTTATCTTATCCTTAGTTATTGTGGTATCCCGTAATGCAGGGTTTAATGTGTTACCGTTTATTTATTTATTTTGGTAATATCCCCAAGTGTTAAGGCCATTCGCAACGCAGACCATCAACATACACATTATGAAGTTTTCAGATGTTGTAGAGATTTATGTAGAATTTTCAGGAATAAACCTAGATCCTCCATACCAACGGAAGATCACACCAATAGGTACCTATGTTCATGTTTCCAATCTGTGTATATTTCCACGTATAATAGCCTCTAAAGGTCCTGTCAGGACGCAGTACGGCCTGGGAACAATTAATTTTGTTTGGATAGCGTGTTTTCGCTACACATGCATACCCGCTATTGTTATAAAAGCCGGGATCGCCTCCGCTGCTAAGTACCTAATTAATTATAACTGCATTATGCGTTTGACAACTATTGTTGGTGTCAGTGTTAGGTAAGCCATATTTACTAGATAGTCCTATATTTAATTTAGTTTGGTAGAACTTTCCTATGTAACATCCCGAAAAGTCAAAAAGAGCAACACCTATTCATCACCTTCAGATCAATATTTTGGTTATTATCTCTTAAAATGACCATGAATCGAAATCTAAATATACAACTAGGTAATTTACGAGGTACTTTCACATTAAATAGAATACGTTCAATTGAAAACTTAATTATCTAAATCTCTTTTATATGAATGTGGACTCGGCGTTGGCAATTTATCTCGTCGGCTACGTGGCCTGGGAGCGGAAATTACGCGCCTATCGACATCTCGGGGGTGGACGATCGTCAACTGATACTGATTTAATTCGTCTTTCATCCTGTTCTTCGATAACTCCTATAAAGTTAGTAATGTTTTTATAGTAGCTCTTAGATGTAGTCTTCAAATACCTGATACTATATCGGACACTAAATATCAGGTAGACAGTGTTGTACGTATTTTGCAGTGATAGACATTGGTTTTAACGTTGGACTCCCATACAAGGTGGCCTGGTATCGAATCCTGATGCATCTTTAATTTTACGAAATTATGTGCGTATTAGTAATATATTATTACTTACTTGCTTCGACGAAGCCAAGATTTCTTAAAGGTGAAGTCAGCTAACTGCTGCTAGGCCAGCGTGGTGAACTATACTACCCTACCCCAGTCCAGCAGTGGGACAGTTATGAGTTGCAGCGATATGTATTTTGCACACGTTAACCTTAAGCATTCTCTGTAATCAATCAGTGTTCGATTCGAACTGTACTCGTTCGATTTGCTTCCTAATTCGTCAATCATACGTACGGAGTATAAAGATTCCATTCATTCTGGTGTACAAGCCAACCTCGCTTGTTTATAGTGCATCCTGCTGAACAATGGAAGAGGCTATAGATTCCTTTTTGACCCGCCACGCGAGTGTTTCGCCGCACGCCACTAGCTAAAACGGATTTTTTCTAAAGCAAAAACTCGATTTACTCTTAAATCCTTGTGTAATATTTCGATTGCGGCGTTAAAAATAAAAGACAAAAGTAAAAATTAAACTCATTACAAAGCGAAGTTACCCTAGAGGCGGCGATACGAAGCGGCCGTAAGCGTCGCCCCCAAGGCAATATACATTAGTGAATAATTTTCAGAATAACGTCATTCAAGGCATGTTATAAACGCGTTATTTGCGTTCTTATGAGTTTGAAATTGGAACAAAATTGATGTACGTGTATAATACAATATGGTGATACTTTTGTGTGGTTTTTTTTTGTGCCTACTTATGATATAATTGGGTTCGTCTCGTTAAAAATAAGTATTGTTAGAATGTGGGGCGTGCGGTGTAGAATAGATAGTGTTTATGGTGTGGTATAATAAGAACTCCAAATTGTAATATTAATTTAATTTATAAGAAATGTACAGAGAAAAATAATATGAATGAATGACAGTCGTGTTATTAATGATGACATGGTAACTTAGACTAGTTGACTATATACAAATTTACGAGTGTAGGGTTGTTGCTCTACAAGACGTAATAAATGGATGGCGATGTAGTCTAGGTTAAGCGCACTTATTAGAAGCCTATTTGTTCTTTTGAAACACCTACATAAAGGCTTATTTGCGGTATCCGCTGCCGCTGTGGGTAGCGGTGTCCGAGGGGGTACAAAATGCATAAATAGTAAGGCAACTAGCCATATTTAATTGTGCATATTTCGCGCGCTAATGGCATTTCTACTTTTTTACATATTAATATCATTGTTCTGGATGCTAACGGTATGACATATTAACATCTAAAACACGAATTACTGGTAAAATACTACCAACCCAACGTTCAGAGCGTACAATAAAAAATAACTTAACCTTTCTGTTACTGTATGGTATAATTTCAAGGAAGGTTAGTGCAACGCCGTGACGGGACAATTAGCTGTTAATCAGACCCGCGCCCCGCACCCCCCGGCCCCACCCCCCTTCACCCCCGCGCCCTCGGCGGAAACAGAGACGACAAATTAATAGCCAGTTACTTGCGCCATCCATCATCTTATTATCCAACATGTGACTACGTTTCATGCACATAATTATCGAGCTTTGACTTAGAGTCAGGGCTAATTAGTTAATAAATACCTAATACTCATATCAATGTCGCCTTTATATTAGTCTAGCTTTTGCCCAATGCTCGGCATGCGTGGAATAAAATACCACAATGGTGGGAATAAAATACCATTTAAATTATTCCAAGGGTACGTATTTCTGGGTACGTCTTTCCAGGGTTACAATCTACCTGTATACCAAATTTTACCTTAATCGGTTCAGCGCATTAAGAGTGAAAACGTAGCAGACAGACAGACATACTTTCGGATTTATAATATTATAGTATGGCCTTGGAGCAGCGTATGGAGTGGAGTATGCTCGAGTAGTCCTGTAGTGGGCTATTAATGGCTTGAAGCCAACCAGCCAGCTGTCAATACATACAAACTAATAAATAAGACCCGAAAATAAACATTTACCAACACATTCCACATTAACCGAGGTTGACCAAGGATTGAACTTAGTCCCGGTCTCTTATTAGACGTGATCTGCACCAATTGAGCTATTGGTTTGCCAAAAGTTATGTTCTGTCATTTAGTTTGGAAGAATAACAGTAATAATAATTATTATTTTAAGCTCGCCATTTTGTAATTACTATAATATTTTAAGATTGTAGTCAATAAAGTTTAGGTACATAAAAAATAAATAAATAACGATTACACAAAATTATACGAATTTTACGAAGTTTGTGTAATCTATTTAAACTTAGGCTTAATTTTAAAACACAACATACAGCGGCCATCTTTAAAAGATCATAAAAAAAACCATGATTTATTCATAAAGGTTCCGACAGATTTGCATCAGATTATGTAAGTCAAAGTGTTTCTTTAACAAAGAGGTTTTCAAAGAAAAATGGCTGATAAAGCTACCTAATTGATTTATAGCTACTACGTTAGGTATTAAGTTACTAGGAGTACATAATTAATGCGGTGACATTTTCATATAGAAACTTCGCGAAGTTTGTAACAATGCTACGAAGCGGTATAATTACGTTACATGACTTTAGCAAGACCTGTTGGTTTTCATATTGTAACTGTTCAATATACATTGTAACTCTACAAAACGAACATAATTACAATTCACTACAATACTTTTATGTATTGTTTAGTACGTTAAAATAATACAGTTTGGCACACATTTCAGATAACTTTAGTTTTGTACAACCCCTTTTTAGGAAAATTACTCGGACGGAGTTTGACACAGTTACAGTTGACATATGTATATAAAAATACCAAATAAAACATAATAAGTAGATACATACTAATATTTATGTACTTACATAAAATTACCGACGTTTGCTTCTTGGAACAAAATAAAATAAAGACACAAATTTTGTCTTCATAAAAAACGTCACACATTCGTTCTGTTACCTAACTAACGTATTGCTACGACCCAGAGCCACCCAGAGCGGCCGACATAGATCGCTATAAGCATAAACTCGCCCAAACAAAACGCGTCGATCGCCTTTATAGCTTTTATTGGCATTTTATGTGTTTAATATCGTTTCGAAGCCGGACGGCGATTTAATAAGAGTGACGCGCTGCCGGCCGACGAGCCCCCGGGACCGATTCGCACACTACACGAATACATGTTATCTTTAATTTGACGTAAATACACTGAAATTATTTTGATGTAAATACGTCTTTTTAAGAAACGCTCATAAGAAGCGCTCATAGCCCGGCGGCGCGCATCGATATTCAACAGCGGGCGCGGTCGGTAGTTGGATGGGTGACCGCTAGTGGCAAAAATTTCTTGAGCCCTTCCGTGCTTCGGAGGGCACGCAAAACCGTCGAAGGAAAGGAACCGTAAGGAATACGTATAATAATTACCTGAATTATCTTCGTTTATTAAATAAATAACACGAATTTTTTTAAAGAGAAAAGAATTAATATCTTTATTTATCAAAGTAACGTAACAGTCGGCAGCAAGTCTTCAGTTTAACCAACAAACTTAACTTGAAATTGTGAAATTGTATTTCTCTGTTAGAGAAAGGTTCGCGTTCTGATAAATGATTGAAATAAGTTATGACTAACGGAGTTACAGTTAAAGTTTCTATACAATACAATACATTTAAACTATATTTTTATCTGAGTAGGTACTAGTTCTATAATAGTTGATAATAATAGTGATTAATACAAATTGCTTGTACACTATGCATGAATGGTTCTCCTTACAATCGAATAAATAATCTTTAATTAACCTATGCTTTGAAATTCCCTTGCATATCAACATTCTGATAGGTCTAGACTCGAGAGAAAATTAACTGTCGTGCGACGTCCTCGTTAGGGTCGGATCACACGTGCGACAGTCACAACGCTGCGACAGACGTCGCTGTTGCTTCACATATTTTTAAACTCAAGCTGAAATAATTTATTTCGTGTAGGTATTAGATCATCTTCATCCCAACTCAGAACTGTCCCACTGCTGGGCACAGATCTCCTCTCACCATGTGAGGGGTATTAGCCATTGGCGGACTCACACACACCTTTTGAGAACATTATGGAGAACTTTCAGGTTGCAGGTTCCCTCACGATGTTTTCTTCACCGAAGCAAATTCCCCCGTTACAATTATTTAGGTATTACACATTAAATAGTCTAGAAAGTTAGGAAGTGTACGTACCATCGTTACATTGCAGACGACGTTAGAAAGGACATGTAACCCGCGGAGCGCTGACGCGGCTCCCGGCGGCCATTTCATTTTATTTCGCAGTGTGTAGTTTCGGAGTTTTCCTATGTAAACTGTTATTTGAATAGCAAACTTCTGCTAGCACTGTTGTATTATGCGTTGGTGCAATTTATGAACGACAGTTTCCAGCCGTTGCGCTGTTCTTTGCCATTTTGTTCGCCTTATTTATGTTTAACTACATATTCAAAGTTTGTGTTATTATCGTTTGTTTTTTCTATGGCGTAATATAAGTAACGGGTTATTTTTGTATCCGAATTGATTCTATGTAAGAGGATTTTCGCTGGTTATAGGACATAAACTAGGGTGTGGTGCCAGGTAATCGGGCGGGATCCACTGAAATGTTTTACCACCGAATTGGACTGACATGGAATCGTAGCCTTAAAGTTCATCTTCACTTTGCATAATGTGCCAAATCTGTAATTATTACTATCAATAGAAATGCACTTACTTAATTGTTGCAAAAATTAAGATATTGTAAATGAATATAGCATAAAAAAATTATAACACCTTGCTTGACGTCATCAAATGATAGACTCATCATCATCGCAACCCATAACCGTCCAATTGCTGCACGGGTTTCCTCAAACAATGTAAGGAGTACAGGCTGGTCCAGTGCGGATTGACGGACTTCACGTAACTTTGAGAACATTACGGAGAACGCTTTAGAATCCTACTTTTTTTTCTTGTAAATTCGTTCGTGTTTTTGTTATAAAGGCCATAGAAACACGCATTCTGTGTGTGCAGGTGTCTAGTTATTTTTGTTCAATAGATAGAGCCTTGTGGCGAACAGACAGACAGACAGCGGAGGCATATTAAATTAAATTATTAAATTAAAGTTCAATTTTTTACCCTTTTTGGAACCCAAACAGGTAATCATTTTCTTATTTTACCTATCCAAATCCTGAATTACCTCGATAGTCCATCAACGTAATTCAGCCAAGTTTGACGAGAATAATAAAATTTTATACACAAATTGCATCGAAAATACGAAAACAGATTACGTCGCTATTGAGCTTTGGGGTAACAATATTGACGGCTCGGCGATAGCGTCGAGCCGCGGTTGTAGCGGGAAGTATTTTAATAATCATACATTCTTTTTATCTGTTTATATAACAGAATTCAACGTAACTCAATTCAGTCCGATATTATTATGTTAGTTCGGAATAGGTCATAATTATGTTGTTATTTTTTATGTTTACGGATGCGCGTTAGCGCGTATGTGCGTCAGCAACGTTGCGAAGTAAACTTGTTGATAATAATAATAATAATGCTTTATTTCACACAAAAAACAAAATGTTTACAGGAATAGAGGTGTCTTATACAAAGCACATACAAAACAATACATTCAAAGTGTTTGGTGAGCACTAGTGGAAACCTTGTGTCGTACTTGTGGTAACTTATTTCCATCAGTTCACAAATAAAATTTTATTTAGGTTAGGTTAGGTATAATTATAACAGTTTAAAGAGTCCCGACTGTTTTTTTAAATGCAGATACTAAGGCATAGGTTCCTCGACTTTAGATTATAAAAATTATTTAAGGGTTGGGATTTAAGTTTTTAAGTATCGCACTAAAGTTTTTACTCCTAATGGCGAAACGCGTCAGTGACGGCGGATGGTGAAACAACGCGTTAATCCGACACTCATTTCCCGCTCCATTGCCGGCTCCGCCATCCGCACCAACCTAAATAGGACTATGAAGGTCTCAGCATATTACACTAACTCCTTTTCAACTCTAATCCAACTCCGACATTGCTTGGTGGTAGCGCTGGAGCCCGGTTGGCTAGCTACCACCCTCTTCATTGAGTCAGCTGTTAAACGACTTGTCGTGCTACGGCGGGAGCTTGACTGCTAGAAGTCTTTCTTTACCCATTCTTCTTTCTTGACCGGGAACCCATCGGTAATGCCTTTGGTGTTATTCCTGTTGATAGGCGATGGTGACCACTTACCACCAGGTGGATCATCTGTTCGTATGTCAGTTATTAACAAAAAGAAAAACAACTCAAAAAAGCATTGAAACACGAACTTTGTAGCGTGTTGATTATAGTTGAGTTTAACATTTACTTGAAAGAAGTTGACCAGACGAACTACACGAACGAAAATTCAACCATACAGAACACGATATAATGCTCATTACTTATTGCTTTATGACTTCAGTTGGAGTGGACTTGGCGTGGAGTTGGTATAGTGTGCACATACCTTAATCCCGTTAGAATTTTTTACGACGCCCGGCCATTTATAAAGGTGTAATTTTTAAAAGGAGCAACATTGAAACAGTGTGCCGCTTTCATTATTATGACGAAATTGTTTTCAATTAGATTATTTTGGCTTTACCTGTTGGCGCTATTATTATATTTGAACATTTTTGTTTACAAAGTAATTCACAAATTAAATTAATGGATAATAAATGCTGGGGAAGAATTGTTGTGAGGATATTAACTGAAGTAAATAGTGTACAATGATGTCGTACCTGATTGAACGACCGATCGAAAGCTCCACTAACCACGAGATTTAAAGCGTCTGACAAAAGTTTTGGCCCATGGAAAGTGTCTGGCACTTATGGATACTATTTAAGAATAATATTCTACAAAACATATATAAAAATCAGCCATGTGAAAATAACTGAAGTAGCTCTTATTTTTAGCTGCCTTTCTTACCTGGTACCTGCCCAGGTGTCACGAGGTGAGCTTCCACAAGCACGCAGGGTATTCAAAGAACATGGACGCTACTGAGAAATTATGGTTTCATCAATGTGAAAATAAGTAATGTCAGATCGCTCTGGGCTCTTACTCTTAAGTTATTCTTGAATCATTGGTGTCAGTAATGTGTTATTTGTGTTGTCCATGCCTCCCGCGACACAAGGAATCCTAGTGCGGGCGTGCTTATGAGTTATCGTTATAGTTTAAAAATAATAAGTAGTGTCTCTAGAATATATGAAGTTAAATATTAATAGTACCTACCTATATCAAGTTGTCAGCAAGTTTTTAATATTGTCGCTTCTCTTTGATAAATATTAATCAGACGTCGACGGATGGCAGTGTACTGGCGGGATCGGCAAAGAGCGGAAACGGACGAGCGTTCCGTAAAATAAAACCTCAAGGGAGTCACCGCTGTTGCATTACTTTTTCATATTCTTGGCAATGTTACTGGAATGCTGCTTACGACTGTGTAATACTGTCGAATTTTTTATTTTGGCGTATATTTTTCATGTTAACGACAAACTAGCAGACGACATCTGATAATGAGTGGTAACGGTCACCGTCAATAGACATCAGGAGCAGCAAAGACGTTGACGGTCAAAAAGGAATCGGAACCCGCCTTATTTCTGGTATTTCAACTGAGACCGTAACAAGTGAGAAACATTTTTTGGTCGATACAAATAGGATATGTGGGTAGCCTGACCATGATGCAAGTATTAGGTGATCAAATGTGAAATTATTTAGTTATAAGATAAATTACTTTTCTTTAGTAATGTAAAGTATAAAGTAGTGAGTCTGTAAGTGTGAGTAGGAAAAAATCTCCTTAGGAGTTTCTTGCCACTTCTTACGAGTTCTTGCCACTTCTTCTCACGGTAGGGATTTGTTGAAGAAATGGTGTAGTTTGACTTTCGAAAAGTTTTTATGTAAAACAACTTCGAATAAACTTCAATTATTTTCATTTTTAATACGCTTTTATTAGCTTGAGATGTATGTTGGTATGTAACAAACTGAAAATTTATTATCCAAAAGATACTCCATTCATTTGTAATAAGATTCTCTTTAATCTGTCAGTGGTAAAGTGGTTATATTCTCTTTGATAATTAAATAATAGATGATGAATGACAGTCGTGTTATTAATGATGCCATGGTAACTGAAACTAGGGTTGACTATAGTATACAAATAGTGTAGGGTTGTTGCTCTAGCCCTAAGCGTATTTTTTAGTTTTTTATAAGTATATTTATTGTAACTACATTAAATAAATCTACATTGTAATCCGCGATTAACAAAGCAACTGCCATGCGATGCCCTATTCTACTTAGCGGTAGGATGTCGCGATTAGGGATGCTAGAGGCGGGATCCCTCGGACGTGGCTTGAATGTAATTGATTGACGATCAAACGCGCCCTTTGACTAGTCGATCAAACGAGAGGGGGGGGGGGGGGAGTGAGGGGTCAGTCATGGTTCGCGGGCTGCACCTGAGGCTTTACTCCGTGTTTCGTTACAACTTAAGCAAACTGTATCCAGCTGCAAGTGAATCGGGAAACTTGATAGCCTTCAGTTCGTAAAGTTGTACTGGATGTCAGTCTGCTGTGAACTAATTGGGAACGTCAACTAGTCAGTTTTTTTTAAACTTGATTTGTTTTTTTCTTTCTTAATTATCTATCCTTGCTTGGCTGACAACGTATCAGTGACGTCATTGGTGATATTTAACTAAACTAGTTTCTAACACTATAATAATTGCAAAACAATGAAATTGATTTTAATAGATAAGAATAAATTCATATCATCAATCAATCCTTCCTGATATACCCGTATGTACATAGGTACCTATACATATAAATTAACTTACTAAAATATTTATTTCCCTTACACAACAAGAAAAGAGTTAAATAAAAATCCAGCCCATACAACACAGCCCCAAAGTGGTGCACTAAACAGTCGTTAGCATAAAAAATGCGGGCACAAAGACGGGTATTCTCGAAGAAATCACCGCCGTATCCCACCAAACATCCCGACGCATACGTCGCTGCGGGGATCTGCAAATGACCCAACTTACATAACACGGGTCGCGCTTCGCTTCAATATTTATATGGGGCAGATTACTACTTGGATCACCTGAAAAGAATATGCGCCGTTTGATTACATGCCATTACTGGGATATGCGTAGATTGCGCGCAAGTTTTTTTTTCCGCACATAGCATTTTATTTTGATATAACTTTGGAATTATTGCGAAAAAAAAATAGTTTCGTTATAAAAAATATATACTATATGATCTTTTCATTTATCACAAAAAATAACATTCAAATGGTTAATTATCACCGCTGCCCATCGACATTAACACCAAAGGCAACACCGATACGTTGTTGGCCGGGTAAAAAAGTAGGTAGAAGAAAGCGTATCATTCCCTAGAATGAAATGAAATTAATTTCGCACGTCTGTCTGTGCATAATTATATTTACAAAATGTTTGCAAAAGAGAAAGATTTATCATTTTTAGAACTTTTTTCTCTAGGTTTGAAATCGCGTCAAACCAAAGCTACGGTAACAAATTCAGAGGAATTAAAATATATTCATAGTGTGTGTCTTGCGGTACCATTTATTCTTAAAATCATTAAAAGCGATGTACTCTACCAAATGTCATTGAAATTTTATGCGAACGAAGGTACGGACAAAGTTCGTAATGATACAAAATCATATTTTATTAATAAATGAATACATGTCAATCTTCGTTTCAAGAGACGGAAATTACCTATTTTTATTAAGAGACTAAAAAGCAATTTCCCTATACTCGCAAATAAATGATTCTTCAATGTTATCGTTATTTAAATTCGTTACGATCTAAAGTAATCATACAAGGTCGAGAAATCACGGGAAGGTTCTAGGAAATTGTTTTACTTTAAACGATATAACTGAAATTTTATTTATGATTCCATCATCAGATCCTGATTCGGTGGCAGTGGGACCACCTCGGAAGTACGTTCTTTAAAAAACAAACGAACTAGTCGCCACTACTATTTTCGAAGGTTCCCCTCGATGCCGTCATCAGATCCTGGTTTCCTTGAGATATCTCCGTTCCAACAAAAAAAATAATCAAAATCGGTTCATAAACGACGAAGTTATCCGCGAACATAAATAATATACAAATATTTTTTTTGAAGTTGGTTTAAAATACTTGATACTTGAAGCAAAAACCGATGATAAATAAACACAAAGAATTTAATTACTAACACACTGACAATTTGGAATGTGTGATTTCCCCCGGTAGCAAAAAAGGTGTAGGTAGGTTTAGCATATTGACACATTTTTAATCGGCTGTCACGGAGAAGGATACTTTTTTTGCAATAACGTCATTGTGTAGTCGAATTTTAGATATCTAAACCGAAGTTCCCACGGGAATGGGAATTTGAAGAGTTTGATTAACTTATAATTGCAAGGATGCCGCTTTCGTTGCCGTGGTAACGTGCTTTGGCTATCAAAGCGCGTTTTTGGAGCTAAAAAAAGCGCGCAGTTAGATGTGTACACCTATACTCGTAATACATTATATACCTAAAGGACTTTCTAGTTCATGGGTACCTACTCATAAAACGTCCAATATGCATCATGGGTTATATCAGGGGTTCTGTGCCAGAAAAATATAATTATATTGGTACTAATATTACGACATTAATATCGACTCTGTACAATCGATATTTTATGAAAACGTTGTTGGTGTGGTTTTCTGCCCGTTATATTTCCTGTTAGTGTGTAACGACGTTACTCGAAATCCACTGAATAAAGTTATATAATATTTGGGGCATTCGCGTGTTCTTAATAACTTGACGCAATTAGTATGTAACACAATGATGTTATATAGTAAAAATGGTCCTATACAGAGCTATATATCCTATATATACTTTTTTCCCGACAAATGGATTAGCTGTCGCGGATTCGTGGATAAATGTTTAGATATTTTGCTAAGCGGTTTGATAAAAAATACGTTGAGTGTTTTTGGTTGTTACACCAACAAATAAACATGTTTAAGGTTTATCGAACTACAAAAGCTCTAAAAGGCTATATTGGGATACAATTTTTTATTAAAGTATCTTTACAATACTATCATGCTACAGGGGTAAGTTATTGAATTTTAGAAATATTTTTATCAAAGCGAATAGCTCTCGTTATTTTTGAATATTGGGAATAGATAGAAATGTTCATTCATGTATAAATTTTTATTTTTTCGCTTTTTTCAACAGTTGCAATGATGTGGTTGAATGGGTGGTGAAAATATCTATATCACATTTTTGCTTTTGAGAGCACATTATTTCCCGGTTAAGATTGATAAGACGCAATGTTGGTTTTTGGTCACAAAACCGTGCAATGGGCAACCCAAGTCCCAAAAACTTTTGGCACTTGGGTTGACCACTTCTGTACGCAACCAAAGTGGACCAGCTGTTGCTATGTCAAATAACTTCTCAAATAACTTGCCTGCTTGTACAGTTACATATATAGTTGCTAAATGTTATATTATATACATTTGCAGTTAGTTGATGCCAAAAAACAATCAACAATCGCTGTCGTATAGAATTAGGGTGCAACCGAAGCTTATTGGTTCGATGTAAAAACGATACTGCGGAAATTGTGAGCGATGAACCAGGGCTTAGTGCGGGTTATGCCTATCGGCCGTACGTTACTTGTTAAAATGTTCCCGTCTATTAAATTATTGTTTCATTTAGCGTGCTTTGAGTGGATTTAATTATTTATGCATTATTACACTTTTATGGAAAAACATGTTTTGGACGAACAAGTTTTTTTGGAAGCTGATAATGTTATACGATACGATAGCATTGGATGCATTTTCTATCTACTTTTAAAAACGGCGCAAAGTACACTTATGCTTAGATGAATTTAGTATATATGTATGTGTATTTCCAGTAGATGCGTTTTAGTTGTACCGTAATGAAACTAATAATGGTTTCTAATGGTTTCTAAAGTACTTATGGTTAATTTTTTTAAGTTATTAAATCAACAAGACAATGTGTTATTAACTTAAAATTTAACGTTTTAATTGAAGGCTACTCGGCATGCATCGTGGTCGAGCTGAAGTCAATTAGGTTCCTAGACTTTCTAGTGTTATTACAATTAACATGTAAATAAAATAACATTGTTCTTTAAAGCTTGTTGCAATTACAACTTTTCAAATGTATATTTTTTTAGACTAACTGAACTGAATATAAAGTAAAAATATGTAACAGAAGATTTAGTTATTAAAAAACCGGCCAAGACACAGTCTGCCAACAATATTAAATTACATTTTCTGAAACAATATTATTTATACTTGAAATATGTTTCTTACATGTAAGTAACGTTAGAACTCAGAGCTTCCTAAACTAAGCAATTAAAGAGAAACCGCAACAAGTTATAGTTTGTATTAGTTTAAAAGCACTAACCGGGAACAAAGTTTAATCAAGTACAAAAGGAGCGTACGGTTGCACGCTTGTAGCCGCTTGCGACCTCGGATTAGGCGCTGAACACTGATCTCTATAACTTGAAACACTGGATAAGCTGTACTTAACTATTCTGGTTGTTCTGTATTTTTAGCAGAAACAAAAGACTAATTTTAATGAATAAAACTATTTTCAGGAGCACAAAACTAATAGATCGAAAAGAAACTCGTACCAAATTAAATTTATGTTTAATTTACAACAAAAATAATTACAAAACTTTACTAACACTTAATAACAACCCAAATTATTTACGAACTGGTCAAGAAGTGGGTAATACAAAATTCACTTCACACACTTTTGAAAAAATTATGGAGAACTCTCAGGTGTGTACGTTCACGATGTTTTCCTTCACCAAAGCAAGTGATTATATTTAATAATAATTATTGGATTTTATTGGAAATTAGAGTTGTAGAGAGAATTGGCTTCAAGTAGATCCTCATTGCAGAATACTAGGCGAGGCATAAAGCTGCTGATACGATCTACGCACCAAGATCACAGAGTAGTTAAAAAAATAACTACTCTGTGCCAAGATAGATTATGATGGCGATGTTGTGACAGAGAACCAGGTTTCAAGCGTTTTTATGACCTGCAACGCTTTGAGGATGCCTAAAGGTTGGCAGTCATCATTCACCACGTGATCTATCTACATGGACCTCTACCAATTAGGCAATGGGGTCGTTACAATTCGTCGACTATTGAATACTGACAATAAAATGATAGCTTATCTAGTATATTATAACATAGATGCAGCATCTCGCTCGTGTAGAATTAGAAGAAATGGCGCCAGACTTTCTTTGATACTTTCCCGCAAACCTTAGCGAACGCTTTCACGGACGTCGTCGCGTCCTGTGCAGTCATTTGGCAAATGGCTAAAGTTGCCTGCTGCGGGAGCTGGTACACGAGTGTTTTATTTAATACAAATGTAGAATGTGCAATACAGAGCCGGAACTTTTGTACAGTGAATGTTTTTATACGAAACTACTTGGTTTCGTTCCATGTTGCAGTCATAAAATTACACAAAGGATAACCTTAAATTTACAGTTCTGCAAAGGTGGGGCTTGGACGTCAACGCAGGTATTTTTTTAATTATTAAAAATTTTCGTTGTCGTGGTCTCTTCCACAATATTTGCGTTAACAGTCAAAGAGTTATACTAATTTTAATTGGCACTTACCTATCTTAACAAATAACACTATTATTTTTCATGGAAGACTTTTAAGTGACGGTTGTAACTAATCTCTAGTCAGACTATCATGTACGATTACCTCCGTGAGTAACTTCAAAAAGAAGGTATACGCCTTTAGTTAGCTGGGCGTATGGCTTGAACCCATTAATAGCCCACAAATGAGCACAGGCCTCTTCTCAACATTGAGGAGGCCTAGAGCATACTCTACCACGCTGCTCAAGTGCGTATAATGTGCGTGGTGGAAGGGTTAGTGATCAACCCAAGTTGTTTTACGGTTTCATTGGTTACATTTTTTTTACAGTCACTGGTTACATTTTTTTTCTTATATTTAAAGTTGTTAAACATTAATTAAAATAATTAAAAATAATAATTATGTTACACAATGAAAAATATTTAATGTTGCTAATATTAAATTAGAAGTATTTATGCCGCCCGCAAGCCTGCGACATGGCTTAACGACTGCTATCTAATGATATCAACCGGGACCGACGGCTTAACGTATCTTCCGAAGTACAGAAGCAGGGAGTATGAGTAAAGAAAATTCACGTCGACTGAATTAACGGCAAGGCTTAATAAAGAAAAAAGGGGAAAATCCATAGGCAGTATACATCCCGGTACCGCGCACAACGTCACGCGCGCCCCTAAACTAACACTAGAACATGTTGGAGGCTGTTCCACGAGCCTTAAAACATGTTGTTCGTATAAATATCTGCGTCGATAAGGCACTCGCCCTGAACAAACATTTAAATCGTATATTCGGAATAAAACACAATAATCAAGAGTATCTTTTACAGGTACAATATCCCGCAATGATATGTTTTGATATTATATTATTATACCTATACCTATACAACAAGCTATAATACCTATTGCTGATAGTTTTTAAGTTGGTCTACTTGTAGTAAGTCCTAGTTGTTGTGATTTTATTGCACGACCTCGTAGCCTTGTTCAAAGTGACCCTGCCTGCGAAGCTAGGGGTTCTTGGTTCGATTCCCGGCCGGGACAGATAAATGTTTGTCCTCGGGTGGGTGTAGTTCGGGTGTTAGTGACGGATTATTGGTGTTGTCCATGCCACCCGCGACGCAAGAAACCCTAGTGCGGGGGTATGATTGTGTAAGGGTTTATTTTTTTTTATTTAGCAAGTATTAGTCGACATCGATATCGACAAGAAACTCTAGTGTGGGGTATGACTGTGTAAAGGTTTATTTATTTTTATTTAGCAAGTGTTAGTCGACATTACAAAATATGTATACAGCCTTAGCAGCAGTAACTAGTGGACGTATTATGCCTCTGAGTTAAGCTGCGGAAGGATAGGTCGAACGGATATGGCCAAACTATAAAGATTGTAGACTGCGGAACCCTAAAAAAGGTAACGACGAACCTGATAAATAGCTGCGGTGAGTTTTCCAATTCAGGACGATCCAGTCCAGTTGCAAGTGACATGCCTGCCGAGCACGAGTCATGGATCCGTATAATATATAAATAATGTCTGTCCATGACATTGCGACACATCAGTCTGCCCAAAGGAGTACGTATGAGGAATCCTCGTAAAGGATATCAGTGTGAACGTTTCCTTAGGACAGCCCCGACTAAATTCGATTAGCCTAAGTTTGTGTTAACTGCGTCACGTCATTTCCCAAACCCTTTCGACGTGGCAACATGTCACGCTCGGTCACGTGCCATCGTTCGTCACGTCCCGTCGCACCAGGCCGACAACAGAATATAGTCACGCGGTTTGCTCGCAATTGTTCGAGCAAATACACGCGAATGATGTTGGAATTTATTGTAATCTTAATGTTGACTTAGTCACAATTTATATAGACACAGTCTGTGAACTATCAATGTAACGACAAAGCTAAAGCTTAAGGCTTAAAGTTCCTACAATCGGTACCTTTTATAATATAACTAGCTATTGTTCAAGGCTTCGCCAAGTCGGAAGACGACCATAACATGTTAAAATTATCCCAAGGCAACGTATTCTGTGATAAAATTTCTAATGTATTAAATAAATATTATGTCATGTAAACGGATCTAATTATAAATAAGTAAAATATCAAAGGTAAACTGCGACGTGCCTACATTATAAAAATATATAATTATAATTGTTTGTATGTATAAATCTTCCGGAATTAATTGTAGACAATTTTCACTGTTATTTAGAAATAGAAGTTTGATCACATTCCTAAACAAATAACTTCATAGCGTCGTGTCTTAGTACCGTCATTTTATAAGTTTTATATTCTCATATTTAGAAATTCACTTCATTTCATAAAAAGTAAACTTTTATAACGGAAACCAGACGCGCTATACGGATATCATCTCATGTTATATCACAACGACTTCCTATATTATATTATTACATCGGCGTTTATCGTCAGAACTCTGCAGTAGCTACAATCACGCGCTCGCACGAAACATATGGTGCGTGTGACGTCACGTACTCTCAACATTCCGAATAACTCGTCCCTTCCATTTCACGTACGATTGCTCTTTGATGCTGAGATATATGACTGAATATTTTACTAATACTGGCGCTTGCTCGGCCTGTGTCAACTGATTGACTGAATTAAGCAAGTTTGGGCGTGGACGCTATTTGGATGGATGGCAAGGCAAATAGCTAATAATAATTTCTTGATAGCTTTGATGCTTCTGAAGGTATGTATTAATTATTTATTTATTTTATACTTAATTTATTTATGTAATTAAAAACAATTTCATTGTTAAATTACTAAATTAAATGGTTTTGAATTACATATTTGATACTATGTATCAACTCTGTTCTGTGGGTACCACTGATACACGTAAGTTTCGGTTTTTTCGATGCGATACAATTATTATTGCTTACTTTTATCTTATATATAAAAATGAATCGCTGATTTTGTTGCTAAGAGCAGATCTCCAGAACGGCTGAACCGATTACGCTAATTCTTTTTTTATGATATTCCTTAAAGTACGAAGATGGTTATTACGGAGAGAAAATTTTTAAAAAAAATGAATCGCTGATTTTGTTGCTAAGAGCAGATCTCCAGAACGGCTGAACCGATTACGCTAATTCTTTTTTTATGATATTCCTTAAAGTACGAAGATGGTTATTACGGAGAGAAAATTTTTAAAAAATGCCTAAAAAAGTAAAAAAACAACACTTTTCTATATTCCCATACAAAAGATTCGTAATAATACTTAAAAGTCAATTTGAACTTTAATACCATAGCATAAAGTTTAATTGTCAGTGAAGGGATTTCATGAAGGCAAAACAATTGACTGACACGATACACGAGACACGAATGGTACGAGAGCTAACGTTGGAAAAACAAGAATTTGAGGTAGGCCAGTTTTTAGATATTATGTTATCTCTCTCACTCTCCTGGACGTCATACGGACGGTCTGGCTGGTGGTAGACGTTGCGTTCATCAGTGCGCATCGTATCTGTACAAGTAAAATATCAATTTTCAAATCATTTTAAGAAGGTTTCTTATCTTTTTTTTAATTGAACTTTTTGCAACATTAATCTATTATTGCCATAAAATATTTTTTTCAAATTATACTATGTTGTTATTTAATTATCTGAAACCCCAAAATTTATTTGCCAGACAATAAATCAATTGTTAAACTTCAGCCAGACCGATCCAAAAGTGAAAAATGTTGTGGTATCATTTTGCTTGGTCTAGAAATAGTTATCAAATAAATGTCAGAGAAATTACTAAAAACCATTGAATTATTTTGTGGATTAATATGATAATTTATTTATTCAAAATGATAATTTATTTTGTACAATTAGACAGCCAGACCTCCCGTATGATGTCCGGGAGAGTGAGAGAGATACCATATCTCAAAACTAGCTTACCTGAAATGGTCTCTCGAAAACGTTGCTAGCTCTTAGACCATTATAATATTTCCATTTCTTTATTTTCTCGATGACAGCTCCTATGAAAACTTGAACGAGCGCTTTTTTACATTATGTATGCATTATTTGATAAAAATATGACGTTTACACACGTACAAGGTTATATCAGATTCGGAGAAACTGATAGGGATGGAGCTATATCGATAAACGTAACACGATAATAGACCCGTTTTTTTACAAAATGTAAGAAACTAAACTACTGCCGGAAACTTTTGTACAAATGTATTAACTAATATTATATTATATTTCATTACAAGATGTTACACGTATTTATTCTTGATTGATAATGCTAAATTCTTTAAAATTTTCGAAGCTGTTGTAAAATAAGTAGGTATAGGTAGGCACTCGACAATGAAACGAAATAATGATAATGACAGATAATCTTTATTCATTTATTTTAATCAAAATCTGATGAATTTAATATAATAAATATATGCGATCGATATCATTAGGTACTTATTTCACAACACTACAACTATATAAATTAGAACTGTCACGTTTTTACTAATAAAATCATTGACATAAATACTATAGACATAGGGTCTCCTACTAAAATCGCGAAAATAATGTCCCAGTTTGACATTACAAGAAAGAATGGGAATGTTAGCAATACCGTTTTTTTTCGATTGCATCAAACACATACGTCAATGGCACCTTATGACACAACGTTTACACTACACGCCATAATGACATAGTGCAAAATAATCTAAACAAAAGTAACTGATATATTTGTCTCTTTCTGACTATATAGCCTAAATGGTGAGAAGACAAAGACAAAGATATATTTTTGATTATTTTGACTGATTCTGCAATTAGTTTTTGAAATAAATTCAATTTAAAATAAAATAGCGTGTTTTAGTAGCAATACAATAATTTAAAAGATAAAACAATAGTCTACCTACCGAAATTATGATATACCATCGTCTTTATTCACTTTACTGGCGTAGTCTTTGCACGATTTCAAAACACAATACGGCATCGTTGATGTGTAGTTGTCAGCACGGTCAAAAAGTGACTAACGCGGCATTGTTGTTCTTCTTGCGTTTTGTTGCTGAGTTGGCTCGGATATTTTTTAGCGCGGACCCTACGTCCATAGTAATGTGTCAATGAATAAAATACAGTGCCATCTTAAATAAAGTAAGTAAGTCAATTACATAAATTAAATAACCTATAAAATAAATCATCAACCCAAAAAGGCTCACTACTGAGCATGGGTCTCTCCTCAAAGCCGAGGAGACCTTAAATATATCTAACCATTGTAATACATTAACTATACATTTATATATTCTTTTAATGAAGATTTAATTAGGTAGTTACTACTTACTACTCCAAAAATTTATCGATGGATCAACTCGCACTTGAACATATTTTTCGATACTAAATTAACATAATTATATCACGACACTAAAATAGACAATAACAAATAGACAAATAGACAAGAACACATTAAAATAATGTGTCAAAGGGGGCATTTCGTGCCGCTACTGTAGCTGACCCGGTGTCCCGAATAGCAGAATAAGTAGGTATTTAAAAAAAATAAAGAATCGACTGTTAGGTGGTACGAAGTTCGCCGGGACAGCTATCTCGAAAACAACTGAACCGATTCCGTTAATTCTTTTTTTATGATATTCCTGAAAGTACGAAGATAGTTGTTACGGAGAGAACATTTTAAAAAATTGCCTGAAAAGTCTAAAAACAACACTTTTCTATATTCCCATACAAATGATTCGTAATAATATTTAAAAGTCAATTAGAACTTTAATACCATAACATCAAGTTTCAGTATTAGTGGAGGAGTTCCAGGAAGGCAAAAGAATCGAGTGACGTTAGTATCGTAAAAATTATTAATTTCAAGATAGCCGTGTGGTTAATCGTTGTACTCCCGAACCGGGGGGCCGGGTTCAAACGCCGCACGCACGTCTTAATTTTCAAAAATTGTGTTCGTATTACAATTTAATTATGACTTGCTTCGGTGAAGGAAAACATCGTGAGGAAACCTGCACACCTGAGAGTTATCCATAATGTTCTCAAAGGTGTGTGAAGTCCGCAAATCCGCACTTGGCCAACGTGGTAGACTATGGCCTATACCCCTCACATTGTGAGTGGAGACCCGTGCCCAGCTTTGGAACAGTTATGTGTTGTAATGATGGTAAAATGTAAATTGTCTGTGGTAAAATGTCACTTGAAACGTAAACGTCTCTTTGCTGTGCATCTTTAATACTTTTGTGTTTGTGACTTACTAAATATGCTTCCTATAAGGCGGCGGACAAATTTAGGCAGAAGAACCCGAACTAACGCTAAACACTCATAGCCCCACACTAGGATGTTTTGATATTTTAATATTGTTATGTTATGTATTTAATTAGTGTAATTGGTGTGTAAACCGTTCTAATTAATTCAATTCAATAAATAAAATAAATAATAAAATAAAAAGTTTCCCTGTGTCGTGGGTGCCATGGACAACACACAAGACAAGAACACACACATCCAGGCCAAGAACGGAAATTTAAATTCATCATTCAAATTTCCGCCTCGCTGGGAATCGAACCCAGGACTCTCGGAAAGGCGATCCGGCATGTTAACCATTGCGCCATCCGGGTGGTCAACGCAACGAGTCAAATTAATTATCAATCTAATCGTACTGCCGAGGAACGTGACGATCGCAATGAACATGAAAGATTTCGGTTAAGACAGACCCGTGAAGTGCAACATTCGACTAATAATGGTGCAAGCTTTTTAGTGACTATTAAAAGAATTACCTCAGACAATTTACATTTTACCATCATCACAGCCCATAACTGTCCCACAGCTGGGCATGGGTCTCCTCTCACAATGTGAGAGGTAAAGACCATAGTCACGTTGGCCAAGTGCGGATTTGCGGACTTCACACATCTTTGAGAACATTGTGGAGAACTCTCAGGTGTGCAGGTTAATGTTAGGTTAATTTGGTAGGATAATGGCTTCAACCCATTGATGGCCCACTACTGAGCACGGGTCTCTCCTCATACCTGAGGAGGCCTAGAGCATACTCCACCACGCTGCTCCAGTGCGGATTGGTGGAGGGGTTAGTGGCCAACCCAAGTGTCGGATATTTTTAAGCCGCCCGAAGGTATCCGACATGGCTTAACGACTGCTACGGTAACAACCGGGACCGACGGCTTTACGTGCCCTCCGAAGCACGGAAGCGCTCAAGAAATTTTTGCCACTAGCGGTCAATTTGGTAGGTTAATAAAATTAATGAAATATAATAAGTAGGTATCATAATAAAAAATCAGAAATTGTTATTTTCATTGTGATTTTTCAGTGACTATTAAAAGAAATTTAAGTGTTTTATGTTTATTTTTTGACATATCAACTTTCTTATATTGTTGACTTATCGACTTTTTTTTATCTTACTAGCTAACCCGGTGTCCCAAATATCAGAATAAGTATTAAAAAAAATATTATAGAATCAACTGTTAGGCGGTACGAAGTTCGCCGGGTCAGCTAGTATATAATAATAACTAGCTGACCCGGCGAACTTCGTACCGCCTAACAGTTGATTCTATAATATTTTTTTTAATACTTATTCTGATATTTGGGACACCGGGTTAGCTAGTAAGATAAAAAAAAGTCGATAAGTCAACAATATAAGAAAGTTGATATGTCAAAAAATAAACATAAAACACTTAAATTTCTTTTAATAGTCACTGAAAAATCACAATGAAAATAACAATTTCTGATTTTTTATTATGATACCTACTTATTATATTTCATTAATTTTATTAACCTACCAAATTGACCGCTAGTGGCAAAAATTTCTTGAGCGCTTCCGTGCTTCGGAGGGCACGTAAAGCCGTCGGTCCCGGTTGTTACCGTAGCAGTCGTTAAGCCATGTCGGATACCTTCGGGCGGCTTAAAAATATCCGACACTTGGGTTGGCCACTAACCCCTCCACCAATCCGCACTGGAGCAGCGTGGTGGAGTATGCTCTAGGCCTCCTCAGGTATGAGGAGAGACCCGTGCTCAGTAGTGGGCCATCAATGGGTTGAAGCCATTATCCTACCAAATTAACCTAACATTAACCTGCACACCTGAGAGTTCTCCACAATGTTCTCAAAGATGTGTGAAGTCCGCAAATCCGCACTTGGCCAACGTGACTATGGTCTTTACCTCTCACATTGTGAGAGGAGACCCATGCCCAGCTGTGGGACAGTTATGGGCTGTGATGATGGTAAAATGTAAATTGTCTGAGGTAATTCTTTTAATAGTCACTAAAAAGCTTGCACCATTATTAGTCGAATGTTGCACTTCACGGGTCTGTCTTAACCGAAATCTTTCATGTTCATTGCGATCGTCACGTTCCTCGGCAGTACGATTAGATTGATAATTAATTTGACTCGTTGCGTTGACCACCCGGATGGCGCAATGGTTAACATGCCGGATCGCCTTTCCGAGAGTCCTGGGTTCGATTCCCAGCGAGGCGGAAATTTGAATGATGAATTTAAATTTCCGTTCTTGGCCTGGATGTGTGTGTTCTTGTCTTGTGTGTTGTCCATGGCACCCACGACACAGGGAAACTTTTTATTTTATTATTTATTTTATTTATTGAATTGAATTAATTAGAACGGTTTACACACCAATTACACTAATTAAATACATAACATAACAATATTAAAATATCAAAACATCCTAGTGTGGGGCTATGAGTGTTTAGCGTTAGTTCGGGTTCTTCTGCCTAAATTTGTCCGCCGCCTTATAGGAAGCATATTTAGTAAGTCACAAACACAAAAGTATTAAAGATGCACAGCAAAGAGACGTTTACGTTTCAAGTGACATTTTACCACAGACAATTTACATTTTACCATCATTACAACACATAACTGTTCCAAAGCTGGGCACGGGTCTCCACTCACAATGTGAGGGGTATAGGCCATAGTCTACCACGTTGGCCAAGTGCGGATTTGCGGACTTCACACACCTTTGAGAACATTATGGATAACTCTCAGGTGTGCAGGTTTCCTCACGATGTTTTCCTTCACCGAAGCAAGTCATAATTAAATTGTAATACGAACACAATTTTTGAAAATTAAGACGTGCGTGCGGCGTTTGAACCCGGCCCCCCGGTTCGGGAGTACAACGATTAACCACACGGCTATCTTGAAATTAATAATTTTTACGATACTAACGTCACTCGATTCTTTTGCCTTCCTGGAACTCCTCCACTAATACTGAAACTTGATGTTATGGTATTAAAGTTCTAATTGACTTTTAAATATTATTACGAATCATTTGTATGGGAATATAGAAAAGTGTTGTTTTTAGACTTTTCAGGCAATTTTTTAAAATGTTCTCTCCGTAACAACTATCTTCGTACTTTCAGGAATATCATAAAAAAAGAATTAACGGAATCGGTTCAGTTGTTTTCGAGATAGCTGTCCCGGCGAACTTCGTACCACCTAACAGTCGATTCTTTATTTTTTTTAAATACCTACTTATTCTGCTATTCGGGACACCGGGTCAGCTACAGTAGCGGCACGAAATGCCCCCTTTGACACATTATTTTAATGTGTTCTTGTCTATTTGTCTATTTGTTATTGTCTATTTTAGTGTCGTGATATAATTATGTTAATTTAGTATCGAAAAATATGTTCAAGTGCGAGTTGATCCATCGATAAATTTTTGGAGTAGTAAGTAGTAACTACCTAATTAAATCTTCATTAAAAGAATATATAAATGTATAGTTAATGTATTACAATGGTTAGATATATTTAAGGTCTCCTCGGCTTTGAGGAGAGACCCATGCTCAGTAGTGAGCCTTTTTGGGTTGATGATTTATTTTATAGGTTATTTAATTTATGTAATTGACTTACTTACTTTATTTAAGATGGCACTGTATTTTATTCATTGACACATTACTATGGACGTAGGGTCCGCGCTAAAAAATATCCGAGCCAACTCAGCAACAAAACGCAAGAAGAACAACAATGCCGCGTTAGTCACTTTTTGACCGTGCTGACAACTACACATCAACGATGCCGTATTGTGTTTTGAAATCGTGCAAAGACTACGCCAGTAAAGTGAATAAAGACGATGGTATATCATAATTTCGGTAGGTAGACTATTGTTTTATCTTTTAAATTATTGTATTGCTACTAAAACACGCTATTTTATTTTAAATTGAATTTATTTCAAAAACTAATTGCAGAATCAGTCAAAATAATCAAAAATATATCTTTGTCTTTGTCTTCTCACCATTTAGGCTATATAGTCAGAAAGAGACAAATATATCAGTTACTTTTGTTTAGATTATTTTGCACTATGTCATTATGGCGTGTAGTGTAAACGTTGTGTCATAAGGTGCCATTGACGTATGTGTTTGATGCAATCGAAAAAAAACGGTATTGCTAACATTCCCATTCTTTCTTGTAATGTCAAACTGGGACATTATTTTCGCGATTTTAGTAGGAGACCCTATGTCTATAGTATTTATGTCAATGATTTTATTAGTAAAAACGTGACAGTTCTAATTTATATAGTTGTAGTGTTGTGAAATAAGTACCTAATGATATCGATCGCATATATTTATTATATTAAATTCATCAGATTTTGATTAAAATAAATGAATAAAGATTATCTGTCATTATCATTATTTCGTTTCATTGTCGAGTGCCTACCTATACCTACTTATTTTACAACAGCTTCGAAAATTTTAAAGAATTTAGCATTATCAATCAAGAATAAATACGTGTAACATCTTGTAATGAAATATAATATAATATTAGTTAATACATTTGTACAAAAGTTTCCGGCAGTAGTTTAGTTTCTTACATTTTGTAAAAAAACGGGTCTATTATCGTGTTACGTTTATCGATATAGCTCCATCCCTATCAGTTTCTCCGAATCTGATATAACCTTGTACGTGTGTAAACGTCATATTTTTATCAAATAATGCATACATAATGTAAAAAAGCGCTCGTTCAAGTTTTCATAGGAGCTGTCATCGAGAAAATAAAGAAATGGAAATATTATAATGGTCTAAGAGCTAGCAACGTTTTCGAGAGACCATTTCAGGTAAGCTAGTTTTGAGATATGGTATCTCTCTCACTCTCCCGGACATCATACGGGAGGTCTGGCTGTCTAATTGTACAAAATAAATTATCATTTTGAATAAATAAATTATCATATTAATCCACAAAATAATTCAATGGTTTTTAGTAATTTCTCTGACATTTATTTGATAACTATTTCTAGACCAAGCAAAATGATACCACAACATTTTTCACTTTTGGATCGGTCTGGCTGAAGTTTAACAATTGATTTATTGTCTGGCAAATAAATTTTGGGGTTTCAGATAATTAAATAACAACATAGTATAATTTGAAAAAAATATTTTATGGCAATAATAGATTAATGTTGCAAAAAGTTCAATTAAAAAAAAGATAAGAAACCTTCTTAAAATGATTTGAAAATTGATATTTTACTTGTACAGATACGATGCGCACTGATGAACGCAACGTCTACCACCAGCCAGACCGTCCGTATGACGTCCAGGAGAGTGAGAGAGATAACATAATATCTAAAAACTGGCCTACCTCAAATTCTTGTTTTTCCAACGTTAGCTCTCGTACCATTCGTGTCTCGTGTATCGTGTCAGTCAATTGTTTTGCCTTCATGAAATCCCTTCACTGACAATTAAACTTTATGCTATGGTATTAAAGTTCAAATTGACTTTTAAGTATTATTACGAATCTTTTGTATGGGAATATAGAAAAGTGTTGTTTTTTTACTTTTTTAGGCATTTTTTAAAAATTTTCTCTCCGTAATAACCATCTTCGTACTTTAAGGAATATCATAAAAAAAGAATTAGCGTAATCGGTTCAGCCGTTCTGGAGATCTGCTCTTAGCAACAAAATCAGCGATTCATTTTTTTTAAAAATTTTCTCTCCGTAATAACCATCTTCGTACTTTAAGGAATATCATAAAAAAAGAATTAGCGTAATCGGTTCAGCCGTTCTGGAGATCTGCTCTTAGCAACAAAATCAGCGATTCATTTTTATATATAAGATTAACGCAAGATCCCACAACAGTGATTTTGTCCTTTTGTCAGTAGTATTATGGTAGTATGATGTAGGTAAGCTTGAGGTAACTTTTTTGAATAAACCCAAAACAAGAC
Source organism: Ochlodes sylvanus (assembly GCA_905404295.2). Classification (NCBI taxonomy): domain Eukaryota; kingdom Metazoa; phylum Arthropoda; class Insecta; order Lepidoptera; family Hesperiidae; genus Ochlodes; species Ochlodes sylvanus. The sequence goes on along the minus strand of FR990131.1, from coordinate 2,688,844 downwards.
TTGTTTAAGATATTAAAAATTTTTGAAGAGATCTAATTCTGTCTATGAATTTCAGTCGTAGCACAAAAACGAATGTAGAAGCCAAAAGACATTGGAAATAGACGATAGAGGTACTTTTATTGATTTCAGTGTAGCAAACAGACACAATAATCGGTAATGGAACAGCTTACTCAAAGGTATGGCAAACAAAAATACTTACAAGACTAGCCACATAAATAAGAATTGGGTAATCTATATTTAAGACGCGATAACACAACTGCACGAATCCACTCCTGTATTTATTCACCATTAGGACCTTATCTCCACTTATCAATTAATGGAGTCCGCGCCGGTGTGGGATTTATGGCTACTTAGCGCCGAGTGCCGTCCTCGGTGTAGTGCCGGAACCTGTGGTTACCCTATTGATTTATAGTGAGTGATATTTTATGATATTATAATGTATTATGTTTGGTTTTGAAGTTCTATAATATTAGAAGATCCTAGTTACTCATGATTTCATTTTGATTTTTTCATGTGAATAGCCGACTTACCTAACCCTACTTTGTGGTCGTAACGGAGTTGAATTTTGTATGTGCGAGTTAACGCACGCATTTTTTATTAATTTGATATATAATAATGCTGTGAAATATATATTGTGTTGTTGATCAGTTTGGACCGTTTTTATTGCAAAATAATCAGCACAAACTTTGGCATAATCTTGCCGATACAACATACACGCATTAGCACCATCAAATTCGCAACTGCCGTGGAAAGATATAAAAATCTGGATGACGTAACAAAATAAACGCTAAAAGTTTCACTTAAAAATAATATTATTTAAAGATAGCGTCTTCGCCAAAGACAAAGTTAACAGGGAAGTAATACACCGGATAATAAGTCAATCGCGAGGGACAATGGGGTACGCGCGTAGATTTCCCGGAGGAGGAGAATTAATTGCACTCTGTTACATCGAACGCCGATATTCTGACAGACAACTGATGTACTTTTATTATTTCATAAAACGACGTTGCTATCCAATAAAGCGATACCTAGGAGAGTAATCGTGCCAGCGATATCAATTCTTTCATTATGTTACTCAATGGGCTGATAAATTGTTTTTTGTTTTGCAACGTATTTTCAGTAGTCAGACTGTTGATTTTACATTTGTAATGTATTGTGGTGGTGCTAAGATTTTTGTATTGAAGTAGGGCGAGAGCTTCTATCCCGGATTTCGGGTTGTATGTTTCGGGTATACATGGGGTACCTGCACAAATGAGACATTACAGATAACTAACAGTTTGGCTACGTCTGCCTCGGTAAAGATTTCATCCTGGGCACAGGATCCGGAGGATTTTCTAAAACGCAAATCTTTTTTGTAACTTATGATATTGATGTCTAATTTTGATTCGTGAAAACAACAGTTTTGTTGACTTTAATGTAACGTAATGACAAATAGTATGTTTATTCACGGATTTTAACTTAAAAATCACGTAAGAATAAATTCAATAGATTTCGCTTGATATTCGAATAAACGAACAAATATCATTGTCAGACAGATATTAATAGTCTCGCTGCAGGCAATTCGACAATTTTTACTATTGAAATCACTACGTATCAAAGAAAGGACACAAAAGCTCGCATCGACATCAAAATAATTTTCCTTTAACAAGTTTTCTTGTTGGACATGTCAAAATCATCAGTCAATTATTAAAACGGAAATAAATACGTCCGCTGTTCCCGAAGTGCGACGACATAACGAGCGTTGCCAATTACTGCGCGCTCACGTAAATAAATGCTGGTTCGATGGAAAATGTTAATAAAGTCGATGCCAAGCTCATAATATACTTTGCAACTGAGTTAGTACCTTGGAGGTTTTGATGCCTGTTAGTAGCAGACGTTTATGTAGGTAATATTAATTAATTGGTTCTAGGAATTCTTAGGTCGTTTGATACGATTTTTTTAGGTTAACATGTAAATAACGTAAAACGTTATAATGTAACGCAATTTAAATTCAGGGAAGATGTAGACGATGCGTGCTCAGTGACTAATATAGTGTATTATATGCCTGCCGACAAAATCGTGAAACGGAAATATTACAACGTAGGTATAATAAAAATAAAATGACACTTGACAGAAAAAATAAATGTTTGTTCTCGGGTCCTGGGTGTTAGTTGTGTTATATGTTTAGTACGAGTGTATGAGTGTGTAAGCCCTTTTTGTTCATCTGTGGTGTAAGCGTTTATTTATTAATTTAATCCCCATCGTATGTGCTCATGGTGAACTTATGACATTTACAACAATTTGTAGTACGTCTCAACGTGACAACACCCTGCTTTAGTACTCACAAGAACAATATTTTATCATATTATATAATTGGCGTAAAAATAACACTTTACAAAAAAAAAATTCTCTAACAATCCACAATTCAAAAATAATAGTTTTCTTTCTTTGAGAAGTAAAAACATGCTTAATTTAGTCTTTAATAATGTAACTTTTTTACGTAACTTTGGTTGCGCAGCTTTGCTAACATTTGGTTTTCTTCATAATTTCCAGGGTCATGGAATTTTGTTATTTAATTGGAAATTTGAATAGACATGTATAACAATTTAGTGAATGTTTAGAATGCCATCAATACAAACATACGTGTCCAATTGGTCTATTTTTTGAAGTTGGTAAAAATAACGTACACAACAGAATTATTGTTAGTATACGGCTTTAATTAATTTATGTTATCACGGCTGTCCCGCGGGAAAGGAAATAAAAGTTACTCTGGACATATCGATAACGGATTAGCAAATAATGGTCGATACGATTTTGAAATAGATACAATAAGGTTTGTTTATTGGGTAGAAAATACAGAATTAAACGGACGGGTAATTTGATGAACAAGACCATTTATAAAGCCGTTTAAAAATAATTTAGCACGTAGTTTGTTTGCGGTGTTTTCAATTTATGGTATGGATTATAAAATTTTCAAGTGTCTACGCGTTACAGTCAGTAGTATCTGTGACAGACGGACAGATTTATTAGTATAAAAAGAAATATGATTTCGTGAACGTACTCACAAGGGAAGCTGTTGCATTCCTAAATGGACCACAACTGTTGTAACGACGCGTTACAACGTATGAGCTTATCCGAGTGTTTGTTTCCACCAAGTGTAGCGCAATAATCCAGCTGCTACGCCTCTCGTAGCGCTCGCTACGGCGTAGCGCTGGCGCCACTTGATAAGTTACCGTAGCGTGTGTTGCCGCTGTTATTAAACTTCAGCTTCGCCAAGGAATGTTCATTGCGCTTCGCTGTTATCGGCGAAACGCAGAGAACAATGGGTATAAAAATGCTGACAGTTTTAACTCGACATTTTAAAGTGTCCACACGTCAGCAGACATGAGTAATAACTTGTATGATGTCAAATTTATTTTATGATTTTTGTTGGAAAATATTTAACAAACTTGACATACTCGTATGAAGTACAAATTTGGCAACGAGGTAGATTACGTCAGCTTTTTCAAACTTTTTCAGAACAGATTTTTTCAAACGCTCCTGAAGAGGTAAAGTAGAAGAAGAAACGTTTATTTCATCATTATTTTACCTACTCCACAACATCATGACTTAAAATAAACTAAAAATTAACGTAAGTAAGTATAAGTAACGTAAGTAGAGGTAAAAAGGGATGAAAGTTGGTTTTAAAATCAGTCAAAAGGACTTCCACGCGGGCCAAACCACGACTAACAGTTAGTAAGTTACAAATAAATAGTACTCAGGCTGACTGATATTTAGATTTAGAGACTTTAAAAGTTCGCCGACAAACTATTCTCAAGAAACGCTTCCAAAACACATTTTACACGCTCAACCGACGCGAACAATTTTGTAAATGCACCAGCATTGTCCTCCTTATATTCCAAGCAAGTTCCGTTATTCCGGTCATCTCATAAATATTTTAAAACTTGTTCCATAGCGCTACAATGAGCCTTATCAGCACAAACAAGCTGAGTGGACTGGCGTAATTACTGCCAGATAGCGCAATGGCCCCCGCTGAGCCACGTTGCGGGAAGCGATACAGACTATCGCAAATAAATAAATGAACTTACACTCTCATGACCCGCAAGTGGTAGTTTCGGGGTTTTAATAGTGTTCTGCCGTTACAGAGCGTTAATCCCCGTATTCTAAAACAATACTTCAGAGCGTGTGTCAAAGTCGATGCATTTTTTAAATGGCAATAGCTGACTATCGAGCAGACGAGTCCATGGACATTTGAAATACTAAAAGCATCACCAATTCGTTGTCGACCAAGAAAGAAACAAGAGATTTCCTAAGTCTAATCTTATCCTTAATCTTTTACCACGACGCCTTAACCAGTCCATATAACCCAAACCTTAGCCCATAAAACTCCATTTTAATGCCGCACACGAAATCCTTATGTCGTCGTATTTTTTATTAATAACCATGTATAAGTATTGAATAGACGATATATTGCCCGTATTCAAATGGGCCGATGCGCTGAGGTGGAAAGGAAAAGCGGACCCTACCAGAAATTATATGCCATAACGTGGCCCACGATTGGGGACACCGGTCGTTAAATAAATTACGAGTATACACACAAGAGATACGAGTACGGCAGCTATGGGCGTTGTTACTGTGGATAGTGCTTAATGTTATTAGTTTAAACGTGTTTAATGTATTGTGCATCTATTTTTGGGAGTTTTGTTGTCCTGTATTTGTTTGTGACCCCGTAGTCTAGTTGTTAGTAGCCTGTGAAGCGAGGGGTCCCGGGGTTAAAGCCCGGCCGTGGTAGATATTTATGTTACAGATACATGTTTGTTCTGATATTTGATTTCGGCTGTTGTCTTGTGACGAGATAGTATTTACTTATTACTTTTCCTGAAGTTTTATGAAAACTAATATAAAAAATAAAATAATAGAAACATTACAAGGTATTCTTCTTTAAGAAGATGTCAGGAGGTAAACAGATTGCAGAGACTGCAAGAGTCCTCCTGGGAAGACACAACGAGGTGTAAGGGAGATACTGATGCATTTTCTTGAGATTTTATTTAAGCTTTTATTTATATTATTCTTTATATTTTATTATTACAGTACAGTAAATAAATGTACAATGAAGTACAATGAAGAGACTTAATGTCATTAGTCATTCCATAGCATCAACATTATAATTTCCGCATCACGGGGTACCTAGGACCCTTCGGGCGACAATCTGACATAGTTAGCATAACGTCATATTGGTCGTCATAAGACTATGTTATTGTATGTGCGACCTTCAGTTTTACTATTGAGAGAAGAGAGTCCGGACATACTAAGACTTTATCGGTAGCGATGCAAACTCGTAAACGAATTCTTTATTCAATTTACCCATGTGATTCTTGGTTTTGTTCTAGGATAATCTCTGCCAGCTTTGTTAATTACAAAATAAGATGTAAAACAAATTATAGTTACATAATTATGTAAATTGGAATTTGGTACAATGGACAAGGAAAATATCAACTTATTTCAAACTGATGAATTATGAAATAATCAGCAAAGGATCTTTTAGATTCTTCTCGACTTATTTGAGCCATCCGCGTCCGGTACTTTTAACAAATTGCGAAAATTCTTTTGTTTCGATTTGCGCACCTTAAAATTTCTATTGCCTTTCTGAAACTTTATTTTCAGTGTTATTAATTTTTAACTTTGTAATACGAATTCATTGTTATTTATTTTGTAATAATAAAATACTTGGCTAATAAATAAGCATTGGGTAGTAGTAATTTTAAGGTTCTTGGAGAATTTATGTTTGAGTGGCAAATTATGGCTTCAACCTCATTAGTTATTAGAGAAAAACCTAAGTGCAAAAATGGGGTAGTTATGATTTAATATAATTGACAAAATACCCACAATGATTAAATGTTTTTGAATTTGGATATTTCAGGACTCGGTTATTAAGATTTAAGTGGGTTACTAGCAGGTTGTATTCAAAATCTATACGTAAATTTCACTACAAGTAAATTCGCTCTGCACTGCATGCGTCAGCGTCGAGCGTTAAAAACAGTTGACAATGTCTTATAATGTTAAAAGTCTACTTGCGGGGCGTGTTTCTTGGCCAAACCGTCTTTAAATTCAATTTCCTTGGCCATGTATTCAAGAACCACCGGCGTCGTTCCAATCAAATGAACGTTCATGACAGCAGAGAGAATCGTAAATGTTATCTATTGATAAGTAATGCAGTGTGTGATTTAGATAGACCGCAGGAAACCGGAATACTATCGTTGCATGTTTTATCCTAAAGATTTGTGTAAGTTTGATAGCTATCCAAGACAATATTAAATCTTGTTTCGCTTACAATAATCACGTTATTAAAAAATATGACACGTAATTCACCACCCATGTGCGTATTTGGCGCAAAGCAGCCCGGATACAACCAAGCCTATTACCAACGAGTGTAGAGACAACCTACTTTATCTCCGTTGGATCAGGACAGCGAGCGATTATTGCAATGCAAAGAGACGTATTTCAATAGTCTGAATAGATGCAGGTAATCCGCCACTACGAGGCGTTTAAATGGCTGACTGAACAATACTCTGCCTGTATCAGTCTTTAATCACATGAGCTGTTTCAAGTACCGTTGTATAGCATAATATAGGTCGACTAGTCTATGAATGTGGTGCACACGGCATGGAAAAAGTTCTGAATATGAAGGCGTATAACGTGTTTTCACAGCGATTTATGGCGCAAATTCCTTAGTAATTATCTCCTAACTGGATTAATTATCCTAGACCCCATTTCAGTCTTGTTCTAGGTCGGTCACAGTTGTCATGGGCGGAATGGTGGTACTGCATGCTCGTATGCTACCCGAAATCAAGCCAGCCAGCTAGTAGAATTTGAAGGTAGCCTCTGTGCAGTAGACCCAGGTCTAAAACCCTTTCAGAACAATACACACAACTGCTTCAGTTTATACTTCTCCCAAATTACTCCGCCTGCAAACAACCCAAAAATTAATTTAGCGTATGATTGTTCCATGATTGTTGAAGTAGCAATTACGTAGTCATACGCGGAGTCTTAAAATTGATTTTCAGTTTGGCATGGGCTCTAATCGAATACGCGTTTCTGAGTTTGGAAGTTAGTTGCGTATTAGATATGAATTATCCCTTACAACGGCGAAGGATAACTACATTACGTAGCCTGTCTACACCAGGAAAACGCTATTGTAATTCCATTATTCAACAATTCTTTTCTTTAGTTCAGAGTTCTTGGTTGCATGGTTGTGGTCAAGATGTGTAGGGATCTAATGACACTACCTTGTCCGTCATCTTGGTCTAGGCTCCCATGTAACATACCTCATATCGCAGATCCGATTAGAGTGGTTCATTGGATGTGCTTTCCTTTTTAGACTAATATTAACTTAATAAAAATGGATTTTAGCAAAGGATCACCTGATACTATTAACATTTTGTAGCCTTGTTAAGTTGCTTGATCAAATTCACTGCACTGATACTAAAACTTGTCTTCCAACTTCGTCTTGTCTTCTTCATTGAAAGTCCGGGAAAACGTAATAGGGGACAACTTGATACTGTATGACGACGAAGATGTCAATATGGTGGTCTATTTTAAACTGACTCATGTTTAAGTGGGCAAGATGATCCTCCCTTTCAGTGCCTTCATTTCATTACATTTGTATTTCGATCTTCAAAAGAAAAGTGATATTTCAATTTTTTGCACTCCGTCGAAAATTCTTGAGCTATGTTTATTTTAATTTAATTTCTTAAAGTATTTTAACGTCTAGCGTTAGTCGTAAGTTAAACGTCTGGCTCTGTCCGTTTTCTGTGATCTTTTTTGATATTTTAAAATGTCTGTCTCCTCCAGTGCACATATGACGGAATGTCGCCACAAGCTAACAGTTCACTGTAAGATTTCGATCATGTGTGCAGTTTCAGTGTAAAATAAAAATCATGTAAATCTTTAATTAACGTTAAACTTAACATAACTTACATTAAAAGATTTAAGTTAAATTTTTTGGTTTAAGCAATATTTTATACATATCGTACAGTATAAGATTTATCTATCGAAGCTTCGGTATTGAAAGAGTTGAATAAAATCTAGGTACATGTTATGGGCGATATGAAGTTAATCTCCACGACTTCCTGAGATTTATTCGTGCGCTACAGTTTTCAGTAGGATATCGAAACATGTTTAAGGGTGAAATATATGAAATAATTCATAAAATATGTTTTCGATATATGTATTATCTTTCAATATTCTAGCTATCAAAGCGAAAATAATCAGACATACCTATTAAGATATTCATAATTATATAATCAAACTAGCTGACCCCGCGAACGTTGATCCGCCATATAATTATGTACATAGATACAAAAAGCGCGATTAAAATTTTATGGGTGAGGGTAGGGAAGTGAAAATTTAAGATTATCTGCATTTTTTATGCCACACCATAAAAAAATAACCACTGAAAATTTTAGGTCCAAAAAATAAAAAAAACATTTTATAGTGCGAGCTATCCTTAACACTTAGGGGTATGAAAAATAAATGTTGGCCGATTATCAGACCTACTCGATAAGCACACAAAATTTCATGAGAATCGGTCGAGCCGTTTCGGAGGAATCTAAAAATTTGTCTGGTTATTGGCTTGTTTGTCAGTTTGTGCGTTTGTTCTCGCTAATCTCGGAAACGGCTGAACCAATTTGGATGCAGTTTCCACCAAAGTAATATTGTAAGCCCCCAAGGTACATTTAGTATTTGCTTCATTTCAATCGGTTCACAAATACAAAAAACAAACATCTTCATTTTATAGAATCTCATCTTAGCATTTTCTTTAATGTGGGTACTATGGCATAGGTTTCCCGAAGCGAATGGCGGTTACTAGTTAACCTATTTTTTATGACTCGGCAGATTTATCGATTGTGTAACAGAAGTCACAGGCCTGACAGGAGAGTTTTTATCCCCATAATACGTTCTCTTGGGATGATTTTAATTGTGTAGTAGTCGTTCTCTGACTCGGCGTATGGTGGAATGCAGGCGACGCAGTACAGCAAATCACAGATCAGTACACCTCAGGGCAGTTGAGGCAGACATGTGCCCCCTCCGTATGCTGCGACGCAACTCATTCGCATCTTAGCTAGTACAAAGAATAGACGTTTGACAATGATTCTATTAAACGTTCTGTCATGACTGTCATTGCAACAAAACTACGCCGCGCGTCGCGCTGAAATCTGTGCCGGCTCTACAACGGGACGCAGAGCAGGACTGACACATGTCAACGTCTGACGTGCCTGCGTCGCAGCATACGTAGCTCAATAACGTTCCATACTTTACAAAATCTGCTCAGTTGTGCGCTGCGTGGAACTGCGTCGCCTGCGTTCCAGCATACGCCCAGCCTTATGCGGGCGACACAACCCGCAAAAACTAGTTCCCTAAGTATGTAACCGTAAAATATATATAGATAACTAGTTCAAGCACAAGGCTTAACACGACCATATTTGAGTTTCTGCCTATATTGTTCTTGTGTTTACCTTCTAACGTATATACGTAAGACAAAGGTATATTAGTGTTGTAAACAGCCTCAGAGCGCGCATCACTGGCTCCTCTGTGTCACGTAGAAGCTCTTTATTGGAATTCCGCGTCGACTAGGGGCTGAGAACATTGAACGATCGCGTCTACAGATATTGACGATTTTAACTTCAGTTTCTTTATCTATAGGTATAACATCTGTAACAGATCGCTGTCTGTACGTGGAAGATGTAGAGACAACTATTAATGGAAGCCTCTTTTGCCTGAACCCAAAAAATGGTTTTTAGAATTTTTGCCTGTTTGTCGGTTTGCCTGTTTGTTTGTGCTAAGCTTTACTTAACATTTTGTGTTTGTTTTATATGAATGAATGAATTAATAATTCCCATTGGACGCCGTATTAGTATAGTTATATTGGTGGTATCTGTCAAAAATAGAGTTAACGTGCGGCAACAAGGACCAATCACGGAATCATAAAAAACCCTTAAAAAGTCCACATAGCAAAGTAATGGTTGTGTGTTGTTTAGAATTCAAAAAGTTGACAACCAACAACAACAACAAGACAACAACAAGAAATCAACAAGACTGCAATCCAATAGATCCTAGAATTGACACACACAAATCATAAACACCAGAAAAAAATATTTATCACATAAATTGCTACCTCCGCCAGAATCGAACCGTGCACCTCTCGCTCTATGGATAGAGCTACTAACTAAGCTACAGGGTTGTCACTCATTACACATGTGACAATTGCTTTTAATTTACCTTGAATATCAAATAGTACATTCCGATTAATGTAAGCAAAGATTCTACCAAAAATTGAGATCTTTATACACTTCTGTATTTTCTTTAACTTGTTTTGTTTGTGTATGTATCAATTTATGTCACGCGCTAAATAAAGTACATAAGTGTGCAGTGACTTTATACGAAGCGTGACTTCTTAGTTCCTACGGCTTTCGTCACGTAGCCTCGTCAATGGGCAATCAGTCACTACGTGTCACGTAGGGCGTTATATTGGAATTCTTCACAAAGTACAGTTAGCACCGTACGTCGCACCATAGATAGCTTCGAAATTGATCCAGAACACAATTATACAAACCAGTTTTTCTTCAGTTTCCTAGCTGTAAAGTTTTCTTTTTTATATAATTTACAGAGCGTGTTCTAAGCATGTGCTTTATACTAATAAGGAACAAAAGGAGAACATAAAATGCATTTAATACGGCGTTACGAGAAGGCTTCTACGTTAGTGTGCTTTGAAATTAGTCTAAGAAAATTCTGCAGAATTCGCTAGTACCGCTTTACATAAATTGTTGGATAAAAATGAAACAAGTGTGTAAAAGTAATATTGTGAACCTGTTATTATTTCAAGTACCTATCCTACCATATACATAACGCAATAAAATCGTAGTGTGTCCTTACCTACACTAGGGTTACAGGAAGGACTGGATGAAAGTGAAGGAAAAAGGAAGTGAAAGGAGAGTAAAGTAGAGGAGAGGAGAATAAATAAATAAATAACGCTACACACTCATAGCCCCACACTAGGATTTCCTGTGTCGTGGGTGCCACGGATAACACACAAGACAAGAAAGGAGAGCAGAGGAAGTTGAGAAGAGATCAGGCTGAGGATCGGACAGGGAAAAGAGACCAAAAGGTTCGATAGAATTCTATTTTAAAAACTTTTGCACTGCACTATTTGTCAGGGTAGCTCATAAAAATTAAACTTCTCTCCCTGTTTTCCTCCTTTCATTCCTGATTTTAATTTCCCATTAATGGACCTAACAGACTAATATACCCTAGCATCATTATTATAGCATCTATACCAGTTTTTAACTATTGAAACACAGAAAATATCTACCTCATCATCGCAATCTAAGAAAATTGCTAGAGAAAATTTTCAAAAAACACGGCCTCAAACGGTTCGGTTATGAGCCGGTTTCGGATGTCGTGTGAACGAACCGATGCGGCGGACAGCCTTCCTAATCCCGCTACGCTATAGCGCGGCACCATGAATATTCAGCGCTGTCACCGATCACGCTCACCGGTGGAGGTTTAACCAATTCTATTCCTATTCTCAGCATATTGGATTCCGTCCCTGTTGACGACGTTGGACTGCTGGATATATTGATATATGATTTATACTTTTATCGTCGGTACTAAACATTTTAATCGTAACGGTTGCTCGTTTTAACAGTCTCACCCGATAACTGTCCCACTGCTGACTACTGTTCTCCTCTCACAATGTGAGCGGTATAGGCCATACTCCACCACGCGGGTCAAATGCGGTTTGGACTTTACAAAGACTTCTCAAGGTGCTGCTGCAGGTTTCCTCACGATGTTTTTCTTTGCCGAAGCGAGTGATAATTAAATTCTTATACGCACATAATTTTTTAAAATTAGTGCGTGCAGGATTTGGAGCTGAGCTGAGGGGCCTGGTGTTAGCTAGTCCAACATTCAAACATCTTGGCTATGCATTGAACTAGATCCAAATATTGGTTTATAAAATACAAAGATTACACTTATAATTAAAATGGTTTTATTGTTATCGACGATTCTTTGGCTCCGAGAAATACAAATGTTGTCATGACCAAGATTCGCCGTGTAACTGGGTCGAAATATCGGTATAACAATACAAAATCGTGAGTACCCGTTTTTAATAGAAATTTTGATATACTCGTATGTTTAAAACCATGTGATTCCAACGGTTAATAACACTATGAAATGCATTTAATTCTATAATAAAATTGTAATTCACAAATGCATGATGTGCTACGCCGCTGGTCGCCGCTATCGTTACATCTGTATTGCGAGCCGCGCTTTGTGTGATATGCTTTTGTGATCCAGTCACGCTCCGCGTCGTATCGCCGCGTAAATGCTCACATTAGACTAATCTTCTTGCTGCCGTCGCGTACTATAAATCGGTATAAAATATTCGATGGCGGTTGTAAATACGTCGTATCTTTGATCTATACATATAATAAGTGTGTAAGTGGTCGCTGTCTACGCACATGGAAGATATATGAGAAAAAAAATTACTTGGGTTCTATATAAACAAAATAACAATGATTTTTAGAATTTTGTCTGTTTGTCTGTGGTTTTGTACGCGCTTATGTCTGAAACGGCTAAATCAATTCGGTTTGAAAAATTTAATGTTTGTTTTATTTCAATCGGTTCATATTAAAAATATTTCAATTCAAAATCCCCGTCTAAATATTTTTCGGCTGTGGGTACTAAAGCCCCAATTACCCGTCGCCTACTTCCTAAAATTGCCACGTTCTTTCGCTATAAATAACCACTTATTTGAAATACTAATTTTGTATGCGAGAGTTGCTTTTAATGCATTTGTCATAGACATTACATGTAATAGGCACCGCGTCGCCGCCACACATGTGTCAAGCGGCGTTGATCCCATCAGACGGGATTATCCTCGTATGAATATTCACCGCGTACGACACCGATCACTACAACCAGCGTGCGATCAATTTAGATTTATTCTTTAGTTTATTCCCTTGTATACTAGCTGTTTCCGCGGAGGTACTTTTTACTGATTTTATAATTATGTAATATACTTACATTAAAAATCCCCCGACTAAGAAAGTCTGTATTGAGCTGATCACCAGCATCAAACACCTGAAAAGACCTTCACAATCGTCGTCGGCAATGACGTCAGCTTTCAAACAAAAAAACCGCGTCTAATTTGGTTCATTCGTTTAGGAGCTACGATTCCACAGATAGATTCATAGACACGTCAAACTTATGACACCCCTATTTATGTGTCGAGGGTTAAAAACAAATTAAAAATAATTCTTAGCTGACGTCTTCTACTTATAACTAAATCCCTGCCAAATGTCATTGTAATAGCCCAAGCAGTTTTTGAGACTTCGTGTTTAATTAAATTCGTGCATGTTTAAATATTCTTACTGCACGATTCTCAACACTTCAATTTAATATTTATACTAAATTTTATATTAAATACGAGTAATTAGTCATTGTCTATTTGTGCCAGATCATTAGGTATACGAAAGTTCATGTAGACTTTTTGCAGGCAATAGCATTTACTACGAATTTGCTTGCTTCGATATTCATCAATCACATTAGCAATCAATGCCACTCGATTCAGTTTGGTTCAGTTTGATCAATAGTGGGCAGAGGGTGATCTTACTGTTTGGTACTACGTCCATTCTTCATTTAGCTGTCTCATCTGGGATATTGATCTCTGGTCTTTTTATTGTATTATTTATCACGCACAGCGATCACTGCACTAGCGTTGAATACATATTCATTTCCCAACTGAAATAGGCATGCTTATTTTGAGCATGCAAATCAACAGTCGTGCGATTATCGAGCATGGAACGGGGCGTGCTTTGAGCACGTCGCCATACAAAAAATCCCAGCCGTATTGTCTAGGTACGAGCATGCTTATTTTAATTTAATTCATCCTAGTCCCGATCGTAGTCTTGTCTTTGGTCGGTCACAGCTGTCATGAGCGGCAGCGGAAGAGCGGTGCTGCACGCTCGTTTGCTGTCATAAATACGCGGATAATAAGGTCGATAGCAGTTTGCCCAGTACCGCCCATGGTTATTGTAAGGAGCATGTTGGTAGCACCACACGTCAAATGGTAATCCCGTCACGCGCCGCGCAGTATCCGCGCATGAATATTCAGCTGGCACGTCACCGATCACAGCCTGTAACGTGCTTCCGATATATACTGTCTTACTTAGTAACTTGTAGTGTCCTTTCATTGAAATGTTTGCTTGGGAGTAATGGGTAGAGGTGGAGTGATGTCTGAGTTGACGCATTTTTATGCGCTTCGCTGTTACTTGCTTTGCTAATAGCAACCTTAGTCTTAAATGTTGCAAGTGGAATGTACGCGTAACATAGCAGATTTATATTTATGTTACTCGTATAATATATTAGGGTATATTCCAATTTAAAATATTTTCTTTTTTTATAGAATTAAATGATAACTGACAGATCTATAACAAGACTCAAATGGGGACTAGGAAAGTAAGTCCGGTTAGCAGACGGTGTTAGAACATTAGTTGTTTAGTTTGTTAGTAAGTATAAGGATTGGAACAGGTACTACACTACTGGACAAAGAGTTCAGATAGAGGCGAACAGATAGACAAACAAAGACAGCCATGCGGGTCTCACCCACTCACTAAAGGTAACTGTCAAAAAGTAATCGCCACCCCAAGCAAGAGAGAAGAGAGAGAGAGAGAGAGAGGAGATCTCTCATAATAATTAATCATACATAATTCTAACTTCATAAAGAATGCAATGCCGCAACCATTTAATACCAGGACGGTAATTTGAGTTTGCTTCTTTATGCAAAGAAACTAGCAAAATAAAACTAATCACGCCAACCTCTCCAGCATCCCCCTACTAGGAGCTCATGAATATTCACGCGACGCCGGTCGTCAACTCCTCTATACTTGAAATGTCGTTCCATCTACAACTTCTGAGATCTTGGCGGAAGACGACAAACTTAATGTCAGGGGATTTCAGTTTGTACGATACATGACGTCATAGAATGACAGCTTAGGATGATGTTTAGTTACTTGACATTACATACTGAGATTTTTTAAGTATATTTTCTACGGTAAGTTTAATCAAACTACACACTCAACTTAGCTGAACTGTCGTAGCTGCCATGGACTCCAAAATACACGAATACACAACCAGAAAGAAATTTAAACTCATCATTCAAATTTCCGCCTCGTTGGGAAACACTTCGAACGGCGCGGCGGATGCGGTCCAGCATGGTAACTATTGCGTAAGTACTTTTTGATCTCACAGAATGTTACTTTTAAAACATTATATTTTGCATCTGTATAATATAGTATCTTACACGACGTCACAACAGGGTGTACCACAGAGGAGTATGGCTTGGACTAAAATAAAGATGGATACCTTATGCCCCAATATTTAACTGTCTTTTCCTCCTTTGATCTCTTCAGTGTTAATCGTATAATGTGTTTTAAATATCTCAATTTAATATCTAATATTAAATAATCGCTTCCATAAGAAATATTGCTGTTTAAATATTAATATCGGTGCTGGTAGTTTACATTAAAAATGTTAAAGTAAAAAAGAACAGTAGAGGATCTAACAAGATAAGAAAATCTGGTCAAAAAATTAGTAACTACCTACAGATAATCTTTTTTGTAAATGTCGAGCAAAGTCGCATCCCTGATATCCTTTACAAGTTTATTGTACAGTTTGGTTCGGGATCGCAAGTTCTTGTAAAAAACTTTGAAGGGCCGTTCAAAGTAGTTGAAGAGGCAGAATAGTATGAAGATTACGCGGCTTTACGACTACGTATCTCTAGCCTCTACCCTTTTTAGAATTAGGCTTCTTGAAAGTTAAGTAAGGAAAAATATCGTGTAAGTACTTATCTTTCTATACGGTGTCGGTTGTGTTATAACTTATAAGTGATTCTTGAGATCAATCTGACGTTCTTAAACACCCTGCTGATTAGGCTAGTGAATGAATTAAATAAATACATAGCGTTATACATAAATACCTACATATCAACTATATTTATTTATTTCTTATTGTAATAACTAACCTAGATTCACAAAATAGGAATTCTCGCAGTCAATCTTGGGCGAATGGTGAGATAATGTGGCAGGTGTTAAACATAATTTAATATACATAGTCCATACCGATATCCATATTATTACATTACTAATCATCAAAATCATCATGACCGCAACCTATAACTATCCCACTTCTGGGTCAGGACTCCTCTCACACACCTTGTGCAAGTTTCCTCAGGCGAAGCAAGTGTAATTATTTTCTAGTACGCACATGATCCCTCTGTTCAAGAGTCCAACGTTTGAACCTCTCTGCTATCAATGCTCAAGATACTAATATCATTAGTTAAATACCAATATAGGACTACTCGCAATTGTTCCGATATCCGATTGGTAATTCATTATGAATTAGCACGTCCACAACACCGCAGGCTACGTGATGGTTGGATAAATATTGAAACATAGTACAGTGTAATCCTTACCGATATTCATTCGACTCGTCGCACACGGAGAGGTAGCTGGTGTACACATTGTGTTACCCTTTAGTGTAGCTAGCAATACCTACGTGTGGATTGATTTAGAAATGATTTTTTAATGGTTATACAGTGTTCGGCCGCCAGACAACCTTGAAAAACTGCTTTTAGTGAGTAAAATAGATAGGAGAAGACCTAGAGGCCGATCATCTACCCGATGGTTTAACACCGTGAAGGAGATTATAGGAAATTTGGCATACGAAACCCTCCGTAACATCTCCAAAATCTCATTCGTACTTGACCAGTATTTTTCGCTTATTGCACCGGCATCCGTGGTGTAACTTTATTAAAACGGTCAATGACACCCGCAAGCTATACGCCGTTCCGGCAACTTCTATCAGACGGTGTTATTGCATTTTCCGACTTTCCTTGTTTATCACAGAGTTCATCCGCACGTGCATCTCTTCACTCTTTATTGAAATCCATTTGGCGCAAGTGGCGTCGATGCATTATGATGCATTCAGTTCAGGTATGAACCTAATAAGTCTATATTTTACTCCTTGGAAAGTTCATTTCTTTTTATTTACGTTACGGACTTTGTCGCTAAGTGGCCGCACCATCCCATGGAAAAGCACATTATAATCTTATTAATTAATACAAAATTAATAGATACATAACGTAAAAAAATTAACATGTTTTGAGGCCCAAATCAGTGACCATGCACAGCATTCAGGCCTCTTCCTTCCTACATCTTAGGATACTACGAGATGCCAAATAAAGTTTGACAGGCCAACTTGTTCACTCGCTCCTCCAAGGAGCGAGTCCTTGCGAAAAGTAAGGCCCTAAAGTACACGATTCTGTGCGCCGTCCGGCAAAATGTGGCAATGTTACAAGGGAAATTAGTGGGTATTTATTAAATAACAATGACTTAAAAAAATGTGCTCTTGGCTGATGTAAGTCACAAAAGTTGTTTATTCAAATAAGGTATTAAAAAAGACAGTTTCAAATACCGCAATAACACTAGCTTTTCTGCTACTGTTTACAGTTAACAAAATGTGTTTCGAAACAAACAACAAACAAGTGTTCTAAAACAAGAATCCCTTTAATACACTGAATAATCCTAGTCGTATTGTATGAGTCCCTGTAATACACTGAAGTAGTGTGGCTCAGAGGTGGTGTTTAAGTATGAGCGGTGGTTTCAACCGCGATATTTATGTAGCGGTTAGCGCGTGTCCGGCTGGCGCGCGGCCAAACGGCGGTAATACCTTGTCACCGCTCGCGGAGTAAGCGGTGTGAGTTACAACCACGAATACACCACGGTCACAAGCACTGAATGTACAGATAGCATGTCGTAAATCTCAACTGCATTTAATATTGGCTTTGATTCTGAATGCGAGTCTGATTGTGGCTAATGTAGGGCAGAAGGATAGTTGTGGATTGCAATAATGATGATGATGCAATAATATTATATAATAATAAAAAATAGCTATAAACGCTCATAGCCTTACACTAGGATTCTCCATGTCGTGGGTTATAGAGTAAGAGCCCAGAGCGATCTGACATAACTTATTTTCACATGGATGAAACCTTAATTTCTCAGTAGCGTCCATCTTCTTTGAATACCCTGCGTGCTTGTGGAAGCTCACCTCGTGACACCTGGGCAGGTACCAGGTAAGAAAGGCAGGTAAAAATAAGAGCAACTTCAGTTATTTTCACATGGCACGCTTTAATCCATGTAAAAATAAGTTATGTCAAATCGATCTGGGCTCTTGGACTATTATATGGACAGTACACAAAAACAAAGCGAAGCGCTCATAGCCCGGCGGCTTGCGTCGATCTCAAGTGATCGACAAAGTTAAGCAACAGCGGGCGCGGTCGGTAGTTGGATGGGTGACCGCTAGTGGCAAAAATTTCTTGAGCGCTTACGTGCTTCGGAGGGCACGTAAAGCCGTCGGTCCCGGTTGTTATCATTTGGTAGCAGTCGTTAAGCCATGTCGGATACCTTCGGGCGGCTTAAAATTTCCGACACTTGGGTTGGCCACTAACCCCTCCACCAATCCGCAATGGAGCAGCGTGGTGGAGTATGCTCTAGGCCTCCTCAGGTACGAGGAGAAACCCGTGCTCAGTAGTGGGCCATTTAATGGGTTGTAGCCAACACAAAAACAAGAACACGAAATAAAGAAAGACATTCAGACAGTAATCATAAAAAAACTGTAATTTTGTGTTAATTAGTAGAATTGGTAAAGTTTTCTAATTAACAATAGCTGATAAATGATTAAATCATTCAAATTTCCGCCTCACTGGGAATCAAACGTAGGATCCTTTGAGCTGCCATCCGGTATGGCAGCCATTGCGCCATAGGGGTCGTCAATTCGTTTGAAAGTTTAAAGTTTTTATGTAAGCCATAAGACTTTTGTACCAAATTTTATCAACGTATAGTTATTAACTATAATCATAATTTTATAACTTTACGTAAATAACATTTAACTTAATTAGCGCATGCAGTGTTTGACTTTAAAGGTTCTACACTTAGTTATTAGGATTAGATAATTTTTTAAATAAATAGTCACCGATTTCTTATGTAAGATGATTGGACTGTAGTGTTTATTTGTAGTCTTGAGCACGTCAGTAGTGTGCAAAATCCTTATAATGAGCTACACTCTAGGCTGCAAGGCGCGCTCTGGGATGCAACACCACGTTCCGCCTTATTTTGTGAAGACTGAGCGTCGATATTGACGAAAGATAGATAGAACTGCATAAGTCAGAAGTGAGCCGTAAAATTATGTTT
Source organism: Ochlodes sylvanus (assembly GCA_905404295.2). Lineage (NCBI taxonomy): Eukaryota > Metazoa > Arthropoda > Insecta > Lepidoptera > Hesperiidae > Ochlodes > Ochlodes sylvanus. Next base: position 2,669,555 of record FR990131.1, on the reverse strand, counting down.
TTTTAGGTTTTCCTATAAGTGTGTTTTTAATACACTAATGAATGTTGTGGAAGCTCAATGATAATTTTTAACTGTTTCATGGTTCTTATAATTACGAGTATTTATAATTTTGCACTAGTACTAAGAACGGAAGTAAATAAATATCCGTTCCGTTCTAATAAGTAAATAATAAATAATTTTTACTTTAACAGACTTTACTGTGGATATTACATGGAATTCTAATACCTATACGCTGTATTTTTCGCATTGACTAATAATAAGCAAACAGAAAACGAATTTGTTTGAAAAATTGGAGATGCGAACAGAATTCAAATCACCCAAAGGGATTCTGAATTCCATGCCAGACTGTCTAATGACTACCCCTACTTGTCCATTACCGGATGTGACGCAACCGAATTCGTTCTTGTTTGCAGCTCACTTTGTGGCCACTGGCACTTGGCCAAACACATAATGAACAGATGCTGGTACCCAGAAGGAAGCTCATATTTAATGCAGAATTTTCTCATTCCTCAATTCGCCAAATATCGACTTTAATAAAGATGTAGAATAGACATGTAGAATAGACCTCTTGCTGCCTGCTATCTTGCTGGTTTTATGGTCGTCCTAAAATAATTTTCATGAGCGTATAGTTAAAAATTAAGTTTAATATGCAGTTCCATGAATATCATAAATACTTCTTTTCGTTTATAAGACAACGAGAAAATTGTACGTGACATACAGGCAGACGGATACATTAGTCTTCTCATAATAGTCACGTTTTTTGATAGTAGGTATATTCAAAATCGTAATAAAATTTAAAATAATAATTTAACCCAACTACTTACATACCTAACGCATTGCTGAACACTCCACCACCGTGAGTGAAACTGGCAAAAGCCGTATTAACACAAGCTTACCCTCAAACGAACCTCAATGCCGAAATACAGCGTAATTCAAAAGCGTTTTATAAAATACAGGATATTACTTAAATTGACGGCAACCACTGTATTGTTTTTCGAGAGTCTGCATCGCCCGAGATTTAAAATAAACGCAGCTTCATTCAAATTTTCAAATGTTATGCCGCATCGATTTTAAAGTTTGTAAATGAAAATAAATGTGCTGGTTTGTTTGTTGGGGTTCAGTACCTAAAGGTTGACAAACGGAACCCTATTAATATGCCTCCGCGGTCTGTTAATCTCATCTGCTGAAACATTGGCCTAAAGCTTTTGCCTCCTATTTACCCCTAATTTTACTTATCACTTTACTCATAGGGAATGTATTTTCAAAAATTTTGAACTATTTTATTAATTCCGCCAAGAAGAGTAAATAACAAACAGGTAAATCGGACGAAATATTACTTATGGCGTTTCAAATTTTTCCTTCAATTTACCCCTTCACAATATGACTTCAAAAATACCTTCCTGGTGCTTTATGTCGGGGTAAAAGGTTGTTACATATAGTGACTAATATTCTTAGGCAGTAAGAAAATTCAACTTATTAAATTTTCAAATGTCGACACATTTTCCGTAAACACGTTAGTTGTAAATTGTAAAAGAGAATAAATTTACGTTTGTGCAAAAACATCGTAAACCTCGAGCACCGAAAGTGCCATACAGAAAAATTTTCACGGAAAATATTTCGTTATTAAAAATAATATTAATAAAATACCTGGGAAAATGATGATTACATATGAATACTTTTTTCAAGTAACCGAGTTCATTGAACTGTATCTTGATTACGGAATGTATTCATTAAAATCCCAATTTCGATGATGAATTATTGAAGTAACGAGCCCTGTAGTCGAGCGCTTTAAGAAACGAAATCTTTATGTTAAAAATATAATCCGTATCTAAAACATTAATTATTATTCACTTTAATAAGTCATAGGATAAAGGAGTATACGGGCCACCTGATGGTAATTAGTAATCGTCGCCAATAAACATCAGTAAATAACGTATAATGGTATCTGAAATATGGATCCAGATTTCAGATCTTAAATATTCTAACGTACGTTTTATTTCTTTAAGCAAAAGAAAGGCACATCAATATTATCATCATCGAACATTTTTAATAAATCATAGGCATCACCGATCCGTTGCTAGCCAAAAAGATCCGATCCGATCGATACGTTGCTAGCCAAAAAGGGGAGAAAAGAAGAAAGCGTTGTATGGCAAGCTCCCATCGGTAATACAACAAGCCGATTGGCGGCTGAATCAAGCAAGCAGTAGTAGCTTCAAACCTACCTGCAATAAAATTATGTTTTGCAGTACAGTGAACTCGAAATGTCATTTACGAACTTTAAGCCAAACTTTCATATTCAGTTTTATGTCCTTTTCGCTAATTTATTTAATAATCGCAGAAAATTTTCTGATAAAAAACTATTTTAGAAGTTTTCCATTATACAATCGAACTAAAAATCCATATATATTTTTTTATTCATATGTTCTCATAATAATACTGATTGATGTTTGTACATGACTGTAATACAATATATCGAAAATCTATTTAATGTTAGGTATTTATTCAAACGATAGGTCCTATAACTTTTTTTTTTAATTTACGTCAATTTTGTCTGTTTGCGGTTATTTCCGCTAATCTCAGAATCGTTTTAGCCAATTAGCAAATTAAAGTCACTAATTTATTGATTTTGTTATTTTTTTTTAGTTTATCAATAATTATAGATACAGTTTAAACAAAGGTACTGCTTCATTCTTATGAAACCTCTTCCAGCAGACCTGAGACTGGCGAGAGGTATAACTAAACGGTAGAAAGATCATGTACACAAAAAAGTGTACATATATTTTTTATAATTATTAAGTTTCCTGCAGCGAAGCGAGGGTAGATTTACTACATAATATACATATTTTGTTCCAACATTGTTTTATTATTAGTACACACTTGAACGTCCTCATTCGCTCCAGTTCCCCGTTGATCAAGAGTTTATATCGAGAACGGGAACAGACTCAATTAGCAGGCACTAGAATACCGTGAGTGTTACTTGTGAACTAAACCGCGAACGTAATGAAATTGGTTTAAAATATAATAAATCTTCATTAAAATAACCATATATTTGTTTTTTCGGTGATGATGAACTTTTAACTAATTTTCGATGCAATATTTGTGGTCGCGCCCGCCTGCCAGTAATGTGGGTATAACATAACGTCACTATAGATTATAAGACGAATGGTGCATAGAATGTTGTGTATGATTTCCGTTTAAAATGAAAGTGTCATATTAAATATTCTAAAATGAAGTCTCTGTCAGGCTGAACGGGAAAATCTAATGCATAGTGTACACTCGTAACTTTAACAAAACAAACCTCTAGTAGGAAGGGCGCCATATTATAAATCACGAGCAGTATAGGTTGGCCTGGACTCATGATTGATATAGCCGCGTACCCCAGAGGCTAATAGCCTTCAACAAGTGTAGAATTCACCGACCATTCGGTGGTCCCAAGAGTAATTTTCTTTGAACGAGTAGGCACAATAAAAGAATACTTCTTCAATACAAGTCAAGTCATTTATTATTATGTCACGCCGGATACTTATAAATACCACAAAAAGCCTCAACAGCGTGATTCAGAAAAACAGCACCCGACTACCTAGCGCCATCTAGTATACTGCGAGTGAACTACCAGCTCAGCCAGCCTTCCTCCATCGATAAATGGATCCATTTAAATTAAAATGAATAGTTGTTCACTGCACAATACATAGATGGCGCTGGTAAGGGATAATAATGCACCATACCGCCCACCAAGGGCAAAGTAAACTTTGTCCCTTTAAAACCCTGAATATTTTACAAAACAAAATCCGCCCACCATGGGCTAAATAAAACCTTGTCACCTGACATACAAATTTTAACAAATTATAAATAATTGAGTATTAAATTAAAAATAACAACTAATTTACTAATTTACATTATTTTGTTACTGGTAAAACACACAGTTTAGACACTGGTTTTTTTAAAGTTCCATTTTTTGTTTTAATGGTGACCACTCTCACAATTTTGTCATCTCCAGGATGGGTAGCAATAATTAATCCGTACAACCACTTGCACGGAGGTAAATTATCCTCCTTTATTACAACTACATCCCCGAGATTGACCTCCAAAGTTTGACCCGTCCATTTGGGTCGAAGTAAAAATTTCCTTAAATACTCCTGCGACCATTGTCGCCAAAATGTTTGCATGATGCGTTGCGTATGCTGCCATCTTCGCAGAGAGCCCACATTACAACTTTCGAAATCATAGTCTGGAGCCGTCACGAGTGGCTCACCTATCAAGAAATGTCCCGGTGTTAATACCATCTGACCATCCAAGTCATCGCTGAGGGCTGACATAGGTCGAGAATTAAGGCACGCCTCCACTTGGGCTAACACGGTCGCCATCTCTTCATATGTCAGCGTTGAAGCGCCGATCACTCGTTTTAGGTGGTACTTCACCGACTTTACACCGCTTTCCCACAATCCACCGAAGTGCGGGGAGTGGGGAGGGATGAAATGCCACTCACAATGGTGATTAGCAAGCCACTGAGCAACTTCTGTTTGCTGATCTTTTCTTTCAATGCTATGTTTTTTCAATTCGGCTGCTGCACCGACAAAATTTGTTCCGTTGTCGCTCCACAAGTGCGAACACTGACCTCGCCTAGCCACAAATCTTTTGAACGCCTGCAGAAAACCCTCCGAAGTAAGGTCGGATACAACTTCCAAGTGTATGGCTCTGGTTGCCATACAAATAAACAAACATATGTATCCCTTGTATGACTTATATCCTCGACCCTTCGTGGTGCGTATTTGAAACGGCCCTGCGTAGTCGACGCCACTGTGACTGAAAGGACGTGTCGGCGTTACGCGAGCTGTGGGTAATTGGCCCATCAAGGGATTCCTTGTGGCAGCTGCACTCTTCACGCATGTCACACATTGCCGATAATAAGCCTTGACCAACTGCTTTGCTCCTACGACCCAGTATTTATTCTGGATGTATGTCAAGGTAAGTTGCGGCCCCCCATGAAGTGTTTGCTTGTGCGCCTCGGCTATGATAAGTTGCGTTAAATGAGATTGTTTCGGTATTATTATAGGATGTTTTTTATTTTGGTTCAAATCTGAATGTAATAGCCGACCTCCTACTCTCAACACACAACTTTCGTCAAGAAAGGGATTCAACGATCTGAGTTTACAATTTTTGGGTAAGTCTTTATTTTGCTTAATTAATTTGATTTCATTTTCAAAATTATTTTGTTGACACAGTTTTATCAAAATAGTTAGTGCTTCGCTTAATTCTGATGCGGTTAAATATGGTGTACTTGATTTACTTCCCTTAGCCTTCCTAGCGTTGTTAATAAATCGCCGACAGTATACCATCACCCTGATAGTTTTAGTTAGGGATGAAAATTTATCCCACACCGATTCGTCGAGGGTGACGAAGTGAACCTTCACTGCTTCCAGGTCAGTCTGTATTACCCTTGGTTTTTGGTAAGTGATAGGCTCGCGTGAGATGAATTCTGGGCCATGAAACCACAACCCGCTGATGACCAATTCCGAAGGACGCAATCCTCGAGACGCGCAATCAGCAGGATTGTGCTTTGAGGGCACATGACACCAATTGGTTGGCTCTAAGTTGGTAAGTATTTCAGAAACACGATTTGCCACGAATACCTTCCATTTGCTAGGGTGATTATTAAGCCATGCTAAAACAACCGTGGAATCTGTCCACGCATGAATGTTGCCCTTATCCACATTCAAAATTTGCGCAACTTCGATAAGCAATCTGCTAAGTAACACCGCTCCTAATAATTCTAACCGAGGGATTGAAATTTGCTTTACTGGCGCTGCCTTTGTCTTTGCCGTGACTAAGGAGACTTTTACGTTTCCAGAGGCATCAAGTACGCGTATGTAGACAACTGCCGCGTATGCCGCCTTCGACGCATCACAGAAGCCATGAAGCTCGCAGAGTCCATCATTTGTTCCCATGCCAATCCATCTCGGCACACGTATGTCATTTAACATGATTTGTTCTTTCCGGTAAGTTAGCCAATCTTTTAATATATCATCTGGGGCCTCATCGTCCCAGTCTATTCCTGCTAGCCAGAGCCTTTGAATGATTGTTTTTGCTAAAATTATGCTAGGTCCTACCCAACCCAGGGGATCGTAAAGCCGAGATATGTCTGAAATAATTCTTCTTTTTGCTACAGGATGTTCCAGCTTCGGGAGAGTCACTACGTAGCGGAAGGTATCGTCGCTCCGGTTCCAGGTAAGTCCCATTATCTTTACTAACTCATCCTCTTTTATTTTCAGGTTTTCCTTGACATCCTCTTCCTTTCCCTTTCCTTTCATTGCTTCTACCAATTCATTGCTGTTACTATTCCATTTTTGCATTTGAAACCCGGCCTTGCTTAATAGCTCATTCATTTCCCTATATACCACCTTGCCTTCTTCTATTGTTTGAACGCCTGTCATGAAGTCATCGACATAGAAGTGTTGACGCACCCTTTCAGCGGCTACTGGGTAATCTTCACCGTGGTCCTGCGCCACCTGTTGTAGAACCTTTACTGACAGATATGGAGCAGAGGCCGTGCCGAAGGTAACGCGTGTGAGTCTATAACTCTTCATTTCTTGATCTTCTTGCTCTCTCCACAGAATACGCTGACAGTCTGCATCTTGCCGGTCAACCTTCACTTGCCGATACATCTTTACAATGTCAGCAGATATACAAATTGGTGAAGTTCTCCATTGCATTAGGATGTGTCTCAGCTCAGGTTGCAAGGTAGGTCCTACTAGCAATTGATCATTTAATGAAAGATTGTTCCTTCCTTTGCAGGATGCATCGAAGACAATTCTGACCTTCGTGGTTTCCCTGTCGTTCCTGACCACAGCATGGTGTGGTAAGTAAATTGCATTTGGGTTATCAATTTCATCATTAGGTACTACCTCCATATGATCCAACGCTAAATACTCATTTATTACATCACGATAGTTCCTTTTTAATTCTTTGTCCTTGTTTAATCTATACTCTAATGATTTTAATCTTTTTCCAGCTATAATTTTAGAATCTGTTACCTCAGGAGTGTTGTTCCTAAAAGGTAGACGTACGACATATCTGCCACTCTGATCCCTCCGAGTCGTTTCGGCAAAATGTTGTTCACAGCGTCTTTCCTCATCTGTGAACATTTTTTCTTTAGGCTGTTGTACGTCAGATTCTAACTCCCAGAATTTTTTCAGCATCTCGTTTACTTCTGCGCAACAATGCAGAACCTGGATGTGAGGAGAGGAATTGGCTGCTGTATTTACCACACCAGATAGAATCCACCCAAGGTTGGTGGCTTGTGCCACAAGAGTACCAACTGGGTTCTTCTTCATTCCCGCTTGTAGTATCTGACTATATATTTCTGCTCCCAGCAGAAGATCAATACGATTAGGCGTATGATATTCCGGATCCGCCAGCAGCAAACTCTTAAGTTCTTCCCACGTTTCAACCTCAACTCTTGTTGTTGGTAAAAGAGAAGTGATGTTCTTGAGAACGTATGCCTTCACCGGTATGACTACGTTTGAATCAAACCGGGACCGTATTTCCATGGAAACCATGGCCTTGGAGATTATGTTTTTATCTCCACCGAGTCCAGTTATCTTACCTTTCGTTACCATCTTTTTCAAGCCTAAGTATTGCACTGTAGACTCGGTAACGAATGAAGATTGTGATCCTTGATCAATGAGTGCACGAACATTGTACCCTTGTCCAGTTTTGGACATGGCCTTCACGAGCGCAGTGGCGAGTAAGACCTGCTGTTGTACCTTGTCCGTGGAAAAACAAGAAACTAATGGACTTTCCTTTGAAGTATGTGCGCTCTCTGAGGATGTGACAGCAGACGCACTGGTTTCATTGTTACCTACTCCCATGTTATCATTACCCCTAGGATGTAGCAGTGCATGATGATGTCGCTTGCAAATGCGACATTTAATTTTGGAGTAACAGTCTTTAGCGGAATGATTGCTCCCCATACAATTAAAACAAATGTTATTTTGCAGAACAAATTTGCGACGGTTATCGACATCTTCCTTGTGAAATTCTTTACACAAACTTAACTTATGATTAAGTTTACAATACGGACACACCATATTATTATTAGTATCGTTCATTACATATAATGATTTGACTTTAGTAGTTTGAATGTGCCCTACACTTGACTTAGTTCCTAAGAACTCAATAGCCCTATATCTATTGGTTAAAAATTCTGTAAATTGTGCGTAAGTAGGTAGTTCGTCTGAGTAATCAGAAATATGGAACTCCCACTGACGCCGTGTTTCTGGATCCAACTTTAATGATACAATATGAATTAACAATATATCCCAATCCTTTGTATTAATTCCTAAATTTTCAATGGTTGCTAGACAATCGTTAGTTGTGTCTACCATCAATTTCAACCCACTAGCCGACTCAGATGCAAGATTCCTCTGACTCAATAGTCGTTTTAAAACATTGTTAGATATGAGCCTTTTGTTGTTGTAACGCTTTGATAATAGTTCCCAACATCTAACAAAGTTAGCCTCCTGAGTCGGGATATGCCGCAACAACTGCTCTGCCTCGCCGGACAAATGTCCTTTGAGGTAGTGCATACGCTGTATATTGTCTAGAGTTTTATTTTGTATGATAAGAGAGTTAAACAACTCTTGGAAAGTTGTCCACTCTGTGTAGTTTCCATTGAAAATGGGAATGTTTATTTTTGGCAATTTGAATGAAGATGTGTTGTTTGTTGGAGTTGCTTGGCTGTTTGAGGATTCACCAAATAGTGCTAAAAAAGATTTTAATTCACTCTTGTGAAGCATAAACTCCTCCTCCGTGTTTTCGTATACATCCGAAACAATGTATGATTCATTTTTTAAAAGTTGTGAATCGCATTGAAGTAACAAATTCTTATGACCCTTTTTAAACTCTATCCACAAATTTTCTAGTGATTCTAATCTGTTTTCAATGTAGTCTTTAGTAATACGTTCTTTTGGAGATTTTTTGAAATTAATCTTAGCTTTTAAAACTCGATTGGATAAGTCGTATTGAAGATTAAGTAGACTTTCCATCTTGACCATAATAGTTACCAAGAAACTAAATTTAAAAACAAACAAGAAAAATTTAAAGTACAATTTCCGAAAAAATTACAAGTGTTTGAAATTTTGGGTGAAAACCAGCATGGATTCCCCGTAGTTTCGTTTTTATGTTTACAATTCTAAGTCCTAACTAACATGCAAACAAATATTATAAGTCTTTGGAAATTATAAAGTTAAAGTTAAAATCATAAAATTTTTACAAGTCCAACTTACGTCACTAGATAGTCTTTGTTTAACACCACAAATTCTAAGTCCAAATTCTTCAACAAAAAACAGTTCAAAATTACTTACAGTTTTCCAGAATACCACCACACTTAACTTCCACACTACTTCACTCGGCTCCTTTGTGACGTCAGAATGCGTCACCAACGCCCCGCGCCGTTGTGACGTCAGATTACGTCACGATCGCTCCACTCCGCCGCGTCCAGACTGTACCGCCACGCGTCGTCTCCGCCTGACAGTTTCCTTCCTCAAGGGAACTGTCGGAAGTGTGACAAGGTTCCACAACCTGTCTTCTTCCAGTTCTTCCTGCTCGCAGTTCTGACAGCAATCCGCTGCCCCACAAGCTTCTTTACACAAAAACCACCGGTTTCCGTCTAACTATTGACAGATCCGGCTCGAAGGACCATGTAGAATTCACCGACCATTCGGTGGTCCCAAGAGTAATTTTCTTTGAACGAGTAGGCACAATAAAAGAATACTTCTTCAATACAAGTCAAGTCATTTATTATTATGTCACGCCGGATACTTATAAATACCACAAAAAGCCTCAACAGCGTGATTCAGAAAAACAGCACCCGACTACCTAGCGCCATCTAGTATACTGCGAGTGAACTACCAGCTCAGCCAGCCTTCCTCCATCGATAAATGGATCCATTTAAATTAAAATGAATAGTTGTTCACTGCACAATACATAGATGGCGCTGGTAAGGGATAATAATGCACCAACAAGAGTGATCACATCAAAACATTTCTTAAACTTTGTAATCAAAGTGTATGTACGAGTATGGTACGTTCGCACGATATGGCAAGGGACCCATACTGGAGTTTCAAATTTGCAAAGCAATCACATCTTTGGGAGCATACTCATTTAGAAATCGCGTTACGATTCTGGTTTCGATAAAGGAAATAGTCGCGGTTATGTTGGGGAGTCTCATGTGTAATGAGATTTGGTTGTAGGCGAATTGTATGTTACATCCGATAAGAAAATTGACTAAACATTCGTTTAAAAGCCTAATTGTCTTGATGGGAAGAGACTAAAAAACGAGGTAAGACGTGACTATTTACTTTGATAATCATAATATTATCATCAAAGCAAATAAAGCAAATCTCATAAGATTTACTACTTTCCAAGTTCAATAGTATGAAATTAAAAATACTAGTTCAATTGTTTGCTGCATCCGTTTCTAACTTACATAGGTCGGAGATAGTTTCACTATTATATTTTTAAATACGTACGTAGTTTAATTTTATACTGAGAGAATATTTATGTCGTAATTACATTTCAAATTTATATATAAATATTTTTTATGTAAGTACGTAAATAAGTTCTCCTATCACTCTAATTATATTCAACGTTTAACTAGGTCACTATTTCAGGTTATGGGGAATTACGGTCATTATTTTCCCATCGACAGGGTTACCCTGTTAACCCGAGGTCGATGTTTTTGCGCGAAGCCACGTGTGGAAGTCTGCTCAATATCGGCTCGAGAGGTTTTTATTACATAGTAACATGAAGGATGAGTGCCATTGACTGGGCCGAAGAACAAAACTAATAATACCAAACTTTATCGATATTTGAGTGTCCGTTATTCGACGAAAACTTTTTGTATGAGGAGGTGGCCGAGTGAAGGGGGGAGGGGAGATGAGAAATATTTAAAAGATGACTTCTAACAGTAGGTTATTTCTTTTTTATTCGCCACATCGTCTTTGGTATGACGTGGAAATGTATGTGGAAGGCAATAATCTCTTACCATCAGTTGCTAGTCTGCTTGTTTGCCGGACATGTCCATAAAACCCCTTCGTATTTATTACTTGTTTGGCTGCTGGCCCAGGTATTGGGAAATCCCCTATCCCATGCCCTCAGACCAGGGTGTCACTTTTGCATTTATAATATTAGTATGGATTTTCCACGGCGGTGATGCAAATTTGTCCTCTTTATTTAAAATATGGAGAATGAATAATGTATCTATGTTTCCATTTGAATTCGTTTTGTAGATGTCAATAGCATACATTTTCCATTACACTGCGGTTTCACATTATGCGTAGGTACTGTTTCTGTAAACAAATTGAGGTACAATTGTTAATTCTAAATAGCATTGTGATTTCATGACAACATAACGCTCTCCAACAAAATTATATTGTTCTCCGTTCCTCACATTACAGTGTAAAGCCTATTATGGCCTAAACGCCCGGATACGAAAACGTCGGAATAAGTTAATGGAATTTGAACTTTAGACGACGCACACTAGGATTCCCTGTGTCGTGGGTGCCATGGACAACACACAAGACAAGAACACACACACCCAGACCAAGAACAGAAATGTAAACTCATAATTCAAATTTCCGCCTCGCTGGGAATCGAACCAAGGACGCTCGGAACGGCGATCCGGCGTGTTAACCATTGCGCGCCATCCGGGTGGTCAATAGTTTAGGTTTAGGTTAGTTTAGTAGCACTCTAATGGTTTGTCTGATTTCAGTGTGTTTAGGTGTTTCTATTTTTCAACGTGCCTACAAATAAACATGTTTAGGTATAACTGTAAATAAACTATTACGTCAAAAAAAAAAAACTATCACGCCAGCCGTCAAATGTTTGTAATGTTGAGGAACTGAAAGTGTTCCTGTAACAGTATTAAGCATGTTTTAAGAACAGTCCATGATGTACGATGATATTTTCAAATTTTTTATCAAACTTCTAAATCCTCTAACCATCACGTAGACCAAAACATGTATGAAACACACATTGCAACTATAACTGCTGCACTTATCGACGCTAACTGCCCATTGTCCCGCTCTTTAGTGCTAACATGGACCATTATGTGTTATCTATTGCATTTGGGACATTATACTTAAATATCTATTCTTAAAACCAAGCCAACGTCCTCAGTTCATGGTACTTGTTGGTACAAGCAATCGACTATGCAATATCCAGGTCTCTTCTAATGGATGTTGTTGGGCTCATTTTGATAGGTACGTCCGCAACAGTATTGTATATCTGAAGTTAAACATATACACTTTAACGCTTTTAAATTTTCATATAATTTACATAATGGCTGCTCCGACCTAGAATCGAACCCAGGGCCCCTCGCTTCTAGGCAGGGTTAGGGTCAAGTTGTTTTGTTATCGTTAACGGAGTTAAACATACATCGATTGTCTGTTTAGACACCTCTGTTGTATTAGAGACCAGTTGTACTATGCAAGTTTAAATGTATGTAAAACAGTTTTAAGTCATCATATCTGATTCGGTCCATAACTCTCGCATCCCAGCAGCTGAACACAGATTTTACTGAAACCCGAGTCGCTCGAACGTGAAAAGGAGTTCTACAAAAAACCAGTTCTACTAGGAAATGGAAATACGATGGAAATGTGGTTATCTCATAGACGCACCGCGTTACACATTTCGGACCTTATCACCTGGGGATAAGGGACAAACTGTAGTTTACTTCAACGTAGTCAGTGGCGTGTAACAAATGACGTTCGCACGCTCGTCGCAACCGCTCCTCATTCGAATTTGTTTCAAACAGACGTAGTTTATGTCAATGCGAGAATTATAACTGTTTGAAAGGATTATAACAGCGGCGACCAGTCTTTGTAATCTTCGCAACCTCTGTGTCACTGCTGGGAACGGACTTGTTCTCAATATGAGAGTTCCGTTGGATATGAATGGGTCAAGTCCTGTAACTCTCGCATTGTGAGAGGAAACCCGAGCCCAGAAGGGATAGTTATGGGTTGCGGTGATGATGATGAATGGTTTAATGGTTATTGTGATATTTGAGCTTAGTAACTAAACTGCTGTTAGTGTCTGCCTGCGATCTAATGTATGAAAAAAGGCTCGATTTAAAAGCGTGTTACTTGACTGATGATTTTATAAGATACAAGAGTCTTACATATTTAAATTCCTACAGTAGCAAGGACCGCTACCGGTACCGGGTTTGATTCTGGGCTGTGGCAGATATTTATTTCACAGATAAAATGTATGTTATCAGGTCGTAGTTTGTCCGGGGAATCCTAGTGCGAGGATGTCACTGTGATACATCTTAAACCTTCCTAGATCTTTGCAATACCAATAATAACAATGCTAACACACTCACACAACCGCACTAAGATAAAACACCCACAAGAACAAACATTAAATCTGACACACATATTTGTTCCACGAATCGTACCCAGGGCCCAAGGGGTCACCACCATACAACATGATCATCGAATACCAAATACATGGTAATGTCATCCAGATCCGTTGAAAACTGAGGAAAACTGGTACAAACCTATGCCGTTTTCGTCCTCAGCTAGATTACCCAAATGCATTAGATAAAGGATTCCAAGATTGCTTCGGCAACGCTTTATCTCGGGTAACATTCAAAGCTTCTTGGCAGCTTTACATTACTTGGAAAACCGATTTAAAAGTTAGTACCTTCATTTTACTCTTTGCTTACAGGTCTTTAGGATCCATAAGTATTAAACTCTGATCCCTAGAGATATTTTACAGGCTGTATGACATAATTTTATGTACCTAATACATATGTATATGTATGTAATCTAACTCACAAAAGCTAACACATTAAGGAAAAATCTGTCAATGTCAACAATAGATGAAATTATTAACACTGGATGTGATTAACACAAACGGGGTAGCCGGGGCAGAACAATCGACGGTAGGCACCGCTAATGGATACACGGGAGCTTTTAAAGCTCGTTCTGACAGAATATCGTCGTTTTAGAAGCTTTTGATCCGACACTTTGCGATTTGTTTGTGGAGCTCGCACTCGTTAATCGCCCGTTTTAATTGACTATACTCTTATACTCACTATTTACTAGTGACTCTCGCTCTTCAATTGTAATTTGAAGGTTATTTTATTATGATAGGTACGGGTGCTCACGATAATTATTTCGTACGCTGCTATTTAGACCTATGACACTCATCTTGAGAAACTTTTGACAAATGACAGGTTGACACTTGACACTTATATGTCAAGTTTAGCCGTGCCTAAATAAATTGTTATTTAATCAAAGTGTTCACATTTATATTCAAAACATCTATTAATGTTAGAAATGTTACTTTACTTTTTTTAATTTGTATATAAAAAGTAATTTTAATTAATTAATTACGTATAATTATTTGACATCTTACTTCACTATATGAAACGAAGTAACTAATACCAAAAACTAAACTGAAACTATTGCATACAACAGGATAAAAATAAAATACTTAATCGCCGAACAAAATTTAGGTTTAAAGTTTGGGTTAAAACATTAATGGCGGAGTTCCATGGTGGAAAATATTTGAAAACGTCGACATGCTACATAAAGTTCGCCCATGAATCACCGGCCCGCGCAGCAATGTACAATTTGTTGTTCACAGAACAGACTCAGCTACATTTCCCGTGCAAACATGTATAACATCAATAAAATCCGCGAGTGACGTTGGATAGACGGAGAGCCAAATGACAAAGGAGATAGTTCTGTGGTAAACCTGATGTTGGAATACTACGGAATGTCACTTTCACGTATTTTCTATATTATTATGTAAATGCTTGACTACAATCACGACCGATTGTAACTAGCGATGGAGTCTTAGATGTTTTAGTGAATTGGCGAAATAAATATGTTTTTTCTTTCTTTCATAAGCGCACCAACTTAGGAAAAGTCTAATTTTACTCTTGACTTGGAGAAATTCATAGTATAAAAGACAATAATGTTACATTACATTATATTTAAAGAACCTATAATAACACGCGGCAAGGAAAAGTTATTGAATTTGGTTTAAGTAAAAGGAGGTCAGGTTACCAAATGACCCGGTAGACTGTTGAACTTAGAAGACCTAGATTGCGTAATTTAGGGGAGACTTACAATAATAATAAAGCAGCACGTTCAAAGTCCTTCACTAGGATTCTCTGGTACATGGGTGCCGAGAACAACACAGAAGTCAAGAAAATAAAACACACGCAGACCAAGAATAAACATGTAAACTCATCAATTAGATTTCCACCTCGCTTGAAACCAAACCCAGGATCCAAACGGCAGAACAGAATAATAACCATTGTGTTATATGGGTGGTTATTATGTTCGGAGAACAAATACATCACTCATGTATAGTCGACGCAGAGGTTGGCGACATTCTTTTTTAATATCGCTACGGGCGCGCCATAACATCGGGAACTTGGCCGTGTCGCGGTGTGTTCGCTGAACAAATCTTTTTTATCTGTACTTACTGGATTTTCAACTTCCAGTTTGTATTGTGTACTATATGTTTTTATTATACGTTGCCTGCTGAAATTCTACATTTAATGAAGAAAATAATAAAAATAATTTTACGGTTATCGCTTACCATCAGGTGACCCGTCTGCTCGTTTGCCTGCTTAGGCTATATGTGATTAGATAATTGGCAACATTATATTTTTAGCTTTAAGAAAAGACGATTTACATCTTTAGAAAACATCGATAAACTATAAAAATTAGTTGTTAAACAACAAATCATTTAACTTAATAGGTATTTTTATATTCTGTGACTGAGCCGTCTCAGCCTTATTAAAAGTCGTAGTTGTAAAATTATCGCGATTTTACTTGAAGTTTATTGGGAACTTTTGCCAAATTGTCTGCTAGCTCAGAGACTAGTTTGATGACAAAATAGTATGTCAGTATTTTTCATGAAAAATGAAAATTCCATCGACATTTTTTTACGGTATGATTATTATTTAACGAACCTGCGTTCTAAATTGTGTTCTGTTATTTTTTAATAGAAATAAATTTCTTTTAAATTTTTTTTTGGCTGGGACGACTTACCATCAGGTGGCCAGTATGCAAGTCTGTTTATCGACTTTTGATATTAGCAAAAAATTATATTTAACCCCTGCGTTGTGCCTGAACCTGAATGGACTTATTTGAATAAGGATTGAGAACAAATAATATTTATAAAATTACTATTTATTTTATTTATTTATTTATTTGGCATACAAAATAACTTATAAATTAATGACGATCTAACACTCTTAAAAACTAGATGTATAGTTTGTCTCAGAGTGAAGACATTTATTTCCAGTACAGGGTATCAATTTTAATCGCGGCGGTCTGTACATCGCAGTCATGCCGACAGCCAGTGCAACCCGCGCCCCGCTCCCCGAGCGACCGAAGCAGGCCGATGTGTCGCATGATCAGGATTTGCTCGTTCTTTATTATCTACAGGCTGCTCCAATGTCGACTGATGTTATTATTTAGAATTTAAATTTAGAATTTTATTTACTTCTCTATTTAGTTTGATGTGCGTGTGTGTGTGTGTATGTGTGTGTGTGTGTGTGTGTGTGTGTGTGTGTGTGTGTGTGTGTGTGTGTGTGTGTACGCGTGCGTGCGCGTTATGTGTCTATATGTTATTTATTTATAAGAAGATAGGAAGTATTTCGCTAGCGTAATCTTTATATTATCTTTCGTAATTCGACTTTTTATGTTTGCGGGGAGACTATTTATTAGATCCGGTATTATATATTCGGATACTCTCTTCCCGTAAAAATTTTTATATTTTGGTTTTAATAGGATTTTGTTTGTTACTTTACGTGTATTGATTTTGTGTGATGTTTCATGTAGTATTTCTTTTCGGAAAAATTGCTCTTTTAATAGATTAAGTTTGACTAAATCGTGGATTTGAAGCACTTTGCAGTACTCGAAAATGGTATTATTTTTGGTAAATAAATTCTTGTATTTACTTGGAATTATAGATTTTAAGATTCTTTTTTGGAGACTATAGATTTTGTCTAAGTAGCTTTTAAAGGTTCTACCATAGCTGGTGAGGCCGTAAACTATTATACTTTGTACAAGTGCTTTGTATAAGGTTATTTTTATTTTGTATGGTACCTTGTTTTTTAGGAAATGAAATTTAGCTAGTATGGCGCGCAGTTTATTACAAACATGTTTAATATGACCTTCCCAATTAAAGTGCTTATCTATAATGACCCCGAGATATTTATGCTGTGAAACTTCTTCCAGTATTTGACAATTACAGGTTTTATAATTGGATTTATTGACGTGAAGACAGTTGTGACTGTGTGCCCTAATTAATAATTTGGTGTCTATTTTATTATGACTGGAGTGAATGTGTAGAAGTTTCGTTTTATCCGTGTTTAGCACCAATCCAGCATCATGAGACCATTGACATACCCTAGTAAAGTCTTCCTGTAGCAATTTTTGAGCCATGTTTATATCCTTATTCGCGATTATTATACAGGTATCATCAGCAAACTGGTACATTTTAGTGTGCTCGATTACATTATACATGTCATTAACATATACTAGGTAATGTAACGGTCCCAAGACCGAACCTTGTGCTGTGCCTTCAGTTACTGCAATAGATTCGCCGATAGCTTTTCCTATTTTTACCTTAAAAGATCTATTCTCTAAATAATTTTTACACCAATTTAACAGTGGTCCTCGAACTCCAGAGTCCTCCAGCTTCGATAATAGTGTACTATGTCTTAAAGTGTCAAATGCTTTACTATAATCAATGAATATAAGTAAAACATGGTTTTTGTTATTTAGGTAATTGTTTATGTCGTCTGTAAATTTTGAAAGAAGTAGACTTGTACTTTTACCTGGCTGGAAGGCATACTGGTTTGAAGATAGTACGTTGTGCATGTTATAAAAATTGTGTACTTGATTGCTAATGTATTTTTCTATGATTTTATCAATGACTGGTAGAATTGTAATCGGACGGTAGTTAGACGTGTCATTTTGTTTACCTCCCTTATGAATGGGCCGTACTATTCCCCTTTTAAGTTCGTCTGGATAGCTACCGCAGGATATGCATTGATTTATGAGTTTTGCTAGAATTTCACACATTTTGTTCGATAAGGTTTTTATGTCTATTGCACGTATTCCATCTATACCTGCTGATTTATATGTGTTTAGCTTTCGTACAATATTTTTTATGTCCGTTGTGGTGGCGGGTTTGAATCGAAAGGATTTGTCCAATGGTTTTCTGTAAGTATTTTCATCTAACAGAGTAGTCTTACATGTAGGAATTATATTTTTAATGTTGTTTTGAAAATCCTGCCCAAACTTATTAGCAAGTTGTTTTTCATCTATGTTTTCAAAGGCATTAAGGATTAATTCATCTATTGAGTGTTTTATTTTACCTGTTATTTTATTTAATAGAAGCCATATCTTTTGAGGATTATTTTTATTTCTATTGATTTCATTTTTATAATATTTATTTTTAGAAGTGTTTATTAATTTGATTGTTTTATTTCTTTGCTTATTATATTCATATTTTAATGTCATATTATTTAAGTCTTTTTTCCATTTTCTAAATAATTTATCCCTTTTGTCACACATGTTGTTAATATGTTTAGTGACCCAATCATCAGTGTCTCGCTTCCAATTTCTTTTCGTTATATTATATTTTGCTTTTATATAACACTCATTGTATTTTCCTTTTATATAATTATAGATTTTGTTAGGGCTATTCATATATGTAACTGCATCAAGATCCATACATTGCAGACTTTCTTTTAAAATTTTATAATTAAATTTAGTTACCACTTTTGGAGCAACCTGTATAGGTCTACCTGTACATAGCGTAGCGACCGTCATACGGTGATCCGCCAGTACGGTGCAGAGCGCGGCTGCGAACACATCTTGTATCTGGGATCTTATGAAGATGTGATCAATGCAACTTTTACTAGTATAAATATTATTTGCTTCTATTCGAGTGTAATCTGTGATGCCACATACAAGACCGTGTTCGCTCATGATATTAGAGTATGCTTCCTTAAGTCTAGTATTTAATTTAAGATCAATGTTGATGTCTCCCAAGACAATCAAATCAGTGTCAGGAATAGAAGTTAAAATACAGTTTAATTCCTCAATGAATAAGAGCTTCCTTGTATTGGGTGGTCTGTATATTGCACACACAGCTATGTCATAGTAGGGTAGTACAGTTAGTGTACCCATCAAGCATTCACAGTGATGCGTAGTAGTTTTATTTATTTTAAATCTATGCTTTTTGTGTACATAAACAATTATTCCCCCTCCCTTCCTATTTAATCTTAGCTTTGTGTGCATTATGTATCCATCGATATTAAACAATGCGCTTACATGTGTCGTAATATTTGCCTCGGTGACTATCAGAACATCGATAATGTTTTTACTATTTCTTATGAGTAGATCTAGCTGGTTAAAATTTTTATAAAGCGATCTTACATTGACATGCACAAAGTTAATGTTAGACTGTTTAGGTAGACAGTTTGTGTAATGGTTATAATTTATACAGTTATGCAATTCAGTAATTGTACTAGTTTGAATATTAATATCCATAATTAAGTATATATAAAGCTTAAGCTAAGAACTTTTACTTGCGGGTAATGTGAGCTAAACTTATTTTTGTTCCTTGAGCAGGGTTTCAATGTCACTTTCACGCCTTATGATGAAGATCTTCCTCTCCGTGTCGCTTTTTCTAGCTAGAATTTTTCCGTCTTTACTCCAGATATACTTCCATGCATTTCTTAATTCATACTTCGCTTTACCTAGCAGATGTTTATTATACGGAGTGAGCGCTTCTCTGATGTAGATATTTTCAGGTTCACCATCTAATGCTACGTTAGTTTTAGAGATTACGTCATCCAGTCTAATCTTAGTAGCTCTTGCGTTTGTCAACCATTGATTCTTTGCATTAATACTGTCCATTTTAACTTGAATGCGACCCGGTTTTCCCTGTCGTACTGGAATTCGTCTGGTGTGCACGATGCCTATTTCGTTCACCTGTAGCATTTTTGCAACTTTTTTAACGATAGTTTCGGTGTTTTCTTTCTCCATTTGGGGAATACCCACTATTTCTATGCCGTTTGCTAGTTTTTCTTGCTCCATCTCCTGGATTTGTTGTTCGAGCGCTAGTAATTTTGTTTCCATGTAGGTATTTTGATTTTTTAGTGCTATCTGCTTTGTCTCCAGTTCTTTGGTCTTTGTTTTTACTGCTTCTAGCCCTTCTACGAAGTCTTCAATTTTATCGCTGAAGTATTGTAGTGAATTTGTTATAGCTTGCATTTCCTGTTGTAGTAGTTTTTGCATGTCTCTATTTATGTCCCTGAGTAATTTTTTGACGACAATTTCGTTTCCATTGCTATTAAAGATGTTGTTTGTTTCGTCTTCTTCTTCGTCGTCTTCAGGCGTAATAAACGAGGATCTCCTAGGTGACAGTCGTTTACAATCACTGCACACCCACTCCAAGCTGTCTGCGGCACGAAGAGCTGCTAGTTGTTTTGCTGTTAATTTAGCGCAGCTTGGGTTTGCATGCACCATTGATTGGCATTTGTTACACTCTAGTCCAGGTACTTTTTTCGTAATTGACTTGCAACACACTTCACACTTTTTCATTTTGAGGGTAAATGTCGCACAATTTTCGAGTAATGTTATTGCGCTGACCGCTCGCCGCTGCGATGTCCGCCCATTTCTAGTTTCTACGTGTGTATCTAGTTATTTAGTTCGAGCGAATCAAGAATCGAGAAATGAAAACGACCGGTAGCTGAGGCCTGAGTGCATGTTGCTTGCCGAACGAAGTGACTCATATATGATAATGTATGCATATCTGCCACATAAAAAGTACAATCCCGTAGCCCGGTTGGTTTTAACTTGTGAAAGAAGGTCACACACAGTCCATTCCGGTGGATGTTTGTTCTCAGGTTGTAGTTGTTGGTGAAGTTTGTGAATCATTGGTCATTCCATTCTGCATCAGGGCCACTACCAACTAGGCTACGGGGTCGTCATTGTATGTAAGTGGAGATGAAGTCTAAATACTAACATAGTAAGGACCACGCTCTGCTTCAAAACTCCCTCATCATCAAACCTCATAATTCCATAATTTAAAACCAATGTCGAACTCAGTTAACTAAAACTTCATGTGTTCAGAAAATCGATTCATTTAAAAGATTCCAGGCAAGTCAGCTGAACTAGTAACCTACTTTAAATGTCTATTCGGCCGTTAACACGAAGGACAATCAGGGGTATAGACATCGGTGAATTCCGTCCGAAAAGAGTTGAAGATTAAGGTCTGCTCACATTACACTAACTCGACTGTAACTCCACTCCGATTCAATTAATAAAAAGCATTAAAATGGACCTTTATATTTAGTTATTTACGGTTGAATTTTCCGTCGAATCAAAGTTGGTCAGAGTTGTAACGCGTCAATCGCGCGTGCTTCAGTTTTTTCAGTAAATGACGAAAAGTCAAGCGTAAGGAGCATGATATAGAGGACTTATTTCAATGTCTTCCTATAAATAATGACGGAGTGAAGTTAGAGTCAAGTTGATGTATTGTGCACAGACCTCTATTGTAAGTGGCGTTTCCACACACCGCGCCATTCGCCGCTCGCCGCTCGCAATCCTCTCTCGTATGCGTCGCGTGTTCTAACTTTTCCATTCGATTTTGATTCCACTTCTTTTCCGTTTTATTCCGCTGCACTGCGTCAGTCATTTGATGCATTCGATTTTCTTTTATTTATTCTAAAAATCACCGACTTTTTGCTTTGTTTACGAAGTCGTGAGAATTTATTTTCGTGGGCAATTTGTCCTCGTTAATTAAATATCGGTTTGGGGTTTACAAATTTAAAGTTTTACTTAGATATGGTTCAAAACATCGTGAGAATGGTCTAATTATTTTTTGCTCTTATTTAAATTGTGGATTAATTCGAATTAAGTAGTAACTTTTAATATTTTTGGCCCACAATAACTTCTGAAGTACTTACTGAAATACTAAATTTAAAAATCGAATATCCTCGTATATCCTCTTTTTTATTTTTCTTACAAAAACGTTTTAGAACCAAGAAAAAGTTTTAACACAGCTTTTTTTATTCACGTGAAAAAAACATGTAAGTCAAGCTTACTCACTGATACTGAATATTTTTTTTTAAATCGTGAAATTAGATGATACTTCACTGTCTTTTAAATCACCCTATTTACTATACAGGAACTTTTGTGCACGTATCCCACTTTACGTTGTTCGACTTGATCAAGGGTTTTTAAGCATTTTATTTGCAGAGAATCCGTGGATTTGGATAATATTTGTGATAATTTAAATCGTCTCAAACTAAATCAAGCTGAGTTTGACGCTGTTTTCTGTTATGTAATAGATTAATGGCATGCAGGTAGCTTAAAGACTTAACTGAGCGAGCGGTCACGTAAAGCTTACGTACCGTTTAGAGGTTCACCATAGTCACGGCTGGAAGGAAACATTAAGCGGATTTGCGTATATTACTAAGGAAATGCCTCATGGAGAAACTCCTCATAAACATGCTTATAAAAATTATTTGTAACGTTAATTAAGTAATTAAGGTAATTAACGTTGTTTGTTAAGTAATAAAATGTTTTTTAAGAAATAAAATGAGGTATACTTATTTGAAAGAAGCCCTTACGCCAATGAAGCCTCATAAGAATCTTTTTTTAAGTTAAATAGCCGACAAATGAGCAGACGATCTACCTAATGACAATGATCATTTATATCATCATCCGCCCATGTAAATCATCAGTAACATCAAGTAATCATCAATCAATCATCAGGAACATCAGTACCACCAAAGGCATTCCAGATTTGTTGTCGGTCAAGAAAGAAGAATAAAATACTTCAAATTATAAATACTTCTCCGAATAATACAAGAATTTCACACTATAATTATTACGTATATATTCATCAAATAAAATTAAAACAATGTTTTCCATTCTGTAAACATGCGCTGCAAACTTCCTCGCGAATTTGTTTCGCGAAACTTGAAATAGTTACGTTCAGATGAGTGGAAAAACATGCTGTGGCTTGCAATGGATTCGAGAGTCTTGATGCAAAGCGGGAATTTATTCCGTCAAGTTAAGTTCCGGGTTCCGGGTGAATAATTTAATTTGGCACAGGGGGGTGGTGCGTTGGTCGCCGGCGGCAACAAGTGAACGCGTTACTTTTTACATTACAAGCTTTATCCATTACATCGAGCAATATTTTATCGGAAAAATAAAAATGTCACGTAACACATCACTGAATACAGTTACTGTTAGGTTACCAGTCTTCGCTTCGGGAATTAATTGCCTTCTATTAGGTACTTACAATTTTATAGATTTTTTTTTATTTAGAAATGGGAGTAGAAATATTATTATGTACTCGTATTTCTATTCAATTACAGCCAAAGGCACGAAACAGGCCCAAAATGTTATTCATTAAACTTAGAGAACTACAGTAATAAGTTTTATCTCTTATTCATCAGAAATACGAGGGATTATTTTCCCGGAGTATAAATAGCTAATAGATTAAAATAAGCTTTAAAATTGCGTAAAATAATAATCTGTTTAATAGCTTCTGAATTTTGCCATAACAACCGAATAAGAAAAAAATATAATTATGTTTTAGCATCGCTTCTATTTTATAAAAGTTAAAAATGTTAAATTGGGGTATTTCAAAATTCCCAATTCTGCTATTTTCAATTGCAATTTCCTTAACAAGCGAATGAACTTAGGAATTCTACTTAGTTCGCT
Organism: Ochlodes sylvanus; assembly: GCA_905404295.2. NCBI lineage: Eukaryota > Metazoa > Arthropoda > Insecta > Lepidoptera > Hesperiidae > Ochlodes > Ochlodes sylvanus. Next base: position 2,645,772 of record FR990131.1, on the reverse strand, counting down.
CAGATGAGTGGAAAAACTTGCGAGCCGCAACCTCTGAAGATTACGAAAGTTGTGAGGGCTGGCGGGAATTTATTCCAGCTTGTGGGTTCCCGTGCATAATTCAATTGCGAGGTGAGGGGAGCGGCGTCAATCAGTCGCTTTGACTGGCAACAAGTGAATGAGCGTCCGGTGCAACCAACGGGTTCTCTTTACAATGACTCGCATGGTTTGTATTACGCGAATAAACGTGCGGTATGCTTTGACATTCCTGAAAATTTTCAAATAGCTATACAATATGGATTTGGTACTTTTTAAGTAGATTGTTGCTTACTTCTAACTAAATTATATTATAGGTACAATTTACAGTTTTATCATTACTAATTATGTTAATAGGCATTAATTCGTCAAACTTAGCATTAGGTATCGTCAAATGCCAGAAACGAACGAGAACTTCGAAATTCTGAAAATGACCCATCTTAATATATATAAATCTCGTGTCACAATGTTTATCTTCAATGGACTCCTAAACCACTTAACCGATTTCAATCAAATTTCACATGTACCCGTATTTTGGTGTAACTTAAAAGATAGGATAGTTTTTATATATTTTAATTGCAAATTAAATGTTTAGTAAACAAAAATAGTGTTCATTTTATGTTTAGTTTTATGAATTCCTCATAGATGGCGCTGTTGGTTGATTCGTCAATAAAAGCATTCGTTTGACAACTAGGTTGCGAAGACACCCGGTAGATGGCGTTGTTAATCTATTATAATCACTGAGCCACAGCAACGCGTGGTATGGTAGCTAGTTGATTATAAAATATGCATTGCATGAGTATAAAATAAACATACTAAACATTTCAAAATATTTATTTCCTGTTTAATTAATTCTAAGGATATAGTACAGTATACTAAAAGCATACTTGGACGTTTTATTTATATAATGAATTAAAACGGTTAAATAATATTAATCTCCATATTTTTGAAAACAGGTATACCTACATATATTATGAGTACATAAGTCTCTTCAAGTACATATTGATACCCATACAAAATTCAATTTTCGATTACCGTGTCTGTAGCGGCATCTTAGATATGTACCAAGATTGCGGCACACTCCGCACAATCAAACCTCACTCAAACGTCATTCCGCTCCGAGTGGATCGCTCGAGTGCAATGGATGAGGGATACGCCAGCCGGCAGCGTGACGGCTAGAACAGATGCCAAACAGACAATCTTAGAACAATCTAGGAAATATACTGACTGTAACATTTCTTGTACGGAAATATACTGAATTATTTTAAAGACTTGTTCTAAGTCGAGTCAGAAAAATCAAGTTAGAAAAATCTTTAGCCGGGGCAAATATTTATGACGACTCCGTACCCTTTGGTAGTGACCCTGCCTACGAAGCAAGGGGGATTGTAGGGGGATTGTAGGGTCTTAGCATTGATTAGGACACATTAGGATTCCCTACGTTATGAAATTTAAACTAATTCTTTCCATCAAACTGGGAATCAAACCTAGGACCTTCTAACGGTTGTTGTTTCAATTCATCTTTATTTTCTTTTACCGCAATATTAGCCTGGGTTTATTTTATTTTACCCGAAATAGTATCTCCTGGTGCAAGGTTTACAATATCAGTTCCGAAGTGAGATGTCGTAAGCACAGTGTAATAACTAACCCGGCTCTGACAGATGACGCGCCACTTTGCCCGCTGGCGCTGTCAGCCGGAGATGGATGGCGCCCCCAAACCAGCCGGGACGGCAGCTGTATCTATATCTGGGTCCCTGTAGTCTGTAAAACCTTCGTTTATTGCTTTTTCATGGACCCAAAGACGCATAAACAATAGGTCGGCTGCTGTTTGAAGATTAACCGTTGCATAGATAAAATCTATGGGACGTGCCCACATTTTTTACGTGAAATTAGTTAATACCTTGACAACAGACCGGTGTAATGGTGAGTGGTAATGATAATCTACTCGTAAAAAAGGCGAGCGCATTAACATAGTAAAAGTCTATTCACTCTTTTCTTGAAGATTCCCTTAGCAAGGCGGGAAACAAAAGGAAAATAAATTTGAATTTGAATTTGCGATTTTACTTCCACGTGTCGTAAGCATGTCTAGTATTGGTCGGTAGCTAGCGAGCTGTGACAGATGACATGGCGTTTTGTCCAATGTCGACCGTGGGATGTACGTTGTACATCGGCTCCGAACGTCAGTTCCCATTAGGGAGCCCTTAAGCCTTTAAACCTTTCGTTTATTTACCTTACCCAAGCAGTTTTATTGATATTTGGGGAGTAAAATGGTGTGCGATATATTTTTAGTGCACCCGTAACCACTCTAACTAGGACTGTGCTGGTGATATAATTTGTCCCACTCAACATAGTTCGTCGACTTAGATGTTTTTTTTTACATTAAGGCGTCTGGTCGTCAACATATTATTATTGATGATGACTGTCATGTCATTAATGACAGTTGCAAGATTAAAACCAATCGATTAATGTAAGATTCTTCAAAATTGTATTCAGTAATTCTGAACACGGAAGGCAGACACAACATTGTGAACATACCACACGATACCTAGTGATATGTAACAAATTAGTCTCAATAACGACATAGTTTGCTTGTTTTTTTAATTTGCGTTAATAGTCAGTTTTGTTTTCGAGTCAAAACTAAAAACCCAACCTAGTTCAGCTTCCATTACTAAGACAAAGTTAGCTTTATTTTACTTAAATTAGTATTTTAGTGTTAGTAGCTAGGCTCTCAGTAATTATCAAAGTAATATAATGTAATACCTAGAGTAGAATATTTCGTAAATTGTTTTGTTGCCCGTTTGGCGGTAATACCGCGCCCCGGCAAGAGTGGTAATTGCTACGCGAGCTGGTTGTAAGGCAGAGTACATAAAGTGCGGTTACACAGTTCGCGGTCACAGAAATTTTTTGTAGATACTCGTAGTGGGAAAAAAAACCGATAGTTCTGTCAATTGCTCAATAGAACTATTGAGATGGGATGAAAATGTTTGTTCAATCACATCCCTTACAGAAATGTTAGCTGCTCAGTATACCTACTACAATTTAGGGTTTTTCTTGTTTTTTCTTGTTTTCTTTTTAATTCTTATAATCTGGGCGTCTTTTATGTGTACTTATAATGTAATGTACTTTATAACTTTTTATACCACAATAGATACAATAAAATAATAACATTAAAATCTTTTTTTAGTTAAATGTTAATTGAAAAATAAACAAATCAACAGCTGTAGCCAATTCTGTGAGTATATCAAGTTTATGAAATGTCCGTACTTGGTACTCGTTTGGTGTCGAAGTTCGTTCGTGTGTACCGAGCCTAATTCCCCAAATGAAGTCACTAGCGCAGCGTGGTCACGAGATATTGCGCTAAGCAACTCTTTGTGATAATTATACATTTACATATTCTTGACATAAAGATAGATGTTGTAATGTATATTTTAAATATCACAAACTTCCATGCTGTAACTAACTATAATGTACTGTAACCAACACTATAGTACAGTTTTTTCTGTTTAATAGTTACTATTTATCGTACCTCAATATCAGTAGAAAATCAACCACGGTATCGTTTGGGGTGTAAGCAGCTCCATCGAACTTTGAGTCCACGCCGACTTTCCCAGCTCGTGGTGTATCAAGCCGAAAAATACGAGGTTACGGCGCCCGGCTCCTCTTTCAGCGATCGCTAGACTGTACAATCCAATTTGATCACGAAGGTACTTTGGGCTGGTGGTATGGTTTGAGTCCCAGTTGTGGCTAGCTACCCACTTGCTTGTGTCACCAAACGACTTGTCTTGTTCTTTCTTGGGTTTGAGCCGGTATTTTTCTTCTCTTTCTTTCTCTCCTGGTCAGCAACGGGTGGGTAATGCATTTGTTGTTGCTGATGTCCATTGGCGACGGTGACCACTTACCATTAAAAATAACGCTACAAACTCATAGCCCCACACTAGGATTCCCTGTGTTGTTAAATTAACTCATCATTCATTCTGCCTCGCTGGGAATCGAACCCAGGACCCTCGGCGATCCGGAATGTTAACCATTGCGCCATCCGGGTCGTCATTAGATAGGTCATCATAGATTAAATGAATCCCAGTGTGGATTGGCGGACTTCAGACACCACTGAGTAACTATGAAAACTCTTAGGTAAGCAGATCCTGTTTTCACTGAAACAAGTGTTAATTTATATGTTTAAACCACAATAATTTTTCAATAACAGAGTGTTTATAACAATATTTTTGTAGTCCTATATAAAAGGACAATAACACATTCGGAATTCGAATTCAGACTCTATTCCCATTGAACTGTGAACGTTGAAACCATTACTCATTACTGCTAATAAGACAGTCCTATTTAAAGGTTAAAGAAGATTAAAGCGCGTAAAAAATTACCATACAAGTACACGTTTAAGAAGGCGCGTTTGACAATAAGTTCGCCGCTGTTTTAATGGCTCGCCTGCGGCAACAACCTCAGAGGCACCCGGGGATCGTTTAAACGCGCAATAAAAGAGTTCAGACCACAAACACACTGCGGCTGGAAGCGACGGCCCTACCTGCTTTGGTGCCTTCGTTGCGTACGACAACGACGCGATGACGTAACGATTTTCAGTTAAGTGACATAGCAGCGCTTGCAATGAAATAGAATTAATTCTATTAGGGTTGTGTTACGAGTATAAACATTGATATGCTTATAAATAATGTAATAATCCTGCACCCATGTTGTTGAATGTTCGTATTGCCTAAAGGTTGACTGGGAGAGAATGCTTGTAGAATTAAGTTCGCCTTGGTATGATGCGTAAATAAATAAATGTACTTATTTACGAAATAAAACAATTGTCCTAAGAAAATGTCAGCGTACTTACTGTCAATTGTTACATTGTACAGTGACAACTAACGTTAGGTTAAGAAAATACTTTGTTTTTATTAGACAGTCATATGCTATCAAAGTAAAAGATAGCCTATAAAAATAAGATAATCGTGTCGTAGCCGCAAATAACAAGAGTCCTCGTCATGAAACCCACCTGTCCCAATTACCAAACCCTTCGCCTCGTGTTGAGCTAACGACTCCATTACAGGGATTATCAAATTTGGGAGACAATTCGAGTGCTAAACACGAAAGTATATTACCCGTAGGCGTGGATTCACTCGTAAAACAACTTTACAAAGTATTTCCCACGGCAATTATGGTTTAGCATCAAATTACTGGCTAGCTGAAGGCTGAATATTTATAGAAAGCGGGATACGGCTTTGTCGTGGACATGGCCGTGTGTTGAACGTAAGTTGGTGTACGATTTTTTTTTTCTTGTTGATATTGTTAACCCCCGACGCAAAAGCTACTGCTAACTGTGCAAACTACCCTCGTCCCAATTTGAGTTTTGCTTTGGGTCGGTCACAGTTGGCAATGCATCCTCGTTTGGTTAGGTTATTATCGGTAATTTTTATGTACTTAATTAACTCCATAAACGTACAGACAGCTATCAGTTACATTTGTATTATAACAGATGCATTATTTCACTGAACGGTAATCCCCAAAGCACGCGATAATGGCCGATACGTCGTAGTACAGGGTTCAAACGTGATCCCTATTAGTAAGTTACACACTAATTGATCATTAATAGTATTAACACCAATTAGATAACATGATCAGCTAGCATGAAAACACACTCACAACTAATATATTCTATGTTAAATTCGATAGTTTAGTGCGATTGCCAAGTTAATCTATTTATTTAAAACAAAAGATTTTTAATATTATTAAAACATAAAAGATTTGGTCACTATAAGATGTTGTTAGGTTAGCTAATTAAGTAATAACTTTCTTATGTTATTAAGTTAAGACAGAAGGACCCTTGAGTAGGGACTGAAAAACTGACTTGGTATTACATGGATCTCGCTAACCTCATTGCAACGCAGTTGGAAACTGGCACTGACACTGATCAATATCTATAGGTACATGGAAAATATTTGAGGAAGTCTAATATCAAACCGTTTCAACTTATATCTATTTTATTTATTACCGCAAAATTCCCGTTATAATATTTTTTACAACGTTTGTATGTGCTGTCTGTTTTGTCCCTCATCAGATCCCCAGACTACTTAAACGAAATGAAATCTTTCACCATAAAGGAGGTCCACTTTTGCATCGCTTACAGAACGTTAAAACTATTCTAAACTATTCAGAACTGTTCAGAAAATCCTTTAGGCAACGGGTTATAAGTCCGTATGGGCGCGCGAGTGCTCCAGTGGCTAAACCCGATAACTAACTCGACAGTACCTAACCGAATCTAATTAGTGCGGATGTCAGCTCATCCGCCGGTATTACCTTTCAAAACTTCAGCATTCGAATCCTGTTTATTTTGTTTGTTAGCTTTTATTAGCTTTATTACCCCGTTACCTAGTTGATAGTGACCTTGCAAGTGAGGGGTCCCGGGTTCGATTTCTGGCGGAGCAGATTTATGTGACTGGCAGCATTTTCGCTGAAGCTCCCAGGCGGCCTGATTTTTTCCGACTTTCTCAACTGTTATCGTCATATTTCAATCAATTTACACAAAACTCTAATATATTATACATATAAACATTCCTCTTGAAATACTATATCTATTAAAATAAACCGCATCAAAATCCGTTGCGTAGTTTTAAAGATCTAAGCATGCATAACAGACACAAACAGACACAGCGACTTCGTTTATGTTGAGATCATTATTTTCACTAAATAGTGACCTGGTAGCAACCTACTTTTACCACCCAAGACTACATCGACATTTGCCATCAGATGCAGCCATAGTAAAGTAAAAATCAACTTATAATTAAGTAAAAAAAAATAGAAGAATTAATTATAATTACAGTTCAATCATATTAAAAGTTAAATTTAAGTTTATCTAAGTACTTTCATAACATATATTAAAAATAATTAATAAGTAACACAAAAACCTATTAAAAAGATTTTGTTTAACAAAATTTTTCGTCTACAAAGTCGTTACACACTGCGAGGACCTATCAGTCCGCCGTCACCATTTGGGATGTCATCAGTAGGATTAGGGCAAAGTTTTAAAATGCCATTAATAGCGTGCTAGTGTCTCAGCGAGACATTGCTAGCACCAAGTTCTTATAATTATTTCCAATTACGTTAGCTTATGGTAAGCGTATGGAAAAGTGATAAATTTAGGTACCATTCCGTGAAGTAATTTCATCCTGAAGCGAGCCTTCGGAAATTGTAAGGTTAAACAACATTAACTTTAATAGTAATTTAAGGGTGACAAACCTTTGGTGCTCAATACTTTTAGAGCCAGTTAGTGGCAGTATCCAGACCTCCTCAGTCACGAGAAGAAGCATGTGCCCTGCAAAAACCGCTCATAAGTTTATATGCACGAGTATAAAACTTTTCCGTGACTGACAGATAACGCACAGCCGGAACTACTGAACGCAACAAGCTGAAATTTCTCATGTATGTTCCTTGGGGAGTGTGGAGTGGGGAGCACTAATAGAGGATTTTTAGAAATTCCAAAAAGGTGATAAAAAAGGGGGGATAAATCGAAACTTTATATTCCTTGAATGGATTAACTTGAAACTTTGTTTATCATCTTTGTTCCTCAGATTACTCAAGTGAGGCAAGTGAGCACTAAGAAAAGATTTTTGGATATTGTCTGGCGATGCCGCGGGAAGGGCTAGTATTAAATAATAACTGATAAAGTCCAGCATCGTGGTGGGAAGTGGTAATCGTCGTCCAGTGTGCTCGTCACGAACCAAAGGCTCAACCACACCAATACACCGTTGGACGCGTTGCTGAATAAGAAAGTACTGCATGCTGAAGTATGCTGAACATGACACGATGAATAAACGCTAATAAAATAGTGTAGATTCAACATGTTTCAACAATGGGTGGGGTTATAACAATATAGATCAAAGATCTTCCAGGTTGAACGGGTCCCCGTCCACACATTATTGGAACTAACGTATCTTGGCGGGAAGCCAACGCTCCGTCGGACATGCGACAGGATTCCTGAAGAAAGAACGCCATTATAAATTGACAGTTGAATTGAACCGCCAAAAAATACGGCATGAGCTCCGACCAACCATTCTATTATAACTAGGTCCTGAAAAGGCTTCAGAATCCTATGAAATATTCTGAAAATTCAGATAAAAATTTCCCTACAAATTGCTGTACCCACTAATAAGGAGGTCTCACTAATTATATTAAAAAGAAGATATGTAAGTATATAAACATAAAAAAGGCAAACAATCATTTTATAGGCACGATAAGGATACGATATAAAATGATATAACTATTTTACACCAACATTTCCATTTGTGTAGTCCTTGGCTATAGATAAACTCCCAAGACGTGGAGGAGAGACATCGGTTTGTAGATCAATCGATGTCTGTGTACATAAATACGAGTCTTGATATTGGTTTAATATTAATATTCAAATATGTATGGGTTTGGAAATTACGCAACATTGAAGGGCAGTTTATTACTAGTTTTGGGTCAACATATAGTTGCTTGGGGACTTGTACTCTTACTGAGACTAGTACTAACAAGATTGTTAATACTTGACTACTTTGTAAAATAATGTAAGAAGTCGCAGGTAAAGCCGCGTCCACATTACTTCCTTAACACGCTGGCATCGCGCCAGACACCGTGCGCGTCGGTCTACTACAATAGGATGAAAAGTCGGGTGTGGCTCAGGTATAAAATTAAGGAACCTCAGCCAGTTCTTTGTAGAGTAGAGTCAAAAATGAGAAGACACACGTACAACAGTTTTCAAATGTTCTTTTAATTTAAATGCTATTTTAAGGGATTTTTTTATGGAATTAAGGTAGCAAACGAGCATGCAGCACCACCCTTCCGCTGCCACTCATGACAACCGTGACCGACATAGAAAAACACTCAAATAGGATGGTTAGTCCAGTTACCAAACGGTGTTAGAACTGTTAGTGATTCAAAACAAGAAGGCGAATAGACACCTAGACGAAAATGACAAAGTTTAAACTCGTGATTATTTTCGCCTCGCTTGAAATCGTGCTCGATTCCATTCCTTCGAACAGCAGTCCGCATAGTAGCCATTGGATCAAAGAACTATCAGAGACATAAGTCTGCTAATTTATAAGTGCTTTAATTGCATCACGTCGGAATAGTTAAACACGTTTGTGACAAGAAATGTGTCAAACTTATTTAAAACACGACGCAATTGAAGCTTTCATTAATTGGCACACTTGGTCCTCACGTAGATCAACTGCTCAATTACTGATGTTAAAGCAATAGATGTAAGTAAAAAAATTCCCACGTTCCCTATCAGCGTTCACATACACCTGATTTTAAACGGAATACATTTTTTTATTAAACCCAATCAAAGAATTTCATTACCGAACACAGACATGTCACGTGTAATCAAATATGCGAATTCGATATAAATATTAAATTTAATCCACGTATGGAAATACAGTAACGAATGAAAAGTAAAGTTACAAATTAAATTAAATGAGTGCACACTGGCCGTTGTAATATGACTTCATGATATCATAATGGAATGGAATATGGAAAATATGGAAATTTGCATTTAGGTCGCATGCAGTAAATCATTGTGGATGCGTCCCGAATATTTATGTTTAATAAGAGCGGTATTATTTTTAAATGACTTCAAAAAATTCTCAATTCGTCTTTATTAATATTTGTTTATTAACAGATGACTAGAATTTAAAACTATGTTATATTAGAAGTAAAACCGCATGACTTGTAGGTACGATGCAAAATAGATTAATTGTAATAATTTATTACAATATATATGCATAAATTTTAATAATGCAGAAGAGTTTCTTTCGCCGTTTATTTTCTTTGATATTTATTATGGCACTTTGTGAAACGGTGGTAGATAAAAAATAATTGACGTTCTTAAATGTATACATAAAATTAAAGGTATTTATTTATGACAACAAACGACTTTTTATCATGCTTTGTGTACATTTTTCATGTTTTCACCATAAACCTACCCTATTCCCTGTAATTACTTTACTTATTTCTGTACTGTTGTAAGAAAAATAACGTGTGTTTATATCTCATATTATGGTAAAGTAGTATAAACATACAATTATAAAACATCATGAAATACTAGAGCTTACCTTTAAGACGAAAATTTCTTCTATGCTTTCAAACAAGCAAGAATTCAGGTAGCGAAGGAATTTCAAATTAAACAAAATCCGTGCGAATAGTTTCCTTTCAATATCACTAACGAGACGGAACAGTGGACAGGGGGCTTGAAAGGTTGGGTGTAATTTCCCACGCGCTATTGCATTCCATGGGCCTACAAGTGGCCAGAGTACATTCCTTTACGGAAAGCCAAGTAAACGGTTAATTTAGGCTAGCCAAAGAAGTTTGTGATATATAAAATCTTTGAGCGATAAACTTTCTTGAATAAATTGTTAGAGTTTATTAGTTAGTTAGTTGGTTAGTAAGTAATCTGATATACAATACAATATACCATATTGTGCACACGAAATAGAATAAAAAATGCAAGTTACTAAAAACAGTAAATTTACTCTGAGAGTACACAACAAATTTCCGGGTGGAGGACACGGTATGCATATACTTAGGTAGGGTGCAAATTTGTGTTACGGGTGCCATTAACAACACTATTTACACGTTATTAATACCAACGACTCGAAAACAAACATTCATCTGTCACAAAAATATGTGCCCCAGTCAGGAATCGAAACCAGGACCCCTGGCGTGGCAGGCAGGGTCACTACCAATTCAGCTACGGGGTGGTCGTTTACTGTGTAACACCATTAAATACACTAATAGATATCATAAAAACAATATTTACATTATTATTATATTGTCAAGTAAATTAATTTTGGTGCTTTTATCAGTTTATAAAATCTTTAATCTCAAATCCTCAGCGTGTTAGTATTAATCTCAATTGGGAACATAAATTTTGTAAGCACATCCTTTGAAGGCTTCGAGTAAGCAAATGTTTACCGTGAGCATACGTCGAAAAGTCAATACATAGTCACTCATAAAGCATCTCACATTTAATTACATTCTGTTAAAATATCCTGATCTCAAGAATGTACGAGTATGCTACAGTGAAAACAGACGATAATACAACAACCACCGCGTAACCAATGACAATATTGTAACTATGGGTGCGAAAGATTATTGAACGTATGACAAAGAAAAACAATAAGCGGAATTTGACTATCTCACTCATATAATAATACGAATTGGTGAATACTTGCTTTAATTAGAATACGTCGTCACTAGTTAAAACAAGTTAAACTTACATTTGCCTTTTTAGCTAATAAATCTTCTGCCTTCTGCCTCTTGTATTAGCTAGAATTTACTGTCTAGCAAAAATTAATGTAATTTATAAGTTACTTTTATTTTATTTATTTTTATGTTTTTGTATCTATCTTAAATACTTTTGGTTGAATAAATTTATCTGTGTGTAAACATTATAAGAGCACGCTGACATGGATTTCCGTATTATAAGATACACTATTTTTATTAACGCAGTAATAATTATTCAAATATTTTTTGAAAAATATAAAAATACAAATCTTAGTGTAGAAAAAGGGTTAACATACCGAAATTGTCTTTTAAAAAAATCACACAAGCTTGTATTACCGTTGCTTCTCTTCCCGTTGTTCCCACGCCCACAATTCAATAGATTAGTGTGACACTTGTATCTGTAACACATATTTCACTGGTAGCAAACCTGTGACAGACACTGTTCCTTGCAGCCGCTCGCTACTCCATTGTTTATAGTGGCTCCTCTTGTAAGCCGCTTCGTGTGCTAGTTTCGCATCGGAGCATTGTACGTGTGTAAATAGCGCCATATTCATTTATGTTATGTACTAAAACTAATAAGGTGTTTGTATTTTACGACATTTCTCTCTATCCATCCAAATCTATGTATCCATCTATCTTAAAATTCTTAAACCTGTATGTATTGTCTACATTTGTATTATTTTATAATAAGCTTTTTCAAACTTGCGTATACTAACTACAAAAATGCATTACTTTGTAAAAGATGTAATATGGTTTTCCATTCTTAAGCAGCGGTCTTCTCCCATAAGGTGCGGGTACAAGCCATAATCCACCTCGCTGGCCAAGTGAATTAATAAAAATATTTTTTTGGTTCAAAGAATATATTCCTTCTCTTTTGGTCCCACTTAATTGAGGAAAAAATACCATCTGTAAGTGTGAGGTAGGGTATACAATTTTTCAGAACGAATTAAATTGAAGTCGGTTTTTGTTTTGTTAAAAACTTTTTTACGTCTTACATAAACCTCTTAATGCATATCCATTTGCACACTATATTTAAAACTAAAATTTCTGCTTTAAAATAATATGTAAAGAGTATCATTAGATGAAAATGGATGCAAACCTCGCGCTTGGCTGGCGCGCGAACATTTCACTGTCATATTTTAAATTAATGTTGCTTTGTACTTACGGACTTACTGATACACTTAAACGGGATCAAAAAGATTTAAATAAAACTATATTATAGAAAATAATATGAATGGTGTAAATAAAAAAACATTTAAATGAACTGTTGTATTTTAATTAGGTAAGTATTAAAGTTTATAAAATATAAGAATATAAAAAAAGAAGTAAATATAAAATTAAGAGTTCATTTAGTATGTTATTATTATGCTACGAGTATCATGTCTTTGTTATAAATACAATGATTTTGCAAGTTCTTTAAATGACCGAAAAATGTTTACAAAGTCATTTGCATTCTTTAAAAGCAGAAACGCTCGCTAGACATAAGTACCTACTTCTAAACAGAAGTTGTGACTTTGTTTTTATACTTACTGCTGTATAGAAGTTGTATTTTTCTCGGATCATTACGATGACCATAGGCAAAATCTCCGAAATAGAAACCATATTTGGCAATTTCCGTAGCAATGAGTATTACCAAGCAAGTTGGATATTAGTTAGACTTTAGTTCTCATTGACTTGTTGTCGACGCAGCCTCCAGCCGTTCACTTAGCACAAGTTTGACGGAAGTTATAAGACTGTCTAAACAGAGACCACGTCTAACCCCAGATATTAAATATATTATCATTGCAGTTCTAGTTAAGGATCAGGCTTTCAACATTTCAAGGACTTCATCACCACTTACAATCATGTAATCATGAGGGATTAGGTACAGGTGGACATACAAGCTTGTTAATTTAGACATTCATACTATACAGTCTGTTCACCATTACTGGTTATTTTCAGTCATGTTGGCGTCATTAGTTGTCAGGCTGTTGTTGTCGGGTTTTCATTGTGATTTTATTCTAGCTTCAGACATTATGTCTATAAGGTAAGTAATAATAATATTAATAATTGACTGATCTATCTATTGTTTTTTATTGTTGAAGGTCGTGTCCGTTTTGGTAAGCCGTGGTGGTGGATCGTATGAACTGCTTTAAAGCCACTCCTGTTTTAGAGCATTGATAACCGGGATGTCTATAATCTCCTTTACGGTGTCAGACCATCGGGTAGGTGATCGACCTCTAGGTCTTCTCCATCTACTTTACCCACTACATCCACTTTGTCAAGGTTGTCTGGCGGTCTTCGCGCCATATGGCCAAAGTAGGAGAGTATTTATATGTAATATTCTTTCTTCATGACCCCTATACGTCGATAGTAAAGAAAACAGTGACGGAGATAGTGTTTTCTTTTGATGCTGATATTAATAAATGTTAGTTAGTCACAGAGGAAAATAAAATTCCCTTTATGATATGTAGTGAAGTTTTAATATCTCTGTCGAGCGGGCGAAATGACATCGTTTTTAAAGTGAAGTATTCCATGTTTCGTTTTTTATTTTCTTTTAACGTTGTCACGAACAAACGCCTAGTTCAATTTATTTTATATGAATGTACATCCTTTGAACTGTGTGTACGATGTATGTTATTCAGCACATGTCAGGGAGACGATATTGCCAAGATCTATGAAATCCTTCGGTATGTGTAGTAAGATATAACTATTTAAGAACAAAAAAAGTAATAACGGTAAAAAATAAGCGCGCACATAGTGATAACACCATAGTCTCTAGGATTTCCTGTGTTGTGCAGCAACAAATGCACAGATGAACAGACAAACCTACAGAAAAAGAAAAGAGAAAATATTATAGTGATGCCCGGACACACAAACCACGGAAAACAAAGACAGGCTCTGTTCTGTGAGACAAACAAACAAAAACAAAATAAATCAGTTTTTGAGTCCCAACTCGGTATTTGAGTGTAATCGTTTTTTTAATATCGAATCTACGGAATATCCGTCCTTTGGGTTTTGTTATGGTACAAGCAATAACTTTATTCAAGAATGTAAAGTGCTCAAGTGTGAAGGTCTTCAACTAAACAATCCCTTTGTATAGTTTGTGACGTGAACCATACCCAAACTATCTGGAGAGTGCGGACAGGTGTTCTTGCAGTAGATAAGGTCTTGTAACATGACGTATGTATTATATACTTAACTTTTACTTGACATAACTTCAAAGTTGTGCTCATGTTATCCAACAGTCCGTGAAGTATTCATAATATCCCCAACAATTTCATAACTGAACAACTGTATCAGAGTTTACGAAAATCGCAAAATAATGAGAAATTGTTTGTTACTTAATTAAAGGTTAACCTTTCTGTCAGAAAATATTTCTACCGAATGTTGGGAATAGCAATGAGCGATTATTTCGTATATTTATTTTATTATACATACATAGAAGTGATAGCCAAGTGGGTTGAACCATGGACTCCAGAACAGGACAAATCCTGCACGCACCTCTAATTAAAAAAATATGTGCATATTAGAAATTAATTTATCACTTACTTCGGTGAACAAAAACATTATCAGGAAACTTGCATACCCGGGAATACTCCATAATGGTCTCAAAGTTCTTACGTGCCCACCGAAACAAGGAAGTGCGTAAGAAATTTCTCCATAGCATCTACGTAGCAGCAGTGATAGCCGTGTGGTTGAACGTTGGACTGCCGAATCGGAGGGTCCGGGTTCAAACCCCGCACGCACCACTAATTTTCAAAAATTATGTGCGTATTATCACTTGCTTCGGTGAAGGAAAACATCGTGAGGAAACCTGCACACCTGTGAGTTCTCCATAATTTTCTCAAAGGTGTGTGAAGTCCACCAATTCGCACTTGGCCAGCGTGGTGGACTATGGCCTATACCCCTCACACTGTGAGAGGAGACCCGTGCCCAGCAGTGGGACAGTTATGGGTTGTGATGATGATGATGATGATCTACGCACAATTTAATAGTTTTATCGTCAGTTCCTTCTTATTTTCGTTTGCCGTTTAAACGTGTTTTCATAGTTTCAACGGACTAAACTTTGCTAGTGCCGCGTCAAAAGTGATCTACGGCGAAATTTTAAGGCGCTTGGGTACAGTTCTAAAATAAAGTCAATACGTAACTCACGTATTGACTTGTAGAGTTGTTCAAAAACCATATTAAATCACAATTTCTCATTAGATCCTATCACTAAATCCTTACTCAAATCTCAACATGCAAGGAATTCTGTATATCAATTTTTTTATTTAAAATTTGACACAGCACAATAAAATGGGTCAAAGTAGATGTACAGTATTAGTAGACTGTGAAACTATCGAAGTTCATAGCCGCGAGGGCTAAGGAAGTGGAAATTGAAAAGTCGGGCATGGATTCACAGAGTAGCTTTCATTGTAAGTTTTAAATGGAATTCAAGAATGGGCTTATTCTGTTCCACCTTTATATAATAATAAGGTTGAAAAAGATATTGGAATAACTATAATTTCAGACTTCGTAAAATTGGTAGGTTGTTCGTGAATCAGATAACTACATAACAAACATCTCTGTCTCCATAGGAGGAAGCAGCGGCAAAACTTCTTACGGTACGGATTTGTTGAATCAATGGCGTAGTCTTCTTTCGAAAATTGTTTGTGTCAACCAACGACGAATAAAATGCATTTACACTCCATTTCAGATTTGATAGAATGCGATAAGAATTTTGTGGCGAGGAATTCCCAGTGGAGAATTTGAGGGTTGTCTGCAAGTCGGCAAACCGCGTAAACTATTTTGCTGTTGCTGTAATCTCTGCTGTTGGTGTTGTGTGAGCATCACAATAGATACCCATGAGGTCGTTGGCCGACGAAGGGTTTGAGATGTTAAGATTACCCTGGCTCCTTCATTGATAATCCCTTTCTTCCTCTTACCCTAACAACAAAAAAGGATATAAACGTATTAAACACTACTTACTTTACTCAATAGAACAAAGTAGCGCATGCAAGCGTCAGTAAAAGATTGCAGTGGGGGCAATCGAAGCGAAGTACAATGGATGGCTACGGGCGTTGAGCTGTGGGATTGATTCAGGACAACAAAATACATAGAATGTGGCGTTAGTGGCGTGGTGATTTAAAGGTTTTAAAGAATGTTCTAAATCTGTGGTAACTGCAAGTGTTACCCCCATATAAAAAAAAAATCCCTTGAATTAACTACAATTACTTTGTCAAAATCGACGCATATTTGTAATTCTTAATGTTTGTGCCGGTTTTGTACGCAATAAAGTAGGTACGCACTGGAGTATTGTCTATCAATATGGGGGTTAAAATTGTACCTACTTGTACGAGTATAGTTAGAATACAGAGCAAAAGCGTGGTTTGTTATTTCGGCTACGCTCAACAGATTACGCCGAAACGGATACGCTGATGAGTGAATACAGAGTGTTTATACAACAAACATGTTCAACTTTTATGTAAATAATAGTAGGGTGCCCGGTGACTTCATTTTATACTCATACCATGTTTTAACCGCTTTTAAGGATTTTTAGGATCCCACTTTATCTTTAGGGGATATTCTTTTTTTAATTTTTTACTGTGTTTTTATTTATTTTGATAAAAACAATACATTCCACTGTTCAAGTAAATATGAAGAAATTTATTGTAAACTTTTATAATCTTATAAGAAATCCATTAGCGTATTGGGATTAATGAAATAAAAGTAAAAAAGAAAAATAATAATTAACACTCATAGAGCAGCTACTTATGCTTTCATTTATTGAATACTTCAATTTTAACTTCAAGTCGATTGTGTAATATCTCAATATAACACTGTAGCGTTTCAGCTATTATTCTTGAATATAAACCATTTCATTCGGTAAGATGATGTTCAAAGCCAAGCAAGGATATACCTGCAAGATCCAGGATCATAAAGGAGGATCTTAAGAAAGTATTGCGAGGCGTTGCGAAAAAGGCTAAGGCGAGCGACACTCGACGCGATAACACATGTGAACGAACATTTCAAAAATATATGAAGGAACACGAATCTCTTCTAAGATTGCCTTAAGCTGTTCTTGGTAAATCTGATTTTTTATAGTATCGTATCACCCAGTTTAATCTACACGACGGTAAGGTAATATTATTTTAAGAGTTATTCTGTTCGGATCCCCTAAAACTGATACTCTAAAGCCTAAGCGATCAGCCGATTCTATTATTCTAAATCAATTCTATTATCTTATATATAAAAATGAATCGCCGATTTTGTTGGTAAGCTAAAATCTCGAGAACTACTTAAGTTACTTAACCGATTTCGCTAATTCTTTTTTTATAATATTCCTTAAAGTACGAAGTTGTTACGGGGGGAAAAGTTTAAAAAATTGCCTGAAAAAGTCTAAAAACAACACTTCTATATTCCCATACAAAAAATTCGTACTAATATAATTATACATACCATAAAGTTTAAGTGTCAGTGGAGGGGTTCCGGGAAGGCAAAACAAGAATTAGTATTAAAAAAAAGAATCGACGGTTAGGCGGTACGAAGTTCGCCGGGCCAGCTAGTTCTAAATAAAATAATTATAGTAATCGTAAATTAAATGTTTCTCGAAGCGAAGCGTAGACGACCGGGTTATATTAAAACTACTTAAGATACTTTATGTTAAAATAGCAAAGTGTAAATGCTCGCTAAACACCAGCTTGCAGTTTAGCGGAGTTAAGAAATGTCTAACCCACTGACCCCAAGTGGATTCCCTCTGGACACCCCTATTTATAGAAGAGGTCGCAAGTTCCAACCATGGCCACCAGTATTAAATATCTTTATGCCAAACATTAATATGAATGAATGAACGAACAAACACTTTATTTACTGAAATCGTGGTTACAAAACATCCTATTTGTAAAGTACTACAATGTTCACAATTTTGCATAATAATTGTGTGCAAATAAGATAATATATTACTGAATTATAGTTATAGTCATTTATTGTTTTATGCTCACAATACTATTATATAATATAAAGAAATAGGCTAAGGGAAAATAATATTCATTTGAGGAGGAGTGTTATTACGCGTGAAATATATTATGAAACATATGCAAAAGACAGAAAAATATGAAAAAAGTGTTAATAAACGTATATAATCACGACATAAACATTAAATGTTAATAAAATAGGTTTGTCAAAATCATGAACTTACAATTAATAAGCAAAAGAAACACTTTCTATTCTTTACAATACCTATACGAGCGATGGTTTCTTTGTACAAGAAACCGGATATAACGGCATACAAAAGACAGTCTTCTGTGCTTCAGTGCTTAAAAATATATCTGTATTGTGCTCACCAAATACAAAGTAAATAATGAGAATATAATACACTTGCCAGGTACGGTAAGAGTTCTAGTATTTAGTTACGTGTACCGCATTAAGATCGTTGCGAGATTCTGCAGCAATTTGCCAAGTTCTTAACTAAGCAAGTTTGCAACGCCCAAACATTTCGTTATTGTGTTGTTTTATACACGTAGTCGAGATCAAAACCTGTTTAAACTATTGTTTTACGTCTGTGGGTAGGTTAAAGGAAAATAGCGCTTAAATGTCGATTTTGAAGTTGCTATAGTTTTGCCAGCCATATAAAGACTGAATTTGAATCATTTCTGTATTTGAATAATTTCTATGAACAATTTCGTTCTTTATTTTTAAATCTTTGTTGTCCGGCAACGCGTTGGTGATGCCTTTGGTACTGTTGATGGCTATTGGAGACGGTGACCACTTACCATCAGGTACTTGGTTATTTTGTTGTTTGTCGATTATTTAACTTAATAAAAGTTTACAATATTAGAATAATGCTTGAAAATTAATACTTAGAATTATAATTCTTTTTGAAAAATGGCACGTGTAGACTCCAACTCTCATTACTCGCACAAAGGATTTTTCTTCAAACTGGGCGTATCTTAACAGATTTAATTTTAAACAAAACCCTATAACACATGAAAATCAATCCTACACCTACAAAACCATAGTTCTCAATCTCAACTCCGCCGCACTACATACTGTTCACCCGTCGCGACTGGTTATTACTCTCAATCGTTCGGATACTCCAACCGCGAATGATATCTGTTAATTGAAAACTCATCACTGAGACCGGTGCTTCGATTAGTTAGGATTCAACGTTTTAATGGATACGAATATGTCGTTTAAATTTTCCCGTACCGCTTATGTATAACAAGATAATTATAGTATGGAGCAATGGTTTAATGGTTAATGATACTGGGTTCAATTTCCAACGAGGCGGAAATTAGGTGGACAGCCTGATGGACAGCATGACCTGGACTGTTATCTTAATATATATAAATCTCCTGTCACGATGTTTGTCCGCGATGGATTCCTAAACTACTTAACCGATTTTAAATTAAATTGGCACACCGTGAGCAGTCTGGTCCAAGCTGGGAGATAGGATAGTTTTTTATTTTTTTTTATTGGAAATTAAATGTTTATTAAACATTAATAATGTTCATTTATTGTTTAGTTCTATGGATTTCTCATAGATGGCGCTGTTGGTTGATTCGTCATCCTGAGCCACCTCAACGCGTGGTATGGTCAGCTAGTATAACATACTTTATTTCCGGTAATTAGTTCACTTGGGATATTTTGAGGGTATTTTGCCTGCGTCTCCCACACGAGCAAAGCCGCGAAAAAAGCTCTTCTATAAACGGTAATATAAAATTTGATTTTCGATCAATCAGATCCACAAATAGATCAAAGTAAGTTTGAAAACAGAGCGGGTTAAAGGACCGAAGTGCTTTTCAGTGTAGCCGCTGTCCGCTACCGGCGCCGTTCGGGAAATTGACCTAATTAAATTACTCACTGTTTACGTACTAAGATAATGCAAGTTTGCACTTTTCATTGTAAACTTATAATAATAGTTTCTTAAATAGTTATCGACAGCAGGCTGAATATTAAAACAGGGGTATTATAGATATTAATGTATGTATAATGTATATTATTATGTTATAAGGCTACTTTGCCGCTTTCCATCAGGTGGAATCGTAGTCAAACGCTAACACAAACAAAGTAAAAAATGAAATTTGAATGATATAGGAATAATATTATACTGGTTTTAGATACGATTGCGGATATGTATTTATTTCGGATTATCCGTTAGTTTCAGTTACGGTTTTGGTTTCGGATAGATTTTTATTTCGGATATCAGAGAGTTTCGATTATGGTTACAGAGCTCCACAACATCCCTGGTATGTAACATAGGCAGGTGGGGCTAAGTAAAATCTTATTTGTGTAGTATTTCCTATTGTAGCATTGTCTTCGACTTTTTTCTTCATTTCACATACTAATTTTTTTCACAAAAATGCGCCGAAATTTTTGTGATAGTTTCGTAGTTTCGAAGTTTGGCGAAAGTAGGAAGATTTTGAGAACAAACTTGAAAACTGATATTATCTATTATGTAGTATCCTCAGAAGTTGGAAAACTTATCACTCGCCATCCTCAAAAATAAATAAAAATAATGACAGGTATTTATTTTCGGAACTTTTTCAAATATAACACGAACGCGTCGACTCCGTACAGTGAAATGTTTGCTAAGCCGAGGGAACAAAGGTGCGCGTCAAACATTCAAACATTTAGCTTTGTCGTCGGACGAGAGATATCTTTTTTGAAAAAAGAATGACAAAGTACAAAGTGCGCTAAGGGTAGTCGGAAAAAGCAGCGTTCATTTTGCGTAACCATTATATATATTTATATGCTCGCTTCGCTTCAGGACACTTATTCCTTATATTTGTAAATATTTATTACCTATTACGATTGTTAATATCCCAAGTTTTTAGTCAGTTTTTAAACCGACCTCCAGAAATACTACTGTGACAACTGAATCAAATAAATTACAAGCAGTAGTTATTGCATGATGCGCGCAGGCAGATATATAATACAAAAAATCTAAAATTAATAATTTTTGATTCTCTTCAGTAGAAGAGATTACCAATAATAATTAAAGTAATTTTTGATTACTTATGTGTGATTTCTTTAACTTCTAGTCCTATCCTATTTTCATCAAATTTGAAGTCAAAATCATCATCAACAACAAATTTGTCTAAGGCGGCGAAGAAAAAGTTCTAAACGGCATAATTTTCAGTTTCTTTTTAACCTACATACAGCGAATGTTTGTCACTATCCAAATATCGTAGAATATCTATGAATCCAAAATAAATGTTTAAAGTGGATACTGAATGCAGATCGCGTTCCATATTTAGCTAGAAATGAAGCCTTTGAAAATATCGTAGGTATTAAATCAACATGCCGGCGAAACTCCGAAAAATATCACAGCATATTCCTAAACTTGTTACCAGTAGCGCATAAGAATCGAAAATACATGTAGAGATATAACAAATGAGAACTGAGAACAATCTTTTTTAAGTAAATGTTTTTTTACACATCTGCTGACCGAGAACTAGAAGAATTAGAACGAGACTCTTATTAACTGGAGTATTACTAACTAAAAAAAAATACTAACAGCAACTAACAGGACTACAACAATCTCTTAAACAGCGGGGCTTCAGCCCTAGCACCTTTTTGTTCGTCCATTTCTGTCGTCGGCCATTTCTGTCGTCTTTTACGACACCCTGGTTTACTGGCACAGGAATGGGGTTACTTCTCCAGGCCAGGCCAGGCCAGGAATTGATATCCGTAAATTTTAGGGATATATAGGATAGAATTTTTTTTTACATACATAAGTCATCAAGATTTGATGACTCGGATGGCGCAATGGTCGCCGTTCCGAGCGTCCTGGGTTCGATTCCCAGCGAGGCGGAAATTGGAATGATGAGTTTAAATTTCTGTTCTTGGTCTGGGTGTGTGTGTTCTTATCTTGTGTGTTGTCCATCGACACAGGGGATCCTAGTGTGGGGCTATGAGTGTGTAGCGTTATTATTTATTTATTTATTTATTTATGACGTATAGTAATATTGAAGTAGAATCATAAACTATCATCACAATCCATAACAATACCTTGTTTATTATCAGAGAGATCGATACTCTTTCCCTTATCTTGCGTTCTTAATCTTTACTCTCTCTTAAAAGGATAAATAAATATCAAGAATCCGTCCAAGATCCAATATAATTCAGTTGGACGAATTAGTTCTTGACGTAAATTAGGCATTGAGCCCGATTTTAAGTGCTGCCAATGTAGTCAATCCTCGGGCGACTATCACTGAATCATTCATTGAGTATGCCTGAATAGATGCAAAGAACCCTTGGGATAATTGGAATAGGGGTTTAAGGATTTTATTAAAAATTCTAAAATAGGTCCTTAGAACGATAAATAAAAATAACTTACAATTGCTGCTCGTATCTGTAATATAATATAAGAGTTATTCATTGTAGTAATATTTGAAGTTAGGAAGAATTTGATTGTGGAATATTTATATTTGCCCATTATTTTTCACTAGGTACTAGGCTTACTTCTCCTTTCAATAAAAAGGTAAGCAGAGTACTTTTTGTCTCTCTTCTTCTTGTTGTGTGCACAGGCGATTATTCCGGAACCATTACAGATATCAAAAAACTTTAAACTGATATCGAAAGCACTTTACCTAATGAGTAAAATGACAATAATAACTTATTAAAAATAAAACGAGAAATATCCTAAAATTTTACATTAAACTCTCCCATACATTTTAAGTACTAAATCTTCTGTAGGCGATAACGGCCGCCCTATTGTTACAATCATGTTTGTAGTACATTTTTAACATGTCCCTCTTTTCTGTATTGGAATATGCCATTTTTCAATCAATAGATGCAACAATCATGATTATTATCGCATATTGAAAAAACACAGTAAATTGGCGGGAACTAGAACCCGCTATAAAGAATTTGAATTTAGAACGAACACCAAAGAGTATCTTTCTTTTTGTTTTTATACGATATTGAAACAAGGTTTATTATTAATTTGAAGTGGTAAGATACACTTGAAATTCATCAATATCATATCATACATAATTATAAAATGATAAGGGTAAAATCAGTTGGTACTATTCCACTTAAAATAATTCCACTTAATTAACTCCTTTCTACTATCTCATACTAAATGTATGGTAGTGTTTTTAGGATATTTCTCATTTTACTTTTAATAAGTTATGATTGTCATTTTACTCATTAGGTAAAGTGCTTTCGATGTCAGTTTAAAGATTTTTGATATCTGTAATAGTTACGGAATAATCGCCTGTGCACACTTAACGATTACACCCTGTATATCTAGTAGCATAGTGTGGCAGCCAACTTCCACATGACAGTACGGCTAAAATGCTTCGACTAAGCTGCGCCGTGAATCGTTATTTATACGAACAATTCAAATCGCTCCCAAAGCACAGTTAAAATCATTATGTACGTTCGTTGAATATGTAGAAACCAAATGGAAAATACGCGTACAGCTACACTCTCTACCTAATTGGGATCGAGAGATCGCCTCGCGCCCAATTTAAATTATGATGAGGAGTTTTTAGAATCCTATACAATTGGAAATCATTGAATGGATCCTTAGAAAGAAACGTTTTAGAATGCCTTCGCTGCTTTGGAAGCAAATGGAATAAATTAGGTATTTAAAACCATGACTTTTGTCAATTCTCTGAAAGAAAACATAAATCAGAAAAAACATTATTGACGTAATGTTAGACGATAATATAAATTGCCCGTACTATCGATGCCGATAACTAAATCTATTGCCTTCATTTCATTATGCGCATAATCATAATATAGTATCAGATACGAGTATATGTATCGCCGCCCCAACCTTATAAGGCCGTAAAGGGTTTCACATGACTTCAAATTTTATTCCATATCTGGAATCATTCATTTTGAAATCTAGACACTTCGTTGCATTATCCAATTCTTTTTTATAATCTGTCATAATTTTATTGCTGAAATTCTGAAAGTTATGGAGGAAGACGTCTTTAAACTTCCGAAACTGCGTACAAAATCTAATATACCTACCTAGTAGAATAAAGCCACTGTGGCTACTTACTTTAAGTAACATGTTAATTGTACGGCTACATTATATGTATTACATCTTTTTTCTGCTGAACATGTACAGTAAGTTAATTGTATTCAAGTTTTACAGCTTTATTCTGAGATCAAATTAAGCATGTGTGAGGTATGTCGGTGTATGTAGCTTATATTTTGAACGCGTCGTTTGTTAATTTTTGTTAAATGACAGTTAAGTTATATGACAAACGGAACGGAATAGATTTAGAGTTTGAGACGAAGGGTCGTACAAAATTATACAAATATAAACAGACGAACATAGAATCTCCTCCTTTTTTGAATGAGAATAAACACACTGTTAGTCAAATATTAATAATTTATTATAGTTTTTAGTATTTTTTCATATTTCGTACATTTTTCAAATAGACATTTCTATTCATTGGAAAGATTTAGATATTTTTTACATTTTACCATGTAAAATGTATTTGTATTGCAGCATAGTGAAAGAACTAAGAGCATTTTCCATGATTTTTTGCTCTCCTGTGAAGTAGCTGTTTTGACATTTCAGCTTTATTCGATTGGGGCGGCGGACGTGCAATTAACTTTAGACTCTTGTGCTTCGGTAGTAGAGGTTTCACAAAACATGATTATTCAAGTGCATGATACTAATAACTCTCATGTGAAGTAAGTAGTTTGCTCAATTTTATCTATTGTCAATCATTTCCTTGAGCAGATATTCAGCTATTGATTGATCTGTGAACGTGAGCTTAGTTAACGTATCTTTGTTACCTGGTGTACCCGTATTGTTGGTAGGTAGTACGTTCGAGATATGGCCCATATTTAGAGATTACGTCGTTCCGCTGAATATAAAGTGGGTCTCGCACATATTTCGAATATATCACTGATGCTGTCAATATTCCGTCGTTCTTTTAATGTAATAGGGGTTTCGTGTCTATGGTATAAATAAAAAGGCTTCGAACGCGGTCGTATAAGTAACTGCAATCATAAGATTTATATTCTAAGACCTCACCTGACAGAATAAAAATATTGGTGTAAGTTATACAGTTTGAAAAATTGCAATTTGATACACGAGTTTTCGGTCGTAAACATCTGAATTTAAGATTAATGTTTTATTACTAGGGATAAGCACCTTTAATTTTGACAAATTCTGTGCGCATTAGAATTTTATTATGACTTGCTTCAATGAAGGGAACATCATGCATGCCTTAGAATTCTTCATTATGTTCTCAAACTGTGATATCCGCCAATTCGCACTTGGTCAGCGTTATAGACTATTGCTTGTACCCCTCACAACGTGAGAGGAGGCTCGTGTCCAGCAGTGGGACAGTTATGGGTTGAGATGATAGATGACACCTTTAACCATTCTCTGCACCTCCTGCGGCCATATTGCTTAACAGACGCTTTAAGGCTTCCAAAATATATGATTAGTATGAGTTTCCTAAGCGCCTACAACTGGACATACAGCAATCGACGAATCGCTGTCACTCACGCTTTAGTGTGCTGTGCTGTGTGACAGTTGTAGGCGCTTAGGAAACACATAATTATCATGTATTTTGGAAGCTTTAAAGCGTCTGTTTAGCTATATGGCCGCAGGAAAGTATCTGGGACTACAGCTACTGCAATACAGACAACCTACTACACCAGGGTGTAAAATATACAAATAGGTCTTGCCAGCGAAGAATGAAGCATAAGTCAAATGAAATAACATTGTATGACAGGTAGATTTATATAAAAACAACAAATACGTTTGGTAAGCAACGACTCAAACTTGGCCATTCAGCCATTCTTTTTTTACGCTCAAAAGGCGTTTGCTTGAATGTTGTTATATCGGGTCTTTACGCCAAGGCCGCAATTTTCGCTTTACGATGGAACCACGACAATGCATTACGCTCCGAATGCTGTAAAGAGGACAAATGAGACATTGTTAATATTAAAAAGCTTTTTGTGTCGACGAATATTATTTGAAGCTGCTTCTAAGAGCAATGAAACGGGATTTTATTTGGCGGAAGGGTCGGACTAATATCATTTGAGTTGGTTCCGCATTGTGTCGCCTTGGTTGTAAGTATGGGCTTAAGAATTTGTTAAAAAGATTGTTGTATGTATACATATTTGCATTAACTAAGTGTATAATTTTGAGTGTTCATGTCTCGGTGTGTTATTGTTAAATTGTATCCGTCTGTAGTCTACACGTTTGTAGGTAATAAAATTACGTACGAATGTAAAGTGTGTAAACAATATTTTGATATCTTTAGACTTCGCTTTGGAGATATCAGTATTCTTTTCTAGTCGTTTTCATTTGTGAATAAAAGCACCATGTGGGTTAGGGTTAGGGTAAGGTTAGTTGGTTAACATAGGAAACCGTGTCCACGATTTAAACTTTCTGATTTCAACTGAATCAAAACCTATAGAAACTAAATTATTTATTTACTTATTCTTACATAAGTCATTGAACAAAATGCGGACTTTAATGCTAAGAGTGAGAATGAAGAAGGCGGTAGCAATAAAGAGAGATAGAAAAGGAGATTTTTATATTATGTATTTATTATCCAATATTTTGACGTTGGCTCCGTGTTATTATTTAATCTGGCGCTGTCGATAGTTCACCTGCTGAGCTAGGCGCATTAATCATCTGGCGAATCACTTCCTGAATAATAAATAGCATACGAGCGAGCTTCATTATTAAATTTAAGAACAATTTTGATGTTGCATCATACGAGAAAATTTCCTGAGGTTATCATTAATGTTTTCGCTTTTTATTAAATTAACATTGTAAATTTTTAAACACCAAAAAGCAATGTAATTATGTATGTGTAGTTATAATATTGTTTTATATTGTACCTGAACTACCATTTATAATATTTTGCACAATATGCGGTTGCGGTTTTTACAGATGTTCATATGTAGTAGAGCTGGGGCAATGTTTAACGTTTGTTTTACTTCAATGGTTTCAAAAATATACATTATTTTGTCAATTTAAAAATCTCTATAAATATTTATGGTGAATATTCTTTCCGGGTACCAAAACATCATGCTACATAGTATGTTATACAATAAATCCATGGCTTCTCTTTTTTATAGCCGAAGCAGGCAAACATGCAGACGGGTAATCTGATGATAAGTTGCCACCGTCGCCCATGAACATTAGCAACACCAGAGAAGTCACCAACGCGTTGCCAGCAAAGAAGGAAGCCATGGACTTGAGTGCTTGAAGTGCCCCATGTGTCTTAGTTATTTACTTCGTTTTATTCAAAGCACGTATATAAATAATTTTATATAATATTGTTGCATAGATATTGCACCACTCAGAAATCCAAAAAGAGATCAGATCACATCGTAAGATTTTATTTAATAAAAACAGAGATTTTCATACTGTTATATAAAATAGTCCGTCTACTTACTGAGATTGAAGAAACTCACTGTTACTTAGCTTCATCCGCCCCGCCTCACCTGTTTCGAACGCGCACATTAATCACCGACCGTCACTCGTCGTAAATCATAAACCCGAGAGCACTTCGTGATTTTAAAAGTACTCCCCTATGCATTCTGAGCATCTTTCAATATTACAGGTACTCTATTTTGAATAGTTGTTTTTCCACTTTACAGTAAATTATGTGCGTCAATTCGTGCGCGTGCCTTCCGTGCCTCGGAGGACACGTAAACCGTTCGTCCTGGATATTGTCATTTGATAGCAGTCGTTAAGCTATATCTGGCGGCTTAAAAATTTCCAACACTTGAGTTGGTCACTAACCTGGTCACACATTGTGAGGGGGGTTCACATCAATAAATTTTCTAAATTTAAAATTAAGTACTAGTTTTGTTATAATAAGTAATAGAGCGGTGATAGTCGTGTGGTTGAACGTTGAATTCCCGAACCGGGGGGTCCGGGTTCAAACCCCACACGCACCACTAATTTTCAAAAATTATGTGAGTATTAAAATTTAATTTTCACTTACTTCGGTGAAAGAAAACATCGTGAGGAAACCTGCACACCTGAGTGTTCTCCATAATGTTCTCAAAGGTGTGTGAAGTCCGCCAATCCGCACTTGGCCAACGTTGTGTACTATGGCTTGTACCCCTCACATTGTGAGAGACCCGTGCCCAGCAGTGGGACAGTTATGAGTTGTGATGATGATGAATAGTTTTGTTTAGTTTACCTGTCATCCACCAAACCAACACCAACAAAAAGATTCACTTGACATATGTTTTACCACTGACCAAATTTTCCTATGTTCGTAATTGTGCCCCTGCCTCAAATCTTTCATTTAGTATTTTAACAAAAAATAATCACATAAAATCTCTACGGAATTTGTTCAGGCTAAGCGAGGTTTAGTGGATTAGTCACAAGTCGGTACTTAAAAAGCTCCAGAATCTGGGCTACAAACCGTTTACCCGTACGAGTACCGAGCTGCGTGCGCGTGTAATATCCATAACTCCATCGAATGAAAGTTCGTTAGCTGCAAAGAGCTTTTTGCCGTTCTTTGAAACACGGAGATTGGATAGTACTGCACTGATTATCTCTTTGTACATCTGTGAAGCTAACATGCTGAAATGCTTAAATGAAAATGAAACACGGAAGCTTAAATAACATTTTGGCTTGCATTTGGGTTAAGATAACATTCATGTTGTTTATATATCGTAGGTATCTTTATGACCCTTGGTAAATGTCGGCTTATATAGGTATTGATTGAAATCGAAGGGACTTCATGAAATTTCTGTGTGAATTTTTAGGCTATGCGCTTGAAAATGATTATTTTTTTAATATCAAACGACAATGCTGACCACTGAGTTGTAACATACTTGTATATGACAGAAATAAACAAATTCAATTAAAAAATAAATTATTGATGTAAAACTGGCACACAGAAAAGGACATGGTTATTCGCAATACTACAGCCTATAGAGAAGGGGTCAAGAATTTAGTGAGAAATAAAAAACTAAGTATTTTTGGTTCTGTAACTGTATCAATGCTGAAATACTGAAATATGTGTATCGTTTGATTTTAGAAGGAAAGTGGATGAGTACCGTCAAGATTAAAAGTATAAAATCAGGAAATCTGTGTTCAATTATTGTTTCTACGATCCACAACATACATACTACTGGTATTACTAACAGAACTGCTGACCCAATGCCCTTAAAGATGAGCCCTATTTGAACGGAGAATATCCCTTCCAAGTCGTTTGCCGGTCGGCTGCGTTCGCGGATTATTCGCATTCACAACTTCTGCCTTTTCAGTTCCTTACATAGATAATTTAATCCGCAAAAATATACTTACGAAGGGCCTTCTTTGTGCTGTATTGCCAATGGTGAGCCCGGAGGACTTGGTGACCTAATGCTATAATTCTTGTCCCTTTTCCTTTTTTGTTCAAGTTCAAACAAATTGAATGTGGTAGAAATTTTGAACTTTATAACTGAGTAGCATTCAACTGAGTTTGTCATTCAACTGAGTAACGTACCATATATCTAAAGTTTTATTATACCTATAGTAATTTGGCAAAGGGAGATCTCTCGCCGAGCGAGACGACATGCCCGGGAAGCGACCAAGACCCGAGTGAAGAGTTGTCGGAACTTGTATATATTATGTATATGAAAGCGGTGTAGAAAATTTCGATAGCGTGATTCAGGCTTGTCGTGACGTCACCGTATGACGCGGGTGCGATGTCGCTACAATAATAATAATAATAATATAATTTATTTGTTCAAAGTAACAAAGACTAAAGACAAGAAAGACAAAGTCAAAGTCCAATAAGACAAAGTCCTATGTATAGATCGATATACATATTTATGTACATTATTATCTTATTTCTATATCCATTGATTGAATAGTATAGCAGTAAGAGCTGTAAGTGTACTGAGTAAGATTGAATCTGAAGAATATTGAAGAACTTTCAATGTTGATGAAGGTTTGGTAGACGTTGTGTAAACGTCACCACTTTAGTGGATGTTGTACGATGAGTCCACTAGTTTCTCGTATCAGGAAGGTTGCTTGTAATAATACTCTTCTGCTGGTTTTCCGAAGAATGTTTTATTTGGCAAATAACCGAGAATATATACAAAAAGTGTAAAGAAGAATAACCAATAGAAATAGCTACATTAAATTACAGAAAACAGATTTACCAATAAGAAAACAGATTATGAAACACGTGTAAAAAGTAATAAATCAACAGGTCAATATTTGCATGCCGTCTCGTTCACTCTTGTAGTATTAGCGCTGTATCTCTCGCTCTATAATGCCATCTCGCTCTGACGTTGCCATCTCGCTCTAACATCGCGTGATCGTGAGCGCGCGATACGATGCAAACTTATAAATAAATATCGCGGAGGCAAAAATCTGTTACATTTCCCCGCGAGCGGCGCGAGCGTGAAGACGTACGACGGCGTGTAGGTATGTACCTACGAAGAAGGCTGCCGGGTGCCTGTGTGCTTCGAAGACGAGATGTTGCTTGCTGGCTTGATGAAGAGGAACGAGGAAGATGCTGACGGACTGCGCTTCTCTTTGTTTCTAATGAGACGTCAATATTATCTGCAGGTTTCTAGACATGACGTCAAACAATAAAGTATTATTATTCTCTCGGTGTTTTACTTCGCTTGAAATAGGCTGTTGTTTTATTCTTTCCTATTGGATTCCAATTATGTGTCGGTAAGGTAATTCGGTATTGGTAAGGTATTGGTAACTGCGTATTTGTAGGAGGTACTCGGTAAGTATATTGTAGGTATTATGTTAGCTGCGTCAGGCAGCTACAAAGGTCTACAATTTTGCAGACGCAGTCGCGTATAGCCATACTGAGGTAACGCGAACTTCACAAATTAACTTAGGGAAGTGTTATTTAATATTATTGAAGGCGTAATAATATATGTAACATATTTATACAGTTAAAAGGAAAACTAATACGGCTAGGTGGTTTTAACAAGCTGATGAGTAGGTACTAATAGACTATGAAACGAAAACCAAATGAAAAATTTCTTTTGTTGACAAATAATGCACAATAAAACAAACACACAAAATCATAACGAATGAAAAATGATATCTCTTAAGATGTTTAATTAACAATTTCTAATTAAAGTTTCGAGTCGGAGCTAGTCAGCTGAGGACGATTACTCACTGGCACTTTACGACAGCCGCGTAATTTTATTGTCAGCGCAAGAATAATTCGCGGATCCGCCGAGGCGCCGCCAATCCACTTGATGTATGCAGATATTCGCAAATCTCGAAATGTGATTAAAATTTGTATTTGTGGCGCAAATGTAACAGGCGTTTGCCATTCAAGGGGTGAATTCTCGGTTCATAGATATCTTAATTAAAGTCATTTGTCATTACGAAAATTTGAGGAGAATCAGGGCTGTCACACATAATTTATATTGCGGAAGAAAAATATTGTTACATTTTTTAAGTAGATTTATAAATGTCATGTTGTTGACACTGAAAAAAGCACAAACACAGCTAATAATTTATAACATAAACTTGATAGAAATGTCTTCGTAGTCAATCAACGTAAAAAATGAATAGGACTTCTTACTCCACATAAAAAGAGAAATAATAGTATAGTTTTTATTTATGTATGGATAATTATTAAGTGTAAAAATATATCATAATATTAGCACTATTGCCTCTATTAAATTAATTATATAAAACAATTCACCACGCACACTGTGACAATTCAGGTTCAAAGTCTCTAGACCGACAAACGTTCCCTACGATCGAACGCAACTTAATGAAATTACCAAACTACTCTCAGAGGCGATGTAAAAAGTTTTAATGGCTCGTGGAAAGTTAAAAATTGACGAGCGACGCGTGCGCTCATAAAAACTAAACCGTTATCTCTCACGCGCTTAATAGCGCAACTTTGAGGAATTAATTCCCGATGAAAAATGAGGACAAAACCACGGCCGAGGCAACAGATGCGCGCATATTGTTTGCACTGATTTACGTCATGGTGTAGCCGGATAATGTCCCGAGTGTGGTGGAATATCCTTTTTTGGAAAGCGAGAATATCTTTCAATGATACTCGGCATGGGTTTGGAAAGGATCCGGGTAAAGGGGGATGCTCACTAACCATTTTCTCAGCCATATGGCGCATAATAGACAGGGTCTCACTGAATGCTCTACGGTGTATCCTTTGGTCAATCCCGCAATTGCGTTGGAGAAATTCTGGTATTCAGATATAATGAAATGTTATGGTTATGGTTACTATTAAATTATGATTAAATTCTGAAATTATGATTCCATTCCATGAACTGGAAGTGATCATGCATATAAGTATGTGTGTTTACAGCATAAGTTTTTAATTACAAACAAATTTTACAAATAATACGTCTCAAGACTTTTTTTGCGCCGTAATTGCGTCGACATTATTAATTTATCAGTATACAAAATACATAATTATGGTGAGTACTGAGTACCCATAGTATTATTTTCAGCAACTTTAAAAAAAATAGCCGAAAAATATTTTTTTCACTCTTTTGTACAGCGAAGCGTTCAGGTAACAGCTGGCAGCTAATATAATTTATTTCTTAATTAAACAGTCATTCGTCATATCCGAACCCTAGAACGAATCTACGACAATACTTGGCCAGTTCAGGCAACTGAGAATTGATTTATATACAAATCGTAGGTCAAACACAATGAACCCCGAGCAGGCCAAGTTTCGAGTGGAAATCTCAGAGAATGCTGAGACTCAACGAATAAGGGCTTCAGATTGAGTTACGCACTTGTAGGCCCTTCGAACCTCTGAATACAAATCGTAATTATATTCCTCGGTCGCTAGTTTAATTAACTAATACCAATATGAGTTGATGTGTTGCTTTTGTTTTGTTTTAGTAGTAGTTCTTAGTAAACCGTATATTTATGAATGAATTGTAATTCAATTTCAATTAACATTATCATTGGCGTAATATCTTAATGAATCACATTAAATGTAATATAATATCATTATTTTCTTTCCAAGTCAAATTCTTCACCAATTAGCCTTCAATTTATTCATTTTCCATTTATTTAGTGTTCACTGCGATATATCAAATCAAATTTAATACACTTAGGGCCAGTTTCACCGGTTACGAATAAAGTTCCGGATAGCCCTAGGAACTCAACTCCCAGATAGACTACATTTTTTGACTTCTCAGGTAATCTGATAGAAGTGACAGAGAAAAGTGTTGGTTAAGCTATCTGCCAGTTCAAGTGGCTGTTAAAGGCGTTATCTGACGGATAAAAAATGTTTCAAGTGGCGTTTCTATAACACATTTGGAATTTGAACTGTAGTACATCATATTATTATAAATCCTACTATTTTCGTTCTATAATGATAAAATTATACTGGAAAATATTAAAAAAGTCGAATTGGATTATTATAAATTGAGAAAAACTTGTTTTAATTTCTTTACAGTTATGAAGTATAACTCCGACATAAGTCCTTCGGGACTAACCGCTAACTGGAATCGTTTCATTTTAAATGTCAGTTACTAGGTTATTGTAATACCCTTTATTCAGGTTAATCTAATTTGCAGGCACAGATCAAGGACTTTACTGTCCCCGGCGTAAGACTTCATTTTGAAATGAAAGGTTATTCTTTTTAACCATTATATTTGAAGAAGTATTAATATAAGTTTTTTATTTTTTTGTATAACTTAGCAACTTGGGTGTCTGCTAGTGGCAAATACATCTTATGCTTTTTGCTTTGCTTTTTGTGCTTTGGAGGGCACGCAAAGTTGTCCTGGTAATTCGTTCCCGTCGTGTCCTGGTAACTCTTGAGTCATAATATTTCCGGTTATTATTGTTCTTGTGTTGTTAGAACAATAACCGGATACCGAATATACTGTTAATATTGTTCTAACAATAATAACCGGATAAATAATAAGAACCGGCCTCCAACATGGCCGTAATCCTTACGCATTCCTTAAGCCACGTTGGAGGCCTTCCTTTAGCTGAATAAAATTTCGTATCTTGGGTTGATCAGTAATCTTTCGGGAGATTTCCCTTTGCTCAACCTCCTCAGTAGGTGAGCACAGCACTCATGAAAAGATACCAGTGCTCTGTGGCCATGTAAAAACAAAATAACGTAAAATATTATAATGGGACCCTCGAGGCCACCAGGTGAATGGACTCCTTATTTGAAACGTCAATAAGTAGGCTTTTACTTAATCTCTTTAATTCTTTATTCTGGTTTTCTCGTTTGCGGGATACCTCCGAGGATTTTATTGTCATTCACTGCGCGAGAATAGGGCGGTGTGTACAGATTCGAATTTTTATTACAATGCTTTTCACTTCACTTTCATTACCAAATAAAAATGTACTAAAAATAAACATGTATCATCAGTATGATTTTAACACCGACCACGCAGCCAATAGACACCTAATGTTTGATTTCCCGTATTGACGCGGGGTGACTGGCTAATTCAAAGCTGTGATTGGCTAATTCGAGGCCACACGAAACGTTGGAATGAAATAGATTAATTTAAGCAACTGGAAAGAATGAGACGGCACGAATTTATATCGGTACTATAAGCCAGAAGTGTTGACGGAAGCCATTCGCCTGTTATTAGGAGTCTATTGGCTGTGTGGTCGGTGTTTGGGAACCATCGGCAGATGACTCATTACATTTTGAACGTCAGCTCGTTCTTGTCGAGAGGCGCCGTCAAGGACGTTATTGTTCCGGTCGAGTAGGCATCTCTTTGACATTCATACTGTTTAATACTATGTAAATAATTATTTGAGAAGCGGCGACAGGTCTAATGGAACAAAACTCTCAAGGGCGGCCGGAATTTCTATAATAACACTTTGTGTACTTAATGTAGATTATATGTACATAAAAGGGAGATTATGTAATATAACTTGACTATTTATTATTTAATATATTATTAGTGTGGTATACAGACAATAAAGTGTTAAATAAATAAGTGTGAATATTTACAATAAAGTAGGTACATGAATATACGACCTCTTTACAATAGGACTTAAAATTTACCTACTTGTTTAAAATCATCAGATGATTTTGCGACTCTGAAGATTCTTTAAAACAAACAAATATTAGAATTCTAATATTAACAAATATTAGAATTCTAATATTTGTTTGTTTTAAAGAATTCTAATTGCTGCATATCTCATCTGTCCACTGAAGGTACTGCGAACAGTCATGTCCACGAACGGACAAGCAGTTAAGCTCTCATTACGCCGCGTCCACAAAGATGACAAATACCTCTGCAAGCCCCTGGGCTATTTGCATTATAATTGGTGTTTTCATGGAGAAAATTTCTATATCTTTAACATTTACGGTTTTAAATCAGACGCTTTCAGTATTTACTGAACTAAAATTAATTAAAAGTTTTATAAGCGTTTCTGTAATACAATAGTTTTTGTAGTAACGAAACGATCAGACCATATTTTGACTAAGGTTGCCTTTACCGGAAATGATAAAGTAACCATTATTATTTTTAGTAGTAAACTGAAATTATTATCTCATTCATCATTGTATCCCATAGCTGTCCCACTGCTGGCCCCGGAGCTACTCTAACAATGAGGAATACAAGCTATCAATAGGGCCCAGTGCGGATGGGCAGACTTCACATACCTATAAGAACATTATGAGAAAACTCTTAGGTGTGAAGGTTTTCTAACGTTTCACGTTTTCTTCAACTAAGCTAGTGATTATTCATTTCTAATACGCACATAATTAAAAAAAAATAGATATGCGTGCAAGATTTGAACATTTATTTTGTAAAAGGTGTATTAAGTCACACATCGTAATATACCACTTACCATCAGGTGGGATTATGGTCAAGCATTAACTTATAATTAATAAAAAAAATAGTATATATCGATAAACTATCAGACTCATAGTAGCGAAGCATAACAACGTATAGTTTGTACTATAATCTGCCAGCGGTAAATAGCGTCTTTATTTTGTAAATGATATTCTTTAGTCACACATCGTAACCTAATAGTATGTATCGATAAACTATGAAACGTATAGAGGTAGTACAGAGTAATACCGTACATATTTTACCGTCATCTTTCAGCGGTAAATAGCACCTTTATTTTGTAAATTCTATTATTTAGTCACACATGAAGCGTAAGCGTGATCGCTTTGTGTTGGCTCTATCGGCCGTCGACACGCGCGTCGTTAGGTTTTATAGCGTTCAGATTAATTTCATTGCAAAGGAAATATCTCTCCACCGCCAGGGGTAACATGTTTTCGTCAAGCTAAAATAAGTTTTATCGCTTTGCAGCAAAATACAATATTACATGGCGTGAAAATGAATCATTCTCGTGCTTATCGTTAAGACGATAATTTTATGTTTTGTTAGTAAGTAATTGTTTCTCGGAACTAATATTGTTTGAATTAGATTGTTGTTATAAAACCTGGCTAATTTTGAGATGTGAAACGTTCCATTAATCTGTCAATCTAAGCCGATCTCCCTTACTGGTATATTAATGTTAAAAAACGGTCGAAGCAATTTTGCAAACCATCAGGTATCTTCTGTTGGAGATTGTTGAGCTCTGCATAACTTATTTATTCTGCATATCTTATTAGTACTTGGCCGTTTTTGGTCTTGGTGTTTTTGGTGTTTGACATTGATGTCCATTGACAAGACCTTTTACTGCTGCTCTAACATATATAACAATAATAAAACTGCTGTAACATAAAAAACCTGTTTCGAAGGGCCAAAGAAAACGTGGACTCGCTTCTTGGTCGTCAATCTGTAGTCGTCACGGATGGATTTATGTATGGCGGTATTTTACTACCACCAAATAGTTCCAAAACCTGTTCTGTTATAAAGTGTAGACACAAAAATTTCATGTTTTACAATATAATTATATTCCTGTTATGATTTAATGGGCTATCAAAACCGAAATCTCAGATAAATCGGATCTAGCCTTACTGTTTTTAATGTTAATAGCAGTTCCTCTCAAACGTGTTAAAACATAAAGAAGACAGCCGTTATTTAATATTATTTCATGTTTTCCTTTGTTTTGTATTGAGTGGCGGACCCTTTGCAAACTTTGAAGTCGAAGAGCTGTGTAACTTTAATGGCGTGAAGTTTAATAAGAACAGCTTCAAGTTCCGAGTACCTACGGCGTAATTTATGTTATTTTTAAGTGTTACGTTTGCTGTTATTAACTTTGAACATTAAAATATCATTTTGTTCACTAGCAAAGAACTTAAAATTCATCGATAGATTCGTCTTGAATGGTTTTTGCAAAGGTTTATTTAAATAGCAATACTTGTTAAAAAGTTATAACTTTGATACAAATTTTTGTATTATTGTTAGTTGTAATTGTATTGTTAGTTGTATTAATTGTACGTTGTAATCATTACATAATATAAATTTTATATGCTGGTTATTGTAATGGCGATGAATAATGATTTAATTATTTTAAAAATTTATACATACTATTCTGAATAAACAGCGACTAATCATGACAAAATGAGTCACAGTTTTTCAAAAATATAAGTAGTTGTTGAAACGTATACCTACTCAAATACATACACTGTGAATACGTAAGTTTTTGTGTTAAGATAAAATCATGTGACTTATTTTGAAGTATTTTTTGTTACAATAATTCTTTTCTGTTAACAAAAAAATTAAATGAACGCCACAATATTAATGAATTTTACGTTAATGTCAGTGTAAGTTGCCGTCAACGTTTCTGAACACAGTTTCTTAATAACCTCAGATTAAACGCTCATGTTTCCGTACTAGCCGGCTAAAACTTTAACATTTGAGTTTCTGAAATACGAGTATAACAGTTACACAAAGATTAAATATATCCGTCGCTTAATAGAAAATTGCCTTCACTTAAAAAAATAAGGTTTTTAGCAATTGCAAAAAACAACTTTACAATCTGGCTGAATGTCAATGGCTAGTTTTATAAAAACGTATATTAGCTACAATATTTTGCAGCTATATACGTATATACGTTTAAATAATATATTATAATAATAAAATAAAATAAATTACACGCTTATTTAACCAGCAACGCGCCGCAAGCCGGCTACCGTGTCTTGCGTAATTGGCTGACAAGAACAGCTACACGCATAATAATAATGTAGTTCCTTAGTACACTGTTCATAATTCTAGTAGTTTGTAGTGACATGATAACTTGTTATAATAATTATAATGATACATGATATGAACTTTAAAATATCTATACATCTGTACATACGAGTATACATAAATTTGAAGTATCTGTATTTTAATGCAAAATATGTGTGTCTCCTTTGAACTTAAAGTCATTTACACGAAACTATACCACAAAGTAATTTTTTAATTTTGTCTAAACTTTGTGTGTCACCACACCACAGCTGGTTGATAATACAATGTGAAACGGATTCTTAATCTATTCTTCAAACTGTTCTGTCCAATGAAATTTTAAACTACAAGGTCCACAAACTACAATAAGAATTGAATCAAATATAAAATGATATTTTTGCTGTAGGTACGAGATTGTTAACGACAAAATATCATATTTCAAATCCTTTACCTTATTCTGTCGGAAAGGCTTTTGTAAGAGCTGGACAAAGCGGCTTGCATCTTGCAAGCTTTTAAAATATCAGGTTTCGTTCGACCATTGTGTCTGAGACGCATCTGTAGCGAGTACATAGGGGTCTACGCGGCTACGCGGCTACGGAGCTACGAATCTACGCTAATACTAGTTACGATATTGTTGGGAGAAAATGCTACGGAATTCTGACGTCAGCAGTAACATTCCTAACGTATATTCGACGTATTCTATATTAATATAACGTCACCGCCTACGTCTATTATGCAATTGAAATGGTTTTGAAAAAGACGTAATCGTACATTCTAGTGGTTTGTTCTAAGTTTACTCGAATTTTTTGCAATGTGTGAATTAGATAATTGAACTGGGGGTGAAGTAAAGTTTTGCTCTTTTAAGTGCAAGTTTGACTCACTGTACCAATATCTACCTACTCGTACTCATGCTATCCGTATGTAAAATGTAGGAAAATCTAAATAATTAAATAAGCATTTTGTACAAATATACTAACGATAAATGGAATTAAAACTTTACTTATGATTTTCAGTGCTATCCAATAAATATTCCCGCATCAGAAAAGAAAAGAAAGAAAATTTGAGTGGTCGATATAAAGTGAGCTATATGTTGTATAGTTTCGATAAATGTCAGTCGAGTTCAGAATCGATTTTGACGAATTCGTTTCTATTGATACAATATTTATGTTGTTAAAATAAATTGGATTGCTGGTTTTGCAGCGGCTTCGTTCAAAGGGTCGTTAAGCCGCGTGTTTCGGTGGATTAACGAAATTACGTAAGTACGGGTATGACTATTGCATTATTGACGGTGAAAAAATAGTTTTTTAAACATATAGTACTAACTAACCTTCGTCGTTTTTACTACGCTGATTACTGATTTCAGACAGGAATTATGAAGGTTTTTTATATGAAGATATATTTGATTTTTTATCTTTAAATAAATAAAACTTTGAATTCAGAGCCGTAAATCGATAAATATCGGTATTTATTCGACTATTTTATCTGATATGAAGTATGGAAGTGTCAGTGTATGAACTTTATTAACTATTTATTTAATATATATTAACTATAACTATTTATATTAACGAGTTCGTTCCTATAATAGGCAACATTAATACGTGAAACCTTTATATCCGTATTTTAGAATGTTTTCTACATTCTAAAATACGGATAGAGATTTGGCATTGGTAAAGTTTACGCAGAAAGATACATACATACATATATCTTATATAAAATACGACAAATTAATTTATTAAAGAAATAAAACATTCACATATAACATAGTGTCAATGTGAAGCGAAGTTATATAACCAATCACTACTCTATAATGAATATTTTTTTTATGAGTACTGTATTATCTGTGCTAAAATGTTACTGAAAACCTGTACAAGATGTTCATGTTTCCAACGCAATTTTAAGATCGGAGTTAGTTTTAACGTACAATGTATCGTCGGGTAGAGGACCAAGCGGAAAATTAAGTTCGCACGCCACCGCGTGCATAGAGAACCGCACTTCTACCCGGATGCCACGACAGGAAACTTATTAAGGATTAAAAAATATCATGCAATTTTATATTTACATCAACATGTTGAGTTATATTTGAACACTGGATTTTATTTGTGACTGTTTGAATACATTTTACGTGTACGTCGCAGCTTACTTGTCGTTTTATTTATGTTGGATTCGCCCGACTATTTTTGGACCTGTCTGAAGTCCTTTTTAAAAGCTCACTTTTAGGTATTATAATAATGCAGTTTTAAATTTTACTAGTTATTTTACTATTTATGATGATCATGATGAGGACAATGATGATATTTGTGTTACTGATGCTCTTGGATAACGGTGATGAGGTCAGGTATAAAACAAAACAAATTTTTTCGATATCTGATATTTTCTATATTTATATACCTCAATGAAAGTGATCTAAGTAAGCCTGTCGATGTTAGACAAACTTTAAATTCATTCAAGCTATAATATTGCTCTGCGGTATAACCTAAAGTCGAATTTATTGCCACAATGATCCTTATATAGAATACGCTTCTAAA
Source organism: Ochlodes sylvanus (assembly GCA_905404295.2). Lineage (NCBI taxonomy): Eukaryota > Metazoa > Arthropoda > Insecta > Lepidoptera > Hesperiidae > Ochlodes > Ochlodes sylvanus. The sequence goes on along the minus strand of FR990131.1, from coordinate 2,604,979 downwards.
GTCGTGAGAGTTGCCGATAAGCTTGAAATCCCTTGTTACTTACTCCATGTGACCCTTCGTGATGGAGGTTAAGGAACCTAAAATTTATTGGATAGATACATCTCGCAAATTCTCCAACAAATCATAAATTATAATGACTCATATAATTTTACGATTAAAATTCAGAATAACAATGAACTTAGTCTGCGTAAGAAAAATAATACTCAATTTATATTTCCATTCTAAAAACAACACTTATAACATTTATATACGTAGCTACTATCTACGTAAACTTAGTATCTACAAGGTCACAACACACTACTCTACATATCTACAGGTCTATAGATTCTTGTCATTGGAGTTCGCCAGGCTTTATACTGCTCATTTTAATCCTGACGGTTAGTTTACCTGCATAGCTAGCTAGTTGCATTCTTCCTCTAGTCTAGAGTCAACCATCGGAAGTTTTGGCATGTTTGGATGAAATGGCGGAGAGTCAAGTCTAGGCAGTTTAGTCAATTCAATTAATACATCCAAATAACATCCTAATTTGACTTTTCTGTTACAATAATATAACGAGTCTAATAATGGTTTTGGAAGATGCTGATTACTTTGTCCAAACACAACAACCTAAAACCACGATATACAATCTTAATTAGGAAATAAAGTTTCGTTAGCCTCAGAACAGGCACATCTATAATAATTAAACCTAAGACAGTCAGTGAGCTATAATTATACTTATTTACGCTCGAAACTCATAAATCCCAATTAATTATGTTAACTTACTGTCTGCTATCTCTGTATGCTTTTAGAATTGTGTACATACATTCGATTAATGTAACGTGTTCCTTTATCGCATCCGATTTAACTTCTTGATTTTCATGGAATGAATGAAGTTGAAAATGTACACCGTATCATAATTTGAAATTTTTAAATTTAACTTAATAATTTTAATGTTAATTATCGTAAAAATGATATTTGTATATTGCGAGTATTCAATTTGATGAGTAAATTAGGAAAAAAGTCAAGCAATACAGTATCGTTATTGTAACCTAAATATAAAAACAAAACGAAGAAAAAAAGAAAAACGAAAGATCAAGTCTAGAAAGATATTTTTTTGCTTTATTCGAAGATTCCAAAAGTAGTCCATAGTTTATCTTATATATAAAATTCTCGTGTCACAATGTTAGATACCATACTCCTCCAAAACATTTAATTTCTTTATTTAAGTTCATTTTTAATTTCTTGATTAATTTGTGTATTTTTGTGCGTAATATATTTTCGTGCTTACCTGGATAAAATTATGATTTCAACGAATGTTATTAGCATCGAAATTCTTAATTATCATCAAGCCTGAGTCAACAACAACCTTAGATAAATGACGCCAATTAATCTATGTCCAAAACTATCCGCCTCATTGGCTCGGCAGTAATAAATCTTTTTTTTTCTTAACATACAATGTCTGTTGTTATTATATTGATTTACAACAAACATTCGATTATAACTTAGGTAAAAGTTATTGTTGTCTTTTCATTATTGATACATATTACAGTATGGTCTCCATGTCGTGTTTGAATAATACAGTTGAGTTTATTTTCGTACCCTGTGGCTCTGTGGTATTGCTGCGTGCTCTCGAGTAGCAGGTTCTATTCGACGGCAGACTATGAATGGATTAAGAAATAAATTACAAGAAAACCTTATGTATATGTTAGGTTGTATGATCGTTCGTTTTGTACGTAAACTAATAAAGATTGATAAAAAATGATAAAGACGAATAAAAAATTATATAGAATTGTTTAATCTCAGTTTGTAAGAATTTCATATCTCGATTATGTACGTCCATGCTACAACAAAGAAAGTATTAGGCACTCCATTGACTTATTAAAGGCACTCCTCACATTTATGCTCTTATTGCAATTTCTGTGTCTATAACTGTGGAGAACCTCGGCGCAAGAGTTAGCAATGAGCAAGATTTAGTATGACTGAAGAGTTCAAATACTATCATTTTGAGTTTGAGAGTTAGTGGGTTCTTTCTTCTTATTTCTTTCTTGGCCTGCAACGCGTAGATGATTTCTTTTGTTGCTAATCACCAATTAAGTACCATCAGGTTGTTTCTCTCTCGTTTATCGTATATTTACATAGAAAAATTGAGTTATTATGATTTACAAACATTGTGGTGTAAAGCATACACAGTAACAAACAACTTTTCGGCGCTTCCAAACTCCTGAATGCTTTGCGGCAGACTCATTCCCGATCCAATCTCGTGAAGTGGTCTCCGCATAGATCTGCCGAGATAATACTCGTAACCTTCACGTGTGCTCATAAAAAGGCAATTTGGAGCCAACTCGTTATTATTCGTTATGACTCATTATTACTCGCTGTGACTCGTTATTACTCGCTATGACCCATTATTACAATTATATCTCAGTCGTCGCAATTTCGGAGCAGAAAATTGCATTAGTTTGCGCTAACGTATTAGTTTTCGTCGACACAGCTGAAAATGTTAATTTATTCAAATAAGTTCTGATGATTCGTCGAGATGTTCTTCTTGATTGAAGTATGTTTTGCATGACCACGTAGCTCAGTAGCTAGGTGCATTGTGTGTGCATTGTGAAAAATTACAATTGTTATTAAAATCTATCATTTATGCCTTACGTATAGATACTGATGTTAAAACATTTGCACATAATACAACATTTTTGCATGCAGCGAAAAAGAAGCGATAGTCAAATGTTTTTGAACGGACTCCCTTTCGGTCTCTGTTTTCTTGCCTGGCGTGTTGTCTGTAGCACTCACGACACAAGGCATCCTAGTGTGTGTGAGTGTATATTGTTAGTTATAATAAGGCCCGAAATACTTGGTATTTACATAGTCTTATTGAAGTCACCGGAGTGATGTATTTACAGTCTTGTTTCTGTTACGACATGTCAATCACTCGCTACACTTGGCGTAACGCAAGAGACATGCGAATCCACCCCATTATCTCTGATAGAACACAGGGTACGCTACTTTTAGATATTTAGAAGAAACGAAAGGATATAATAGGATAGGCTAGGGTGCAATAAGTGATTATTGTTGGTTTTTCATAAAATTATGTTAAAGAACCTTCTTTGTTATGAAGACGAATGTGCATCAAATTGTATTGGAATGTCAGGAGCACCTTTTCATCCATTACTTTTTAGTATGATAGTTATAACAAACATTTAGAGATGCGATTAGGATCGAACATTCTAAAAGACTAATATCCAAATCACTTGTATTTATCGTCAATGAAAAAATACATTTATCACTTACTCGCGTATTATTTGTGTTTCCATAATATTTCAACATTAAGTAAACTTGTAAAATGTAAGACATAAATTAGCGTTTCTTTGAATTAAATTCTGAAAAAACAATCTAAGACTAGAGCGACTTGTAATAAAATTTGATTGATGACTCGAAACAACAGATAGTAATTAAAAGATTTCAACTTCAAGCTTAGAACTTTTACAATTCGGTACATTCATTATCTAGATATTCCATTTTTGAAATATCAAATCTTATGAAATTAATATTATAACAATCCCATGTCAGTCAAAACAGTCAGTTGCAAACTTTCTCTGTATCACGGTTAATCTAGTGGCACTGGCGTCGCGACGCCCGGCCGCTTGCAATGCTAAATACTGCAAGCTTCTTTAATTAAAACTTGGGGACTTTGGAGCGTTATAATAAAGTTGAAATGGTATTACGCGGTAACGTCAAACTTATTAGACACGTTGTAGCGTTTCATTTAAATCTATATGAAATTAAGTACTAGAAAATCTAAAGTACTTTTGATGTATCTTATGAAGTGCTGTATTGTACAATGTCTGTTGGGGTCCAGAAATAACAACTTGGAAACTTGACTTTAGATACTTTTATTTCACTTGTTATAATATGTTATTGCTTGTACTGAACACACTTTTTCCAAAAATTTCGCCTATTTTTATGTAACTTAGCTCTAATACAAAGGGTCGGTGCTTAAACTAGGTGTTTTTGCCTTCAACCAATCCGGTGCCCGGAAGTTTGCACGCGGCACCAAAGTTTTTGCACACGGCACTAATTTTGTTGCGCACGGCCCTAATTTTCTACACATCTCTCTCTTGCTCGTAGCTTTATCCCTTTCGGTAAGTACTATTCTAACTTATAGCTACGTCCCTTTCGCTCTTACTTATAACTATCTATACTTAGTAATATGTATATTTCGTTCTCTTACAGACTAAGGGAAAATTCTTTATTATTATAATTATGACGGCCTTATTTTCTATATTATATCTATATACATTAAAATCAGTTTTCGCCGTCCGTAACATCCTCCCCCCGGCGTAGATTCTTCGCAGCCTCTTCCACGTGCAGGACGGCGAGCTTCACCGCGGGTCTTCTGAAAATTCCTCCCCTCGTTCTGACGTCTGCGGAGCGGATCACACCATCTGGGCCGGGATGTACTCGTTCGACGACGCCGCGCGGCCATGTGTTGCGGGGCAGCGTACCGTCGATCACCACTACCAGGTCCCCCACTTGTAGAGGTCGCGTCGCATTGGCTGATTCACCGCTAGGTATCAACGTTGGTAGGTATTCTTTTGTCCATTTTTTCCAAAATTGATCGGCGATGGCTTGCGCTTTCCTCCACGTTTGCCGATCTGCTTCTTCGCAGGGACCCGTCAGCGGCAGCCCAGTCGACGACCCGATGAGAAAGTGATTTGGCGTTATTGCTTCCTCGTCCTCTGGGTCCACGGACACATGTGTTAGCGGCCGAGCGTTGATACTGTACTCAGCCTCCGTCAACACGGTCTGTAATACCTCCTCTCTCGGCGATTTTTCTTTCAGTGTTGCGGTCAAGGCTGTCTTCACTGACCGCACGAGTCTCTCCCAAGCGCCGCCCATATGTGGCGCTCCGGGCGGGATAAATCGCCAGTCGGTCTCGTGCAGCAACCCGTAGTCTTTCAACGCCGGTCCCCATGCTGCATATGCGTCCCGTAATTCGTTGTCGGCTCCGCGAAAGTTCGTGGCGTTGTCCGAGTAGACGGTGTGCGGCCATCCTCTTCTGGCGGCCATGCGTCGAAACGCCATGATTGCCGAGTCTGTTGATAGCGACGCTACCAACTCCAAATGCACCGCTCTCGTTGTTAAGCAAGTGAACAACGCGCACCATCGCTTCTCATGCCGTCGCCCAATGGTGACGCTCACTGGTCCAAAATAGTCGACGCCGCAATAATTGAACGGCCGGTGTCCTGGGTCGACTCTTGCCTCAGGTAGGTCGCCTCGCGTCGGCATGTGTGGCGTGGCTTTTCTTATTTTACATAGCTGACATTCCTTCGCTATCCGACGCACTGTTGGCCGCAGTCGCAGTATTATGTATTTTTGTCGGAGTTCGTTGACTACGCGCTCGTTGTTTGCGTGTCCTGCGTTGCGATGATATTTCGCTATCAACAGCTGCGTGAAGGGATGTCTGCCGTCGAGTATTATTGGTCGATTCGTGTGGCTAGATAATGTTGACGCGCCGATCCTGCCTCGGGCCTTTATTATTCCCTCTTCGATTACAGGGTCCAGCTTCGCGAGTTTGCTTCGCGTTGACAGGGCGTGTCCGGACGTCAGCTTGTTGAAATCTTCCTGGAAGCAATCTTGTTGCGCTTGGCGATGCCATTGCGACTCCGCTTCTTTTATGTGCGAGACTTCTAATTGTAAATCCTTTCTCTTTGTTTTCAACTTTAGTATGAAGAGTCGAACACGTGCTGTGGTTCTTATTAGACTCTCATATCTTGAAAATCTGTGGATGTCTGGTAGGGCTTCGTTAGTGCATAGCTTGTTTTCTATTATATACACTAATTCTTCGACCGGCGTGTCGTCTGGCTCTTCACACGGCCACTCTTGAATTGGTGCCCTTAAAAATGCAGGCCCCAACGCCCAGCGATCCGAGCCACTAATCTTATTAGAATTAGATCGCGTGGCGTCGTCGGCTGCGTTCTCGCTCGTGGGTACCCATCGCCAGTCTGATTTCTGTGATAATTCGGCGATCTCGGCTAGCCGATGTGATACAAATGGTGTGTACTTTTTTGTATCGTTCCTTATCCACTGAATGACTGTTTTGGAGTCAGTCCAAAGATATGTGCGTTGCGGCTTCCAAGTGTGTTCGCTACGAATAGTGTTCGCTATTCGCGCTCCAATTAGAGCCGCTTGTAGCTCCATTCTCGGGATGGTGAGCATTTTCAATGGCGCCACCTTTGCCTTTCCCATCACTTGAATAGCCTCAATGGTCCCGTCTGGGTGAGAGATCCTCCAGTAGGCCGTTGTCGCGTACGCTTGCTCGCTGGCGTCGTTAAATACGTGTAGTTGCAGCTCTGATTGCGGCGACATGTTATAGCTGTAACATCGGGGTATCGCCAAGGCTGATATATCTTCTAGTCCGGCGACCCATGTCTTGAATTCTTCTGATTCGTCGGCCGGTAGCTCTTCATCCCAGCCAATTTTCTTCAACCATAACTTTTGTAATATGATTTTCCCTATGATTGTATAGTGACTTATAAGTCCCAGCGGGTCATATATGGACATGACCGCGCTTAGCGCTTCTCTCTTGGTCGGCGCTCTTTGCCGTTGTCTTACTTCGGTCGGCACCCGTTTGCACTCCGTATTGAACCCGATGGTGTCTGGTTTTGGACTCCATCTGAGGCCCAAAGTTTTTTCTGTTAGGCCCGTGGTCAATCGCACGTTCGCGTTCGTTGATCGTTTTGCTTCTGGAATAGCTTTGAGGACGGCTGCGCTATTCGAGTTCCAGCCGCGAAGATTGAAGTTTGCTTGTTCGTGTATATGCACGATGTCTTGGATCATTTGAACCGCTTGCTCTTCTGTATCAAAACTATCTAGATAATCGTCCATGTAGTGGCGTTCTCGTATCGCTTGCGCCGCTAACGGGTATCTTTCTTCGTGTTCTGTAGCGTTGTGATTTCGTACGCTGTGTGCGAGGTACGGCGAACTCGTCGCTCCGAATATCATCGACGTCATTTTCCATTTTTGCGGTTGTTCGTTGCTATTGTCTCTCCACAAAAACATTTGTGCCGGCTGATCTTCAGACCGTATCTTTACTCGTAGAAACATTTCTTCTATATCGGCGGTCACCGCGATTTTCCTTTCGCGGAAACCGAACAAGATTTTTGTAAGTGAAGCTAAAAGGTCCGGCCCCTCCAGTAGGCAGTCGTTCAGGCTGATTCCGTGTGCTTTGGCCGCTGCGTCGAACACCATTCTTAGCTTGCCCGACTTGTTCACGTTGAACACGGCGAAGTGCGGTAGGTACCATTTAACGTGGCTTTTTTCTTCGCTACCATCGCATCTGACCGCGTAGCCCTTGTTAATAAGGTTGGCGACTTGAGCTTTGTATTCTGTCTGAAAAATGGGTTGTTTTGCCATTTTTCTTTCTAACGTTTCTAATCTCTTGTAGGCGTAGTCGTGGTTGTCGGGGAGCGCAGGGTTATTGCTCCGCCAGGGCAGCCCGACTTCAAAGTGCCTTCCGTTTTTCTTGATCGTTGCTTCAAATATGTGTTGGGCTCGTTGGTCGTCTTCGCTTATGCGGTGTTTCAAAGTAACGCCAAGCGAGTCAACTTCGAAATGCTTCTCAACTAGCTTGTCTAATTGCGTGTCGCAAATATACAATACTGAAGCTTCATTGGTCATCATTAATTTTCGCGGCGCAGACCCGTGTAACACCCATCCCAATTTTGTCCAGGACGCGGCTGGGTCGCTCTTCTTGCCGCTGCGCAGTTTCCTTGACACTATCAGGTGCCAATTGTCGGCCCCGATCAATATTTGAGGTCTCGCTTCTCCAGCGCATATATTGTATTCAATGTCGCGCAAGTGTGCATACCGCTTTAGGTCGCGCGGTATATTTTGTTTATGCAGCTGCAGTCCCTTCATCGTACGCGCCGTTATTTGAAATGTCTCGGGCTCGCGTAGTCCTTTTATCTGTATTTTGACTGCCTTGCTGTCGATTTCCTTTTGCTCGTTGATGCCTCTGATATTCAGCGGCTTGTTTGTTCCGCCGTCGGTGAGCTCGTTCGCCAATTCTTCTTCGATTAGCGTTACTGTTGAGCCTTCGTCCAGGAGGGCGTGAGTTTCTATCTCCCCCCGTGGACCCATGAGTTTCACCTTGCACGTTTTTAAGTACACGGTGTCGGACGTCTTTACGCTCATCACCGACGCAGTGCTATCTTCATTTTTCTTTTCCTTTGTATTATTTGCTTCTGTTCTGTTTTTATGAAGCAACGCGTGGTGATGATATCTGCATCCGTCGACGCCGCATGCCTTGGCCTTGCAAGTGAATCTGCTGTGTTTTTTGTTCAGGCATTTGAAGCATATTTTATTATCTTTGGCCCATTGCCATCGCTCGTTGATTTCCATTGCCTTCATTTTGTAACAATCAGGCGTGTAATGATTTCCCGATTGACATATGAAGCATTTTCTTTCTTCTGGCGTGACGTCCTCTGCTACGTATACGCCTCGGCTAGCTACTCTTTTTGTAGCCGCTTCTCTTCGGGGTATCGGAGCGTTACGTCGCGGTGTATGTGTATATCTCAGCATTAAATCTGCTTCGGACATCAAGAATTCCGCTAAGACTGTCATCTCGTTGTCTTCCATGATGCGCTGTTCATTGGCGGCTGCGTACTCCGCCCATTTGCTGATTAGGTGCGGGCTGAGCTTGTCCATGACATCCCTAACCATCATTGGGTTTCTCAGGTAACCCCGTCGGTCTATACTCTTGATTGTATAGACTATATTCTGTACTCTCACTGCGATTTCGTACAGATCCGTGTTCGTGCTTCCCAGTCTCGGAATCTTCTTTAATTCTTCTATTGCTCTGTCGATTATAAACTCCGGACGACCATACTTCATTTCTAGCGTCCTCATAATAACCTCTGGACTGGTAGCGGTGTACAGTTGAGACAGCACCGTCTCCCGCGCTTCCCCTCGAAGGCTATTTCTTAAGCGCAGTAGGTTTTCTGTCGGTGTGAATTTGTATAACCTTGTAGAATCTTCCATTGTGGCTTTGAATGGCAGCCACTCGGTGATTGCTCCTGTGAATATCGGCAGCTCCATTGTTTGACGAGGCGGCGGTCGCGAGGTAACCATTTTCTCCAGGACGTCCGCTAACTGTTGAATGCCCCGGTACTTTGGGTTGTCCCCCCATTGCTCATTAATGGGAGGACGAGCCTCCTGTGGCCCTTCCCTGTACCTCGACGGCCTCTCTTCGATGCTTTTTTCCACCCAGTCTCTCGTTCTGTCGTTTCCGCACGCGCTTTCTGCGTACTGCGACTCTGCCTCTATTGCTGACATCTCGGCAGCTAATCTCGATTTGACTAGCTTTTCTTTTATCTTCAGTCGTTTTTCCTCGAGCTCTGCCATCTCCTTGTCCGCCTCGTATTGTGCCAACTTCGCCCTGGCCTCGGCGCTCGCCCTTGATGTATTGGAGCGCACGGTGTGCGTCGGTGACGTAGGCCTGCGAGAAGGCGAAGCGTGGCTCGGTCCCGGCGTCGCCTCATGTACCGCTGGATGTGCCGGCGGCCCCATACTCGACGTTTCCGTTTGGAACCGTGGAGGCGATCTTCTAAGCTTCCTCCCTTGCGGTATCCCAATCGTAGACGGCGACTGTGGCGAATCTTCGAATATGCGGTGTAGCGGTCCCCCTGGCGCACCCTTAGCGCCCTCGGACTCGCTAAACCCCGATTCGGAGCGAACACGGCCTCTCGTGTTCATGGCGGCTGGCTGGCGGCGGCTGGCGGCGGTTGGCGGCGGCTGGCGGCGGCTGGCGGCGGCTGGCGGCGGCTGGCGGCGGCTGGCGGCGGCTGGCGGCGGCTGGCGGCGGCTGGCGGCGGCTGGTTGCGGCTGGCGGCGGCGGCTGGCGGCGGCTGGCGGCGGCTGGCGGCGGCTGCTAGCTGGTGGCCAGGCTACTGGCTGGCTCCTGGCTGGCTCCTGGCTGGTGCTTTTTCTGGATCCGGCTACCGAAGGACCAAAATGTTGGGGTCCAGAAATAACAACTTGGAAACTTGACTTTAGATACTTTTATTTCACTTGTTATAATATGTTATTGCTTGTACTGAACACACTTTTTCCAAAAATTTCGCCTATTTTTATGTAACTTAGCTCTAATACAAAGGGTCGGTGCTTAAACTAGGTGTTTTTGCCTTCAACCAATCCGGTGCCCGGAAGTTTGCACGCGGCACCAAAGTTTTTGCACACGGCACTAATTTTGTTGCGCACGGCCCTAATTTTCTACACATCTCTCTCTTGCTCGTAGCTTTATCCCTTTCGGTAAGTACTATTCTAACTTATAGCTACGTCCCTTTCGCTCTTACTTATAACTATCTATACTTAGTAATATGTATATTTCGTTCTCTTACAGACTAAGGGAAAATTCTTTATTATTATAATTATGACGGCCTTATTTTCTATATTATATCTATATACATTAAAATCAGTTTTCGCCGTCCGTAACAATGTCCAAACTTCGCTATCTTAAATACACCATTGTGGACACTTTTATACATAATCTCGTATTAATACGTAAAGCAGAAACTTTGTACCTATCCCTTTTTACAAAATGAACAATAATGCTCGATAATAATCCACAACGAACACCCCGTAAATCAATAACGAACAGGGGAGTATGAAATTTGACACAATATATGTTTATATAGAGAAGGAATTCAGAAAGCTAGATTTTATTTTACTTGCTATGTTTGTATGTTAATATATAATAATATTTTAGAAATACATTATCACACATTACAACAACACATTAGTTACTATATGCACACTACTATGCATTTGACACGACTTGACACGACGTTTAAACGCACACAGCGTTCACAGTGTCAATGTGAAGCAACCCTTTCAAGCACGTAGCGGATCCTAGAATAAATAAAAGCTCACACTCCTACGTACAATTTCGTGATACTCGATCCTTATTGGAAAAAAGCTCCTTGCTTCGGAGGGCACGTTAAGCTATACGTCTCGCTTGTTATCGTAAGATAGAAGTCGCTTAGCTATGACAGAACTGTAGGCGTGGCACAAAAACTTTGGTAGGTACTTTGGCAAATTATTCTAATACACTTTCATCATCATCATCATTCGGATAGTATAACTATCTACGACGCGTAACTATAAAGTGTTCCCATAACAAACGATTGTAAGGAACGACTTTAACGACTCGTTACTAGTCACTCAAAAACGATTGATTTAACGATTGGTTCAATATGGAGACCGGGCATTAGTCGCTTTCATTACGAGGCAAGTTATTTGTTATGGACAGTTACGTGGATGACACCATACCGCTTTCAGATTTCTATCAACACATCAACGGCAGTCAAAGAGCCGGAGGGTATTTTAGATACGGGTTGGACGAACTTCAAATTTTGTGTTAAACTGTCAGCGCCTGTAATTCAAATTCAAATTCAGAATAATTTAGTTAATTAAATAACGCGTCATACTATGTTCCATATTAGGATTCCGTGTCGTTCCGTGTGTCGTGAGTGGCAAGGACAACAAACACACAGCCAGACCGCGACCTGAAATCATCATTCAAATTTCCGCCGCTGGGAATTGAACCCAGGGTCCTTCGAACGGCAGCCCAGGATGTTAACGATTGCGCCATAAGCGACAAGCGACGTCAAAATTAGTCTTGTGGGTGTTTACCCAATACACTAGAGCATACTTTGACTTCTAGAAGAAGAAACGGCGAAAGAAACTCCTAAGCACATCTTTTAAAATTATACACAACTGTGTACATACATGTATGTACTGTAAAATTTATATCCTTAGCGGTACTAAATATTGCACTGTTATTTCCAGGCATTCTTGTCGAACGTTTTGACGTGATAACGTCTTCTATATCGATGAACGCTGGCTGCACGCACGAAAAAGTATGACATCGTTGTCACGTTCCGCTTCGGCCTAAGCGTTCGATTTTCTTCAACGTTTTCTTATGACGTTATCACGTAAAACTATCATCCGTGTCCGACTTCACATTTTTTTACTGAATTAAGATAGCAAACTAGATAGATAACCACCGACACAGAATAAGACTCGAACCGGGACTATGGTATGGTTAGTCCAGTTAGTAGACGGTGTTAGAACCTTAGTTGAGTCAGTATCAAATTTCGTGATCAACTTGTAATTACGATTATATTTTGGTCATCTAAGGATGTTTGTACGAGATGTATAGGTCATTGGATCTGGTCATGACGGCTTGCTCAAATTAACGTCACATACATAAATCAGTCCCAATTTCAATCGTGAAAATTAACGTTTTAAGTCATGACTTAAGTTTTCAAACGTCGAACGTAACGCCTGGAAGTTTTAACATAACGCAAACATGTCCTAACTTCTTATTGGAAATAGCTCCATGTTGGAGCACGTTCGCCCAAACAAAACGGTCCGTTTCTTTACCAGTTCCTGAAGTTTCGTACTTGCGTCACTTCCATTATTTTCAAACTAACTCATGTTCAATTCTACGTTAAGAGAGACAGAGTTAGGGTCAACATCTAGCATACGATGAGTTTGAGTATATAAATATAATAATAGAAAATGACTCCTGTCATTAAGTTTACATTTTATAAGCCTAGTTTATAGGATATAAAATAAATATAAACTTTATATTATGCTGTGTAGGTTGACTGCATTGGGCCTTGCGAAAATTTAGAATTGTGTTTTATGTTGTATTATTATCTTATTATGTTGTAGTAATTAATTTTGTTTTTTTCTGTACGGGATGATGTGGTCGCCCAGCGACAAATTCCCTTTAATAAATTAAAAAAAAAAATCCTAAAGGCTAAATGAAAGCAGTAAACAATCTTTGAATTTATTAAAAACTTTATTCATTAGTTCTGAGTAAGAGGCAGGTACTTCTTTATAGACAATCAGAAATTCTAAGGACGGTTAATTATGCGAAGAATTAATTGTTGATAGTATTCTTTACTGTTATTTAAATTTTAACTCCATATAAATATAAATTTTATTTTTTGTTATAAATAACGTCGTTTTGCGAATAGGTCCAATGTAAAATACGCCATTTTACCCACTTCATAGGTACAAGCTTTGAGCCGGTAATATTATGATATTTTAAAGTAGATATTAAAAGGACAATAAAAAAAAATTAAGCTTAAGAAACTTCTCAAGTAACTACGTATACCTACACCAGAGAGAAAAACGAAAAAATTAATTTTGCTCTGTAGACGTTCTTAATAACTCGACATCCCTTACATTCGGGACTAGATATTGAAAAATAAACTCGAACTGTTTCAGCTTAATTGAATTCCACGCGGGCCCGAGCAGGCGCGCGTACCGTAGGGTTTTAGGTTAGTTATTCGTTACAAGAATGCATTTTACGCAGCTAAAAAAACCTGTAAAATTGGCAGTGGCTGTGTCGGGATTACACACGGTCTAGTTTACCGTGAAATAGGTTATAGCTTTACATAAGAGTTCATTTATACTGTTGCGCCAACTGGTAACCTAAATGGGGTCTATAATGCCATTCACCGACTTGCAGAGCCCATGCATTTTATAGACGAGCTCGCAAACGTCATCGCGGCGTCAACATCTTTAAAACTATGTTAATTCTGTCCTTTTCTTTTTGTATAGCGCTATCTTACTCTCAAAAAGTATTCCTCGATTAGACGTAAAATTTTCAGACACAGCCGTGTAACCTCTTATAACAGAAATAAAAAACGTTTCAAATCGATTATACTGCAATGATTAGCCTTTACTTAATATATTTTGCTTGTTTTCCCATTCTTTTACAGCCACCGCGACACGTACACCAAACACGCTAAAAAAATCCTATTGAATCGAGAGGGAGGTTGGTTGCGAGGCAGCTGTTGTAAGAAATTGTAATACGTTAGGTTCGTAGGGATGAAATTGAGTGGTACAAAGCCCAATGATCTTCACCGATTAACATAACTACAGTGTCGCATACGCTGCGCTGTGTATTGACATAACGACTTAACTTTTGACTTTCGACCGAACTACAAGATTGTCTCAAGTAGCTTGGTACGAAGAAATTAACAGCTCTGACAATGCAACCTCCAGTGAACTTTATAAAGGTTATATCGTCCATAAAATTTATGTATAATTTTCTTGAAGAGTAATAAACGTAGATATAGCAAAAGTTGTATTTTAAGTCCGGAGTTTGAAGCGAACTAACTCCGAGTTATGTGTAATTCAAAGTTTAACAGTGCGCCAACTAAAATCAGTGCTTTATATTATGGCTTTTACGGCTCAAACTGAGCACATACGAGGGAATAGGCTATACTGATCAAAACTGATGACAAAGGGGAGAAACAACTAAACAGTGGATAGAACTATGACGGTGATTCGCTGGTCTGGTCATGTGGAACGAATGGGAGATGATCGAGGAGTCAAGAAAGCATAATCTAAGTCAACCGACTGGGCGGCGTCCTGTCGGTCGTCCCGAATAACACTGGAAGAACAGTGTGGAAGCCGACCTGTGTGAGCTTCAATCGTTTTATTTCAGTTCAACCTTCAGATTTCATAAAGTATAAAGACTTTATGTCCACTCCATATACTACGTTTTCTCTTGAGAGAACAGCGGAGTTAATGCAAAACGTCACTCAAGCTGCTACTCTCTTACAGCATTCAATAAGTAGCGTTCAATCGGCGCTGTTTTAATTTCCCCGGGGATATCGTTTTCTGGTATTGTTTCTCAATCATTGGGTGTTTTTTATGCTAACAACCACCAAGCAAATGTAGTCATCGCCACCCTTGAATATCTGTAATATTACGCATCACCGACGCATTGGATGCATTTTGATACTGTAGGGGTCCAGTCTCAATATACATAGGAAATGATAGGACGAAGAGTGAATAAAATGTTCGCAGCATTGCATTTTTATTTTATTTGAGTCTGAGTCACGTGTGCTCACGATTTTGACACGTTTCGTATTTCTTGATTTTGGAACGAAATTCCTTATCGTGTATTACTGGTAGACTGGTAATCGTCTATTATGTAGTTTGAAGAATTTGTTACGTAACGAAATAGTAATACGTTATCATTGTTTGCCATAAGGTCACAATGTCGTAAAATCTATGAGGATTTTAACCAAAGAAAACTTTACAAAGTATCCAATTCCATTTTTCATGTGATGCCCGGACAGACTGACACAATAATTTCAAAAAAAATTGTTTTGGCTTCTGTCTGTTTATACAGGGTGTAATCGTTAAGTGTGCACAGGCGATTATTCCGTAACTATTACACATATCAAAAAACTTTAAACTGATATCGAAAGCACTTTACCTAATGAGTAAATTGACAATAATAATTTATTAAAAATAAAACGAGAAATATCCAAAAAAATTACATTAAACTCTCCCATACATTTAGTATGAGATAGTAGAAAGGTTTTACTTTATTTATTTAAAGTGGAATAGTAGGTACCTACTCCCGCGATAAAGAATTTGAATTTAGAACGAACACCAAAGAGTATCTTTCTTTTTGGTTTTATTTAGTATGTTGCTTTTCAGCCAGTTCAAATCAATACGATATTGAAACAAGGTTTATTATTAATTTGAAGTGGTAAGATAATTAATCTACACGTGTGTATCTACTTGAAATTCATCAATATCATATCATACATAATTATAAAATGATAAGGGTAAAATGAGTAGGTACTATTCCAGTTTCAATAAAGAAAGTAAAACCTTTCTACTATCTCATACTAAATGTATGGGAGAGTATAATGTATTTTTTTGGATATTTCTCGTTTTTATTTTAATAAATTATTATTGTAATTTTACTCATTAGGTAAAGTGCTTTCGATATCAGTTTAAAGCTTTTTGATATCTGTAATAGTTACGGAATAATCGCCTGTGCACACTTAACGATTACACCCTGTATAAGTGTGCCCTAGTCAAAATTTTGAAAGAAATATCAAATGTACAGAAAAATGTAAATGTGCCCCTTCAGTGTTATTATTATCAAATTAGTTAAAATAACGTTAACAATAAAAAAAAATTTTTCATTAATAGTTATAAGGTATACGCCCTTGATTTTTACCCTTTCAGCCTTTCATTGCTGATTTTCGTCTTCACAGCGATAAATAACAGTCATTATCTTAAAGTACATTATCTTTGTCTGCTTTAAGCTAGCTGCACCTAAACTACTTTTACTTGTCACTTAATAAAACCCCATTCAATGAATTGTCTAGAAGATAACGCGCTACTGAAGCATGATTTTTGCAAGATCGTAGCCTTTATTTAAAGCGAACATTTCAATAAGTAGCCCGCAGCCAAACTGCGACGATGTTTAATTTCCCCCGAGGTTTGTTTCTTGTTTCTCACTACCCTCTCTAACTATTATAATGGCTCAGAGATCCTGAGATTCTTTCAAATGAAAGATATTGGAACCTATAACTATGAATGGAACCTATTTTCTGAACTAACTTTTTCGTTTTATGTCATACTTTGCTATTAGCTATCACAGGACATGTTCTGCAATTTTTTCCTCTTCTTCTTTTTAATTCTGTTGATCTACACTTTACCTACACTTTTATCAACAAAAATTGATCATACTGCAATTATAAACCAATGTCTCGAAAGAATTTAGTTCATGAGCAATAAATAAATTACCTAATTGGAAACGCGGTACAAACTCTGAAAAGATGGTGCTACCTAAGTTTGAGACAACGTTATAATACACAATATTCTCTTTTGAAATGTTCAAGTTTGAAGTGTTTTGAAGAGAGACAAATTATGTTGTGGTTAATAATTTTCTTATACCATACCTACATATTCCCACTGGTTCGTCAGTTTAAGGTTTTTTGGAAATAAGTGCGTTCCTACACTTTTGTGTGCCACAAAACGTAGTAGCGCCACCTAGTAACAAAGTTTGGTAGCCGCCACAAACATTTTTTACTATACAATTAAACTTCCATACTAACATGAATCCCTTATCTTTCGGGAACAGGTCCACTTCCCGAAACATATAGTATTGTATTTGCTAGCCCATATTACGTTATTAATAATAACAACATCATCATGAGAACAACACATGACTGTCAATGGGCCAGCTGGGCACGGGTCTCCTCTCACAATGTGAGGGGTACAGGCCATAGTCCACCACACTGGCCAAATGCGAATTGGCGGTCTTCACACACCTCGGAGAATATGGTACGTTTAAAAGTTAATCCATTTAGTGGTTTCCCGCGATAAATTATATCGGATAGAAATATGACAAAAACATGGCGTCAAATAAACAACTTATTCTTCGAAGGCTGTTGAAAGTGTATATCAATTGATGGTCTATCTACTCGTAAAGAAGCTCAGAAAACGAAGTAGCGTTACCCCATAAAGAAGGCCTTATTGTGCATTATAATAATAGACCTATCTCTATTTAGATAACGGTCCACGCTCTCAGTAATGCCTGGCTCAGTGTTATGGTCTGTTATAAGTCTACATTATTTATTGAAGAACGGGATTGAAGTATTTTGTATAGGGAGTTAGTGTCCAGTGTTTTGATAGTCATGTTAAGTAACCTATTTGAAATTTATTGATCAATAGATGAATTGATGATTGAATGAAATTGATTTGGTAGGTATATGTGACCGATAAATATCTATTCTCTAGTCTATCCCTAGTAAATATGATTGTAACTATTTATTTATTTATCATTCATTTTAGTATTTTGTATAGGGAGTTAGTGTCCAGTGGTTTGATAGTCATGTTAAGTAACCTATTTGAAATTTATTGATCAATAGATGAATTGATGATTGAATGAAATTGATTTGGTAGGTATATGTGACCGATAAATATTTATTCTCTAGTCTATCCCTAGTAAATATGATTGTAACTATTTATTTATTTATCATTCATTTTAGTATTTTGTATAGGGAGTTAGTGTCCAGTGGTTTGATAGTCATGTTAAGTAACCTATTTGAAATTTATTGATCAATAGATGAATTGATGATTGAATGAAATTGATTTGGTAGGTATATGTGACCGATAAATATTTATTCTCTAGTCTATCCCTAGTAAATATGATTGTAACTATTTATTTATTTATCATTCATTTTAGTATTTTGTATAGGGAGTTAGTGTCCAGTGGTTTGATAGTCATGTTAAGTAACCTATTTGAAATTTATTGATCAATAGATGAATTGATGATTGAATGAAATTGATTTGGTAGGTATATGTGACCGATAAATATTTATTCTCTAGTCTATCCCTAGTAAATATGATTGTAACTATTTATTTATTTATCATTCAAAACGTATAAACAATATAACTGAATAACAAACACATAACAATGTTACAGATCAAAACTGACTCAACGTTTCACAATACAAATCATCTTCCGAAGTGGAAAGAAAAGAAGGCATTTGAAAGTTCTCAGCACCTGTACTAGGGCCCATTTGTAACAAGTACAGTTCACGTCGCGAACGCCGCGTGCCTCTGTCGGAAACTTTCTTCAATGTTTCGTTCAATATTTCATATTAGGGTCTTTCACTAACATAGTATTATGCAGTAATGGCGAGCGTTATTAACGGACACTATATTGACGTCATAGGACTGCGGATTATCGTATATAAATTAATGAAAATTTATTCCTTTTAAAATCAAGTTATATTATAGGTTTGTCAAAATAGATTTCGTTACTAAAAGTGTTATTAATAACGATATAAGAAAAACATAATAATAATAATATATACGGACTGTTTATTCTTATCCATAAAATTAAACAGAACAAAGTTGTCCTTAAATGGAGAGACGATATTTGTACAAAAGTTGGTATATTTCAAAGAACCTTTAGGTGGAAGATAAGAACAGTAGCAGTGAGAAAAAGTACCTAAGTTTTATTTAGGTATCTTTTGGACAAAAGTACTAATACAGTATAAAATATTAAACATAAAATAGCATAAGTATGCGTTTATTAGTAAAGAAATCTCTGTGAATCTTTGTCAACGTTTGGTGAACCTTTGTCAACGTTTGGATGGCATATATTTAATAAAAAATGTATTGCAATATGCATTGTTTTAAATACTCTTATTCCATCATTATTAACGCAGTAGTATACCTACAATACACGAAATAAACAACTAAAGACACTAAAAATAGACAAGACAACGGCTAAATAAGTTAAAACAGTCAACGCAATAAGGTTCGTTAATAACAATCGTTATTACCGCACCTGTTTGGAAGAGCCATTATGTCGGCTTTGTGCTATTTGTCACGCTTTATTAACCCGCGGTGAAACGTTTATGGATTTAGTTCCAGTTGTTAAGTTATGGCTAATTATTTGACACTTGAAGTTGTTTGAGTATATTGTCATGAGTTTAGAACTACATTCTAACAACTAGCTGTGCCCGCGACTTCGTTCGCATGGAATTTAAGTGAAAGTCCCGTCATCGGTCCAGCCGTTCCAGAGATTAGCCAAAACAAACAGACAGACGGACAGACAGACAAAAATTGTACAAAATTTTATTTTGGTATATGTACCGTGTATACATTTAGTAAAAGCGGTTCTTTTAATATTACCAACAGACACTCCAATTTTATTTATCTGTATATAATTATTATCTTATCTTATATCTTTAAATGAGCAATTCTTGTATATATATAAATATATAGTTGGAATGTCGGAATCGGCTCCAACGATTTTCATGAAATTTAGTATATAGGGGGTTTCGGGGGCGATAAATCGATCTAGCTAGGAATCATTTTTAGAAAATGTCATTTTATTCGTGTTTATGTAGTCCCAATTTAAACTGAAAAATGACTCTTCCTTACATCTATTGGCGAATACTACTATACTAATACTAATTGCTTTAACGACACTACAGCAGAATAGATGGACTTGTTAAGTAACACGAAGTCAATGAGTGTTTGCTTTGAATCGATTGTTTTTATATTATTTGTGTCTTCTTAATATTATTATTCGTACTTAAATATAATTTCCAAAAAACACAATTTATAAAAAAAAATACCGAGCAAAGCTCGGTCATCCATCTAGTGAATATATTACACAGTACAAAATATTGTGCGCTTAAGGCATTTATACTAGTAACATAAATACGAAAGTAGCTCTATCTGTTTGTCTGCCTGACTGTTTCACGCTAAACCGATTTAGATGAATATTTGATACGGATTTTATACGGAAAAAGTTTGAGGCCCGGAAAAGGACAGGACTTTTATCCCGATCATACAATCCGTTGGGATAATTTTAACGGAATTTTGTCGTTTTCCAACTCCAACGCGGGGGAAGCCGCGAGCAAAAACTAGTAAGTTATAATTATGTATTAGAGTAATGTTATCGGATGATATCTGCTGCTTTATAATAAAAAATTTCATTAGTATGGGGTGAAGAAGCTCCATACATCTTGAGTCTACAACCTTCCCTGCTCGTAACTTCAGAACAAAGCACGAGGCTGTGGCGAGCAGTAGGTACCTAAGATCGCTGGGTTTTGGCACCTAGTCGCTACTCATGCATGGTGGCAGAGTATTTTAACCTGCCTCGCTGCTACCATCCTCCTCTGAAATCGGCCGCGGAATGCTTTTTACCTGTTCGGTAGAAGTGTCGGATATCCAGAAATAATGCGGGTTTCCGCGTCCTTTTTGGCTAGTAATGTGATTGATTGAGGTGATTTTGCCTTATTGATGTCCATGGACAGAGTCCATGATCCTATCGTTATGTGGTTCATCATCATCATAATCATGATGGTTCATCAGTTACTTATCACTTATTTAATTGAAAAAATTCATTGCCTATAATATGAGAAGAAATTACCACGTCTTATACCAATCTGATGTTCATTTTATATAAAATGTTATCATTAAACTTCTGACATTATCTAAAACTGCGAGCTGTAGTCTAAGACGTAAGTTTGGAACACCTGCACACGTGTGGTATTATTTAAATTCATTACGCCCTAAGATTTGGTGGCAACTCGAGACATGCTTTTCATCTTTGGGTGTCGTATTATTATAACGTACCCACAGATTCTTCTTCAAAAATTTTTTGAAACATTAATAAAATAATCCTTATAGTTTAAACCGATAACGTTAACACACTCACAATAATCCGATATCCACCCATATCAAAATAATGCAACGATAACTATCAAATCAGACAAAGGCAATACTTCAATAACATACCGAACATTCGCTTAAGCTGATAATTTAGAGATAAGACACTTAAAGGTCATAGAAGGAAGGCCTCTAGTATCAGACGATCAAATGCTACACGACCGTGCGCGTGAGATCATCTGCCCAACACAGAACCGTTAGAGATAACATTAGCACGGTAGTAGTATCATACAGTATTCCATCTTCATACAAACGGTCGGAATGTGAATCATACCTACGCGCCTCGGAGTTTAGTACACATTAAGTATACAACAGTCACAGAACCGCCATAGGGACGTTCGAACGTGTAGGTTTGTAATCGGGAATCGTGCGTATTACCTACCTCCTTACATTCACTACAACTAGAAAGAGGCGGCCCTAGACCGCGGTGTCAGTAGGCATTTATTTCAAGGACAGAGCCGAGTTACACTACTGTATCATACTATTACCGTGACATTAGGGTAACAGAACCTAATACATCCATCAGTTGAATTCGGAGAATAAGATACCGTGAGGATCTTCATGTTTGGGATATTTAACAGACGAAGAAACAGGCTGATGTGATACTGATTAATAACTTGTATATCATGGAACTAAAATCTGATTGATATTAATATTTAAATTAACCTATTAGCATTATCCAAATTGGTTTTGTATTACTAATTGTGATTCAATAGTAGTAGATATTCGCCGGTTCTAACTCATTGTAGGGCGAAAATAGGGCGAAAAACTCGTTTCGACCGGTTTCACCGGCTACTAGTCGCGAATGAACTTTATATTAAGTGATATGAACTTTAAATTAAGTGATTCGCGGGGTAATTAACCGCGGATTAACTTAATCCGCGCGCCGATTAAGTAATTCGCGGTTTAATTGGGCGCGAATTACCTTTATCCGCGGATCAATTAATCGATTCGCGGTTCGATAAACCAATTCGCGGCCGCGAATTAACTTGATTCGCGCTTCAATTAAACGATTCGCGGTTTTATTACGTGTCAATCAATAAAACCGCGGATTAATTAATTAAAGCGCGCATAAAGTTAATTCGCGACTAGTAGCCGGTGAATCCCAAACAATCGAGTTTCGCGGTATATGCCGGTTCTGGCTCTGCAGTAGTAGGGATATGCCGGTTCTGGCTCACGAAAACTCGATTCTTCGGGATACACCGGCTACTAGCCGCGAATCAACTTTATTCACGCTTCAATTAAGTTATCCGCGGTTTTATTATGCACGAATTTTCTTTATTCACGGTTCGATTAATCAATTCGCGGGTCGCTTAACGCCGAATTAATTTTATGTCTGGCTTTATTATCTCATTCGCGATTTTATTGACTTATTCACGGATTTCTTCACTTTACTTAGAAAGCACTCAACGGTATCTCTACATTCTTTTTTTATCGCTTGCCTTAATGGTCGATGCATCCGTTCCTTTATCCACAATACAGATAAGGATATCTGCTAATGTTTCCGCCCACATTCCGCTCCTTCCATATAAATTTAGCTAGCATGGCTCAAAGGACATCATTGTGACAGTGAAAGTGAGCCGAGTCTACTATATAATGGATGTGAGTATTTTCTTAATTTCTTAATTATCTGTTGAAAACTTTTAATTTCCTGTGTGCACACGTTCTAGACATGTATGTACATATTCATGCCCGCGATATCTGTAGGTGTTTCGGTATTTTTTTTTTTTCATAATATTGTTGTTCTCATTTTTATGATTTGCTAATTATCTAGTGAAATCTTTTCATTTCCTATGTGATATCTGTAGGTATTTCCATATTTTTTGCATTAATTGTCCATGTATAATGAACCAGCTCTCGATAACCTAATAATAAAGTGTCGTAGTATAAAATTAACCTGTATTATGTTCTCTTTCAGCAAGACACATTCAAAAGCTACTATTTTCCGGACACGCCCGAGGAACCTGACGATTCATTAGTTGTTAATATGAAGAAAAACAATAATATCAAAAGAATAAATGACATAGACATGTTCTTTGAGAAGCCCAAAAAGAAGAAAAAACTCGGAGTACAATCTTCATATGTATCAGCAGCACGTGACGACGGAGTCTCTTATATTTCCTCCAAGGAAGATGACGCTCTCACCGCAACTCATCTCATAAAAATCGATGTCTATGATATGAATAAAATACGCAACATCGAACCTATTAATTATTGGAAATACTCCGATGCTCGAGTAAAATATTATGTGCAATCAGAAGATGATAAACGTTATCAAAGTACGCGGGACATCATTTACAACATTACAAAGACACTCGCCGGGAAGCACAATTGTTCAAAATATTTTATCGAGGACAAACTCCAAGGAATGTAACGCTCTCACCGTGACTCATCTTATAAAAATGTATATTAGTAAAAGCAAAAGAAGAAATAACATTAACTAGAAGTATCGCGCCCCCACCCACAGCATTGGGTATATAAATGTTTCTACAGGCATTGATACAGTACCATTCATTCAAAAACTTCAACTAGTAGCTGAAATATGTCATTTTTAAAACAAGTTATAGAAATGTGGGGAAAATCAACTATATTGAAAAAATACTCTAAATATATCAGATTCTGGTATATCACCGGTGAGTTACCCGAGAACATGATAGAAGATTGTGACATCAAGCCATACTTTACACCGTGTCCAACGCATCGTTTTTCAGTAACGTCCAACGATGGTGAAGACGTAATGGACGGAGTCGAAATTATGATGGCTTTTTGCACAATATGTACTCAGGAAGGAATTGCTCGCGACTCGCAATCTATGTCTAATAACGTGTACTCACCGTGCATTGGAAGTGTCCTACAACCGCAATATATACACCCTCTATCATACGATTGGGCAAAAGAAGAAGAAGAAGAATCCCAACAAATACTTGCATTAGAAAATTTGCTACCTATCTCATATTCCCCTACAATTCTGTAAATGATTTTGTATCTAAATTAAAAATAAACTATTTTTAAGCAATTTTCTTGTATTATTTCATATACCTACTATGTCATTCTACAAAAATGATAATGATTGTTTTAGAGAAAATAGAAGTTATTAGAGAGATAAACCAATTTATACAATATGTAAACTAAATGAGAGGTATTTATCATTGTAAAATCCACAGTAAATTTGTTCACGTTATTTATTAAAAAATTGTATAAAAAAATTCATCAATTGTTATATCATTACAAATTGTGTTGTCATCAAACAATTTCAGAAAATCATACATTGATTTACCATGATACTTATAATATATGTACATGATGCAATACTCTCCACATACGGTTGTGAAATCGTTTTGGATACGATTAGTGTTGTAATTCCACATCCTTGCATTCGTTTTCAAAAAAGATCTATGATATGTTTGAGGTGCTCGACCAAATGAATCAAAGTATTCCCCAAATCCATTCCCATCTATATGTATGGCTACCCAATGCGATCCAGGTTTGGTATCAACATCTAAGTTACTTATGATATACATAGGAGTATGAACATGTATCGGTAAACGATTAGCTGCGTATACGTTAGATTCAATGCTCATATCAATTTTACTTAAGTACTGTTTTATTTCCACGGTATCCATGGTATAAGTAGATAACACAGCTTTTCAGCTCTGCAGTCCCAACAACAATGTCAATTTTATTAATGATATTTATTTTAAATAGGAAGATTAAAGAGGGTGTAACAAATAAAACATTGAAATATCATATATTGAATATTTTTATTTATTGAAGCAATACAAAAATAATAAACCTAACTACTATAATCTACTGATATATTACGATGCTTATCTATTTCTATTACATTATCAAATTCTGCATAAACAATACAATTAATAGTTTGAGTTAGAGCCGACTCAAATCGAACTTCTAATCTTACGCTACCATGTTTGATAAGATTCCAATGACTCATAGAGTTAGCTGATAAATCAGGAGTTAAATCAAATGCAAGCAAACAATAACCATTAGCATATTCATCTCTGGATATCCCATTGCCTTCATTATGAAAATGTACACCTGTTCCTGAGAACAATGTATGATATGCGCTAGTAAAGACATTACTACCAAACGATGGTTGCAATGCCTTTGAGGGGATCTGATTTCCATCGACATATAAACAAAATGTATTGATACCATAATTTGCAAAATTGAATGGATTCTTATTGAGAGTTCCGTTAAATGCAGCATTATTCACAAATCCCACTATACACCTTTTCGGTACTTGTCCAAGGAATATATTATCAAGGGTTTTACCTTGAACACCTGATGGTATTGTTAAAACTTTTACTTCAGCTCGCGTAATGGGATATTTAGCAGTGGTAGACGCTAATACTTTTTGATGTGCAAGTAATACGCTTGGATTAATCCGAGCTCTACGAACAATCAACGTTGCATCTGTAATACATACTTTAAACTTTAAATCTACTGACCCTGCCATTAGGTTGAAATTTTCTCTTGATCGAACTAATTTAACACACATGTCAACGCCGTTAATTAAAAATTTATCTTGATTAAATAAATCGCCATGTAGATGCCCAATCATTTCAATCTCTTTACTCTCTCTTGACATGAACTCTCGCTTAATAAACCCTTCATTTTTTACGTCAGTCTCATTCATTTTTCCTGCTGTATCTCCATACCAAAGACCACAAGTAAGATGGGATTTTTTGGCTGCTGGACCATAGTTCAACAAGTTTTCAATATAGGCACGATATGCATATGTGTTATTTGGCGGTGACACAAGTTTTTGATTTAAGTATACATCAAGTTGACTGAATATTGAATGCAACCAATTATTAACTGGAGCTACGACTGTAGCAGCTGCTAACTTGGAGTTGTCTTGATTAAGTATCTTCGCTTTTATATGAATCAAGGTATGAGACAAATCTACATAGTCATCTCCTGCACCAGGAACTTGAAATTCTAGGGGTCCATCATCAGCCAGCGATGAAATAGGTTTGTAATGTATCCATACTCCACTCTCAATGCTCGTCTGTGTGGACGGTAGCGCAAACAAATCTAACTCTGATTTAATACACTCACAAGAATGACTATGTAGAAAAGACATAATTAATTAGAAAATATATCATTAATATTTCTGAATTTCTTTTTTGCCTTTGTTGTAGTGTTCACTTTCGTGGCCAATGCTGGAATGGAAGGAGATAAACGTTTTCGTTTGATTTTATACCCCGAACCAGACATATTGATTCTTTCAATTTTACTATCTACTTTTCGTTTTAAATTAGTAGTAGCTTCTTTTAAACGTGTTTTAATTGAATCGTCTATGGGTTGTGCATTAAACATGTCAGACAAAACTCCTACTCCGGTGCTTAATGCTTCTTTACCAATAGCTCTTGCACCACTAGATAACAATGGTAAAACAGATCTAAACAACCCTCCTAGAAAACTCCCGATTCCATGGCCTCTTTGATACGGTGTTCCTTTGTAAATTACTCCAATACCAGATCCCGCTTGATGAGAATAATAATCTTCATATGGGCATTTCATATTATAATTATGTTTCAAATACATTATACATATATTTTCTTGAAGTGTAGTTTTAAGCACACTGTTCCGAACTGGAATGGTATTTTTTGACCTGTGCTTGTTCTTATATCTATTTCAATAGTATCAAATTCCCTTCGCATAACAGATATATAGTGAGGTGGAGAGAAAACATGCATTTTATTAGCACCATATATGTATTTTGAAGGATCTAATGGTATGATTCTCAGAAGAGGGGTCATTACATCCCCTACGATTTGGGGTTCTACAATGTCAGAGTAAACAAATAACTGTGAAGGTAAACCTAAATGCAAATTAGCAGGACATTTACCAATATTCTTATCTCTGAGGTTTATATTGGGTTCAAATCCCAACTGTAAAGATAACTTAGGTGATAGTGTTACTGATTTAATCGCCTCATCTAGTATTGTAACTGTCACAAACTTTGAAATTTCATCGTAACGAAATCTTACTTTTTCCTTGATGTTGTTTAATGCCTTTAGAATATGATTGATGTTATCGTAGTTTGTTGCAGGAATATGTGTCTTATAGTATGTAAGGTATGGTTTTGTTTCACCAGGCATTTGCATCCATTTTGTAATATATATAACGTTCTCATGTTCTTGAACGGTAAACATAGTGCAAGGATATTGAAATTCAACTACTCCAACGGACCATTCTCCTTCCAAAATGATTGGTTTAGGTAATTTAGTTGAAAAAAATGTAGTTTTGTTATCTGGAAAATATTCCATGGAACTATTACTAAGTAAAGTTAAATAAAAACTTTGGTTGTTCATATTTCTTTCAATTGGGAAAATGTAATCCAACTATTAAATTTGTGAGGATAACCTTTCCACTTCACTAACACTTCCTTTCTGTTACCGGAATAGCGAGAGCGTATTATTTTATCTATTTTATAATGTAGAGTGGGGTCATAATATACTTTCTGTAATTCTTTTTCATAAAACGTACCTTCTATATTTTCACCTTTCAGATCTTTTATGGTGTATACAGGCCAAGGGTTTCTATCTATTATGGAAGATATAATAAATATTTCATCACTCCAGTTAGATTCGTATCCTTTCTGAAAAATGTGTTTGCTTTTAGTTATTCTAACGTAATCACCTAAATGCAACTTTGGTAATACACTGCCTGACGAGAAATTATTATTTTTAGTATCATACAAGTTTCTCCATACTGTCATAATATTATTTGAATTTACATCACAAGGAGACATCTTAATGCTAGAGTGAAAACTATGGTTATAAGAATAAACTAAATCTTGTAAAACATCGATATATTTATATGTATTTTTATACGTAAAGTAACGCCACATTTTCGTCTTAAGAGTTCTCTGAAATCTTTCAACAATACTAGCTTTAATATCTGGATTATTTGTTGTATAATAATTTATATTTTTCAATTTTATGTATCTTTGTACATCTTTTGATATAAATTCTGTTCCTTTGTCAGATTGTATGTGTGTTGGTGTTATGTTAGCCTCAGTAAATATACTCTCTAAACATTCCTTAATAGTTATTGAATTTTTTCTTTTCATGGGTCTGACATATGCATATTTGCTGAATGCATCAATGACGCATAAAATATAATTATATCCATCATTGTACCTGGAATAAGTCCTCATATCACTCAAGTCAGCTTGCCAAAGTTCATTTAGATTTGATAAGATATATTTATTCCTAGGAAACTTTCTCTGTACAGGTTTGTGCACAGTGTAGGTTTCTTGTGATTGCAGCCATTTCTTTACATCTTCTCTTTTCATTTTTCCTTTCATAGCTTTCGTTAGTTTGTCGACACTACTATAACCTGCGGGATTTGATGGATCATAATAGAGATTATGTATTTCTAATAAGGTTCCCATTTTTCCCACTCCAGCTTGTTCTTTAACTTTCTTTTGTTCTGTTTGTCACTCGTTGGTGTAGAGAATGATTCTTCTTCAGGCGTTGAAAAGTTTAACTGTGACTGCATGCCACTTATAAACTCACACCGTTTGGGATTACCAATATAAGTAAGAGGAACTCGAATATCTTTTAAAGCTTTAGCAAAGGTTTCCCATCCTATAGGATCACTTTTTTTTAACGGTCTCAATGAGTCGTTCACTAAATCTATAATATTACTTCCATCAATCTTTTTGTTATCTATAATCACAGTTCCGTCATTATCCCACTTAATTTTATTTTCATTGGAAGATAGCAAATTCATTAACAAGACGGCCTTTTTTGCATATGTTTTTGGAATGAGATCGAGAATTTCAGTAGTCGTATAACTATTTTTCTCTGGAATATTTTGTTTATGAAGTAGTTCTTTGTCTGGTGTGTCAATTGAGACTACACGTTTACTATCCAAGTTTTTATTTTTGTAGCTCAATATTAAATCATCAAATGTATTCGTATCCTCAGAAATAATTGGTATATGATAAGGTTGGCGATCTTCCTTGGTAAAGTTAAGATATCTTCGGAGTGTTTGTAAATATAAAATACACTTTTCACGGTCATCGATATTTCTTTTTAAAATATTATTCATATCAGCATCCAATCGGGACAAGTTAGTATCACCTGCGCTTGGTTGTTTTAGTTTTTCTATCACACTTGGCTCAACAAGCAACATTCTTTTAGCATTCTCCATTTTAAATGAGGGAACTTACTAATCCACGTATTAAAATTTAATTATCACTTGCTTCGGTGAAGGAAAACATCGTGAGGAAACCTGCACACCTGAGAGTTCTCCATAATGTTCTCAAAGGTGTGTGAAGTCCACCAATCCGCACTTGGCCAGCGTGGTGGACTATGGCCTATACCCCTCGCACTGTGAGAGGAGACCCGTGCCCAACAGTGGGACAGTTATGGGTTGTGATGATGATGATGACTAATCCACTGAGAACTGAACCTAATATAATAGGGAGAAAAGCACCACCTTTTTGGATTATGAGATTTTTCCGAAACAAATTCGTAGCACCTTTGCGAACCAATTTCCGAAGTATATTTTTGTACTTGCTTAACTTATTCTTTTCCTTATCCTTGAGATCAATTTTGCCCTGGAGTACGTTATGAATACACTCGCAAATACAATTAATTTCTTTTTCATTACACGATTTTAAAAGAGCTCTTTGATATTTGGGTTTAAGTGTATGCAAAGCTGCTAGTAAACTTTTATGCGTCTTTAGTCGTCGATGCATCATTTGTGAATGATAGTAATTTGTTGATTTTTACCATACTTAAAGCCTTTTGTAGGAATGTAAACGATGCAATGCCCATCTGATGGAAATATTTTAGATTTTAAACGACACATATCATTTGTGTCCTGTTTCAAATCTATTAATAAATATCCATGTGGTTCATTTGTTGCATCTTTGTAGGAATCTTCCATAAATTTCGAATTATCTGGCGATACTTGTCGTGCTAAGTATTTAATTTGTGTTTTATCGCGAGGATTTTTGAAATAAATTATGTAACCGGAATTTAAAGATATGTCTCTTTGACCTTTGCCTTGGTGAAATAAATTTTGTGTTATATAGAATACACTTAAATTTCTGTGATGACTTCCTTTCGTAAATATATCAACAACGCGACCATCTGACTCTCTCATTAAATCATCAATAATTATCAGATGTGGTTCACATCCATCAAAACTGCTAAGGTTTGGTATTCCTTGATAGAAATTAACAGTTTTTAAATTATACAAAGGTTGCATTTCATCATAGCACCAAGTTATTTGTTTGAAATGGGTGTCACATATATCCTCCATATATTTAATAAAGTTTGTGACAAAAATTGATTTTCCACATCCAGTAGGACCCGCAACTATAGCAGTAAAAGGATGAATAAAATGAAACATTTTAAGCT
This sequence comes from Ochlodes sylvanus, assembly GCA_905404295.2. Classification (NCBI taxonomy): domain Eukaryota; kingdom Metazoa; phylum Arthropoda; class Insecta; order Lepidoptera; family Hesperiidae; genus Ochlodes; species Ochlodes sylvanus. Next base: position 2,574,500 of record FR990131.1, on the reverse strand, counting down.
CACGTGTGTTTGGTTAAAGGTGTTGGAATAAACTAAAACATTTTGTGCAAGAATAAAACTATATTTCAAATACAAAATAGAAATACAATATACAATCATTCACATATTAATAATAATAACAATAAAAAGAATAAAAATAAAACAATGTTACTAATAGCTAGACATCTTAAGTACAATATTAGAAGTAGTTATACAATAATCAAAAATAACTTAACATTAGATATTTACGTGACTTTTTTTTTTATAAATCAGACATTTACAACTAAACTAATCTATGGGTATTTTATAGTGACCCCAAGCAAGCGTATTAACATTATTCGATACAATATATCGCTTGGTATCATTGTGTGAGAGACACTTCTTATTAATTTGTTGTGTAAAAATATTATGTTTTATAGACCTAAATCTTAACATAGTACGGTATTGAACATTTTCATTAATTAAACAAGATTTATAATCTTCCATTTTAAAACTTTTCGTAACACTTTTATTAACACCTTTTGCTTTTGCCAAAAACGTATTGTCAATATCCAATGCATACATTTTAGATCTCAACCCTACAAACTCTCTTAATATTTTGCCAGCATTTTCATCTTTAAACATACCTAATTTTTTTTTATTTATATTTTGATATTCGTATATGTTATTTAAGGGATAATCAGATGTATCAAACCATTCAGGCAAATCAGGCTTGATATCTTCATAAAAGTTGTTGGTAATAATTTCATAAACTAAACTATCCGTATCAGTGTATAGTAATTTAATTTTGTTTGGAAACTTGGGTAGCATGTAGTTATAATGGAAATCGTACATAAGTGTTTTAGAAATATCTAATATACAAAAACCTAAGTAGATGGGTTTGTTATGAAGGGCCTTTGTTCTTTTAAGTTGAATCGCAACTATATTTTCCGAAAATATAGACAAACTATGAAACTCTGGTTTTGCAATTAAATCCTGAGCACCAAGACTTTTACCTACATTTTCCCAGTGAGTTAATAATTTTACATTAACTCGTTTCTCGACATTCTCCATTGTTTTTCCAAATACAGAATTGTTCATTAATTTATAAAAATCTTTTTCAAAATCTGTTTTAGCTTGCGTACGTAAATTTGTATTTAAATCTATATATTTTTTTAACCATAAACTTTGATTGAACTTCAATATTCTATGAATTTTTTTCAACTTCATACCTAGATTAATACATTGTTGTAAATTTTTATAGTGAATGATATATTTAGTTTTATTGTATAAATTTGGGACAAGTTTAACGTCTTTGGAATCCCCAACAGATATTTTTTCAGGACATAAGGGTAAGTCAGAATGTAAGTCATGAATATCTATGGGGTACTCTAAATCTACTTCTAGAATAAAACCATATTCTGTATTGTTCGATGCACTATAATCTGTTTTTATATCAACCCACTCAAACTCCCCTGATGGTAAATATTGAGACATTGCCCACCCGTATAGATTATTAGCATCGAAGTACATAAGATATGAAGTAGATACATTTTTATCAAAATCTTCCATAAATGGATTGTTAGCCTTTGCATGCCGTTTGCAGCATTGAGATATCCCACCCCTTATACCCCTTGTAATAAATGATATTTTTTCTATATCTGTAAGCAATTCAAGTTCTATTTTTGTAATTTTTAGCATTGCATCCCAACTTAATCCTGGAGCAGTATAATAATGAGTTGGATCTAAACCATAGGTTTGTAAGCATAACATTCTAAAGTTTTCAAATATGTCAGTTAGATGTAATACATCCGTTTTAAGATACAAGTTGGAATAATCGAACATATTTTTGCAGTTAAAGTTTTGCCAAACATTTTTAGCGTGGTTGTAATCATTATCTGATATATGAGAATCTGACAGCGAACTGTAAAACTGATTTTTGTCTGGAAGTGATGTTAGGTTTAAGCACTCAAAAGATGTCATAAATTCGTAAGGATAAATACCCTTCTTTCTCACAAGATTGAAGTCTTCATTAATAGGAAAGTTACGTTTTAAAGAAATAAATTCTTTATCAATCAAATTATTAGCTAATTGACTAAGGCCACATGGTAAAAATTTTATAGAATCTATAAACCTCAATTGAACAATTTTATTATTTATTTGTAATGTTTTCGAAAATGAAATATATTTTTCTTTCGTCTGCGGTATAACTTCGATATCACCATCAACAAAATTAAGAGCATGAACAATAAAATGAGAATCATAATGGCTAAGATTATGTAAAATTACAGGAATATAATTCGGTATACGAAACTTCGAGTTACATACAACAAATTTTCACTAGTTCTTCATCATTGTCATCATTAAACATAATGCTTGACTCTATATCACCACATAACTTATAAAGTTCAGACTCAATTTGATCGTTGGAATCCATTACGACTAACTTGGAACACATTCGTTAGGTATATATCTTATGAAATAGTTTCTGGTTGTTAGCTTCTAGTTATTTATATGCCCAATGCTGTGGGTGGGGGCGCGATACTTCTAGTTAATGTTATTTCTTCTTTTGCTTTTACTAATATACATTTTTATAAGATGAGTCACGGTGAGAGCGTTACATTCCTTGGAGTTTGTCCTCGATAAAATATTTTGAACAATTGTGCTTCCCGGCGAGTGTCTTTGTAATGTTGTAAATGATGTCCCGCGTACTTTGATAACGTTTATCATCTTCTGATTGCACATAATATTTTACTCGAGCATCGGAGTATTTCCAATAATTAATAGGTTCGATGTTGCGTATTTTATTCATATCATAGACATCGATTTTTATGAGATGAGTTGCGGTGAGAGCGTCATCTTCCTTGGAGGAAATATAAGAGACTCCGTCGTCACGTGCTGCTGATACATATGAAGATTGTACTCCGAGTTTTTTCTTCTTTTTGGGCTTCTCAAAGAACATGTCTATGTCATTTATTCTTTTGATATTATTGTTTTTCTTCATATTAACAACTAATGAATCGTCAGGTTCCTCGGGCGTGTCCGGAAAATAGTAGCTTTTGAATGTGTCTTGCTGAAAGAGAACATAATACAGGTTAATTTTATACTACGACACTTTATTATTAGGTTATCGAGAGCTGGTTCATTATACATGGACAATTAATGCAAAAAATATGGAAATACCTACAGATATCACATAGGAAATGAAAAGATTTCACTAGATAATTAGCAAATCATAAAAATGAGAACAACAATATTATGAAAAAAAAAAAATACCGAAACACCTACAGATATCGCGGGCATGAATATGTACATACATGTCTAGAACGTGTGCACACAGGAAATTAAAAGTTTTCAACAGATAATTAAGAAATTAAGAAAATACTCACATCCATTATATAGTAGACTCGGCTCACTTTCACTGTCACAATGATGTCCTTTGAGCCATGCTAGCTAAATTTATATGGAAGGAGCGGAATGTGGGCGGAAACATTAGCAGATATCCTTATCTGTATTGTGGATAAAGGAACGGATGCATCGACCATTAAGGCAAGCGATAAAAAAAGAATGTAGAGATACCGTTGAGTGCTTTCTAAGTAAAGTGAAGAAATCCGTGAATAAGTCAATAAAATCGCGAATGAGATAATAAAGCCAGACATAAAATTAATTCGGCGTTAAGCGACCCGCGAATTGATTAATCGAACCGTGAATAAAGAAAATTCGTGCATAATAAAACCGCGGATAACTTAATTGAAGCGTGAATAAAGTTGATTCGCGGCTAGTAGCCGGTGTATCCCGAAGAATCGAGTTTTCGTGAGCCAGAACCGGCATATCCCTACTACTGCAGAGCCAGAACCGGCATATACCGCGAAACTCGATTGTTTGGGATTCACCGGCTACTAGTCGCGAATTAACTTTATGCGCGCTTTAATTAATTAATCCGCGGTTTTATTGATTGACACGTAATAAAACCGCGAATCGTTTAATTGAAGCGCGAATCAAGTTAATTCGCGGCCGCGAATTGGTTTATCGAACCGCGAATCGATTAATTGATCCGCGGATAAAGGTAATTCGCGCCCAATTAAACCGCGAATTACTTAATCGGCGCGCGGATTAAGTTAATCCGCGGTTAATTACCCCGCGAATCACTTAATTTAAAGTTCATATCACTTAATATAAAGTTCATTCGCGACTAGTAGCCGGTGAAACCGGTCGAAACGAGTTTTTCGCCCTATTTTCGCCCTACAATGAGTTAGAACCGGCGAATATCTACTACTTTCAATTACTATGTAAAAGTTCTTAGTTTAAAATCGGATGGATAAAATTGAATATAATCCAAACTAATAAGTATTATAAAAAGTAAAGTTTAAAGTGTAGTTAAACGATTTTGGTAATGTATATTTAAACTGTAAGCATTATAAGTTGAAACCAATAATAGCTCTCCGATATGAAAAAAACACTATTTGAAAGGTTCTTTAAGGTTCGAAATCCAACAAAATACTCGTTTCAAAAATCATAACTGTCCCACTGCTGGGCACGGCTCCTCTCACAGTGTGAGGGGTCATGCCACATGCCATGGTCCACCTCGCTGACCAAGTGCGGATTGACACCAACGCAAGTGATAATTAAATTCTAAGCTACACATAAATTTTTAAAATTAGAGGTGTGTGCGGGGTTTGAACCCGGGCCCCCCAGTTCAAGACCCCAACGTCCAACGTTCAACAACATGGCTTTCACTGCTATAATAACATGCCTACTATTATTTTATTATCATACAGATACAAGTACTCATGATTACACCTAATCATACCTATTGAATATTGTTGTCAACCCATTTCATGATCCAGGTTTAATACACAACGTCACACCCTATTCCTTGTCCCTATGACATAAATATCGTGAGTACCAGTTACATAACATCACACACACATAAATCTAAACGAGTTAAAACAAGCAAAACATAGCTCACAACCACAGGTTAACAACCTCAACGAACCCTTGAGCTATAAAAGTTCGAGCGCGAATTCAATAAATCGAATTTGCGTCTAATTTGCAAAAGTTAGGGTTAGTGACCCGTGGCTCGAGTCAGTTTCTAAAGGTGCAGACAGGGTTCCGAGGGTCTGGAGCGTGGGCCGTCGGTGTGACATCACGGCGCATAATTCGGCCGCCCGCGCCGGTTCGACCGGTCGCCGGCTCAGCCCGTCCCCCTATAACCAGTTTAGTCATAGCTTGTGAAGAAACAGAGAGTCAAGTTCATGATATTTGGTTTGAATCCTTTTCACAAGCTTTTATTTAACTTGCCGTGTTAGTTGCCGCGTGGGTCAAATCTTGCAAGCTAAATTTGACCCACTTTTCAGCGTCCGATTGAGCTGAAATTCGGTAAATATACGTTTTAGTTCAGATAAGAATGCAATTTTTTAACCGTCATGACCGGATACTTCGCTCAAGATTGGCTCCAGACGCTGGAACTGCTCAATGGTTAACAGGACAGTCTTCTCACAGGCATACGCAAATTTTACCTACAAACGTATTTATGTAACTGAACCACTGTTTAAAAGTGTTTCTGTGTCGCAGGCGATCCCTGCTTTATTCAGCTTGCTGATGCTGAGTGGTGGTCTCGCGCGGTCGTGTGGTGGTGTTGGTATAGTGGTACTGTGCCGGTGTTGTGGTGGAGTGTGGTGGTGAGATGTCGCGTGTTGGTCGCGAAACATGCTGGCCGTTCGCCACGCAAAGGTATGTTCTTACAAAGTCAACGTATGTATGTATGTATTTTTCTGTTTAAAAGATTTTTTAGAATAATCGCATTGTTCTTTAAAATTGTGTAAAACAGATTCGCAATGAATTGAATAATAAAATTATTCCTATTTTTAATATTAATTGAATTTGATTTTTGATTGATGAATTCGGATTTACAAAGAGGACTTAGTTGGTTGTGACCCTGCTAAAGAAAAGACTCAGGTTTGATACAAGACGCATCTTTATAGACTGGATAAATATGTAACAACATATGAGAATACTCTCCGTACTGGGATACCAATGTCGGGGTTGGTGCAAAGAATTTAACACAACCACGGCACGCGAACAGAAATATTCATCTGTCACGTTATAGCAGCTCCGTCCGGGAATTGAACTCGGAATCTTTTAGTTTACAGGCACGGTCGCTACTGAGCTACAGGGCGTTTATAAATGTTTGTTCTTGAGTTTTAGTACATTGTCCCGTTTATAGGATATACAGTGTTCAGCGAAAGTACAAATACATAATCTGTTTTATTATAGGTAAAGATTTCCACCTTTTGGTGTACATTGCGCATTTTTTGCGTAAAAAGTCGACGAACAATCGGGCAAGTGGTATTGTAAGTGGCACCGTAACCCATGGACAAAACAACTCGAAGGCTTAGCTGATATGTTACCGGCCAAGAAATATAAGAAGAAAGTTTACATTGGAACTCAATTGAGTTTTTTACTTTCTAGCGATGAAGAAAAGCGTTAGGACACTTATAAACTTTGCGACAAAACTGAAGCACACTACACAATTTTCATTGTCTTATTAAAAAGGACCTTTTAGCTTATTCTATGTATATTATTAAAAGATGTTTAGCAAAAGTAGTGATATAGACATTAGAAAGAGGGCTATTGTTTATTTATAGGTTCCGACTAAGATCGTGTCGTCTGATCAGTGCGACTGAACTAGAGCAATGAGCGGTTATCTACTTACTCGTATTTAGCAGACCATTGTTGCAGGATGTTTTTATTGTGTTAGTATAATATAGTAGTTATGTATATATAATTGTATAAAATTTAATTAATTAAGGGATATATTATACTATTTACTACTACTTATGTACTACTAGAAATCATCCTCGTTTCCCTACGTGAAACTTGTTTTAATTAAAAAAGACAAAATGATGTGGTGTCGTGGGACACCAGGTAGGAACGAAGTTCCTTCGGCTAATGTAGAATCGACACAAATTGCAAAAAAAATCGTGCTCAATTTTATGTAGGTTTTCTTGATTTTTCTCTTAAATTTTGCTGATTAGTTTTTATTTAAGTACAAGAAAGTATTTAGGAAATTCAGTATTTTAAGAAATAATATAAAATAATATAAAATATAATATATAAAACAATAATATAAAACCCATGTGTATCCATTGTTATATAAAAGTATAGAATAGAAAATAAAAATGCATAAATTTCATTTGTGTTTTATTTAATTAGAGAATCTTGTATATTAATCAAATCACAAGCTATAGTAAAAATATGGTTAAATGGTATATTTGTCTGTTCTTGAATCAAGTTAACTAAATAATAACAAGTTAAAGGATTGCCAATATAAGAACGGGGGCTTTTTTTAATTTTATTCAAGGTACACTCTAAGGCATTTAAATTTTCTCGTCTTTTGTCATCCTGTATAATCACTACAATCTGAAGAAGACTCCATTTGAAAAGATATTGATGATTCTGTGAAAGTTACAGAGGGAGTATAAGATGTATCACTATCTGATTGTTCTATTTTTTAACAATTTTACTCAAATAATGTTTAATTAAGTTTTTCCAAAACAACTCATTTATTCTCAAAATAAGTTAGCTTTTCTCAAACAAGTTGGCTTTTCTCAAAATGAGTAAACTTTTCCAAAACGAATAGGCTCATCGAACGTCACTCAATTAAATGTCTCTTAAAACAAGACTAAGAATAATTACATCTAACCTGTATACATAGCTCTCATATGTATCGTCCATCCCGATACAACTGTCCATTGGCACTCTCCAATAACAGAACTGAGCACCTCTCTCTAGTGCCTTATAAGAGCTATGCATTGTACAAAAATAACAATGATCAAATAATAATTTCAATGAGTTACGTTCGACAAGATGGCTGAATTTTATTAAATTTTCAAAAACAAAAGAAATCTCATTACAGTGAATTAATCATCAATCAGCTAACTTACTAAGCCATATCATAAATAACTCCATATGTTACAACCCTATTTTCTTTTTAACTATTAACTAACCATTTAACTGTAACTGTCAATAATTAATTATGTGACCGTCTCTAAGTATCTAGACTACCTATAGTCACCAGTAAACCCTGTGTGATAAAGCCAAAGATGGGTAGGTACTTCAAATGTTATACTCCTAGTACCATATTACCACAAAATTACCAAAAAGTTATTAACTTTATCAATGTCATAATTAGAACTCAATATTTAACTTCAAAAACTCATTTTCTTGATAATTTAGTTCCATTGTGTCTAGATTATCATTTTATTATTTTGATGTTATTCTATTTCATAACTAATGAATAACAACTCAAACTCAAAAAGTACTTGGTCATACCTGACAAATCCTTCAGCGTGGACTTGTGGATAGCGACTCCTGGATACAGGTGATGCAGACTGCAGCTCTCTTTGACCTCATGTAACATCCTCACTCAATACTTGTATACCATGATATGACATCTTGTACTTCATAGTCATCTCAAAGCATCGCAGCCTTGCTTGCCAGTTCATATTGACATCCAAGCTTTCTCAGTAGCTAGTTTCTTACGGATTCTTTATCCCAGCTTCTGATATCGGCGTCAGGTAGGTCGGGTGTGGGTGTTTGTATGGTTTTTCAGTCGATTCTACTCTGTTTAGCATGTATTTTCATGAAAGTAGGTATTCTTCACATAACCTCCGTTGTGGGCTTATTCAGCGATTCTCAATATTGATTTAAACGTTTTAACCACTCGCTCTATCCGCGATATCACATTTTATTATAACTTCATCAACAACTTTACGAGACTCCGCGACATAAGACAACTTTCATAACTTTTTCCGCGGGAACTCAACATAATCATATTCTCCGTTTTCTGACAGATCTCGCAAACTCCACTTACATAACCAATGTAAAATATATTATATTTATAATATAAATATATATTTATTAATAAAGAATAAACTAATAATTACGTATTTAATTCTTTTGCACTGAATAAATATAGTAATAATTTCCCACTATTAGCACTGTCACTTTCACTTGCCATTTTCTTTTACTATATTTATTTACTATATTATTATTTTATATTACTATATTATATTATTAGTTTATGAAATTATATGATATGAAAACTAATTAAGGCAACGGCGAACGAAATGAAACAGGGAGAAAGAGAAAGGTAATATACACTACTCGCTTGTGTATCCGACTGTCGCGCATGCGCACGTCTCATTATTCCACGCATTCTTCCTTACGGTTTTACTATCATATATTTTTCAGTTCGGTCGCCGTAGCAAAACCTATCCCCTCCAAGCCTGCCGTAAGGAACTTCGTTCCAATAAATAGCCACACTCGAAAAATATTAAGATAAATTAAATTGTCATAATGCCTACTTTATATTTGTTAACCGATTAAAATAAAATAACTGTCTAGCTTTCTACTATACTTGGGAGCAAACCGCATCCAAATCAGGTACACTGTTTTTGATATAATCAGCAACAAAATCTCAGAAAATGTGAAAAGCCAATAATCAGATAAATATTCTAAAAATCCATGTTATAAATAACCCAACCTTGTTTTTCTCTAATATCATCCAGGCACAGACATAGATCACTTACAAATTTATTATGTTTGTATATTTTGAGTTATTCAATAACTATTTTAATTTACGTCATTGCAAACGAAAGTGGCCAGAAACTATAATGAAGGGTCTACTCTATTAATTAATTCAGGTACACATTCTCTGAAGCAACATCAATCATTCCTCACCAGAAAACTAATTATCTTCCGTTCGTGGTCTATTCGCGAAGAAAATATATTATTGCTATCGCTTATATCAGTGTGTTCCAGTATACGCTACTCATCCCTCGCTTCATTATATTCTATGCGCTCAGGGAACAGTTGAATAGAAGCATTGACTTATTATTACTATGGACATCGGGTCTCATACTAAAATCGCGAAAAAACGTCCCAGTCACAGCCATCGCAAGAATAGAAATGTTAACAAGGTAATATAAACACTAAAATCATTTCATCACGGTTTAATTTCCGTGGTCCCACGATTTTATGAAAAATTCCGACAGATGGCGCTAAAGCTTGGATGTTTAGAGTGTCTGAACACTTTGTGCATTTATTGCAATGGTCAAAATTTTAATTTATATAATAATAAAGTACGTTAAGATATATAATAGTCAAATATGTTTTTAAAATTTAGCTGAATCTATTCGTTTCATAATTATTTAATCTTTATGTAATGTCGACGGAACCCCGCTTGGCGGGGTTCCTTTTTCTGCGTGAATTAACACAGCGAACCATAACCTAACCGAACGGCACAATTATAATTAGAATTTTTCATAAAATCGTAGGACCACGGATATCGTAATCTCCCCATCCTTTCAGTGCTAGCAGCATCATTCAATAAAGTAATACTAAAACGTTAACATTTCTAAAGACTTAATTTTCTATTTTAAAAGGTTAATAAAACCAAATAAAACTTTACATGAAAACTTTACGCGTGAAGTTTCGTTAAGCCGAAAGTTTAGAAGCAATAATATGCAGATAATGTTGGCACAAACTTTGAGCTTCTTGCTATGGAAATGTATTTGGAAAACTCTATTCCTGCCCCACTAGCATATTATTATGTAACGACGATCAAGATGGAATAGTTATAGTTTTAAAATTATTGAGTAAAAATAGTGATTTTTACTACATTACTTACATAATATAATAACTATCTAACTGATTACATACATCTACTCTGTACTATACATATACTCTGTACATGGGAGATATATGTATGAGAAAAACTATTATTGTAGGTCTGTATTAACGCAATAGAACCTAATTTTTAGAATATAAGGTCAGTTTGTCCGTGACTTTGCACGTGATTATTTTCCGTTTTGAGTGCGGTTTTCACTGGTGTATTGTGGTAAGCTTCACTTAACATTTATGTTTGTGTTATTACACATTATAATCGGTTTACAAATAAAAATATGGGAACTGAAATAATCCCGTACATTTTAATAGTTTGGGCAGTAAGTTAAATTGGTGCACAATAAAATATTTTCCTACATTATACGTATTCCTTTATACGAAGATGCTCTCAAAAGGCAACTATCTGCGAACATTAAAGAAGTTTCGGTTCATTATTTCCCCGCTGAAAGCTCTGTGCTCTCCGGGTTTGGCCAAAAGGTGCAACAACTAAAGTGCATGCATTTTCTTTTCATTTCAAACTACAAGGAAATGCGGAAAGGTAAGAATCTATTTCTCTAAATGCGGTAAATAGGTAGGAACTGAGCGTTCCGTGTTTTGCAAAATATAACGGACCAGTATGGTAAGATTTTTCGAAAATTTCTTGGTGCCCTGCGTCATCATATTATTATCAAATGAATGCTACTAAGTATACGTTGTTTTTGATGTATTAGCCGTAACCTGCAGATTGGTCACCTGATGGTGGTCACCATCAAGTGTTGTAGGTTGTTACCATTGTAATAGTAACCCATGGACAACAGTAACACAGCATTTAGTCATTATTTGGTTAATATAATATAATAACAATTTTTATTTAAGTTGTATTTATATTTCTTTGCAACAACAACAACTTTTAACAATTTTTAACAATGTAAGGTAAATGTCCCATATTCCGGACTATTAAGGCACTTTTGACTTTGAGGTTGGTTTTTAGAAAAAGTAGGAAGGTTCTAGGGATAGAAATTGTCTTATTCTCTAGATTGGTATTATAAGATAAATGTTGAAAAATATTTTCCGTCGTAGCCGTTAATTTATAGGAATAATCGTTTTTTTGCTGAACCTCACGTTTGTCTCTAATTCCGTACTAAAATTTGGCGTCGGAGCTAATTCCGGCAATCACTGTACGTAATTCCGTACTATCTTTAGCATACGTTTTCTTTGACCTAAAATCATCATACATGTCTTTAAGAATATACTTAATGAATTAAACTACCTAATTGTATTAATTTATACTTTTATTAAAATTATTAAGTACGATATAATTGTTCTTTCGGATAAATAAAAAAAAACAATTACCATAAAACTTCTGCGACAAAATGAGAGCTGCTGTTTACTAAATAATCACCATCGTGAAAATTTAATTAAAAAAAAAGTATAATTAACGAAAATTCAAAATTACAAACAGTTTTACAACTTTTATTATGACAAAAATCTTAAAGAACATAAGTTATGAGTACTTACCTATTCTAAGGAACATCAATTCATAATAATATTAAGATCAGGCCTGGTTGGCTTCAACCCATTAATGGACCACTACTGAGCACGGGTCTCTCCTCATACCTGAGGAGGCCTTGAGCATAACCCTGAGCACCACGCTGCTCCAGTACAGATTGGTGGAGGGGTTAGTGGCCAACCCATGGTTTCGGAAGTATTTTATGCCGCCCGAAGGCCTCCGACATGGCCTAACGACTGCTACCAAATGATAACAACCGGGGCCGACGGCTTTACGTGCCCTCTGAAGCACGGAAGTTCCCCAGAATTTTTTTCCACTAGCGGTCACCCATCCAACTACTGACCACACCCACTGTTGCTTAACTTTGTAGATCAGTTAAGATCGACGCAAGCCGCTGGGCTTAGAGCAGGCCTGGTTACCAAAGGTAAACCTAAAATATAAAATAAAATCGAGGTTACAGTTATAATGATAATTGTGAATAATATTAAAATGTTTTAAAATGCAAACGTATCGTTTTAAATTTTTGGATACATTTTGTGATTAATACAAAAATCTTGAAAAAATTGAGATTTGGCGTTTTATGTTGAAAACCAATGTTTCTGCTTCTTATTACTATACTACGTAATACCGTACGGTATACCGGAATATGGGACATAAGCAAAAAAACTCTTGTCCCTTATTACGGCATTGAAGAAAATAGGTTAAATTAAAAAAATAAAATAAAATATCTGAATATATTAAAAGTTAATATAACTATTATGTGCACAACATCGATATAAATAGTTATCCTTATTTACTTTTTGAAATAAACTTCATTTAATTTCGATAACATACTGTATTGATTCTTTAGTGTAACATAAAATGTCATAATTTCAAACTCGATTTTAAGAATTATAATTAAAAAAAGCATATACCGTAATTACGTCACACTAATCTGTTATCATTACTGAATTAATTTATGTCATATTTATGTAAGTATTTAACCCCAGTTCGGAATAAAATCCATAAACACATCATACTAATTTACCCTTATTACGTAATACAGCACGTATTTATGTTCACCGTTTCACTGTTGTGAACATAATTCCGGCAGTCATATTTTCTCTCAAAATATGGTTTGTTATAACTTGAAATAACGCTGAAACCTTCTGTTAATAAGTAACAATTAATAATATTACAAAATTAAATTAAATTAACTTACCAGTGTCACATAAGATCCTTACGAAAATGCACTGTCGCTTTACGCTCACTGTTAACAACATAGTACTGAAACGTCGCGGGGGCCGCTACTGACTCTTCAGAAGCTCGATACGGCTTTAAGAATGATTATTTATATTCAAACATCGTGTTATTTTGATTTTATATGAACTGTAGTTGTAGTGAAATTCAATAAATTATGGATTTTACGGACAGTTTTCTTATTTTGCGACAAAAATCAAAATGTTACGGATTAATGTACTAGCCCGGAATATGGTACTTTTACCTTAGGTATCAAACAAATTATATTATTCGACATGGAGGAGAACGAAGTCGCGTGCACAGCAAGGTTTAAAATAAACACAACGAGGATTGTGCACATTTTTAAGTCATTTTTAAGAATAACTCACGCATGGCATTAGTTCGACATTTGGCTTTGTTTAAGTTTATAATCAGAAGAAGTGTAGAGTAATAATTTTCATATCACATTATGTGTTTCAAATACGTTTATTACAGAAAAATTTTACGTTCTTACTGTCAATATGATGAAGTAAACTTTTACAATTTTACAAAATGTATTACGGTAGAATTTCGAGCGTAGTCTCTCTCTACTTATAAATTAATACTTGCCTAATTCTATTGTTTTATTGGTGCAAGACAATTGAGAAACTATTTTATACGTTACTTCTTTCACGGTGCACTTACCCTGCGTTTAGATACTCGGCCGAACATACGGTTTACAATGACGAATATGTAAATTCACACGAATACAAACGAGAAATGCTTTGATCCCCGCATTAACTAACACCGTCGGCTAAACGAGCGGATACTCGTAGCGCACAGCGAAGAGACGAATATGCCGTTTACAAAATCGCAATCGCGCGTTCTAGCCACTTCTAGGCGAATATCTAAAATGTATTCTCTGTATACGACAACAATAATTTGGTTTTTCATTTTAAAATTAATCATCATATAAATCTTTTTATTCAAACAAAAATAAAACTGTATCCTAAAACAGAAGTGACAAATGTTTTGATTTCTCTCAACACCAAAACAGCTTTGCATTATCCCATATATTTCACAAAACACTTGAACAATACATACATGCCAGCGTTATTTTGAACGCGTATACATCTCTGTTAACGTAACAAAAGCCGTGGGGGCGAGAAAGCTCATTAGGAAAAAACGTTATATGTTGCGGGATTTCACACACTTATTTATTACCCGAATAAGCTAATGTAGCTGCTCTCAACGCATAGTGATTTATAAGGGATACAAATATAAATAGTGGGGATATCCATCAGGCTTTGGGTCTTGAGAAGCAGTTCAACTTATGTTGATTGGTGAAGATTTATCCAGTTTGGTATATTACTTTCATTTTGATTATTCATTTGTTGTCGATAATTATGAATGAATGAATGAAACCTGAAAAATAAATATACTGTGAGTATACCTAATAATACCTGTAAGTCCTGTTCTATACATATACTAGCTACGCCAGCGAACGTTGTTCCGCCATATAGATTGTGAATGATTAAAGCGCGATTTAAATTTGAGTTGGGAGTAGAGAAGTCATGGGATTATTTGTATTTTTTTTACATGCCAATATCCTTTAACTTGCATCCGGCTTATCAATAACATGAAAAGTTTCCAATATATAATACCTCGTTAATTTATCTAAATGGACTGTTCATACATAGACATCAAATCATCTAAAACTCGTCTTGGGAAATCTGCTATGTATTTATCGGCCGCAATATCGTCCGGACCAATTTCTAAAAGTACCCTTGTTTATGGTTATTAACAACGGCGTAATTGGTTAAAAATATGAGCCCACATTTAATTAGAGTATAAGTTTGCTTTTCACATAATTCCCTCCCGAGACCTATTATTTAAGTGCCTTTTATGTCCCATTTTTCCTCAAAATATTATGAACCAGCGCTTGAAAATATTATGTTGGACAATAATACTGATAAAATGAGTGAAGACAAAATTATAATACTAAAACAATATTTCGAAACCGTATGTACAATTGTTATAATGTCTTTAATCCATTAAATGGCCACTACAGGCTTTTCAAAATTGGGTTAGCCTGGAGCATACTCTACCACCTCTCCATTTCACTACGGATTAGAGAGGTTGAGGCTGACCCAAACGTTGGAATGGTTTATGCCACCCCAAGGCTCCGACATGACTCAACGACTGTAATCTAACGATTACAAACGGGCCCGGGCTTTACGCTCAAAAAATGTTTGCCACTAGAGGTCACCTATCCTAGCGCTCGCGACCGCTGTTGTTTAACTCGGTAAATTATTTAAGATCGACGCAATGTGTTTCTATGAAGCTAATGTTACAGTGTAAATAACTCCTAACTTACTCCTTCCTTTGTTGTTTTTAATTAATGCGGGGCCAAAAGCCTATTTAGTCTTGATTAGAAGACGCCCGGCCTCACATTTTGTTGTTTACTTTTTAAAAGTTAATGCTTGACAAAAATCTCACCTGATGGTAAGTGGCGATGAAGTCCTTGAAATGTCAAACGCACTAACTTAGATAAAGCCTATTCACTCTCCTCTTGAAGACTCCCACATGGGGATAGATCGGATGCAGAACTACCCACATCCATAGGCGGAAACACTGACGCAGGTATGCTATTCCAATCCTACAAATACATACAGAACATACCTTTCGATTTCTTCTAGGCCAATAAACTATTTGACCATCACACAATAGGCGCGTTGTTTTATTTTTCGTCATGTGTACCGCGATGGACTGGAATAACTTGCCCGCGCCGGTGCCCTTTTGATTAAAACGGTTGTCCTTATGTCAAAAGTAAAAAGGCTTTTTTTAAGTGCACTTACTTAACGTTTTACCATCTAAAGCTACATTACCACTTACTATCTGGTAACTAATTTATACTATGGGGGAAAAGATACACCTACACTAATTGCGTGTCGGCAATTTTTATAAAAGTGTTAAAACATAAAAAAGTAACATTATTTCCAGTAGAGACGTAAAACTAACTTAAAATTCGTCTACCAATCATTTTAACTATAGTAAACAAAACATTTCGTCATACTGTATGTCAATGTGGGCTGTGATTTAAGCTACAAAGAGATTTACAGCTCATCGGCTCTGTGTTTACATTTCACTGCGTTTTGACATACGTTGAAGGCAATGTCGAAAGTACCGCAGTTAGGACTGGTTTCGTTCACCCATGACAATCAATCATGTAACGAACTATTTTGGGGTCCGAATTTGCTTCACATTAATAACCTGCACCTACTATGTTTACATACGGTGACTTTATTTTACTTTTGTAGTAAGATGCTGAGGAGTTTTTAAATAAAAACGCTAACACACTCATACCCCTGCACTAGAATTCCGTGTCACAGGCGGCGGGGACCACACAAATTACGCGTCACTAACACCCATGACTTAGAACAGACATTTATCTGTCACATAAATATCTGCCCCGGTCGGGAATCGAACCCGGGACTCTCGCTTCGCAGGCAGGGTCGCTACCAACTGGGCTACGGGGTCGTCAAGTAAGCATTTATTGCTATGTCATTTTTGCTTCGCGTGCAATTTGTGGAATGAACTTCCATCTGAGGTATTCTCTGAGCGCTATGACATGGGGTTCTTCAAAAAAGGTGTAAAAAGAGTTCTCCTTCAGGGCCGGCGTTGCACTGGCGACTCCCCCGGTGTTGCTCGTGTCCATAGGCGAAGATGACCACTTACCATCAGGTGGCTCGTCTGCTTTTACGTCAGCTCTTCAAGCTATAAAAAAGAATGTTGTAATATACATTAGATTGAACCTTCTGACTTGCTGTATATTCTACACACATTAGTCACTGTCCCGCCAACTGTACGAGCAAGGTTTTTACGTGTTAGGAACATCTATTAAATTAAGTCCTCGTCTAGACTTAGTAGTGGTTTGCGTCGCTGTGGTACCTATTACTTACTTTAATATCGGGGATTAATATTGGTGTTATCCTATTGTTATTAGTCGCTTATGATGGCCTATGCCCACCAATTCATAATTCCAATCAATAATTACGCTGGTTAATTGCTCAGCTATGGTCTTGTATTAAAATAAATATTAAATTAAAATATAAGCCATAGTCTACCTAGCCTGCCAAGTGTGGATTGGAAGACTTCACATACTCTTTCAGATGATGGAAAGCAAACGGTTATTAATTTGCAATTAATTTAAATCGAGAGCTAATTAATCTGTTAATAAATTAAAGCAAGTAATAATTAATTTGTAATAATTAATAGTAATTAATTGCGTGCATGATTTGAATTGAGGTCCAAGGGGAGACCAATGTCAAGAGTTGACTGGTAGAGATTGCCTCTAGGCATTAAGTCCGCCCATTATAGACATATAATAAAGGGTAAATAAATAAATAAAATAAATGTCATTAGGCGGATCGTTTTAATGATAAATATTATGTTATCTTTGTGGAACGTGTAATATGAACCAGTTAATTAGTAATGCAGATTTTTTTAATATTTTGCGTTTATCATAAATTTATTTTTAACATCGACTTATTGACAAACAATAGTAGGTCGATGTTAGAGAAAAACATACTATTCTATTGAAATGTAACAATTTTATGACCTTAGCTAGCATTTTCGTCAGGAGACGCAATTTTATTTTTTAGTGTAAAGTTTATGTAAATCGAAGCTTGTGGGGTCGCAACCGTTGTCCTGCGGCTGCCCTAAATAATAAGCAACAATTGCATTTGATACTTTAATTTATTATTTAAACATTAAAGTATCGTGTGTGAAAAATAGGTCACGTGGATTCCATTTAAAATGGATCATATAGCTATCATTACTTGAATTTGACCAATCATCGCTTACGCTTCGAAAATTTCAAATACGCGTCTGCAGTTTTTTTGCGCCAATCACCTTTACGCATTTCGAATTGAGAATGCAATTGCAATTATGCGTTGGAACGCGAGAAAGCACTCGTATTGGATTAATGAATCGCTGTGCGAACCCACACATAAATAGATGTTTTGTTTGTGTGCGAGTGTGCGACGAAGTGAACGTGTGTAATGTAGGTAGTGTTACTTACAGCTTTTGTGTTTTAAGATTAAATTACCAAACGAAAAGTCATACTCAAACTCAGATATTTGTGTATCTATTTATTATTACACTAATAAACGTCAAATATTTTTTATTTTTTTATAGTTTCTTAAAGGTCCTGAACAAAAAGAATAAACATGTAATAAAGAAAAGAAACGACGAAAGAAACCCCTCCACACATAATTATAATCATAATCATAATTATAATAATCACTAATAACTTTAAGTTCTGCTAACTTCTCCTTTTGATACTTGTAAGTAAGATTGTATAGTCTAGCACAATACAAGCTAATTCGTTTAGTATTTTAGATTTTAGGATATAATAATAATAATAATAATAAATCTAGTAGTGATGGTTGTTACTTTGTTACTAAGTTCAATAAAGTGACTTGTAAGATTGTATTCGTAGTTCTAACTTTATAATAGTTAATTTTTTACCAAGCAAAGGTATTGAGAATTTGCTTACGAATATAGTAGTACAAAGTTAGTAGACAGCAGATGTGACTTGGTTATACTTTGGCAAAGGGATTCTCTAGGTGATCACGCAGATCCGACGACCGGCCGCGCGTTGTACTAACTTCAAAACTTGATTTGCAGACTGTGTTGAAAACATCGATAGCGTGATTCAGGCAACTTGTGATGAAATCAGTTGTTTTGTAGTGGCAAATTGCAACACGAAAGATGTAAAATGTAGTTAATTGTAACCACAATACAGGTTCTTTGGACAGTTACATATGTCATGTTAGAAGACGGCCGTGCCGTCTGATGAAAAAAGTAGCGTTGCGGCTACAGTTACAGTGCTTCGTTTTAAAAAAATAAGTTCCTAAAATTTACTTTGACAAAACTGACTTTAACTATTTTTGTGTATAATAATGTACTTACTTGAATTATACACGACAACATTCGAACACAGAATTTGACGTATTCTCTATTCTACCTAACTTATGTAAAGATTCGAATTTAAAGAGATTTTGGCTATTTTCCTTCCTAAATTATACAAACATTTATGATCTGGGTGATATGTCATTCATTTATAAAAAAAATTGTAACAATTTTCTTGATCCGGGTCAGTTACACCGCGTATCACCGTGGCAATGTGTGTTAATTAAAATGAGCATGTGTGCACGTGTCGAAGGCGCATGTCGTGTAAAATACCCGTTTAGTGATAGTGTCCAAGAAAGTGCCTCGTGAAGTCGTGATACCAAGTAACCGGTATTGTAATTTATAAACCTATTCGCAATATAGGTATACTTGCTTTTGTATTTATGAACATGTTGTACACGCTTTGGACTTGTTTAAACGAATATTCAGTAGCAGATTTGAACGCTGATTTTGCACAGAGGGTAGATTCGAATTACAATGTGCGAATTTCCTATTTCAGATTAATATTAAAAATCTTTGCTTCTGTGATGGATAACTTCCGCAAATCTTCAGAGTCCGGAACCGAAAACAAGCCGAGGCAGCAATGAGTGTGAAGATAATACTGTTGAATACTAGGACTATACATACCATTGGCTGTCTAAATCTGAAATGCATTCGGCATGTTAAAATTCATTCAGCCCGTAATATAGGTACTGTTAGTGCTCGCGGAATCGTTGCAACGGCCATGATTTATTACTAACGCAACTTGGCGCCACAAACCATTTTAAACGTAAATAGAAATCATATTTGAAACGTTTGTATCTAGAAAAAGGAATTGAATATTGGAATTTATCCAGGCAGCTCAGTGTACGTTCAGCTATGTAACACAAAAATTATATTTGTATTCGCATTACTTCTGTGAGAAATCAAACATTTTGTTTGGTTTTCCATGACTTTACTGTTTTTATTATGATGATGATACTGATTTTGTTAACTCTACTATATTTTAAAGAAGAATAACATAATTTTTACAATTTTCGTCTGTCTGTATTTGCTAATCTCTGGAATGGCTGGACCGATTTTGATGGGACTTTCACTGGCAAATAGATGATGTAATAAGGAGTAATTTAGGTTTAGGAGTTTACTTTTATTTTAGAAATTTCCCCGAAACAATTAAAATTCCACTCGGACGAAGTCGCGGATTCAGCTAGTATCTACAACATTCATAACAGCTGTTGAGTACCTATTTACTAACGGAAACTTAATGAAATTGAAGTCCAAAACAAAGCAAAGCTGACAAAACACACATTAATTTCACCGTTCTATTTAAACTTATCCAGATTAAAATCACCAGGTTGACATAAATAGATACGGACATCATTCACCTCGGGAGACCTTCGGTACAATAGGAGGTAAATAATTCGCTCGATTACAAACTCAGATCGCATCGTAAGGAGCCGCTTAACTTTGAGACGGCTAGTCGTTAGTCGATTGAAATAAATAGGCTTCGGATGGTTTTCGATAAATCGCCTCCCTGACAGAGCAAGCTTTTACTTAACATTATTAGAGGTGATCCATGTTAAAATTTCTATCACATTAATGCCTGATTTAACGTAAATGGCCGATAAATTAATGATCAGATGAGACACCTAATCAAACATCTCACTGATATGTTGTTGGCCAAGAGAACGAAAGTACAGTAGTATAAAAATCTAAACTCTGTCTTTTGTAGCCATACATATTTAGAAATAAAAAAAAAGTTTAAGAATAAAGTGTCCGATTATTTGTCTCAAACAAAGTGGTAAAATGTCTAGCAACTTATCAATAAAATAAGTTAAGTTTTTCAAATTTACAAATTGTTTACAAGATTTATATTATGTGATTTTTTTTATTGTACAATGGTGATATACTTACTAAAGCTGTGGTTGCCTATAATTGGGAAGGCACTAATACTCACACAAATGCTAAATGTAAGAAATAG
The DNA here is from genome assembly GCA_905404295.2 of Ochlodes sylvanus. Classification (NCBI taxonomy): domain Eukaryota; kingdom Metazoa; phylum Arthropoda; class Insecta; order Lepidoptera; family Hesperiidae; genus Ochlodes; species Ochlodes sylvanus. The sequence goes on along the minus strand of FR990131.1, from coordinate 2,553,231 downwards.
AATAGTGTACTTTCCGTTGGCGACCCTTAATAAATAAATAAATAAATAAAATCAGAATAAAATGTGTACGGTCTTTCTCAAATAATGAAAAGCTACATCTATCTATCTCTCTCTGCTGTACGTGCAACCATTTTCTTTCTCTTACATTGCCAATCTACCGCCTCGTACGTCTATGTCTCTGTCTCTGGTACCATTTGACGTCACGGTTTAGCGCAATTTGTTCTCAGTGGCTTGACATTTATAAAGTCCTTTTAATTTTGCTCATTCTTTCCTACCGCTTTGTTACCGTTTCCATTAATTAAGATGGTTTCTGACTTAAAAAAATGCTGGTAACTACTGGTAACTAGTAGCTAAATACAGTTTAGATACTGACAATTAAATCATTTTAAAATTCTATTTGTTTTTACTCCAGCAAGTTAAGCTTGAAAACAATCCGGCCTGGTGGTAAGTGGAGATTATGTTTAAGATAATTAGCTCACTTACACAAAAGTACTCAAATTTTATAGTAAAAATAAGTCAATGCCCTGAATGGTTACCTGTGTAATAATCAACCTTAACCGACGATGCAATATACTCAACTATAAGTAATTTGTATTTAAACTTTTACATGATTTATACAGAAAAGCTTTCAATCTAACCATTTTATTTTTGTAACTGAGTAAATGTAGTACAATTAGGGTTTTCGCATACCCGGACTTTTTTGATACCCGGGTAGCGGGTATTTTTTTCTTAAATACCCGGGTAGACCCGGGTACCCGGGTATTTTCAATTTTAAATAAAACTTCACATAATTCATGAGTTTCACTCAATTGTGTATAATATTTTCAAGAAAAAAAATCAAAAATAATTGCCTTCTCCATAAACTCATATATTTTGCCTACGTATTTTCAACTCTTTGTAGGAATACTCTTAAAAATTGTCCATGCAAAATCACACAACACAACAAACTGACCAAAATAAACCTTTTATAAAGATACCCACTTCTAAAAAAAATCACAAACAAAGTAGCATGAGTTACTCCATATGACATCAGCTATCTGCCAGTGAAAGTCCCATCAAAATCGGTCCAGTGGTTTCAGAGATTAGCTCAAACAAACAGACAGACAGACAAAAATTGTAAAAAATGTTATTTTGGTATTGTATAAAATAATATGCATTCAGTAAAAAGCGGTTATTTTAATATTACAAACAGACACTCCAATTTTATTTATTTTTATAGATTTTATTTATTTTCACGACCCGGATGGCGCAATAACACGCCGGATCGCCGTTCTTCTGGTCCTGGGTTCGATTCGCAGCGAGGTGGAAATTTGAATGATGAATTTAAATTTCCGTTCTTGGTCTGGGTGTGTGTATTCTTGTCTTGTGTGTTGTCCATGGCACCCACGAAACAGGGAATCCTGGTGTGGGGCTATGAGTGTGTATCGTTATTTATTTATTTATCGTTATATATAGACGAAGGCATCTATCTACTTCGAATAAAATAACACTTAAATCTTATTAAATATGACACAAAAATGAGATCTCGAATTTAGGAGGGGGGTATAAAGCAAAATAGGCAATCTTAGATTCAATTTTCACAGTAGTAGATCAAGTTTCTAGAACCTGAATAAAAATATAGTAATACTACATTATATGTATTATCGAGGAATTAAACTGAGCAAAAACATAAAAGAAGAAACTTTATTCGATAAAAAACCAAAAAGTTATGTCTATTGTTCAACGAAAATGAATGTATTTTCAATATGGTGCATATTTTTAGAGTCAATATTTTAATATAAATATAATGCTGATTACGAGTTGTATTCACGAAGAGATTAGACTAGCGATTTCAAAATCAATTTAGGAATACCTAATCAAAAGAAAATGCATTTGTCGCTTATTGCATTCCTATTCCGTGCAATAAGCTTATCGTCTTTCTCAAGTCGCTCAAAGTTTTTGGTTATTACTAGTCACGATTGTCCGCGTGAAGCGCGGGTGAAATTTGATTTTTGCTAGCTTTATGCCCCCTCTTAAGTACTTTTGCCGTTATTTTATTACGGAAATAGCTGAAATAAAGAATAATTTTATTGATACCCGGGTACCCGGGTCTTAAGTCATATATTACCCGGGTCCGAAAACTCTTAAATACCCGGGTATACCCGACCCGGGTACCCGGGCCCGAAAACCCTAAGTACAATGCTTAAATTTACAAACGACAGGTCATAAGCTAAAACAAACAGCAGTAAAAACTAAAAGCAAGCCGTTTCTGGTTCTAGACAACAAATGTTCCAGCTTTGTCTATGTTGTGCATGGAGACGTACTTCGCACGGACACATGCGAATAAGCGGGTAATATGCAATAATATGCGGTAATATGCGGTAAACATGCGAGTAATTTACCGTAAATATGCGGTGAAATGCAGACGAAACGAAAATGTATTTTACGCTCACACGGCCGTTAACTAAATGGGCTGTAAGCAAATTTTAATTCAGAATAACTTAGTACGATCACATTCAGGCGTGTTATAATCTGTGAACGCATAATCACTCGCCCACAAAAGCTTGTAAATTTGTTTGTTGTTGCGTGTAAATTTGTTATTTTCTACGTATGGTGTTTTTAAGAAACAAATGATTGTTTTGTAATTATAATTGCGCTTTTTAATATTTTTTTATATTGTGTTTCAGCTTAATGTCAAATAATATTTACCAAAGTGGATTGGCGATAATTATTCTGATTTGAAGCCGAACCTAACTTAACTATTGAGTCTGCTTCTACCTCACATTATTGGTGAAATAAGCCAAAGCAGTACGCAATATTACAGAACTTCCGAGAAATGAGCTGAAACCCGAAATGTAACTAATTACGCAGTTCCACGAAATTGAAACAATTTTGTTGAGTCTCAGTAAACATAAAGCCATATATTGAAAGTCGCGTTGTTGTCGTCTTATTAGGTTTGATGTAGATAATTTGCGCATGTTTGACAACTGCAAGAAGTGTTTTTAAACCGGTATTTGTATTTGGCAATCGCTTGGGGAGTTTGACAACCACCTGCGATGTTTGACAATCGACTGCGGTGTTTAACAAACTCTTGCAGTGTTTGACACCTGACTATGGTGTTTAACAACTGCTTACGATCCTTTACAACGCTGCGATGTTTGAAGACCGCCGGTTGTGTTTAAAAACCGGAAGCGATGTTTAACAACCACCTGCGGTGTTTGACAACTAGTTGGGTTATCTAAACATCAGCTGGCGTATAATTACGATAAACCACATGTTTTTTAAAAATAAGCAGTCAAGCAGTGAGCAGTAAGTGGATGGTAGCCCGCGGATGTCATAATCACGTCCACCAAGAAAGTAAGCGCTAGCTCTAAACATAGGTACATGCATCTAGCCAGTACATGACGTGTAGTTTGGTGGTTGACTCAAGCAAAAAGCAAGCAATTTTCCAAGGTGCACTTGTTTGATATCATTTAAAAAGTAACATGTGAAAATATACCTTTGAATATTGCTCACGTACATACCATTATTCAGTAATTTATTTTCTGTTTCGCAAAAATAACGTAAGTACTTAGTTCAATGTATAAATGTTTTTGGGGCTATAAAATATTACCGCAATAGAATTGACTCTCTGAATGCTAACTAACGAAGTCTTAGATTGTACCTAGTTGTTATATTTGGCGCTTCGGTAACATACATGAAGAGCACGTCCCAACCTAATAACTTATTATTATGGAACGCATGACAGAAGTGCAGAGAAGTAGAACAGCAGTTCATCTTCAATGAATTATATTTAATGTGAACATCTTATAAAATGAACGCCGGCTGTACGCACGAAAAAGTATGACGTCGTTGTCACGTTCCACCTGAGCCGAGCGTACAAGCGATAGAGGCACGATCAGCCTAAGCGGAAGGAGCTAAGCTAAGGAGGTAACCAAACGGATTCGAATCCCCACCACCATCCTAAAGCATCTTTGAGATTGAACTTGATAGTACGGAATCTAGCGACCTATGAAAAGATTGTTTAACGATATTTAATGATTAATCTCAATGACAGTAGGTAAGTACAGATAACATAAACCGAGATCGTAAATGGCCATGTGAAGCACAGATAGACAGCTACATATCGTCCAAAATTTATTTTATTATATATTTAAAAAAAATGTTGTAATACTTTGTTCGAAATTGAAACTATGACAATGAATTAAAATTCCTTCAGCTATTTAGAGAGCACAAATGGCTAACATAATTTCAATAATTACATGTATTTTATCAAAGGAAATCTAGCAAATTTTGTAACATTGCAATATCTTGAATCTGCGTAATTACAAATTCAACTTTACGTCAACTGAAAACGTCAAAATGTAACTTCGTTCGACGTCAAATTAAAATGACTCTTTAAAGATCGAGAGACTCGTAAGGTTTTTGAGGGTGCTAGAGAAATAGGGTTGGCAATTCTGATTTTATTAGTTTATTTTATTTTTATTCAAAATTTTGGCGTCTTTTGTATAAGTAATTATGTAGATATTTGTAATCTAAATCAAAGTTGCACACCATTCATAAATGGTAGAATGTTTCGGATTAAATTACCTGGATCATTTTTCCTACGTATTATTATGTTCTATATTCCGCAAGTAGAATGTTTGCGCCAAAACTTCGACGACGACGACTTTCTCGCCCAGTATTCAAACGGGGCGTCATAGAATATCTAAACGGGGCGTAACATAATCCTACCCTAACTGACGCTGTCCGGAACAGTCTAAACTTTGCCTGATACTCACTATCTTCTTTCGGTTATCAATCGAGCTGCAAAACACGATCTTTATTTTCTCCAGGATGAGTTTTGGATATTACGTTTGCATTCACTTATGGTTTGGGAGCCTCTGCTTATAAACCAAATGAATCAAGTAAGATCGTTTTGGGTTAAAAATCAGCTATTAAAGACTTACTACATCCCTTACCCTCCCTTACCCCAAATAAACACCCGTCCGGATGTAAGGAATGCTTTAATTAATTAGCAGAGCCAGAAATATAAATAATACGGGTGATGTATCAGTGATGCGATGCTTGGAAGACATCCGCGACCGGTTCTGCTAATGTTAGGATGTATGTAGGTAAAAGGTGAAATTATTTGTCAGCCCTATTTTTAAAAAAGATGTGCCTAGGAGTTTTTTTCGTCGCTTCTTTTCTTCTCAAAGATTTAAAATTCAATATTTAAAGGTACCTTAGCGAAAAACTGTCAAATCTTATAATCACAAGTCGATGTGACAAGGTGAATGTAAGTTTGTTTGCTGTTCAGGTTAACTCGTTATAGAAGAGGTTACTGCGGTTCGTTAGGGAAGTATAAATAGGGTTGGCAAATCAATACATATAATATATAATTTTCTTCCGTTACTGAGAGACTGACAGTCTGACAGACAACGCACAACCGAAACCATTGGGGTCCATTCCATTGGGGACTGAAAGTTCTTATTTCTTCCATGGATTCACTTGAATCTTTGTTTAAAGGTCCCTCATGTGACGCAAGTCAGCACTAAGAAAGGATTTTCTGAAATCCCCCCCCTCTCTCTTCAGCGGTAAAAAGAGGGCTTCGACATTGTATGAAATTTTATTATGGACAGCAGCTATCACACTTGCTCGCGTGTCAACTCCCTCTGTAACCTCTTTAACATTTTTTTTGAAAATAAAAAACTGTCGAGTTCAATAAACCGAATTTCACGCGGGAAAAGTCGCGAGCGGTAACTAGTATTGAAAATACAATAAAAAATAAGAACAGGCAATGTTAAGACATGGGCTGAATGCGGATGCAATAAGATAACCTTGTCCGTTGTTTAATTACTTTAACGGATATACTACTCATTATTGTGCTAAATGTACAATTTTTACTATGTACTGAATGTAGATGTTTTCCCGAAAATGTAACTAATAAATATGTGCGTATTTTAAACAATAAAAACATACATTATTTCAAACACTTTTATACGTCACTACCAATAATACTTCCTTTTTTCTGTCCTATTCATTCTAGTATTCTTGTAGTATAACGCAATTAACTATGAGCAAACATTCACAAACATTGCATTGATTGTACTCATTTTTTCATGTAAGTAATGATTTGTCATAAGAAATAAAGTTCTGTAATCTTTTGTACGTTGCTCTGATTCTTTTTACATATTATTTTTAAAATGTTTTATGCAAAATTTAAATGTGTCAACCCTAGACGTGAAGGAAGTGGTACGAGTACAATTGGAGGACGTGAACTTCTTTGATTAAAACTTATGCAAATCGTCGAAGAGCCGAATCAAGCGACGTTGAGCGCTCTGGGCACCGAGACTTGGGTACACTCGGGTCTCGGTTTAAATATATTTCTAATTTAACAAAAATAAGATGATATCACTATTGTTTAGATACAACAAAAGGAAATACATTTGAGTTAAACTTAAATGAATAATTTTTTTCATTTTAACTTAATGCTTGACTACCATTCCACCTGAAATTGTTGATGTATGACGAAATGAGAAACAAACAGAAAAGCCAATTAAATCGTCACGGACATCCATCGTCATCAGCAATATCAATCGCAATCTTATGCTAAACTGGACTAACAAGCCTAGTCCCGATTTGAGTCTTGTTGTGGGTCGGTCACAGTTATAATACTTATAATGAGCCGAATGGGCTGGTCCTAACGGGTGGTGCTGTGCCGTCTTAAATCCATAAAAACACGAAACTTCGGCCTGGAAATAAAAGAGAACAAAGTAATTTTTTTGAAAAGAAAACTTCTATATCGTTGTGATTTGGAATTCGATGAAACGGAAATGACGCGCAATGAAATGAAACGGAAACGAAAAAGAGACAGATACATTTTAATGTGGGAGAAAATGAAATAGGAAGCATCGGTAAAATGGCTTACTTAATCAAAGCAAAACATCAATATTTGGACTGACAGTATCTTTTTTTTAAGATTTCATTTTTATCACACGTGCTTTTGCACTCACTCATTTTGTTTTTTTTTATTAAAATATAATTAGATTGCTTGTATAAAAAATTTAACAATGATTAAGTACATACAAATGAACTGCCCAGTTCAAGCTGCCCCGCGATGAAATTAAATTAAACTTGTGTCAAAACTTAGAACATGAATTATGAGCGCAGGAAACTGAAGATGCATTTACTTCGGGAAGCAGAAAAGAAATTTAGTTGGAAGTGTTTATCTGTACTTCTGGAGACTTTAGTTCTTCGATAGAGGTTTTTGTGGCCTTTTCCGTTTGGTTAGTAAAACAAATGAATATAACGACGCCCCCGGGGAATAAAATCGTAATAGACAAAAGTAAATTTTACAGGACGAGCAATAAACTGTTATTCTGTTTTAGCTCATAAACTAACCGGCCTATATTAACACACAATACATCATTTTTTTCAGTATTTTTTTTTCTTAATAAGTAGCTATAATAAAAAAATATATAATGGATACTTTTAAAGTTATTACGAAAGATGTATAATACTGATTTTATATTTAAGTGTATCCTAAGTAACGGCACATAACGATTTTATTCTCGTGAAATTGTAATATCATAAAAACTATATCCCTACATTACGATGTTTTTCTACAGTATTTTCATGAATGAATGGTAATTGTAATAAACTAATACGATTTTGTTCTTGTAAAAGCTACCAGTGTCTTTTTTCGTATAGCTATATAACGACTTTGGAAATAGTATCACATTACTACATGTTTTCAAATTCATAAAAATTTCAATTTTCATGTCAATAATAAAGCAGTAATATACGTTTACCGTTCAAGATTTACCAAACTAATTTAGGTAAAGCATGTTATTGACAACAGTTATCAATTTATTTACGTGAATAAAATCGTATAATGCCTTACCGATTTCTCGCGACATGCGTTCCATAATGAACGACTACGATGTTTTTACGGGAAGAATTTGTTACATGATTTCCGTAGAATAAAAATAAAAATTGTTATTACTTTATGAAATTTCTGTCAAAAAATCTAAAAAAAAAATCAGTAGGTGTATTTTTACCCATAAATGGCGAAAATGCAAAAACATTAAAATAGTGGTAATAGCGCATAACCATTTTATTCCCCGGGGGCGTCGATAAGTAAACTTTTGAAGCGGTGTACGGAAGTCGGAAGTATCTCTGCATTTTATTTATTTAATGTATGTATTAAACCTTTTTGCATGTCATTTAATGTATAGGTATAAAGACGAACATATATGTATGTACTACTACTACTAGTATACCCGACCTGGCTTCTCTTCCAGAAACATATTGCCGTGGTACTCATACTCGAATGAATGTTTTACGGTATTCTTTAAAATGACATAACAATTTCATTCATGAACTGATTTGAATAAATTAAACATTCAAATTTTATATTACGTGAAGCTTACCACAATACATTAGCAAAAACCGAACTCAAATCGGTTAAGCTATTTCTGACATTAGCGCGCACAAACGCATAAACGAAAATTGTATATAAGCACATATCTTCCATGTACAAACACCGTTAAGTTCTATGTTTACTATAAGTATGTAAAGATTTGTAGTAGGTACGATACCCTAATCACGCAAGTCTTATTTGGAGTGACCAATTTAGTTTTGTCAGCGGAAAGGTTTCAGAATCTCGGAAATGGAGCTTGATATAAGGAAATCTTCAAATAATACCCGACCATTCTAAGGTAAGCCTTGGGTTAAATTCCCACTTAAGGTATTAAGAATCCCTTACGTACTAAAACCTCTTCGACGATTTTACCTGGTGCATATGCGGAAGGCTCGTTATATTGTATGAACGCATTGGAGTGTTCACACCAGTTCTAACACGAAATACAGAGACAATAACAAACTTATAATGAGTTCGCGAACGTCTCGACAAGTTTGTGAGTCTGCTTTGTTTTTGAATGAATGGTTTAAATATTTAATTTTTATCAACTATATCGCTTCGTATTATGTAGCAAGGTGAACCATATGCGTGGCGGGCGGGAGGGGGGGGGGGGGCGCACACTGTGAGAGGAGATCCGTGCCCACCATATGGGTAGTAATGTGACATTGAAGTACGGAAGTACCTAGTCATGGAATGAGTAATTCTGACCTAAAATACTTAGTAACTATGCCTACATAGAACTAATATAGAACACCGATTGCAATCACAATCAACGTCGTGTTATGATAAGACGTAATGAGTCCATCAACATCATCTATATGGTAATTTTGGTTCATAATAATTACACAGATACTTAGCTAGTAAATATTATTACGTACCTAATCTATCTTATAATAGTGGGTTCATAATGTTTTCCCTCTATGCAGCTTCATCGCAACCCATAACTGTCCCACTGCTGGGTACGGGTAGCCCACCACGCTGGCCAATTGCCGATTAGCGGATTTCACACCTTTGAGAATATTATGGAGAACTTTTAGGTGTGCAGTTTTTCACTGAAGCAAGTGAAATTAACACTGTGTCAAATAAAAATACAGCCATGCACAATTCATAGAAAATTGTTATTTTAATAATTAGGTACAGATGCAAACAACATTCGACAGAAAACAACAATTAAAAAAGGATGTCATTAAAATTTTAATCACACAGTACACCGACACTCAAAAATGGAAAATAAAATTTTAACGCCATCTGTTGAACAAACTCAAAACTTGTCAAATTATTGCGAAAACATTGCAGAATGCATAGAGCTGTGTAGTTCTGACACCACCCAATAGATGGCGGAACTTGTTGTAAAAATTTTGTTTCGACCTAAATGGCTTAGATGGCGTTACTGGAAAATGAGAAAGTAATGAAAATAAGTCACAAAATAAATTGTATTGTATATTCTTCTTTTTTGATACGAAAAATATTATATTGTATATTAATTTTATATAAGGGGACTTTTGGTATGAACACTTTAGGATTTGACGCTGAATAGAACTGGTAAGAGGAAGTCGTTTAAAATTTGTAAAATTGTCAGCAGAGCATTATCTCGTATATTATGTAAGTACCTAAGTATATTTTATTGTTTCTCGATATTCCACTTTTCTGTTTCCGTTTCCGTTTTTCTGTTTGTCGATATTCCACTTAACTCAAATGGTTGGACCGATGATATTTCTGTGTTTGAGTGGGTCTGTTTACATTTGGAGATATCGAAGTGATGCTACAGAAAAAAATATTTTATTTGACGAGAATTTCCTAAAGGTATATAAAATGTAAGGTCTGGAGTAACTCAGGTGGAAGGTGGATATTGATATGATGATTACCATACTAACTTATTATTATAAAATATGTTGCAGAACAACGTCTGCCAGGTCAGCTATCACACAAAGATATTATTTCAGTGTTATTCAAAGACTAGTTCAATACTTGAAAGGCAACCAGTTAATAAAACAACGTCCTTCCTCCGTTAGAACACAGATAAGCTTTAGTCACGCGTGCCAAAGCCCATAAGTCGCGGAAAGATGGCGACTTTGAAAGCTTATATCTATTCGTGGGGATGATGACTTAGAAAGGCCGCCGCAGACTCGACTCAAGTTACAGCCGCGCAAATCGCGGACTTTAATACAATCCTTTGTAGGATTGCTTGATATTAACGACGAGGTCTTTAAAACCGAATGTATTTAAAATAGGTTGATAACACATTCTTAAGGGTTAATAATTAGTAATGTAATTATCGCTCATATATTACAGACCTATGACACAGTGGTTTTTGGCCAGGATCTTTGGAACGGCGATCCGGCATGGTGCCGGATCGCCGTTCCAAAGATCCTGGGTTCGATTCCCACCGAGTCATTTAAATGATGAGTTTAAACTTTTCTCGGTCTGGGTGTGTGTTCTTGTCTTGTGTTTTCCATGGCACCCACGACACAGGAAATCCGAGTATGGGGCTATGAGTGTGTAGCGTGTGTGTGACCCTATACATTTTGAACTTTCTTAAATAATGTACGTATGTTCTTAAATGTATGTATGTTCTTTAGTAATGTTAATTTATTGGTTTGAATTTGTTTTTAAAACCCGACAAGTATGTTATACCTACGGTACTTAAACTAAGTTAACCGATTCAATAACTCAAGACGATTCATAACGACCCCGTAGCCTAGTTCATAGTGTCACCGGTGACCCCTTCTGCAAAGCGAGGTGACTCAGGTTTTTGGGTCATGTATTTTTTATCCACGAGTAAATAACATACGTTTGGAAAATGATAATTATACTTAGTGAAAAGGGCTTTTTTTAAGTCTAAGCGTATCTGAGATTATATTAAAGTAGCTGACCCGGCAGATGTTGTCCTGCAATATATAATATTTATGTCTCAGGTTCTAAGCGGCGTATTATAATGAAACTAGTAGAGCCTAGAGTTCTCCCGGGGTAGTACTACCGCCTGCCACGGTACTTAGTACCATTTCTTCCGTGTTATAATTGTGTTCTGGTTAGAAAGGTGTGGAGCCGGCTACACTTTTTAGAGGGGATCATCTCAGTCCTCAAGGGCAGCAACACATCTGTGACCGAATTAGAACAAGACTCTTACTAACTAACTCCTAACCGGACTAACTATCCCAGTCCCCATTTGATTCTTGTTCTGGGTCGGTCACAGTTGTTATGCGGCAGCGGAAGGGTGCTTGGCACTAGTTTTTATTTTAGACCTCCAGCAATACAACTGCGAAAATCACATCAAATTTTATTCAGTAGTTTTTGCGTAATGCGTGGAAAAATATACATACAGACGGATAAAAATTATAAAAAATATTTTTTTGGCTTTACTGACCTTATGCTCCCTTCATACATTTTTCCCAAATATCTCCTGTGTGTAGTCACAGTTTTTTTGTGTAAAGATAGCATCAATAATATCATAAATATATTTGTTTTACTATCGGCATACTGAAGCGAAAGAAACGACCCTCCTAAAGAGTTGAATTACAAATAAATCCCTCCGGCGTTATGAAAACGATATTGTGGGATTTTGCACGTCTAGCCGGCTTGTGACGGCTGGGTTGGATAACTGTACGAGTACATCATTATTCCGTTTAGCGTGTAGAATTTGTATTGTATTTAAAACTACATATATAGCAAACACGTCCTCGTGTTGCTTCGGGTATTAACTTATTCCTTACGACTTACGTAACTGACATTAAAGGGAACGAACAGACAGACAAAAAATATAAAAATAATTGTTGTAGAATTTATTGCGTTAATAAATACCATACTCTAATATTAATTTTTACACAGTTTTATACAACAATTCTTACACTCAGTTATTTATTTATTTGTTACTAGTTCTCCGCTCGCGGCTTCGCCCGCGTGATATTCTTAATTTCCAAAAATCCTTTCTTTGTTCTCACTTGCGTCACTTGAGGAACCGACATATTATATATAAAAACTTTCAAGTGAATCCATTGAAGAAATAAAAGTTTTAAAATCTCTTTTTTATCCCCTTAGGGGGGGAATTTCCAAAAATCCTCTCTTAGTGCTCCCCTACACTCCCCAAGGAACTTACATGTCAAATTTTAGCTTCCTGCGTTTAGTAGTTTCGGCTGTGCGTTGTCTCGTCGGTCAGGCATTCAGTAACGAGATGCATTTGATTAGTGTGTTTGAGTGGTTTGTTTCTGGACGGTTTAGATTGGAACCGGTAGTGCTGTTGTCGAGAATTACTAAGTGTTATAATGTATACGGGTACTCACGATTTCGAATTGTTTTACCGATATTTCGACTCAGTTGCATTGATCATGGTCACGATCAACAAGTTGGAAACAATTCGAAATCGTGAGTACCCGTATACATTATAATGTTTAGTGTCCGCGATAATATCAGTTTAAAATTATAAATTACTAAGTGATCAATCAACCAAACTATTTAAGGTCTCTCTCTCAGTTAGAATATAAAATATGACGAAAAACAACGTCTGCCAGACAGCTAGTAACATTAATAATTAATTTAAAGATAGACGCCACAAATTGATCCAAACCGCACCCCAGGTTCATAAAACCCAATTAAGTTGAAGGGGCACCGAAGGGAGACTCGATCCCACAATTTGACCATCTGTGCTAATTTATTAGTGAATAGCACTCTAATGCAATTACAACCATTATAATTATTTAGAATACTTCATGTTGCTATGTAAAATTTAACGTGTTAAATTATGTAACCTTAAAGAGGATGGTAGTTTGGGTTTCAAACCATCCCCGCTGCTTCTTAGAGTATTTTAAGTAAGTAAAACATTTATTCAGAAATAGAATACAACACATAAAACAACAAACATTATGTACTCGTATCTTATATAATTACATAAGATCTGAATCTGGCTCAACAGAACGACTTAGTTTGTTCGTTCAAAGATCTATACGAAATGGTAGGAGTAACACGCTAATATCCCCGCACTAGGATTCCCTGTGTCGCGGGAGGCATGGTTGAGACAAGTAGCAGGCATGGTTCAGACGCACCATTAATTACCAGTTAATTATCTGCACCAACGCGCGGTGGTGGAATTTCTTTCGACGATAAAGCACTTTTTCGAAAGCGCGTAGAAGTAAAAAATGATGTGTATTGACAAAATTGATACACGAAATTAAATAATTTGGAATGTAATTGAACGAGTGAATACGAATTTTCTGGATACATTCTATTCAAAAGTATCCCACAAACATCAGCTGTGCAGTGGGGCGCCACTGTCCCACAATCAAATCACTTGGCGATTGCCTCCCATATGGGGGTCCCATTCAATTATAAGCTCTTTGTGCCAGACACAAAACGGCCATCAATGGAGTGATTGGCGAATGCTGCAATGTTGACTGTGGGTAAAATAACAAGATCACCCATTAATAGAGTTCTATTTACTATCCTATTTTGTTCTCCAGTTGAATATTTTTACTACGATATAAACCCAGCAATAAAGGCAATAAAATGAAGACAGACAGATATATTATTATAGCATAAAATAATTATTAATTAATTATTATTTTGTATTGTGATATAAATATCATAATTATGTGTTTGTGACTGATCTTCAAATTACGGGCAGACACATTGACAATTATTGATTGGTCAGATAAGCGAAATATGAAGGTGAAAGACTCGTAAGATATTTAATTGTTAAGAATATCAACGTATGAAAAAGTATATACAAATACAAAACAATCGTTGTCTAAAGGATTTCCAACCTAATTATAATTGTAGTAGCATAACCTATTCTGCGTAGGCAAAAACAACTTAATTTATAACTTTTATATTCATCTTAAACGATTTTCTGAGGAGTTTTTTTCGCTTTTTGTTCCCTTCAACGATAGAGCACCCATACAAAAATTAATACGTTCATACATAATAATATTGTTTCAGTATTTGGGCTCGTTCCCGGCGGCAGGCGGCGAGCATGCAGCGCGCGTCGACACCGTCTCACGACGTCTGCACCTCATGAAGGTTAGTGTACTGGGGAATATTACCTACAGGTAACAAAATGTTTATTTATTGAATTGAAACTTCTTTAGCCGCGCTAAAAGTAAAAATTCAAGGTCGTGACATAAAAGTTAGGACGTTGACAGCTCGCCACTCATCAATAGCTATGGAATAGCGCTATATTTAATTTAAATCCTTATAAAAATAAGTGAATATAATATTAATTTAACTATCCAAACGCTGAGAACTTTCACTTCAAATATACGCTCGTATATATGATGTATGTCGTATGTATGAAGTTGTAATGTATGACGGACGCTAAAAGCGACGTGTATATAATCAAAGCTAAAAGCCTTCTCTGCCAGTCAACCTTTGGGCAGTGGGAAAACAGCGAAGAAACAAACAGGAACAAATTTACCTGCATACATATAATAAAGAAAAACATTGCGAATTAAAATAAACTTTGCTAGCAAACGTTTGAGAGAATGACGATAAATCACAAATCTAGTAACCCCGCTCGCTTCGCTTGGGCTAGCCTAGGTTCTTTTTTGTGATCCGATTATAATAATACTAACCACTAAATGGTGCTCCATAATACTATGTGACAATTGTATCCTAAAAGGTTTAGATCTTTCTGAGATTAGGGGAAATATGCATACAATTGATACCTAAATAGACGAACTAAAATTCTAAAAAAACATTGTTATGAGGTTTTGTATTAATAAGTAACCCCACAAAAGTTGTTCTTCAATTTGGACAGACAGTTGATGTATACATTTTACAGACCTGGTATTCGTAGCAACTTCAGATATTCGATAGTCTTGTTGTTTCAAGTGTTGGTTGAAAGGAAACTCCAGGGTCATCAGTATCCACTTACTATCTGGTTGTACTGGAAGTCACACTAATACTTGTTGGCTGGTAATTATCCAACGCCATTTCTTTATGTTTCTATTAGTATGAGTACACAATTTAATCATTTTTTCGAAAGTATTAAAGTTTTCGATATTCGACAGTATGTTGAACAGCACTAAAAATACATGTCAAAATTAAAGCCCAATCTTTATAAAAAAGATCTGTGCCGACTACTGAAGCGTAGAACAAACAGCCTTTTCAACGTTTTCCTCAAAATTTTTCTCTTTGAAATAGCAACGCTGGGAGCTATAGCATCAACTTTTATGTCCACTTGCTTGCAACCCTTCTGCTACGAAATGGACTCTACGAAATCGACTGCCGACTGCTAGCCTTTGGCACTTTTCTACATTTATTGAGCTCTCCAAATGAATGTGCCCGTCCCGCTCACTCGTATGTTGTGTAGACGAAACAAAGACACGTTTGACTTAGTTTTCTAGCGTAAAAGACAATGGTACTTCCTTTGTGAAATTGTGACGCGAGCTTATACTTTTCTGTATAGTATGGTTGTGTACGCTAGAAGCATTTCGTAGTAAACTATTAAAAGATACCTGGACACTACGCTATTAGCATTCGCTAGTTATGTGTGTAATAATAGAAAAATATTTATTTAAGTCAATGCTTGTTAGTGGCAAAAATCAAAACCTCAATAAAAACCTTCGAGAACTACAAATAAATTAAATGATTTATCACAATAATGTTAAATTAAAATCCCAGTAGACTTACACGAAGAAAATTAACATACAAATAATTCCGAGGTGAAACTAACTTATAAAATCCACTTCACGAGAGAATAGAACCCGAAACCATCTACATATTAAGATTTTTGCTCACCAGGCATTATAAACAGAAAATGCTGTTGATTTATGTACCTATATCAAAAACTACAAAATGATAAATGTCATACATCTGATACACCAAGATAACTCTCAGAGGGCAGGATTCATCATTGACATCGACTTGTCATTGTATTATGGCCAAATTACACAACATACATATTTATAAATTGTAGCCCATATGTTATTCTGTTGTAGGTATAAACTATATTACTGTAAAGTTTTATCTAAATCTGTTCATTAGTTTTTGCGTGAAAGAGTAACAAACACATACACATACATACATACTTACTCAAAGCGAAACAGTGTAAAAGTTATTTACCACAGTGTAATACAGTTTACTAGAACTAGATCGACATAGCCCCGCGGGGCTGCCGCGGAAATGGAACAACTTCATTGGTGTCACTTGCTGTTCGGCTATAACGAACCATTTATTGTATACAAAATCAATTCATTTTATTTCATTAAGTAGTCCTAATTTTTTTGTTTTAATTTCATAACAACAGTACCTACATAATTTGAGATATTTAGTTTTAAGAAATTATGTTGAACTATCTATACTGCAAATTGCTAAGATTATTACCGCAGGATATTCCATAAAAAAGGTATTTGCAATTTTTGTGTCTTTGTATGTTTTGTAGTTTCCTCTAATCTTAAAAACTTAACCAATTTGGACGTGACTCACGACTTAAGTATTGTAAGTACGCTTGGGTTAATATTTAGGATTTTGTTTTTTTACAATCGATTCATAAATAAAAATACGTACTTGTCAATTTCAACAATCCCATCTATACATTAAGTGTGGACAGTAACGCATATGATAATAATAATAACGCATAGGTGAAGCGAGGGTGTTTAGTATAATATTGTATAATAACTGTATGTATGTGTTGTTGTATGTTTCATGTGTTGTTTATTTATATCTTGATAACTCTCTAGTTGATATTTCTGCAAAATTAAGCGAACACTACCTCGCTAGAGACGAGCATGACGTAATTTAATTATACAACTGTATTCGACGTAGCGAGCCGGTACTTCTGGGAGCTTATTCGTGCAGATTCGCGGTTGTAGTGCATTCGGTAAATTTATTCATTGGTTCATGTTTTGGTATACATGACATGGTAACATACGAGTACATAGGTTTAGTTTTTGTTTGTTTGTAGTTAACTTTATTCTCTGACTAGTAACCCGCCCTCTCATCGATCAGAGATACTAAAGTTTTTATTTCCATTATGACTGTCATGATTGCGATGGTTACCATGTCGGACTGTCATTCGAAGGATCTTGGGTTAATTCCTATTTTTTTTCTCGATCTGGGTGTGTTAGTTTTCGTCCTTGTGTGTTGTCCATGGCACCCACGACAGGGAATCCAAGCGTCGGAATATGAGTATGCAGCTGTAAAAAAACGCATTTCCTACGTAGATACAGTTTCGTGGAAGCAACTTTGCATCGTAAGAAGGATTAAGGTTGCCTCACTTTTAGGCACTTCTTTTTAAAGTTGGAAACTTGCAAATCTGACAGGGATATCCACTCTACAGCATTCAGACTGAAAGGATGCGAATGTTGGGAAAGATTCGTAGAAATATCGAGGGATCCTTGCCTTCGTAATCCGAAATTGATTTTCGCACAATGGTTTCAAAGTATTTTCTGTTACGAATATGAAATTATAGTAAGGTACCTACTATAGTACCATCGGGTGATAGAAAAACAAATTTTTTGTTGTTTGTTGTCTTTATAAGTAATATGGGGATATACTTTGTCATCAGAACACATATCTGCCCCACTGCTGGGCTTAGATCTCCTGTAGCAATGTAAGGTTTACATGTGGACTACAGAACTTTAAGGGCTATATTTCACCGGAACACCATGGCGGCGCGATCAGTTGCGCCACCGTGGTGTACGTAAGCTACCAAACTAGACACCATACAGACACCAGAGTTGCCACACCACACAGAGACAGTATCAAAATGGACCTTGAAGACCGTCACTGGCGGCCGGACTGGCGGCCGAGTGAGTGAGACACCATGTAGCGCTATAGTAATTAGTGGTGGCGCGAACAGCGTGGCGGCGCAACCAGTAACATTCTGTGCACGTGTCCGAGTTGGTCGCGCCGCCAAATTGGTTGCGCAACCAAACGGACACCAGGTGAGTAACTCTCTATAGAGCTGTATACATTTTATTGGTAGCGGCGACTGGTTCCGCCGCCATGGTGTCCCGGTGAAATATAGCCCTAAATCTACCTCGCTTTTGATTTTCTTCTTTAAGATAACTTATATTTCATATTTTATTACACCATACAGGCAAACCTACAAAATAACTACCAATAATTCCTGTTACGAGTACCTACATCTAGAAGTGTGTTTGTGTTATAACTGTGTGTGTTATAAGTGTGTTATATTATGTTATGTTTATTCGTTCCAGCTAGCTGTAAATCAAGGAGCTATAAAGTCTCTTAAAAAACCTTCTTTAAACCTTTGAAACGGAACAAAAATCTTTTGCTCAGTACAGTCGCAACAAGAGTCGTCGAAATTATTGTTCCAGACAGAGATCTAACGAACTTTTAATAAGAATGTAATGCACATCAAGTGCATAATCAACTACTGTGTGCACTTAAACAGCGCTAATTAGAGTGTGTAGGCCTTTGAGAACTGCACTACTGTACGACGGAGTTGCACAGCGTAGACATTGTCAACAGTAGTTACAATTCATGAAATACAAGTTAAGTAACTAAAAAAAATTGTTTTTTGATAGAAAATGTCATGATAAATGGTGTTGTCGTGATGATACTATTATTGCGATTGTATTAAGTTTTGTTCTTCTTCCTTTTTCTTTGAGGACAACGCATCGGTGATGCCTTTACGTCACGGTAATAGTATCATACAGTATTCCATTTTCATACAATCGGTCGGAACGCGAATCATACCTACGCGCCTCGGAGTTGGTACACACTTGGTACGCAACAGCTGCAGCCACGCCGTAGAGACGATCAAACGTGTGGGTTTGTAATCAAGAAGCGTGCGATTTACCTACCCACTTACATTCACTACAACTAGGAAGAGGCGGCCCTGGCGCGCGCGGCTGCAGGCATTTATTTCAAGGACAGGGCCGAATCAAAATACTGTATGATACTATTACCGTGTTTTGGTGTTCCTGATGTGCATGTCCGACGGTGATCACTTACCATCAGGTGTCTCGTCTGCTCGTTTGCTGGTTAATAGCAGAAAAATTATAATGATGATGATGTAGTAATGATCTTGATGTGATGTTGATGGTAATTTGCTGATGGTGATGAGATTGTGACAATGATTTTTGAATATACTCACGGTTTTGAATTGTTTTACCGATGTTCGACCCAGTTGCATGGATCGTGGTCGCGAGTGACTCGCTTTGACCATGACACCCGTTTACATTCAAATGTGTTAAGTGTCCGCAATTATATCACTTTAAAATCTTGTGACAGCGATGCCTTAAGTTTTAAGAATAGTCTTGGAGAAAAACCATTAATTTGTCATCAGGTAGCTCCTCCGCAAAACAATTAGTTTCTATGAACTTGAACTACTGCACAAAGCTTTAACATTTTAACGTAACCCCAACGACATTATGGAACCCTCTGTTCAACACTAAAGAATCTGCAGCCCCCTTCAATGAACCTACTTAATACGCAGTCTAGGGCTCGGTTAATTTACTAACATCGAATATAAATACCATAATTTAATTTGGTTCTCACGAGGTCAGGTATATCGTTAAAAAGCAGTGTATCGAATAAAAGAAAACTTAAAAATGGCATGGTAAATTAACAAAAAGTACTTACTTTTTAATATCGCAATACAAAGTAATATTGACTACTGTTTGGTTATAATTTATTTTAACTTATTCCGTTCATATCCTATCCATCCAGCAGAACTAGTTAGATAAAAATCAGGTGTTGCGTAGCGTATTACACATTTTATTAACAGTCACGAAAGGAAGGGTTGATAACAATATCAAGCTCACACTCGACTGGGTTCAATTAACCCCGCGTTCCCCAGGGAGCATCCGAGCTCCCTCACTGTTTAGACACTAATGATCATTGGGGTTAACGGGAAAATCATTATTTTGAGTGGTTGTCATGACTATAAAATATTTAAAGTAATTAACTTTTGTGTATTATGTTTTAATGTCATACTCACTCAAAATTAGTTTAGGTAAATAATTCTATTAAATAGTAGCTGTCCATCCGCTTAACTGGCCGTTTTAAAAATCTATCATCTGCACAAACTTGTTATATTCTTACTGTATAAATATCATTGGATCGGTCCGTACGTCCGTATAGCGGTACGTACGGACAGACAGCCAATAATTTCAAAAATAGTAAAATTGGTGTCAGTGAGTCATAAAACGGATATTTACCACGAAATTTGACAAAAAATGTTTAATTATTTTGTCACAGACAGACCAGACAGACCACGTATATTAGTGTATTATAATTATTAGTGTACAGATTAACGTGTCCTATACAAGTAGAGGGCACAAGAACGGGTTTGTTACCGCATTTGATGAGCCATGGAGCGCATTTCGCCATGTAGGAGTTATATTTATGCAAAAAAAAATAAAAAAGTTTAGTGTTATTTAGTGGTTGAAACTTCAAATTACCAAACCAACGAAAATGTTCTGGTTTCAAAAAGATACTTTGTCAAAAAGTTGAAATTGTTGTTTCAAAACTTATGTAGTCTCTTTCAGGGTACTAACAAAGGTATATAAACCGGAGTGGCTTCTCCTGGCCACATTGAGATTAATCTTGCTGGCGGTGACTACGTTACTCGGTGTTAATAACGGGACAGGGACACAGAGACAAAAATACAGGACAATGTTTGAAATATTCTTATGTATTGGTGGTACTTTTATTAAATCAAAATTTAAAAGGAAATAAAAACTGTAAAATTATGAGTTTGTTATTGATATTCTAACAGCGCGACTATGATATAGGGGAGGAAAGAATGAAAGGAGGGAAGAAAGAAAAAGAAAAACTAGCGAGAGCAGTTATATGTACATAAATAATCGAGATGGTATAGAGTCCAGTGACCTCTCAAAACGGGGATCGAGCGCAATAACATCATTTGTTGTTCAGCACAGCGCACCACGAGCAGGGACGGTCGGCTTGGACTCATAGATGGATTTTTTTAAATTTATTTGCAAACAAAACATATCCACCAAATAAACATTATCTTCCGCCAAGCTGCAAAGCGTTTTGTAGGCGGTAAGTTAGCTCTTATTTACAATTCATCATATTTCTCAGTTTTTATTCGTACTACTGTTGTAACATAATCGGCTACTTGACATGGATGATTTCCCTCGTTAAAAATTAAAAATTGAATTATCCTATATTTAATAATAACGTGATTTTACAATAAGTCAACAACAAACACCATCGACGGATTGGGAATCGTCCGACAATATTCCGCGAAGCTCGTCACCGTGGCCAGCCGCGGGCGGAAAGGCAGACAGACTCCGAATTAAAGTAAAACGACACCGGGCAAATCAAAAGGCGTCCTTTGTGTAGGCTTTACGTCTGCGAGATTATTAATGTCGCTAAGGGATGCCGTTCGGGCCGAGTTGTCTCTGTACCTATCATTGTATAGCAAGATTTTTCATTCATTAACCGGCTCCGAGCTACGGCTTAGTGCTTTGAAACGTGCAGGAAGGTTGGGTTTGAATCCTGCACGTATATTTTTTTAATGACTTAAGATTTATGTGACAGTATAAGTATATCTGTTTATTGATAGATAAGGTGTCTTGCTGTTCAATTATGAAAACATAAGATCAATCAAATATTATGACAACGTTATTTATGTGTTTACAACTACAAGTGTTACGGTTAAAGTAAATATTTGCAAGGAAACTTGTATGGCTCTTTATATTGTGATGTCGAGTGATCTTTTTCATAATACTTTCCAAAGGCTTGTCTTAATTTAATTAGGTAAGCTTTATGAAAGACTTATATTAAAAATGGTAAGTAGGTACGTATATACATTGGCGCTCGTAGCAATACCTTAATTTGTCGAACTTCGTAAGTAGTATTATACTTGAATTGATGGATATTTTAAAAATATGCATGCAGGCTAAACTCATAACCCTCTTTTGGCTTCGATTAAAGACTAAAATCAAGACAACATCACATAGACTAACTCCGAGCAGAGCAAGTTTTTTATTACAATTATGCGGCCACTGTATAGACTTGGGGATCTAGTACGGACGCAGGAGAAATAGAATCGAACCTAGGTCGGAATAACATCTGATTACCTTACTTCCCTCACCGAGGAGCATCCAATCTGCGCGATGTGCTGTGAACGGCTCAAGCACACCCGCGGGGTCGTCTCGCTCCCCAATACTTACTGTTTGTTACGTTTACGAGTTACCCTTGGATGGTATGTGTATCCGTGTATACTGTCGCAGTGTATATTTTATTTGAATACATTCACCAGGCCACGTAACTCGCTCCGCTCGATGATTTTTACAAGCTTTTATTTTTTATTTATTAAAACTTATACTTAACTTTTTTTATTTAACTTGCAGTGTTTGTATGTATGTTCGGGTCAAATGCTTACCATCAGATGTGATTGGGGTCAAGCATTAACTTATAATTAATAAAAAAATATTAACATTAATATAATAAAAATAAATAAATTAATATAATAATAAATTAATATTAACTTTTAGTTAGTCAATCAAAAACTACCAACCAAGGCCAACTGCTGTGATACATTCTTCGAAGCTTGGAAACACACGCAACTTTGCATTAAAGACACATCCATCTCTCAATTTGCTCGATGTAGGTATGCAACAGTAACTTTGAATTGAGGCCAGTCGTAGGGCTCTGAAGGTTCCTATCTAGAAAACTGTAAATCTAGTGTAGTAGGTACCTGATATAATCTCAAGTCAGATCGCCCAATTTCGAGTTTATTGTGTCCTTTTTATTTCATTGCGTGCTTCCGAGAAACGCTTGATACAGTGGAAGCGGGGAAGGGAAGTAATGAAGGCAGTTTAGGAAATTGGCTAAGATAATAAATGCTTGTATTATACGGATATTATAAATACATAAGCGTAATTTCATGCTTTTCAACAAGTTTTTAATCCATTACTTGACAATGCGTTGCCATTAGCAGTAATTTTCTTCAGACTTTTCACAATACAGACATTAGTTTTTGACCTTAAATTTGAAATAACCTATGCTCACATCATACAAGAAAGACATTCCTGATGAAAATAACCAGTTTATACGGATACATCTATGGTCTGAAGAACTATTTGGAATCGAATACAAATTCAGACAAAGGTATTGGAAGTATGTAAAAATGAATTTGTTTTGAATACGGGTCGGGTATACAACATTTTAAGCAATAAATATTTATATCAAGTCCATATCAAGGACGCAGGCGAATAAACATGTACAATGATGGGTCTATGCCGGTTTATGGTATCAAACGTTCATAACGCGCCTTGTAAACGACTTGCCAATATTTGTCTGCGCGCCCTCGTGTTACGACACGTTTTATTACCCTTTTCTGTTGTCATATACAGTCACCCTACATTATTGAGTAACTAATTAACTATGAATACCTATATTAGGCACTTCTTATATACATAGATATAGCCGAGGACAGCCGAGTGGCTTCAACTTTGGACTCTCGACAGGAGTCTCGGGTTGCAACCCTGCACGCACCTCTAATTTTCAAAAATGTTGTGCGTATTAGAATTTAATTATCCCTTCCTTCGGTGAAGGATAACATCGTGAGGAAACCTGTACATCTAGGAGTTCTCCATAATGTACTCAGAGTTTATTAGCGTGGTATAAAATATTATGGAATAATATAGTTCATCAATTTTTCAGACCGAACCAATCCTTTTTGTCGCGTTAGGCCCTATTGAGCAACATTGGCATTTCGGATTTGGGACCAATTTTTTCCCGATCCTGCTTGAACTATCGAAGGCTTAGTTTTATGCAGAATATTGAGGTTCTGGATTTAAGCCCCGAATACAGAAAGCATCGTGTGTATAAGTAAACTGATATAATTTAAGTTATTCCATATTTTTCTGATATTTGTAATATTTAACATTTTATCTCATTGACTTATTATTACTATAAGTCAATGTTTTATCTTGTCAAAATTGCCACACAGGTTTAATTGAATTATTTTGAATTAAATTAAAACATAATGTGGGTGTCATCAAGGCAAGTGTAAATATTCACTTTACAACTGCATAATTCACGTAACGTCAGGTAGAATAATAGTCAAAGACTAACTTGAAAAAGTGAAAAATTAAAATAGTTTATATTAACACACACATTCGTTTGGATGGTATTAAGTCAAGTTTAGTCTTTATTGATAGGATACCATTTTTTCATTACAATAATAAATGACGCCAACCGCTACGATGCCACAACACACACAACACAATACAAGACAAGATCATCATTCAAATTTTCGCCTCGCTTGGAATCAAACCCAAGACCTTCGGACGGCGGTCCGGCATGGTAAACATTGCGCCAACAGGTCGTCAATCATTGATAAGCACAATCAGAGTGTCTGTGCATTGTCTTTGGCAATTGTGTCACACAACTCACACACAAACATATTTAGAGCTTCTGGCATGAATTTATAAATTTCAGAATGTGGTTCATTATCACGTACACCTTCTAGCACGTAAACATTTCCCCGTGATGAAACTTTGATTATATTTTTACGACCATCCTTCCCGTTGCGGGCGGGGGTGGGCACCCTGTGCGGAATTAATTATGAGAGTCAACTGCGTACCTATTCTTAACATATGAGACTACACGACTAAATAATGTATTAGGTTTGTAATATATTAATTTGAAATATCTTTGATGGTATAAATTATTTATTTATTTAGGTTTATAAATGAGTAAATAAATAAGTTATGAATAATATAATAGTTTCTTTCCTACTATTATAATGCAACACAAAATATTCATGGCGGAAATTAGAAGTATGAAAATGACAGTGATTTTACTTAAAATATTCTAAAAGATATAATTTTATCGCTGGATTTTATGGTAAGGTAAATATGAAGAATAAAACATGTGATTATACAGGTAATCCTGGTAAGAAAAACATAAATTGATTCATAGAAGTTGGCTGGTTTGCGAATTAAGATATCGATTTTAAAATCCTTGTCTAACTTCATCTTCAGTAAGTACGAATATTTCTAGAACCATGTTACCATCAAACGTTAAAAGTCCGAAATTCTATTTCATTCAAGTCTTCGCGATTTCCTCTGTTAGAAAAGTGGAGTCCTAGGCATTGATATTGCAGCGTACCATCCAATAGCCATGCAAACGCGGGGCTACTCATGTCATGAGAGATGAAAAATTGCAATCTGCTTCGATAGGGTTGGTTAGTACAGATGAACCTTTACAATCAAAATATTGTTTATTTTTGCTCACTGTGAGAGGAGAGTCGAGCTCAGCTGTAGGACATGTAAGGATTGCGAAGAAGAAGGTTTTGTACTTCTTATAATTAGGTTACCTCTAATATATAGTATAAGGTCAACTTTGCTTATTATTGTTTAAAATGATAATTTTTTTAATTATGTAATTACCAAGAATGTATATTGCACAGTAACTATTAGTAAAAATATATTTAAAATGAGAAAAACATTAATCTGTTACATAAATATCAGCCCCGCCGGAAATCGAACCCGGCACCTCTCGGTTAATCTTAATACATATAGAGCTCTAAATTATTTATCAATTTATTTCACGAACTGTAGTCAGAACTGTAGACAGCCCTACGCAGCTTTATTCATATTTCCCGCAGAACTGGTCTTCGAAGAGTTTTCGGCTCATTTGTCTAAAAGGAAAGAGAAAAAAGCAAAAGAACAGCCGCATCCATACTCGAAGCTTTTAGAAGCGTTCGATTGAAACGTTCGGCTAGCAAGTGCAGGGGCGCTTGGCGAAGGGGTTGTTAGGATTTTAAATGGGGTGGATGATTTTAGTTTCGTGAGTAGTATGTTACAATACGAAGACTAAAAGCGTAGCAACTTGGGTAAGTGTAGAAGACAGAATTGAGAAATGATTATACTTGTATGATGAAAGCTTCTCCAAACAGTTGAAGACAATGATATTATAAACGTAGATATGTAACTAGCGCGCCGTAAATGAGGCTAGCTATCTCTTTCTAACTTTTACGAGTACTTTCATTTTATGAGTATCTTTTTTCGCGGTAATTTTTCTCCCGTGGAAAACAGATATTTTAATTTATTTTTCAAATTAAAAAAAAAATTAAAACCTTCCGTCTGAACTAACATAAGAAAAAAAATTATCCGAATTGGTCGAGCCATTCTCGAGTTTTGCGCTTACACAACATTCATTTTTATTTATACAATACATATAAATTATTAGAAATATTAGGTTCATATTAGAATGAGGAAACTGGCCTGAAGTGAAGAATGCATTTAAGAATCGTCCACTTGTGTCACATAATGAGTTGTAGAGCGGACACATTTAATTAACGCAATTAGAGATGTCGCTGTTCAAAACGTGAGCAAAGACCGCATTCAGCCAAATGTTTTACACGACTGTTCCCAAAGAGCGACAAAAACAATAATTAAGTACCGAAATTTTATAATGACTGTCTCATTTTCTCTTTAAAACCAGTAATTTTTTCTCTTCTCTTGCCGAACTTCGTTGGGCTCTAACTGCGTTGTATTAAGGTGGAGAATTGATTGCTATTTTGCTTATATCACAGGCCAGACAATAGTTTGCATGAAATTTTGTACGTCTATTTTTTGTACGGATCCACTACGCATGATAATTATGTTGTTAAATACATGGATTCAGCACTTTATTAGTTTTTAAAAACCATGATGTTAACAAACGCTTTCAAACTAATTCTTCAAGAATGCAGAGATCTTAGGGTGAAATCTATAAAGCGTAGTAAGACTTAGCTCAGACTTTACTTTGATTTAAGACAACTTCGGTATTTATAGAGCGATCTTTAGATGTCACCCTTAGAGTGACCTCAACTAGAATTCTCTTTATGGTTGATTACAAATGCTATGTGACTTATTCCCGCTTCCTATATTAGAAAAACGACTCGTTTTGCTTACAGATACTAGAACTATCTACGAGACGTAACTGAAAAGAGATCCCATAAGAAAAGACTATAAGGAACGACTTTAACGTCTAGTTACTGGTATCTCGAAAACGATAGGTTTAACGATTGGTTAAATATAAGAACCGGGAATTACAATACTAGTTAATAGTACCTAATGTTGTTTGTGACGTGCTGAGTCTCGGGTTACATCTTGTTTGGGCCAGACGTTTGAAACATTTACTAAATAATTTTTTTGAACATACACCCTCCTGTACTTAAATTCCCTGTGTCGGGACAAACTTTTACGACTGTACTTGCATCACACGACACAGTCAATGTTATTGTGTTTGCGTAAGTGTGAATGCGAATTTTATTAACGTTCAAACCGACCAAAATATTTTAACTAGACACAGCAAGAAACATTTAGACAAATTTTCATCCCGTAAGTACAGTGCATTTTATACCGTAAGTATAATCAAGCTTTAATGATGAGCGCCAAATGTTGTTAATCCCAGCAATCAAGACAATTACTTCAGGAATAAACCAAAGTTTAATCAATTCGGTAAAACGATATTAAAGCTCAATAAAGCTCCAATATACTTCCTCAGTTTTACAACTAGCTGTAAAAGCACAGCTACATTCAGCGTGCGCTCTTCGTATACACATAGGAATTAATTATGGAGTAGTATAGCATAGTGTTTATTACCATTTATGTTGATTACCACTTATGGTAGTATAGTGTAGTGTTTATATTAATATTTTAATAGCTTTTGCGAAGAAATGTTACTAAATACAATGTACCGAGAATCTATACAGGTACTAATATTTTAGGGAAAAGATATAATTATGGTTGTTTGTAATGGATAACCTTCAAAAGCACTAACGTGTCAACTATGCATTATAATGCCACCAAGGTATTGGGGGCGGAGATTGACAAGCAATAAACGTAATAAAGTTTTTATACCTACTTCGATAAATATGATTCTAATTCATAAAACTATGAAAACTGCGCCCTAAAACGATAAAACGGGGCAAACATGGAATCTATAAAATGTCAATAAAATGAGAGCAATTTTTTGATGCGGGTGCTATTTGGAAGGTTTTATAAGAAAGGTCCGTCGCAAACCGAGAGTGGGCCGCTAGTTTTAAAGTAACTTCTATTCAACTAATGTACTTAGTTGAAAAGAAGTCAAATATTAGTTTAAAAACATCTTAATAGTATAAGTCAAAAAAATATGGAAAATCTGGCGAGAACACAGTGCTTTTTTTTTGTATTATGTTTTAAAGTAACAGATATAAATAAATTAATCGGCTGAGGAAATTTTAATGAAAAATCAAACTACCAAAATGGTAATGAATCATAATCTTTACAATGCAGAAACTAAGAATTTTAATAGTATAAACTAATTATTAAAAAAAATTAAAAATCTATCAAACATACACAATATAAATGTAAAATAAATTGATATTTACTGCATATGGATCACTGCAGACTTCAGAGTAATTTCAGACCCTATCGACATAGACGTATGCTCTATGCCACACCCTGTCCAAGGCCTTCGCAACATCCAGACTTACAGCCAATGCTTTCCCCTTGCTCTGGATTGGTTCTGCCCAGCAATGAGTTAGGTATACTAAAAGATCGCCAGCCGATCTGCCGTATCTGGTTTATTCCTATAAAAACCTGTGACATAGTAACGAGGGTTATATTACAAAGCCACTGAAACTAAGATGCTTTTAGCTAAAAGCTTTGTTTAGTAAAATTTTAATATTACATTTCACATCGTTAAATTTTCAAGGGTGCGGAGACACTTCTGCCAACCCTATAGGCGTATCGGGTTATTAAATTACCTGCGTCATTTCTTCAGGGATCGCTTTCTAGGGTTGTAATATTGAATTTAATAGCGTAACTGATAAAACTTTGTTGTATATAAATCTGCCAATGAAAAAGAAACCGATACCACAATATGTGTGTGAGTCTAAATACCCATACATGTACGACCAAACAAGTAAGTTTAAGGTGGTATTTTTCAATCTCGCCTATATTAACTTTACACTATGCAAGTTCAAAAGCGGAGGTTATTATTTGGTTTTTTACACTAAAATATCTTTTATACAACATTTATTATATTTCTTTACAATAAGTTACTACGGGCGATGGAATAGTCACATCTATGATATTTACAATAGCTTAATTATGGGAACTGACCTTGACTCACGTTCCCCAGCAGAATAACGTTAAACGTTCAACGCAACCGTCTCCGAAGTTCACTAAGAAGTTTCACTTCAAAAACAATCAAATTAAAATTACATAACTATAGAACTTGACAGCCCTAGGTACTTTTTTAGGATCACGATCAAAGTTGGAACATAATTTGCGGAGAGATTTCATCGACCGCACACTGAACCAGCTTTCAAGAGAACTGGCGCTGAAATGTTTTAATATAATAATGGGACTTTGTAATAGTTCTGCTCTGATAAAAGTTATACCGGCATGACGTACTTTCTGGTTTATAATTCCTTTTACCATTTAATAGAATATAGTATTAAACTTGTTTTACGTTTTTCTAGAGGCACTTTAAGAAATCAATATGATTATAATTATATAAGACTACCTGATGTAGGTACATACACAATATATATGCTTTCTACGTGGTTTTGGATAACTAAGAAATTATGTTTATCTATAGTCGAATATTAATATTTTTTAATCCAATATGAGGCCTCCGACAAGGAAGGTTAATGGGAGGAATATACACTTTCATCACTGGAATTGTTTAATAATTATTTACTTATCTGTTTTGGTGCTCTAAATACCTATTAGGTATAGTTTTCCTAATAGCTCGAAAGCTGTGGCACTGTTGTGCTTAGACATCTGTAAAAATTGTAGATAGAATATAGTCATATTTATTTCGTCGTCAAAATCGTATTATCAAACGTAAGTAAAAGGCTGCAATGAAACATTCTTACAACTATACTCACAGCTTTTACAAAATCGTAAACTTTCAAATTGCAGTTGACATGATTTTTCAACTTCTTGTTTGTAAAAGCGTAGAATATTTTTCTTTGATATTTACGCTGCATTTTATACTCGTGGAAATAGAAGTGGAATCGCGTTGAATCGAGAGCAAAGTCGGTGGAGTGCAACGGGGTCAGTCTACAAAGGTATTGTCCTGCGCTGCAAACTGTCAGCTGCCTAGACGGTAGTTTAAAAATCGAGACACTTTTGTTGTTCCAACAATATCCGTTCTTGTTAAGATTGTTAAAATTACTCAACTCATATACATTCATTTCTGGCGCTAAGACTTGCAGATAACGCACAAT
The DNA here is from genome assembly GCA_905404295.2 of Ochlodes sylvanus. Taxonomy (NCBI): domain Eukaryota; kingdom Metazoa; phylum Arthropoda; class Insecta; order Lepidoptera; family Hesperiidae; genus Ochlodes; species Ochlodes sylvanus. Next base: position 2,522,698 of record FR990131.1, on the reverse strand, counting down.
ACAAATAATACATAAGTATATCCTGAACAACTGAAATCTTCAAACATTTATTTGTAACGTAAATGACTGCCCCAGTTATCAGATCAACCTCATCAATCTTGGTATCCTTAGATCTCGCCCTTCGTCTTAATATCAGTAACTATACCGCCGTACTAGCGTAGATCCTAAGTGATCGGCCGAGTTAAGTTACAGCGGGCGCGGTCGGCTTTTGGATGGGTGACCGCTAGTAGCAAAAAAAATCTTGTGCCTGTCGGTCCCGGTTGTTATCATTGGACAGCAGTAGTTAAGCCATCGGACGTCATAAAAACTTCCGATACTTGGATTGGCCACTAACCCCTCCACCAATCCGCACTGGAGCAGCGTGGTGGAGTATGCTCTAGTCATCCTCACGTGTGAGAGGAGAACCGGTTTCAGTATTGGGTCATTCATAGATGGCTATCACTGCTTAATGATAAGAGTGTTAAAGTAAAAATCTACCAACTTTTAAGTGCGGAACATTTGCAACCGCTATTTAAAAGCAACATTTCTCAAAGAAAGTTCCCCTAGTTTCTGACATTGCCGGCGGAATGTGAAGACTTAACCCCGTTTGTGAGACTGCTCAAACATTTCCGATATCTATCCGCTTGGCTCGCCATAGACTAAACAAATGCAAATAAGTCGGTACAGATATTAAACTGAGGAGTAAACGGTACGTTGAAGATATTCTCTTTTGCAGATCTTTAGATTTTTGGTTATGGATGTTTGTCGGTAAGGACTTAGCATCAGGAGACTCATTTTTTTATTTTTTCGCCTAAAAACATTAGGTATTATGAAATTTTGGCGTGCGTAATTTTTGGATTATGGAACTTAAATGAAAATTTGACTACTAATAACACAACTTATAATTTTATTAAACGAATTTAGACTTCAAAATACTAAAATGTAAGATATATTTTAGTATTTAGGAGCCTAAAGTCGTAATAAGTTGTGTAAGAAATGTGTTTATTATATCACATATTATCATTGTGGTTAATAATTTCTCTGTCCTGTTCTGTTCCAGGTTTTCTATGGTCTCTGGTTTGTTATCAGCGCATTACAAATACATAAACCTTTATCAACGAGCTCAAGTCCTTGAATATTTTCATAAAACTCCCGGGTTCGGGGAGGCGCTGTAATCTCAAGTATATTCCGTTCCTTTTTCGGGATTTTAGCTCAAATCGTATCGAAATTGTGGTTACTGTAATTAACAAGAGTTTCTAGCCAAAAAATCGGAACCTTTATTTTATGATCATTGGTGCTTTGTGACACGGAATTTTCTTAGAAATTTATATTTCTTAGAGATTTTTGAATACACTTTGTACTACTGAGGTCTGTTAGTGATAGATAGTCCTGTTAGTTGTTGTTAGTAGGTAATAGTCCAATTAGTAATTGTTAGTAAGAGTCTCGTTATAATTGGATCGCAGGTGCTAAGGGGGACACAAATATGTATTATTTTATACTTTAAAAAGTAAAAAAAATTTGCTAACATTATTGAGTCCACATTGTAATCTGAAATTTGAGTAATATGAAAATCTAAGTTCGTAAAGACTCAACAAATCCTGGATCTATTAGCATGGGCCCCACGCAATCCCCGTCCAACCTTACCAGTTTTATTTATGTTCGAGACGTTTTACTTTTATAACTTTTTATGCGACGAAGATAAGAAGCACATCTGAATTCAGAAACGTTGTACAAGACTTGGCAGAAGAATGCTATGCACACTATAAATAATCATAAGACATCAGTTCTGTCATTTAGCCTTACTCGAAAGCTTTCAACTCTAATTATTTACTTTGAAAGGATTTCGTAAGATATACCTACTCAAACTCTCAAATCATTTATTTCCTTATGAACGTCATTTTTTTGTATTTACCACCGTGTCGTGGCGCTAAGGTGCTTTTTAATATGAATGTCTGGTGGAATATGCTCTAAAACTAAATGATCATCCTCATCAAAATTATATATAATATATATATGTATTTGGATTTTTTACTGCACAAAAAGTAAAAAAAAAAACAAAAAAAAAAATCTTGTCTAAACATTTTTCCGAGTACGGTAAGACATAATAATATGATATGGTTTCCCGACGCGAATAATAAAATCATAACAGAACTGTAATTATAATGAATTATATCTACTTCAGTCTCCACTATCATCATATTGGAGAATTGAAAAAATGTTATTTATTTCTTATATTTCGCACATGCTTAAATAAGAAATCAAAATCTAATTAAACCGTTACATTGTAACATGATTTACTTTATTAAACTTTATAATTTCCACCAAACGCCGGTACCGCGTATTTTAGGGCCATAAAGGCAGCTTTGCCGTTGGTTATTCCAACGTTGTTGCGTTATTAAAAGTAGCAATGTATTCAGACATTTGCATTTTATTAGCAGCCAATGGCCGAAGCCGAGACAATCCTTTGAGCGTGTCTATGGGTCCCCATGTATTATTCAAGGGACCTCATTCAAAGTAGTAATTAACATTGAAGTAACCTAATTTCAAAATAAAAATTAAATTATGACTTAAAAATAAAAACTTTAATGTCTAATCTAAAAATCATTATTATAATATAGAACTTTTCCGGTACTGAGTGACTGGCAGATAACGTACAGCCGCAACTACTTAGAAATAGAAAGAAGAAAGGATTTTTTGAAATTATGGTATGTATTTGTAAACAAGTTAGAAGAAAAAGCGCTGTCGAGTTCATAAAAAGGCGCGATATAACCGAATTTCAGGCGGGCGAAGCCGTGGGCGGAAAGCTTGTGTAATATATCGTGGTGTCAGCATTTCTATACGGTGAAAGTTTTTTGATTGTTTATTTTGAAAATTCTTGTAATTTAATGTAATAAACTCTATTCAAATAAAATATATTCGCAAAATTTTCTTTGTATGCAACGGTTTGTTATATAAAAAAATGAAAAGCAATTTTTAATTGTTTGTGTACAATATTAAGACATAGGTTTCTCGAAGCGAAAGTTACTCGTCCATAGCAGTAACACAATTAAAGAATCGATTATTTCGACTGAAGTTCGACGATATTTAATCTATTGCGCAATCACTAAAGACAACAGCGACCCCACGTTCCGTTTGCAAGCTGCTGTCTGTCTCCAAGCCAACTTGTTACGCGTTAGACACAGTTTACAACGACATTGCGTGCGCTGAAGCATAATATCTAGAGCCATCATATTTACGTTTGTTTATTTATTTAACCCTGAGGCTTATATTTCATATCGATTTCTAGGTAAGTCGTCTAAAAGTCATTTGAACCAATACCTAAAGAACAATAGGTTATTTTCAAAGAAAAAACGAATCTATCAGTCATTGGACGCCGATTCAAATGTTGTGTTACGGTGCGTAAGTAAATGACGGTGCAGCGAAGAAACAAGGCTCTTTAGTACCATTGTTCAAAAATAACCTACAAGCTTTAAAGATAGCCTACGTGTTTAAATTAATACACTCTGAACAGAAATTCTAATAAGGAGCAGAACATAATTATGTAGCTCTTACGATAAATATGACGTTTTAGTAAAGTTAAGAAATTATATTTAAGTAAGTAAACAATTATAATTTGCAAATATCAAATTATATTGTAGAAAAAGCCTAGGTACAATGCCAAAATAATGTATAATCAGTAAATTGTCTGATATCAAGACCAATTTAATAATATTATGATTCCAAGGAACAGCCGCGACCGTACCATTCAGTAAAATGAAATTGAAATAGGAAATAGCCAATTCATAGATGTAGGTCAGAGCTTATTAACTGATTTAATTTTCTGATATCAGTCTATCTTGCATACGGTGCAGGACCGTGGTAGGTGGATTATATGTGAACCTATTATACCCCTTCAACCCCTTAACAGCACGAGTCTCTAATCATACCTGAGGAGGCCTAGAGCCTACTTCAACACGTTTCTCCTGTGCGAATTGGCGGAGGATTTAGTGGCCAATCCTCGTGTCGGAATTTTAATGCCGCCCGTAGGCCTCCCTAGTGGCGCCTAAAGAAGTCTTACTTCAATAAATCCGTCTGTTTTCTGGATCAAATCCTGAGAGTTTCTCTACACCAAACTGTGCTCACAGCCAGTTCAAATTAAACATTCGAAAGTAATTGTTACGATGACTTTTGATTTTTTATATCTCAAAAACCTTTTCTATTCGGATTTATTTTTGCGTAACGAATCACGGAGTTTAATTCGACTCGACAGCCATGATTTTTTTCACCATAGTATTCAGTTTGCAGTATCAACTGCAAGCCCTCGCCACTATTGTAGATGCAGTCGAAATCCGACTTTAGTGTTGTAAATTAGAGTTTGTTTTGCAATGGCAATAGTAATTTTCAAGTCCCATGCAGGCGCTAAGTCCCCAGGGACTCATTAGTCGCGATTTCCCGCTGACCGGACTACGGTGTGAAATATAACCCGAGGTAAGTTTTAAATGCAGGTCGTATGTTTTTTGTTTTGCTTTCGGAATAATGGGCGTACGATACAAATTAAAACTTTACTGCTATTAATTTGCGTTGAACTAGAATGAGTGTATGGAGCGGTAAACATCTCTACAGAGTGCACCTTACACTTAGAAAAACTTTATTTGATTTTGTTTGGTCCCTGTGTATAATATGGATGTATAGTTGTATACCACCCCATACAAATATGCTCATACGCAGGTCCGCGTGAATGATATACCTCAGTTTTAAATAATTGTATCGAAAACAAGATATAGGATATAATAATCACACAAAACACAGTTCTACTGTAAAGTGTGCGTAGAGTGTCACTGACAAACAAAGCAACTGACTCGCGCGTTCGAATGCGCACGTGGGCGCGAGACACTACCGTATCTCTGGATAAAACAATGGATTTTAAAATGGTTTTTCCTTACTTGTACTTTGATCAACTATACGTTTTGATTGCGAATACAAGTGGTGTACAAACTGTACAATTAACAATAATATTTAGGCAAAGGTTTAAGTTCTAAACAACATGCAAATAACTTACGTATCAGGGTTAAGCTTCTACATATTATATACAATATTAAAAGTGAAATAAGCATTGCTAAAATTTGATAAATATATACCTACATCATTCTAACATTCACGCAATTGAAACTATGAAATTTTGGTAACGAACTACTTACCTATTCAAACGCAAGTGACGCTAAACAAGTTAAAATAATGCACAGCGTACATTGAAACTTCAGTAAAATTATTGTCATAAAATATAGTCAGTCAGATATACAATATTTTACCGAGGTCTAGAGGGAGGCCGCAATTTATTCCGGCCACGTCGCGACTGCACGGCTGACCACTGTCTGGCCTGTAATGGACATTTACCCAATGAATGTGCCATTTTTTATACTATGACGGAGATAAGAGTCCAAGGTTTTGTTTCTGTTTACATTTTTTCTGCATTTTTAATGGTTTATATAAATTATATTAGGGCCCAATGATGGCCTGTTTAGCGCAATGTTTATCATGCCGGACTGCCGTTCTAAGGGAAGTCGATTCCTAGGTAGGTGGTATTTTGAATGATGAGTCTAAGGCTGAGATGTATAGACGATACTTAGATACTTAGATTAGCTCAAACTTTACTCTGACTTAAGACAGCGTTCGTATTTATAAAGCGATCTTTGACTTGGCTGAGTACGAGCTGAGCAAAGTCTAATAAGTTCATAAAATAGACGACTTACCATAAACTTTGGCTATTATACGAACAAAAATAATTGCCCCAAAAGATCCTTGATATTAGTCGGTTTCTAAGACATTTAAATTTTTCGTATTAACAAACAGATAGATGGCAGCAATCAATTATGACATTAGCGGTCTGAGCACAATCTCAGCGTGACATATCTATAAATACCAAATCGCAGTCTTTGCAAAGTCAAGTTTTTCGTAAGTAAAGACTGAGCTAAGGCTAGGTATCGTCTATACATCTCAGCCTTAATTTCTGTTCTAGGTTTGGGTGTTTATGTTTTCATATCTTGTCCATGGCAATCACGACAAAGCGAATCCTAGTTTGGGGTTATAAGTGTGTACCGTTATTTATTATTATTATTATTCAGTGCTAAGTGCGCGTGTTTGAGTGTATGTCTGAGATAGGGAGAAACAGAAAAACTGCGCGAGGTTGATCAGTAAACAAGTGTCTGACAAATCACTACATAACACCCAACCGAACCAAACAAACACCCTTTTAATCTACATGATTTTGTTAATGTATTAAGTTAGCAGTAACTGCAAGACATAATTTTTTTTTTATTACTCTTAATTCTTTCAAAAGTGTTCAAATTGATCTATAGATAAATACTGTATGTATCTCTACAGTATGTTATTTTTGTGATACTTGTTAAAATGATTATTAGTGTGTTCATTACTTCCAAAGCATTTTGTTATCCTCTTACTAACTACTAACTTTATTCTTGTTGAATACTAATGAAAATTTTAAGACCATTGAACCTCAGCATTAAAGTGCTACACACAAACATACAGTCCAACAAAAGTGTGAATAAAATTCCCCAGCCTTCAGTCTCCACTCTACTGCTATTCAAAACGCTAGGGCGGGCGGCTATGTATACTCGCGTAGCAGCCGCCCTACGCCAGTCGTAGCCGGAGGCTCGTGAGCGTCGCGTTCGAAGTGGCGAATCAACTTCGATACGATCGCTCGAAGTACTGTTAGGCAGTAATGAAACTTTTGCTGTGAGTGAGCTTTAGAGACTGAAAGTTGCGAGGTTTATGCCTTTACAAGGTAAGTTTGTTTAATGTATGTTTTATTGTTATGCAGAAGATAAGTTCATTTACTAATTAGACCAGGCTTAGTCCGTTTTGAAGGCAAGAGATTTGTAGTCTATTTAAATCAGGTTTTTAAAATTCAAATTCAAAGTCATTTATTCATGTATCACTGTTTCATTCTACCGCTGTTTCGCAAAAAGTGCTTTATAATTATTTAATGGAGGAGAAGAAAAGCGAAAGAAACTCCTCAGCACATTATTCAAAACAAAAAAATATATATTATTAGTTTAAGGTACGTCCCAGGTTCAATCCTCGGTGGATTAATAATTCATGTGTTATATGAGTACACTGTATGTTTTTAGTGTACATGCGCGGGTTTTAGATACTTTTATTGAATGTGTGAGAGTGAGGTGAGATTTCTTTTGTTTTTGTCGTGATTATATGAGACTTTGAATCCAACAAAAATTACATAACAGAAAGTAGACCGATTAAGAAGGGTTTAAGAGGACATTAGGGACAAAGTCTCTTCCTGCCTTCTTTTGAACTTATAAACTTTCAGTGGAAAAAGCTAGTAAAAACATAAAAAATATATGTACCTTACCTAACAAAAACACCTGAAAAAAGATTTTATAAAATTGATATAAGTCCCTACGCACAGATGAAGTGAAACTTCACGCTATGAAATTTGAAAGCGGAGGGACTTAATTTTATTACTTTCAGTAATACTTTTTATACAAACTTTGATATCATTTTTTATAATTTTCTTATTCATTCCCGTCTCCGCAGTCCACTAAGAAGTTTACTAATAAGTAGTAAAGTGTTCATTTCAAAATGGAAAATACTCGTGAATACTATTACATCTCACAATCCTATCTTTACGTGTTCGAAATGTTCACCAATTTTCGCGAAAAATCCTTAAAAAAAAATATTTTAAACAAAAGTGTGTCCATTTAACGGATTAAATGTGAACTTTCAATCTACCTAATGACCAAAGCACGCTTTTAATTTGTTGAGTGCAAGCCCGGACCTCTTGTGTAGATTTTATTAAAAATCACTTAGTTTTAGCGAAGTCTAGTAAACTATAGTACAGTAATAAAATTATACAAAACGCACTTTTGAGACATTTACAAGTACATGACGTAATGTATTTAAGAGATTTTAAATACACATTTTTACAATGGTTATGATTATGATTATGATCAAGTATCGACTCCGGTTCAGTGATGCTTAAATACCTATCATTTGTTAGGAGTGGCAAATTAAGTTGTTGGTAAGAAAGATTAGAAAAGAGAGGAGTGGTCAATCTGAGTAACAGAAATCTAGCCTAATAAATATAATTATATTCATTGTTATTATGTAGGTGTGTAAGTTTTCCCTAATAAAATCCATAGCAATGAATAGCACGGTTTCAACCCATTAATTAATTGGTGGAGGGGTTATTGACCAACCCAAGTTTCGGAATTTTTTTATGTCGCACGAAGGCATCCTCTAAAGACCGCCACAAGCTCTAAAACCACCGAGAACTGAACATCGTGGAAGAAGCATAGTGCACCGAGTGACCAACACTAAGTGTTGGTCACTCGGTGCTAAGGTGCTAAGGTCGTGTCTAGCTTGAAGTCTTCAAGCTAGACACGACCTTCAGCAATGAATACAGCAACTAAGAAGAAGACGAAGTTATAATAGTTCACTTATAATTTGTTTTAGGAATAGTAAACCATTATTTAATAGCCGCATACAAATTTATCGCAGGACAAAATCTGAGGAATCGCCTCCTATTTATAACTCCTGTTTTGCGGCATCAACATATTCCCAACAGTCATAAAACATAACTCCGGTTGTCTCTTTGCATAAATCTCTCGCGCTGACGTACCAAACACTTTACACTTTCCTATCCGTGGACCTTATCTTGTGAACAAAACCACTATAATCGCACAGCAAGTATTTTATGAAGATTGCGCAAACGAAAGTTGAAGTCTGTTATTGCGTAACTTTTCCCATTGTGACGTGTCACCGTAGATCTTGTAATTAACCTCTGAAGGAGGATGTACCGTAATATAGCACTTATTTTTTTGTTATTAACGTATCAGAAATATAATTTTCATTTCATTTGTTCAGTTTTACCTAATAAGGATTGGACTCATGTAATGTGATGTAAAGAGTCCGAAATTTAGAGTTGCAAATGATACAAGTTTATTCATATGCTCATGAATTTAGACTTCATTAGCGTTAACAATTAGCATATCATATTTTATTATATCGTAAAATAGCGACAGCGTCTGTCGCTAGTCTGTGCACTGTCGCTACGACGGCGACGTGGCTTCGACAGTCGGTAGTATCGTTGACATCGCATATTTGGACCACAACATGAGGCCCGTGTGAATATAGCTATGCATTTTCATACTAAGTTGCGCTAGCTAACATTGTGTGCGACATTTCGCCGATACCATGTCATTTCATTAGCACTTGTGGTAAAATATAATAATAATGATAAAAGCTAGTTAACACACCCATACCCACGCTAGGATTCCCTGTGTCAGGAGTGGCATGGACAACAATGAATAACATAGCACTACCAACCGCAACCCGAGAACAAACATTTATCTGTCACAAATAATATCTACCCCGGCTGGAAATCGAACCCGGGACCCCTCGTTTCCCAGGCAGGGTCACTACCACTATCAACTAAGCCAAAGGGTTGTTTATATCCAAAATCTGTTGACAACGACTTGGACTAACACTATTCTGGACTCTGATATCTGACTGAAGCACTACTGCATACTGCTTTGTTCCCTGTATCTTAAAGTTATCTTCTTTCATATACAGTAACAACTTTTACTGCCCTAGTATCTTTAGAGTTTCACGTAGAATAAGCCATGAAATTTTCCTGCAGAAAAAATTATCTCGATGAACCTTTTGCCGTAAAAGTAAAGGGCAAATGTCCTGAAACTTTTTTATCTTTATGTCACTAGGTTTGCGAAACTACTAACCTGTAGTTTGTCGTTAGTACCAGCCGTAATTAAGTTCTCAGGGATAAAAGTGCGAGTACTTAAACGCAGACTCAGTGAAACGGAACACTTATTTTTTGCAATTACGCACACTTGTGGCTTGAAGTGTCCCTTCAAACTTTAAGCTAGGGTCGGTTATGACTGATTGGAATCAGAGCTCAGACATTAAAGTAATGATTTTAATGAACGTCTAGCCCAAAGTTACTCTCCAGCCTAGATACTCCCAACTTACAAGTCATTGAATTGCTTTCAAATTTTGACTTCGCTACAAGTTATAAAGTATTGGTGGTAAATGATTCGTGTCTGAATAAATAGTACTGCATGTACAATAACTTACATCCACATAATAACTGCAAAAGTCTCCTCCGTCCTTGTCATACGTGGTCCAAACATTTAACGTCGTGGTGTGACGTCAGACATTTTGCAATTTTACTAATTTTGCTTACAGTTTATGTTTAGAGTAATATCATTTAAGATTTATTCGTGTGATGTCACGAAGCTTATGACCCATCCCTCCGTCTCACGATGTCACACTTTTTTAATGCGTGACGTTATCTAAGGATGCTTCTAAAACTGCTTTTAAAGAAGCATTTCTTGCAATTGCAAGAACTGTTTGCAAGCATTTCAATCACATTAGCGGCAGTCAGTTCAATGTGGGTAAAACCCTTTTAACGACTCTAAGTCGAGACTTCGAGAGTAAGTCGTGCAACAAATGTATGAGATATCTGTAATATGATGTATCGCCTTCATCAGTATTAAAGTAAGTATTAGAGCGAGTGCGAGGCATGAGATGTAGGTCACGTGAAGTGCAGCATTCAAAGCAAGGAGTCACTTTGAAGATCATCAAGTGGAAACGCATTGCACATTTGCATCTAATCCGTGTGCTGTACTTTACAAAGAAACTGTTTTACATGTATTGCGATGCAACGGATTCTTTGTTCTGAGGAGGTTGGTATCTTCTGCGGCTTCCAGAGTCATTATTGAAATGATGTACAAAGCTGAGTTAGTGGTGTAGGTCGTAAGGTTCGGAGTTCGATATCCGGTCTAGATTGTTTCAAGTCTTGATTGCTTGTGACGTTTTACTTGTTTCGATTGGTCAAAATGCACACAATACCAACCGCGATTAGTAAGTGATCATCATTGCTGTGAAACACAAGTCACAAACCTTACCTCCATGTATTGGCAACAATCATTGGTAGCGGCTGCGGATACCTTGTGGTCTGCGAAAGTAAACGTGCCGGTTTGCAGGAGAAAGCATTTCCTTAATATGTTTGTATGAAAGACGACAGACGAAAGAATCGAATCACTCGTATTTTAGTATTTTTCTATTACCTATTGTTTCACTGGTTTAATCTGTTTCACTCCTACAAAACTTCCTCAAAAATTTCTCAACTTCAACTTCAGCAATCAAAGTTACCCTAGACTCAAGGATAGGAGAACCATTGACCTCAAATATGAACATGTTAAATGCACCTTACTCTATTCATAACCGAAAAAAATAGTAACGAACCCAAGCTGATATCACATTGAAGTGGCAGCGATCAATGACCCCTATCGAGTCAGTAAATACGGATGCAAAAAGAAATATCTTTTCATCATTAAATCAAATATTTCATCACTAAATAATTGAAGCACGAGATCGATAAGTATTTGCCCATACTCGAGCACTATTATCTGCGTCGAGCAATTTCGAATCGCATTCGCAAACTGTTTGCTCCTTTAGATAATAAAATAAATAATCACAGGTATTGCTTTTTCGTACTTCCAACGTATTGAGTGCTCTTTCGTATATGGACTGTTCACTAGATTTTCAATGTCGAAAAATTTTAATATGTAAGCGAATGTTCAGAGATGTTACACGAGGGATGGTCTGTTTACATTGAATGATAACTATTATTATTTGTATGCTTTCTCGTAGTCTCTATTCAAACGTTGTTTGTAATGCCCTTTGCAGCTCGACTGTTCACTCGTTATGATTTCAATTTTGAATGTTTGAGCGAACGTTCAGAAATTATATTCTATTTAGTTATTTTATATATTCAGTTTGCCTACATTTACTTAATAATCTAAAAGTAATACCCTTACTACTTCTACTACTACAGTTACAACTGTCTTAATACTCCTGTCTTCCTAAACAGTTTCGGTTCGATTCCCGGAGAAGACATTTATGTGATAATTGTTTCATCACTTTCATCTCATTTTCAATTGCTTCGTGTCAGAATTATTTGACATATTTAGCATACAAAATGTGTCAAACTATTCAAACAGCATTTTTGTATAATAGCAGACTTGGGATCCTGATTTGGTACGATTTTCAGAATTGCGAAAATGTAAATTTGTAAACTTAAACAACCTTTTTTATGCTCGATTCTATAATATCTATAATGGAAACTGTTCCATCAACCAAGTGCTGAGCACTAATGGATCTGCACGGTGTGGATGGAACCACAAAACAGCTGCGAATGGCGAAGTTGAGCAACTTAGCGCAAAATTCTTTCCACCGCATTAAGCATCAAGTTTCTTTGAAAGAAATGGATCCACTGTATTGTATAATGGCTTTAAGAGTTGTGAGTGAAGAACTGGTCTTTAAGTTTCTTTCTAACCAGGAGATTCATGTCATGAGAACGCTCTTCAGTTACCATGATATCGTACTTTAGACTTCAAAATTGTTATAGAAAAGTATAGTTAAACTGTATCCCTTCAAGTTTTTTATTTTCATCTATTTCTATTTGATCAGTTTGTGTATTTTGCATAGCGCAGATAAAAGAAATAGAGAATCTTGAGATTTTCATAACTTCTGATAAAATTTGTCAATATCTTTGGTTGAGTAAAGTAAAAAGTGCTAATTATATTTTCTATGGTTATGCTTGACACAGCGAAAATACTTTATAGCTCGTTGGCTTGACATGAGAATGTTATTTTTGCACGGAAGATTAAATTATTTCACTGTAAATATAGCTGCTAATAATATGGCAATACATATACCTATCTTGTCATTAATAAATATTATATTATGATCTACTGTCTGCCTATATGTAAATACATTCAAGTCATCATCATAATCGTAATCGTCATGATCGTCATAATATCGTAAGGATCGGTTTCCTCTCACAATGTAAGGGTTACAGGCTATTGTGCACCACCCTGGCCACATTTGCCAGACTTCACCGTGTGGAGAACTCTCAGTTGTGTTGGATTGGCTGTGGTTGTGTGTTGGGTTTCCTTACGATGTTTTCCTTCACATAAGCAAGTGTCAATTTTTAATACGCACATATTTTTATAAGTGTTTGTGGGATTCTAATCCAAGCCCACCCATATTCTCCTACCTACATTCAAAACACTTAGCTATTACTGCTTACTAAACTTTCATAAAATTAGTTTCTACTCAGAATAAATTAAAAAGTACTAACGACATAAGCTTCAAAACATGTCATGTTACTAAAATGTTTTTTGATTACTGTGGCATTGTACGAAATGCTTTATTTACTAAAATTACATTTGAATTAGGAATCAAAAAGTAATTTGTCCTCACAATTTCCTGAGAAATTCGAAAGTTAGCTTTTGTCGTGTATAAATGCGAATTCTCCGTGCTTTACGAGTTTGTGCCTACAAAATTATTTTGCTATCGGGATCCATTGTAGATTGAGGTCAAAAAAGTGTGTCCTTAAAGCTCTTTAATGAGACTGTTGTTTTGATTTAGCTGACTTTTAAATAGCATTCAAATTATGGAGTTTATTTAATTTTGTTTTTAAAATTTGTTTAAGTTCTAAGAGAAAAAAACGGCCGTCTATTAGTGCAGAACTTAGTGGATAATACAAGTGGCGGAATTTCTATGCCACCCACAGCCCCCAGAGATTAACGATTGCTATCTAACGATAGTAAACTCGACAATCACGTGCCTTCCGAAACACGGAGCCGCTTAAGAAATTTAAGATAGGTATATCCAATTTTATAAGCATGTCTGAGGCTAACCTATGTACTTATGCCAAGCCACGAAACTTTAAGACTATGCAGATACACAAAGCCGTTAAAGTCACAAGTATTTCAATTATTAATTATAGTTAATCTTATCGTATAAATATAACATTGCGTAGAAACCCAAGTGTTTTCTCTTGTGTCCCCGAGGGCAGTCCTGTAATTATTTATCCGTGAGAGTCCCAATGTGGGGAACGGTGATCGATTTAACATGTAACAAAGGACTGTGGAACAGCTTAAACATTCGTCTCTGGTGATGACGAAAGAGTCATTTATAATTCACGTTACCGTTGCCTTGTCACAATCATTACCTAACTTTATATAATACTAGTTTTTTCCTGCGGCTGCGCGCGCGTTGCGGTCGGAAAACGACAAAATACCTTTAAAATTATTCTGCGGGAACGTACAGATAGACAGAAAGAATAGACAGATAGAGTTACGATTGCATTTATAATATTGGTATGGATTTTTAGGATAAATTTTAAGACACTTTTGTGACTGATTTTATTTTTTAACATCCAAGAAACATAAAATTAAGTGTAACCTTTACAATCATTTTTGATTTCGGTACCATATTTAATTTAGATTACATACTATGTAAACCTAAATTAATTTAACTTCTATAAAATAATATACCACGCGTCACTAACGCACTGTCCCGTAATCTGCTAACTCCATGTCCCTCGCAAATCCCTTGAAACTAATTAACCTGTAAATAAAATATGACCTTAAAAGCTTTCGTCTCACCTTAAGTACCTAATTCTACCTAACTTGGAGACTATTTAAACTTTTATTTCAAATAAACGTGAATAACAATGAAATCTAAAACAAAACTTACTTTTCCTCGTTACTTTGTAAATATAAATGACCAATAAAAACTAAGTTTCATAGAAACGTTTATTTTAGAACGGTCCATTTTTATTAGTTCTGGGGCCCAATTCTACTAATTTATACCTAAATTCTTCAATTGCGTCATGTCGGAATAGTTTAACACATTTTTGACACATTTGTTATAAGAAATATGTATGTTCAAACTATTAAAACACGACGCAATTGAAGCATTTATAGATTAGCAGACTTACATTACATAAGGGGCTTATGTAACATTCTGTGTGAAAACCATAAACATGTGTAGAAAATAATTGTACATATCTTTTATCCCTGACACTTTTATAAAGCAATTACCTGCTAAACAGGGGCCTTAAAAGCTGCGCTCTTAACTTACCCTGATGTTATTACGAAGGTACAAGTCATACTTCGAGCGAATCAATCTCTTGCTTATCACCTTTTTCACAATACGTTTATATCTCAACCCATTAAACCGCGCGTTATCTACACTAACACCGTCAAAGGTAACGTAGGCACCATTTGTTACGAATTTATTCCTACATATGCGAGAGGCGCTTATACGGAAAAGATGTACAAAGAAAGATGTCTGTTTCTTACAAATTAACTAGTGTAGTAACTTAGTGTAATTGTAATTTTTAGTACCTTCCTTACTTTTTTATATATTTCTCATATCGTAAGAATGCCAAGTATAATGCATATCTATACATCTAAATAAAATTAGAGTGTCTGTTTGTAATATTAAAATAACCGCTTTTTACTAAAAACATATGGGTGTACACGGTACATTATACAAATATATATTTTTTACAATTTCTGTCTATCTGTCTGTCTGTTTATTTGAGTTAATCTCTGGAACGGCTGGACCGATTTTGACGGGACTTTTACTTGCAGATAGCTGATGTAATAAGGAGTAACTTAGGCTTTTATTTTAGAAATTTTTAAAATTAAATTCCACGCGGATGCAGTCGCGGGCACAGCTAATGTGCTATTAAATATTAACAGCTATTTCAATAGTTTATCTTTCACGCTCTATAGTTTAGCAAACTAGTAGAGGGTGTGACCTGTAGGGTAACTTGGTAATCCGGGAACTCACGTAGGCAACATTTCATTTTTAACCAGCCACTTTACTACGCTCCACTCGTTTTGTTAGTTCTAACTTTAGATTAAAGTGAACCAAGCCAAGAGCTAAATGATATAAGAGTGACTTTGAGTTTTTGGAGCCGCTACTTTTTCTTACTTAACTTTCGAGTTTGGCTTAATTCACTGTGCCGTCATATGAGACGTTGTTAAGTTATATTTGGAACGAACATTTGCACTTTGTAAACAAGTTTTTTTTTATTTCAATGTTTAATAATAGCAGTGCGGTGGAGTCAAATGTTGTGTAGAACCCGAATGAAAACAGTTGGGAGTTGTAATATGTCTGCTAATCCGAACTTGGCCAGACTCATAGTGTTGTACATTGCCGTGCGTTTCTTGTTGTTGTTGTTGTTGTTGTTGTTGTTGTTGTTGTAATGATAAGGATACCTATCATAATAGTCAAGTTACAGTTTAAGGTGTCCTGTGCTCCTTTTTTCGAGACGTGGTCTTTACTAGAGGACCTTTTTTCCCTATCGTTCCTTCATGCCATATGGCCAGCCCATTGCCACTTGTTAGTTATTTACTTAAAATAAGCTATTACCGCTATAAAGGAGTGTTGTAAAACCTCTCTGGTGAATAACGTACTTTTATAGACCCTGGCAGTATTTCCTTGTTTAGTAGTAGTAAGTATTTATACGTTGAACAAGGTTGCCTTCTCCCCGGTTAGCTCTTTTTCCAATAAATATTTGCTTCCTGCTTTGAAAAGATAATGAGCATCGGAATCGTATGGGCCAAAGAATTTGTTCGACTTACAAAGTTCAATAGTCAAAGGGAATTCAAAACGGAAATTGCTTCGAGGAAAATCTTATTCCTCAAACAAGTTTGCAATAAAGACTGTAAAATACTATAACTATTAGCATAAGATGGACAAGATTTTTCAATTTTTTTTTTATATTTTATTAATTTTCATTCGCTTCGGGAACTTCGTCCCTTAGTATCCACGGTATCCAGTAAGGCATGATTCTTAAAACTGTCATTACTTTTTTATTTATGAATCGATTGAAATATAAATATACCTAATATACACTAAATGTTCAGTGAACCCACCAATATACTAGTTAAAACCGCACCCTAATCGGTTTAGCCGTTCCTTCACAGACCAACAAACAGAAGTTCTAAAAATTATTGTTTGATTTTTTTGTTGGAGGCCCGATGATGATATTGTTGGTTTGTATGCGTTCCAAGGTCCGTACTACACCGTATACTCGTATAATACATAGTGCGCACACAATCAACCTTAGGCACTGCTAAGATTCTCTATGTACCTTCTGCCCTCTATGTACGTTGATCATGCGGTACAAGCTCTCGTTTTTGACGGTTAATATAAAAGACAGTAATAAAATAGGATCTTAACATACACCGCTCTATTTTATTACTTTAACCCCAGTAGCTTTACTGTAGTTTCTAAGGCTGCTTGAAAGGGTAGATAATTTTTTTCCCTACCTTTCTTGAGTACTTTACTTGTACTAAGGTAGGATTCCGAACTACCGAACGATATAAACTCTAATGATTTGGTAAATAACAAGTTAAATTTTTTAAGTCTTTATTATTTATTTTGTTGCTATAGCGAATGCGCTAACACGTATTGTGTGTAAATTTCAGGTGTTTACCTATTTCTGTTCAAGAGATAGAGCCCTGTGACAGACAAACATACATCAGAGGCATATTAATAGGGTTCCGTTTTGAACTCTTAGGCACGGAACCCTAATAACAAGCGGCTACTTTTCTGATATAAATCTTTCAACATAGACGGTTCCAAATGCCTACAAAATAAAGACAGTACACACTTACACAGTTCCAGGTAAGCGCTAAAAGCTTCAGACAGGATTGTGTTTAATTAAAACGGTCCGCCTGTGTCCGCCACTCCGCTTTATTACTTACGGACAGGGTATAGTGAAAGAAGTAGCGGGAAAGAAAAGAAAGGAATAGAGACAGAGTACATTATACGAGTATAACAAAGAAGTAATACGGTGGTTTCTCGACTACATTCTCTTCTATCTTTTAATCTATGCTACGTTATTTTGTATAATTGAATATGTATATCGTATACTTCAATTATAGTGAGGCTAGTTGTGCTGGATAAATGTGTTCCAGGAGATAAATTTAAGAGTTTTACGCTTCCATAATTATTATTCCTGTTTTCTTTGTTTTATACAACAGATTAAAAATAAAGAGTACCTACAACTAGAGAAGATTCTCTTTTTCCATACATACATACATACGAGTACCTAAACGGAGCCAGAGAGCAAGAGCTATATTTTTCTTACACGAGACATTACACTGTTATATTAAACTTAAATTGTTAATGCACAGACTGGTAATTACTACAGATTACAGATACTTAGTAATATATTCATCACTATAGTATTAATAATTAACACTGATAGATATTAAACCGATAGAATAAGGTAAAAGATACTCAAACTCAAACTCAAATTGCCTATTCCTGGTAATGACACGAAAGGTATAAAAAACGAGTTGACTACCGAGAAAGAAGCGGGGAATCCACTTTTTACTGACTGTCCCACACTGCAGTGCAACGATAAAAGGTTAAAACCTAATTGGATGAGTGCATAATGTAGGTGGTAACCAGGTTGTTTAAGAAACCTGCCATCGTAGGTACTTAACATCATGATGTTAAACTGGGTGATAACCTAAACTGTAGCCTAGCAACCACCAAAAAAGGTTCAGAGTGCACCATGTTCAGGTGTTTATGGACTTGAAGGGGAATGTAGCCCCTATAGACCAGTTGCACACCAACGATATTATATATTAACAGTGACATTCATCATCACCTACGACAAAACAGCCCGCACACACACTATTATTGTCAATATTGAGATTATTGTCAATAATAACTTTTTTATTAATCAATCATCGGCGTACTTAAGTATGTATCACTAAGACATTGGTTTCGAATAAATAGTAAAAAGTATATATCGGCAAATGGGGCCCTTTCTATTACTTATCAAAATAATTACGCACTGTTAAGAAATTACAGAAAAAAAAATTATAGAGTTATTATTGAACTAGGCAATAATAACTCTAGTTCTTTTCTCCCTCCTTATTATTCCTCTTCTTCTGTATTCTTCCACAAAATAGTCATTACACTGGAAACATTTTTATCGTAGCAATGAAGGAACCATAGTCATTTACAAAACCGCTGCCACCGCATCATAAATACGGCTCAGAACTCCAATATCGCCGGATTGCCGCCGAGCCCTCGCTTAAGAAAGAAATGCAGATGCATTGTTACCACAATAACTAGCCTGAAAGCAAAGACGCCATTGTTCTATAAGCCACTGAGATTCGTCTCGAGGAAGATAGTACGGAAAATGGCCCTTCAACGATTTCCATTAGACACGTATAGTTGCGATCCTAATATACATTCAGAATAAATAAAAACCGGCTTTAAAAGAGTCCTTTTTGAATTTATTATTTCATTTACAATTTTTAAGTTCTTTTTTGCAATTTCTACTTTCTTACAATGCATAAAGGAGACTGGCGGGTTTTCTAGGAGCGTTCGGCCTAGTCACCCACATAGATATTTATTATGTATTCGCGTAGCGTATTTTAATAGATACTAATTGATATTTGTAATTTCTTTAAAGCACTTGTCTGTGTAGCTGAAATAATTATTTAAACTTACGTGTTTCATTTGACAGTTGACACCGAACTGACTAGGTAAACTGAGGTTGTTTTTATTACGCATTTTGATTAACACGAAAGTAATGGTTATTGGAAGGAATTAAGTTAATTCATTTTCTTATTTTTAATTTAAAAGTCAAAGTCTAAAACAGAATCCACGAGAAAGCACTAGAAAACACTAAAAAATATCCACGAAGTAACAGAACAGAAGCAACAACTGAATGACAGCTATTCCTTTCGTTCGTCAGTCAACAGTTATCACAGACCACAATACGCGATGTCAATTCAAACCACAGACACGATATGACATTTACGCATCGATGTCTTTGATCGATTATTCGTCATCGTCATAATTACAAAAAATGGATATCGCTCAGTTCGTACTCAATAAATCTGATTTTATCGAGTAATATCAACCAGAATGTACGATAAAAATCACTGTGATTTAATGGTGATAAAGAACCGGGTGAAAACACAAAGAGATTTTGTATAAATCGATTCACGAAAGATATCGATTTACTAACATTAAAAACAATGTTTTCTGCAAGTCGACAAGTTCTACGAAAATGCGCATACGACATTTTACACTAGAAAAAAATGGTGTATTTTTAGACCTATGTGTTGTTTTTGTAGGGCTTGGGGCCGAAAACCGCCAGTCTCCTTTATTTATTAACAAAATTCAACTTTATACTTTGGAAGGAATTGTGGGTTTATCATCATCAGAAAATATTAAAATTTATACGATATAAATCCGTCGATCACAAATAAAAATCTTCTCAAAATTGAGCGCAGTCATTATAGCCAAAATGCTGAAACATTCGCAACCATCGGGACAAAGCTTACAGAATTGTGTTTTTTCACAAAACAAAAAACCCCGGACTCGAAATCATTTCATAATGGCCGCAAACAAACAGGCAACAACAAAAGCAAAAAACAAAAGAAAGAGGAATCTATTAAAAGAGGACACTGCATTGCATTACGAAGGGTTTTTGTTGCGTACGATTCGAAAGGTTATGATGACTCTGGATAATTTATAGGTGTAAACGTAATCTTTCTAATATTATGAATTTTAGTAATTTTAAAAAAGTTTGCTTACTTTTTAGTATCCTGTTAATAAATATAAGTAATAAAATACAGTTATTTTGAAATCACGGACTGACACTTCATTTTTTTTAAATAATGGTACGTTAATATTTTTTATTAAGTTGGATTCTAATAACGCCCATCTTAATTCTTAAATTATTTAGATCTGAATCTTTGTTATGAATTTCTCACCTGCCTGGTAGCATCGTCCTTTGGTTAATTTAAACATACTAATCCCTTCTTTTAATAATCAACTGCGAGATGTTTTTTTCTTGTTTCACTTATGTTGCTGAAAATCTTTCTTTCTTCTTTAATTATTCTTTTATTTCTTGGCTTTTTAATATTGCTTATGTCTAAGGACATCTAGCCACTAACCATCACATGGCCCGTCGTCTATAACTATAACTACAAACACGATGTCCAATTTTAAATGACGCTTCAGTTTCATTTAAAACTTTGTCTATAGGAATGAATGGGAAGTCGTTCAGCGGATTACGAAAAAGAATAAGGAATTAAATTTTATCGATCCAGATAATAGTTTGAATTTGATTTACCTACTGAGAATTCTTATAAATATAATAATATAATTATTAATTTTATTTCTGACTTTGTCTCGATAATAATTGTTTCAAATCTGCGTCTATTAAATACATCACTGACATTTGACTGACGGACATTTAATACACTGCTTCTGCGGCAAAATATATAAACAGTATCTATGTTTATTGTTATGATGCATCGTTCAAAAACCCTAAAAATATATCTTTAATAATTTTAATTTTTGCAATAGTCGTTACCATCGTATACAATGTGTCGTGTAGTCGTAGTCTCACTCGTTAGTAATAAATATTCCTTTGCACTGGAGGGCAACGTGTGGTTTGACGCAAAAAGCCCGCTGGGAGCAAGCTTAATCACTCCCATTGTATTCTCCGTGTAGCTGAGCGGGCAGTGATTTGCGGATTAGGCTTCGACGCCATTCCTGCAATAACCTCAGAACAATGGAGTCCGGAGCTTATTAACTCTTGCCAAAGCCTCTTCACTACTGTGGTTTTTTCTGCTTAACGAGAACTTTTCGTGCAGTCGGCTTATGACATGACCTTACTTACTTCGCCATGACCTATCCCGTATTACTATGTAAGAGTGAACGAGTTTATACTTGTTTTCATTTAATAACAAACACGTACGTTCTTTCTTCCTGCTCTTTCCTTTGTTGGTCGGCGCCGCATCGGTAATGAATTTTGTTTCTCAGCTACATTATTTACATTACAAACATGGTTTACCGGAAACATCTATTTATTTTCAAATTACTTGTCAGCGATAAATATTTTCTTGGACTATATGTCCTATATTTAATAACCTCACGTCTCTTTTTCGGATAGTAGGTATAAGGGCTGTATACCTACATCTCTACATTTGATAAGGCCAGCTTGTTCGTGTATGCTTAATACTACTTATTACTAGCAATCCGCCCTCGCTTCACTTCGGGAAACTTATTCCTTCGGTTTGCAACGATTTAATAATATATTTTGGATCATTCACACTATATCTTCATAATTTATAGCCTAGTGTTATTCTGATGTGCAAGCTATATAATTGTAAAGTAATCATAATCCATTCGGTAGTTTTTGCGTGAAAGAGTTACAAACACAAACTTTCGCATTTATAACATTAATAGGATTCTTTGTGTTTTGATGTTAATAATTTATATTTTTGTCAGCAGGAGAGCGGGTGCGCGGTGCCCGTGTTGGTGGTAGTCGCACTCTCGGGGGTCAAAGTATGCGACCCCGACGACCAGGTACGACACATCCAATAAATACTGTTTCTTCTCCTTAATCCTTCTTCTATCTTCGCCACCGTATGGATTTTGACTTTGGTGTTAATCATAAATCCAACAGTGACCATTTGCCATCAGTATTTGCCGTAATTATAATGCAATATTAATGCCGAAATTCCTTCACCCCGGGTTTCAGAGTGGGAACTTCGGAAACACAACAACCTTACGGTTGTCATACAAAACCGTACTATTATTATAAATCTACTTCTTTTATGTTTTATCACCATTCAAAAGTAAAGGCAGATAAAAAATTGCAGTTATTGTAGATCGTCAAAAATATTTGTATTTCCCTGAGTATGTTTCAGTTTGGTAGATTCTAGGAAATTATTCTCTTCAATTTAAATTTTGTGTATTCGGAAATAAATTTAATATTTTCAGTCTTTGTCAGTTTCATTAGATTTCATTTAAATTTTAAACTCATCTCGTAACTTTTTCGTTCTTTCATCAGATATAAAACATTCGTACTAATTGAATTGAATCAAGCCTACCTAACAGAAGGGCTCTAACAACCTAACAACATAACCTAATATTATGCCTTTCAATATTAAAGAGTTATGTGTAAGTATGGCCTTGCAAATGCCTGCAGTAACGGTCGAGCTTTAGGAATCCAATTAGGAATTCCCTAGTCCAGACTGCTTTTAGTTCGATCAAAATTTTAAGCTATTTTGGCAAATTAATACCTACCTAATATAAACGAGCTCTGATGAAGTCTGTTAAATTCGTATATATACCTAAATTGTTTTAAAATGTCGTTTTCAATATAATGTACTTTATTTTTAATTTGTCGTACTATTTGAAATTTATATTTCTTAACTAGTAAACCCACCCTCGCTTCGCTTCGGTAAACATGTCCCTTCGTATCCACATTCGGAAATTGTTATTCCTTAAACTGTCGTAAACTGAAATTTTTTTATTTATCAACCGATTGAAATAAATAAATCACTAAATATTTTTTCTCATAAATCTTCCATGTTGTCTGTACATGGAGAATTAGTTACAGATTTATTATAATATATGTATACATTTTCTAAATAACATTTTATCAACCTAACACCTCCTTTAGATACCTGCAACCTCAATAGATATTACAAAAATAAATACAAACAACTATATCTCTTATTCTCATAAGTCATCATGAATAACTTGAGAAAACCGGAATTGATTTACCGAGTAAGATAACTTTGAATTAGATGGTAGTTGGATGGGCAAACACACACATAACGTGGATCCCTCTACTTCGTCCTGGTTGTTTACATTGAAATTCAACTGCTAAGCCATATCGGATGACTTTCAACAACGAAAACTTAGGTACATTGGCGACTAACTCTTTCATAAGTCTATAAGAAAAAACTCAAAATGAGTGCAATTCACACGTGCTAGAAGTGAAACTTCTTAACAACGAATACTGTGTCCAAATATTGATGTTTTGCTTTGCTTACGTCAGCCGTCATTTTGCCGATGCTTCATTCGCGTCATTTCCGTTTCAACGAATTCCAAATGACAACGATACTAAAGAAGTGCAGATATTTACTTTACACTTCAAAAGTGCAAATATTTACCAGATTTCTCCAGTTTCAAAATAGTTCACGGCATAAAAAGTTGAAATATCACACTGAAAGAGGAATAAAGCCATGTTGTGGCAAGCATCCTTTTTCCAATTTCGCATTGGAAATCCACAAGAGGTACTCGACTATCCTGGAAATTGATCCTGGTTATGTGATATTCGTACCCACTTACCTAATCGTCAACCATCCGCGTATTCGGCGCAAGGGGAGATTTCGACATCTCATGTAAACTCCCCGTTACTTCTCCGATATATAGAATACGCGCGGTGGTAGCGTATTTATACACGTAACATCGTAACCGTTAATTGAACATTACATTGATGCTTCGTAAGAAAAATCTATCCCATCAAAAACGTAAACAGTAATGCTAGTTTCGCACTGACACTGATACTGCCTTGTTGGTTGTCCCCAGATTAACACTGTCTTGCGTTTCAGAGTGTGCGCATGTCTCACGCGCTGCGGCGGATCTCATACGCGACGTGTGAGGCGGCGCGTGCGCTGTTCGCGTTCGTCGCGCGCGAGCCCCGCTCCGAGCCCACGCACCAGTACTGCCACGCGTTCGAGACCGACACGCCCGACCAGGTAACTTTAAAATTCTTACCTCTCCTGCTTCTTATCAGAGTAATTTTAGGTTAGTCAGGAGTCTTATAAATGCTCCATATGACTTCAATCCTAATGGCCTACACGGCACGGCTTTCTCTTCATAACTGAGCAGACCAGAGCACCCCAGACGAGGCCATACTGATTGGGAATTTAGCTTGGTTAATTCTATTAGCGTTTCACTGTAGAGCACATAATCATAGATAAGTATTTTTTTTATTCCGTGATTTTCAAGATACATACTTAATATGTAAACAAATGTAAAAAGTCGGAACCGAGCTCTTGATAAAGGACCTCGGAATGGTCCGAAAATGTCGGGCGAATCCGACAAGTATAATACGTGAGGTAAGCCGTGATATACTCGTAAAATGAAAAAAGTGTAGGAAAAGTCTGTAAAAAAAACAGTTTCCTTGGAAACACCAAAACAGTTTGACAATTCAGAATTTCTAACCGATTACTTCGTGTATTCCCCTCAAACTATTCCATGTCAAGCACACCTACCTTCCAAAATGACGATATTAGTTGGCGGTTAATACCGGAACAAGATGGCTCACCGCGACTTATTGATGCTATCGGATGATATTGCCTCGTCTGCCGCCGTTATCGGTGCGGTCTCTGCTATAAGCGATGAGCGGAATTATTATAACTATTTTCCAGAACAGTTTAATAAAAAACATTCATTTAAGGGTGTTTAGTAAGCACAACGATTTAAATAAATTTTAGGGACACTAGTGGAATAAATCCCTATCAACTGTTTTGTGTGAGTAAACTAGCAGATAATATCTGATGATTTATCATATGGGATTGATAAAACTCAATAGCATGTTTTATTAATAACAATATCTTAATTATCATTAATAATAACATGTTGTAGTGTTAATAATAAATTGTTATAAATATTGGTTAAATCAACATTTAAAACTCAGTTGTTAACTTATAAGTCTCACCTATTCCAAAGCTAACGTTGCAATTATATCAGGATTTTTTTTCTAAATTTCTTTAGATAAAAGGATTATCATAATAATGGCCTCTATCGATTCCATGGATTAGCCTTAATTAAAAGCAAAACATGCTACATACAATCAGTTTGAAGGAGTTAAGGAAGTTAGAAAATTAGTCCACAACAACAATTAACTTACAAAGAACTGCCTTGAAGTAAGACAAACTTCTACACAAAATCCGCTGCACTTGTAACTTTAGACCAAACGCAATCAAGCGTCGTACTCTGTATTATTACGCCGAAAGTTTCCCTCGAGTGGCAGCGGGGAGTGGGCGGCGGAGGTATCGCGGCGCCGGCTCTGGACAAATGCAATGGCCGTTCGTTTCCTCCTTGTGAAATTAAACCTGGAAATATTAAGACAGGCCTCGAGGAATATTGAAATTTGCGTCTTTAATTTCTTTGAGACTCTAACAGCTTACGGCCTTCTTTCTTTTATGATTGTGTTTTGTTTTAATCTCGGCATGTTTGCTTTAAATCAGGGTATTGAGTTTATATAACTTTCAATCTCTCTACTGATCATTATTAAGTAAACAAACTTTGGAATAATGTGGTTGATTTAAAGATAGGATCGGATAGAATTGGTCAGCAACGCCTCGGTGATTGATTGATTGATTGATTGCCTTTGATGTTACTGATATTCACCAGTCACTAATTACCATTAGGTGGCTCACCAGCTCGTATGTCGGTTATTTGCATAAAAACACAGCGTGATAACTATTATCCATGGATACATGGATACAACTGGTACGCCTTAACATGCCATCCGAAGCTCAAAACGTCTAATTTGTTACATTGCATTAATATATGCCATTTGTTAGCTTAACACGCCTTATCAAAAACCGGCTGTAATTGATGTGGGCTTACAAACCCAGCAGTAGGTAAGCCACATAGCTGATAAGCCCAATGACACTTATTCCAAAGGACAGTTCGACGGCTTATAATCTATATTATGTTATTCATTATGCAAGATTGGCTGCTGGTAAATTTAAATAAATAATGCATAGAATCGCGTTAGGCCGAAAACGTGTTTTAAGCGGTGTTAGTGGATTGCATATTTTTTTTAATATTACGTTACAGCATATTTTAAGTGCTTATTACAATTGATTTCGGTCAATGTTCACTGCGTTCCATTTCCTCCCAAAATATTCTCAGAGATGTAGGACTATTACTTACTACTCTGCTAACTATACTAGGCTAACTACTCCCGATTTGACTTGGATTTGTCGTGTTCTGTTGCCCACAGTGATAACGGGTGGCTTCGGTGCTGCATGCTCGATTGCCATATTAAATCCACAAAAAAGGAAATCTTCCAATGGAAACTTAGCGGACATACAAGCCTTTAAAGTGTCAAAATAGCCCTCGTAGCCTAATGAAAAGTCATTTACAAATGCAAGTAAATTATTGCGCAAAGAATAAAAAGTCCATGCGCTAGGTCGTAGTGTGTGGGAGTAAAATTGAGACAAATGACGGGAAATAGCGCTGCAATTGGTACCGCCCACCTTGATTACGGATTGACGCGGACACGTGCTCTCGTGTGTAGGTTATTTGTATGCGGTACGTTTGATGAATAAAACTAGTGTTGTTGATCGTAGGTTGGTACAGGAAAACTGATTTTGATTTGATAGGAATGAGATAAAACGAGGCAGGTTTTGTTGTGTACAATAGTTTACAAACTAATTGGTATCTAGTTTATATGTAACTGGCCCATTAAGGGCCCACTACTAAGTACGGATCTCTCCTCATATCTGAAGAAGCCTAGTACCTCGTATTTGTAATTTTGTATATTTTACAAGGCACGGGTTTTGCAAATATGTTTTGACAGGATTCTATAAATTGACATAACTTTTTATTTGTAAAAAGATTAAAGTAAAACTAATTTTATGTTACTCCATACTTATTATTATAAACTCTGTGAAAAACGTCAGCATTTAAATCACTTTTAGCTTTTCATAGATTACCGGGAACACACGCATATGCAAGCTTACAGAATAAGCTTCTGAAAATTATTGTGCGGAGATGTTTTGCGCTATCAAACAGCCTTCTATTAGATTTTTACAAATATCTTCTATGTTCGTCTGCCATATGATCGCCAATAGTTTGTAACCATGAAATTAAATCAATCAATCCAATTTAGTTTCCATTCCTCACCTAATCCATAACGTTCATTAAGCCATAAATCTGGCAATAAACTTCTAAGGGCCCGTTTCACCGGTTACGGATAAAGTTCCGGATAGCCCTAGGAACTCAACTCCCAGATAAACTACATTGTTTGGCTTCTCAGGTAATCTGATAGAAGTGACAGAGAAAAGTGTTGGTTAAGCTATTTGCCAGTTCAAGTGGCTGTTAGGCGTTATCTGACGGATAAAAAATGTTTCAAGTGGCGTTTCTATAACACATTTGGAATTTGAACTGTAGTACATCATATTATTATAAATCCTACTATTTTCGTTCTATAATGATAAAATTATACTGGAAAATATTAAAAAAGTCGAATTGGATTATTTTGAACAAAAAGTATTTTATTAATTAAGTTTTCAAAATAATTTTCAAATGACAATAATTTACGTAGTAGTAACGAAACGCAAAAAGCGACGTTGCCGCTCTGTCAACTTTAAGTGGCAGATAAATTCCTAGGGCTATCCGGAACTTTATCCGGAACCGGTGAAACTGGCCCTAAGTCTTCTAACATCTATCGACACGCGTATTAAGAAATAACTTAACGGATAGCCGCGTCCGATTGACGTGTCCAATCGTCTCTAATCGGATTAGTTGAGATGTTCGGATCACACTTTCGTGTAAAATTGCTCCTAAGTGGCCAATCGGCGTTACAAAATGTGCGTTGAAGCGTGCAAGCGTGTTGCTAAAGGAATAAAGTTTATGATCAGTAACATAAATTTATAGAATAGGTTTTTATACACGTACTAGTTTTATATAACTTTGTGACTTAGATAATGATTAGAATTGAAGTGAACCTTAAAGTTCCAGGAAGGTAAAATAAGGAGTCTTCCAGAGTTCATAAATACACTGGTCATTGTCTATTTGTGAATAATATACATGACATAGTAAATTCGATAAAGCGCAGCCAAACAGCGCACGGCCTTGCATCTAGGGCGCATACCAAAAGCTCGCTTACGACGAGCTTTGCAAAGTCACGCCTTTGTTTCCATGCAAATTCAACCTTATTTACTTAATTATTTGACTTAGTTTACCTTTACGTTTCCGTGTTAAAAAGAGATGAAATTTGATATAATTAACTCCGATTAAACTTCTATTTCAATATGAATTTGTTGGGTACGTATTATATTTTAATTCAAGTTATTCCATTTCTTCAAACATCCAAAATAACTCGATTTCAAGAAGTAAATATTTTATCGGTAACATTAAAAAGGAATGGCGAATCCGCACAACTTTAATGCGTATTTCAATTTCTATTGGGAGCCATAACTCTTGGGGGCCCATACATGTGTCGTTTGGCGATTGCGCAAAAAACCTCGCTTGATGAATTACAGACAATCTAGATAATGCAGTCCACGTCAGCGACTTACCTTCGTTGCTATTGAATGTAAATCGTGGGGCGAAGGTTCGTTAATTTAGCTTTGGGTCATCAACCGATCACCGTCGCAGAAAAGTTCGTCGTTTCAAAAAAGGAAAAAACAATGCGTTGTACGGCACAGGTGCGCGCGCGCTCGTTTTGCCATTGTACCGAGCATCGTAGCGTGAAGGCTCCGTGCCTCTGCGAAGCTGATGTAAGGATGTCCGAGATGTATCGATAATTTAATTAGTAATTTTTAATTCTTATCTAAACCTGTAAACCCTGATTTAATTCATTTTAAATTATGACGCTCGATGAAATATATATCTTTATTTTTTAAGATTTATTTTAAGTCAATTTCTGGTCTATCTCATGTAACGTGAATAGGAAAATTTTATTAATTTTAGCAATTGCCAATTTGAGCTTAACTGTAATGCTATTGGATATCATAACTGTGTGTTTTATTTTGCCAGTTAATTGATGATTATCTACCTAAATTTCATAAAAATTTAATTATTGTATGCTTGGTTGACTCTGATTTTATAAGGGGTTTGCTCATTTGTTTTCACTGTGTAGAATTGTTAGAATCTAGACCCTTCTTCCTGTATGTCAGAATAGCAGATTTGAATATTATTCTCCATGTGTTAAGTACATATCTACTTAAAAGAAACTGGACATCAATACTTACTTCTTAGTTTATTAACAGATGGTAACTGTTTCATAAGTGTGAGTCCCATGCAGTAAATTATATCGATTTTATCAAATATATACATAATATCGATAATTAACGGACATCTTTAGTGGTCGTTGAAACAAGTTTCGGACTCGCGACGCTTTGGTCTCCAACCTCCAACCAACTGAAGTACTTAACTCAACCAACTCAGTCGCATGTGAGCTTTCGACGAACACAGACGTGTGGTTCACGTAACTTGTTACCCAAGTGTCATTTACGTGTGTGATTGATTATTGGTTCAGTGTATTGTGTGGTGGGGTGTGACTGACCGTGGCCGTGGAACGTGAGAGCCATCTTTGGTATGCATCGAGATGAAAATTATTTTTATTATACTAATAATGAGCATTATTATTGCGCGATTTGAATTGAAGCCACGCATTTTTATGAGCGAAAGGAAGTTGTCAGTTTATGAGTCTCATTGTTTGGTGGTTTTTGCTGTACTCAATAAAGATTTATTCGCTGAGTTTCTTTAATTTTAAAGTTTTATTAGTATTAAAGTTTATCTTTAGTATTATTTCAAGTTATTTTGGCATTATCTATAGTTACGCAAATGCCTCTTATTTCCCGCCAACTTAATTAAAAATCAGCTTGCAATCTTCAACTCATGTTTATAATCCGTCTTATATTTAAATTGAAATGCAGTTATGGAGAAAGGGCTTACTAGAGGCTAGAAACTTAACGCGACCGCGGCGCTAGCGTCGGAATGCAGTGCTTACGATAACTAGTTATGGAATGTGTAGGTCATGCCCGTCATTTGATACTAGATAATCTTTTAATTGTTGAAAATTTTGTTCGCAATGATAATGTAAGTAAAGGTAACTTCAAAATGAGTGAGGTTAATCGTACTGCCCGCCTTGACGAAGCAGAAATTTGAAGAGGAGAGAGTTTTGCCGCAAGCAAATAATTAGCAATCGGATTCTTTCATTGTTTAACTTTGTTATTAAGATCACTACGTAAGATACAGAATTGTAAACATGCTTATCTATCTGAATAATTGTATGTTATCGTCGATGTTTAGAATATGAATATACTCATTTAATTGTTAATTTATTATAATAGCAATAGTAATATCGAAAATTGTAATATACACCATATTTGGGAATACTGAAGATACATATTCATACTCTATACCTGCTTGTTGCCTTATCTGCCTGTTACTCCTAATCCTTACCCCGACCTAGTCCCTAAATATTCTTATGGTAAACAATAGAAACCGTGTAGCTCTTTTTTGTTTACCTGAGCTGTAGTCACTACTAAGTTCCCTAAACAATCATATAATTGTATTGAAATTAACAACAAAAGTTAGTTTGATTAATCTGAATTACAAAAATTATTAGAAAAAAATAAATACGCCGATACTTACTACTTACTTATAGCTAGTGATACCAACCAATTAGTAGCTCGTGAGGCAAAACTTTACTTCGATCTACAGTCTTATCCCGCGTGGAGAGATTAAAAATTTAATGCAGATACTTATTTTATGAAATTAAGGTAGCAAATTAGCTTGCAGCAACAAGCTTCCGCTGCCGCCCATGACAACTGTGACCAACCTAGAACAAGACTCAAATGGGGACTAGGATAGTGAGTCCGGTTGTAAAATTAGACATTGTAAGATTAGAACATTCATTGGTAAATTTGTTAATATTTAGTATGAGAACTGGGTCAGGGACTGTTGGTCCTGTTAGTTGTTGTTATTAATATTCCAGTTAGGAATTAAAAGTCTTGTTCTAATTCGGTTACAGAGGCATTGCTACCCTTGTGAACTGAGACGGTCGCCTCTAAAAAGAGTGCTGTTTATGGATTAATGTGCAGCACTTCCTTGCCTTAAAGCATTAAAGCCGTTACCGGCTTTAGGCTTTTTAAATGTTCAGATCAATTTATATCTATATAAATGAACATAGCAGTAGCAATCGAACTTAAGTTGGCCATAGAAATGTAATGGAACATAAGAACTAAGCTGAATTGATTTCCAATATTTGTACCATAATAAAACAGCAGTTCTTCTAATTAATTTATTTTCGTAAGATATCTACTTATTTACGTGATTGTGTTATAAATGGAAACTTCTTTGATTAGTAAGCTAACTCTGCGAGAAACTGTTATTGTGATTCAGTGCACGTGGGAATTCAATTACCATTTCGTTAATATTTCTATTATTTAAACATAAGTCGGTATCATTATAGTTCATGCTATGGTTTTCAGTAATCCAAACTCAAACGAAATTAGTAAATTACCGAACCTATTGTGAAATTACTGCTAGTTCAAACCACATTTTTTAGAGTCTCATCAATGTTCTGGCATATATGTATAAGTAGGTAGACACCAACATCGCTGCAAGGAAGCTATTACTCAGTTCGTATTTACGCTGCTATACACCCTATTGTTTCACAAACCATGCTTTTATGACGTCTGGGCTATCAGTCTTTTGTGCCGCACCACAACTAATCACTGTTATTATTAACTGAGTCTGGGAGACAGAGTTTTGCGGTGGAATAATAGAGATTTTTCATTTATTGGGTTTGGGTTCGGCTGTCGAAACAATGAATAGAATGGCTTTTGTATTTGTTTTGTAGGATTTAATTTCAAGTATGAATGAATTTTAGACTCTGAATAACAATGAAGTTTTTGAAGCCTAATGAGTTCCTTAATAAAGAATGGGATTTTATCTGGTTTGAAAAACTTGGTTGTGTTTCTACTTTGTTCTTTTGTGTTTATTCAATTATAGATTATAATTTTTTGATGTTTTATCCGAATAGGAAAAACTTTAAAGTATTTTTAAGCAAACTGATTTCAGAAACAAAGGTGAAATAGACAAAAAAATATTGGGAACATAATAAGCCCTGACGTCTTAAATCCCTATTTCAATTATTTTGGTATACCTACTGTACAAGTTACAGTTTATTATTCTGTACTCGTACAATGCAAACGATTAAGAAAATTCATTCGAAATTTATTTAGTTGCGTATTTTTTTGAGATGTACCTATATAGTCGTTTAACATTTTTGAGTACATAATAATATTGTGCCATTAGAAGTTTTTGGTCGGCAACGCAGTGGTGATAGCTTTGGTGTTGCGTAAGTTTATAGAAGACGATACAACACTTTGCCATCCCATATTATAAAAAAGAAAAGTAATGTTTATTAGATATGTATGTATTTATCCTGTGGGACAGTTCGTTTGTCCGTAAAGCGGCAAGTTCCTGCTACAAGCAAGTCACGTCGCGTGTCCGGAACGCAAAGCCCTTCCAAATGCTTTGACAGGGTCGTCATCATTTGATACCGAAATATTTTTAAAATTAAAAGTTTTTAACTGCGTATTATTATTTCAATGGAATAAATATTGAAATATGTAGTATAATTATGTAGTCTGTTAAAATCAGTAACTCCAGAGATTTTTAAATAACTGAAGCACAACAATCAAATACATTTTACATTATATCTAGTTATAGTTCAACAAGGAAGTTTTTTT
This sequence comes from Ochlodes sylvanus, assembly GCA_905404295.2. NCBI lineage: Eukaryota > Metazoa > Arthropoda > Insecta > Lepidoptera > Hesperiidae > Ochlodes > Ochlodes sylvanus. Next base: position 2,489,525 of record FR990131.1, on the reverse strand, counting down.
GGACCAATACTGTTTTCAAAATTGTACGAATTAGTCATTGACTTATTATTACTATAAGCCAATGAAATTTGTGTTATAATTTCGGACTTCTTAATCAAAAAAATACCTACTACGTATGCACGTATGCAATGAAAACTGACAAAATTAACTTTTTGGGTTGAAGTTCCTATTTTACTAAATCAAAGTTTACTTAAATTTGGGTAGTGACAAATCCAGTGTACAATTCTAATTTTATTACATCCTCGGACCTTAAACAAATGTTTACGAAACGAGGTGGGTGGCAGCCCTAAAACAATATATCTTTTATTCCTGTTTTATTACGTCCTGTTCCCGTAAACGGGTAACACGAATATGGTTGTCGGTCACAAAAAATTCTATTGAATTTGGGCCCGTTGTTTATTTCACGGAACGTCTTGTTTATTTTTGGAGATTTTGTTTGTTAGCATTCATCCAGCAGCACTTTTACAAAATACTAGTTGCAAAGTTGAAAGAAGACTTGCTATAAAATTCCAATAACTACATAGCTGATACCAGAGAGAGTTAATTTCGTAACAAGTAGAAATACAAAACTATGTACTGGACCAATCGTAGCCGAACTTCGTAATTATAAAGCAAACATCGTAAAAATCTTTGCAGCCAAAACAAACCGTTTGTATACACTGACCGCTTTAAACTAGCTAAATTATTAGACTCTAAAAACCAATAGGGAAATGTACTTAGATAATGTAAGCGTTGAGATTAGTTTAGTAAATTGGGGCTCATTTGTAAATACTTTGATGCATGATATACTCTCAATGATTTATGTTTATGAAAGTGCAGGCTTAGGATATTTATAGGTACCACCAAGTCAGTTGATAATAACTTTTATGTTATCATTAGGTTGAGATGCATGTATTTTTATACTGAAGATAATAGGTTTGTTTCAGTATTGTATGATTAGAGTAGAATTTAGTTTTGTTTTTGTGTTACTGATACGGTTATAGAAGTTGATCAACTTACTGTTTATTGAAGTAGATCACGCGATATGACAGCCGTTCTTAAAGAACTGTTTGTAACTTTCGTTTGTCTATCTGTTACCTTTTATTCTTAATCCCCTTAAGATGAAATTTGATATAGGTATAGTTTGAGACCTGGGAAACGGAATTAGATAGTTTTTTAGTTTTTATCCCAATAATACGTTCCCTGGGAATAACTTTAATAGTATTTTGTAGTTTATTAAAAACCGCTTGTTATTGACTAGTTAAGACATTGACGCCCTTCAAAATTCACGGAAATTTCATTTTGGGACAGTTCCTAAGTTGTATGATGTTTGTACCTACTCAAAAAATATCCCTTGAGAGCCTCCCGGTAAAACAGGAGTCTCCATGTTTTTGTGTTTAAGCTGATGTCGTAGTACTCTACAGCAGAGCTACTCAAAGTGGGGAACACCTAGGGGATCGACAATTAAACCGCAGGGGGTCGGGATAAATAACCTCTTGGCTTAAATGACTTACATATTTAGTTAATGTGATAAAGTCTGTAGTTAATAAAATTTAGCGTGTGAGGGAAATTCTTGCAAAGGCAAAATAGTTGTTGCCATCTGGTGAATTAATAAGGTTTTCGCGGCCCTATAGGTTCAGCGAAGGAGCTAATAGAACCTAGCATCGCAGATCCTAAATAAGTTCGTCGGCTTGTAACTCAATCCTCAGTCAAAATCGTGATGGCGGCAAAACGTTTCTTAGAAATTTGCTGCTTAGTTGACCGTATAATCAGATGGTGTTAATAATAACTTGACTCCACATACAGTTGTTAGGTTCTAGCAAATGGTTGTAATATGATGCCTGCAAACGATTGCATTCCATGTTCGAAATCTCTCTGGTGGGAGAGTACAATAATTCTCACTTAGGTATGAAACGTTCTAAAAAACCAATTGTAGTTATTGTATTTAATTGTTTTTATGTTCTAATTTGGTAACACTTGGATAGATCGAAGCTGCATAGTAAATACTGTACTTTTTAATAACCGAATAACTGACAAAGGGCTTATTTAAATAAAAAAGTATTCGCTGCCGCCGTGAGTAGTGCAATCCGAGTGGGTAAGAGGTATTCTTGTGTCCAGACTTGAGCGAATATGGCTATCACTATGGATAATGAAACTTCTTGATTGCCGTCCATTCTAGACAATAGCAGGCATCCAATGCGTCCATTGTCTACGATGAGGAACTGTGGAAGCTTACCTTTATCTCGCGCCGACCAGCGACAAAATATTACTTACGTATCTATTGGCATGGGATGTATCGAAATAACTGCAGTATCTGGGCTAGTATCGTGGGATATATTTTGCTAAGTACACCAGTAGCGGATACCATATATGCGATATGTGTTTAAAAAAACAGGCCTTAATCCTGACACATAGACAAGGCGCTCGTCGAAATAAACTGTGTATCTTAGAAGATTTTCGTGTGACATAAAACGCACTGGTGCGGCGTCTATAAAACTTTAAATAGGTTTTCCTGTAGCCATTGTCCATTTGGTAGGCGTACGCACCATTAAAGAGATGGAAGCTGATTTTAAGGGTGTAAAGAACAACCGTTTGTAAATAAAAGTATATTGGAATAAATACATTTTTTAAAATTTAATCGGGTAAAAATAACGAATCATGTAACCAAACAAATGAAAAACCGAATGTAAGGGCAATGTTATTTTAATCACGACAAAACAAACATGGCTTCTATCTAGGTTACGAAATGATTTGATTTATGACCTCTACAAAACGGACAACAAAAGCTGTTTCCAGTTGGCAGGAATGAACAGATAGAAACAAACACAAAATTTACGACCACAAGCTTATTTTTACTTCAAACGCCCCGGCCGCTTCTTATTGATATCTTCCTGAACATGGCAATTAAACATTCGGGAATGCGATGCGTCTAACACGGGATGCTCTTAGTTCGATAAAAATATCTATATGTCATTCGGATGAAAGATATTTACTCCTAATGTGTGTATTGATTAAAAAATAAAAATAGCACCACACTGCCACAAAAAAACACACCCCTTCACTAGGAGTCACTGTGCTGCGGATGTCATCGATAACATAAATAACACATCACTAACAAACATGATCCGAGAACAAACAATGTTCTGTCGCATAAATATCTGGCCCGTCGGGGAATCGAACGCGGGACCACTCGCTTCACAAGCACGGCAATACCAACTAAGCTACGGTGTCGTCAATTAGTAATTAGTCGATTATTATACTTAAAAATGAACCGTAATTGGCATTAATAGGTTGGCCACATATGGCCAAATAGGGACCCTATTAACCAACACTGTGCAAGTTAATCTAAATGTTATCAGGTAAATAATTATAACCAACGTTGCTTACTACTTAAGCATTATCGAAGCCGGTACTTAGACTAATTAAATTCAATCTAACTAAGCGAGACTCATTTAGAACTTGTAGCGGTACTAATATGGTCGGTGTGTTTCTGATAGCCGTGTGATATATAAATACATTTCAAGACCAAAGATGGAAGACAAAGCCATGCTTATAACATAACTTATAATCACTTATTAGTACGTGGTTAAGTGAACAATTGCGCTTATAGCCCAAAGGTTTGAAAGTCGATTTCTTCTCAGGGACCAGGGTTTTTGTAATATTTACACTCAAGTTTTTGTTGTATTTCGTGAGCATATTATATGAAATAACACCGTCTGCTAACTGGACTATCCTATCCCCGACTATCATCCTATCCTAGTCCATATTTGAGTCTTGTTCTGGGTTGTCGTAAGTTTGTTCCTCAAGTTCTACCTAAAATACTATACTCATATTACCAACATTTTATTATTGATATATTTTGCTGATGCAACACCAAATGCTCTTAAGTATCCAGCTGGAAGCCGGAAGGCAAGCTGTTTGGCGGTTGGTTTAGCTTAGTGGGTGGTGGATCCAGCCAGTGGTTCAATTGCCTTTCACGACACCCTGGTCTGCCCGCATGGGATTGGGGCCAGTATTCTAGGCTGCCCCAATGCGGTCAAGATTTTATAGAAGCGGTTGTGTCCTGTCTGGATGCGGATGCAGTACTATGGATGCGGATGCTATGGATGGATTATGGATGCGGAAGGACCGTAAAATATGCGTAGCCACAAAGCTAGAAGCAAAAAGAGTCTACTTTTTAAAGCTATCTGCTAAGCACAAAGCAAGTAGCGCTGTTGTGGGAGGCATTCTCTTTCTTCTCAGGGACTGAACTGCATTAGCGATCAATTTCAGATAAAGGCCTCCATGGCGAGAGGAACCAAGCAAGTCCTTTAGTGTTATATTATAGCCGAGTTATGGATATTATAAAAAAGTAATAACCGTTTTTTAGGATTCTGTAGGGTTTTAGGGTTCTGTCGGCCCATATAGCACAGTGGTTACTATTCCAGACTGCCGTTTGAAGGTTCCTGGGTTTGATTTCGTGCGATTAAATTTTAATTGGGGTTCTCGGTCTGTGTGTGTCTTTGTGTGTTGTCCATTGCGCCGACAACACAGGGAATCCTAGTGTGAGGCTACGGGTGTGTTCCGTTATTATTATTATGGGTTCGCCATTTCTTGAATAATTTTCCTTCATTTTGTAGCTTAACTAGAGACCCTTCGTATTAGAAAGCTATAATTTGGTACTCACAAAGCGCCAGCGAAGATTTTATCACTATTTAGCGATCCGGTCTGATTAAAATATGATTTTCATAGTAAATAGAAGACTAAAATTTGGTCGATAATAACTTAGTATCTGTCTCACAGAGTCCAGACTCGGCTGCAGTGTCGAGTTAGGCTCACAATTAATTGAGCAGCCGCATCTGCGGCGGTTAATCGAACCAGTGCTGGTATACATTAGTATGAGGTTTATGCAGCGCAGCCAGGAATAATGAACAGTGGCTTTGCTTTACGGTCGTGAATCTCTTTGAAGATGAAACGCGATACAAGCCTTAATAACATTATAAATGCGAAACTTTGTCTGACTGTTACCTTTTTACGCTTAAACTGCTGAGTCGATTAAGATGAAATTTGGTTTAGAGATAATTAATGACCCAGAAAAAGACACAGGATAGTTTTTATCCCGGTAATACGTAGCCTAGGGATAATTATAACGATATTTTGTCGTTTTCCGATAGCCACGCAGGCCAAGCCGCGAGCACTAGTAATCTGTCATTTCATTGACCGAGGTATTAAATAATTGTAAATTATCGATGTCAGTGTATAATAACGCTACACAGCACCACACTAAGATTCCCTGTGCCGTGGGTGCCATGGACAACACACAAGACAAAAATACACACCCTATTCTTTCCGCTACGCTGGCAATCGTAACGCGGTCCCTTGCAACGGCGATTTGGCTTGGTAACCATTGCGCCTTACGCGACGACACTCATCAGTAAGGTCTTTGATCGTCGGTATGATCTTTAAGGTAAATTATTCACTCATTTGTTTTTATTTTTAAGTAGGTATTCATAGGTAGGTTTAATAGTGTAATAAAATTGATCTCTTTAGAATTTTTGTCTATTTGTCGGTAAGTCGGTTTATTATTCTGTACGTATGTTCCCGCTAATTTCAAATACGGCTAAACCCAGGAATGCTTTTTTTTGTATATACTCGCAGTTTAGTAAGTTTGAAGTAATATTTATTGTTTTCGAATTTATTCTTCTATCAGATTTTTTTTCATATTGTTAAATATATCAATAAATCATTACATTCACTACTTATACTTACACCTAACTTTAAATAAAACCCTTGTATTGCCGACAAAACTAAATGAAACAAATTGTACGAAAAGAAAATATACGTAAACGATTATGCAGTTTGCTTTGCTCATCTTCGGCATATTCCAGAAGTATTGATTCCCAGTTTAGTGGGTCAAGTTATCCAACTCAAACGTTAAAAGAAAAGATGATCTTGTTTTAACCTATTTGTAAAACGTTTTAGAATTTAATCTACCTAGCGTATAAAGTAATTTTTGAATTGAAGTACCTATGCTTAGAGTTTAGATTTTAGGCAGTAAGTTTACATAGGATTCTCGGCATAAATACTTTTGCGTTGCCTGCTTTAAACTTTAAACCTAACAACTTTTAATATAAGGTGTATTTTTCTTAAGTCATTCGCACAACGTTACCACAAAAAGTCGCGTGTTATTATTTTCTGAGAAAATATTTCTTTTTTCATTGTATTGTTTTCATTACGTATACAATTTCACGCGGGACATTTTTCAAGAAGACAGTTAAATTATTCAGGAGCGGAATATTTCGCGGAGTAGGTTTGCCTTGCTTTGCCTTGCCTCGTAGTTGCGTTTAGAGGCAAAATGAAACTAATGTTTTGTAATCATGGTTTTTATACACCTATCTTTCTATGCAATCATAATGATTGCCAAAGCCACCAAATGGTGGTGTTAGACATACTGGGGCGGTCTAGAACACTAACTGGTCTAAGTGTCATCTCCATAAAAACTTCCACCAACCTTTTCACTTACTTTAGGGGTGATTTCTGACATAAAAGCTATGTCCTTTCCAGGGTGAGACCCTGGAACTAGCTCTAGCTAGTCATATCAAATTTTATCTAAATCGGTTAAGCGGATTAGGCGTGAAAAGGCAACAGACAGCTAGACAGAGTTAGTTTCGCAGTTATAATTTATGTATGGTTATTTGCAACCCATATAAAATTAAGTTTTCTGCAATCCATGTAATATTAACTTTATTAATCTTCGACTTCGACACGCGTGAGTTCTACCCAAATATGTTATCAAAGGTTTTCTCTTCACCTATTAAAAAAGAAGTTTCATTACCAAAACTACATTACCGAAAATGAACGTCTGCCTCACATCAATAGCATCTCGATTTTCGTAATCAGAAAATCAGGGATCCTATGATTAGTTAGGTAATCTGCCGTGCGTGTTACGTAAGTCGTCTGTGGGTGGAATCTGATACCTCTATCGAATAATACAGCGTTTCCCAAATGGTGGGTCGCAACTTGCTACCGCGACACGAAAATAAACAGTAAAACTTATCAGGTACACTTGAGCTACGTAGTGATTATACATGCACAGTTGTGTAACATGCGAGTACACTCACAACCTTCACCTGTACCTACAGGTAAACTTTGCTTTGCTACTATGACGAAGATGACACCGATTTTTACCTTTAATAATTGTTGACTGGCTGTTGACTGCATATTAGATGTGTGGATTGATACGTGTTTGTTTCACCTACTCACACTACGAAGAGTAAAAAATATTTGGTCACGGTAGGCAAACATAAAAATATCCGAGCCAAGGAATAATGTTTGGGAAGCGCTGGTTTACCGTATAATACGAGCACCTACGAAGGTTTACTTACCGAAGCCTCATTGTTAGATGACACAGAACCTCGCAATCGGAAACAGATTGGATACATGTTTACGGTACCCGAGGAATTGTGTGCCGATATTACTTGTAGGGTTGTCAATTGTTTTTTTACAAATAATAGATAAACGAGCATATTATTATTAGGAGCCACCATTATTATATAATCACCGCCGCGTCGCCGTACATTAGTAATACGTACTCCTACCACAGGCATCAATCCTTGCCGAAGGAAGAAAGAAAGCCTTTAGCAAGAATATGATGAGTCGTTTCGGGGCTGACTCGAAGAGGACGACAGCTAGCCAGCCAAGCCTCACAGAAAAATATCTGATGACCCGAATGGCGCAATGCTTAACGTGCCGGATCGCCGTTCCGAGGGTCCTGGATTCGATTTCCAGCGAGGCCGAAATTTGAATGATGAGTTGAATTTCTGTTCTTGGTGTGGGTGTGGTTCTTGTCTTGTGTGGACGACACACATGGCACCATAGATTGATGGATGGATGGATTCAAGGCTGCCCGTCTACTAGCTATTAGGCATTTCATTTTTTATGATTAAATTCTTGCCATTGTTGATCGTAGTTAAATAAATAAAAAACTCATTTAATCTGTTGTACCGTTATCGCTATGTAGAATAGAAACAATTTGGCACAGCCCTACGGCCGCGCACTGTTTCATTTACATTTTATTCGCGCCGCAAACAGTCGCAATTCAATCCAGCGCCCAATACCAACCTGCAAAAGAGAAATAACTACTGATTAGACGTTTCTCATTTCATTGCGGAATATTGCTGAGTTGGCATGAAAAATAATGCCTTGTAATTTTCGTAACATTCATATTTTTAAACAAACCTCTAGTTTTTATGAGGCCAGAAACATACTTCACCACGCTTTTCCACTATAGATTTCGTCATGTCCATAGTGGTAGATGAGTTTCTATTTTATTTTAGTATCTTCATTGTAAAACTTACATAAATATTTTCACCAAAGTTAGGTGATCGTATATTAAAGGCTTTATGGATATACAAGAAATATAATTTAGGCTGAGAGTAACTAACTTAGGCCTAACCTTTCCCTGCGTTGGGATGATGAGTTTTGATGACTCTTGAAATACAAATGACGTATGATATTGTCAAACTATGTTACTAAACTATTGAGGTTTACACGGGCCACCCTTATGTTCTGGCTTGAAATAAAATTGTGGTTCGATTTAACATTTGAATAGAATTTCTAGGTATAAGCAACAGCAAGCTTTGAGATACATTTTTAAAAACATTTAATATCGACTTAACAGTGTTTTATTATCGACATGGAGTCTATTTAATTGTGAATATTGATTTTATCTTTCAGAAGCAAACCTACGGATGACACGACAAAAAATTGATCCATTTATTCACATACACTTACATTAATTTGAAGCAACTTACGGCTGTTCATTTCTATGGATTTAAAAGTCACTATAAGGAAGTCTTAAGCAATTAATTAATAAGGAAATAGAAATACCACAAAGCATAACTATAAACCGTTCTTAAATAAGTCACGCGTAACTGTAGATGAGAAATGTAGGATAACCCGAGAGCCGCTTGCCTAATTAAGTCATTAACATATCACGATAGAACGCGTCCTAACCCTCCACCTGCGTTACGGACGATGAGATGTGATGACGCCTATAATGCAAATGAGTTACGATGTCAAAGCTAAATGTGGTGGAAAGGTAAGGTAAAAGGAATTATTTTCACTAAATGCGTATAGGCATGAAATTATTTTACGTGAGAGAATTTGCTTTGACGAAAATTTTACGGGGTTAAACAGGGACAGACTAGTGGTGAGAGTTACAATGTTACCTAAATGGATAATTAGACGTCAACTTTGTATATAATAGGGTTGGAATTACACAGTACAGTCTCTGTGGAATAACTTAACTGAGTTTAACGCCCCTCTTATTGGAAGAAAAGTCGTCACCGGCACCGTCGACATACTCGTAATGTGTTTACGTAAATGGCACATAGAAAAAAATATTATAACAAAATTAATTATTAAATGCGGTTCATGTAAGATATAACGCGTTTACCTTGAACTCTCTTCCCCAAATGCTGTGAGAAATTCGGTAATATGTTGCACGGGTTGTACCACATCCTTCACGCCTCGTGGGTTGACTGTATCAAAGAGTTAGTTACACTATCGTAAAATGTAAAGGGAAAAATTCCGATACCGATTCTATGAGTATCGGTATAAGCTGCACAGGTGTGTGGGCGTAGACACATTTTTCTGAGCATCGTCTCGGTCGATTCATCATTCAAGATTTTACAGCTTCGCCTTCATTTGCATGAAACTATTTATCTCATGTTAAATGTTATATTGCAGAGTTTATTCTAAAATTAAACTACTATTTCATTTAGTTTTGTATGGAGGTTTAATTTATACTCAAATCTTAATAACAATAAAATACTAAATACATAATATTATTACCTACTTAAAAATACTGTTAAAAATGGATCAGTTTGAAAATAATCGATTTTATCGTATACTAGAGCAAATAAAACTGAATAAAGTGATTAAACTATCATAATTGAATACAGAGTAGATACATTGAATTTTCAGTAAATAAATCAAAGATAAAGATAATGGACTGTCATAAGCGTACAATCTGTCACCAATTAAAAATAAACGTAAATTTTAAACGATAATAAAATATGTTTTAAATTAAAATCCCATTAAAACATCGAACAATGGTTATTAGGATTGATACTTAGTGTTAATGAAATACGTGACAGCCAAATTCAATTTAACTTGACCGTAAACTCGGAGGTTCCCTTGAAGTACGTGACATCAGATACAACGCAGGGACGGTGCGTACGGGTAATGAGATAATTTAGATGTGACGTCATTCGTCCCAACTTGCCCCTGCTAGGCCTAAGTCGTTGGGCGTAAGTGTGTTACACAATGGATCTAGTCCTATTGAACATGCAAACGAGGGTTATCAAAAGGTAAAATAGTGAACGTAAAAGGTAACCCAAGGATATTTATAGATCGGTATAATACAACTGAAATGTAAGTGACCTACGAGTCTAGTATGACTTCAACCCATTAATGGCCAAATGGGCCCGGGTATCTTTTCACAACTAAGGAGAACTAGGGCTTACTATCCTATATGCTTTCATATTTTTTCTATCTTTTCTATTTCTTCTTATTTATCTGGGCAACGAACAGACTAGCCATCTAATGGTAAATGGTCACCGTCGCTAGTGATGAAGAATAGTGACACGTAATCATTGACATAAATACTAATGTCAATGCACGTAATGCAATAATGCGTTAACACCAAAGAAGGAAGAGAAAAAAAAGCTTATATTAAAGAAACATTATAATTTGCAATTACAGAATCTGGCTACTTATCCCTGCAGATGAACGTATAATAAGTTTAATTGAACTATGAATGGGTATAAACGAATGGGTTTAAATTGAAAGTTATAAATAACCTAGAACTCCACAACAATTAACAGCAATGCAACAAACGCGAGCTTGACGCCGCGACTGGATATCGCTGTGACAAGCCGCAACCTTGAAGTCCATTCTGTGTCGTGACATGCCCGAAGCTATACTTCCACGCATTCATCATAATTATCATACATCCACAATTGTATAAGTTTTTGTAGTCTAGGGTCAACGTAAACTAATTCTATGTAATTAGATAAATAAACACAGGCTACATGGCGAGTCCGACGGGATAATTCGCCGGACGGACGCGGCCAGGAAACGGAACGCTATAAATATGTGATTATTAATGCTTCGGTCGTAAAAGACTTCGTCTTTTGCATAATTACTATTCATTAATCTCAAAGCTCAGCGGTTGTTCGGACCCGTAAGATCGCGGATAGCCGGCAGCGCACCGGTCGGATGACCGTTAGATGTGATCTATTAAGTTTATGGCAGTGACAGAGCAGTGTTGTGAATTATGGACTCCCGGACAGGGGAGCCTGAGTGGGAGTCCTAAGCCGAGGTTCGAACCTCACAGGAAGTGCCCTTAGGACGTCACAACCCTAATACATCGAAGTGGGTGAAAAAGAAAAATTTAATTCAACTGGCAGCTCTAAGATCAAATTATATTCAAATGTTCCACAGCCTACAGTAAGTCAGGAAATTCTCTATAAAATGCGGGCTTTCAACGTGACGTCACTCACAACGACCGCCTGGGGGACTGTAAAAGTAAATTAAGCTAAAACTATGCTAAATAAGTCGGACTATGTAGAAATCCGTTATGTATTTTATGTTAATCAAGATGACTACCGCACTGACGAAACCACTTTATATTACGCGCTATTAATGCATTATATCGTTTGTAAAAACGGAGATAAGTTTATAAGTCACGCATTTTTATAAGACATCTAACATGACTAAAGTTAAGATTTTAGGAAAACACGGGAAATTGGCGCTAAAGTCCAAACAATAACATGTACTTGTCTTACAATTTTACCTAATATCTGAGAATTGCTCATTAAACTTTACACTTGCACTTAAAAGTAGGTATTCACGTAAAATAACATTAACGTTCCAATGCTGTGGGTTGCAACAAAGCTGTCAAAATATATTAAATAAAAAACTCGCTAACACACTCATACCCCGCACTAAAATTCCCTCTGCCGCGTTGCGGGTGGCATGGGAAACGAAAATAACAATATCACTAACACCCATGACCCGTTGTCAAATATCTGTCACATAAATATCTACCCCGGTTGGGAATTGAACCCGGGGTGCGTTTCGCAGGCAGGGCCATTACCAACTAGGCTACGAGGAGTACGGGGTCGTCGTCATCATCCAAAATCATCATGAAAACTGAAATATAAGCTTAAAAATGAGACGGCTTCACACAACAAACGAATGATTCCTTTAATGAAATGACAATGATACATTATTAATTTTCTAATATTTAAAACTTTCCTTATAGAATTCTAGCCTAGAACAAAACGGCCAAAAGGCTAGTTCCATACAACAAGAATACTTGCTACTGCTTGTTCTAATACCTTAAAAAGACAAGTAAATGTATCAACAAAAATTCGGGCGACACGATAGTATATAAAATATTTGTATCCTACCACATTATGCTTTTTCATTTCGTTAATTTTTCGATGTACTCGTACTGTAATTTATACATTTTTGTCCAATGAAATTTTTTTTTTTTGTAAAAAAACATATTTTTATGCTTTCGAACTTGCAATCAACAGCAGTATTGAACTATATTCTGCTTACAACAAAAATATTCTTTGTGCGTTGGAATAAAATGGTGTCTAGTATACTTGAATACAAAAACGTGGTAGCGTAGCGTTGAACTAAATATTGCAATCAGCGGTCCCTGCCGGCACTGTGCTACATTCAGAAAAAAATATGTATGTACGTTGTTCGAGATGCGAATCACTGTTTAAATGATTCTTTAGTATTTGTTCCAGTATGGAATAACCTATACTTAATCACCGGTCGAATAAAACAATCGCGGGCGTCTGTAAATGGGTAACCGCTATCGGCGAAAACTTTTGACCGCTTCTATTGCAAAAATTAGATAATAATAAAGAAAAATTTGGATAGAATTTATTATTAAATTGGTTTTTTGTCAACAGGCGGAGGAACTGAACACGCTAGTGGGAGATGCGTTCCGAATGGCGTTCGCGTCGCAACTGCAGCCTTCCGCACCGCTCTGGGTAAAAGCTCTCATTAATATGCTTTTTTATGTACATACTTAGTCAAAAAATTACCAGACGAGCCATCTCATAGTAAGTGCTCTCCGTTGCCCATGTACATCAGTAACGACAACTTACCGATGCATTAACGGTCAAGAAATAGGAAGACAAAAGAAAATGAATATTTTGGACTGTCGATTTATCCATAAACCACATCTATTTGTCGATAAATCACAAGTTTCTAGAACCTCAAAAGTTTATACGTTTGCAGGAACTCACACTTACAAGTAAACATTTTTGCATATTTATCATTCTCATCATCTACTTACATAACTACTACTACTAATTTATGTCCCCAAATCTGGTATTTTTATGGAAATAGCTTATTAAAGACCAGACGGGTCTGCCGATGATAAATTGTCACCACAATTCATGAACAATAGTAACGCTAAACAAAGATATGGACAAATCGTTGCCGAGGAAACAGGGGGAATTAATCCATCCTGTATCCACCATTAATGTTCTCAGTATCATAAATACAAAAAATTGTAACTAATTAAAATTCAGTGGTTATAGTAAAGTGAGATAACGTTGTGAATATAATATTCTTCGTTGTATAAATAAATCTAAATATAGACCTAACCTAAGTTAAAAGGCTATTTAAATTCTTTCGACGATTCAAATTGTTTCTGTAAACCTATATTTGTAAGCAGTAATTCCAATACGTCTCTTCATTCGTCATTTTTAAAATTAGCCTACAATTTGTTGTGTTCAATGCCCGCTACCCATACTTTTTCCCTTTATTTACATTTCAAACTCTCATGCTAGTGGATATTAGGCTTTAGCATATGTGTGCTAGAATTTAAAATTATTTAAATCGTGAGATGCACTTTAGTTTTTATCTCGCTGCGTGTTTGGACCACCTTAATCATAGTCCGGACGGCCCGCCTTCCGTTCACACATGCAACTGATGCTCTTAGGCGGCTATTACCGCCTTTATTTATATTCGGATCGTCCGAAGTAATAACTATAGTCGGAAGTGTAATTATATGCAAAACATCGTGTTTAACCTCATTTAAGTAAGTAACTATTACGACCGAAGACTGTTCTTTATTTTGATATTTAAGAAGCTCTCCGTAATGTTATTGGGGATTTGAATGTATAATTTCAGTATCAAGTAATTTGTTGGCGTTACCCGAATATTGTATCGAAAACCTTGTCGTAACATTGTCTTAATCTTCTTATTTATGGGCTTTAGATTTATTGTCTTGATTTGTCTCGTTCGACGGTACTATCCATTCCTCAGACTGGTTCTTGTAGCGTTTTGTACCTTATCAATGTTTCGATCTTTCACCATATCCACTTTATCACTTCTTATGGTTTTATCATTAATCAATATTTATTCTGAGCAATCATGGTTTTATAGAAGTCATTTGCATAACTAAAGTGAGTTTAGAATATCATTATTTAAATAAGGGTAATTAATTAAATATGTACAACATTTTTATGATTTTTGGTAATAGACACCAAAGTTGTACGACTCTAATTTTGGTTCTACTTTTTTCTTTAAATTAATATTATTATATTGACGTTGTTACATATTATAACTATTTGTAAAGACATACTCTTAAATGCGTTTTTAAATAATAAAAATATTTTCAACCGTACTGTTGGTCTGGTCTCCGACCAAGAGAGTAATTTTCCTGGTTCTGCTAAACTTATTTAATTTCTCGGTTTATTTCTGTTTGCTCTTAGATTATCATCTATCATGTTTTATCTCGTGTATGTTCATCCAATTGTTTACATAGGCGCATACACCTAGTGTGTAAAAGAGACGCTGTATAGTCTGTATCTTATTGTACAAATAAACATTTCCGATACTTAATCCTTTAGGCTTAGGCTATCTGAATAGCGATACAAGATCCACAAAAACTACAGCCTGGTAGCAAAGTAATAAATATATGGAGCGTTCAATTCACCTTTAAATAATCGAATGGTAAAGCTAAAGCTGGCGGTGCCGCGGTGGAGTGCACTCGATCGTAATCCAATCCACCGCTTGATTCATGACTCCGGCGCCAGCCAGCAGTCTCACCGGTTTCATTTGTGCCAACTGTTGTACAAACTGCTCATTTATATTTTTATGCGTTATTACGATTACCTCAACAGGGATGGGCAAAATGTATAATTATAGCTTGGTATTATAACGTTATTTAACGTTAAACGTTAAAAAACTTGACTTCGCTTTAATGACCCACAATAATGAGCCAGAGCACCATACGCCTTAACGCAAGCAGTTAAGAAAGCAAGAGTATAGAAATGATTGAAATTTTGAATAATGAACAAAATTGTGGCAGCCCTATTACTAGAAAGGAATTTTAAATTGTGTGTTTGTTTACTTTACTATTGTCTACTGGTATGCATTGTGCTTCTGTTTAGAACAGTAGGTGGCAGCGGTGGGACGCTACTGCCTACGCCGTTAATTCAAATTTCGGCTATTATTGATAAAGAGAACATTTTACGACTGACCATCCTCGTTGTGCGTATGATTTATTCCCGTATGGAGATCAGGAAAACTCCAAAACTTTAAGATTATGTTTTACGTCCTTAATAATTTATTGGTGAGTAAACTGTTGTTCGACTTACTTTACCGTTCGTAAAACAGGGCATTTCTTGGCCTTCATGATATTTCGATCGCTTTGTTTTAACAAGTTACAAATATTAATTTATTTTATCATCACGTATAACATATTTTTATAATTCAGACATTTTGATACTAAGTCGGTTTTTGAGTTTTATAAATTCTAGAAAGACGCTTCCCTAAAACTTATATTATTACAATACATCAGTGAAAACCAAATCTAAATCAGTTAGGCCGAAAATCTCAACGAGATTTTCGGGGACAAACGTAAGATCAACATACAGGAATTCTAAAAATAATTTTCATGGAATATACATAATTATTATAATTGCATTAATACTTCATTTTCTGTCTTCCATATACAGACATAGATCAATTAGAATTTATTATATTGTATAATCATCTTCGTTTGTTGATGAAGGTACCTACCTACTACATTATTTTCAATACGTCACATTATTCTATTATGTAATTTGTGATACATACATAACGTTGAATGGGCTTAAATTGTAAATTATATCTCAGTCAATCTCAACAACATGAAAATACTTCGAACAAATCGACAAACATAAAAATCCGGTGAATGGTCAGTCGATCATTCGATAAGGCATCTGCAGACGATAGTCCTAATAGCAGTAATGAAGGCCAGGCCTGCAATTCGCTTGCCGAAAAGGTTTTCAAATACGCCCCGTCACTCAATTCGCCGGTCGTATTGCTGAAAGATTTTCGATGGTTGGATCGTTTCTGTTCGGTTTGTGCTTGAGGTACCAGAATATTTAATAGGTGAAGGCAAAAGTTATTTAATACACAGAATCTGTGAACGGTGACAACGTGGACACTAATATTTTATTTTGAACTAGTGGACGAAGCGAAGCGAGAGTGGCTCGCTTTGCTTCTGGAACTTCTATCGGTTCTTTACGTTTACAAATATAAAATTATTTTCCCATTTTTGCAACAACAAAGAAAATAAACAAACGCTTCAGCTTTATGATACTACTCGTGGTACAGATTTACTTGAAAATATTTTGAGATAAATAACCGGGAAGAGTAGTGCCTGCCTGCGAAGCGAGGGGTCCTGAGTTCGATTCCCGGCCGGGGCAGATATTTATGTGACAGATGAATGTTGGTTCTCGGGTCATGGGTGTTAGTGACGTGTAATTTGTGTTGTTCATGCCACCCTCGACACAGAATCCTAGTGCGGGGGTGTGTTAGCGGTTTTATCGTTTATTATAGTCTGTGATAGTCCTAAGCCCATGAAAACTAATAATTTTATAAAGAAATAAACATGAATTAATGTAAAATGACAAAATAAACTGCCTTCCGCCCTGTTGATGCCAAATGACACGTGAACCAGGTTGTAAACGATACCAAACCGCAAACACTTGCACTTAACGAAAACAACTTTTAAAACCGACCAAGGTTTTCACACTTTACACACTTTCACAATACATTTGCAATACAACTAATGTTGTACATTGTATTATGCCGCTCGCGGGTAAAATTCCCGAACAATTGAGTTTCCGAGGAAAAATTTGAAAATATACCCCCCGATCCGGTCAATAGGTCTTAGGATTGATACTCGGGCAGGGCAGATATTGATGTGATAAGATATGTACAAATGATTGTTTTCGGATTTAGTGATGTATTAGGTCTTTACTTATAAAACTTACAATTTAAAATTCAATATTTTTTTAACTAGGTATACGATTTGGGTTTCTTTCCTGTTCCAGATCTTATCGATAGTTTCCAACTCTAAGTTTAATCTGTCCTTTTTGTCTCTATTATGAAAGAAGTACAAAGTGCTACTGTGAAACTGGAACCTCATTCTTATCTGGTTAAAGTTACTAATTTTCCATGTTTTTTAAGTTGGTTTCTCTTTAGGTCTCACATGTAGGTACTAAACATTTCAGTCCTTATTTATTTTACACAAAGGTGTGTGGTTTGCAGTTATGAGCATTGCACAGTGCAATTGAAGTTTGAACCTTGTTTCCATGGAAAAAGGGTTGATTTTCTGCCTCAATAACCCCTAAGAGACTTTCGTACTTGACCGAAAAGTAGGGCGACGTGTGCCATGTGCCTTTGTTTTGGGTTTTTGAATACGTTTTTACTTTATTTGGATACAGTTTTTTCGTTCCAAATGAGAATATGTTAGTCACATTCTGTCATTTCGAACTCGGCTTTTAATATTCAAAAGTTTGGGTAAAATAAAAAAAACATCGTAAGTACAGTAAAATTAATGAATTAAATTTTTTAATCATCATTCAAATAAAGTGATAAGTTTTTTATTCAGGCAAATCAGTTTCTATACCTACGTTATTATATAGTTATTATCAGAGATTTGCAAAAAGTAATCATGATTACTGATTGCAATTATAAATGGAGGCACGGTAATGCCCTCTGCGAAAGCTTTAATTACCTTTTTTCGAAAGCTGCTTGCGGGGCAAAATGCACGAGATGGAATTGTAAACTGTAATCATTTACATTTTGCCCATCTGTGGTTATTAGAAGATAGCAATAAATTGTTACGATGAAGGAAAATATCATAAAGGATTTTGAGTACTCGAGATTTCTTCGCGCTTTTACAAATACTTCTATATTATGTATGTACTCGTATGTATGTAATGAAGGAAGTTGGTGTATGTTCATTGGGACTTTTGGGCAGAATGTCTTACAATCTACAGCAGCACTAATGGCTGCTACTACTACTGTTAATACTAAGTTACATTTAGGAGTAGTTGCAGTTATCCAAAGGTTTAGTGGCTATCTAACGTCAGGTGGGCTGTAAGTACTACT
Source organism: Ochlodes sylvanus (assembly GCA_905404295.2). Taxonomy (NCBI): domain Eukaryota; kingdom Metazoa; phylum Arthropoda; class Insecta; order Lepidoptera; family Hesperiidae; genus Ochlodes; species Ochlodes sylvanus. Next base: position 2,471,078 of record FR990131.1, on the reverse strand, counting down.
GTTATATTTCCACACGTCAATTTAAAAGTCTTTCCACTGAATAATACAATGTCTGAAACAAATAAAGTACGTTATATTAACGTATTCACATACAAATAAAAATACAAAACACTAAGGTTATGTGTACCTATAGATTGGCGTGTTATAATGAACCCAAATGAAACATCACAAACTCTCGGTAAACAAAAATGAGATACTTCAAATATGTCATTAACAACGGAGATAGTTCGTAAATTGTCTGCTAGGCAAAATATACCGAATACGACTAAAAATATTTTGAAGCTTTCATCATTATTTTATCCGTAAGTATTACTTGACACATGACATCGTTGTGGTGGAGACAGAAACAGAGTCAAGAGGCTTGGTTCAGGCCAGCGGGTCACTTTATATAAAACCTTTTCATATTTTGTACGAAAAATTTGTATACAGTACAGTAATTGTGTTCTAGTTGAAAAATAATATATACGAGTATAACTCATTTTTCAAAACTTTTCGTTACGACTACCCCTCTTTTATGGATGTATTTTTTGGAGATTGTTAAAAATTAATATAAGATATTAACTCCTCGGTAATAATTTTTGGTGCTATGTATCATCAAATAATATTTTTAAAACTTTAACGTCTAAAACGATCAAGTTCGGAATGGATAAAATGTTAAAACAGCCCTCATGATGCTAAGAAATTATATCCTACGCATACTAACCTAAACATTACTATACAGTTAGGCGTGTTCAAAGTATCAAAAAACTGTATCGTACACAAACCCTCCCCAAAATAACGCAACGCTCCTCAGTAAAACTCGTAAATTATAAACGGTGCACGCCTCAAACAATTAAGGGGTAAAGAAACATATTTCATTGGAGCCGAAATAAATTTGCGTGTCTGTTTAAGGTCGCTGCGTGAAAATATACAGTGGAATATTTAGTGCTTACGATGACGATCGTATCGTTTCGACACGACATTTCATGTGAACACAGATTAATAACAAGGATACAAAAAATAAAGAACAAAATAATTATATTGGAAAACGGAAAAGAGAGTTAAAGACTTGCATTGTAGGTGTTAACAGGTTGAAAATACGATGGTCATAAATAATAAATATGGTCAACGAAATAAATAAGGTGCAAGGGTGTTTTCTAATTCCATACCGTACCTACCACGGACTTATGTAACTATTCCGTGGTACTTACCGTACCGTACTATACTGTACCTAATCATTACGTACTAATTTTATTACCTGCAGCGTAAAAATCTTCTTTCTTGAGGGAGTACCCCGAACGCACATGTTTTTGTCACATGTACCTACATACCTATGTCAATAACAAAGAAGTCATAAATAGAAATATTAAGTTGGTATTCATACAGAGTTAAATTATGATTTAACTTGAACAATGCAAATAAAAATTAAATTCTTTTTTAGTACATATAAAAAAATCTATAACTGCTAAACAAAGTTCATAAAAAGGTTGTAAGTAGGTATCTTAAAACGACAAAATGTTGTATTCAAGTGACGGACTTAAAATGTAAAAAATTCACTCGGTGAATGTAAAACATGGTCAGACTAAGAATATCATATTATTTGACAAAGAAAACGAAAGCTTTGTATTCTCTAATCATATTATTAACATTTCGCAGTCAATTCTCGATAAAAACGGACGTTTGATAAAAAAATATGTTTCTTTTTGTGTCATTTTTTCAGTAGCAAACAACGTCACCTCAAACTTTTTATTTACCCTCGCTTACATTGATTTGACTAGCGGACACCCATCCAACTACCGATCCCGCCCACTGTTGCTTAACTTTGTCGATCATGTAAGATCGACGCAAGCCGCCGGGCTATGAGCGCTTCATAGAACGCGTTTGTCGGCTAGCACCATGCGCATAAATATAAGCATAAATACAAGCGTGTGAGGATTTTCATCTAAGTTTAGTTAATAAATAAGTTCCCAATTAACTTACGTTACATTCCACGTCCTATCAAATCTCAAGTATGCAGTTACTACATCGTGATCGCATAGACTGAAGGGTCCCTTCAAAGGTCGACAAGCGTGCCTTACGGTCTTAAAGGCCTGTCGTGCTTTCCGGCACTGAGGGTTGAACAAAAGAACTATTCGGTGAAGGCGATAAACGCGCCCGCCATTCGGGGCGATGGACGTCGTCGGTAAATCTGCGCGGTCAAGTTATAAGCTAGTAAAATTGGTAAAATGACTTAATTATTAAACCGGTTAAAATATTAAAAAGATCTGTTAATAGGTCAATATTTGAGTTATGGAATGATAAATACAAAAGTAGTAGGTGGACTTTTATTTTTCCTTTTATTACATTAGTATAATAAGTATGATCCTTGATAACAATCCCACCTGATGGGTGGAAATGAAGTTCAAGATGTTGCACTTATTAAAAGCCTATTCACTCTCCTCTTGAAGATTCGTCCTCATCCCGTTTAACTAGAAAAAACGGATGCATATTCAACTATTAACTATAAGCAATAAAAAGCAAAAAAGTAGATCCGAATCTACCAAATCCAATCTACCTTTCCATGTAGGTAACATGAAAAGGTACATTGTAAATGAACATCACATTCATACTAAACGAGTTTTGAAGTTTGTCCAAATATCAAATTAATGATTGTTACATACTTACCTAACCTCAATCTTAATATAACCAGCTTTCACTATAGTTGTACTTTATAGGTCATGCAATACATTAAGTGGTGCGATGTTAAGATGTTGAATACAATAAGCAGGCAGTAATAAAGATATTGACGATATACGCCTACACTTTCACTTACTTAATTTGTCACTCGAAAGGTTACGCCTGATCGATCTAAAAGCAATTTTATTTTAAACATACAAACTCATTTGTAATGATAAAGTCATTGTAATAATAAATGAGTAATGATAATAATAAATAACCAAAGCCATTAAACCTGATAAATTTGCTGGATATCGATTGATATCCAAATTGCAACTTCATCAGCAGATCAAATCTAAGGCATCATGCCACGGAAATCCAATGCGATGGAAATTTCCAGGGTATGAAATGGTAGCTCAATCAGTTAAAAATAAAACAGTAGGAAAGTGACAAATACAATGAATCAGAGAAATAAATGGGAATTTAATGAACAAAGTAGATAAATAGAAGTTTATAATTGCCTTCTACTATAGTGCATCAGTTGATCTATAAACTTGCTCAATAAAAATCTACATTGCTGCATTCTGCATTGCACTTTATTTTTTAGTGTTTCGCATGTTCCGCGAAAGTAAAATATGAACTGTTGTAAACACATTTCTGTAAGCTAAACACATATATTTTTTTGAGCACATCCCCATACAAATTAAGGCCATTTCGTTTGCCTGTAAATCGCTTGAACTTTAAACTTGTACCCCACAGTGGCTCAGCGACGCGCCCGGGTGCCCGGAGCACTTCACAATCTGAACGTTTAGTGTAATGGATTTTTGCGATGACCCCAACTTTTATTTTTGTTTTTACGATCCTAGCTTATCTTATCGCGTCGAAATTCACTATATGTATCTATGTTTTTGATTTATATTAAAAACAATTATATTACAAACAACAACAAACCCTTACTTCGCTTCGGCAATCCTGATCCTTCGTACCCACATTCGAAAATTGTTAGACGTGATTCTTTATGAACTGAATAAAATTAAACAAATACTAAATATTAAGTTAAGCTTACTACAATACATTAGTGAAAACCGCACCAAAATCGGATAAGAAGATACTCGCGTACAAAACCACAGACAGTCAACAATTCTAAAAATCTGTTCTTTTCTAAAAACCTTTAATTTTAAAAATCTTGTTTTGGGTTTTATTCCGTTAATAATGACCCCCAGTAAAAGTTTTTCTCATATAACTAATTATGTTCTATGTACAGACAGCGTCCAGATACAGATTAGTATAGAATAGAGTAGATCTTTGAGTGCTCCCGTCCATTTTTGTGTTCAAGCCAACTTTTGCTCGGTTGTATCTTGTTAAACTCGTACAAAGGCCACGGCTATAGCGGTAGGTAGGCGCCCCTTGTTGTTGTCTATCGTTGAAGTCTCGTTATTGTCCAATTTAATCCTGGTGGTACTTGGGATGGATCCTGGGGATATGAATTAAAAAATTTGCTCATTTTTTTAAGTCGCAGTGTCACGAGCCGGTTTCCCTCTGTTTTTTGGTTGGCAACGCATTAGTGATGCCATCGATGTTAGGTACTTAGCTTCAACGGTGACCACTCACCATCTGGTAGCCTGTCTGTTTGTCGACCAGTTACATAAAAAGAAACATTTTCATTATCTAAAAAATCTCCCACTCATTCTCTCGAATCATTTACTGAAATGAATCGCAGTGCTCGTTCGGTGCCTGATGGAATACGTGCTGCGACCGATGCGAGGGATCCGTTTTGTCCGCTTCCAATAATTGTATTGGTCCGAATGTCTGCCTTTTTGTAAATGTAGCTGGAAAATAAAAATAAAAGAATGAACCCACAGATTATATTATTTCTTATACAGTTTTAAATTTCTTTTGGGCTAACAAAATTATTTGTCACCAATAGCAATGGATTAGCCCTAAGTGTTTTAAATAATATACGGAATTTAAAAATTCCAACCCCAAAAGCTAAAAATATCTGACTCTCTGTTTGGCCATTAACTTTACAATAAATGTACTCGAGTAGTGTAATGAAAAACTGAGATGCCGTACTTGTCACATGATCCTTCTGACGTCCAATGTTCCTTTACACTGGTAAATTGAATAGTTTTACGACTATATGACCACAGGCACAGGTTACATACATAGAACATTATCATATAATACACAGGTGACGTCAATACATTCAGTGTCAAATGACTAAGGAGGGATTTAATAACATTTTGAGATTAAAACATAAATTAAATACATATTATGTACCTACTTATAGAATAAAAAAAAATAGTTTTTTAGAATTCCTATTATGAAAACTACCGTTTTGCATTAAAGTTATTTATTTTAAAATAGTCCCAAAATCAAACTATTAAAAAAAACCCAAATCTCTAAATCCCAAGTAATTCAATAAAGATTTTGTATTCAACAACCACGTGTCATACTAAACAGTAGTAAGCTAGAAAGTATCTAATATCGTATACGACTAATTACAATTTGTGTTCGGCGACAAGTCATGTCGTGACCTACTACAATCGTACAGTAAATAATGAAATGAGCAATACTCCATTCTAGTAAAAATGGAAACATCGCGTGACAGTGGTAATAATCGTGTATGTTGAATATGTTGATAGAATCTGTGTAAAAGCCACCTTTGTGTGTGACTCACTCGTCATTTAACTACTTATTATTGCCTCTCTTGTCAACATTTGACCATTGCTGTATAGTTTTATCTCCAGATATTATGTTTGATATGACATGACTTTAAGTTCAAAGCTCTTTTTACAAGCTGTTTGCAATGTTTGTATGTATGTGTGGGTCAAATCTTGCAAGCTGAATTAGAACTTCTTCCACTTATTCTACGGACGGATTCGCGTAATTATTGTTTTAGTTCCGAAGACATCGCAATTGTATGACAAGCTTGACCGAATACTACGCTCTGGATTACTAGGAACTCTAGGAAACTCTTAAACACCCTCCTAAGATAGGGATGTTAACAGCACAGCACTGATAAATTTTATTGCTTTGCATTATAAATACACTTAGCATTATAAAAACGTGTTTACAACGCATTATGCTTTATTGTGAAAACTAAGAATTGTATACAGAATAGTGCAAATGATTATGATATGAACACTATAGGCAGTCTTATCGCTGTAGTAGGGATTTAATGTGTGTTTAGGACGTTTGTTTTGCTTTAATTTTAATATTATTTTGGTTTATAAATACTCTACTCTTGCAATTGACACTTGCATGGTACTGCACATTGATAAGGTACAGTTTGGGCCGATCGATGCTAACTTTACAATTTTTAAATAAGATACAGAAGGTGTTTTTACTAGGGGCGCCCTGTTATCTTAATTAACGAGGGTGATTCAGAAAGAAAGGTTTTAATTACTTATTTTAAAAAGGGTCTAGGTAAAAGGTTTAAATGTAAAGAAGTATAATGATCAAAAGGTGGAAAATTTGGTAGGAAGTTCAAATGATTTCGTATGTAGGTATTTACTAGCCATTCTTCGCTCATTTGATTAAGTAAAACTTTTGGAGTTGTTATATTATAAATGGAGTTATTATATTATAAATTATATTATATTAGTAGTAGGCACGTACTAATAATATAAATGCGAAGGTAACTCTGTGTGTCTCAAAATTTGATATTAATTTATTTACTTACATTTACAGCTTTAAATTAAGTTAATTGTATATCTTCATTTATCATCTCGTTCTCAAACTATCTTCGTCTTTTGAGAACCTATAAAGGATATAATTATTATAGTTTTTATCCCAGATATACGTTCGCTTGCAGGTGAAGCCGCAGACATAAACGAATGTAAGATAATTCAGTCTTTATTGTATAAGATGGTACACAAATGGAAAACATTATCACGTTCTAAAGTTTCTCTCAATATCTTTTAATAGGACATTCTCTGGACAAGTTAATTTAGATCGTCATTTCTCAAACATAAGTTTCAAAATCCATCGACTTTACAACATTGGGTAACCTTATGAGTGAATCGAATTCGTCACAGCAATTGTGTTTATTTCTGAAATCTATGAACTTTATTATCTGGACAGTAAGGTTCAAATCTCTCGTTGCGTATCCGTGAAAGATATTATGAGTGAATCGATTCTGTCACTATAATTGTTCCGAGATACGACGGTTCACATTCCGCCCGAGGAATGTTTCGTGGACTGATTTATTGGGCGCTTAGCCCAGAAACGGGATTTCGACTGTCTGTTTGAAGAAAAGGATTAAAAGGAATGTGACATTAACAAACATTAAATTGTATAATAAATAAACGTGACATTTTCCAACAACAACAGTGATAACTGATTAGTTAATTCCTTATACAAAACATCTTAGAAAATATATATAGCCAAAACACGTCAGTTTAAAGTTAAGGGATTTAATTATATCTCCTTTTTCACCAGTGTCATGGAACATGTACGTATTTTTATTGTATATGCCCTAAATAAATTAAGACCCTGTAGCCTGCGTGGGGTACAGGCCAAAGGTACATTTTTCAGGCCCTGTGGAGGGTTGTCTTATGATCCTGTTCATATGAACATGAATGTTAATAACCGTTTTGTTCCAGAGTAAAGAGCTAAGCGGTGGGTCGTGCACCCGTGCCCCGGATACTCTGCCTGGTCTCTCGCACCACTACCCTCACTGTTTGGACAGGTATATTAATATCTTCGTATGCTTTAGAGTCCATTCTCATCACCAGCTATTGTCACTATCCTAGGCTCAGTCTTTACTACTATGATTATTTTTAAGGACAATTTCTAAACCTTAACCCGGCGTCGGCACTCGCGCTAGGCAATTATCATCCCAAACGATCGCTAGCGGGTTAAAAATTACGAAATTATTAATAACATGACACGTATTTATTTATACTTAAGGCGCATTGTTAAGGTTATATTCTAAAATTAGTTTAAAATTGTCTTTTTATTGTCGTCGTTGTTACAAAGATACGTCGACGTCGTAGTATTCCTAATTCTTATGTCTCTCTCATACTCTAGAGACAACTAAAATTACTTGTTTTTTAATAATTACCGATTAAATTGCCATAATTTTCAGGTCCCCAACGCAATGCGACATAATGGGTGGCTCAAAGCTGGACGCTTGCGAGGCGAGCGAACCCAGCGAAGCGAGCGAAGCCAGCCCGAGCTCCTCGGAGGAGTGGAACTCCCCCACGGAGCTGAGCTGCTACCGGCGGCTAGGGGAGCGGCTAGAGAGGATGGAGAGACCACCGCTCATGAAGCGCCTGGCCTTGGGGTTCAGCGGCGCGTTACTCCAGCCCTCCGACGACGACGCTACACCATTAGTTACGGACACGCCCACCACGTAAGGATATGTTCTTTATTGTGATAAACGCGACGTGTTTCTTATGTTAAATTTATAATTAACTTAAGAAACACGTCGTCGTCATTAACATAAAATATAATTCTGACATTTTATGTAAATATTGCTTTCTTGCAAAATCTTATGACTTCTTGAGCCTTCTGAATCCAGCGAATCACCTCGTCAGTCTACCTGGTCAGGTGGTCTTTGATTCTTTGTCCAAGACGTGATCTATTCGACGACCTTCCTACCCCAACAGTTATCGGTCCTTCATTAAATATGCATTTTTGAATTCTCCAGACCCACCAATGTCCCGCTGTGTTTGAACGGCGGCTATATCAACGAAGCATCCGAAGCAGAAGCGCGCACGAGGGAGAGCAACCGAGAGCACCAGCTCTCTCGCATGGACACGTTGCCCTGCGATCTCGACATGGAGTTCCGAAAGTGTAATAACATCAGTAATGGGTGAGTATATTTTATATTTATATTTTATTGTTTATTTTTCTTTACGTACGAAGTTCTGCTTAGTGAAGTTAAATGTGCACGAAATTCTCTAAATAATGATTGTTGTTGTTCCGCTCTTCTTCTTAAATCTTCTGTTTATTCAGTTCCAGTTCGAGACCATCAGCGGGTAGTGGAGCAGCATCTTCCTCATCAGGTGGCTCCTCTTGCGGTGCTTCGCGGAACTCCGGTAACAACAACGCTCGTCCTGAGCCAGAACTCAAGAATGCGCCGTGGTTCCAACAAGGAATTCCTAGAGAGGTTTGTTTTATGTTGTAGATTTTTTGTCGCCTTTCTTATTAGACGTTCCAATTCAATCCAATGGTTAATTGGTAAATAATGCATTGAGCATAAAGTTTTGCACTGTAATATTTTTAGCGTCATCAATAAAGTTCAAGAAATCGTTTTTCATAATGAATTCGCAAGACAAGTTCACACCATGTTATCGAAGATCTAAGAAATTTAGAAATCTAGTATACCTGCGTTTAAATAAAGCAACTGAAACGGTAAAGTAAAAATAATGTTGAAGTGTAATTTGTTTATAGATAACAAATCCCTATGGATACGCATGTGAACCGGAAGATCAACAATGAATGGTCCTTGTCCAATCAATTTTTTACGACCAGACGTTAAGTGAAGCAATAGTGGCGCGGTCGGTAGGAATGGGTGACCGCTAGTGAAAAATCTGATTGAGAGCTTCCGTGCTTCGAAGGGCGTATGAGTCTCATGCGGTAGGTCATCAATGGGTAGAAGCCAAGCATTTCGATGCAAGGCTTCAAAACATTAATGAACTTACTTCGTTAAGACAATGGCTAATAATGGCTAAATATCTTTTCACCATAGCTTTAGGTCGACTAAGCTAAGGGCCTTGCAAATGTGAATGAAATAAGCCAAATACGTCATCATTTATGTTGGTTGACTTTTATTCACGCATGACGTATGACGCAGTGGTTATCATGCCGGACAGCTGTTTGAAGGGTCCTTAATTAGATTCATAGCGAAGTGGAAATTAGAATGATGAGTTTATAGTTCTGTTCTTGGTCTGGGTGTTCTTGTCTTTGTGGGTTGTCCATGACATCTGCGACAAATATAACTCTAGTGTGGAGCTATGAGTGTGTAGTGTTATAACAATAATGATGCATTTCCAGATTGCATTAGAAGTGCTGGGGGCCCAGGCGCCGGGAGCGTTCTTGGTTCGCGGCAGCACGACCCAAGCGGGATGCCTGGCATTGTCGCTGCGCGTGCCGCGGGACTTCGCCCCTCTCGGCATCGCGCACTACCTCATCTTGCGTACACCTAAAGGATACAAGATTAAGGTAAAAGTTTTAGGACAGATCATACAATAACTTAACATACCTACTTATTTTATTCAACATACAATACATGAAATAAAGAGGAAGAAAACACAACTTTTATAACGTTAAGGTATATTATTTCCATATGTATAATTATAATTGGGAACATCAAAACCAGAACGAAGCTTCCTGAAGACTGATGCTACATAAAAAACTTCCATTTCCAGGGCTTTACGAAGGAGTTCGGCTCATTATCCGCGTTAGTGACACACCACAGTGTGATGCCGGAGTTGCTGCCCGTTCCGCTCCGCTTGCCCCGCGCACCGCTTCGCGCCCGCACCGAGCTCGAGCCGCTGGACCGCATCGCACCCGCACCGCATCCACCTCACCCGCATCCGCATAACGGATACCGCCCGCAATTAGACGTGTAGGTACATTATATGTGATGGGCATTGTGCCACTATCGTATCCGAATAACGGATACTGCCCACAGAAGTCGAAGGAATATTGTTATTGTGATGTATAGAACTGCATTGTGTCTTCATCGCATAATGGGATACCGCCAGCAAATTTGCTTAGGAAATGTTGTAAATGGGATGTATTGGATCGCAGTTACCTAACCGCAGCCGTTATCCACCGCATCCATATATCAGGTTTGATCTCTCTGGATTTTTATTGTGTACCTATTACATATTAATAATACATTACTATAAGTACTGTTACATATTGTATTGAATCCTCCCATACTGGCAAAAGTGTGTATTATGCCTGAACGTGAAATAAACATGAGAACATTATTACCAACGGAATAATGACATACTAACAAATAACCGATTAATGTCGATGCAGAGTAGAATGACGCCACTTGAACTAAGGTTACTAGTTTGAAATAACTAATTCTACTTAACAATATATTGAAACAAAATGAACAAAAACATATAGATAAATTTAATCGTAATCACTACAAATGAAAAGAGGAATTTATTCGACAAAAGACCAATACTAAAGCAACATTTTATTTAATAAAACAATTATCACATTTAGGAAATTTTAATGATTTAAAGGGTCTAATTCAAGTCACATGTAAATATATACTTAATTAAAAGGTAAAATATACCAATCCCAAGTTAAAGTAGAAATTGAAGAAGATAGTCAGAAATAAATTAAATTGTTGAAATTGATGTTATTAAAATTAATAATGTTTAAACGGAATCTTGGGCTGATATTCTATTAAACAAACTTTATAATCCTGAAGAGTATACAGAAATAAACGAAGCAAGACTTATTACCAT